>CM024546.1:12399521-13808674 GCA_014182365.1 Eucalyptus tenuipes | reverse complement strand
CAACATGATCCGGGAAGCCTTTCGCCGGCATGCCTAGGCTTTGGTTTCAACCATTGGGATCGGATGGTCGCTAAGCCTATAATGATTTGATATGATTGCTTTGTAGACGAATCAGATACGGGGAACATGTTGATCTTCTTCAAATGTACGGGAAAATTTGGGCCTATCATATCACTCTATTTGATCCTTCCCTTCTATCGGATCCATGTGGGACCTCACCTCCACCTTCCTCTTCTTCTCCTTCTTTTTTTCCATTTCCTTAATTTAAAATATCAGTGTATATTCATGATATGAGTGCCTATTTTTCACCGACAGGGTGGTTGCCCAGCGATACAAGCTAATAGTCCTACAAACCAAGTCACGAGTCCGAGCCCACTTGTGAGATAGCGAGCCTTACTATTTTGGTGGGGTTCAAGATTCTAAGATTTTCGTGAGACAAATAGAGAGTCGTTCATTGCTCAAGTGGAGTTCTAACTACTTCCTAACTCATCGTTCATCTTCATCACCATGACTAATCACTCTAACCTCTCATGAGGTTTGACACTTTTGATTTATTACGTATAGTTAATATTGTAAAAATCTTAAATTGGTATATTTGTGCTACTAGAAAAAAAATCATTTAACTTGTTTTGGACTTGAAAATTTCTTAATTAAAAATATTAAATGTGTACTTAGCATTATTTAACTAAATGGTGTGTCATTTCAAAATGTTATTACAGTTTTTTCCGTATTTGATTGCTCCATGAATCATGATACATTTCATTGTCAAGCCATTTAGTATTTCTTTTTATGGTTGAAACTTAAATAGGCAAAAGGGGCCTCCAACATTAGCAGTTGCTTAGAAGCAACTATAAGGGTCCAACATGCGTTATGAAATGTTTGAAATGAGTCATGATTACTTTACATCACTTGCAACCCAAAAGTTTGAGGTTAATGAAAATAAATTAAATTCATGGAAGAAGCTTGCCTACTTTCCATCTTCAATCATAGGAAATCATGGTCAGTTTGTGAAGGATTAACTTGGTATGAAGTGTACCTCTGGTCCTGTGCTTCCCACTTGCATTGGAATGGGGTGGGGCGACGGACCCGTTCAATGAGTAATAATGTGTGCGGTCAACTTGCAATCAAAATCAAATATTTTTCTTCAAGCTATTTCTAGTTTGTTAATGCTACATACCCTTTTAGAAGGCCAAAATAAGTTTGCCTACATTTTTTGGAGTTAATGTTGGGCATGCCAAGTACATCCGAACCTAATGCACCATAATTACTTAATTATGTGAGATCAATGTGAGATTTATTGAAATCAAAGGAGATGGTGCACTGAGCTCACAAGCATCCATCACGTCTATTTTTTTCTTCCCCATTTTCCGGCAACTTGATTAGTTGTGCCAAGTGCCAAGCGTTCGATCACGATTATGCCGCCTTCTTTGGTTGGGCTTTGACCAGTTATGAGGCGCATGTGTGTCCCCGGAAGATCCGAACACATCGACAGTCCTAATCAAATCGTGCATGACATGAACACAGACCAAAGGATTCAAAGCCGAAGTAAACCCTAAGCCACTAGTTTTTTTAAGTGGTGAATTGAGTACGGATCCGTGAGGCCATTCGTTATATTGCCCCCAAGCCAATACGAAAAGTATGAACTTGGGCCTCATTTGATATGGGCCCCAAAGGGGAATGGGTCCCAGGGCCCCACTGGAAACCCATGTCTTCCTGCTCAATCGTTTGATGGGGGTCAGCCAATCATCCTATGGCTAGAGAAGGGGCGTGTGCAGTGATCGGTGGCGCCCGAGAGTGGGGCCCGCGAGAATTTGAGCGGTGGATCTTCTTCCACGCTGGTGTGATCCAACGGTCTATGCTCGACTCCCACCCGAGGAAGTTCTGGACTAGAGAGATTGGCCATCTATGGAATGCACGTCACCTGTTGCCCTCCACCTGCGGCTTCAATTCAATTTGGGGAGTTTGGATGGTGCGCGAACTTTTGTGTGACCGCATTAGGGAAAGGACTCTGCATTCAGGTCCCATCATTGTATGGCTAGTATTAATGAAGAATAAACATATTATAAATCGTAAAATTTATCAAGAAAGTATAATTAAATCTTAAAATTTTTAAAATATGCAATTATATTTTAAAACTTATCAGTTGGAATTATAAAACTTGTTAATATTTTCTATTTGTCAAGTTAGATGGAGTTAATAAAAAGACTCGATTCATCAACTTTGATAAAATTTATAACTTGATTTGCATTAGGAATTAATTGTACTTATCAAAAGTTTTAGCATTCAATTGTATTTTTGTGATAAGTTTCATGACTCAATTGAACTTTTATGATAACTTTCAGGACTTTTAGTATGCTTCTCCCATTAATAAATCACTGGGAGACTTTTTTGACTTCCTTTTGATTAATGTTTTATTTTTCTGGAGTGAGATGAAAAGAAAGTGCTCCTCATGCAAGCACAACCTGTTCTCTTCGATTTTCCTTTAAGGAAAATGTGCTTAATTATACATTTTCACAAAAGAAATGTTTCTTTATAATATTAAAATTGAAAATATTCCAAATGATTTTAAATAGCGTTAAATATTTAATGTATATGATCTTCTATGCATGCGTGCGCGGTTGTTCAAATATTAAATTTTATTTTGTGCCATGTTAAAATGAGGGTATTTTATATAGAATAAAAGTCAAGCTATAAATGCTTGAAGTATAACTAAAAATAGAAAGTAAAATCATTTAACTTGCTTTTGGTCTTGCTTAAACATTTTTAGTTAGAAACTCTTTGATTATATCATATAATAATGTGTTCATTTATCATTATTTTCAACAAATAATGCTTGTTTTTTCTTAATGCTAAAAACTTACAATATTTTATTGCTCCATAAATCATGATATGTTTCATTGTAGAGCCATTTAGTCTTGTGTTTATGGTTTAAAATTTAAAAGGGTGCAAGGGGTGACCAGCGCTGGCGATCCTTTCTTAGCATTAACATAAGGGTTCAACACACTCTACAAAAAGTTCGAAATGGGCTATAGTCATTTTGCACCACCTACAACCCTAAGGTTTTGAGGTTAGCAAGCACTTTACCACAACCCTATCAATTGCTAGTAGTCAAGAAGTCACTCTTCTTGAGATATGCCTCAGTTAGGTATTGTAGCAGAAGTCTATTAGATGTTCTCTCAAAATGTGAAACCAACTTGTGATATTATGGGAGCCATTTAGTGAATGAATATCAACTCAGTTCAAATTAAACAGGAGCATTATATTTAATCATTGATAACAATAAAAAGTTAACACTTTTTTAATTCAAAAAATATCATTATGGTTTGTCAGACATAAGTAAATTCCAATCATCGAAAGATGACAAAAAAAATTTGAAGTCTCTAATAGATCATATAATAGGAGAGGGATCACTATTGATTTTTTTTATTATTAAAATTTATTTTTCATTCATTACCAAAATAATACATGATAGGAAATCTCAAAAGTTACAGTAACAAGGCAAGCTCATAGAGCTTCAAAACAATTCAAAAACAAAAAATCGAGGCATATTGTCATGATATGTTTGACAAAGATAATCACAGGTTTATCCTTCAAGGACAATGGCTGCATCCAAGTGAAATGATCGGCAGTGATCACCAAATTATACAGTATCATTAGTGATAAGGACATTCTGGGATCTCTATCTATAGTTACGGCTTTACCTTGCAGCGGTGTAGGCCTAAGTTTGGTGTCCCCAACACCATCACCGTAAAGAAACAACATTAACATGTTGAAGAAGCTCATATTTAACATCTATAAGAGTTAGCTCTATAGCCATTGTGAAGTGCCAAAGCTTTTAACTAAAACACGTTGAACGAGTATAGATTTGACACCAAAATTGCTGTAAGCATTATTAAAACTAGCGGCAAGGTACTCATTTATTAAAATTCTAAAATATAGAATCAAATTGGAGGGAAAATTCCCATATTTAAAATCGAGAGAGTAAGTTCCCGAATCTAAAACTAGATAAGGAGAGTAAGGAAAGAAATAAAAAGAAATAAATGAAAAGTAGCTAGGAGGGGAGGATGAGATGTAAGTCAATCCCTCTCCACCGGAAGTGGAGGAGACAAAGAAAGGTTAAGAAAGGGTGGGAGAGGAAATGATTTGTTTTTCCTGGTACTCATATCACTTTTGATGTTGTAAATATGTTTGTTGTATCTAAATTTCTCCCAACAAAAAATGTGGGTTTTAAATAGAAGGCTGTGTTTTTTTAGGCCCAAAATTTCCCTCTATTAATATGAAGTTAAAGATATTCTGAACTACTAATATGATCATCATAAACAGAAATTTTTTGCTTCCAAACGGTGGGCTATGTTGTTTTTCATTTCTGAAGTAACATATCACTATACATAGCCATCGAAGTAGTGTTTTATTGTACAAATTTTGTTCTTTCGCAAGAAGCGTAAATCATGCCTGTAGATTTTTTTCTTCTCGATTTGGTGTAACCGCTTAAGGTTGTATGGAAAGATAAAGAAAATATATTTTATCTCTTCATACCCTCAATCTTATGAGAAAAAACAAAATAACGAAGATTTGAATTACATGGACGTATGGCCAAAATATTGACACAATTTAAAGAATTTATAAACATATATGTAAAAAGAGAAAAACATTTCAAAATTTGAAATTTTTTGTGAAGGTAATTTATAAGATAAATAATTATTCAAATTGTAAATTTGAAATAGGTGACAGATGACATAACACTATTAATTTAAATTTTCCCACTAATAGAATATTATTGACAGAAGTACAACCCAAGTGCCAAAACTTGGTACGATGGGACACTTAAGTCCAAAACTTTGAAAAGGTACACTTAAGTACCACTTTCTTTGAAAAGTGGGACACTTAAGTGCCACCTCCGGCGAACCTTACCGGAAATCCTACGTGGCAATATTTTATTATTTTTTCTTGCCTACGTGGCTCGCCGGAGAGTTGACTCGGCTGAAACTCACCCGAAACGACGTTGTTTGCAAAATAAAAATTAAACTACCAACTAAAATATTCTAAAAAATAAAAATGAATAAATAATTAATATAAAAATTAATTAATTTGAATTTAAACTTAAATTTATTTAAAATATTCTAAAAAAACTTAAAATTAAAAAAACTTAAAATTATTTAAAAAAAAGGGGTGGGGGAGGCCGAAGGAGGCGGCGAGGGCTGAGCCCTCGCCGCCGCCGCCTCCCGCCACCACCGGGAAGGGGTGGCGATGGAAGGGAGAGGGTCGGCTTGGGTGGCCGGCCCCGGCCGATCGGCGGCGAGGGCCGCGAGCCCTCGCCGGATTTGGGCGAAGGCCCAAGCCCTCGCCACCTCCCCGCCGTCACCGGGAAGGGCGGCGATGATGGAGGGAGCATCGGCGGGGCTGGCGACCCCGACCGATGCTCCCCACCTGTCGCCGGCCCTTCCGGCGACGGCGGGGAGGCGGCGGCGGTGAGGGCTCCGCCCTTAGCGCCCCCTTCAGCTCCCCCCTTTTTTTAATTTTAGGTTTTAAAATTTTAAGTTTTTTATTTTTTAGGTTTTTTAATTTTAATTTTTTTTTTATTTTTTAGAATATTTTAAATAAAATTAAGTTTAAATTTAATTTAATTAATTTTTATATTAATTATTTACACAGTAGACACAAAACGACGTCGTTTTTGCATTTTCTCGCCACGTCACGACGCCGTTTTGTACCAAACTCACCGGAAAATTGCCACGTCAGCAATTTGGCCGGATGACACTTAAGTGTTCTACTTTACTCCGAAACTGGCACTTAAGTGTACCTTTCCGAAGTTTTGGCACTTAAGTGTCCCCCCGTGCCAAGTTTTGGCACTCCAGGTGTCCCAAACTCGAATATTATTTGTTGAACACAATACTCATAAAGCAACTCATTGACAATTTTTTTTTTTGGGAAGAAAAAAGAATTGTAATTTCTTAGTGGCATGTTTGTTTTGTGGAAAATGAATAATTTGGAAAATATTTTTCTAAATATGATCGCTTACAAAATAGAATCAACAAAAAATATCTCAATTACCTAAATGTTTAGACATAAATTCTTATCAATAATGAAAAAAGTTTTCTATCTGATAATTGTAAGTGGTGCAAGTGATTTTTTAGGAAAAATGTTTTCATAGTCATTCAATTTTGCGAAATAAATGGAGCCCAAAAGTATGGAGCTTATATATATATATATATATATATATATATATATATAATTGGAGGAAATCGTCCAATCACTTCTAAATCTACTGTATGAAGGCTAAGTTTGTCTTGAAATTCACTTTTGCATATTTATTTCTAAATCTTTTAGTGAAATTCCAATGTGGACATTGTAACCAATGTTCACTGGAAATCACTAACATAGCAGTGTACCACATACACATAGGACAGCTTGCAATTATTAGACTATCACGTGAGCTATTTCCATTCAAAATTGACTGGAATGACAACATTGAAATTTCGTGCAAAATTTAGGACTAAATTAGCAAAATTAGAAAGTTAGAACCAAATTGGAATCCATATAATATATTTATGACTGATTAGGTAAGTTTTCCCATAAAATTGTATGTATTATAGCATTTCCCATATTTTTACACACATTTTAAGTGTGCCACTGTTGGTAGCATAGCAATGAGAAACTTACTGTTACCATAATTAGAGTACTTCATATATGTAGTTAGCCCGTAAATTTGATTCCGAATGCTCGGTAATTGTTGACTGATGCGTGATGGGTAGCTCTACACCACTCCACTTTATTGGACATGGAAGGTAAAACATGGATTTGACACGCTAACCCATAAGCAGCAAACCACCAAAATTTTGAGTGGTGGATGGGTGAGGGTTCACTGAACCAATCTTTCATGTGGACCATTGATTAGCCAATGCAAAACACGATTTGAGCCCGGCAAGGCAGCGGGGCGACGTCGTACACCGCGCAACATGATTTTGGTGGCCCTTCCCTTCTCCGACGTGACAATGCTTTCTTTCAATCACTGGGATCGTATGGTTGCTAAGCTTGTATGAGGTCCCCAACGACGCCCAATAATTTGATATGATTGCATTGTTATCGTAGCAGGTGGGGGAACATGTTAATCTTCATGTGTACGAGAAGATTGGGCCAATTATGTCACGCTACTTGATCCTTCCCTTCTATCAAATCCACGTGGGACCTCACCCCTTTGAAATATCTAACCGTATCGATGTTAGGAACTTCTATTTTTGCTATCAACGGTAGTGACCAAGCGATATCGGCTAATATTCCTACACGCTACATCATGAGTTCAAGCGTTACTTGCTTTGATGAACGAATTTGGGACTTTTTTGGTGAGGTTTTTGTTGGAGAAGGTTTTGATTTTATTCTTAACTCCGATTCTAATCATGGAGATTAGAAGATAATTGATTCAGTCATGATATATACTTAGAATATTCAAAAAATAAAATAGAAAAATGTAATTGCAATGTAATCACATTTATTCCTTCTTTGATCTCTTTTTGTATTATAAATATGGGAATGTGCATGTACAAAGATACACACAGTACAATTACAACTTCCCAATACTCTTCATTTTCTGTTATGGTATCAAAGCCTTCAGCTCTAACCTAGCTTTTGCGAACTCTTCCGAATTGTCCTCAGTAGTTTTCAATTTTGTTGTTGCAAGTCTCATCCTGCAAAACAAGTTGACATGTCAAGTAGGAATTCATAACATTTTTTTAGATATAATGCCCAAGAATCAGAATCAAAAGTCAAGCACTGACAAAGACCAAGAAACCATCTTGCCTACAATGGAGGAATCGTTCAACAACAACTTACTACAGAATCAAACTTCAAAGCAGATTGATCTACCGCAAGAGGAACAGGTTCCCATTCAGTACCCCTCGGCTTCAACTTCAGCCCAGTTGTCTAGTGGCCCAACTCAGTGGCCACCAATGCAATAGATTCCAATTCAAAGCTCGTGGGCTGTTGGACCTGATTTGCAGTGGGCTCAACATGGCCCATTGGGAGAAGATGCCAGCTTTGGATCTCAGCCCAATGGAGCGGGCTGGCTACCTTTTGGGTCACAAATCCGACTTGAACCCGATGGGTTAGGGAATGAATGCCTACCCAGGATTGCAACCCGGTTTCTATCCATTTGCCGTCCCAGCAACGGACACCACCTAGAACCCAGCAACACGCTCTACACTTCAACAACCGATGGACTGGAGATGTAACTTATCAACATGCAGCTCGCTGGTCCCGACAACTATAATGCTCGGGCTCAGTACTTCCAGCGAATGCTTGTGACCAAGGATAAGGATGGATTCCTCGATGGAACCACACCTTTCCCCACCAAAGATCAGATGCAACGATATTGACGTAAGTGCAACCAACTCGTACGCACTTGGATTGGGAATTGCATAGCCCCTGCCGGCCTCCCACTGACCGAAGATTCAAAATAAATGTGGGATAATGTTCGAGAAATGTATGGAAAATTATATCGAGTGAAGCTCTTCTCACTCACTCTCAGATTTGAGGCAAGGGAACCTCTCGGTTACCGCTTGCTTCAACTGACTCTCGACTCTGTGGAGCGAGCTCTAGGCGGTCGAGGAGGAGCTCAAAGGACCCAAGGCTATGCTCGAGCAATATAGGAAGATAAGGGAAAGAGAGAAAGTTACTCACTTCTTGTTGATCTTGAACAAAATCTTCTCATTGTTTCGGTCAAAAATCCTTGCCACGTACCTGTTCCCCCTCTTGGTTGGATCTATCAATTGGCGATCCAAGAAGAAAATCAAAGGATGGCCACAGTGAAATACGTGAAAGGGGGAGAAAGTGTGACGCTTGTCGCTTCGGTGGGACCATCATAGCAAGCATCTGCCATGCTTGGGCCGCCGCCGCAAGCACAAAGCTCACTGGGGTCCTATAAAGCAACAAAGCCTCGTCGCTAGGAAAGAAGAAGATGTGAGCCCTAAGGTTATGCATATGAATGGCGGAGATCTAAAACAGGGATCGGACAGCTCATATTCGACTACCCATGTGGCCAAATCAAATGGCCCTCATTTGGCCATGTCAGCTCCGAATTTCAAACCATCCAATGGTCCACGAAATGCCACGTTATCAAGAGGAAGTGGGCAAAATTCTAAAAGTAAAGGTAAACATTGTGATTATTGTAAATGTCCACATCACATTATAGATACCTGCGAGAAATTGCATGGAAAACCGAACAATCAAGAGGAGAGAAAAAGATTTTTTCTATGTATCGGGTTATGGTTTAAGGGACTGAAAGGGCAAATCAAACTATTACTGATGATTAGTACCAAAATATCATGAGGGCTTTCAATCAGTTGAGCTACAAACAAGACTGCAGGTTTCTTAGGTACCTCTATTTCTAAGATCAATAATATTTCAGTTGATGCTTGGATAATCGACTCTAGCATAAGTGATCACATAATCTATGATGATCAATTTTTCTCTAAGAATCACAAAATCTATCATTCCGAATTTGTCAGTCTCCCAAATGGATTTATCACTAATATTACTAAAGTTGGTACTATTCATCTTAGCCAAAACATTACCCTTCAAGATGTCCTATACATTCTAGAATTTGAGTTCAATCTTATATTAGTTTCCAAGATTTGGATAACTCTCGTCATGTTGAATTCAATTCCGAAAATTGTTTCTTTCAGGACCATTCAATTATTAAAATGACGGGTTTGGGTAATGTTGCACAAGGGCTATATTTTTGGTTCAGTTTTTCAAAGGATTTTGATTTGTCATTACTAAATAAAAGCATTTCATGTAATGCTATCACCAGGAATAAAAATTCTCTTTTCCACCAGGAATAAAAATTATCTTTTCCATCAGTGTTTGGGTCATAGTGCTTGCTTTCCTTATCTAACTTGTCCAATCCATCCTTTGGCAAAACAATCTAGATCCCCATTTCCTGAAAGCACATCTCGAGCAACCAGTGCTTTTTCTTTGACTCATGTTGATATATGGGGTCTAGACCCATTAAACGGGGGTTTGGGTTGGGTCATAAATAGTTTGACCCAAATGGACCCATTTAACTTGTTTATGACCCATTTATTGTAGTGCAAAATTTTTGACCCATACCCGACTCGATCCATACCGGACCCATACTTGACCCATTAAGCTAAACATAAGAAAACTTATTTATTATGTATATATATTTTAAAAATAATATTGCTAAAATATTTTTATACAATACAAATTTAATGGACACAATTTATAATTTTTAAAATAATTATTTTTAAAAAATTGAATTTTAATTATTTTTATTTTTATTTTTAGGAATATAATTTTTAATTTTCTTTTTCTTTTCTTTTTCTCTTTTCTTTTTATTTTTTGTTCTTCGACAGCTGTCGTCGGCCCAAGCGAGCCTCGAGCTCACTTGGCTTGTTGACGCCGGTGAGCTTAAGGCTCGCTAGATCGGCGAGACTTGAGCCTCGTTAGACGTCGGCAAGGCCTTTGCCTCGCCGGATCCGGTGAGCTCGAGCTTGTCCCTCACTGGATGTCGGCAAGCTCGAGGCTTGCCTGGCTAGTCGCCGGCCATCGCCGTGCTGGCCACCGGAAGGAGGAAGAAGAAAGAAAAAAAAAGGAAAGAAAAAAGAAAAGAAAAGAAAAATAAAAAAATAATTATAATTTTGATTGTTATAAAAAAATATTTTTCTAAAGTTAAAGAGGGAAGAGAGAGATTGTGAGGTTTTGGTTGAAAATAGGTTCTAAATCCAACCCATTTAAGACCCACATTTTATTATTTAAATGGGTCATATATGGGTCTAAGACCCATTTTGCCACCTCTAATGGGATCCTTATCACACTCCACACCTATTAGGAAATATTGGCTTCGAATCAATAGAGCAATCAAGTCGGACTTTGAGGCGTGATATTACATTCTTTAAAGATTTATTTGCTCTACAAAGTTGCTAATGACCACCAGTAAATATTCTCCAAGATACAACAAAGTTTCAAAATAAGATTACTAGATAGCAATTCTAGCATTTTTCTAGGATCTCTCTAGGAAACAATTGAAAAGATGACTGTAGTTTTGAAAGGAAGACTTGAAAATGATCTCATACTTGTCAATCCAAAAAATTGACAAGTATATATATATTTTTGCGAAATGTTGCAAATTGAACAAAGGCATCCCTTCGTTCGGAAGGAGTTGCAAAATGAACAAACGTAACCCTTTAGGAATTGTTGCAAACTAAACAAGTGTAATATCCAAAGGTTGTCTGAAAAGACACATATGAAAAATTCGAAATAATAATAATAAATAATAATGTTTTTTAATAAATAAAATTCCAAATTTTCATAATTTCTAAAAATACTTAATAAACAAAAAAAACCTTTGAAATAATAAAGGCTAATAAGATAACCATATGAAATAAAATAAAAATAAAGTATTTAGTGCTAATTAAACCGCAGGCGTGCAAGTGTGCTTAATAATCACACCAAAATTGCGCAATTATTTGCGCACCCGCATGCGAGTATTGTGAGGTCTAGCCTACACCCAATCTTTTTTCTTTAAACACGTTAGAGAATGCTTACACTTATTAACTAGCACATCCCCTCCCACTTTTCCCATGTGGGATAAGGAAACACACAATTAGTTTATTTTATAAACAAATTGCTAACAGTCCCCCATTTTGTTTGTAAAACAAAGATTTCAAAAATACAAATTTTAAAATCATACAACCAAAAGTTCGATAAGATTAATATACATACATAAAGGTCTCTTTCGAGTTAAACCTTTACTTAATGCAAGTATCTCAAAACTCTATCAAAGTAACAAATACCTTGGCTTTAAACTTGTACTTTTAAATAATAGGATCAGACATACCAGACATATATTAACTTCTTGTTTCAGCGAGAAGTTTTATATTACGTCGTACTATTATGACCTTATGCTTGATCGTGTTTCATGAGCTCTTTAGAAAGCAACCCCAACTTTCGTAGGAAGCAACACCACTTCTAAGCTCATATAGGTGAAGTATCTACTATGTGTTTATGTTACTATTATCACATTACAAATTTGTACTATACTTCATTAAGAATTCAATTCAACCTACAACGTAATAGACGATACTGACTTCTCATATCAGGGTTACATCAGTATCAAACAATCACATTCAGTAATTTATTCTTATCCATTAAACCTTGTAACTAGTGATGTTCTAGAAAAATGTCGGGTTACTATTACTGGTTATTTATTTAAAGGGTTTCAACCTCATTTCTTGTGAGATCATTATTACCATGTCTCTTAATAAAGCTTTTGTCGAGGGATCGGCTAGATTATCTTTTGACCTCACATAGACAATTGTTATTGTACCATCTTTAATAAATTGTCTCACATATTCATGTTTTAGACTAATATATTTAGACTTACCATTATAGGTGCTACTATAACTCTTACCAAAGTAGCCTGATTATCACAATGGATAGAAATATAAGGCATAGGACTAGGCCATAATTTGATATCTAACAACAAATTCCTAATCCATATGGCCCCTTTCCTAGTTGCCGCTAAAACAATGAATTCAAATTCTATTATTGAGTGAGTTATATATGTTTGTTTCTTACTCGCCGAAGATACAACATATCCACCTAGTGTGAAAATCCATCCATAAGTGGAATGCTCATCTCCCACACTTGTAATCCAACTACTATCGGTGTATCCTTCTAATACAGTCGAATAATTATTATAGAATAATCTTAAATTTTTAGTTTTCTTAAGATAACAAAAAATTCTAGTAATAACTCTCTAATGTTCTATATTTGGATTACTAGTATACCTACTTAACTTGCATACAGAATAAGCAATATCAAGTCTAGTACAATGCATCGCATACATTAAAGACCCTATAGCACTCGTATGTTCAAGTTGTGCTACCGCTCTACAAGTATTATAATTTAATTTAATAATGGAATCAAATGGAGTATTTATTTCCTTGAAACCAAGATGTTGAAATTTATTTGACAATTTTTCAACATAATCACATTGGCTTAAAGAATAACCCCCACTATGTTTCTTTACTTTATTACCTAAGATAGTATCTACTTTACCCAATCCTTCATTTTAAACTTGGAAGTTGGATACTTCTTCGTCTCAATAATTCCAATTATGTTTGTTTCAAAGATAAGCATATCGTCAACATACAAGCACACAAAGGCACCATAGTCTTTAGTGAATTTAGATTATATACACTTATCAACATTATTGTGGATGAAATTGTTAGATAATATGACCGAATCAAATTTTTCATGTCATTGCTTAGGAGCTTGCTTAAGCCCATAAAAAGACTTAATCAATTTATGTACTTTCTTTTCATTTCTAGGAAGAACGAAACCCTCTAGTTGTTCCATGTAAATTTTCTTATTTAAGTCTCTACTTAAGAAAGCAGTCTTGGCATCCATTTGATGAACACAAAGATCATAAATTAAAACTAGAGCAAAAAGAATTCAAATAGAAGTTATACGTGCAATTGGAGTATACATATTAAAATAATCCATTCATTCCTTTTGTCTATACGCGCACTAGTTTAGACTTAAAAGCTTGAATAGGACCATCATAATGATATTTTCTTCTAAAAATCCATATGCACCCAATAGGCTTGGATCATTTTGGTAAATCTGCTAATACCAAAGTATTATTGGACATAATTGAGTCTATTTCATTATTTATAGCTTCTTTTCAAAAAGAAGCATCTCTAGAAGACATAGCACCATCAAAGCTTTTAGGATCGTCTTCTAAATTTAATACTAAAGGGTATTTATTTACCACATTATTATCTTTGTCTCTTTCAACAAGGAAAACATGAATAATAAAATCAGGCCAAGGTCTTTTAGTTTCTTAGCTCTAGTACTTTTCCTCCGTTCAACCATGTCTTTAGAATCGCTCGTTTCTTTCTCTTGAGAATCTACTTGAGTTTCCATAGGTTTTGAATTACTTTCAATAATTTTAGAACCTGTAGAATGTTTTTTTTTTTTTGGAACTGGAGGAACCACCTCACAGCGAGCGCTCGGCGTAAACCCCCAGGGAGCACTGGCATGGGGACCCACCTCCCACGGTGCTCCGCTTAAGTCGCGCTATATGCGCACGCGATGACTCGAACCTCCCCCCTTCGGCAATTAGAGGGGAAAAGACCCAAACCAACGCGCCCACAGCGGGGTGGGTGGAACCCGTAGAATGTTTATTCTCAAAGAATTCAATATCTCTCAATTCTACAATGACATTGGACTCTAAGTCAAGAAGCCTATAAGTTTTACTATTTTCGGCATATCCAACGAAAACATTTTTGATAGCTCTAGGTTCAAGTTTTGTTCTCTTAGGGTCTAGTACTCGGTAATATGCCAAACATCCCCACACTTTGAGGTGTGACCAATTTGGGCTTCAACTTTTCCATACTTCATAAGGGATTATGTCATTTTTCTTGGAATGTATTCTATTATGAATATATCATATAGTAAGCAATACTTCTCCTTAAAGAATAATTGGTAGTTTTGAATTTGAAATCATACAATTAACCATTTCTCCAAGAGATCGATTTTTCCTTTTAGCCAAACCATTTATTGTAGAGTATATGGTGCCGAAACTTGATGAATAATATCATGTTCTTCACAAAATGAAGAAAATTCATTTAAGAAATATTCTGCACCTCTATCTGAATGTAGAACTTTGATTTTCCTTTCTAATTGATTTTCTACTTTAGCCATATATTTCTTAAATATGGTAAATGCTTCATCCTTTGAGTTCATGTAATAAACGGGAAAAGTACACTATCAGTGTCATAAGTTGTGTACGGTGCTCACTTTGGTGCCAAAAGTTTCCGTCGGATCACTTAAGTGCCAAAAAATTTGAAAAACGATCATTTTAGTGCCAACTCCGATCAGATTGACCGGAAATTCGACGTGGCACTTTTTTTATTAATTTTTTAGGCTGACGTGGCTCGCCGAAGAGCACAGTTAGCATCTAAACCACAAAAACGACATCGTTTGGCTTCTTTCCCCCAAATCAAAACCCTTAATCCCCAAATTGAGAGAGAGAGAGAGAGAGAGAGAGAGAGAGAGAGAGAGAGAGAGGGAGAGGGAGAGAGTGGAGGCATGTCTTCTTCTTCCTTGAAGAACGACACCGGTAGCGAACAGCACCAGCTGCAGCACCAACAGCGCACCAGTAGCAGCACCAACAACGGCACCAGCGGCGGCGGCGGCGGCGCACTAGTAGCGGCACCTTCGACCCCTCTTCTTCCTCCTCCTCCTCCGCCCTCGCCTCCTATTCTTCCTGCCACTTCTTGCTTGAGCAACAATCTCATTCTCTCCTCGCTCACCAGGTCGAGCATCTACAATGGTGGCTGAGTGACGGTGGCCAAGCGTTGGCGGGCGAACAATGGCGGCCGAGCGGTGAGGAAGAAACCCTAATCCTAATTTCAATTCACGTATGAGCTATACGGCGTCGTTTTTGCCAGGATGTCCACGTATAAGGGCAAAACGACGTTGTTTCTTGAAGAGGATGGAAAACGACGTCGTTTAAAAGCCAAGCAACTGTTTTTTTTTTTATAAATATAAAAGCCACGTAATTAATTTGGCCGGAATCTTTCGCCGGTGGCACCAAAGTGATCAGTTTTCCTCAGATTTGGCACTTAACTGATCCGACGGAAACTTTTGGCACTAAAGTGAGCGCCGTACACAACTTATGGCACTGATAATGTACTTCTCCCTTTAATAAACATATAAAGCCTACTGCAATCATCCACAAAAGTAATAAAATACCTTTTATCACCACATGTTAGTATGCCATTGAATTCATATATATCACTATGAACCAAATCTGATAAATTCGAATTTCTTTTAACCCTAGGAAAAGGTTTCTTAGTAAATTTAGACTTAGCACATATTTCACATTTATCAAATTTGCCATTGAATTTTATCAAGTCTAATTTCTTCATATTCTTCAAATAATGAATATTTACATACGCTAACCTACTATGCCATGAAAAAGAGAACTCAACAATATAAGCATAATTAGTAGTATTATTATTGATACTCAATTGATACATGCCATTATTAGCATAACCCTTTCCTACAAAATAGCCCATCTTTCGACAGGATAACCTTGCTGGATTCAAATAAAACCCGAAACCCCCTCTTACAAAGTAAATTAATAGAAACTAGGTTCTTCCTAATTTCGGGTATAAATAACACATTAAGAAGATTAATATTCATTCCAGAAGTAAAGTCTATCTCCCCATGCCTTTTCCAACAACTTTTGCAAGAGCATTATTCGCCATCAGGACCTCTTGAATATTTGAGTCAACAGTCTCTTCAAATTGCTTGAACATATATTTGTCATTGCATATATGGACTGTTGCTCTAGAATCTAACCACTAATCGGATTGGACAATGGTAAAGTTGATATCAGAAACCATAACCATCGCATCATTAATTTCAGAAATTTCCATGTTCGAAAACATGGTTGAAATCATGGCCACATAATTTTCTTCAACCAAATTCGCATTTCTCTTCACCGTTAGAGTGTTCTTGTCTTTTGATATGCTCTTATGGTGAATGCAGTCCTTAGCATAGTGTCTCTATTTGCCACAAACAAAACAATGATCTTTTTTTTCTTTTGTGTTCTGTTAAATTTATGCCTATTCTTTACTTTGAAGTTTTGGCTGATTTTTCGTTTTCTTTCCATAGCATGCACCTTGGAATTGTACAAAATAATATTATCAAGTAAATGTGACATTTCTTCAATGTGAAGATGTTTCTGTATTTGCTCCAAGGTGAAATCCTCTTACTTGTGCATTAGCCTTTTTCCATTGTCTTTCCAACTTGGAGGCAATTTGGCAATAATTACTCCAACTTGAAAAGCTTCTAGAATATAAATCTTGAGGGCACGAATTTTATTCACTAGCACTTGCAACTCATGGACTTGTTCCAGTAAGGGTATGGTATCAATAAATTTGAAATCAAAATACTTTGCGATTAGATATTTATTGGCATCTTGTTCCTCCGATTTATAATTGAATTCTAGTGCGTTCCAAATATCTCTAGCTGACTTCATTTCAATGAATAAATCGTACAATTGATCAAACACTGTATTTAGCATGTGTCCACGACAAAGTAATTCATCCTCAGCACGTTTCTTCTTTCCCTTGTTAACCCTTTCAATGGCTTCCACACTTGGTTGTCCTCTCTCGGTGGTAGGCTTCAAATCTTCTATAGGTGCCAAGTTAGGATCTACTATGTAGGAAATCTTCAGGGCAATGAGTAGGAACATCATCTTGTCCCTCTAGCGAGCAAAGTTGTTCCCATTGAACCGGTCCAGTTTGACCATGTCTTGATTCATGACTTTGATTGTCTCCGACTCCATTGTTGAACAAAATAAATCCTTAAAATTATTATGAAATATTGACTTCGAATCGATAAAGCAATCAAGTCCGACTTTAAGGCGTGATATCACTTTTTTGAATGATTTATTTGCCCCATAAAGTTGCTAATGAACACTGGCAAATATATTCCAGAGTACAAAGTCTCAAATGAGATTACTATATGGCAATTATAGTATTTTTCCAGAGTCTCTTTAGGAAACAATTGAAAAAATGGCTATAATTTTGGAAATTCGACTCAAAAATGATCTCATACTCGTTCATCCAAAAAACTGACATATGTCTATAAATCGATCTTAAAGAATATAGGCAACTCTTTGCGAATGGTTGCAAATTGAACAAAGATATCTCTTCGTTTGGAAGGAGTTGTAAAATGAACAAATGCAACCCTTCGGGAATTGTTGCAAACTAAACAAGTGTGATTTCCAAAGGTTGTCTTAAAAAGACACATATAAAAAATTTGGAATAATAAAAATAATATTTTTTAATAAATAAAATTAAGAATTTTCATAATTTATAAAAATATTAACAAACAAAAAGAACCTTTGAAATAATAAGGGTTAATAAGATAACCATACAAAATAAAATAAAAATAAAGGGGTTAGTACTAATTAAACCGCGGGCGTGAAAGCGTGAAAAGTACTAAGTGCGCTTAACAATCGCGCAATTATTCGCGCACCCGCACACGAGTATTGTGGGGTTTAGCCTCAACCCAATCTTTTTTCTTTAAACAGATTAGAGAATGCTCACACTTATTAATTAGCCCACCTCTTCCCACTTTTCCTATGTGGGACAAGGAAACACACGCTTAGTTTGTTTTATAAACAAACTTGTAACAACATCGCGATAAATCTTGGTTCTTCCTGACCATTATAGATGATTTACACTCGCGCCACTTGGGTTTTTCTCATGCAATTCAAAAGCTAGACATTCTCTAATTCGTCAAATTTCTTTTCCTTGATTAAAAATCAATTTGACAAATCAGTCCAAAGAATTCGCACAAACAACGGGCGGGAATTTTTTATTATGGATTGTAAATCCTTCTTTGCTTCTCATGGGATACTTCACGAAACTTCTTGTACCTACACTCCTCAACAAAATGGGATTGTAGAGTGCAAACATTGTCATCTTTTAGAAGTAGCTTGAGCTCTTAAGTACCAAGCATCCATTCCTGAAACATTTTGAGGAGATTGTGTGATCATGGCAGCTTATTTTATTAATTGCATGTCAACTAGAATTCTTGAAGGTTGGTCTCCATTTGAGATGCTTTTTGAAAAACAACTGGAAATTAGACATTCTAAAGTTTTTGGTTGCTTATGCTATGCAACAAATGTGGGCCCTCATGACAAAATGGATCCTCATGCTCTTCAATGTGTATTAATGGGGTATCCTTCTCTATAGAAAGGATATAGGGTTATGGAGATATCCATAGGTCGATTTTTCGTTAACCGAGATATTATTTTCCATGAAGATATATTTCCATTCATGAATTGAGGAATTAATCTAAGACAATTACATCGTAGTCAAATCATCAACAGTTCTTGTCAGAAGAAGATTTGTCCATGTCTTCACGATACTTCTTTGTCCCATCAAAACACACATCAGCAATCCTGGAATTCTTAAGTTAAGATGTTGCATCACCATTATCATCTAGTGAGGAGGACAATTCATCAATTCTGTCTCCACAACAATATGTTGATGAACCCTTGTCGTCATCACCTCCACAACTAGTTGTCGAGCCACCCCGACGCTCTAGACGTTAGATTTGTCCACCTATATGGACGAAAGATCACATATGCTCTACATTGGAATCTCCAGGTACACATTACCCTGTGTCTTCTTATGTTTCCTTTAGTTGACCATCACCAGACACATGTACTGTATTAGTCATAAATCTAAAGAACATGAACCCTCCTCCTTTGAGAAAACGACATGTGATCGACGGTGGTAGCAGGCCTTGGAGGTTGAATTGGGCACTCTTATAAATAATCATATTTTAGATATAGTTCCACTGCCTACACATAGAAAACCAATTGGCTACAAATGGGTATATAAAATCAAAACAAGATACATGGTTTCATTGAATGATATAAGGCTCAGCTAGTTGCTAAAGGATTCACACAATGGGAAGGTTTTTATTGCCAAGGAAGTAACTGTCTGCTCTTTCCTTTCTGTTGCTACTTTTCGTAATTGGGAATTACATAAGATGGACGTCCATAATGCTTTTTGTCATGGTGACCTAGGGTCTATGCAAATAAGGGGGAGTCTCGAGTATGTCATCTACATAAATCTTTGTATAGACTCAAATAGGCTTCTTGACAGTGGTATGCAAAATTTACTATAGCACTCACAAGTGCAAGATTTGAGCACTTCAAGCATGACTATGCATTGTTTACCTAGACCAAAGGTACATCATCAATTTACTTGTTGATTTATGTTGACAATATACTCATCATGGGAAATGATGATTCCGCTATTAGGAAGTTTAAAGAATACTTGCATTTTAACTTTCATATCAATGATTTGGGACCTCCCAAATACTTGCTTGGGATTGAAATAACCAAATCCAACAAGAGGATATGTCTCAATCAGTGGAAATTTTCTTAGAGATTATATCTAAAGCCAGTTTATCAAGATGCAACCAATTATTATTCCCATTGAGCAAAATGCCAACCTTACAACATTTGAATATGACAAAGGTTCCATTGTCAGTTAATGAAGACCCATCGCTTCATGATCCATCAGGCTGTTAGACGCTCATTGGGAAACTGATCTACCTCACTATGACTAGGGTTGATATATGTTATGTATTACAGATATTGAGTCAATTCATGCATAGTTCGAAATAGTCCCATATGAATTTAGCACTAAAGGTCGTAAAATATCTGAAGGGATGTCCAGGCTTGGAATTCTATTATCTCGTGACTGCAACATGAAGATGCAACAGCCTGTAGACATTTTCACTAAATCTTTATGTCAAAGACAACATGTGTATCTACTGAGCAAGCTAGGCGTCTTTGACAAATACAAGCCACCAGCTTGAGATGGTGTTAAAGAAGGTTTTGATTTTGTTCTTAACTCCAATTCTAATCACGAAAATTAGGGGATCACGAAGATTATGGGATAATTGACTCAGTCATGATATATCTTCAGAATATTCAGAAAATAAAATGGGAAAAATATAATTGCAATGTAATTGCATTTATTCTTTCTTTGATCTCTTTTTGTACTATAAATATGGGCACGTACATGTACAACGATACACAGAGCAATACAATTACAATTTTTAAGTATGCTTTATTTTCAACACTAGCCCTAGAGCGCTAAAACTTGGCACATGGGAACACTTAAATGCCAAAAGTTAGGAAAGTGACACTTAAGTGTTAAAATCAAAGCAAAATCGATTAGTTAAGTGCCAATGATGAAAAAATCCCACGAAAATACTGATGTGATGATTTCTCGACGAGACAAGTACAAAACGATGTCGTTTTGCTGACGTGGCAAAATAATTAATATAAATTATCAATTAAATTAAATTTAACGCTAATTTTTAAAAAAAAAAAAGAAGGAAAAAAGATTAAGATGAAGATTGCGGGCGATGGGGGTTAGTTTTGAATTTAGTTTAATTAATACTTATATTAAAATATTTATATTAAAAAAAAGGAGTAGGAGGTAGAAGGTGAGGACTTGGCCCTTCTTTGTCGCCTCCCCATCATCGTTGGGAAGGGTCGGTGATGATGGAAGGGCTCGGCGACCTCGATTGACCGGCGATAAGGGCCTGCAAGCCCTTACCCAAATTTGGGGCCAGGCCCTTAGTCAACGACGGCCCTTGGCCAAGCCAAGCAAGGGTTGGCGACCCTCGTTGGATTTGAAGGAGGGTTGCAACCCTCACCCCATATCTAGGCGAGGGCTTGTAGGCCTTCGCCGTTGGTTGGCCAAGGTCACTAGTCTTTGGCTAGGGGCTTGGCGACCCTGGCCGACTTCTCCCCCACCATCGCCAACCCTTCTCAGTGATGATGGGAGGCAGCAACAAGGGTCAAGCCCTCACTTTCTATCTCCTCCTTTTTTTTTTTTTTAATAAATATAAATATTTTAATTTAATTAGTATTTATATTAAAATTAAATAAAAAAATGATGTCATTTTGGTTCTTTGTTTGCTGACTCAACTCTCTAGCATGCTACATAGGTGAGTTATATTATTAAGAAATTGTCACGTAGGATTTTCGATCACTTTCACTGAACTTAACACTCAGATGTCCCATTTTTCAAAAAAAGTGATACTTAAGTGTCACTTTAATAATTTTTGACATTTAAATGTCCCCTCATACCAAATTTTGGCACTCCAAGTGTTCCTTTGCCTTTCATTTTTTGTCAGTTATTATCATGGAGCCGCCCTTTATTAGGCATTTTACCTATAATTGTTTGACCAACCCTCACATCTTTTCATTAATAGATAGAGAGGGAGAATTGGTGAAGAATTGAGAATTACAGAGAATCAAGGGAGCTAGTTGTTTGAGAAATCCTCGAAAAACCCTTCGATCATAATTTAATTTGTGACTTTTGATTTTTAGGATTTTACCCCCCTTTTTTTTTTATGTAGTTGTAGAATTTGGACGAAATTGCCCCTGTGATAGCCTCTGAACAAGCAAACCGGCGAAGATTTGGCAGGCCAACGAACTCAGTTCCTTATTTCAAATAAATTTGCCACTTTAGGCTCTTTTTCTAGATAAGTTCCACTTTCAATCCTCTTTGGGAAATGATTCCACTTCTATACTGAATTACAATGAAATATTTGGTAAAAAAGAAGAAGAATTACAATGAGAAATATTTGTGGCTGTCACTTTTGAAGCAAACATGCGAGAAAGCCATATTTGTGCATCAAAATTTGTTACTCTTCCATTACAAATCTTTCCATATCTCCACACGTTAAAAATGAATCCTAGTTTGCTGACTTTATTTAGTAGCCTATGGAGCTACTCTTTCATGTGGTATTAGTTTTTGTGCGCGCGGAGGGAAGGAGGGGAGGGATGTGCTGCGTGTCACAAATATAGAGAGCCTGGGCGAAGTGGAAGGAGTGCGTCACCATTACGTTTGTTTCAAGAAAAATAAAAAATATATATTTTTAAAAAAGGCTTATATTGCTTACAACCTTGAATGAACGAAATCCACGGAAATGTTTAGATGTGTATTTTTATCGATAATGAAAATATTTTTTATTGATAATTTATTTTAAGTAATACAAACAATTATGTTTAGGAAAATAGTTTTAAAGTCATTCTAAAAACAAATGGAGCTTAGATGTCACAACAAATTTTATATTATAACACTAACAAATGGAAAATTATCCTAGAAGTCCTAAACTTATCAGATTTTTGCCAATTCAGTCTTAAACTTTTTAATTGTGCTAATTGAGTACTAAATATTTTTATGATTTACCAATTCAGTCTATCCGACCAATTTTTAGCAAAAAATTAAACGTGGATGTCGACCATTTTATGTGGTGACGACCAATGCTGATATAGACAATTACTAATAATATTTTAATATTTATTTATTTTCTTTTCTTTTCTTTCTCTATCTTTCTTTTTCTTCTCTTCTTCCTCCTTTAGCCATCCTCAGCAAACCTCTAGCGAAGCTCGGCCCAATCGGCCATTAGCGAGGCCGACCTTGCCTAGTGACAATGAGAGAGAGCCTGTCATGCCTCGACCCACTTGAGATGTGCGACAACCGGTGCTCGTCGTCATTCATTTCCTTTAGTCATTCGATTGCGACGTCCCAGGAGGCGTCGCCGACCCAATCACTTTATTCGATTAAATACGCAAGCGGAAGCAAAAACCATTCACCCAATCAACAAACGAGGATAGTTTTAACGACACTCATATACATATTCATCAAAAGATTCTCATATTATACAAGCGATAATCAAAACAGCTTAAACACACCAAACTAAGCTTAGTTGCTCGCCACATTTGATTAGTCTACAAGTGCGGCCACGACCTTTACCAACAAGGGGTTTGGGGTAAACCTAGCACCTCTAGTACTACGAGGGCGGTCCAAAAAGTATTACTAACCCCATTACCACCTAACTATCTACGGGCTCCAGAATCCAGGGCTTCGGCTCGATGATCATATCGGGGTCAAACTTGGGATCAGACACCTCCCCATCGGGAACATCCACATCCATGGCATCCCAGCTTTGCCTCCCCCTGATCCTCTGACACCCGGAGGTCCATCAAAACTGCGGATGGGACTGTGTCTCTCATCTCCTATCCAAAAATACCAAGCTAAAAAACGATGAGTCACTAGATTAGGAGGTCCCTCATCGACCCAGACGGTCATGACATAGTGCATGTAACGCACATCGATCTCCCCTATCGGATACTTAGTGACCTCCTGGCTATGCTCTACAAGGAGTCCGAATTGTATTTGGTAGAAAGGCTCAGTCATTCTTAGGGCTTGTAAACATTCACCAAATAACAGTGAGATTAAACTCAATGAGTGAACTTCCTAGACCTCGCACAGGGAAGCTGTTCATCTCAAAAACGCCCTAAACATGCAATTCCTCTATCTATAGTAGATCAATAGCAAAGTTTCTCTTTTTTTGCCCTGACTATTTACACGAAAGCATATTCACTTATTCAAGGCCATCGTCGACAATACATAAGCAATTCCAATAACACTTTCCATGCTCCTGATCCAATCATACAAATGCACCATATAGTATAGTCATGCGCCCATGCCATGCAAATAACCCAGACATGATCACAAATACATCTCATGCACTTTTTACACAACCATGTCCTGATTATTACAGCCACTCATTCAACTGCAGTCCGTTTTGCTTTTATAACTGTAACTGCTAGCATGGTGAGCACAAATCAATTTGTGCATGATGGATGTAAGAGAGTGGCTCTTGAAAGAGAGGATGGTTAACAAAGTGGGGATGATGGAGAAAATGGTATTATAAAGGTGATCTATCCATCAAAATCGCTATAACAGCCTCGCTTTGCTAGCTAAATACAAATTAACGTCAAGAAAGAGTAATGTGTGAAATATTCGAGCAAAACTAATCGGCTTCCAGTCCTTTTAATTGCCTAAAGACTTTTTTGTTATCCATTATCGCGATCCTCTCGACAGGGGAAAGACGAGTTTAGAGGTAATATCGAGTTGAGGACCAATGACGCTTATTGGCGTAGATTCTCCCAAACCTTTATCTTGTGTAAGATTGAGATTTTCATATTAGTTCGATTAATTCTATGAGAATTCGCTTGACAAAAAAAAGAGAGAGGTCCAGGAGAATTCCATACGATGAGTCACCAAGGTCAGAGACTTGTTTACATTAGTTAGATAACTAGTACTCTTTGTACCTAAACTTGATTATTTATCTGCTTTAGCGTCCTCATAGTTTTTTTTTTTACCAAATTATGAATTCTAAGATTCTCATCTACCAAGTGTCCATGCAATGTTTCTGTATTTATTATGTTTTAAAATTTAACCTAGCCATTCAACTAATATAGACAAATCACAACTCAGAAAAAACAATATAAAAGAATCACAATCAATTTAGCAAAGATTATAATGAAATAAGGAATAAAAAGTGAAATGCAGTATAGTAACCCAATACAAACCAAGCAAGAATATAACAAGGCCTTGTTTTTAAGCTCCAGGAAGGGAACCCCATGAGCTTAGTTCAAACGAAATTCGATTTTTCAAAAAAAAAAAAAAAAATTCCTATATCTAAATTAGAGAAAATCATGAATTTTCCTAAACCATGTGTATATAATTGAAAGAAACTAATTTTAACACTAAAATTTAACAAACTAATCAAGGCCTAATTTTTTAATTAATTTTCCTTTTTTATAATTTATTTTTATATTACTTATTTTATTTTATTTTATGTTTTGGAAAATGGTGACTTGGGCCGGATCCGAACATGGTGCTGCGCTATGGTCTCAAGGATACGGGCTACGGATACAAATTTGGGCTCTTATATCAGGCCCTCTCAATCTATCTAATAAACCCATTCCACTAAAATTCAAATTCAGCCCAAATCTATTCAAATGAAGTTAAACCCAAACTCTCTGAGACCAAATCAGGCCCAGACTAACCATAGACCAAGCAAACCCAAAATTTTCTAAAGCCCCCAATCCAAATTTATCAAACCAAGCGAAGCCCAAAGTTCATTAAACCTAATTAACCCCTTCTTATTTATTTTTTTTATTCATTTTCCATTGCTAATTAACAGTATTTTTTTCATTATCTTCTTCCTGTCGCCTCCCCCACTACCAGCGGAGACTGCACAAAACCGAAATCAAAGCATACATCTACATATGTGTACTGAACATATTTCACTAGCGATGGCCTATCTTCATCACAGAATCCCCAATATCAACCGTCGCCGGAACTCTGCCATTGACTTAGAGTGCGTTTGGTAACGTTTCTATTAAAAAATTATTCTAGGAAATAGAAATAGAAAACACTATTTCTATTCCGGAGAACAATTTTTAAACAGAAGAACGCGTTTGATAAACTTGTTCCTAGAATAAAGAAAAGAACGGGAATACGTTTGGTAAACTTATATGATTTTTCCGTTTCTTTTAATTTTTAGTATTTTTATTTTATTTTATTTTTCCTTTTTTCTTTTTTCTTTTCCCTTTTTTCTTTTTTTTCCCTTCCTTTTGGCCGGTCGTCGGCCTTGGGCCAGCAGCCTCGCCAAGGGCCGGCAACGCTCCGGCGAGGTCGTCGGCCCTCAACGGCGTCGCCGGCCATGGCCGAGGCCGGCGACCGGCCAAAGAAAAAAGAAGAAAGAAAGAGAATAAAAAAAAAGGAGAGAAAAAAAAAATTGTTTTTCGAAAGTGTTCCAGAAACAAGAAACAAGTTTTTTTTTTGTTTCTTGTTTCTATTCCAAATTTGTTCCTGGGAACAAACAAATAAATTTGGAACAAAAATGTAAACAAACGCTTTTCTGTTCTTTTTTTGTTCCCCGGAATAAGAAAACAGGATTTATGTTCATAAACAAAAAAAAGAAATACAAACAAACACCGCTTTAATTACCGTCACCACACCGACCGCCTCCTCTGCCACGACATGAGTAAAGCGAACAGACAAAAGTGAAATGATAAACAAACCGATGCTGATGCGTGTAACAATCATCGCTCGGGCCTTGGATTCAGCATCAACACCTCACCGACAACCACCACTGGTAACCATGAGAACATGGAACACAAGACCAAGAAAGGAAGAGGTAGAGAATGCATTCGATCCTTGAATTGACTTGAAAATCAATTGACCTGGCTTAATCCAGGCCAACGTACTTGCAGGTAAAAAAAAGAAACTAGTTTGCACTGAGGATTTATATGCACCTCAGCGAACAGGTTACGTGCGACTGATTGGGAACAAATCATAGCTATCTAAAACTCAGCCTCATGGCTTGACTCAGACGCGGATAACGAATAAAGCACAAAATCAATGAAAACCAACTCAGTCAGGTTCAATTTGGGTTAACAAAGGAGACTAGGCTTCAACGTCGGCTCAAATAGAGCGACCAAGGGAATCGGATGTTACCTGGTTTTATGGACGATGATGAAGCTACATTCTATGACTTGATCAAGGGAAAAAGCTTTGGTTATCACTGCTGGTTGGAATAAAAGGGAGCGAACGAATTTCCAGGGTGATTTCCTTTACTGCAAGAACTTTAATCGATGAGCAGGGTAGAACAGAGCAAATCCAATGTTTCTTCTTGCGCCAACACTTCAATAAGTGTTTTGGAGGTGGTTCTATGGCTCTCACTGCGCTCAGACTCTCTCCGATTCCCATTCTCAGCTTCTCTTCTCCATCTTCACAATCTCACGGTATCTCCACTCCTCCAGTCTTGACAAAGCTAGTCTCGCTTTCTTCTCCTTCTTCTCATCACCTTCCACCTCCTTTAGGCCGGAAGCTGAAGCCGGTCCAACCCCTGTCGCCCCATTGAGCAGGAAGTGTGCGGAAGCTCCGATGAAGCGCCCGCAGCTTTTCCTGTAATTCGAAGTGAACGGTGGGAAGAATGAAGTGGAAATGAGCGGGATATTTTGGCGGAAAAATTTTGAGGGACAAAGGAAAAGCCAGATGATTAGATGGAGTCAGTAGAGCGTGGATTCTTTGATTCGTCGGCACTGTGCAATGGCTGGACTCGTGAAAAATCATACCGAAGATTAGTTCCCTAATTGCACAAATATGTGCTATTACTAACGTATTTGAAGTCGTTGCATTCGCCAGTGAAATAATTTTGAAGTTGAACCATTGACAACTCACATATAGAAAGAGAACAAATGGATAGACTTTTGATTTATTTTACTCCAAGACTCGCCAATTTATAGACATGCTACATGATTCTTGCTCTTAGCCTCTTACTGTAAAGGCTATAGACATGGTAAGACCTTGTAAGTGTTGCTTCACAACTCACATAATTCAAGAAGAGAAAGAGATTGATAGACTTTTTATTTATTTTACTACAAAACTCGCTAATTTTTAAGTTTGCCTGACTCTTGCTCTTACTATAAAGACTATAGACATGGTACGACTCTGTAACTGTTGCTCTAGTTTAGCAACTAATCGCATAAGAAGAGTCTAACCACCGTTCTCTTTCTCGGTAGTTCATGTTTCCTTGGAATGTGATATCAGTTGAAGACCAGAAGGAGCAAGGGGATTGACAAGAAATCGCATGGGGTTTGTAGAAACTGGAATATTTTGGAAATGACTAGGCTAGGAAGTGGAAGCTCTGGTTGCCAACCGACGTGCGTCTGGCCCCTACCAACGGGCGGGCACATCCTCCGGCCAATTTCATTGCCGGCGAGGTCCCCGCTTCTGCATGCTCTCTCATCAATGTGATGATTTACCTTCGTGCGCCTCTCTTAAATTTCATTGAAGACCTTAGATTAAATCGGGACTGCTCCCACAATCGCTTCCTCTAACTGTCGTAGGTTTCCTAAAATGGAGTCTGCTACCACTATCCTAATGTAGAAAAACAGTTAGCTGCCTTTTCTTTTAATTTCTTTCCCAATTTTCCAACTAAGAAGACCAACCCTATAATAGCTATTTGTTGTACCATCACGGTTATCATCCAACGTATATCTCATCGTCATTAGAGCCAACGCATGACTATCATGATCCGATGCACACTACCACTAGTGCAAATTGTGAGTGATCTAGCTAACGAATCTCAATGACGATACCTATTGAGAAAATTTCCTAATGAATTTTGAAGTTGCTTGCAAGTCTTGTAAGTCTAATAAATGTCTTGAAGTATTTTGGTTTAGGGAAATACTCTTGTACAATAAGTTAGTAGCAATCTTAATCTTGTTCCAATTCAAGTCTAGACTGTGCAATCTATTTTAGATTGGAATAACTTAATCTTGTTCCAATTCAAGTCTAGCCATTCGCCGATCATCGCCGGTCACGGCCGCCGGTCGTCGCCGCCCACCGCCGTCGTCCACCCGCCGTTGGTCGCCGCCGTCCGAAAGGAAGAAATTTTATGTCGTTATCAAACGAATTTCTATTTCTAGAGTAGAAATTGTGTATCATTATCAAACGGGTATTTTTGCTTAGAAACTAATCTAGAAATAGAAATAAAAAAATCTATTTCTCTTTCAGAAATCAATTTCTAGCCATAATGGTTATCATTCGTGCCCTAAGTATAATCACTCAATATTGTAATATCTTGTTAATCATTTAGTGGAGTCTAGCCAATAGGTTGTCAACATAGGAGAGTGGACGTAGCCTTGATCTAAGTTAAACCACTATAAGTCTTATGTACAAATTCTATTATCCCTAAACTCTTATTATTTATTATAGTTTATTGCACACTCGCAAGGTGCTTCTGAAGTTTGTTCTATTGCAAAGCTGTTTCTAAACTTTGTTCCAAAATATGAACTTTACACTTTTAAGTTCAAAGTTATATCTTGACTCCTTTTATTCCATTTTAAATGGTTAAGATACTATAAAATCACATATTCACACCCTCTAAGTGATACTTGTAACTACATCAATACCGTCCAAATGACACATGGCGAGAGGACCAATGATTTTTCCTTCTTTATTAGTACCCAAAGAGTTTCAAAAACACTAGCTTGACTAGTCCTTCCAAGTTACTACAAGATACGATTCATATTAGCACTTGTTTTCCTAATTGTTAAAGCCTAATCTCTCATCTTTACTTAAGTAAAAAATCATACATATCCATTAATCGAATTGTTTTGTGAGAGCAAACAACACAATTTCATTAATTAACCCAACCAAAGATTATTGTAACAAACATTATAGATTCTCTGACAATAATTTATTTGAGTAATAAAATAGCTATGGATTTTCTGCACTTGCAAACTATGGGTTTCCTATTATTGAATACACATGAGGAATTTTTTTTTTTTTTATAATAACTACAATGTTAAATTAAAGTAAAGATTTGAAGGGAAAGAAGAGAATGACAGAATTCAATCATACAGGATATAATAGAACTTATGGACAATTGGGGAATGTAATGAAAAATTTCGTTTGGAAGGTTTCAGAATTGTGAATTATCAACGACTACGGTAACACTTGCAAATATTTTTGCAATAGATCTTAAAAGGACGAAACTCAATCGCTTAAGTAGAAAGCCCACTTGTAGAATTTCAAAGAGTTGCTTAAAACTTGAAAGTTAATTGGTAATAATTTTTTACTTTACCCATTTATTCATAACGTAAAATTCTATGTTTTAATCCCCGAACTTTCACATTTTTTTTGAATCCTTAAACTATTAATTTATTTAATCAAGTCCTTGAATTTGAATTAATTTTTTTTAATCAAAACCCTCTGGCACTGATATCGATCAATTTTGAGCTAATGCGGTTGTCGATCCCGACTAGAATATGTTGTGGAAAGAAAAATTTTGCCTCTGTGGACAAGCTGCCATGGTAAATTTTTGTCTTGGCAGACAAGCCACTATGGAAAAAGCATCCACTTCATACTTGGCATGGTCCGATGGCCATATCAACTTGAATTGACCGGAATTAACATCAAAGGGACTTGATTAGAAAATTTATGCGAATTACTAAACTTATTAGAGAAAATACAAGTTCAAGAAGTTGGTTGAAAATTGAACATCGTTTCAGGAAAGAAATGTAGTATTTGACTTATTTCATACATGTAAAGAGAGAACACTTCCTTTAAAGAAGGAGAGAATGTTAATGGTCCTTTTCTGAGTGAGAGAAAGATAACACTCCCTTAGGAGTCGAGATCAAACCTAAGCACGGATTTTCTCCATGAAATTGGGTTTTGAGGATTAACTACATATTTACATGCGACTAATCTAGGTGTACAATTTGAAATCTTTATGATTTGAGCCCATAAACTTTAAAGAAAACTAGTCATAAACATCAATTTCTTTCAAGAGAACTTAGCAGAACTCATCCTCATTCCTTTCACTATCCTACTCAGCTAACCGAATTAAGATGGATGTAAGTAGCAAACTTCGTCTACAAAATCATGGTAACGTAAGTCCACTTCCTGTGCGAGAGCCATGTTTAGAAGACCATGGTAACGTTAATACTTACAGATGTGCCCAGAATCATGTCATCCCAAATAAAAAAGAAAGCACAAAGCAATCTGCTAGAGAAAGTTCAAAAGTACATCGAAAATTGCAGACACATCGAATGCAAAGCAACCATTGGATAACCAGCAACTATATCAATAAGCTGGGGCGAGGTACTTTACTTTCATATCTTCCGCATCCAGCTTGGTTCGATAATTTTCTACCAATTCATCTTGATTTTCAGAAGTCGAAGAAAAGGTCAGGGTTTCTGCGCGATTGGCCACGGTGTTGCAGACTCATGTTCTGAAATTGCTGTTGTACTTGTGAGGACGAGGAGGCATCGAATACAGTTGAACGGTTCGTCCTCATGCAGTTGCCGCTGGAACTCCCTGCTCTAGAAGGAGTCCTCCCAAGAGCTTTCAAGACGCGCGGCCTGGCCAGTCCAGGAAGCAAAGAAGCCTCGGTTTGATAGGTTGATGAAACTCTTCGATATGATGTCTCGAATGCTTCAGATATCTTCATCATTAGGCTTGCTTTAACAGTCCTTGCAGCATTCTCCGATCGCTCAAATGGGTCCTCAATCTAACCAATCAGCAGAAGACATAAAAAGAAAAAGAAATGATGAATAAGAAGTGATAGTAATAGCTATTGGTGTTACTTTTCCGTTTTTCCTTTCACAAAGAAACAGTGAAAAAATGGTAATTACAAAGATCGCATTAGTCTGAAGTAACCATCTCGTATTGCTCCTTAGTGCTTCCCACTTTCCTGTGTAGGGGCAAATTCCTAGGCCTCTAGCCTTCCGACCTATGTCCGAAAACTGCCAAAAAAACGCTTAGGATGAGGCATAATGCACATCAAAGTTTCCATGTAATAGTCAAATTATATCACAAGAACTAACATCATATCAGCCATTGGTAAAAAGCAAAAAACATTAGAAAAACCTGATTCTGAAGAGTGAATAAGTAATTTAGGCAGAGCAAATATCACTTCTAAGTAACATTTGTTATCTACTAAACTGTATAGAGTTTCAAAGGCAATAATCTTAAAAAATATTACCTTAGAAAAGAAGGAAACTAAAAGCTCAGACAAGGAGCTTTGGTTAACCAGCCTGTATCTGTTGGATTTCCACCTGGCTATGTTAGCAGTGCAAGTTTCTGTAATTCTCTGGACCACATCAGCTCTTACACCTGCCGACCAAGTTAGCAACAGAATCATCTCATAGTTGGCATACGAGTCCTCCAACTATAGCAAACAATGGTTTAACCAAAACCCTTGAAACCTCCAACATGCAAACAGCAACCTTTGAAATGGGTATACACACGTTTTATCTTGTTAATAGTAATGGACAAAGCAAACGTTTTTGTTATTTGAGGCTACAGGAGAGTAGTATAATCAAGAGGAGAAGTGTTATGATCTGAAGCAAAGGATGTTTAAAATTATGAAAGTACTCATGAAAAGGGGAAACTGTGAGTTGCCTTCAGACTATGGAGGAGTGGCATTTTGGATCCCCAAGCTTCAAAATGTAACTTTTAACTAGATACTCTAACATATATTTTCATTTAAACATCATGTCAGCATATTTCGTTAACTTTTAACTCATTTATGGGCAAAGACTTGATAAATGAAGAGTTCACAGTCCAGATAAAGATGGAAGGTCTCAGGGTTCAAATAACTTCCATTTTGTTCTATTTTTAAAAAATAAATAGCCACATATGCTGACCTGGAATTCTTATAGAAACAGTTTGAGAGCTCATAAGTAATATGCCTCTTTTGAAAATTGAGAGAGGCATTTTCCCATAATGATATAACAAAACCCCCAAGGACAATTGTCTGGGAGAGAAGAAAAAGTAGAAAAATTAGACACCTTTGGATATTGAGAACCATTATGCAACAACAGCGGTCAGCTAGAATAAATTGTGTTGTGGTGGGAAAGTTACACATGCTTTTAATGACAAAAAGCATGCTTTTAATGACAAAAAGTACCTTCAAGATCGCTAGCTATATCTCCCGGATATATATCCTTTAGAGGAGGTAAAATTGCAGGCACACAAGTCTGCAAGAAACCATTGATTCAGGTTATCAAAACAAATTCGAACGAACCAGTGGTAAAAATAGTTCATGAATCCAAAAGAACGGAGTATCCTGATAAATCAAAAGTAACTGAACTAAAGATATTGGTTCCACTTCTCTAGGAAAAGAACGTAAACCAATTATTTACATTAATCAACAACAAAAAAGATATAGTACGATAATATAGTACGATCCTCTAATCTATCTCTTTTTCAGTAAGAAGTTTCTAAATAAGAGCAAAGACCAACAATGTCCATGCTTCATATAGTGCACTCACAAGAGCTATTAGGAATTAACAAGTAATCCATTAAATAAGTTATTTTATTACAAAGCTTACCTGAAAATGAAAAATGACCAGTAAAGTGAGACTATATGAGTTGAAGCTCCCAGACTTTGAATTGTTGATTTCCTGAGCCTTGGCCCATTCTTTAACCTATTAAAAGAATGGTGTCACATAATAAGATAGGATTAACAGTGCTTTGGGTAAGCAATGTAGATCCAGTATTATTTAGAACAGACCAATAAGACCATATCGCCAAAGCGTTCGTCTATGCCTTTGATCCATAACAAGAGCTTGGACTTCATCTGGCCCGACAGATTGTCAATTGAAACATCACAGGAAATGCTTCTGCTCTCAAACTTCACTATTGGAACTCTAGCAGTGGAGATGAATTGGAGCCTTTGATATCGACCTGCCAAACATTGTTTTATGATGTTTAATGAGTATCAAAATCTCTCCTAGTCACAACATCTCAAACTGATTCAAGAAGCAGAAACTCACCATGCCCTTTGTTTCTGGAAACAAATTGCATCACAAGACATCATCTAAAAATTGCTAATGTAAATCCAACATCTCCTTTACAGCCAGAAGAAGAGTGACTTGAAAGTTGAAGTCAATAAGCATACTAGCCATGGGGATGAAGTATTAACTGGATTACTAGATATTTGGCTGTCGGAGGTGTTTTATCTTGTTGAAATGTCTCCTAGCATATGAAGCTGCTGGATTCTTGTGTGAAGCTAATACAAATAGGTGGTAAATGAATCACACGTCGTGTTTACATGAGTGGCCAGGCAAGGTTTCGAAGTGTAAGATGCATTAGAGAGAAGCACAAGAAGCACAAGAAGTGCAAGAGTGAGCATACAGCAATGCACAGAAGTGACACAGAGAAACTAGTACAAAGCCAGAAAACTTGGTGTAAGACTCGAAAAGCTGCAAAAGCCAATTTACAGAAGGTGCATATTAGCAATGCCCCTAAAAGATATTATTTAAAGTACAAAAACTGTTGATGTTGGTGCATTGGAACATCTCGTTCACCACAGACACTCTAAATACGAAGGCAACTTTCACATTCACCATATAGAATGGAGAAGAAATCAATGAGATATCAAGTGTCATTATTAATTCTCAGCACTTTGACTCTGTAAATACAAAGGCCAATCACAAATTCTTAGATTCGAGTTTCTCATATATTACACATCAGCGTTCACCATTTGAACTAATAAGTCTGATTTTGCTGGTAAATAATTTCTTGTAAAATCAAAGTCCTTGCAGTCGCCTTTGCAAGTAATTGACAAATGGGAAAACTTAAAAGCACAAGCTCAAGAAACGAGACAACTACAAACTTTCTGAAAGTATATATGTGCATAATATTACCTAGTAGTCTTGACTGCAGAAATGACAACATGAGCTTTTTCCGTTCTCTTGCAGTAGAGGAGATGTACGAACCGTTGGGTAACTCAATGGAGATATCCAAGTCCCCCCACCTTGTGAAAAGACCAGAGACAAACGATCCAAATGGCTCCACAATCGCACCTGTGTAACAATCTCATTAATCTTCAATGCCACAACATTCTGTATTTGTAATACATACAAATTATACTCAGTTCTCACTGCACTATCAAGTAAGATTTTTTTTTTCAGTGCACAATCACAACGTTATATTTCAAAACCAAGCTAAAGGGAATGTGAATACACCCTACATACGTAACTATAGCACCACTTCAAAGTAAGTGCAAGCCTCCAGAGATGGGTCACACTTGTAATAATAAAGATTTCAACACTGCTAAATAGAAAGGGAAAACCTTGGGAGAACTTAAGCTCTAAGATACATTTGAATTTTTTAATCCACAGAACAAGCATGCACATAGTGCAGAATTTCCTGCAAGAGGACACGAGCTATAACCAACTTCACAAAACACACCTACCCACGAATTTGAAGCAAAAATACCTCGAAAAATATCCATAGATCGAACAACAGTCTGCAGCTCGGCAATAATTTGGTTTCGAGCTATCTGGTCCTCCCGTGACGGTTTAATTGCAGAAAGGATATCATCCAGTGTTTGCTCCAATACTCTGCTGGCACTCATCTTTTAGCACTGCGGATCAGTAACAAAGAAATTTAAACATTTGGAGGGAGTCGTGGATGGGCCGGAGAACTACTCGAAGAAATGAAATAACACATGTACCCTGTGCCCATCTTTTATCTTCGATAGAAGTAAAACTAACACAATGGCACCGGTTGTTTAGATCATTCCATCTAAACGAAGCTCAAAGCAGCTGGATTGATGGCTATCGCAATTAGTCCATAACAGAGAGCGGCAAATCAATAATATCAATAGGCCCTCATCCTAGCAGTATAGTGAAACTATTCTTTCCAAGGAAATTTTTTAATGCAAAAGTGTTTTGTGGAAAACTCAAAAGGAGCCATTGACTACATGAAAAGAAAAGTTTCCTCGAAATTAATTACCGTCCAATATTAATGTACGAAATCCTTCAACTGCAGTGCTTTTATAACTGTAACTTCTAGCATGATGAGCACAAATCCCTTGGGTGCATGATAAATGTGAGGGTGGGAGAGTGGTTCTTGAAAGAGAGGATGTTCCAGAAAGTGGGGATGATGGAGATGATGAGGTGATAAAGGTAATCTATCCATCCAATCACTATAACAGCCTCCTTTTGGTAGCCAAAATGCAAATTATCATCAAGAAAAGAGTAATCAAAACTAACCGGCTTTCTTTTTAACTATAAGTAGTTCTTTTGTTATACATGAACAGATAAGAGAATTACGAATCAACTCATCATAGAACCCAAGACAAAAGGAACCAGCAGTTTGCATTTGTCATGTTCATGACATTAAATAAATCAAATGCGAAAGATAATCAGTCCCATAAAAAAAGGGGACACCCCCAATATGTTCTCCAATGGAAACAATCATTACTAACAATGATCAAAGAAATTACTCGTGAAATCCTCAAAAGAAGCTCGAGAATCAAATTGACGTCAGACCCACATTCTTTTTTTGCTGGGTAGAATCAAACCGCAGTGAGAATAAACAAGTGATCCGCCAAAAGCAGCTTAAGCGCTTACAAATACGATCATCTGCACAATATCGGGACCGAGCATTGGCCAAAGTACTGGCCACAGGACAAAAGATAGACGAAGGAAAGAGAACGACGTCGGTCGCAGCGGCACCTGAGAGAAGCAGGAGAGTGTTGCTCTTCTAGTCAAGACGGCAGCGTGACCCTTCCACTTCCTCTGTCTGAGGAAGACGATCACAGGGGTCAACGAATAGTCTACTAACGTTGCAGTGGCCAACCAATCAGAAGTAAGTCTTGTGAAGCTACTTTGTTTTTAAAGCGATAAAAAGCCAAAGGGGGACCGCCTAGCTTAGTGAACACGTTTCCTGCTGTCTCTTTTGGGGAGAATTCACCCCTAATTTCTCGGTGTTGTGGCAATTCACCCTTAATGTTTCACTATTTGCAAATTTCCTGCACTCATTTCGAGTTTAGTTATAATCTGCTCCCCATCGTCTCCACCGAATTCTCTTTAAAACTTTGGTCACATACCCTCACTTGATTGATTTGTCTTTAATATGAAGGAATAGTGATATCACTGGTCTATAAACTTTGATTCGATATATAAATTGATATCTAAATTTTTTTATTTATTCAATGTGATTCTTGAATTTTACCCTAATGTATGTGATCCCTGAATTTTTAGTTTATTCGATGTGATCCCTAAATTTTTCGTTCATATTTAATTTAGTTCCTAATTTTATGAAGATGTCAAATATTGTTCTTCCATTAATTTAAATGTTGGAATAATTTAAGCATTTTTCATATAGTTTAGGAACTAAATATAAATTGAACATTAAAGATTCATGGGTTATATTGAATTATGGATAATATTACACATTAGGCTAAAGTTCAAGAATTACATTAAATAAATTAAAAAATTCAAGGACCACATTGCACATTAAGTCACAGTTCAGAGGCCATTTATGTCATTTTCCCTACTATGAATGGCACAATCAATTTGGTGAATTTGAAAATCGGGAGAAATTAACAGTCTTCAATATTTTCTTACCCTATACTTTGCTCTTTTCTTACCCGACACTTTGCTCCCACTTTTTAAATAAGACTTTACACCTTGAGTTTAGAGTAATCTAGACTTTAAAACTAATTCTTTAATATTATCAAAGAGAGACGGTGCAAAAAGTAGAATTTTAAAACCGAAAGTATGAGTTTTGAATCTAGAAGATAAATGTGAAACTGAAAGAAAAGTGGACAATCAGGCACGCATACTACTCGCGTGCCAAATTATGATTAAAAATAAAATAAAATTGATGGGGCACGCGACAAGTGCAGGCGTTGCATCTCGTACGCCATGATTCTTTAGTGTCATTGTTGGTTGATATTGGTGGATCGACCTCCTTATATTTACAGTTTGCTATGGTAGATTGAAAACTAATGTGAAGATGAATGTTAAAGAGACAATCTGGGAAGGAAATTCTCAGATGCTCATATCAGGATAAAAGAAAATGCAAATAGCAATGCAACATGAAAACTACGCATCCTAGTTCAGTCTTCTCTACCAATGCATCAATTTAGCAACATTTTAATCCTTCCGAAAGGGAAATTGTCGATGTTTTTTAACTTCCGTTGGCTTGATATCCTTTGGCGATTTGGCGATCTTTCTGGTTGGGTTTCTAAAGGCTCATTTCGTCTAGTTTGCGCATCCCTAAACAAGTTTCTAATTGATGAAAGATAAATTGGAGCAAGATCAGCGTCGGCAAGCGACTGATGCTGAAGGTCCAGTACTCTTTTCCACGTAATGTTTTCCATATGAAAATATGTAAACCTTCTTTAACAACTACTTGTTATAATTATGGTTAATGGATCAACGAAAGCCAATAAATTAAGATACGTTTTTTTTTTCTATTTACGTATCTCTCAAATTTATGAATTTCGTAAACTTTTCTGTTCACGTATCTGGGTGTGCTGGTTCAAGTGAACGGTTTGACTGAGTCATGTTTGCATAGTGCTAATCTAAACAGGTTCGAGGTGTTGTATCTTGGAAGGCATAGTTCGTGAATTTGTGAAGCACCATTGGTAGGAACTAATCGCCTTAAGAAGATTCAGTTATCCGTACCTCATCTCCAATATATTGATATTCTGATTACAATAAACAATTTGTTTTCTCTGGATTATATTCCAACACTACGATGTTTGGACAAGGGCGTTTGGCCCAGCGGCTTAAAAAAGTGGAGATAAAAAAACTCCAAGCGGCTTCAAAGTCGTGAGATGAAAACTCTAGGCAACATCCAAAGTCTCCGAGATGAAAATTTCTAGGTAGCTTCCAAGTCCTGACTGAGAAGCGCCGGGCTGCATCCGAGTCCCACGATGAGAATCTCTAGGGAATCCTCTTTTATAGGGGTGATCGGGTCCAGGTGGGTAGGGTCTAGACCTGGACCCTATACCCGACCCTGTTATAACCAGTTCCCCTTTTTTAGACCCTATACCTGGCCCTGTTTGTATTGGACCCTATACCCGACCCACCCTATTTTTCCAATCCGATCCCAAGGTCAACCCTGTTTTCACTGGAACCTGTTTTGCAATTTCCCGATATCCTATACGACTTTGAATTTTATATTAATACGCGAGAAAATAACGTAATCCTCCTAATTTGTATTGAAATATTAAGCACATGTAATAAATAAATACATGAACTTTTTAACTAAACGAAAAATTAAGGATCCATATAGCTAATTATAATAAATAAAATCATAAGGCAAAGAATTAGCAATAAAATGAGTCTAATATTAGTCTTATTCCCACAACTACTACATGAAACTACTCATTTATGCAAGCATAACTCCTCATACAAAAGAGAAATTAGGTGAGCCAATCCATGTGATGCACAAGAATTTGACGGCGACGGACATCGTCCGTCCATAAGAAAGTGCAAGAGGGAGCCGGTGAGGGAGGGAAGCAAGTGAGGAAGAGGAATGACAAAGGAGGAGTGCCGTGCATGTTTGAGAGAGCCAAGAGGAAAAACGTCATGTGATTACGGGAGTACGAATAGAAATCAAGACAAAAAAAAAAGGTTTTTGACCTCTACTTCCAAAACCGGTTCGGGAACTGGTTTCCGGGTGGGTAATCACTCGGAACCTGTTCCCGGATCTGTTTTAACGGGAACCGGTTCCCGACCCTGTTTTCCGGGTGGGTCGGTCCGGGAACTGGGTATATCCGGTCCGGTTGCACACCCCTACTCTTTTACCTTTTTAAAAGCGATGAGAAACTCATCTCTTATCCATCACTGGAATCCTGCCGTGAGGAGCCGTAGGTGCTTCAAGAGGCTAGCTTGCGTTTACGTCTTAATAAAATAAAAATAATAAATATATCATCATTATCACTCCATTTGTATTCACATCTTTGTAGGGTCTATCTAACGAATTTGTGTCAATTATTTTTCAAAGAAATCTTTTTGAACTCTCCTTAAAAAATGGATAGCTGTCAACATCAAATTTCGGCTTGTAAACTTATCATTCATTTTATAAGAAAATCAAGGATCAAATTCGATCCCCAAAAAATATAGATATTGCATTTGCAATCTTTACTGCATCATTCTGCATGTAGGTTGTCCAAGCATTTTGGTTTAGGATTAGTACATTTGCATCAAGCAAAGGCGGTGTTGGATGAGACAGTGGCGCGGTTATTGATCTAATGGGCGATCTAGCATGCAAGGTGCGCTTAAATTGAAGTTTCTGACTTTTTTGGAGCTCTAGGACAGTGAGATTAGACCTTACTCCAAGAACATGGGAACTCCATAATATGGGAGCTTGTCCAAATTCTAAGATAATAGGAGCCGGTCTTAATCTTAACTCACGCACTCCTATCTCTCACACGCGACGGGAATTTAATCTACAACCACTTATGGATATAGCCCCTCCCCTCATTGGTATCATATAAAAAATAATAGAAATTTTAAGTGTCTCTTTAAGAGTTTCTCTCTTTACAATTTTTGTGATTATGAGAATGTTCGCTTGGAAAGAAATATCTAATACCACACAAGTAAGAATTTTTGTGAGTAGGATGAGAAAGACTGATTTAAGAAGAAATCCTAATGTCGTGCGAATAATAAAATGTTAAATCAACGAGACCATGAGACATGCATATTCACAAATAAACTTACTTATTAACTTTCCACACCTTCGCGTATCAGACACTTTCTCATGATCACAACATTCTCGCCTCACATCTCACCCTGATCTCATCCCTCATCTCTCTCACAACACTCGCCGATCCATCTCATCAGCACGCATTGATCATCGAGAACACATACCCGCTCGAGGGACTCCCTCCCGCCCTCCCCCCCCTCTCTCTCTCTCTCTCTCTCTCTCTCTTTGAAAGGCAACCCCATCGTTTATTTGGCGCCCAAGTGTTTTTGGCATGGTGTCCATCGAAGGTAGGCTTCTTTGATCTTTGCACTAAGAAATCCAATTCGATCTAGCCTTGGCGAGCTCTAATTGCTTTGATTCACGAGACGATTTGCAAATCCATAATTAGATGTGCCTAGATCATAATTTATACATACGGATGAACGATTCCATGTTTTGTCTCTAGTTTCCTCACTTTAATAGGTTATAGAGAGTACTGCGTTTTGATCTCCCTATGCATGAATTTAGCCTAATAAAGATTGCATCTTTATGGCTTCAACTTGTCCCTTTTTGCGTGAGATTGAAGAAAGTCTGCATATTTGTTGATTGGATAATCCTTTTTGTACGTTGGTATTGAACCATGGCCTTATTTCTCATGGCCGGTCCTTTGATGCTCTCGGTTGTGCCCCTCTTTTGGATAGATCTCGTGAGTTTAAGATTATCTCACATATTCCATTTTCACGTCACTCATGGCCAACCTTAGGTGTTCTCCATTGCACACCCCTCTCGTGTTAGATTGCATCAAATTTGGCGTTATCTTGCATATTTCTTGTGTTAAATTATCTTCGCTATGCCACTTACGCAATTTCCAAACGAGCTTAATGCTCGTGGGTAAAAAGGGTGAATGAAACTCTCGACATGCAGAGCTTTTCTCTACCATCCATGGTAGTTTTCCTTCCAAACCCTAATGATAATCCTCACCATTCCATCTCTACTTCTCCGCCCCTTCCCTGACTTAATCGCCCACCTGAGTCTTCCGCTTACTCTTCCCTTATTGTTGTTGGGTCCGATCTGGTTTCTTCGTTCCTGCTGAGTCGTTCCGCTTTTGGGTTTCAGCGATGAATTCTTCTTTTCCCTGCAACAATCTATCATCTTCTGTCCTTATTCCTTCGCCCATTTTCTTCTGCATGCACTAATTTCATATGGCCTCAGCTTCAGTTCTCACCTACTCCCCCTTAATCTTTAATCGTTTCATTTGGGGTTATTTCCATGGATACTCCCGAACCAGAAGAGGAATGGCGCCTGGCTACCCTATGTAATCGGATGGGCCGTCTCTAGTCTGAGCAGGATATCGACGTCTGGGATGAACAGCCTCCGCCGGAACAAATCGAGGCATGCAAGAAAATGTTAGTCGGTACAATTCTCTCTAATTCCTCCATCAACTTTACCGCTTTTCAGAGTACTTTAAAGTGCGCTTAGCGCACAGAGCAAGTTGAGATTTCCCAACATGAAACTAGTATATATGTGGCAAAATTCAATTCAAAGAGTGACAAACAAAGAGTGTTAGAGGGTGGTCCGTGGCTATTTTCCAATCATCTAGTCATCTTTAAACCTTGGATACTCAATACACCTTTACATCGTTACGATTTCTCGACGTGCGTATTTTGGGTACAAGTCTTTGGACTTCCACTGGAATGGTGTACTTACCCTATGCTCTGCAAAGCTGTTAAACGTATCGGAAGGGTGTTGGACGTTAAGATTGATATCAAGGAGGGCTTCACACTCAGAGCCGGTCGAGTTTGAGTTGATATTGACTTAAGCCAACCACTAAAGATGGGGCAGCTCATTCGTATAGACGGCAAGACCATATGGATTGACTTCCGATACGAACAACTCTCTCATTTCTACTATTCATGTGGTCGTTTGGGTCACTACACCATGTACTGTCCACACATCCCATTCACTGAAGCAAAAATGGAAGGGAAGGAAAAGATGGCCTTTGGCCAAGCAGAGGTTAAAGAGCACAATCCATATTGGCAAACCTTTTATGGGGCCAAGGTCGATTCTGTTGAGACTACTGAAACTATTCCTGAAACTCCTCCTTTCTTGATGGCTCAGTTCCCTTCATTACCACCACCAGCGATGACATCAGAGGGACCTGTTTTCACTACAGCCGCAGTCCGAACAGAGGATCCTTCAACCCGATCAGTAATGCTGCACATAAACTCCAGTGAGCAGCAATCACCACCTCTCATGCATCAACATGAAAGGTCAAAGTCTGAGAATAACCTAATCAGTTGTGCGGACAATGCTACAGCCAAGTGGAAAGGTAAACAGGTTGGAATACCTACTGATACCATTAAGGATCCAGGCATGATGCAACAGGACTCCATCATCCTTAGCACACCTGAAGTAGTTCCACTTCTGCAATATCATCAAGCAAATATTCCACCACAGAATCCGTCTAATGCAGCTCCCATTATCTCTCTAGCTAAAAAGCCAAGTTACTCTGATCCAAATCGGGAGGCAGCTTCTCTGAAGAAACAAAAACATTCCAGAGTATCCACTAAAGCAGGGAATGCTAAGGAACTTAAAAGGTATAACCCGTATGGTTCTCACACCTCTGCAATTGACGAGTTAGATGAAACCTCCCTTTTAGAAACTCCTGTCCTGTCTGCTGAAACTGCTGGCAAGTGGGTTGAGGTGGCTTACCCCAAAAAGCCACCGCATGAAAAATGAGGCTCCTTTGTTGGAACTGTCAAGGACTGGGCTCTCCCCTGACAGTTCAAGCTCTCAAGGCCCTTGTGGTCAAAGAGAAGCCCGACCTGGTATTTTTGATGGAAACGAAGAACAGAGAAGAGGTGGTTACCAAAATTCAGCGACGATTAAAGTACCCGAATTCCTACATTATCAATCCTTCCGGAATGGCTAGGGGCCTCGCCTTGTATTGGCATTCTCACATCACTATATCTGTGGAATGCACTACTCAGAACATTATTGATACAGTCTGTACCGACACTAGTAAGGGTCTCATGATGAAGCTAACTTGTATATATGCGCCTGTCAACTTCCACTCTCGCCAACTTCTTTGGATAGCTTTGCGTCAGATTGCAAGTATCAACTCCCTACCTTGGCTGTGCGCTGGAGATTTTAATGATATCCTCTACCATTGGGAAAAAGTAGGCACAAGGTCAGTAGACTCGTATCGAATGCACTATTTCAGAGAGATGGTTCACGACTGTTCATTAATGGATCTAGAGAGTAAAGGTTGTGCTTTTACCTGGATGAATAATCGCCAGGGGGGAGACTTGGTGAAAGAACGGTTAGACAGGGCTCTTTGCAATATGGATTGGCGACTCACCTTCCTAGAAGCGGAGGTATTTGCTTTACCTGCTGTCGGATTTGACCATAGCCTTCTATTACTCTATATAGAGGTTAAAAATACACGGCGACGCAAACCTTTTGTCTTTGAAGCATATTGGTTAGAACACCCGGATTGCCGTAGCATCGTTGCAACAGCATGGGCCTCAACTATGTGTGCTGGTAGTAATCTGCCACACAAACTCAGAATAGTCAGCTCAGCACTACATAGGTGGAGTCGAGCCCAGTTTTTCAATGCACATTCACATATTTCAGATTTGCAACAACAACTACAGGCCCTAACAAACCACAAAAGCTATCTATGACTATCACTTAGCGACCAAGTTAAAAGCAGATTTACAAAAAGCATGGCAGCAAGAGGAGCAGTACTGGGCAATGAGATCTCGACTACATTGGCTAAAGTGGGGAGACAAGAACACCAGATTTTCCCACGCTACCACTATTCAGCGCCGACAGCGAAACAAAATCAGCTTATTACAAAACCACAATCAGAATTGGGTAAGTGATGAGCCAACTCTTAAAGAAATGACTACGTCTTTCTTTTCTGATCTTTACAAGACAACAGGTTACCGAGGTTATGGCCTGATTATGGACCAATGTTCAAGCCTTGTTACAGCTGAGATGAATACTTTATTCACTGCTGAACTCACAATAGAGGAGGTCCATCGAGCCACTTTCCAGTTGGGTAAAACTAAAGCGCCCGGCCCCGATGGTTTGAATGGTCTTTTCTACCAATCTCACTGGGATATTATTCAACAGGATCTTTTCCTTTCTGTCCAGACTTTTTTCCAAACAGGAGTCATGCCCTCAGACCTCAATAGAACAATCCTTACCCTAGTCTCCAAAGTATCTAACCCCAAATGCCTTGATCAGTTTCGACCTATTAGCTTATGTAACTACGCATACAAAATCATATCCAAGATCCTTGCCAATAGACTCAAACCCTTCCTTCCCTCACTAATATCCTCCGAACAGAGTGCCTTTGTGGGCAAGCGCCAGATATAGGATAACATTTTAATAGTTTAGTAGGTATTACATCAACTCAAAACCAGAATCAGAAAGAGAAAATTTCAAGCAATTCTCAAGATAGACATGCAAAAGGCTTACGACAGAGTAGAGTGGGATTTTCTTGAAGACTACCTCCTTAGGCTTGGCTTTCATTCCATTTGGGTGAGGTGGGTGATGCAGTGTATCACGACTATCACTATCAGCATCAAATTTAATGGAGACCAGCTCAACTATTTCCAACCTACTCGTGGCCTACGTCAGGGTGATCCCCTTTCTCCCTATATATTCATTTTGCTGGCAAATCTACTATCGACTCTCATCCATCAAGCAATTGATATGGGCCAACTCAAGGGAATCAAGTTGAACAGGTGATGTCCCACTCTTTCCCACTTATTCTTTGTAGATGACGCTATCTTTTTCTTAGATGGGATGGGACAGTCCTAGAATGCCAGAATTTATCAAATATTCTCAATCAATACTGTATAGCTACTAGTCAAGACATCAATAGGAATAAATCAGGCCTTTTTCTTGGTAAAGACTATCCTAGTAGTCTAAAGGCAAATCTGGCACTACAATTCAGGGTCCCTGTGCTTCAAAAGACTGGAAAATACCTTCGAATCCCGTCTGACTGGGGTCGTTCCAAGTGAGATATGTTTGCGTGGATTATAGGGAGAGTGAATTTGAAGTTAGAGGGCTGGAAAGAGAAACTTATGTCGAAAGGTGGGAAAGAGACTTTAATTAAAAGCGTTGTTCAAGCTATCCCCCAGTATGCAATGTCAATATTTCCTGTGTCGTTATGCCGGTCAATTGAACAGAAGATTGCTAGATTTTGGTGGCCAAATGATAGTAGCAAGTTGGGCATTCATTGGAAAAGTTGGGACTTACTGAAGGACAGGAAGAAAAAAGGGGGTCTTGGGTTCAGGGACCTCATTGCCTTTAATAGAGCACTGTTGGGAAAACAGGCGTGGAGGCTACTTCATCATCCTTTATCTTAATGGAGTCAACTATTTAAAGGCCTCTATTTTCATTCACACGACTTTAGGAGTGCTACTAAAGGTGTCCGCCCCTCATGGGGTTGGCAGAGCATACTAATAGGACGAGACTTACTTTCAACTTAGTTACGATGGTCAGTCCGGGACGGGTCAAAGATTAGCATTCGAGAGGACTATTGGCTGCCCAGAGGCATTCTAGGAGGACTAGCGGACAGAGAGGAGCCACGAATGGTGGCTGAGCTAATTTCACTCGAATAGAACAAATGGAATGAGGCTCTTCTTCATCGATTCTTTGATGAAGAAATCACAAAGGAAATACTCAGTATCCCGCTGAGACCAACTTATACAGAAGATTAGCTAATCTGGACATCAAACAACAACGGCCAACACACTGTGAAGAGTGGCTATCATTCAATCAAACAAACAGCCATCCATAACAATGAAAACAGAGCATCCTCGTCCTTCCAACTACCTACAATCCTATGGAAGAGCATATGGAAACTCAAAATCGCACCCAAAATCAAGTTCTTTCTTTGGTCAATATGTCAGAATGCTCTTCCCACTAAGGCGAATCTATTTCACAGACACATTAGTGCAGACTCAGCATGCAGTGTATGTGCAATCTAAACCCTGGAAACGATGGAGCACCTTTTTTTCCTCTGTCCTTGGACTTCGACCATCTGGTCTCATCCTCGGGTTAACATACTTATCCTACCTACTCAAATCACTCGCATTGAATCTTGGCTTGTAGACAAATTCGCTGAGAAACAAAACTCACCAGGTATGGAAGTTGTTGCTGCTATCTTCTGGCACACTTGGAAAGAAAGAAACCGCTGTATCTTCAATCGACAGAAACCAGATCCACTCTTTGTCGTCGAAGTGGCCTTTGCTACATCCAGTTTGGCGAAGAATCTGTCTTCCAGCACAACAGGCTCAACCCTATCTCTCACCGAACTAGGTTCTTTGTGGCGGCCCCCTGAACCTGGTGTGCTGAAGATCAACGTTGATGGAGCCTTCAAGATCGGTAGTAACTCAGGCTCAACAACGTACATATGTCGTGACCATACCGGTAGTTTGCGAGAAGGCTTTACCTGCGAAGCTGAAGCATCCACCGCCTTGCAGATTGAGATCCAAGCTCTGAATATAGCTCTGCGACATCTTCTGCAGATCGGTAAGTCTGCCGATCCTTTGATCATCGAGACGGACTACCTCCAGGTGGTTCGGGCAAGTGGCCGACCCACGTAAGACGCCTTGGGAAGGAAGATCGCTGCTTGCTAAAACGGCCGCTACCCTCCCTTGCTTCTCTCGACTCCAAATTAGGTTTTGCCGACATGAGGCAAATGCGGCAGCGGACTGGGCTGCCAGGGCTCATTTCCGCGGGTCACTGACTTCGCAATGGGCTTTTTCCCCTCCCCCCATTTTGTTTGACCTCATTCTATCCGATACTTTACGAGCGGGGTGTATATCTACTGTTACTTGAATGAAGTCACTCTTTATGACCAAAAAAAAAAAATTATCTTCACTTCGATTTCCATGCATTTTAAATTAGGGGTTATCATGTTTGGAATTTTTATCTTTTTTTTTTTTTTTTTTTTTTTTGGTAGAGAACAATGGAAAGTAGGCCAAAGCTTCGAGTTTTGGTCGACGTTTTCGCTTGTGTCAAAAAGATCGGATCTTACAAGGAAAGATCGAACCTTTGTCGTTTTATTTATGCCTATAACACATGGTTAAGCTTGTAACAAGTAGGACATGCTAGAAGCATGCTAGGTGATTTTGGATCTTGGATTAGGTGATTGTTCTCTGTTTAACCATATACGTTGATTTACTTCGGCATGTAGGAATGTCACGGCATCTAAAAACTAAAAAAGAAAGGACAAAAAAATTATATTAGGATGACGTCATTTAGGCAAGTGGTGCACCATAACGATGTTTGATTCATGCATGTTCACTTAGGCGAGTTCGGAATTTAGCCTTTGTATCTCATTTTTTTTAGCCTAGCGCCCGTATAAGGCTTTTATTTATAGCTCAACGGTGTTCTATCCTAAAGTTCATAATGAGGCACTTTTATTTTTTGCCCGACACGGCTCCGAATCTCTATTTTCCTCGTATTATTGGCTTGATCTTATGATTACTTAATCTAATCTCTATTGTTTGAGGACACCCATGCATGATCACCTTTTTTCACATATTTTAAAGGATATAGAAAGATAAAATTGAGAAGATTGCATGGAAAGCGTTTTCATATAAGAGAAAATGTTTTGACAATAGGATTAGATTTATCTAATGTAAACAAGTCCCTAAATTTATGAATTTCTGGTTTGCAGGAGTAAAGCGGGCTCCTATGTGTTACTCAGGTTGCTAACCAACTTATAATGGATTAGTGGCAATTCCAAAGCAAATAAATTGAATAATTGAATATGAAAATTGAGTTGCAATTGGTAGGGATTGGAAGGGCTGATACTAGCATATCTGCTACCTCGCAAGAGAAGCCATTTGCGTTCCTTTGGCAATCTATCAGTCTGCTCGAGATCTTGCATGTGACAACCTAAATGGAGAGTGGTCACGCAGATTTATATTCGTATTTTTCTTCTTAACACAAAGAAACTGTTTTCTTTGTAATCTTAGTCAAGCAGAATGGGATTTTTCATAATCTTACCCAAAAATTCGAACAGTGCCACACCAGAGAGAGAGAGAGAGAGAGAGAGAGAGAGAGAGGTAGGTGAAAAGAAAGTGGGATCGGGGGGGGTTGATAATTCGTGTTTATGTGAGACAATTGAATTTTATAATTTTAGTGAAAAACATTATATATTTTTATTAGTTATGCTATAAAATTAATGCACATTAAGTTCATATGAATTCATGTCACTTTGAGATATGTCATGTAATCGTGTATAAATATGCTAATTTGTGTAAAAAATTGCGAGTTTTTAAGGTAAGAAGGGCAACAAAAAGGAAAAATCTATACCAATAACATCTAGATGACCAATGCCGATGTAATATACCTATTAAATTTTCTAATTTTCTATTCAGAGTCTAGGAGATGCGTTAATGGCAGAATAAAAACAAAAAATTGGTATGAAATGTAAAATATTTAAATCATGTCTGAAAGGACATGATAGCTATGTTAGAATCCTTGAGTCGTTCGTACTTATGTTAATTATCTACGATATATGTTTTCTTAATCAGGTTAAAGAAAAACACATACAATGATTAGCATCAAGAAATCATTGATTTATCGAGTAATTCATTATAAAGTAAGGAACAAGTTAGTTAAATAGAAGTTTACCAAAACAAATTCACTTGAATAGAAGTGACAAGACATTAGAAGGATCTAAAAAAGTCTTATTAAAAACTGATTCCCTCCAATGATCTGAAATATTATAATTACGTAGAACTATATTCATGCTTTTGGGAAATGAACATTTTCATTTTCAATATAATGAATTTTTTCGATTTTTGCAAGACTAGTTCTATGTTACTTTCAATTAGAAAACATTCCATCTTTTGTTTAATTAGTGCAGTGTTCAATTAAACAAGCTATGTAGGAAGTAAATATTTGAAAGGAAGGGAGAGTGACCAAAACGAACCACAGAGGATATAATTGAATTTATGGAAATTATGTAATGTAATTTAAAATTTCCGTAGTGAAAGGTTTCAAAGTTGTCAATAATTTAAGTAGGAACCCCGCTCTTTGAATTTCAGAGAGTTGCTTAAAACTTAAAAGTTATTTGGTAATTAATTCTTAATTTTACATATTTAGCCATACAAAAAAATTCTACTTTTTAGTTTTAATCGCTGACTTACGCAATTTTCCAATCATTACGCTATCAATTTCTACAATTAAGTCCTCTGACCTAAATAAAATGTTCAATCATGGCGCTTCGGCACTAGTATCAATCAATTTGAGCTGACGCGGTTGTCGATCTCTACCAGAATATTTTGTGGAAATAAAATTGGTCTCTATGCACATGCCCCACTGGAAATTTCCACGTTATAAGCCTTTTTCCGCTTCATACTTGGCATGGTTCAACGACCACATTAACTCAAATTGACCGGGATTGTTACTGGAGAGACTTGAGGAAAAATTGAACGTAAGTTCTGACTTGATTAGATAAATAAAAGTTTTAAGGAGTTGATTGAAAACTGTACAACAGTTCAGGGAAGAAAAGTAGAATTTCACTTGATCCATACGAGCGAATATTAGGATCATCTTGCAAGTGTTAAATTGAGAGAATAGTTCCTTCAAAATAGGAAAATGTAAACGTAGCACTCACTCAGAAGTCAGAAGTCGAGATCAAACCTAAACAAGAATTTTCTTCTTGAAGTTAGGTTTAGAGGATTAACTACATGTTTAAATGCAACTAACCTACATGTCCAAAATTTAAAATGTTGTTACAGCACTCGGCACACGAATGTCTACTTCCTGTGAGAGCCATGTTTGAAAGACCTCAGCATCGTCATATACAGATGTGGCCAGATTCATGTCTTCCCAAACAAAAAGCACGAGGCAATCTGCAGAGAAAGCCCAAAAGTACGTCAAATTTGCAGATGCATCGACCGCAAAGCAACCATGCGATCTGAGCAACTTCTTCGAGAAGTGTGGCAAAGTACTACACTTTCATATCTTCCGCATCCAGCATCCTTCGATAATTTCCTCCCGCTCATCTTGATTTCCATACCGGTGAAAGATTGCATGTGATCTAACTGTTCTGGACTTTGCCGTGGTGCTGCAGGCTCATGTTCTGAAATTGCTGGTATACTTGTGAGGATGAGGGGATGTTTAATTTCAACTGGATGGTTATTGTGGTCGCCACCGCAACTCCCAGCCCTAGAGGACGTCCTCCCAAGAGCTGTTGAGACGATGATTTCCTCCCACTCATCTTGCTTTCCATAAGCCAGTGGAAGATTCAGCGTGGTCGGACTACTCTAGACCTTGCCACGGTGGTGCAGACTCATGTTCTGAAATTGCTGTTGTACTTGGGATGATGAGGGGATGTCAATGACGATTGGATGTATTTGTGATGATGATGGGATGTCACGGACGTCAATTACAACCGGATGTATTTGTGATGAGGGGGCAATGTCAAGGAGGACGTCAAGGATGTCTTGTGATGATGAGGGGATATCAAGGATGTCAATTACAACCGGATGTACCTGTGATGGGGGGGGATGTCAAGGTTGTCTTGTGATGACAAGGGGATGTCAGGGATGTCAAGTATAACTGGATGCACCGGTGATGGTGGGGATGTCACGGATGTCAATTACAACTGGATGAACTTGCGATGACGAGGGCATGTCAGTTATAACTGGGTGTACTTGTGATGATAAGGGGATGTCAAGGATGTCAATTACAACTGGACAGTTCATACCATTGTGTTTGCCACTGGAATTCCTTGTTCTAAAAGACATCCTCCCAAGAGCTTTCGAGACGCGCGGCCTGGCCAGTAGAGGAAGCAAAGAAGTCTCAGTTTCAGAGGTTGATGAAACTCTTCGATACGTTGTCTCAAATGCTTTGGATATCTTCATCACAAGGCTTGCTTTAACAGTCCTTGCACCGTTTACCGGTCGCTCAACTGTATCCTCAACCTAACCAATCAGCAAAAGAAAGAAAAAAGAAATGGTGAAAAGAAGTATAGTAATAGCTATTGGTATTACTTCTTTCCCTTGTACAAAGAAACAGTGAAAAACAGTAATTACGAAGATCGGTGAGTCTGAGGCATCCATCTCATATTGCTCCTTAGTGCTTCCCACTTTCCTGAGTAGGGGCAAATTCCAAAATCTCTAGCCTTCCAAATTATGCCCGAAAACTGCCAAAAAAATGCATAAGAGGATGCATGATGCATATAAAATTTTCCATGTGATAGTTATATGATATCATAAGAACTAACGTCACATCAGCCATTGGGTCAAAAACAAAAACGTCAGAAAATCTTGATTCTGAAGAATGAAGTAATATGAGCAGAGCGACCATCAATTCTATGTTGTTTTTCTAATCTCCTGATCTGTATAGAGTTTCATGGGGAATAATTTTGTCAAATAATACCTTAGAAAAGAAGGAAACTAGAAGCTCGGGTAAGGAACTTCTGTTAACCGGCCTGAAAATGTTGGATTTCCACTTGGCTATGTTAGCGGCGCTTATTTCTGTAATATTCCGAACTACATCAGCTCGTACACCTGCCACATTTTGGCGATCAAGTTTAGCCACAGAATTGTCTCATAGTTGACACGCATATGTTGTCCAACTACAGAAACAATGGTTTACCCAAATCCAGGAACCTTTAACATCCAAACTGCGATCCTCAAAACGGCTCTCTGCACATTACATCGCGTCAACCTTAATGGAAGAAGCAAACATTTTTATTATTCGAGGCTATAAGGGAGGGATATAATCAAGAGGAGGACTGTTATGATTTGAAAGAGGATGTTCAGGGGTTATGGAAGTACACGTGAGAAATTGCCATCGGATAATCGAGGTAGTAGCATGTTGGATCCCTAAGCTTCAAAATGTGGTTTTTCACAGAATAATCCAACATATTTTTCACTGAAATATCATGTCGGCATATTTGATTAAATTTTAAACCATTTAGGGCTTAGATGGGACAAATAAAGAGTGGCAAAATTAGACACAGCACGCGCCAGGATAAATTGTTTTGTAGAGAGACATCTTTTGAGATAGGAAGTACCTTTAAGATCGCTAACCATATCTCCTGGATATATATCTTTTAGAGGAGGTAAAATTGCAGGCACACAAGTCTGCAAGAAATAACTGAAATCAAGAGATTTTGTTCTGCTTTCTCTAGGAAAATATATACATAATATTCTTCATTGATCAACAACAAAAAAAAACAAATAGTAAGATTCTCTAATCTAGTCTTCTTTTCAATGGAAGTCTCTAAATAAGAGCAAAGACTGGAGCTGGTGCTACAGACTCGAAGACAACAATGTCCATGCCTGATATAGTGCAATCACAAGATTTCTCCAATAAATTACTTATTTTGTTAAGGCATCGACAATATACAAGATTGCAAGCAGAACTGAAAATGAAAAATGACCAGTAAGGTGAGACTACATGAGTTAAAGCTCCCGGCCTTTGAATTGTTGATTTCCTGAGACTTGGCCCATTCTTTAACCTATTGAATGGAGTCATGTAATAAGAGAGGAGATAGCCCCGCTTCAGGTAAGCAATATAGAAACAGTATTATTTGGAACAGACCAATAAGACCATATCACCGAAGCATTCGTCTGTGCCTTTGATCCACAACAAGATCTTGGACTTCATCTGACCAGACAGATTGTTAATTGAAACATCACAGGGAATGCTTCTGCTCGCAAACTTCAGTATTGGAATCCTAGCATTGGAGACAAATTGGAGCCTGTAAAATAGACCTGCCAAACATTGTTGTCATGTTTAATTAATAATGAAATCTCTTTTAGTCACATCATCTCAAACTGATTCAAGATGTGAAACTCACTATGCCCACTGTTTATGGAAACAAATTGCATCACAAAATGTTATCTAAAAATTGCCAGTGTAAATCCAACATCTCTCTCAGTCAGAAGAAGGGTGACTTGAAGTCAAGAAGCATACTAGCCATGAGAATGAAGTGTAAACTGGGAAACTAGATATTTGATCACCGGAGATGTTCATTCTTGTTGCAATGTCTCCTTGCAGATGAAGATATTGGATTCTTGTGTGAAGCCAATATGAATAGGAGGTAAATGAATCACAAATCATGTTTACATGTACGGCCAGGCAAGGTTACAGAGAGTGAGATGCATTAGAGTGAGATGCAGACGTGCACGAATCACAAGAGTGAGCATGCATTCGAGAGAGGTGCAAGAAGCACAAGAGCGAGCATAGAGCAACGCACAGAAGTGATATAGAGAAACTAGTACAAAGCCCAAAGACTTGGTGTAAGAGAGACTTGAAAAGGTGCAAAAGCATATTCGCAGATGGGTAATGGCAATGCCCCCTTAAAGTTATTATTTGAACTGCTATAATCTTGTCAATATGTCAATATTGATGCATTGTAACATCCCCTTCACTTTTAGACCAAAAAAAAAAAAAAACCAAAAACAAAAGGACATCTTGTTCACTATAATAGCAATTTAAAGCTTTCCTTGGCAACTTTCACTCTTCACCATATCGAACAGAGAAGAAACTACAGAGTTATCAAGTGCCTTTGTTGATTGTCAATGCCTAGACTCTCTATATACAAAGGCCAACTACAAATTCATTGCTTGAGTTTTTTTTCTCATCACATATCACCGTTGAACATTTGATTTAATAAGTCCGATTTTGCTGGTAAATATTCTCCTGTGAAATCAAAGTCTGAGAGAGAGAGAGAGAGAGAGAGAGAGAGAGAGAGAGAGAGAGAGAGAGAGGAGGAGGAGGAGATTGATGAACTTGCCATAAACCTGGAAATGGTGAAAAACTGGCTGTCATCTATGCAAGTTGTTGACAAATGGAAAAGCTTAAAAGCAAATATTCAAGAAAAGACAACTACAAGGTTTTGAAAATATATATCTGCATAACATTTTCTATAAGTTCCGACTGCCAAAAACCCAACATGAGGATTTTCCTCTCTCTTGGAGAAGAGGAGATGTATGAACCGTTGGGTGACTCAATGGAGATGTCCAAGTCCCCCCCTCTTGTGAAAAGACCAGAGACAAATGATCCAAATGGTTCCACAGTCATAACTGTTTGAACAATGTTATTAGCCTTCAATGCCACAACTTTCTGTATATGTAACACAGAAATTCTACTCAATAATCATTGCACCATCAATTAAGAGATTTTTTTTCACTGCACAATTACAATGTTATGTCAAAGCCAAGCTAAAGGGAATTTGAAGACCCTAGATACATAACTATAGTACAGTTTTGGAGAAGTGCAAGCCTTTAAGAGATGACTTATACTTAAAATTACAAAGACTTCAATTCCGTTAACTAGTAGTGGAAAACCCAGGGAGAACTTAAACTTCGAGATACATTTAAATCGTATATCAGCAGAACTAAAGTGCACATACTGCAGAATTCCCTGCAAGACGGACACGAGCTATACACCAATGCTACAAAACACACTACCCACTAAATTGAAGCAAAAATACCTCAAAAAACATCGATAGAATCAACAATAGTTCGCAGCTTGTCTATAATTGGGTTTCGAGCTATTTGGTCCTTCTGTGTGGGTTTAATTGCGGAAAGGATATCATCCAGTGTTTGCTCCAATACTCTGCCAGCACTCATTTTTTAGCACTGTGGATCAGTACAAAGCGGTTTATACATGTGGAAGGAGTTATGGAATAGCATGAGAACTGCTCAAAGAAATGATATGATACATATTCCCTGTGCCTCGCACAGCAATGTTGATATCTTCTAATTCAATGCAAGTAAAATGAACAAAATGGCTTCAGTTTTGAGGATCGTTCCATCTAAGAGAAGCTCAAAACTGCTGGATTAATGGCTTCACAAATAGTCCATAAAAAGAGCAGTAAACCAATAATACTACTAGGCACTCATCCTAGCAATAGAGCGAATTCCATTCTTTCTAAGGAAAATTTTCAAACTAAAAAGTGCTCTGTTTTAGATTCTGGGGCAGCCATTGACCCTATTAAAAGGAAAATTTTCTTGAAATTAATTACTGTCCAATGCATATGAACAAAATCCTTCCATTGCAGTCAGTTTTGCTTTTATAACTGAAACTCGTAGCATGATGAGCACAAATCACTCATCAAAATCACCATAACAGCCTCGTTTTGCTAGCTAAGTACAAATTAGCATCAAGAAAGAATAATCAAAACAAATCAGCTTTCAGTCTTTTCAATTACTAGTAGACCTTTTTCTTATTTATGAACAGATTAGAGAATTACAAATCAACTTATCATAGAACCCAAGAGAAAATGGAACCAGCAATTTGCATTTGTCATGTTCGTGACAGTAATCAAATGTGAAAGATAATCGGCCCCATACAAACTGGGGATACTCCATATATGTTCTTCAATGGAAACAATCATAGTTAACAATGATAAACGAAATTACTCTCTTGGAATGGTAATGGTAAAAAAGAAGCTCGAGAATCATCTTGATGTCAGGCCCACTTTTTTTTTTTTTTTTTTTTTTTGCTGGGTAGAATCAAACCACATTGAGAACAAACGACTGATCCGCCAAAAGCAGTTTGAGCGCTTACACAAACACAATCGTCTAGTCGTTGAAGGGACCGAGCATCAGTCAAAGTACTAGCCGTGGACAAAAGAAGCAACGTCGGTCGAAGAAAATACCTGAGGAGCGTGTTGCTTTTGCCGTCAAGATTGCACTGTGATCCTTCCACGAAGACGATCACTATGTCAATGACAGTCAAACATTGGATCGGCTCAGAATTAGGAATTGATGACCTACTTTGGGCCCTCAAATAGGTGAGTCAAATCGAATTTGGGCCGGATAAAAAATGATCTGCTATATGCGCACGAGGTGACTCGAACCTCCCTCCTTTCGCAATTAGAGGGGAAAATGCCCAAACCAATGTGCCCACAGCGAAGTGGGTTTTTGATTCATTTTTCATATAATATAAATTTAATGATTCATACCTAATCCGGCCCTTGTCATCCCATGCCCACCCATTTAACCTCATTATAAGCTCTTCACGTACATATACTACTTGCATCAAAACTTCACATGACATTTTAAAAAATTAAATAATAAAATACTAAATTTTTTTCTAAATTAATCACTGAGCGTGGTTTCACGTCCATTGTATTTTGCTTTTGGCACCCCATTTTCATAATTTGAGGGCACATTTAATGCAACTTCTTTTTAATGTAATTGCCCCCAAAAAAGTCCAAAATTTATTTCACAAATTTTCGAGATTTCATTATCCCACCGTCCACTCGAAACCTCGTGCCTAAAAAACAAACGACCTTATGACAGGACTTGAGCACTTTTGGCATTTCCATCTTCGCGCTCTCTCTCGAAGCTTCACCACAGTGCCAACAATAGTGGTGTCTCCTGCACTTGGGCGCTCTCGGCTAAAGGCGTGGCCGTGTCAGCCGTCGTGCTCTCGGCAGCTCCGACTCTGAAGCTTTCCATCTCGTCAATCTTCGAGTTCCCGAAGGTCCAGATCCCTCTCCTATGGCTCTTGCTTCCCTTGTGGCTTGAGTCTCCCTACATCTACTTCGTCATCTACGGCATCATCGTTGCCATTACCACTTCCTCCAAGCTCCAAGGCAACTCGCCATGAGTAGGAGGTACAGGTGATCTTCCTGTGTGTTCGTCACTCTCGGACTCAACGAAGAAGAAGGAAATAGAGACAACGTCAGCATTTTAAAATCGTTAAAATGTTTAGAACTAAATTAACAAATCATCAATCACAATTGAAAAATTTAGGATTGTCGTGACCTTCCCAAAGCGAGTTGGACCACCTAAGGGTTTGGCAAATGGATTGCTAAGCTTAAACTTAGCTCAAACTCTCCCAAACCCATACCAATTCACGACTTAGGGTTTAAGTTCTTAACAATGCAAATGATTTTTATATGTAGTTGCCACTAATCTACTTTTAGTGGTTGATTAAAAATCCAAGTAAAGTAATGGGAGAAAAACTTTACTCTTACAAAGCGGAGATTAAATGAGTTTAGGGACTTGATTACGTTAAATTTCTCTAACGCCTTTTCAGTACATTTTCTCTTTTATTTCGAAAAAATGTTTTGCAGGTAGCTTGAATTGATTTTAGCCTAAACAGCTAACTTGCAAGGGAGTGATCATAGGGGTGCACAAATGCTAAAGATAACATCAAAACAAAAAAATTGCGGAATTAAAAACAACAAAGCAAGCAATTATTTTTGGGTTTTCTCTTGTTTTAAAATGAAAACTTACCTAGATAACATGCATATTTTTGTATTAAAATTCGAAATGAATGAAAATTGACTACAAAACCTGACAAGTCGTCCTACTCAAGGTAGGAATAATTTAGATTAAATCCCATTCTAATTCGGAAACTAATCTTAATTAAGTAGATTCTATCCTAACATGCAATTTGATATTAAAAAATCTAAATAGATAAATTCTAAACTTGCGGTCCTAACCTATTTAAGAAACTATCCTAATCTGTCACACAATCTGATTTTTTCTGGGTGTTTTCCAAAACAAGCGTTTATCAAATATAAGTATTATATCCAACCACTCAAGATATTTATCAAGAATTCAAATAAAGGGTTAAAATAATTGAAAGATAATCTATCGTCTCACAAATTAAATTAACATTATTCTAACCCGAAATATCACAGTATACAAGAAAGTCAAAATAATTAAAAAAAAATGATCCGAAGTCTTACGCATCAAATTAATAATTATAATGATTTTAAACATCACCAATGCTATCGGGGAATGTCTAGCATCTCAATAAATATTAGAATTCTGTTATCCAATTTATGCAACAGAATATCGAGATGAAATTTGGCTCAAGAAAACTACCTAGTTTAGATGATTTGTTTCCAAAACAGGACCGGTGGCAAGGGGCTCACGAACGGCGTACGCTACACGGCTCGCGGTGTGGGCGAGCTCGCGGAGATAGAGATTGCAGCTAGATCTCGAAGGAACGCGGACGTTGGCAGAGGACGCCTATTTGCAGGAGTGCGTGTTCTTTTTTTAGTTGAAAAGAACGAAGGCCCAATCTCCTTTCTTACAAGCTGAAGTCAATGGTCAAAGGATGCTTTTTATTTGGCTTCATCAGAGAACAGCCGATCCCACTAAACTTTGTTTCACGTACTTCTCTTCCCTTCGCTACTTGACTCTATGCTCATTTCCACGTGGAAGCTCAACCTGCACGAAAAATATATTTAAAAGAAACAGTCGAAGAATCACGCTGCAGCTCACGACAAAGGCAAGCTGGGACTGGAGGGGCAGCGTGGCGATAGATGCGGGTTAAGTGCAACTTGGCTGGTCGTGCGGCAAGGGTGTTAATAGCAGCTGGCTTCCTCGTTGACGCGGATCGACCATCGTGGGTCAGCGTTGGCGCTTGGGGCAGCAGCGGCGTCGTTGGACTACTCGCGGCGTTGAAGGGTTGAGGCACGTGGCTGTTGGAGTTGAGCGTCGTCGGGATGGGTTCCGGCGAGTGGTGGGTTGCAGACGTAGGCGATGGGAGCAAGTGCGGCGGTCGACGGAGGAAAGGTAGCCGTGGACAGTGGGTTGCACCCACGAGGGGGCTCTCGGTGCATCAAATCAGCAAGGAGCGAATCGTTGGGGCTTGAACAGTTCAGTTGGAACAGCAGCTATGGAGTCAGTGGCGGAGCTGCAGTGACGTCATCAGCGAAGGGGCTGCAGCGACGTCGTCCAGTTGTAGGCGTCGAGGGGTATTCCTAAAGCTACTATGTAATAGTTACATTAGGGATTTCAGTTGTGCCATTATTATTATTATTTAATTAATGGCAATGACGTATTCATTCTTTACTACCGCCCGTGGTGGCCGCGATGGTTAGAGCATTCTCCCCTCACCGAGAGGGGAGGGGTTCGAAACCCCACGTCCCCATTGTGCGACTCACCTGTGGCTGGGTCTGTGGTGGCCGCTCAGCTCGCCCCGGGTTTACCCCGCCGATTGCCAGCTGTTCGGGGGTTCTCGGCTCACCAAAAAAATAAAATAAAAAAAATGATATATTCATTCATTTGTCCAATTATTTTATATTTATGAATGATTCCATAAGATCAGTTGAAATTAGATATAATCTTGAGACGTTAAGAATATATGTGACGGGTTCATAGTTAGACTGAATCTTTAAATCGTTCCCGGTCGATAGATTATTAAGTGGATATTAATAATCATGTTGAGACAAATGTGTTCTTAACTTCACCATTAAGTATTGGATACTTAAGGAAATGATGAGTCGCATGTCATTGGGTATTATGATGTCTGAGTTAGAACACGGGTGTTTGTATTAGACAAGTTCACTAAACGTGACGCATATGGAACAATTATTGATTCATTAGTAAATATTCTGTAATTCAATCCTAATGAATCACTTATGGAAAACTACGGGTGCATAAAATACAATTCAAGCCTTCCTCTACTACCACATTAAAATCTAACTAGAATTTCCACATATGACATTTGTCGCATGCATTTCTTGCATATTAATAATTAATGTAGGAATTTTTGGATGTCACATTTAGGATTGAATTGGCACAAATGTAGTTTATGATTGTTTTGATAATTTTCACAATCTAGTAGGGAAAAGTACCAAAAAAGTCCTAAACTTATTGCATTAATACCAATTCAGTCCTAAACTTTTCACTTGGACTAATTTAGTCCTAAACCTTTTAATATTGGTACCAATTCAGTCCATTCGGCCAATTTTGGCCTGCCGACGCCGACGTGGATGTCGGCTGGTGGCCGAACGCGACGTGGCAATTTTTATGATTTTTTCGAATTTTTTTATGATTTTTTATTAATTCTTTTCCTTTTTCCTTTTCTTTTCCGACAGTGGCCGGCGAGGGCCGCGGAGTCCTTGCCTGCTGCTGGCAAAGGTCGCGGCCCTCGCCCGGCCTCTCCCAAGGTCGCCGGCGAGGCCATGGCGGCCATCACCGGGCGGAGGCGAGGGCTGCAAAGCCCACAGGCGAGGCCGAGCGAGGGCCGCAACCCTCGCCGGGCCGGGCGAGGGCTTCGCGGCCCTCGCCCCCGGCGACCGGATCCGGCGAAGGCGACCTCGAGAGGTCGAGCGAGGGCCGCGACCCTCGTCGGCGGCAAGCAAGGGCTTCGCGGCCACCGCCGGAAAAGAAAAGAAAAAAGGGGAAAAAAAAGAGAAAAAAATTAATAAAAAATAATAAAAAAATTCGAAAAAATCATTAAAAAATCATAAAAATTGCCACGTCAGCGTCCGGCCATCGACCATCGGCTGACGTCCATGTCAGCGCCGGCCGGCCAAAATTGGCCGGATGGACTGAATTGGTACCAATATTAAAAGGTTTAGGACTAAATTGATCCAATTGAAAAGTTTATGACTGAATTGGTACCAATACAATAGGTTTTTAACTTTTTTTGTACTTTTCCCCAATCTAGCATGGGGTAAAGTTTGAGATTTTTTGGCATATGAAGATTATTTTGGATAGATGTGACAAAGGTGCACCTATTTGCGATAATTTGTGATGTACCAATTATTTTAAGTTAATATCACAAAAAGCCTCAAACTAATACTTCTTTGACAATTTTACCAAAAACTAATTTTCTGACCACCAATAACCCCAAATTGATACACTTGTGGCAAATTTACCTTTTATTAGTTTCCATTAAATTTTACCGTCAATTTGCTAAATTGGATGACACGTAACAGTTAATAGGTGTATCAGTTTGGAACTAGTTTGTTATTTGTAGTGGTATTAATTCAATTTAATGAAGACCAATTGATGATAAAATTATCACAAATGAATCAATTTGGGGTTTTTTATGGCAAAAAAATTAGTTTAAGGTAAAATTTATCACATGTGTACCAATTTAGGATTTTTGATGGTCAAAAAATTAGTTTTGGATAAATGTGTCACAAACATACCAATTTCAAACCTTTTCATGGCATTAACTCAATTAATTTTTAAAAATGTAACGTGAGTACGCTAGTTTTAACTTTTGGATGGTGTTAGCCCTATCAATAACGCCTTTAAGCCAATTATTGGCCCCGGTACTTGGTCAACGAGTTTTATGTAATCTTTTCCAGGAGAGCCCCTTATTTTTCAGTGTTTTCGCAATCCACCCTCCATGTTTCAATAGTTGCAATTTCCCGCAATTTTTGAATTTAGTTGCAATAACCTCACGTGTATCGACCGAACTCTCTTAGAACTTTGGTCATATACTCTCACTTAATTCAATTGTGCTTAATACGGATGGTAAATCAGTTTGATCAATTTAGGAGAAATAACCGTCTTCGATCTTCTCTTACCCAACACTCTGCTCCTACTTTGTGAATAACATTTTACATTTATGTTTAAAGAACCTATACTTTAAATTTTTTTTTTTTTAATTATCAAAGAGAAAGGGTGGAAAGTATAAATGTTTTTAAAGTTAATGGGCAAAACAAAGGATTTTAAAACTAGAAGTATAGGTTTTGAATCTAGAAGATGAAAGTGTAATTAAAAGAAAAGTTGACGAGGATAATTATGTTTCTAACGAGATTGAACGTAAAATCAGGATTGATTAAAAGTGTGGGCGTTATGTTTAATGTGTAGTAATTCCTTAGTTTCACTGTTTAGATTGGGGGATCAACCTCCTCATATATACGGGTTGCTATGACATATTAAAAGAAGATGTGAAGATCCACGTTTAGGAGACGATCTGGAAAGGAAATTCGCAGATGGTCATACCAGGAAAAGAAAAATGCAAATAGCAATATAACATGAAAATTACACATATTATACATCAGTTTAATCAATGCGAAAAAAGCAATGAAAAAGTAAACAAACAAAAAAATAAATCGAATACATAATTTATGTGATTTAGTTGATGGGCCTCCTCCATTGGAGAACAATATTGGATTTCACTATACAATAGATAACACAACCATGCTTGAGTCACTCAAATACTAATGATATTTTTCAAAATAATCTCTCAATTTTAGAAAGAACTCACAAATCATATGACAAGATTTATCGGCTTAAACACCAAAAGCTCATCCCGAATGCAATTCACGAAGAAGACCTCTCTAGAAAATAGTTGGATCCAAAATAGGAAATCCTTTTTGGGAGACCTACTCAAATTAGGAATTCACTCGACTTTGGATTGAGTTTCCTTTATAGGTTTAAACTCGATACATATTTTCAACAATAATGGCAAACATGCAGTCGAGGGAATCTAAATCTACCTTGAACACAATTGGGAGGGTTGAATTAGGTACATGATATATGCAATTAGGTGATGCCGAAAGCTCGTGGATTTGTTAGTGTACTCAATAAGAAGAAAAGTAAATGCCAAAATATTAACTGCGGTGGTGACCCAATAAGAAGAAAAGTAAACGCGAAGATATTAGCCGCGGTAGTGATCTATTAGCCCGACAACCTAGGCATGGGTGATGTGATATTAAAGATATCTACAACACCCAATGTTTCGGCCTTGGCCCAGACACCAATATAGGCAACCACATCGAGCAAGCCTCTATTTTGAGATTGTCGCCCCTGCCCGTCTAATTGCGCCCCAACCAAGCCTAAACGACTTTAAAATGGATCATGCTAGTTTTTAAAGATGCATAAGTCCTATATATCTATGCATCAATTTGGACATGAGTTATGTAAGATTAGGAATATATCTAATGTCCATGACACTACCTAATTCTTAGACTGTAATTTTCTTATAATTTGTATATATTTCTATAAATGTCCATGAGGGTTAATATTTGAAAGCACAAGCGCAACACACCAAATAGATAGTGTCAGTCTATGGTTCCAAGTAGGCATCATGCCTCTACAAATCTTCAACATTGGATTGAAAAGCAAAAAATTACAACTATATGTCCAAGTTGAGATCCACAAAACAAAAGGGATCTGTTATATTTTAATCTAGCGGTAAAAGATTGTAAGGACAGTGCCATGTTGAGATTATAGCCTAACTTATATTAAAGAAAAAGGTTGAGGAAGTTGGAAATGCGCATTCATTCTCTTTTGGAGGGTGAGTTCATGTTGTGCCTCCATACAATTCCAAAGGTCAATAATCACAATCGTTCAAGCTTAGATCTATTGAATGGCTGAAATTTATTGCATTTCAATTAACGGTTAAAAAAGAATATATAAAGCCTTTAGGATCCCGTGGAGACTATGGTCACAACCACCACATATGTGGAAAGAGGTAGAACAATTTGGGAATGTGCATTCATTATTTTCTGGAAGGTGCGGGAACAGAGGAAAAGAGGCATATCATATGACCATGTGCACCTTAAAATCCCTGCGTCAGACCAGACTGCAGAGCACCTTCAGCAGACCTCGGTGGCTGGTGGGCTGCTACAAACAAGAGACAGGACACATCCCTCCTCTCCCTCTCCTTGTCACCCCCCGCTTTAAAACCCACCCGATACCGAACAAAATCCAACCATCGTCCTTAACTTCCTCTTACACGAACCAGGCTCTCCGTAGAAACCCCTATTTCTTTGCCTCTGTTTCCATCTTTATTCACCTGTTACATCTCTCTCTCTCTCTCTCTGTGCGGGTACAGATTTATTGCACAATTGACATTGGAGTTGTTTCATATTCTGGGAGTCGAAAGCTAGACTTAGACTTTACATTGTCCGGAAACAGAGTTTTCTACCCATGATGGACAAGACAAAAATTGTTATGGTCATACCACTAGCGGATCGGAAGAAAACAAAAACAAATAACTTAGTTGTCTATGTTACGTGCACTCAAATCTATTTGCACCTTCTGTTTTTAAATTAATTTATGTATGCGAAATACAGTGGGCTGGAAATTGGCATGAACCGTAGTCACTTTTTGTACTACGGCACGTCTTTACATGCTGTGTAAATGAAATTCACAAGCGTCTATAAGCCTACGCAGGACTTAAATGTCCAGCAAGTGGGCTCTCTGTCTCTCTCAGAACCCACACACACGTAGGAAACTAAAGTCCCCATACCCCAAGAACTACGTCAAGAGCATCAAAAGCAATCTGAGCAAGCTTCACATCCACGAATGGATAAAAGTTCTCTGGGGTAACATAAATTCCCTTCCCATGCACAGCAATGTCTCACTTTCCCTCCCTGCTACGCGAGCGTGACAGAGACACCCGTAAAGTCAAGACTTGGGTCGGTCGATGGTTTCCTCACATTTTCCTAATCAAGAAAAAACGTCGAAAAAACAAACAGGCCCACTCTATGTTCGCCGTGTATTCTGGAGGATCCATCGGGATCACAAGGTCGTTCCTACGGACTCTGTCTCTGTCTCTCTCTCTCTCTCTCTCCACACCGTGTGTACGTTATAACATTACTATAATTACAGGGCAAGCTATAGGGTTTTCGATATAGGTTGGTTGTCGAGACCGTGTAATAGCAGCTACATGGCAAAAGTAATTGCAAAGAAATAAAAAAATAAACAAGGGACGCGGAAATAGTGGCAGCGATGTGTAATAATTAACGGGGTTCTCTTTGGCTGTGCAATTAAAATGCGTATGCAAATTGATTTGTATATAATAATATATCTATCTTGTCCTGAATACTTAGTCAACGAAGCTGATTCTCTGGAGTTGGTGGCTTACTTGGAGTCGTGAGAGAAGAGGCCATACATGTTTTTGGAGCTGTTTGGGAGTTGGAACTTGATCTTGTCTGTATTTTGTTGATGATGGGACAATAATTAACGAAGGTAAAAAGGGTATACACGTTTTGGTGTGTCTATCTTCTAGCTATTAGTTTTGTATGGGGCATCGGTATATCTTTATTCCATTCAAGTTCCCAGAGTCAAGTCCTTCTTTGTGATCTGAAGATAACAAAATGAAAGTCCCTGTGTAAAGATGCCGATCACTCCATCTGTCTTCACTGTGTTCCGAAGTACTCGTGAAGAGCAATGCTCAATACTTGCGTCAAGTTGGGTTTTGTGGGGACATGTTATAGGATTAATAATAACTAGATAAGAAGGATGTGATTGGTCTTTTTCAATTATCAGTGTAAGATCTGTAGTTAGATTCATTGCCCCTCGATCTCTTTGCGAAACTTAATTTCCCAGACACCATATAAGGCAAGAGTGCGAGCTAATACGCGCGTTGTAATGAGCACAAATTTACTTCTTGAGAGATTGATAGATCTTTCTTGGAATGATTAAATCGAGAATCAATCAATATTCCCAAAGAAAGGAGGCTTCTCCCCAACAACTATCAGTTTGACCACATAAAAGGAAAAAAGATAAAAAAGAAAACAGAAAATCAAAGCATTCGGTGAGAGAGTTCTTCTTTCTTCCAGCTTTCTCTTAAGCTGTATCATTCTATTTCACCTTAGGAGGATCACCAAGTCTAAGCTCAAGGTCCAAGTCTTCCATGGAGCTAACCTTGAGCCCAATTTGAACATCTGATTTCCAAGGATAGCCACCAATGGATGAACACGGATTAAGAACGGTCAGCCAAGATGACTCTGATGTTTTTGGCCTTTTGAGATTAATCACTTCGTTGCTGCAAGAACTGGTGGCTGGTGGACGGCGGCCGAAGTTGGAACTCAATCCCACGGATAAATCAGTTTCGCTGGACGAACTATCAAAACATTCATGTTCGTCCTCCCTTAAAATTTTTTGCATCTTGAGCCGGTCTTTGTCTGATGAGCTGTGGACTTTCATGGTCATGGGATCGAAAAGAACCTCTTGCCCTTCCTCGACAAGGACAGAATGATAAGGAGAACAGGCCAACTCTTCAGTACGAGGTAGTTTTTTATCGGATGATGGTAAACCTAAAACCTTAGATGAAAGGGACGGTGTGAAATAGTTGCTAGAATTGAGGTCAGTCTTGTGATCCAATAATGAAACAGCTCCAGATTGGAGCTGATAGGGCAGAAGGATACTAGCAAGACCTGGCTTCCGAGTCTGGCTCAGGATTTCGTCACTTTGATTGCGGAGAGCCGACTGTTTGAGCCTCGCCCTATCTCTCCGGTGCACATTCATGTGGCCTCCTAAAGCTTGAGCAGACCTGAACTCCCTATTGCAGAAGCTACATGAGTAAGACCTTGGAGGCCACACACACCCGAAATCCTCAGCAAAAGCCTTCTCCTCCCACGAATCGCCACCGATTGGTGTCCTTGCCTGCCCATAGTGTGACTTGAGAAGGTGGTGAATCCCTGCGGTTGACATCGAATACTGAGCTTCCTTCATCAATTGGCGGATCACAAAAAGAAGAAAAGAAAAGACTATCAAAGAGAGCTGTGTAATTTCGGTGCAAGAGTTTAGAGAAGAGTGAGTTAAATATAGAGATGATCAAGAAAGGCGCAGGAGTTTATTGTTTGTCTGTGATCATATTGAATGCCATGAAAGCTACTCTCTTCCTCTGCGGGCAGAGAATCTGTAAAGAGAAAAGTTTCGGATGCAAAAGTCTTCTTTCTAGCTTTGCGGTGTGAAATTGCTAGTTTGGCTTTTGCAGTGAAGCTATGTCTGTTGGATTCTTTTGGTCATTTTTGCTATGCAGTCATTGTTATATGCATGATTTAGGCAATTTGCGGAAAAGGCGGGTCCCATTCGGAGCAACTGTCATGCATTTGATCCACATGCTCGAGGAACGAACCACCCAATGACCTGTGCTTAAACTATGTAATCATGAGATAACTGTCATTCTTGGGCTTAATTTAGTTTAATTAAGTTTCCGTGGGTGATTAGTACATGGGGTTACTTAGAAGACTCAACAAACTGCTTTGAACTTCGGCGCGATTGCTTAATTTTTATTTTAGGTGGGGAAGTAGACCCCTTAGTCAAGATCTTGCACGGGACAAATCGAAAACTTGAGTGTTATATTGGATTCAATTCTAAAATATTGATATAGAATATGAAAGATAAACAGATTTTCCAATCCCCCAGTCAATATATATATATATATATATATGTGTGTGTGTGTGTGTGTGTGTGTGTGTATAGATATATACATATAAAGCACTTTAATTATTAGGGTTTTGTTCTGGGCGAAAAAGTATTGCTAGGGTTTTGTTCAATGAAGCATGGTTATTGCGGTAATTGAAGTTGTTAACCAGTATATATTGTTTAAAATTATCGATATACATGCATAATAGTACAATAGTGGTACAGGCTGTACCATATAATAGTACCAAAATTCTGGCATAAAAATGAATAATAGAAATTTTGACCAAGGACTTATATTGGCACCGGAGAATAGTACAAGGGTTACACTTTTAACCGACCAAAATATGAGGACCAAACTTGAAATCACTTAGGCTTCTTACACTTGTATGAAACGGTTAGTTTGGATATATGTATTTGGCTATAAATATTTGCATTTTTTTACTTCTATTTACTGCAATTTAATTCATATATTCTATGAACTTATATAGTCCTTTCGATCGGGCATTTGATCCTTGTCCATCCTTTTTGAAGTGAATTCAAGTGAGTGCATTGCTAAGTGGTCAAAGAAATATAATCACTAAATTTTGGCTATGTGTGTGATGCGGTCCTGAACTTTTAAATTATTTAATATGGTCGTTGAATTTTGGTAATTCATGAACTTTTAATTTGTTCAATGTAGTTTTTGAACTTTTTGTACCTGTCTAATTTAGTCCATGAATTATATGAAAATATTAAATATTGTCATTTCATTAAGTCATGTTTAGGGATAGCATTGAATATTTTCATTTAGTTAATAGACTAAATTGAACATGTACTATCCATGGACCGCATTGAACAAATTAAACGTTAAAGGACCACGTTGCACATTGTACTAATGTTCAAGGACCACATTGAGTGAATTAAAAATTTAGGGATCATATTGCATATTTCACTGAAGTTTTGGACTATTCGTGTCATTTTCCCCATTGCTACCAAATGAACTGTCCCAGAAAAATCCATTACCATCTTCGTTAGTTAGAAGGGAGATTAAAAATTAATTTGCCTCCTCTAAATGGATGTCATATTAGTCTCTCTATAAATTCAATTAGTTACCTCATGAATAATAATCATCTCTCTTAAATTATTTCCACTGGAAGCTTCTGCGGTGCACGAAATAATGAGAGGAGCTGTTCTAAATTATATCGAGACAACGTTACTATGCTATTGAGATTAAGAATGTCGACGGTTTGAAAGATTCAGTTAAGCTTAAATTATCTGTTCGTTATTTATTGCATTTTATAAAAGCGGGCTCAATAATTTGTGTGAACTATTTCAACCATTTCTTCAGACGGTCATCTTCTTGATGTCACCGTTGAAGATGAACATTCCAATTGACTGGTATGGAGCATGTACAGTTAATTGACATTCCAATCACCATGCACGAAGAGAATTTTATGTATATATATTAAAGCGTTGATTTCTCTCCCTTGCAAACAGAGAGAAAGGAAGAAGTTGATGACACGGGCTCTTAATTTAGTCATCCTTTTGTTGTTCATATACCAACATTAAATTTTCATATATTCGGCATAATTTACTAAAAAATGATGACATAAGCACTGATCAAATTCAAACTTCCTTGACCCGCGTGATCATTGTGGGGTCAGTATCCGAATGGAATCATCTAAGAGGAGCCTTTAGAGCAAATTAACAAGAGAAAGGATTCCCTTCTTATTAATCGACAGAACCCTAGAATTCCAGGAACTCCTTTTTTTAATAATCAGGCGATCAAGATTGCATGGTTCAAACAGCACAAAGGATAAGAGAGATGGACCATGTGATTTTCTTTTTTTGCTTCTCTCAATCCCTAACCACCACAGGCTAAATTCTTTTATAGTTAATTAAATATTGCTAAGTTTTGTCTCATAACAGATGGATATATTCCACCTAAAATGTCTCTATTATCAACTAGTGGAAGAGGAAAATATATTAATTGCGACATAGTGGCTCCCCTCTTGAATTCCATGACTTGAGCACAAAGCAACAAAGAAATGACCATTTGAAATGACCATTTGGAAGTGTATGACTTGAGAATTGCTTAAAATACTCTTTGTTGAAAATGACATTGATTGAAGTGCTTTTGTTAAATTACTAACAAATTTCCGTCCATTTGATTGGGGTTCTATAAGACGACCACGGGAAAATTATTTGATCAGTTCTAAACTTATTGTACAAATGTCAATTTGATTATAAACTTTTTCCGTTTTGTCAATTTAGTTCTAAATCTTTGCATAAATTTCAATATAATAAATCAATGATATGACGATTTAATTATTTGTACAATAAGTTTAAGATTGATTGGACGATTTCCCCTAACAAGTATTGTGCCTACCCCTACTATCAGGTTATAGACTCATCAATCGTCAAACTTTGTGTATCGGGGGAAGATATACGAGATCTAGATGCATGCAATTGCAAGTATTTTTTTATTTTTTTATTTTTTATTTTTTCTACGATGATTACCTGTACGAACTATTTTTATCGTGAAGGAGCTCAAAATGTCAATAGCTACATTAAGCCTAGGGTATCGCATAGGTCAATCTTCTAGACGAATGATGTACGAATAAGATACCATTTGGAATTGTGAAGAAACATTCAAAAGTACACGTATGCCCTCCCTACGAAAATAGGTTATGTTTGTTTATTCATCAAAAGCTGAAATTCGTGTGACGTTGTTCTAATATAGATGATAAACCACATCATTGTTTGGTGAATAGTTTTGCCAGATATCACAAGCGGTCTTTGCTATTGAATTACTCCTTCACTCATCATTTAACTTAGGGTGAATGAGGCCGCTTGTGGAAAGTTTCTTTTACACTGACCGGTTATTCTATAAGCACTTTTTTGTCCAGGAGAATTTAGAATTAGCGCAGGCTGAACGAATACTATCTATATTTTAACACAGTTTTGTTGCTCTCCTCATTAACTTGTTTCTGTTCCATTTGTAGTTAAATTTAATAGTGAATAGGGTCTTTCTTTGTTGTGTGATCGTTCATCGTCACATTTAACATAAATTGGAAAATAAGACATGACATTCTAAATTCATTTATTGATTAGATCATGCAGTATTTTTCGGTTTATAGTAAAAAATTTAGTAAGAATATGCGGCACTATTACGGAGATTAGAGATTAAAACAAATGGTACAAAAAAAGAGTCCAAAAAGAAATGCTTAACTACTTGAACAGAACCCCAATCGTTGGTGCAGTTGGTTGGACCGTTCAGGAAATTTAAGCTCGGGAATTGTAAGTCGTCCATTCGAATCCTATTAACTACTTACAAACTGTTCAACGTCTAGGCTATCTATATGAACCAAATACCGATTATCAATCGGTTAATGTGGTTTTGAGGGTGTTCCATGGCCTCCAGGTAGCGGGTATTTACTCCTGTGCTCCTAGATAATAATAGGAAAAAAAAACACACACACACACACACACAAATATACACACACGAATGTAAAGATATCTCGTAGCATTATGGTGCCAAATAGAAAATAAAAACATCTAATTAATGTTGTAGTTGTGCCAAGTGAACGTCAACATAAACTCATCCAATCTAACGATTGGCCCAAATAACAAGACCTTATTAGGAATGGACTATCTATTGAGATTGGAGGGTACCGTTTAAATTGAAATAGTCATCTAACCGAGCCCAATAGTTGGTGATTATGACATAGTCAAGGAACCTTCTTATTTGGTTGAATCTGTCAAGTTACATTAAATTGTTAGGTGAAGGATTAAGATAGGATAAGAAATCCTCTGGACTGCTTATATCCTTATTTTTCGGAAAGATATAAAATATAATATTATATCGATATGGTCATATCCGATAATGTTAAGTGTTTGGTGCAACTAGGTTAGAATTAAAAGGAAAATAAAAAGTTCCATTAAATTATTGAAAAGGGCCAAAAAGAAAAGCAAGATCTAAGAACTACATCGACCAGCACCGCAACCTTAGATTTTGCCCCCATCTTTAAGAATATTTAAGTTTAAGGTGTGAGAAATTGTCCCAAAAATCCTAAACCTATTGCATTTTTGTTAATTCAGTCCTAAACCTTTTAATTATATCAATTGAGCCTTAAACCTTTTCACATTTTACTAGTTGAGTCAATCTAGCTAATTTTAGCCAAAAATCGCTAGCATGAATACTAACTGTCTTATATGGTATTAGCATTGACCTAGACAAATTTTAATATTTTTTCTAAATTATTTATGTATTTTATATATTATATTTTCATTTTGTTCTTATAAATCCCTTTGTTACTTTTTCCTTTTCCCCTTTTTCTTTCCACCAGCCTTGGGAGGGTTGGCCCCCACCAATATGGTCCGCCTACCTAGCCCAAACGAGCTCAGCCCTTGCTTGAGGCCAGTGACCTTTGCCAACCATCTGCGAGGCCCAAGAATGGCCGGCAAAGGGAAAATAAGAAGAAATGAAAAGAGAAGATAAAGAAAAGGGAAAATAAAAAATAAAATTAATAAAATTCAAAATTATTATTAAAAATTATCTATGCAAGCGTCAATCGCTAAAAATGCACTAGGTTTATGATTTTTTGACAATTTCCCAATTTAAGGTTGATAGAGAGCTAAGCTAGGTTTGATCAATAATATATGAGGTAAAAAGAACCCATTTTAAAACCACAAAATTGGATTCTGATCACTAAGATGAGTCCTTTGACACCCATAATGTCATCCAAATTCAACAATCATTTTTTAACTCTTCGAGACCAAAATCTTTTTTTTTTTTTTTTTTTGCATTGTTAGGAAGTTTACCATTTCTAAATTTTAATTGCAAATTGTTGTGACCTTCTCAAAGGTGAACCACTAAAGGAAAATTAATGGATTACTAAGCATGTGTTTAGCTATACCAACAAGAACTTGATACTCAATTTATACATGCAATTTATCTTGCCTTTTAGAGACGTCACTAATTTGTTTGGGTTGATTAGACACTCAACTAAAATGAGGGAGTACATTTTACTCCTACGAACTAGCAATTAATGAATATAGGGACTTAAGTATGCTAGATTAATCTAAAACCCTTGTAGCTCTTTATTTTAAAAAAATGTTTTATAAGAATCTAAGCCATTACCATGTGATGGGTGATCAGGTGAGCAAACAATAACTCTCAATAATCAAAACAGTAAATAATTAAAGAACTTGAAATGCATGAGCAAACAGAAATGGACTCCTATTCGTCATCCATCAAGACAAATGTTTGGAAAATTTAGACTTAAGAAACAAACATGCAACGATGAATGCATTTCAATCATAAAAGTATTTATGAATATGAATAAGCTATGTGAGATAACTAAAAGGCAATGTTAACTGATTCCTTTTGGGTTTTCGTCTTTAGGAAATAGCTTCCCTAAATGCAACAAGGATATGACTTAGCTAATGCTACGATTATATACACCTAATCTACATGCATTGATGATCTAATATTTAGTCCCGAATGTCATGCATGCTCCGCTATAATGAATTAACCATATGCGATGCTATGAAATTAATTCCTCAAGCTAACAACATGACATTAATGCTATGACATGAGAATTAACCATGAATTAATCCATGCAAACTATATGAAATACTATTTTTGCATTGTTTTATTTTTGAATTAATTTGAAATTGAAATCAAATCCTATAATCTATGTGTAACCGACAAGATACGGATTAATTTTAAACATGCAATACTAGAATGATCTAATGAGATTTTTTGGGCTTTTCTCTATTAAAAAAATACCATAATCTACGTGCAATATGACATGCATCGAATTTCAAATACGCAAACCCTAGACTATTATGTATATCATAAATTACCACATAATTAAAATTTAAAATCTATATGCAGATGGCAAGAACTATATGTTATGCAATGCATGAACATTGAGGGTCCAAACTTTAGGCTTAGGGTCCAATGCCCAATTAAAATGTAATGAATGAGACATTATTACAGATCCAACCTATAGGCTCAAAGGTACAACACCTCAATATGGAGAATTTAATCAACAGTGTTCAAGACTCAAATATCTAACTCATTTTTCATTACTGTCGGTAATATTCAGCCAAATTTAATTAGATTGACTCAATTAACAAAATATGAAAAAGTTTAAAAATCAATTAGGCTTGAATGGGCTGAGGTATCAACAAGAGGTGCGATGTGGGAGATGATAAGCAGACCTCTTGAATCCTGGTGTTGAACAGGATCGTGGGCGGTTGCTTTGACCGAGTTGTCTCCTTCCTCTCTGTTGACCGAAGGTGGCCTTCATCACCGATTTCTCCATTATTTCTCCAGAAATTCTGCCAAGTCCTTTTACTTCTCTACAAGATGTACTTCTCAGAGACTCTTAACGTATATGAGTGTATATAGCTGAGTGAGACCAACGTGGGAGGAAAGAGAGATTTTTTTTTTTTTTTTTTTTGGTCGGTGGAGGAAAGAGAGATGACTTCGCGGAAAGAAGGTGGAAGGCGATTGTGCCGTGCTACAAGGAGTGACGGTCGAAACCCCTCAGTGGAAAGAAGCTGGAACGCCGAGGTAAATCTCATCTTCGTTGACCTTTTGTTCCCTGTAGAGATCGTGATATATATTCTCTCCCTCATCCTATTTTGCACTTGGTGAATTGTTCTTTAAATCTCACGATCCAAAATCTTCAAATCCCACTTTATCTCGGTCACAGCTGGATGTATTTTAACTCCACCCACTTTGTTGTTTATGTTTTGCCTTCAATTAACTAGCGGATTTCAATTCAAGCTCGCTCTCTGATTTTCATTTATTTTGGGATTTCAGCAGATAAAGTATAGAATTTGGCCATGTATACTCCAACGAATCTGCCCCTTCATTTCTTTTAAATTGGCCATTTTTCTTTGAAAGCCACCTCGCCCACCACAACAATTCGAAAGAGACGTGTGGATGTGCATGTGGTGGACTTGGCTGAGATTTCTTATTCTTTTTAATTTGCTCTTTCCATAGTCATCTATTTGTTTTGCTTTTAAAAGTTCGAGTTTCCACTTGCTTCACCATGTTCATCCTTGAATTCAAATTTGAACCAAGATTGCGCCAACATGGATTATTTGGTCAACTCGGTCGAACCCAATCGACCTTGGTCAAGGTGAGCGCTTGTCCTGGAAACATTATCTGTGTAATATGGATCTTGATATAATGCGAATGCAAATCATGCAAATAACATTTCTATTTAGGGATTAGGGTTAATTTTTAATTTCCTCATATAATAAATGATAGAATAAGTTAGCCAAAATTTAATTGTCAACTCAACTAATGAAACTAGAGATTGCAACATTCCAACACGACCCAAATTGAGATGATAGGATGTTGCTAGATGAAGTTAATCAGTTACCACAACTTAAACTTTAAATAAATTTTCTTTTACTTGAAAAGGTCCCAAAAACCAAAACCATAACAAGGAGTCTTGGAATCAAACCAAACTTTTCAAGTCTTTATGATATGATCCAATTCATAAACTGCTGAGTCATTGAAACGAGATCCAATTTATAAACCCATACCTTAGGCCCTGATGGGGCCAAAACCTAAAGTCTATGATTTCGTGATTTTACCTCTCAACATTGAGGTTGCTAGAACACTCTAGAAATGAGCGTTCCAATGCCACAAAAAATCATGCAAATTGGATATCAGATGCAAAAGTTCTGGGACAAGATAGTCACGCATAGTGTTCATGTCTTCTGTCGATGCTAGCAATCTATGTGTGCATGGCTTCACTTGAGGCAACCATGTCTAGGCCGAGATGGTCCCCCATTCATTTTCAGTGATGGTGAGTCTTTGTGTTGCTTGTACTCTCTTGAATTCCTTTTATTTTCCCTATGTTTGTTACAGGAAAATAATGAAACACATATTTGAGAAAAAATTTCAAAAAAAACCTATAGTCTCGAGTTCAAGAGCCAGAGTCCTCAGCCTATTTGTTGGAGTCTCGGGCTTAGGTGCCAAAGACCTTGACCCAATCACCAAGAGACTGGTGCTCGATAGCCTGTCTTGAGCGTGGGAGCCCAAATCTTAAGCTTGACTATCAGGAGCTCGAGCACAAAAGCTAAGGTCTCGATCCCAACCTTGGTGGACCCAAGTGCATTTGCTGACAACTTGGGCAGGGGAGTCAAATGCCTAGACCTAGGGGCTGAGGTCCCTAGCCCAGCCTTGAGGTACCTAAGTCCAATCACCAGGGTCCCTAGCCCGAGTGCGATGGCCCAATCCAATTGTGGAATATGATTTCTAATTTTTAGAAGAAGTCATTTTCTTACATTTAAACATCGGTTTCTATTGATTACTGAAATTTTTCCTTTAATTCATTTTTTTGCCAATGTTCAAATGTTAGAAAATGGGAAAAAAATTCGACAAAAAATTTTCCATGTAACAAAAGAACTCAAACACTCACTTGAATTCGAAACCGTTTGACAATTAAAAGGGCCTACAATTTGCTAAATGGGTTTGCGTGCTTAACTTTGAACTCATCATCAAGGAAATTTTACTAATAAATGGGTTCGTGGCCCATGTCTACCGGCCTTAAATTATGTTAGACACTGATTTATCATATACCCAAAGAACTTTTTCGTCATCTTATAAGAGATGTGTGACCTAATAGGCCAAGCATAATTTGCTCCCAACCAAATGGGAACCCGAACCCATTTTGTCGTTTCTAAGTTCTGACTATTATAGCTTAAATAATATTTATAGCTGATCAATAGTGGAAGTCCAATTGTTAGTATTCCATAATTAGCTTGTATGGTTGATAGTTATGATATTCTAAATGGCGTTCATGAACAAACCTAGCTAGTCCAATATTATCTAAAGATCTAATTTTTCCTTCATTGGAAAAACGATAGTTTCATTGGGAATAGCTCCACGTGATGAAAATACCTTTGACCAAAGGCTGGATCTGTGATTTTAATTGAAATTGAGTTCCATGGCAACTCGGAAGGAAGGGTTAAGCATAACCAAGAACAAGAACTATAACTAATCACTATAAAGGAAAAGGAAAATAAATGCATGAACTAGGAAGTTAAATTGATAAATTTAAAGATACATTGTTTGTGTTGATGAGTGGGCCTTTCTACAACGATATAACATGGCCTACATAGCCTATCACACAAGGTAAGCACTTCTAAGTGGTTAATATTCAATTTAGAGGTTATGACCACATGTCCATGATTTTCATGATTGCACATCAACCTTCTCTATGAATCGTTTATAACTCCTCAATTGTCATTTAAATCATTCTAGTTTTTGCCTTCAACACTTAACTAAATTTATTATCAATATTCATGATTATCGACAAGTTCCTCCCATCGATATCCTATTGAAAGCCCAATTGCTTGATATTGAGCTCCTATATCGACATCATGTGGTTGTCGATTGTTGGTTTTTATTTATGTGTTGATGGGCCTAAGTGGGCCCGTCCGCCCATGTTGGGCCTAAAAGCCCGGCCCGCAAGATAAGGGCCCATGGAGGAAGGGTTGAGATATGAAAGGTTGTGTCTTTTGGGGGAAACGTTTTACGTTGAGAGATTACGTCTTTTGGAAGAGGCGTCTTAAGGGAAACAATGTATTCTCAAGGGATACGTTTAGTTAACACTCTCTCCCTCACTTGAAACGTAAGTTCTAAAGACGCTCTCTCCCCCTAACAGTTTTTCTCCCCTTCAAAGCAACAGTACGCTCCTCGGTAGAACGAGATCAGGATTCTTCCTCGAACTTCAACATTGGTCTTTAATCTGTGGACAATAAGGTATGCTCGATTTTGTGGTGTATCTTTGATCGGTGATACATGTGATTCTTGGGCTCGTCTTCCGCATTCGTTTTAGGGGTTTGATTTAGTGTCGAATCCATTTTAGGGAATCCGTTAATCCCAACATTGGTATCAGAGCCGTAGTTCCTATTTCCCGATCCCCTTTTATGTTATTGGATTTGTTTTTGGGTGAATTTCGAGAAGAACCGCCATCGGTCGATCGGGGACGGAAATCCCGACACCGTACTGTTCCCCCTAGTATTTTTGACTTTCTGTAAGTCGAAGTTTGTTTATGGTAGCATAGGGTTAAAGGCCTCGTTGATACAAGAAAAACGAGTGGCGGATCGCCGCCGGGGGACGCCAGACGCGCCGCCATGCGTGGCCAAAACGAAGAGGGGTCGTCGGCACGTGCAACGGTTCCCCTCAGGTGCGCGTGTTGGACGTGCCGTTTCGGTCCAGGGGCGTGCGACGCATGCGCGCGGCGACTGGCGCGTGCCGCGCATGTGCCAGATGACGTCATCGTGAAGTCAACCCCGCATGCGCGTGGCACGTGCCGGTTGGTTCGTCCGACCCGGCCCGACCGATCGCCCGTTGACCCGACCCAACCGACCGTTAACCCGTTGACTTTGACCTTTGACCATTGACCATCGTTGATCGTCATTAACCACCGTTGACCGGCGTTGATCGGCGAAAAAAAAAAAGGAATGTGTTTCTTTTTTCTCAATTAAGTTAATGTGGATTATATGTAATCCCTTATTTGTTCTGCATTTGTTGTAGGAACAATGCCTCCCCTTAGGTTGCGCACACCTATTCGCGCAATTATCGATGAACAAAAGGAAAGGCTTTCTAGGTTGATAGCTGAGCTGACTGATTATCGATGGGACAGTGGTGACTTAATTGATCATGTTCTTGAAGTCAACAGGAAAATACAAAAGGTCATATGGAATGGTCGTCCCATGCCCCCAATTTGAGATGGTGCGATTTTTCATGAACATTCTTCCACCAAAATGGCAAGGAGTGTTGAATCGCTTATGGGAAGTCAACAGAGCTACTTCGTATAAGAGACTTGTGATGGCTTTTATAGATGAACATTACCGGATTGTTACAAAAGAAAAGATCAAGAAATTGAACAAAAAAGGATCTTTCCCAGTTCATATATTGACTTGGTGTTAGATGTTTTGACTGGTCTTTATTTAGTATGCTTTATGGATATCTTATGAAAATGTTTTCTACCTAGTTGTTGTTGATGTAGCAACCGATATGTTAGTTGTGTTATGTGAAAGCATTATTATTATATCATTGTTTGATATCAAATATTATATGCTTTTTTTTATTAACTGTTGTGGGTAGTTCTTAGAAATTTTTTTGTAATTTCAAATAATTTATTTTGCATAGAATATTATATTAATAATAATTCAAAGTTAGGATTTTGAATGATGATTCGAAACATAGTGACCTTTTGATTCTGAAACCTTACTTGAAATTATTTATTAATATGATGGGGTGCAAAATGGATGCATAAATGATAGACATTAATAATTCGTGCATATATGTCTGATATGTTCAAATCGATGGCCTCAATCACAAAGAGTATAGTCGCCGAGCTGAACAAAGGTGAGAAGCTCAACGGTGATAACTATGAAATATGACACATGAAAATCCAATATATGCTGGAAGAGCAAGAGGCACTAGAAGCTCTTAACCTGACCATGGAAGAACCTGAAGAAGGAAATACTGCACAACATAAGAGAGATAAGGATGCATTTGCTGCATGGAAAAGAAAGAACTCTCTTGCTCGCATTACATTGTTGAGTAGCATGGAGAATGATGTCATGCGAGAGTTCAGGCGTTTTGAGAATGCCAAAGAAATGTGGGAAGCATTGGCAGCAAGATTTTGTCATACTTCGGTGACCAGACTAAGGCAGCTCACTATTAGGTTTGACTCTTATAAGAAGCCTCATGGTCAGACCATGAAACAACACCTTAGAAAGATGTCAAACATGATTAATGAGCTGAAGGATGCTGGCCATGTCCTGACTGAAGAGCAGCAAGTGCAAGCAGTGATTCGTTCCTTGCCTTAGAGTTGGGAGCATATGAAGGTGCACCTGACGCATAATGAGAATATCGAAACCTTTGAGGATGCAGTGCGCCATCTTGAGCTGGAAAAGGACCGCCTCTCGGCGACTAAGCCGGAAACTAAAATTTATCATGCTGATTCCAGCTCACATGGAGCTTCGAGCTCCAAGCGCAAACGTCCCAACTGGTTCAATAAAAGGAAATGCAAGGGAGCAAGTTCTTCAGGGAAGAAACAAAAAATTGGCCAACATGAAAGAGGAAACCGTCCTCGAATGAAGAAGCTGACAAGGGTGAAGTGTTACAATTGTGACAAGAAGGGTCACTATGCTCATGATTGTCATGAGCCAAAGAAGGTACACACCCCTTGTACTTTTGAGAACTTTGCTTATGTGTCAAGTTCTGTATTCTTAATTGAGTATAATCCTTTATGGACTGTAGATTCAGGAGCGACAGACCACGTAGTGAAGGATAGAGAATCCTTCGTGGAGTTCCGACGAGTACCAACTGAAATTAAGTGGATCTATATAGGAAACAACTCCAAAGCCGAAGTAAAAGGAATTGGCGTCTGTCAATTGAACATGCGTGGTGGACGCACTTTGTTCCTACATGATATGTTATATGCTCCGGAGATTCGTCGGAATTTAGTGTTTGTTTTAGTGTTGGTTAAGCTTGATTTTAATATAAATTTCCATAATAGTGGTGTGGATTTGTATTTGGGTACAAATTACTATGGTTGTGGTTATTTTCTAAATGGTTTCATTGTATTGAATGTTGACTATGGTAATGCCAATATTTGTTATTCCTTTTTCACATCTCCTAATTCATATGATAATGATGTGAATGTGTGGCATGCTAGACTTGGTCATATTGGTCAACAACGTATGAATAGGCTAGCCAAAGAGGGCTTGTTGGGCAACATTGAAAAGGTCGATTTGCCCATATGTGAGTATTGCCTAGTAGGGAAAACGACAAGGAAACCATTTGGAAAAGGTAAAAGAGCTTAATTTCCTTTGCATTTAATCCATTCTAACGTCTGTGGTCCGATGAATGTGAGAGGAAGGCATTAGGCTGTTTATTTCATCACATTTATAGATGATTATACTCTATTTGGATATGTCTATTTGATTTCTTATAAATCTGAAGCATTGAGTTGTTTCAAAAGATTTATGAACTTGGTAGAAAATCAATAAGACAAGAAAATAAAAGTATTGAGATCTGATCGAGGTTGAGAATATTTATCTGATGAGTTCAGAAAATTATGTGATGAAAAAGGAATAAAAAGACAGTTGTCTATTCCATATACTTCTCAACAAAACGGTGTTGCAAAGAGAATGAACAGAACCCTATTAGAAATGGTTAGGTCCATGATGACGCATGCTAACTTACCTATCACTTTTTGGAGTGATGCGTTATTAACTGCTGCCTATATACTTAACCGGGTGCCTTCCAAATTAGTTACTTCCACTCCATATGAGTTATGGACAGGTAGAAAACCAGACTTAAGTTTTCTTAAATCATGGGGTTGTGCTGCCTATATTCATGAGCCCTCTCACAAGCTTAGGAAATTGGGTCCTCAAGGAAAGAATAGTATTTTCATAAGATACTCTGAACACTCGAAAGGGTATGTGTTCATAGGTGAGCAGGAAAGTGGAAATATAACTGAATTCGAATCACGAGATGTCACATTCTTAGAGAATGAATTTCCTAAGGAGGGCGAAATAGGTGAGGATTACTCCCTATTTGAAACCTTGGATCTAGATAATGATTTTAGTGGAGTTCGTCCAAGTGGGAGTAACATAAGAAGTGATGAATTTAATTCAACTCACCCTCAATTACAACCACATGATGAGATGATATCGTTATTATCTAATCCGAGTGGGAGCATGATGGGAAATGATGTACAAAGTATACAATCTCTCATATGGCGAACAAGTCGCAAAAGTATTCCCCGTCGACATTTTGACATTGAAGGGGAAACTTTTATGGTTGCTCCACAAGATGAGGATGAGCCAAGAAATGTTAATGAGGCTCTAAATTGCCTTAGTAAGGAAAAATGGATGCATGCAATGGAATATAAGATGGAGTCAATGAAGTCAAACCATGTTTGGGAATTGGTTGATCTTCCAAAAGGACGCAAAACCATTGGGAACAAGTGGGTTCTCAAAATAAAGCGTAAAGCTGATCGCTCGATAGAAAGGCATAAAGCTTGCCTTGTGGCGAAGGGGTATAATCAATAGGAATGAATTGATTATGAAGAAATATTTTCTCCTGTAGTGAGATTTACCTCGATTCGCATTATTCTGGCAATAGTGGCAAGTATGGATCTTGAGTTACATCAAATGGATGTAAAGACTGCTTTCCTCAATGGAGAATTAGAGGAAGAAATATATATGGAACAACCTGCTGGTTTTATTATGGAATGCCAAGAAGAAAAGACATGTCGACTTTTGAGATCGATATATGGCCTTAAGCAGTCGTTGAGACAATGGTATATGCGTTTTCATAATGCCATAATGCCATATGATTTTACAATGATTGATGAGGATCATTGTGTGTATATCAAAAGATCTAAAGATCAATTTGTAATCATATCATTATATGTTGATGATATACTAATTGTCGGAAGCAATATGGAGTTTGTTAATACTGTCAAGAATTGGTTATCTTCCAACTTTGAGATGAAAGATATGGGTGAGGCTACATACATTCTTGGAGTTAAGATTTCAAGATATTGTTCGAAGAGGTCATTATCTCTTTCGCAAGAAACATATATAAATAAGGTTCTTGAACGATTTCATATGCAAGATTGTAAACCCATAGATACTCCTATTGCAAAAGGTGGAGGATTGAGCCATAGGCTGTGTCCAAGGACTCCACAAGAGAAGGAACAAATTAAACATGTTCCTTATGCTAGTGTTGTTGGGAGCTTGATGTACGCTATGATGTGTACAAGACTTGACATATGTTTTACAGTTAGAATGGTGAGTAGATACCAATTCAATCCAGGTCAAGCACATTGAAAAGCCGTTAAAAGAATACTGAGGTATCTGAAGGGAACTGCTGATTACAAGCTGAATTACCAAGGAAAGGATATGCGACTTGAAGGCTATTCAGATGCTTATTGGGGAGGAGATTTAGATGAAAGGAAATCTACCTATGGTTTTGCTTTCTTACTGAACAATGGCGCCATATCTTGAAGCAGTAAGAAGCAAACGTGTATAGCCTTATCCACGATGGAAGCTGAGTTCATGGCATTATCAGCAGCAGTACAAGAAGATGTTTGGCTTAAGAGATTTTTGGATCATTTAGGTGTTATTGGGTATGCTGCAAATCCATTATTGGTTAACTATGATAGCCAAGCAACTATAGCGTACACCAAAGATCCAAAATACCATGGCAAGACCAAACATATAGATACCAAGTATAATTTTGTCAAGGATATGATTGCACGAAAAGATGTGAACTTACAGTACATATCTACGCATAGAATGGTAGCAGATCCTATGACAAAGCTAATACCTAGAGATGTGTTTTGTGGTCATGTGAAATCTCTAGGGCTGCATAGAAGCTGATGTACTGAATATTGTAATTTCCCTGAAGTGTTCACATTTAATGAATTTGCGTTTTTTTCATTATTAATGCCTATGAATCTTTGTTCGACATTTATGCATCTTAATCTTAGCCCATCACACGGGTAATCGCCTCTATTTACTATGTGATAAATAGAGATGAGATGGTTTTTAAGCTTATTATCTAGGTGATAATCGAGAGCTCAAGCTTAAAATATATATGTCGCCTTAACTAAGTGTTAAGATGATGACATAATATTTAATATGTCCGAAAGTAAAATAACCCACATATTTTACTTTATCTGTCTATGATGCCAGATGTGAGTTCTGATGAATTCTGTGAATGAGTAGATATGTGAACTCAAGTTAGACATTAGGTATGTCTGAACTATCATCTGTATGGTATCGATAGTGTAGACATACGCTCCATGGGAAATGAGTTAATACCGTAATATGTATTTCATACTACGTATGCATGAGACGACCAATAAGAGTGGCAAAAGTTTGATCTCAACTTTTATGCCGTGTGAGACTCTTGAGGAAAAGAGTTCCTCAATTTTAGTGCCCTCATGACTTTTGCTTATTCTTAGGATTTCTATTCAGTATTTGCTATCTTAGGATGTTGCCAATGATCATGAATTGATTCGATCTAATGGGACATTTCTAGAAAAGCAAGTTAAACTGAAATTGAGAGTTTGAAGGAAAGAGAAACATCAAATTTGGAGAATCACATTCTATTTTTTGTATTCACTAGTCGACCAATTATGACAATCTTTGGGATAATCATAATTATGAATACAATATATCATTATTTTAAAAGAGATCGAGAGAGATATAAATGTGATCGATCGATCTAGGGTACTGCATACTAAATCTACTCAGAGTGTGATGCCTATTATGAGCTGCTATGTATTCCTAACAGATGTATGGCAATGAGCTCTCAAAGTATGCTGGTCGCACGAATTATTCACCAGTATGAATGTTGCAGAGAGGCAAAGAAGATCCTGTTCGGCCCACCATGTGCGAGTGGGAGATGTCGGGTTTTTATTTATGTGTTGATGGACCTAAGTGGGCCCGTCCGCCCATGTTGGGCCTAAAAGCCTGGCCCGCAAGATAAGGGCTCATGGAGGAATGGTTGAGATATGAAAGGTTGTGTCTTTTGGGGGAAACGTTTTATGTTGAGGGATTACGTCTTTTGGAAGAGGCGTCTTAAGGGAAACAACGTATTCTCAAGGGATACGTTTAGTTAACACTCTCTCCCTCACTTGAAACGTAAGTTCTAAAGACGCTCTCTCCCCCTAACAGTTTTTCTCCCCTTCGAAGCAACAGTACGCTCCTCAGTAGAACGGGATCAGGATTCTTCCTCGAACTTCAACATTGGTGTTTAATCTGTGGACAATAAGGTACGCTCGATTCTGTGGTGTATTTTTGATCGGTGATACATGTGATTCCTGGGCTCGTCTTTCGCATTCGTTTTAGGGGTTTGATTTAGTGTCGAATTCGTTTTAGGGAGTCCGTTAATCCCAACATCAATATTCGTGTTCATTAGCAAGCTTTTCTATTGTTGACAACTTGTCCATAATTGTAATTGTTCAACACCAAGCTCTATACCATTGTCATATCAATTGAAAAGAGTTACCCATTTTTGGGTATCAATATTGAAAAGTAAGTAGGAAAACGAAGGCTAAGAGAAGGAATGTGGGGAATTTTATGTCTGTATTGTACTACATTCATACTCAATGTAAATATCCATATTATAGTACAAAGTGTACATAAGAAAAGGCAACCAAATAATCTACAAATCAGATCCAATATTAAATTGATCTTGATTGATTTCATGTATCAGTCTTAATTTAAATAATATCCAAACGATTTTCGCGTATCTTCCAACACTCTCCCTCAAGCTGGTGGCTTGTAGATATCCAAGACACCAAGCTTGCTTAAAAGATACGCATGTTGTCTCTGACATAAAGGTTTGGTGAAGATGTCTGCCGGTTGCTCTTCTGTCCCAATTCCTCGTCTCTCAATCACTCCTTGCTGAATTTTTTCTCGAGTGAAATGGTAGTCCACTTCTATATGCTTTGTTCTTTCATGCACTATGGGATTTGATGCAAGTTTGAGGGCTACATCATTATCACAAAATAATTTGGTTGGCACTCTAATTTGTACCCCAAGATCTCGCAGTAAGCCTCGTAACCACACTATTTCACATGTGGTTTTTGCCATGGCTCGATATTATGGTTAATGAAACGGTTAGTTGCTTCTTTGTCTTTCATGAAAGTGGAGAATCCCCCAATTTAATACAGAAACCTGTTATGGATCTTTAGCTCAAAAAAATACTAATATACCTAACCACAATTTTAAGTTTTATTTATTCATATTTTTATTGTTATATATGAATTTCTTTCTATGCTATAATATATATATAAATATATGTAGTATTTATATTTAGGTGTATTAGTATTTTTTTATTTAATAAATTCTTTATTAAAAATGATGGAAGTTATAAAAAAAGGGAAAATAAAAAAGAAAATGAGTAAAAGAAAATGAAGTAGAACACCCTAGATATTAAAAGAGCAAATTCAAACTTAAAATTTTTGTTTTCATTTCTCGAATGTGAAGGGCTAGGAGATTTCTATAAAAAAAGAATATCTTCTCCTTCTCCTTCTGCTTGTAGTTTCGATTTATGTTAAAGTTTCACGAATCCTCCTTCGTTGTTTAATTTAAGTCAACGCTCCACGATAACGGTAAGATATTAGAAACTCCTTCTCATCCATAACTTTTTAGTTCACATTGAAGATTCACAAAATCATCGGAAGAGTTGAAGTTCCTTCTCCAACAAAACTTTCTCGTTCATGCCAAAGTTTCCCGAAAGTGGCAAGAGGGTAGAAGCACTATACATTTCGAAATTGCAAATATCAGTGATCATACTTTCTCTTTGTTAGTAGATTAGGCATTCGCTACATGATATATATATATATATATATATATATATATATAGTCAATGTCGCTAATTATAATGGTTGAATCTGTGGCTCTAAAATGCTATAACGAGTTCATTTGCTGTTGAAGGTTTATATAGTACATAACCATGGGTTGATTGCGGGTTGTCTACATTTTGTGCATTGTGGCTTCTTTAACAATGAATTGTAAATGATCCTTACCATCTCCACTTGTACATTTCTGGGTTCATTTATTCTTATATGTAGTTCCTACCAAACAATGAATTGGATTATATATGAAAATATCTGACTTTATTATTATATGTCACCAAACAATGAATAAAAACATATCCAAATTCTTGAATTCCATGTCCTAATCCTAATCTATCCAATAATATCTTGCCAGGAAATTCAAATGACCAGACACAATCTTACAGTAAAATACCTTATACTAATTTACATGTTAAGTACTCTAAAGTAACTTTTCTTTGTATATTAATCACCCTTTGTTATAGTTTTTATATAAAACCACACAACACGTGGTCTAGTACTCATATATAATTGAGAAAATCTCAATAGAAAGAGGTTAAGATAATGAATCTTGACATATTCTAGATATTAATCTACACCTCCTGAGGTTCTTTTGAATTGACTACTATTAAATGATTCAACAAATTATAGTTTTCCTTTTTTGCCATTTATGTTGTGCCCACAATCTAAAAGTTTGTTACAAGTTTTCTCTTTCCATATGTTTATGGAGTAAATTTTATCCCTTATATCGATAGAGAAAATTATCTAAAAAATCTTAAACTTATTGTACGGTGGCCAATTCAATCATAAAACTTTCAATTATGTTAGTTTAGCCATTTCGGTTAATTTTGATCGAATATCACTAACGTGGCGGTCTAGTCAACACTAGTCATCCTACATGGTGCGAATGCCGCCGACATGAACCATTTTAATATTTTAAGTTTTTTTATTGATTTTTTATTTCTTTTTATTTCTTTTCCCTCTTTTTGAAAAGGAATTGACAAGCCACTGGCCACTGAGCAAGCCCGGGCAACCATATTGACCCTTGGGCTAGGGTTGCAAAGCCCTCACCAGTAGCAAGCGAGTGTTGCGGCCCTTGTAATGGCCTGTGTAAGGGCTTGCAAGCCCTTGCCAAGCATAGGGAGGGTAGACGGGTGGGCAAGGGCCTCGAAGTCCTCATTGTGGCTTGTGATCTACTAGGCGAGGGCTTGTGACACCCTTGCTAGCCACAATGAGGGCTAGTGAGCCTTTGCCATATTTGAGATGTGATCCTTGCTTGTAGTTGGTGAGGGCTTTGCAACCCTTGCCACTGCTAGGCCATGGCTTCATGGCCCTCTCCTAGGAGACAACAAGGTTGTTGCGCCTTGCTCAACCTATGTAAAAACAGGAAAAAATGAATGAAATAAATCAATAAAAAATTTTGAATTTTTTTAAAAATTAAAAAAATTTCAGCATTAGCTTTGATCGCATCATGTAGGATAACTAATGCTAACTAGATTACCACGTCAATGATATCCAACCAAAATTAACTGAAAAATATTAAATTGGTAATTCGTTAAAACATTGAGGACTAGTTTAATAAATCGTTAAAATTTTTATGATTAAATTGATACAATCGAGTGTAAGACTGAATTGGTTATTGTAAAATAGATCAAAAAATTTTTGCACAAATTTTCTACTTGATTTTGGTCGAAATAGCAAGACGGTAGCGGGGTCTCATGTCATCTCTAAAAGAACTAAGAAGAAGTTTAAAAAGTTGAAAATGTCATAAAACGAAAAAGAGAATGTTTGTGGAGGGCTACACCACCGTCGCATAGCGTCGCGTTGCCATCTTAAAGGCAGGAGACGGTCGCACAAAATTGTGGTTGCGAGCAGAAGATCCCACGACCCCACCAGCCCTATTTTCCTTTTCTAATTTTCGAATTTTCTAGTTTTTGAACTTTTCTGAGTTTTTGTTGGAGATTACCATATCCGATCGGAAATCATGTCAACGGTGTCTGTCCTCTATTTCCGCATTTGATTGGAATTTGGGCATCAGTTACAAAAACAATAAAATTTTGTTGAACTTTGTTATTAAAATCAAAGTCCGACAAGTTAGCTGTAAATACCATCTCAATTGAGTGACCCCTGCAGAAATTTAACCTTAGCCTTTTAGATCGGCCATGTTTACTAATCGACTAGTGCCCTTATCCATCCCATATTAAGAGCTAGGTAATGCGGGAGCATTAAATTCCATTGAAGATCCTTTGATATCCACAACATAATGCTCAAGATGGAGTTTCTAAATATAGAGAAATAAATGCCCGTTCAAGAGCTAAAGGGTTGAATCCTAAATTAAGTATATTTGTTAATATGAGTAAGTGCCCTAGTTCATGTTGGTATTCTAATATGATGTTTCCTAGTTTGGTGGCTGCTAATATGATGTTTCCTAGTATAATGTTTCTAGTTTAGTTTCGTAGTCCGCATACAGATATTTTGATTGATTATTTGTCTCAAGCGAGTAATTCCTTCGGATTTTTATTCAATTCGACACCCTTGAACTTATATTTTCGCAAATACAACAATCACTTTCTTTCCATCTACCGCTTTCAGCCATCTCATCCAAAGGCATCAAGCACGGTCATTCCATGGTCCCATCATGTACGTGTGCACTGTGTAAAGGGGACCCTGCCTTGAGTGCAAGGACTGTTCGCTGGAAATTTAAACCGCACGAACCTCTCTCCTTTTTCCTTTAACGTCTTCGCTGGGAAATCGGTGGCAACGTGTCATTGAGCCGCAGCCCCCGTTTTCGACAGTAGAATCTCGTCAAATCTGTGAAATTTCTTTCCACCATATCCGCACTTAAAAATCTTTGTGCGGCACTTGCCCTCTCGCCACTGCATCCGCACTGTCTCCTCCCATCTTTTGGAAGCGAAGGGAAGGACAGCGTAGAATTCATTGGTGGAGGAAGAAGATACCGGATCATCAAACTCATCGTCTCTTGGTCTCGTCTTGTTGAACATTCAATCCAAGCAGGCGAGCGAGCGAGCGACCACGAATCAAGGCTGGATGGAATGGTGACTGGCGGTTTGTTCTCAGGTGTTTCTGAAATTTGTTGGTCGTGATTGGCTGATGTTTTCTAGCATTTCTGGGGAGATAATCGAGAGACTGTTGTCTCTCCGAACAGGGATCATCTCCGATTTCGAATTCTTTAGTGGCTGTTAGCGGCGCAAGAATCCGTTATTGTGGTCTTTCTCTTCGAGTTAGATGAGCCAAGCTCAGATGGATCCGAGTCACGGCCCGCTCAAACCTTCCGATTCCAAGTCTCTCTTCATCCCGGAGGGGCCGCGCAAAGTCCTCGCCCTCTGTTGGAGAATCACGTTGCTGAGTTGCCTCGCGATCTCACTTGTGCTCTACTCGGCCTTCACCACCCGCGAAACTTCCTGGCTCCGGCTCCCGGAACGCCCCCGGCCCCGAGCCCGAGTCGGCGGACCCGACGGAGCCGGACCGACCAACATTTCCCACATCCTTTTCGGCATCGGAGGCTCCCTCCACGCGTGGCGTGACCGGAGCCGCTACTCGTCCCTCTGGTGGGATCCGAACTCGACCAGGGGATTCGTGTGGCTTGACAAGAAGCCCGAGGAGAATTTCTCCTGGCCCGGGGGCTCGATCCCGTACCGGGTGTCCGAGGACGCGACCCGGTTCAAGTCCTCGAGCTCCAAGTCTGCACCCCGCATAGCCCGGATCGTCCTAGAGAGCTTTAGGCTAGAACTGCCCAACGTGAGGTGGTTCGTAATGGGGGACGACGATACGGTATTCTTCACGCAGAACTTGGTCACGGTGTTGGCGAAGTACGATCACCGTCAGATGTGGTACATCGGCGGCAACTCGGAGAGCGTGGAGCAGGACCTGATGCACGGGTACGGCATGGCCTTCGGCGGCGGCGGGTTCGCCATCAGCTACCCGCTGGTGGCCGAACTGGCCGACATGCTCGACGGCTGTCTGGACCGGTACTCTCATTTCTACGGCTCCGATGAGAGGGTTTGGGCGTGCGTACAAGAGGTGGGCGTGCCCCTCACGATCGAGCGCGGATTCCACCAGGTACGTTCGTTTTTCACTAGAAGGCCTTCTTTTTTCTCCAATATTTGAACTCTTAATTGGGGGAATCGCAACATAAGTGCACCACACTCTTTAGCCACTTTAAGATTTATGAGGGTTATTTAACAATTGTTTGAAAAGTGATACGGACGTGGCGCAACTGCGCATCAAAGTTAGTCAAAGGTTTGGGCCTGCTGGCCGACAGTTTTCAACATTGAAAGAACCGTAATGAACGTTGCTAGTGATTATGGATGCACCCCACTTTGAGCGCGCCCACTGGATGATCATTTGTAATCATGATTAGTCCTAAATTAAAAATCCATAATAATAAATGGTTGTCATGATGTAACGCAGTAGTGATTATTTTGTAGCGTTAATACCACGAAAAATTCCTAACTAATATACTTATGACAAATTTAATTTAAAACAATTTTTGGGTCATTAAAAATCCTAAATAAATTTACCCAAAACCAATGTTTGGATCATCATAGATTTAAAACTAATGAACCTGTGACAAATTTATCATGTTAATTAAGTTATTATCATGCGTTATCCAACTCATCAATTTCATGGTAAAATTTGATAGAAACTAACATAAATTAAAGTTTTGTATTTTTGGTGATTCAAAAATTAATTTGGGATAAATTTACTAGAGGGACACTAATTTGAGATTTTTCATAATGTTATGGGGTATGACATGTTGTGGGTGGGCTAAATTTCACGGGAAAATTACTTGGTCAATCCTTTTGATTTTGTTAGTTTAGTCTTAAACTTTTGTGCAAACTTTTAATGTAGTCATTCCAGCCAATTTTTATTGGACATAACCAAAGCAGTGGTTAAGTCATCCTGGCTGTGTTCCTAAAGCGCCAATTGATAGAAATGGACAAACAAGTCTAAATTTATTTTGCTCTTCTCTAGCTAGGATCAATGTAGGTGAATGGGGGGACAATGTGCATGAACTTTCAATATAGTCATTTCAATTAATTTTTGTCGAAAATCATTGACATGGCAGTTGAATTGTGCTAGCCGTGTTCTTCAATTATCAATAAGTATAAATGGACAAACAAGTTTAAATTTCTTTTGCTCTTCCCTAGTTGGGAGAAATGTAGGTGAAAGGAGGACAATGTACCTCATGCGCCAACTGGTCGGGCATCATTGGAGGGCCCTCCAACATCAAAGCATGTCCTTTCCATTTGCATTGCTTTCTTTTTCCTTCTATTTTTTTTAGGTACGGGTAGAAAGCAAAGCTCTAATAACTACAAGCCCACCCAAAAGTAGATCTCTATAATTTAACATGGATTTGGGATTCTTATTTTGTCTCAAAAACATCATTGCTCAAGCCAAAAGTGTGACGGTGCACCCAAAATTAGTCTTGACATTTGAAGGAGTTCACCCATATGAGTCACGCCCATCTCTAATGCCTATTTCAACATCTAGGTAAGGAGGACATTCGAGAAATTAAATATTACCAAGCTATAATTGCCAGTCATATCTTCGTTTTAAAACCGTAACCTCATCTCATTACTTAGAAAAGAAAATTGAAATCGATTTTTTTAGTGAATAAGGAGGGAAAAAAAAAAAAAGAATCTCCATTGCATATTAGTCTTACTTCGAAAAGCATAATTATAGGATGAGATTGTTCCAATGGACCGAAATGCCTGAAAAATTATACATGATGTCTTTGTCGCTAACCCTCTGCGCTAGCACTCCCTTTTTATTTTCTTTTGTCGCTAACCTTCTGCGCTAGCACTCCCTTTTTATTTTCTTACTCATCAGCGGAATTGCTTGGATTCTGCTAGATATCTGCGCCAATATGTTTTCCACCGGTGCCATAGAAGGCATGTGAGATGAACGTGACCTAATACCGTCCAAATTTTTCCAAGTTATGCTATTTTTGGTGCACATTTGACACATCTTTGGCGAGTAAATGAGGTATTTTGAGACAACCTGTACAAGAATTGCTAGTTGGGGCGGCGGTGTGACTGGCTCGTACAGTTATAGGTAAATCAATTAGTTATGCCTTAGAGGAAACATTCAGTAAATGGTACAGAACCGTTATGGTAACACAAAAAGGAACAGTTACGATTCACTATTCTTATAGTTATAAAGAAAAAGCTTTGGAGTATCTTTTACCCTCAGCTTTGCTGGTTATTAGCATTTGGATATTTCTCTTGTTTTGTCCCGTAGAATGTCTTGCCTAGATCCGGATCCATCCAGAATGATAGCAGCTATTGATAACGTAGTTCCACTTATGAGGCCAACACGATGTAGACAAATACTTGCCAACCAAAAATTGATGGTACTTTTTGTTATCATGTTTATGGATATAGCCAAACGGTAACTGTAAAAATAGAAATGAGTTTGTAAGATTACTTTCTCCAACATGATATAGAAAGCTAATGCTTCTAAGAAGTTCCACATATGTCTCGCTTTTTTTGAACAGTAAAGAAAAAAGTTAGACGCATCTAATTCTTTCTTGTTTGGGACAAAAATTTCAGATTGACATTAGAGGAGACGCGTATGGCATTTTAGCGGCACATCCAGTGGCACCCCTCGTGTCGCTCCATCACCTGGACGATGTGGATCCGATATTCCCGCACCGGACCCGGATCAACGCTCTGAAGGCCTTGATGGAACCATACCGGATCGATCCAGCCCGGATTCTCCAACAGAGCTTTTGCTACGACCCAAAGCGAAAGTGGTCGGTGTCTATCTCGTGGGGTTACACGATCCAGATTTATCCGTCGCTGGTGACGGCGGACGTGTTGGAATTGCCGTTTCAGATGTTCAAGACTTGGAGGACATGGGCTGATGGGCCGTTCGCATTCAATACCCGGCCTGTGAGCTCCCCATGTAGACAGCCGGTCATCTATTTCGTGGAGAGAGTTTGGGAGGCGGGTCGGACCGGGTCTTTGACCACTTATAAGAGATCCGATTTGAAGGAAGGCAGAGGCTGTGGGAGAGCAGATTACGCTCGGGTGTCGGCAGTGCAGAGTATTACAGTCTCGTCCATGAAGATGGGCCCAGACTATTGGAATAAGGTAATACTTTCGGCTCTCTTCCTTTTAAGTGCATAATAGTATGGTCCGCAAGCTCTCTAGCTTTGACGGACAGGGTCCGTTTATTTGGGAAAAAAACACTGTTTTCAAGAAATTTATTTTCGACTTTATGGTATTTGGATGATGAAAAACTAATGGATCCATAACTGAAAATAATAAACTCAAATTGAAGGAAACAACCCCTTTTGGTAAAAAGGAAATCATTTTTCCTAAACTACCAAACAAATGAAAATTAACCATTTTTCTTGAAAATGATTTTCATGAAAAATATTTTTCTTTATCAAGAAATTTTCAATGAAACAGATGCACCCTTTATACCTATTGAATATCTGCTGAGCTCATTGTCTCATTTGCATTGTAATAAAGAGAAGCTGAAACAATTGTGGGAACTTCTGTGTGCAGGCGCCACACAGGCAGTGTTGCGAAATCATGGATCGGGGAAGCATAAAGAGTAGGAGCATGCGTATTAGGGTCAGAAAGTGTAGAGCACATGAGATGAAAGCATCCCCGTTTAACCATTAGCAACACAGATTGATCCTATGTAGCACATAAAGACGAGTCTGAGCGACTTAGAGAGATGTCGAGAGAGCAATGGGATATATGCAAGTTCGGCTGATAGTTAGGACACCGACTTCTCGGACAAATTACGTCCTACAATGAAAGTCAAGTCTCCTGTGCGATGAGTGATGGTTGCTTAGGAGTATTGACATTGTTTTTTATCTCGACTGTTCATCCTTTAGTCGTGGAGGAGTTCCCGTTCGGCCAATGCCAGATCCTTTTCTTCGTGTCGCGTCTGCTGAAATCTCCAAAAGCACGGAAGTAGAACCATCCCTAGCAGACGGCCGATGCTTTCTTTTTTACTAATCAAATAGACAAGAAGTTGATGAGTTTTTTGTTCAGTACTTGGATGGATGTTCGTAAAGCATACGTGCTCACCGGTAATTGCAACTACCGCCGGAGTACCTAGGGGTGAGCGGTTCCCGGTTCCGGTTTGGTTCCGTCTAGAACCTGAAACCTACCCTCCGAGTATAGGTTCCTCAATTTTTGAAATCTGGAACCTACCCATCAGAACCAAGAACCTGGAACCTACCCTGTCACAGGTTCCGGGGTTGGTTCCAGGTTCCAACAGATTCTTTTTTTTTTTTTTTTTTAGGTATCAAAATCAATAATCCATACTTGCAATTCAGAACTTCTCCAGAGCTGGAATAGCCCAGGTTGCTTAATACAACTATACATCCACCATCAAGCCTCTCACGAATATGAGAAACATCCACTTTCTTTACTTCACCCGTTTTCGTTGCCCCCAAAATCAACACCTTCAATAACTCCTCTTCGCTACAAATAAAATAATCAACATTACTATAGCTGCCAAAGCAAAACAATGACATGAGAAATGTGAAGTGTTCGTTCAACTAATTCGAGATATCGACCAAGAGAGTAAGCATGTAAACCGTTACCTTGGCTGCAAGAAAGTTACCACTTGCGACACTTACACCAAATTCATGCAAACGGCTACTATGCCCATGACGATGCATATCGGAAATTGGGGGTCCAGGAGATAGTTTAGCCTCTATCATTAAACGAGTACCTCCAACCTCCATAGCTGCTTCCCGAGCTTTAGTGTCTCGTTATTCTCGTATCTTCCAACATAGTTAGGCTCGTGTCCTACGAAGACATGCTTAGTATAAGCAATTAAAGGTCTATTGTTGAAAATTGATTTTATAGAAACAAAAGTAGGCCACACAAACAAGACCTAGCCACTTCTGAAATTGAGATCCAATCTGTGCAACAGACATAAAAACAAATGCTCAATTGCACCTCATGCAAACATTAGCAGAACATTATCAGCTATGTCTGATACAGTTGATATTGTTAGACACAATAGCATGTACCATGCTTCTAATATAGTCAACAGAAAGGAAATCACATTGCAGCATACCAAGTGCATAAAAGGATGAATTTTGAAGGATTCACAACACACACATTTCACCAACCTCTCTCCTTCAGGAGTTTATCAATCTGCACGTGTGTCCCTGGAACAAGAACAAACCTGATCCCCAAGCCATGAAGGAGCGCAATATAAGAATTGTATCTAGTTGTAATTACCAAAAGCCAACAATCAAGCACCCAAACCCCATAGAGATATTATGCAATATGCATCCAAATTCAGCAGGTAAAATCGTGCAACCACAGTTTTATTGTGATTCCAAGAAAAATTAATCCATTGAAGGCTGAAGAACGCGAATGTAATCACTTGGAGCATTCCACAACAGAACGAGTCCGCGCTTTTGTTCTTCCCTCACAGCATTAACATGCAGCCAAACCACAAATTTGAAACGAAACAGAAGAAGCGAGGAAAAACCGACGCGTGCCTTGAGAACCGGATCCAAGTGCCGACTAGCGATGATTTCGCCGGAGACGACGACGACGAAAGTGCTGCCCCCGTGAGCTTTGGAATATGGCCACGCCTCGTGAAACCAGCGCACGAACTGCTCTTTCTTCTCCGAGCCTCCGCCACCGCCACCGCCGCCCCCTCATCGCCCCGCTCTCCTCCGGATCGCCGAAGGCGTGGCGCCTAAACCCGAGCCCCCTCGCGGCCTTAACCCCGAGCACTCCGTCCTCCGCCGCCGCCAGAGGCAAGGGGCTCGAGAGCCGTGCCCTCGCTCACGGCGGCGAGGGGTGGCACGATAGCTCGTCGGGCTCAATGGCGAGATGGCTCGTCGGACGAGCGGTGGGTGGTGGTGGTTCAGTGGTTAAGAGATGGTGGTGAGTAGGGTGTGGGGGCGGCGGTGTGGTGGTGGGTGAAGCGGCGAGGGGCGGCGAAGAAGAAGAAGAAGAAGAAGAAGGGGTGGGGTTTCGGCCGAGAGGGAAAGAGAAGAGAGAGAAGAAAGGAAAAAGGTTGGGGGCATGAAGTGACGTGTGAGGAGGAAAAAGGGGAGAAAAGAAAGAGAGAGAAAAAGGAAGGGAAAGGGGAAGAAACGTAGGGGAAATCACGTGGGGGAAGCGATTAGGTTTTTCTTTGAATTTGACCGGTTCCCAGGAAAAGTGAACCGGGAACCGGAACCGGTCTCTTAAGAACCGGGAACTGAATCGGACCCCGGTCGGTTCTCTAGTTCTCGGTTCTACCCAGTAATCGTGCTCACCCCTAGGAGTACCTAGCGACTAGAGTAATAAACGGGCTTCTGAAAGAAAAGAAAATAAGCTGAACCCAACTTATTACTAGGGCTCAAGTTTCTTTTGCAAGCCCATATACTCAATTTTCCAGCCAAATGCCTCATTGTTGCAGCTGGAGGCCTCGAAAGAAGAATCGGGTAAAAGTGAAAAGAATGAATCCGATAGAGGGGGACGCAATTCGGTTCAAATACATGGAGGTCTTGACACGTAGGGTTAATATGGTTTCAAAGTGCTCGATAAAAATTCGAAACCTTAATTCATCTGTTCGAAGCAATTTTGGACCAGTTTGGATTTTTAGGTTGTAGGTTTGATTTTAGTAGTCGGTTCAAAGACATGGAGGTCTTGACACGTAGGGTTAATATTCAAATTGCTCGATAAGAATTTCAAAACCTTAATTCATCCGTTTGAAAATTCTTTTTTTTTTTTTTGGTATCCAGGATCCGGCCTAACACAACCTTACGGGTGTTCACAGCCGCCACAGGCCCCAACGTCGACCACCGACTATACTTGGAGGGGAGCTAGGCTAGGACCCCACCACCGAGGCTCTCTACTTAAGACACTAGCAACCGGAGATTCAAACTTGTTTCCTCGGCGATGAGGTAGTAAGGTGCAAACCATCACAACTATCCACTGGTGGGTTTCATCCGTTTGAAGATTTATTATTGATAAAGCTGTAATTTTAGGTCATAGGTTTGATTTTAGTAGTTTTTGAGCTGGCAAATCTGTTGAATAAGGAACTTTACGATGGTGTAAAACCATGGGATTTTACACCTCGAGTATGCAAATAGCGCGCGAGAGCGAAGCATGCAAATGAGGACCCGATCCAATCCCAACAAAAGCAGTGTTCAATCAAACAGGCATGATTCAATGTCGAATCAATCAACACACCATGTTTATGCAAACAACATACAAGTGCAACAAAAAGGGAGGAATCCAATCCCATCAAAGCAGTATTCAATTAATAGGCATGAATCCAATGCCAGATCAATTAACACATCTATGTATGCAAGAAGCATCCGAGGGCGGAACAACTAATAGGGACAAAGCCAATCCATCAAAGCAATGTTAGATTGCAATATTAGCGTGCGATTTCATTACAACATGCAATTCCAATTGACGTACAATTTCATCATGTTAGCACCAACATGAAAAACCATACATTGCAATCCTAATCGAAGTCTCATTTCAAACAGTTTATCACGACAGAGAATAATTCGAAGCCGTGTACAATTTAAGTATAGCATGCGGAGTATTTCATGTATCTATGCGGTGCAATTGTACTATGGACATACATAATCACAATGTGCTTCATTATAATGCAACATTCATTACAAATCAGCATTTCAAAAATTCAATCAATAACGTTAAATGCATAGGTTAATTTTCAACAAACAGAGTAAGAATAATCATTTTTAATAATATCTACAATTCTTTTGAAAATTCTTATTGCATGCATGGGGCCTTGGTTCATGGACTAACGGCTTTTGTTTTTCTCCACCTAATGTGAATTGTTGTAGAAAGATCGTTCTACGAAAGCCCGGATGGTGCGAATTGCGAACCTCGACCTCCAATCGAACCTGTGATTGACAATCTCGATATGAACATGACTTGTTAACAAACGCGTGTCAACCAACTAACGTTATAGATGCCACGAGTGAAAGAATTCGCTATCTCGCTCAATAAGTCGAATCGACTGTCACAAGGGAACCTTAATAAGATCAAGTTCTCAAAAGAACAGTAAAAGAGAACCTTTCAATTATTTTCCTCCAAAATAAAAATATCTACCCCAAAGAAATTCGGCTAGTCCTTAATATAGCCTTCTAGCCGCCACACAAAACCTAAAACCAGCCCTAAAAATCTAATTTGTCGTATTCTAGAATATACCTAAACAAGAAGATAATTTTTATGACTTGGTCAAATATTTGGTGACTAGATAATCAAATTGCGCCAAGATTTCCAAAATTCTTCAAGATTTGATCCAAGGTCATCTCCACGCCAAAAATTATGCCAAGATTTCCAAGTTTCTTCAAGATTTGATCCAAGGTCATCTCCACGCCAAAGATCACGAACTATGATGCCAATAGCTTGCCTGAATTACTTGGCTCACGCTTGAGTGATCGAACTAGTCGGAATTGACAACGGGTCCCTAGCACCTCCTCCTCGATATGGCTCGATGTCCACATCATTCCTTCCCCCGTGCAAAGGATTTGCCCTCAAATCATCACTTGCATCGAAAAAGTCAAGTGAAAGATATTAAATGTAGCACTAACGTCATACTCACCTGGAAGATCAAGCTTGTAGGCGTTATTGTTAATTCTTTCCAACACCATGAATGGTCCATCCCCTCAAGGTAATAACTTAGAATGTCGTTGCTCAAGAAATCGCTCCTTGCGCATATGAACCCAAACCCAATCGTCGAGTTCAAACACCACTTCTCTTGCGCCCTTTGTTGGCTTGCCTTGCATATTGCTCAGACTTATGCTCAATATTTGTGCGCGTCTTCTCATGCAACACCTTGACCAATTCGGCTTTCTTTGCTCCATTTAAATCCACACGCTCATCAACAGGTAAAGGGGTTAAATCTAACGGAGTTAACGGATTAAAACCATAGACAACCTCAAATGGTGTAAATTTAGTAGCAGAATGCATGCTCCTATTATATGCAAACTCAACATGTGGTAGACAATCTTCCCAAGATTTTATGTTCTTTTTAATAATAGCACGCAACAATACCCCTAAAGTTCTATTAACTACCTCTGTTTGATGATCGGTCTATGGATGACAAGTAGTAAAAATAACAACCATGTTCCTAGTTTTTTCCACAATGTTTTCCAAAAGTAGCTAAGAAATTTAGAATCTCGATCTAAAACAATCGATCTAGGCATGCCATGCAAATGTACAACCTCCCTAAAGAACAAATTAGCAACATGAGATGCATCATCAGTTTTATGATAAGGTATAAAATGAGCCATCTTTGAAAACCGATTAACAACCACATAAATAGAATCTCTACCATACTTAGACCTAGACAATCCTAACACAAAATCCATAGAAATATCAGTCCAAGGATGCGTTGGACTAGGTAATGGTGTATACAAGTCATGCCGTTTAGTTGTAGACTTAGATTGCTTACAAGTAATGCATCTCTCACAGACACGTGTGACATCTCTCTTCATATGTGGCCAATAAAAATGTTCATGCAGTACTTCATAAGTCTTATTAATGCCAAAATGCCCCATTAAACCACTACCATGCACTTCTCATACTAACAATTCATGCAAAAAACACTTAGGCAAATATAGTTTGTTTTCACGGAAAAGATAACATTCACGTCTATAAAATTTATCAAATGCAGCATGTTCACATGCTTCAAACACTCTCCCAAAGTCGTCATTATCAGTATTTAAGCCATTGATATGCTTAAAACCTAGACACTTTGCTTCTAAAGTAGTTAAAATCGCGTACTTTCGAGAAAGTGCATCGGCTACCACATTCTCCTTACCTTTCTTGTACTTGATCACATATGAAAAAGTCTCGATGAACTCCATCCATTTGGCATATATTTTATTCAACTTCTGCTACCCTTTCAAGTACTTCAAGGTCTCATGGTCAGTATGGATCACAAACTCCTTCGGCCATAGATAATGTTGCCAAGTCTCCAAAGCTCACACTAAAGCATACATCTCCTTATCGGAGGTAGGATAATTCAATGTTGTTCCACTCAATTTCTCGCTAAAATAAGCTATGGGACACCCTCCTTTCATCAACATGGCTCCAATTCCTGTACCAGAAGCATCACACTATATCTCAAAAGTAGCACTGAAATTCGGCAAAGATAACAAAGGAGCACTAGTCAACTTATCTTTTAGCAGATTAAATGTTTTCTCTTGCTTTTCTCCCCACGTGAAACACACGTGCTTCTTGATAACCTTGGTCAAAGGTGCGGCAATGGTGCTGAAATCCCTCACAAATTGTCGACAAAAACTCGCCAATTCATGAAAGCTACGCACCTCTCCTATGGTCTTAGGCGTTGGCCATTCACGGATTGCTTTGACCTTTTATTCATCAACCTGTATACTATCAGCACTAACAACAAATCCTAGAAATACTAATTTGTTAGTAACAAAAGAGCACTTCTTTAGATTAGCATACAATTGCTCGGCCCTTAAAACCTGCAAGATAGCTTGCACATGTTCAATATGGTCATCAGGGCTTCGGCTATATATCAAGATGTCATTGAAATAGACAACCACAAATCGACCAATAAAAGAACGCAAAACATAATTCATAAGTTGCATAAATGTGCTTGGTGCATTAGTTAATCCAAATGGCATGATTAACCACTCATGCAATCTATACTTGGTCTTAAATGCAGTTTTCCATTCATCACATTCTTTTATCCTAATTTGATGATAGCCACTTTTCAAATCGATCTTAGTGAAAATGCAAGAACCATGCAACTCATCCAACATGTCATCTAACCTAGGAATAGGATGTCGATACTTTACCGTAATGTTATTGATTGCTCGGTAATCGACACACATTTTCCAAGTTTCATCCTTCTTTGGCACCAACAAAATAGGGATGGCGCATGGGCTAAGACTCTCTCTCACATACCCTCGTTCCAATAGTTCGCTAACTTGCCGCTGAAGTTCCTTTGTCTCCTAGGATTACTTCGATATACAGGTCGGTTATGTAATGGCGCACCAAGAATCAAGTTGCTTTGATGTTCTATGCCTCGAATTGGTGATATCCCTCTAGGAAGTTCATCAGAAAAGACATCTTCAATTTCTTGCAATAAAGACACAATAGGACTAGGCAAACTTGGGCCGAGATCATTAGTAGAAAACAAAACCTCCTTGTACAAAAGTACAAGCATCGGTCGGTCTAGAACTAAAGCTCTCCTCACCTCACTCGATTTTGCATAAAAATTCTTTTGCCTCTTTTCTTTCCTCTTTTCTTTTTCCTTGGGTTTTTCCACAATCCTCCTCTCGGCCTCTCATTTTCCTTGCATCTCAAACACACCACGCAAGCCCTCGGATTTCTCACCTCTCTCTCTCTCTCTCTCTCTCTCTCTCTCTCTCTCTCAACTTCTCGTTGTAACTTTAACTGATCTTGATAGACCATACTAGGTGTCATTGGTACCAAGGTGTAACTCTTTTGATTCAACACCAATGAATAACGATTAGTTTATCCATCATGATATACCTTTCGATCATATTGTCATGGTCTTCCAAGTAAGATATGACCCGCTTGCATAGGTATAGCATCACACTCTACCTCGTCCTTGTATCTCCCTATCTCAAATGAGATTTGAACTTGCTTCGACACTTTCACCTCACCACTATCATTTAACCATTGAAGTCTATAAGGCCTAAGGGTGATTTATCGTCTTCAAACCCAACTTATCTACCATAGTACAACTTGCCACATTCGCACAACTACCTCCATCGATTATCAAATTACAGATCTTATGATTCACCACACATCTTGTATGAAACAAGTTATCTCTTTGTTGGTGATGCTCCTCCTCATTCACTCGCACATTAAGAGAACGCCTAACCATCAATAAGTCTCCTTTTATAGCCACTTCTCCATCACTACAATCCTCCAACGATGGCATCTCATCATCCTCTTTTTCCCTCTCACTTTTGAACTCAATATCACCATGTCCAGTCATGATCATTACCCTCCTATTAGGGCATTGATTCGCCATATGACCCCTACCCAAACACTTAAAACATTTAATGTTACGAGTCTTAGTGTTAGGTTTTCGGTTTTACCTGAAGCCGGATTCGTTCCAACTTTACCGTCCCTCTCCTTCTCCTTTGAGGTTTTGGTTTTGGTGTTATTTCCTCTCCAATTCAGCTTCTCATCTCTCTTCCAATTGAATCTCCAATTCTGATTTGAACCTCCTCTACTGTTGTGATTTTGGTCCAATTTCAATTACCGCTCAACTTTGATGGCTTTGTCCACCAAATCCTCCAAATCAACATAATGTTGCAGCTCCACCACCCTTGCTATGTCTCGGCTCAAACCACTCAAAAATCTTGACATCGTGGCCTCACGATCCTCCACCGGCAATCTCCCTCTCCTTGTGATTCTCTTCCATGCTCTTATTGCTTTGTGTGAGATTTTGTAACTTTTGAAACAAATCTCGATGGTAATGACTTGGTACAAAATGCCTCCTCATCACCTTCTTCATCTCATCCCATGTCTCTATCGGTCTTTCATCATTGTGCCCCTACTAGTCACAAGTTCATCCCATCAAATTATAGCATAATCAGTAAATTCAACAACTGCAATTTTTACCTTTTTGAGCTTGGAGTATCGTTGGCAATCAAATACCATCTCCATGCGTTTCTCCCACTCTAGATACACATCGGGATCATTCTTCCATTGGAAGGAATGAATCTTCATCTTGATGTTACCAAGTTCATGATCTTCTTGGTGCCTAAATCCTCAACCTCCATTCCACCTTCCAAATCAAGCATCTTGATCATCCTCCATGTTAACCTCATCATCATCATAATGCCGCTGCCATCTAGGTAGTGTTCTAGAGGCATCTCGTTGATGTTGCGGCCTTCCCTGGGGTAGCTCTCGATCACCATCAACCCTCATGTCATTCCCCATCATTCGGCCCCCTAAGCTCCTCCACTACGACCCTCAATTGCTGGATGCTTTCCACGAGCGCTTCATCCCTTCGTATGAGTCAACATCCCTTTGATTCACGCTTTCTTCATGCGACGTATTTTAGGCTTGCAAGTAAACGTTAGTCACCAAAAAATCCTCACCAATCACTCCCTCACGTGTTTCTCTCAAGGTGTTTGTCACTCCCCTCGTGTTTAACTCAAGTCTAGGCTTTTTCCACCCTCAATTTAGCTCACACACTCTTGCCTTTTCCCTTTCGTATTCTCTTTTCACAAGCTCTTTAACAGACTCAAAACCCGTCTCTCAACCCCCTCACGACAATCAATCAAACTAATCAAACAAGATTAGATCAATTCAGTAAGTAACAATCTCAAACCAACAAGTACAGCTTTCGAAATTCTAATTGAAACCTAAATCACTACTGATTTTGTTTCAATTCAGTCCACTAACAAACGAGTCGCCTTTTTTTTTTTTTTTTTTTTTTTGGTTCGGCTATTTTATGTTTTCTGTAGAATCTGTTTTTTATTCTCTTGCGCACTTTTTTTTTTTTTTTGTGTGCATTTTCTTTCTCTTTTGTTTTGACAAACTCAAATACAATTTAAGATGTTAGGACCGACTAAAATTACAAAAAAAAAAAAAGTAAAACTAATAGCAAACAACTATGCATGGAAGTACAAAAGCAATCGGATCCCTAAATTGGCTATTACCGAAACCCTTGCCCAATAAATCTCTAATTGCCAAATATAAAAAAATAATTAAAGATAAATAGGCCTTGTAGAAGCAAACTCTGATACCAAATGATGTGAATCGTTGTGGAAGGATTGTTCTACGAAGGCCCGAATGGTGCGAATTACGAACCTGAACCTCCAATCCAACCTGTGATTGGCGACCTCAGTATGAACATGACATGTTGACGAACGCATGTCAACCAACCAACATTATAGACGCCACGAGCGAAAGAATTCGCTATCTCGTTTGATAAGTCGAACTGACCGTTACAAGGTAACCTTGATAAGATCAAGTCCTCAAAAGAATAGTATAAGAGAACCTTTCAATTCTTTTCCTCCAAAATAAAAATATTCCCCCCCCCCCCCAAAGAAATTTGGCCAATCCTTAATATAGGCCTTCTAGCCACCACACAAACCATAAAACCAACCCTAAAAATTTAATGCATTGTATTCTAGAATATACCTAAAAAAGAAGATAATTTTTTTGACTTGGTCAAATATTTGATGACCGGATAATCAAATTGCACAAAGATTTCCAAGATTCTTCAAGATTTTATCCAAGGTCATCTCCACACCAAAAGTTACGCCAAGATTTCCAAGATTCTTCAAGATTTGATCCAAGGTCATCTCCATGCCAAAGATCATGAACCATGACACCAATAGTTTGCCTGAATTGCTTGACCCGCGCTCGAGTGATCAAACCAAGTCGGAATAGAAAACGGGTCCCTAGCACCTCCTCCTTGATATGGCTCGATGTCCACATCTCCACCCCTTCGATCTGTCGGATTGATTCCATTGATGTATAAACTTAGGGTCGATTTATTTAATGAGATCATCTATGTATATAGACACTTCGATATGTTCTCTTCAATCCTAAAAACATTAGTTTAAAATCAACAATATAACATCACTTCAATAATCCATATAGTAAGATATGCTAATTTCAGCAAAACAATGACTTATTTTCTAACAAAACATGCTATTTTCTAAATTAGTTTAAGTAGTATAAAATTTTCTATCAAAATATTAATTTTCTTTCGATAGCATCACTACAGGGCTTCATGATTTCAAAAGTTCTTTCAAAATTATTACAACTTATGCATGCAAATTTTCTAATCTTAGGGCGTATCTAGCCTAAAGTAGTTTTGACACTTGCAACAAAATCACCACATCCCAAAAGGAACCTCAAGTGAGATATTTTTTAATCTAAGAAAGCCAAAATCACAAAAGAGAAATTTCAGAGAAAAAACTTACCTTCAATTGCAAATGAAATGAACACCCTTATTTATATGGAATTTTTAAGTCTAAGGAGAATCTAGCCTTGTAAGCCTTGCAAAAGGATATCTGGGCCTTGCAAAGAATTAAAGGCTCTATTTGGGAACCTCTTTCTAAAAGCTTTGTAGAAAATTTGAGATATCTGACAAATATATTTTGGGATCCCTTTGATCAAATATTGGTCTTGGTAAAGCTAAAAGCTCAAGGTAAGTTGAGTAGCCTTGGACTTTTAGCATTTCTGAAAGGTAATTTCCTACGATCAAATAATTTTTTTCTTCTAAAAACTACTCTCACCTGTTGATTCATTTTCCACTTTAGCCATTGTAAGAATTGTTCATCATTTCAGGTGGAGTTCAGTCGAAAGTCACACAAGGTCGGGCAATGAGGCTAGGTTGCTATCAACTTGCCTTGCCTGAGGTTGTGCGACCTTAGGCATTGCCTAGGTCACTCAAACCGAGGCAGCCATTGCTTGAGTTTGCATGACCATAGGGCATGTCGCCTAGGTTTGCATGACCCACATGATAGTTGCCAAACCCAGGTAGGCATCGCCTGTGCTTGTGTGACCCCTGGTGATGGTTGTTTGGGTTCAAGTGACCTAGGCGGCCTCAAGTGAGGTTATTACCAGCTAAATTTGGTCTTACTAGCTACCCATTCGCTACTAAGCCCTTTAACAATTTTGAGTTTTTTTATACAAAAAATTAGGAAAAGCGTTTTACAAGTGTGATTTTTGCGAACACCACTTATACCAAAATTGTTTTTCAATGCACTTTTAACTAACAATTTACCAAACACTATTTGCATTTCAAAAAACTTGATCTAAATTTTTTATATTTTCCTAAAAACTTTCGTCAAAAGCCGAATAAAAAAATGGCATTTCGCCACATTGGCATGGTGCTGGCACAAGAGCAGGCCTCTCACACAACCGCCACGTGTTGTTGGTTGGCTGGCCTAAAATGAGAAAAAAAATATGTATTTTAATCGAAATTCAAATGTGCAATTTTTTCTTTAGCCCAACTTTTATTGCCAATTTCTCTCTCATCCAACGTCCAAATGGCCTAATCTTCACGCCCACTGAAAGCTCACAACTCGAATTTTTCCAAATATGGTCCAATCTCTAAAGTAATTCTCATGGATTTTTGTGAATCGGGCTTGATAGATGGTCAAGGACATCATGATATCTTTCTTGAGAAAATTTTGATCAAAGTAATTATCAAGGTGTTGGAAAGGTCATGACCATTTTCTATGTGATCTCATCACCGAATTTGCGAAGATTGTAATTTTTCCTACCCCATTGGTACTGTATGGTGATGGTTAAATGTCATGATATCCAACAATTTGGTTATCTTATCTGATCAAATTTTGTGTTGTTGGAGAGCTCTTTTAGAGCATGATCCAACTGCACCATTCAATCAAAATTTTGACGAGGGTGACATCTAGTCAAAAGCTTGTCAAAATCTCGATACACCCCAAACAGAAATTTGAGTTGCTTAAGGTCGAAGATGTAAGTGTGCTAGCAAGAAACTTTTATTTCAATGAATTGGGAGAGCAAGAGAAGTTTGAGTTGCTTAAGGTTGACGATATAAGTGTGCTAGCAAGAAATTTTTATTGCAATGAATTGAGAGAGCAAGAGAAGGTGCATTTGTGAGTCCAGGTTCCACCCTATAAGGTTGATGTTCCTCAACATTGGGAATAAAACATGAGACAACCATTTCTGAGTTGTGTCAAGGGTTGATGAACATTATTAACAATAGGCTTAGAAACAATAAGGAGGATCGATGATCTAGCAGATTGCCCTATTTCATCCATCGAGGGAAAAATTGCTAAATAGTTCTATACAGACTCGATTAGTGATGAATTCTAGTATATAACAATAGACATGAAAACACAATCTCATGATCTCCATAAGTAGAACATGAACATATATAATCGAATAGAAAGATTAATTCACATGTTTTGGAATCCATCGTTCTTGATCTAGAAAAGTGATGATCCAAGTACAAGTCTTTCTCCTCTATTGCCCTATGTATATCTAGCTCAATAAGATGATCCCCTTACTCTTTAGCAAACACTCTTTTGCAAGGATAATTATGTGTGTTAGGGTTAAAGGAGAAATTTGAGCACTATTTTTAAATTTTCTAGTCAAGTCCTCTCATTACGAGCCTAGGCTCAACTCAGCCAATACTAGCTAATCTCATATTAGAGTAATTAAGAAAACTTATATCTCACTTTAGACCAACCCTAATAAATTATAATATCAATTAATATAGCATACATTTGGAAAACTCTTATATTCTCTCAATTGGGCTATATTAATTTAAATTGTACTGTATGTGTGCACATTAATCTAGATATAATTCTTAATAATCAATCATATCTCATAAAGTCTCAAATATCGAATCATAGCAATAACTATATGTATATACATAAAACCTTCCATGGTCACGAATGTTTTTAATTTTATTGATATAGATTTAATACGGTAGTATGACAAATGGATAATACCTCTCATAGAGAGTAATACCTTATGTGTCATCCTCCTTGTTAATCACCATTCTCTTACTTTAAACATTACAAAAACTTGTGCCACTAGAGAATATCTTTATGGTTCCAATGAATCTACATATGTCTTGTTCTTATAGTTAACATTTATTTATATGTAATAATACATATGCTCAAGCCTAATAACCGGATACCTCTAGTCTTCACTCAAGATTTATACAATACCTTGAGACTTTTATCAATGTATTTAATATAATATCAACACATTCATAAATATTTTATTGAATGTAGAAGTTGATCCATATCAAAACGTTACTAAATGTAACAAACATAGATGTAAACTTTATTAGATAAAAAAAAAAAAAAAAAAAGGTCTCACTAAATAACAGCGTCCTGTGATGCTCCTAAGCCCATACTGAAGACATGTTGCTCAAATATACAAGGGCATATGTCTTTAGTTAGTGGATCTTCAATCATATCATATGTGGAAATATGATATACTGTAACATCACTAATTTAAATTGTCTCATTTATGGTCAAAAACTTGACCGCCATGTGCTTAGACTCCTTGAGACCTCTGTTATTGTTAATAAACAATACTATAGAGTTATTGTCACAATACAATTATATGGGTTTATCCACAAAATCAAAAAAAGTTAACTCCCTAATGAGGTTCCAGAGCCAAATAGCTTGAGTAGCAGTTGAAGCATGTTACAAACTGCGCTTGCATGGTAAAAAATGACATAGATTTCCGTTGCTCGCTCTTCCATAGTACTGCACCTCTTGTCAACATAAATATCTATCATGTCATCGACTTTATATCATCCCGATAGCCAGTAAAGTCCGCATTCGAATACCCTACTAATTATAAGCTCATAACATGTCTATAAATTAACATATAGTCTCTTGTCCTTTTTAAGTACCTTAAGATGTTCTTGGCAGCAACCTAGTAATTATGTATTGGATTTGACTGTTATCTACCTAGAAGTCTTGTCATAAAAGCGATGTCTGGCCTAGTACAAATTTGAGCATACATGATAATTCCAAGTACACTAACATCAGGTAAATCCTTCATTTAGGCTTTTTCAAAATCTGAATTAGAGCATTGTGAGAGACTTAATCACCCTTAATAATAGGAGCAATTCCTGGCCTGCAGTGCTTCATATTGAATCTTTCTGAAATACGATCAATATATGCCATTTGAAACAAACCCAATAAATGACAATAATGATCTTTATGGACCTCTATATCAAGAGCAAAAGACACCCCACCAAGGTCTTTCACGTCAAAATTTTTCGATAATATTTGCTTTGTCTTATGCAGTAATTCTACATCACTACTTGCAAATAAGATATCATCTACATAAGACATAAGAAAAATATATTTCCTTCCACTGACCTTGTAGTATATGCACTCATCTACTTTATTCTCAATAAATTCGAATGAAATAACAATACTATGAAACTTTAAGTACCATTGTCCATAAGCTTTTTTGAGGTCATAAATAAACTTTTTCAATCTACATACAATCTCACTTGAATCATTTGTTGTAAAACCTTCATGTTGCACCATATAAGCCTCCTCATAAATGTCTCTATTTAGAAAAGTAGTTTTAACATCCATTTGATGTAATTTGATATCAAAATGAGTTACTAATGCCAAAATCACTGTAAAGGAATCTTTAGAAGAGATTAGAGAAAAGATTGCTTCATAATCTATTCATTCTCTTCAAGTGAAACCCTTAGCTACCAATTTGGCTTTAAACTTATTAATATTTTATTTGAAATCCCTTTTAGTCTTGTATACCTATTTGTAGCCGATGGGCTTGTAATCTTTAGGCAATTCAACAAGCTCCCAAACACCATTATGTTTCATGGATTGCATCTCATCTTTCATAATTTTAACCACAAATTTAATTGAGGACAAGAAACAACATCTTTATAAGTCACTAGCTTAAAAATGCAAATGATATCATAATCATTCTCTCATAGGTAATCTACATAGTTTAGTGGCATAGCTGAACGTCTTTCCCTAGTCGATCTTTTGAGTGGAACTACTACAATCTCATTTTGAACTTAAGGGTATTGAAGAATTTCATTAGAAACTGCCTCAACAACAGGATCTTGGGCCACATTAGGCTCAGTTTGTGGCGTAAGAGGTTCCATAATCGTTTGCACAGAAAGAGATAAGGATTTGGTAATCCCTATCATACTATCATCTTCAATAGTTTGTGAGCAGCTTCCTTTTTCGACTACATCAAACTTAAGAAATTTTGCTGTCTGCGATTTCACAATTCTTGTACCCCAATTGGGGTTATAAAATCGATACCCTTTTGAATGATCTGGGTAAGATACGAAGTAACACTGAGTAGTTTTGGAGTCTACCTTACTCAATGTTGGATTATATAACTTCATTTCTACAAGACAACTTTAAGATGATTCGAGCTACGTCTAGTCTATAACACAAAATGAGTCAATAGAACTGCTTTGGTAGGAACATGATTTAGAATGTAAAGCGCTGTTTTCAAAGTTTCACCCCACATAAAACTAGGTAAATTTGTAAAGCAATAGGAATAGCAACATTAAGAGCTTGAAGTTTTGTTTGCAAATCTACCATCCTTATAACATAATCCCTAACTCCATTAAAGCCATCATACTTCATATTAAAGAGTCTTTGTAGGTGTGTCCCTGTCTCAGCATTAGAGGAGACATGGTTTCTTGCCACCAAGGTTTCCATCATTTGTCTAGCAGTTTAGTCTATAAGCAAACCACTTTTCCAGTGTTTCCAAATGAAATCCTTCTTGGGTAGTAAGCAAATTCGATTATTTTTTTCCCAAGCAAAAAATTGTGCTTTCTGAGCTTCCATACTTTCGGTAGTAAGATCTGCCAATTTATCAATAGTAAAAGCAATATGAACATTTGCTATCTCCATACCAAGCAAAAAATCTTCTCTCTATTTCTTAAAATTTGAACCAGCAAAAACCTCAATAGTAACGAAGTTACTGTTAACGGAAAATGTTATATAATTAGGATCATGTGAGTACTGTATAACTTGAAAATGCATAAGTACACATCGAGAGAGTTACATGCATTATCACATAATCACTTTTGGGCAGAATACATGATATGTTGTTGTATACTCCTTACGTGATAGTGACCATGAGAATATATTCCAACTTTCCTGAATTCATCACCTTTGGGTGTATGAACTACTAGGATCGGTTACTTCTCCACCATAATGTCACGTATCTCTCCATGAATTAATACACAATCACCTCATTTGGGAGTATGGTCACGCATTAGAATAGGAGACTTCCCATTATTATATGAGACCGATATTTCTCAAATGCAATCAAGTGTGCCATTTGGCGGTCACAACTTAATTGACTTTTTGAAACTCGCTTAAGTTCTCATATACACTAGATACATGCAATTTTAACTTTAATGATAGGGGTCATTTGTCACTAAAATCATATATTATGCCAATTACATTACTTTATTCATTAATACAAGTTAAACTTTATATATATTATCAATGAATCACATTTTACACAATATCTACGTGATGACATATCTGCAAACCAGCACGTGTATTTCAAAAATCATAGAAAAATACGAGAAAATATGTGAATATACACTAAAAGTACATGTATTTAGGGTTTTATATGTATTTTCACATTCATAAAATCATCAAACATGTAAAATAAATACACCACAAGGTAGAGAATTACCGTATGAGCATATAGCCATCGACCACGTGCCGATCGAAGTCTCCATGTGCCTGCACGTGCCACCTATGTGTGTGACGGAACTCCTAGGCTAGTTTCCCGATCCGATCGGATCTAGGTTCGACCATACATTATGATGGGTTGGTCAGTCCGATCAATGATAAACCAGTTTGGGCAAGTCAACAGGTTGAATCTCGAGTCGGATCGTTAGTTTAGGTCAAATCGCTAGGTTGCACGGGTTGCTGACGTCACGATGACATCAGCCCTAGCACGTGCAATGCACGCACAAGCCTTGCTCGCACATGAAGGCGTGTGCTCAACATGTGGTGGCACGTGTTGGACACGCAGCAGCGCGTGGCCATGCGTGGGGGCACGGGCGTCCTCCTTTGGCGGCGTACCACCCACGGTTTTACTTGTCTCGACGAGTTCTTTCTATTTGTACAATTAAAATCAATTTTTGCTGCACAAAATATTATGAAAAAGGGCAAAAACTATATGTTCATGCTTTAATCTATGGAGGCTCTAATACCACATGATAGACATGAAAATGTAATCCCATAATCTCCATAGTTAGAACAACAACATATATAGTCGAATAAAAAGATTAACACACCTATTTTGGAATCCATCATTCTTGATGCAAAAAGGTGATGATTCAAGCGCAAGTCATTCTCCTCTATTATCCTCTCTATCACTGGCTCAATAAGGAAGCCCTTTACCCTTTAGTGCTAGGTAAACACTCTTTTGTAAGGATAATAATGGGGGTAAGTACACTATCAGTGTCAAAACTTGTGTACGGCGCTCACTTTAATGCCAAAAATTTATTTTGAATCACTTAAGTACTAAAAAGTTTGAAAATTGATCATTTTGGTGCCAACATCGATCTGATTGACCGGAAATCCGACGTGACACCTTTTTATTAATTTGTGAAGCTGATGTAGCTCGCCGGAGAGTACAGTCAGCATTTAAACAAAAAACAACGCAGTTTGGTGTCTTTCCCCCAATTCAAAACCCTAAATCCCCAAATTGAGAGAGAGAGAGAGACATCAGCGACACCAGCAGCGCACCAGCACAACATCGCCTCTGGTTCATCGATCGAAGTTCAAGCCCTTGTCCTCCTCCTCTCCTCCTCCTCATTCTCCTTCCCCCTTCAGAAGGACCCACTTCAACCTTTCCCTGAGCAGAGCCCAATCTGCCATCTCCATCTGCACCCTCCTTGTTTCCCTCTCCCTCCTCGTCTTCGCTCTCTCCACCTTCGATCCCACTTCTTCCTCCTCCTCCTCCGCCCTCACCTCAAATTCTTCCCGTCGCTTCTTGGCCAAGCAACAACCTCAGCCTCTCCTTGCTCGCCTAGTCGAGCAACTACGACGGAGGCTAAGCGACGGTGGCGAGCAACTATGACGGAGGCCGAGCGACGGTGGTCGAGCGATGGTGGCCGAGCAACGGCGGTTGAGCGACGGTGGCTGAGCGAGCTAGGTCGGCGTTGGGTGAGGATCGAACAAAAAAAAACCCTAATTTCAATCCCCAAATAAAAAAAAAAATCCCTAAATGAGTTGTGCGGCATCGTTTTTGTGAGGTCATCCACTTAGGATGGCAAAACGACGTCATTTTCTTAAGGAGGACGGAAAACGATGTCGTTTAAAAGCCATGTCGATTTTTTTTTAAAATATAAAAGCCACGTAATCATTTTGGCCAGAATCTCTTGCCGATGGCACCAAAGTGATCGTTTTTCCTCCGATTTGGCACTCAAGTGATCCAAAATAAAGTTTTGGCACCAAAGTGAGTGCCGTACACAAGTTTTGGCACTGATAGTGTACTTACCTCGATAATAATGTGTGTTAGTATTAGAGAAAAACTTGAGCACTATTTATAAAATTTCTAGCCAGGCCCTCTCACTACAAGCCGCGCTTAACTTAGCCCACATTAGCCAATCTTATATTAGACTAATTAAGAAATCTCTTATCTCACCTTAAACTAGCCCCATAATGCGGTAAATTATAATATTAATTAATGTAGTCCACGTTAGGAAAACTCTTACATATAAAAGAGCCACTGTGCACAACTTTGGTGATTAGGCATGATAATATGTGCATAATCCTATTGATTATTGTTCACTTGTCATTTTATGGCTCGGATGATAACTATTCCGCTTCTTGAAACAATTTTTGGTCAAAAATTAAGTTTTCTATTTCTATTTATTGGACGAGATTATAAGTAGAGATACATGTCTGATAATGATACAAAATTTATGTTTCTAAAATATAAATTCGTTTTGGCCTTCTCAAATATCTATTCCACACTCTTTTCCATTCATCGCGCTTCACTCTTTCACGAGATAAAACATCATTAATCAATTGAATTTAAAGTGACGATATAGAAATCGAACATCAATAGGTGGTGACTAATTGGTTGGTAGCAGTGGTTAACAGTGAGGGCGAACGATGTGAAGAGTTTTAATCTTTGTTTCTAGTTTAGAAACAATCCTATTGATTATTGTATCACTACCAAATATTTTAAAAACCTAAACTATTAGATAAAATTGTGATTTATTATTTAAACATTTTAATATGTCATTTCACGTTTAATCTGGTCTTTTGCCTAGTATTAGGCGTAAAAATTTAATTGAGAAGATAAATAAAGTCTGGAAATATTTGATCTTGTTACTCTAGTTTTGATACTATATAAGATTTTATAATACCATTAATAATTTGTCATTTAAATATTCAAATAAGAAAAATAAAATTATGTTATCAAATAAATTTCAATTTCAAATCCATTATTGAAAATAAAAAATAAAATAAAATAATTATTATCTGTGTCTTTAACAATTTATTTTATAATTGAGATTTTGCTTTGCCTTTAAAGGTGCGTTTGGTAACATTTCTATTAAAAAATTGTTCCTATGAATAGAAATAGAAAAAACTATTTCTGTTCCGGGGAGCAATTTTTCACTAGAAGAACACGTTTGGTAATTGCACAAAATTTGTTCCTAGAATAGAAAAAGAACAGAAATATGTGTGGTAAACACGTAATTTTTTTGTTTCTTTTAATTTTTTAATATTTTTATTTTATTTTTCCTTTTTTTTTTCTTTCTTCCTTTTGGCCGGCGGCCTCACCCAGCCACGACAAGGCTCGCCGACCCCCGCGAGGCCGAGCCTTGTCGGGCCACCGCTAGGTTGGCGTCGCCTAGCGGTGGCCCGACGAGGCTTGGTGGCTGGGCAAGCTTGGTCTCGTCGGATTTGAGCGAACTCGAGTTCGCCCAGCCAAGGCGAGAGCAAGCCTTATCGATCGGCACAAAGTCGGCCTCGCCTTGGCTGGGCAAGCTCGAGCTCGCCCAAATTCGGCATCGGCCCTCGACGGCCATGGCTGAGGCCGGCGACCGGCCAAAGAAAAAAGAAGAAGAAAAGAAAGAGAAGGAAAAAATAGAAGAGAAAAAATTGTTTTTTGAAAGTGTTCTTGAATATAAGAAACTTGTTTCTATTTCAAATTTGTTTCATTTTTGTTCCTGGAACAAAAACCCAAATAAATACGTTTTTGTTCTTTTTTTATTCTTTAAAACAAAAAGATAGAAATTGTGTTCCAAAGAACAAAAAAAAGAATATAAACAAACAGTTCCTAAATTTCTAGATCGATCCTTGCTCGAGGAAGTGATGTGGGAAAAAGCTTCTAAGATTCATCATCGTGTTACAACGCTTCGAACTTGAGAAATGCACTTTTTCCAACGCATATGTACTTTAATAATGGCTCCCTGTCGTGAAGTTGTACGGTGATCGAGTGCATTGTAGAAGGCATCTGATGATGTGGCCACGTGCAGACAGACAATCCCTTGCTCTCTGAGGGATGAGAGTGCATGGGGAAGACTGGTCAAAATACGGTGCCCAAGGGAAAAGCTGGAGGGGCGCGTACTTTGGTGGGAATGGGGGTATAAACAGAGCAGCATTGTCGACACTTGTCTGGACTCACAGACAATGACGTCTTTCCCATGCGCACGCTACCCCACACCATTTCTAACCCCCAAAAAAAAAAAAAAAAAAACAATTGAAAAGAAAGAGAGCAGATTGCAGGAATTAAAAACTGAAAAGAACTCTTGGAAATGGCAAGAGCCGCTTACGCACTTTTTACCTTGAGAAACCCCTCCCATTGATTTTGCACTCTCACCGTTGTTAGAAGATCTATTGCTACTTATCATTAATAAAGATATTATTTGTATCAGTTAAAAAACATGAATGAATAAAATAAAAATTTATCATTAACAAAAATATTTAAATTTAAATTATTATTAACAATGAAATTTTATCATTGACTAATTATTATAGTGATAATCATTTATAAGAAAATATTTTTCAAATTATTTATATTTTATGAAACAAACAGAATGTTATTTTGGTTTGTCTTTTCTTTGTGCAATTACTTAATAACCTTTTTTTTTTATGCTGATTACTTTCTCATCCGGACTCTATATTAGCTCAGCAAAATCAGAAAGTCAAATATACTTGAAGTCCGCTCAACAAATTGGATTGCAAAAGTCAATGGAGCTATTATATACATGAAGCCCTTATAAAACCAAGTGAAATTCTCATAGATCCAATGAGGAGTAGAAAAGAAGAGGAAGTTTCAAATACTAATTTAGAACGAATGGCAATAGATTATTGAGTTTCTTGAAAATAAATTAACAAGTGTGACCCCAATACAATATGAGAAGCTGCATACATTTACCCCCAAAACAAATTCAAGACATCATACGATCAGATATTACTTGACTATATAATACAAGACACTTGTAACAATTATGAGATTTTGTGGGAAGGCATGACTTAATTTTTAAATAGTCTAATATTCATCCACATCGTAAAAATATGTAATTGAGTATGAAAATGGAGGTTTGGAAAGATTTGAACTTAGAATATTTTAGTTTAATACTATGTGAGATATTATGAGACCACTATCAAGTGTTCAAAAAAATTAAATTATTAAATGAATGCATGGCATAATATTTAAGTAGTGCAACACTTATCTCATGTGAGTGCAACATCTTGATGTGGACGTGGCTTTTGACAATCAAGTTTTCGAACGAATCAATACTTCCAAAAAACTAGCTGGAAGATGGAATTAGCATGGTATTATGTGGATGCAATGATTCTTCATCCATATGAAGCTACTAGGTCTGCAATATCGATTGAAAGTTTGTTGAACATCCTCTGTTTAAGTTTCATAGGTTACGGCTACCACGCGATGGGCAGCCTGACCTAGACTCGGTCATGGCACCACGGCTTGGCTGGAGAAGAAAGAAAAGAGAGAGAGGCCATGTCTTGCCAGTGGTATGATGGCCGATGCAGCGTGCGACGGCTTGATTGGAGGTCGGGGATGATGGCTGTGCAACAAGGGAGTGACTTTGATGGCAAATGCAATTAGGCTGGGTGCAGTTCGCAGCTTTGCTACACGGTGGACAACAGCGAGGGAGGGGCAGGGACAAACTGGGAAATAAAAAGGGCAAAAAAGAAAACGGAGAACTAATTGGAATCATTCAAACTGTACCACGTTAAATGTATCAAGCTTTCAAGGACAGAATCCCATTCACATTTTAATCTTTTAGGATTACTTTCTAATTTTGAGTTGTTTTCATAGCATTGTCTTTATCAGTTTTCTAATTAATAAACTGATTTCAAAATTTCAAAATTTCTTTAACAAGTCTTAAGTACAACTTATGGATTTTCCTAGAGGTTAGAATCTATTCCATCTTTCATGTTCAGTTTACAAAAAACATTTTTTTTTGCCTTTTTTAAGGATTATTGGAAATAAAATCGACGGTTTTCGCTAAATTTTCGTTTTATTGTGTTCTTCCAAATTTTATTGTGTTTAACCTTGTTTTCCTATGACAACAATGCTTAAAAATTAACGAAAAAAATAAGTATCCGTTTATTTTGTGAAAAAAATTTGGAAAATGCTTCTAAAAAATGGTTGGTTATATTCTTTAAAAAAATAGTCAATTTAAAATGTTTTCGCCATCCACAATAATTTATATCTAAATATTTTTTTGGACGATAAAAATATGTATAGTTCATTCGTTTTCATTAGCAATGCAAGCAATCAATTCTTGAAAAATATTTTTCAAATTAAAAGTTTTCTGGGAAATGAACCAACTCTAAATATGTCTTTTATTGCCTGAGCAATTTTGTTGGCTCAATATGTGATCCAAACTGCCATAATTTTTATTTAACTGGATTGAGAACTTTTCATGGGATCTTTCAATAAGTGAAGATGACAATCAATGTGTGATCCAAACCAACATAAAATCATGCACGAGGGTTGAGCAATTCCACTTCCACACAACAATCTCACATAAGTGACAAAAGTACCGAAGGAACCAAATTTCTTTATGTGCACACTTTTTTTTTGTAGTTGTTATGATAATCATTCCATTCTACTTAGAAAAAAAGGTACCGAGTAATTAAATTATTATATTTTGTGCTTCAACATATCTATAAAGAGGCCCAATTTTTGGTTGATTGTCAAAAATATCTTATATTCTAATGCTATCCTAGGATAACATCATCTTTCTTAATTTTTTTGAAAGTAACCAGTTCTGAAAGATAATAATAAGCCAAAAAGAGAAATGTTTATCTTTTTGTGTATTCCATAAGGAAGAGTATATAAGTCTATTTATAAGATTTACATAATGATTATTTAAATTAAAAATCAAATATTATGATATCAATTACGATTAATCAAGGAAAATGATGCACAATTTTGAGAGATCTACGAAATTGAGGGAAATATATCTCTAATATCCCTTTCAAACTTATAGTGACGTAAAAGAAGTCAACTAAAATTTGGAGGAAAGATCTTGAAAATACTCTAGTGGATGTGCCTTTGTATAAATATCAACAACCTAATCAATTGATGATGTGGAGATGAGATGAACAATGCTATGAAGCACAATATAATAGATGACATGATAGTCTATTTCAATTTACTTGGTGCGCTCAAAATAAACATCATTGTGGACTATCTGGATAGTGTAATATTCTATTTTTTCTTTGTTGACTTGGTAAAAGTGGACTTTATAATAAAAAGAGAAAATTTCAAATAAAGCTTGAAGTACCCTCATTTTTTCAAATAAGGATATGGAGTGGACATTGTTTTAAATTAGGGCCTGAGTGCCTTCATTTTTTTATATAAAGGCTTAAAGTGGATTTTGTTTTAAATAAGGGCTTGAAGTACCCATATTAGTCTCAAAGAAGGATCTGAACTCAGTGGCCGTGAAGGGTAATTTTGTCTTTTAAAAGTTTTAATTTCTCCTTTTTTTCTTTCATAAAAAAAAAAAACCTTAAGAAAAGGAAATCATAGGCGGGAGGGTACTCCTTCTCGCCTATGGTCACCGCCCCATCGTTGGTAGGGAGGTGGCGAAGGCCGACGAGGTTGTTGGCACCTGGGGAGGGTCGATGACCCTCGCTGATTAGAGGCAAGGGCCTACTGGCCCTCACCAGAAGCAAGAGAGGGCGGTGATCCTCTCCTCAGCACGCAACCCTTGCCTAGCCCCCCAAACTTGGGGCGAGGTTCGGAGGTGCTAGGAGAGGTCCTGTGACCTTCGCCCAAATTTGGGAGAGGGTCACTGCCCTCCCTTGCTTTTGATGAGGATTGTCGGTGACCCTATTGATCCTCACTATTGCCCCACTAACGGTGGGGTGGCGACCATGTGTTTTTATTTATTTTAAAATTTTTTTAATCTAATTTAGTTTAAATTTAATTTGTGTTTGAACGAAAATATCCCTGATTGGCCGAAATATTTTGCTAGCCGGTTAGGCTAGGCCCTTATTTGATGCAGTCATAATCATTTCAAACTCTTTTTTGGGATTGATATAGCAACTTCAGACCCTTATTTGAAACAAGGTCCACTTCATATCATTATTTGAGAAATTGATAGTACTTCAAGTCTTTATTTGGAATTTTCCTTAATAAAAAATGAAAAGAAAAGAAAAGTGGGCTCTTTTTAATAAGAAAATGAGTTCACATTCAAGGAAGGGAAAATAGAGAGGAAAACAAAGAGGAAAAGAGAAAAGGAAAGAAAAAAGAAAGGGGAAGGATAAATAGGGAAAGAAAAAAGGGAAGAGGTACACGGTGCTAGGGCCTTAACAAGCTAGATTAACATTGTTTCACAATGCCCGGTAAAGGTTCAAACCCTTTGTTTTTCTAATTGGAGTAATTTGAGCTAGGGCACAAATTCAATGTGAAATTCAAACTGTAAAGTTTGATTTTGGAATTGTTAACCTTTGAAATTACATGGAAATAGTAGACTACGATGTTGTGGAGCCATGAAATTTAATGGAAGTTGATTTGAAGTAACGTTTTACTTGGAGCAAAATTTTAGAGTTTCACGCATGAGCTTTGTGTCACAAGTAGCTTTGAATAATCACTTTGGGTGAGCAATTTGTTGATGCATTAAAGCTATTTTATTAACATTTAAGTTAAGTTTAGCCGATTCATAGTTAGGGTAGTGTTTTGCTTGATTTTGACGTTGATTCTCATTTAATTGATTGGGTTACGAGATCATTGAATCATATAATTTTTGTTATTTGGTTTGAGTATTATAGGTGAGTAGTGTTATAATTTCTATATATTTGTAAATTCACGTCTCGAAAGTGATAGGGGATTCGATATATTATGAGTTATGAGCATGTTTGGATTTTTGCTAATTTTTAGTTATTTGTGAATGGTTCAAGAAATGTTTTATAAAAGACATTATGAGAAACATTGTATGAAAGACGTTTCGAAAGTTTCGAAAGATATTTTTCAAACATTATACATATTTATTTGTAAATCTGGTTTATAAAATGAATTCCATAATAGTTTAAGAAATATCTTGTAAATCATATTCTTTTTCATGAACTTATGTTCTAGTTTATAAAATGTATTCTAAATATAAGATGAATTTGGATTTAATTTTATGGATCATTAGAGGATGATGATTTGATACTCGATATCACCATGGCCTAGGCTAAGGGTTTCCGAGTATGCATATTGGATTGAGGATATCCTTTTGGATTGACCGACCCATTGGCTGATAATAGGTGGAGATCTTGCCATGGGCAATCTTGGTCGCCTTATCCCTAGATGTTGTGCCGTGACCATGGTTTGATATTAAGCAATAGATTGGTCAATGGAATGGATTATTGGCACATGATTTGATATGAGATTGATCTATAAATTGGACCATTGATGTTTGTTTTGATATAATTGATTTAATGAATGTTGTTGATATATATGATTATGTTAAAGCGATATAATTCATTCTGATCTTCTATATGTATTGTATTTAGATTTTGAGATAAGTGAGTAATGATATTGTTTTGTAAAAGTAAATAATGGATGCTCGATTTGCTTGGCAGAGATATGTATTACTCACTAAGTTGTGGTTGTTCACTCTATTCATTCTAATCTTTTTCAAGATCTTCGGCTAGCGACAATTTGGATGAGAGCAATATCAATGGGAAACTATTCGTAGTTGGATAGTGGGTATGAGTTTAGATAGTTGGATATGTTTGAAACGGTATTTGTTGAGGTTAACTTTCTAAGTGTTGAAAAATAAATATATTGTTTATGAAGTCAAAACTCTCACCATGTATCTAGATTACTATTCTATTAGATATATAAATATAAAGACATAGATTCTGATAATAGGATAATGTTGATTATGTTTGAGGTTGTGTCCTTTAGGTAGGAGGATGGTCGTGTCATTTTCCCTATTCTTGCAGAATTCATCATGACGAATGCCCATGTCCTCTAATAAGTATTGTAGTGCTGTATTAGTAAGAGTATGATATTCTGCTCCCATGCTAGATCGAACAACAATGATTTGTTTCTTGCTATGCCTGTAATAAGTGAGTTACTAAAAAAGAGGTAGCAACTTGTAGTGAAGCGATGATCGAAAGGGTCTTTCTCACGCCTTGATCCTCGGGCACGCACCCATCCCTTACCTGGTTGATTTAATAGCTACGTCCTAGGACGTATCGCCAACCCTTTCATTTTCATTACACATGCAAAGCATATAATAAGGATCCCCAAACAATAAAGCAATGGGATAGACAAGTAGGATTAGAAACTTGAACTGAAAACCAACACCCTTATGTACATATATAACCACTCAGTCATACATATACATATACAAGCCATACTAAAAGGTCGGTTTCTACTTAAACAGGTTCCACAGCAAAAGTCATTAGATAGAAGTGGAGTCTCAATCCTCATCAAGATCCTACTCTGGATCATCCTCGGGGTTCTCCTCCAGATACTCCTCTTCGGGTTCTTTCTCCTCAGGTTCCTCATCAGGGTACTGAAATGTTGTCCTACAACCGAGATGAGACTATGTCTCAGCAAGTTCTACCCCTTAAGACCTGATTAGTAAACTAATACACCTTAGGCTGCCTAAGCACAACACGAGTTAGAGGGCTTACTTTGGCCTCAGTTCCCTCCTGCAAGTCAGTATATATATCAAATATACATGATCACATCACATCACCCAATCAGATCGAATCATCGATCAATCGACCTAGTCGATTACATGTCATCCAGACCATTTCTTGGTCGGTCCCTTCCATACTATCTGTAAGTCTAATCCACATTTAAGACTACTCACCCTAGGTGATATACAGATAGTATATTATCATATCTCTAGATAACATATAAAGTCATCGAGCTGTCAAATCATACCGTACTGTTTCAAGATGATCTGTAGAATTATCGAGCCGGTATATCATACTGTACTATCTCAAGATAACCTGTAGAGTCACCGAGTTGGTAGATCGTACCGTCCTGTCTCAAGATGACATATAAAGTCACCAAGCCAGTATACACACAATTTATCATACCGTACTGTCTCAAGATGATCTGTAGCATTATCGAGCCAGTGTATCATACCATATTGTCTCAAGATAATCTGTAGAGTCACCGAGCCGGTAGATCATACCGTCCTATCTTAAGATACTTCGTAGAGTCATCGAGCCGGTATACATGCCATTCCAAGCAAACAATCAAATAACCATTTTTATTCTTTCCGATAAAATGTCGTGTGTGGGTACACGGTTGGCTTTAGCCAAAATATAATAATTTCATTCTCTATAATTCCCACCATTTTCTGTAGTCCACAAAACATTTTTGGCATAGTCAACCGATGCCCGATTATTTTTCAATTGATTTTCCAAAATTATTTAATTTATGAATAAATCCTAAAATCACTCATAAATCAATTTAGCACAAAATAAAGCTCAAATAAATAAACGCACTGCACCACGACAATCAACATAAAATTCTGGTTGTTGACCATCTCGGTCTAATTTCCGAAAAATAAATAAATAATTAAATTAATTTCGAAAATTAATAATTAAATACAAAAAATCCAACTTAGGCCCGAAATGCCTAATTGGAAGCCAAGACGGACTGGGAAAAATCCCGAGACCCGTTCAATAAATACTACAACGTGTCTACAAGCTAATGACTATATTTAACCACCTAACATGCATCATTAAGTCACTACTTTAACTAATCTAAACTAATCTAACCTCCTAATCATAATTAATTAACACTAATCAACCCCTAAGCATCATTAGCAAACTAAGCATGAATTAGTGGGTTAAACTCACCCGTTTAACAATCCGTTCGGATCGAAACATTGGGAACGTCGCGGGGGACGTTTTTCTCCAAAGCGGGCCTAGGGTCTGAGGCCCATAGACACCTCAAAGCGGGCTCCAAAGATGCTGAAATATCCACAAAAAAGCTTGCTGGTCGCTGCTGGAAATAGAGACAAAACAGCTCGGTTTAGGCGGGAGTTGCTTGGGAATGAAAGAATAGGCCAAACCGGGCCTTGGCGGGGCTTTACAGGCGAAGAAACGGCTATGGACAGCCTCGGCTAGGCTCGGAACAGTGAGAGGGAGTCGCTGGACGGCATGAGGGAGACGGGGGCGTGGGTGGACGGTGCACAGCTGGTGGCCCGTGCGCGGGAGAGACGGACGGCAGCGAGCGGCCGACTCCGGCGGCGGCTTGGCGTGCGATGGTGTTGGCTTCTCCTCTGCTGCTGGTCGCGTCGAGTATGGAGGGGGAATGGTGGTTTTGGTCAGCCAAGAGAGAGGATGAGGGAGAGAGAGAGGAGTGTGGGGCAAGTTTTGCCTTGGTGGGGTCCTTTGGCCAAGTTTTCCACCAAAATGTCCCCTCCTTTACTTGCTCACCACACCAAGACTCCATGGCTGCAAATGAGCCACCAAAGCATCCCATACAACCCATGAAATGGTCCATTTGGCTAGGGGGAAGGGGGAGCTACGAATTTCCAATAAATCTCTCTCAATTGGACACTTATATCATCTCAAATCAATCTCATAAGGCCTCAATAAATTCAATTGGTACCCCAATGCTTCAATTGACATTTTTCCTCACCCACGAATCCATCATGCTTCCTAATTTTTCCATCAAAACAATCCTCGACTTTTTCTGCATAACAACAGTCCTACGATGACTTTTTCCCAAAAAGTATCGGGTTGTAGAAAAATCTTTTGAGACTGAGTCGATACTCCTAGAATTTATTGTGGCATGACAGAAACTTCAATTTCTGAAATCGGATTTGAATTCACGGTTAATTTCTATTTGGCGCGTTTTTAGCGTGACCTAGGCTGCCGGGTAGCTTTCAGAAAATTTTAGTACAAATGACCCGTGGTCGATTTTCTTCGAGCCACTATGAACTCATTTGACTCATTAGCGACTCTCGGTTGTCGTGAAAATCTCGATGATTCAAATACGGACACAGGGTCCCAAAACAATAGGAAAATCAGTCTAGTGCTGGTCGACGAGAATTTTCCAATTTAGTGGTATCACCCACGATTAGCCACACATTTCAGTCGAACCAGCCTATCTCTGATTTCAAATCGATTTTATATTGTGCCGTACTGGTCTCTAAAGATGAGCACGATCGAGAAGCCGATTCCTGGTCGAATTCTCAAGTCTATTTGCCTTAAAGTCCTTAATGGTTTCTCCAGATAGTCTAGTTATCTCGAGAGTGATCAGCTCTGAGAATAGCCCTATAGGCTCGTCAATGAAATGCCTGATTTATTCAATGGAAAACAAGATTAAAAATCTGGGATGTAACAATCTTCAACCCAGTTAGCATCAGAATCAGCCTTCAACTCTACAGTAGAGTGAGTGGAAATGTAAATACTGTAAAATAAGGTACTTTTACCATAGTGAAGAATTTGAAGAACATCATCAAAGTGAGTCGTATATGGTGCGGTCATAAATTGATTGACAATGTGAAAAACATATTCGATGTTAATATGTGTAACAATGAGATATACAAGATTGCCAACCAACTATTGATAGAGCTAAAGATTCAGAAGAGGAGTTTCATCTTTGTCATCAAATTTAGCATTGGTCTCGATGGAAGTTGTAGCAATATTGTTAACAGTGAGTCCTGCTTGAGAAATAAGATGAATGACATGTTTTGCTTGAAAAAGATAATAGCCAGAGGAAGCAAAAACAACTTCCAAGCTTAGAGAATAGCCAAGTTCACCTGAGATTTTTCATTTCAAACTATTGACCGCAATAATATATTTGTTGTGTAATGCTATTATGTTCGTTGCTAGTAATAATTGAGTTGTCCACATATATAATAGAGTAGCAAAATATACCCACAAGATGTTTGCCAAATAAAGAGAGCATTGTAATAGGGATCGGATAAGGATAATGAATAATACTACCATTTTGGGTTCAAATTGCAAAAAACTCTTTATTTATATTCCATGGCATTATTAGTACAAAAAAATTGATATCTTGAGAAAAAATGTGTTTTGATAATGACAACAAAAGCACGATAGATATAAGCAAGTTTAGATCGATTTTTCATAAGATAAAGTAATGTGTAACTACAATGATTATTAACAGAAATCACAAGATAGCGGGGTCCTCTCGTTGTGGGAGTAGATTAACCCAAATGTTAGAATGAATTTCATCAAACATGCGCATAAGAGATAGATTAACTAAAATTAAACTATAAAGCAATATGTTTTCATAACTTAGATGGCAAGTAATCAAAAAGTTTGTTGTCAATAAACCTAAATGACTCCTTGAAATCGGAGGACCTAATTTATAAAAAGAAGCATGACCTATTTGAGAAGGCCAAGTTTTAGATGAGGTGATAGCAACATAGCTAGAATGAATTAGATCAAAGGGAGCATAAGAGACATTCACTAAGATCAAATGGTAAAGCATTATGTTTTCCCACTCACATGGCAATAAATCAAATCAACAAGACTTAAATGATCACTTGAAATCAGATGACCTAATCTAAAAAAAGTAGCATGATCAATCAAGAATGCCAATTTTTAAATGGTATTATGACAGCATAGCTAGCAAAAGAATTTGGAGATTTAAAGAGATAAACTTGAATATGCGTCCCACTTTACGATGTAACCCAAAGGCGATAACATGACTCAATCAAGAATGCCAATTTTTAAATGGTATTATGGCAGCATAGCTAGCAAAGGAATAATGAGCATTTAAAGAGATAAACTCAAATATGCATTCCACTTTACGACGTCACCCAATAGTGATATTTAAGAAACTTGCAAGCATCAAAAGCAACTTTTAATTGTGGTTTAGATAATGCTTGTTGATCCTAGATAGCATGATGGAGGACAAGAAGTTATTAATAGATCGATCCATCTCATGAAGTTATTAATACATATTTTCTATAAGCAGATCCCATGCTTCCTTTGTTATATTGAGGCGATCAAACTAAAGTTTGATAGATGGAATCGAAGTGTTTTCAAAACCACATGCGGATATGATGATTCCTGCTATCTAACATTTTCAAGTTTGCAACAAATTTCTCCTCAATTTCACTAATAATCTTTGTAGGTGCATGAATATAATTAATTATGTCAGTATGCTCTCAAAAACTAATTTTTTTTTTTTGAACCCATAGACTATAACTTGATCCATTCAAAATAGTCTAAATAGGTAATGAGATTTCCAATTTATCCATAACATGCACTTAGCAACTTATAGGAAAACGATCAAATAGGTCGGGCTGGTCTAATGGTCAATAGTTAGGGGTTGGTCAATGGTCAACATTAACTACGAACATGGAATGATGACATAGCGGTGATATTAGCAACTGGCTGGCACTGAGAGATGACATTGATGAGGACATCATCAATATGCGCGTGATAACACATAGATCTTAATCACAGTGGTGCATGTGTGCTTGTGCGGCGGTTGGTAGCACGGTCTCTAGAATCATACTCGTTGGAGGACATCGAAGCTGATGTTGGTGTTAATTTTGAGAAACGAGCCACCAAAAGTGTTGGGATAGCTCTCGAAGGCATTGTCTCAGTGAAGGTGCATGAGTTCCACTTGTTACTACTGCGTGGATGCATGTGAAGGCGTGTGCGGCGGCGAATCTCTATTAAATTTCAAGATCTAACTATTTAGAGGGCTTTGAATCTGATTGCGGTGGTGATTTCTAAAAACAATCTCTTGAAAATGTCGGAATATCACTCAAGAGGGGAGGTACGGACACCTGGAGTGCCAAAACTTGGCATGGAGGGACACTTAAGTGCCAAAACTTTGAAAAGGTACACTTAAGTGCCAGTTTTGGAGTAAAATGGTTCACTTAAGTGCCACTCCGGCCAAAATCCGGCCAAATTGCTGACGTGGCAATTTTCCCGCGAGATTGGTGCAAAACGGCGTCGTTTTGCTCGGCTGATTTGGTGAGAAAATGCAAAAACAACGTTTTTCTCGACGTGTAAATAATTAATATAAAAATTAATTAAATTAAATTTATTTAAAATATTCTAAAAAATTAAAAAACTTTAAAAAAAAAAAAAAAAAGAAAGGTACCGAAGGGGGCGGTTGAGGGCGAGCCCTCGCCGCCGCCGGAAGGGCCGAAAAGGGGAGGGTCGGCGGGGTTGCCGGCCCTAGGTTGGCGGCGGCGAGGGCCGCGACCCTCACCCTAGATCCGGGTGAGGGCTCGCAGCCCTCGTTGCCTCCCCGCCGTTGTCGGGAAGGGCCGGCGACGGTGGGGGAGCATCGGCCGGGGTCGCCGGGCCCCGGCTAGGGACGGTGATGCCGGCCGACCGGCGACCGGGCCGACCCTCCCCCTCCATCGCGGCCCTTTCCGGCGGCGGTGAGGGCTCAGCCCTTAGCCGCCCCCTTCGCCCCCCTCTTTTTGTTTTTAAATATTTTGAATATTTTAAATAAATTTAGTTTTAAATTTAATTTAATTAATTTTATATTAATTATTTACACATCAAGGCAAAAATGACGTCGTTTTTGCATTTTCTCGCTACATCGGCGTGCAAAACGATGCCGTTTTGCACCAATCTCGCCGAAAATTGCCACGTCAGCAATTTGGCAGGATTTTGGCCGGAGTGGCACTTAAGTGATCCATTTTACTCCGAAACTAGCACGTAAGTGTACATTTTCAAAGTTTTAGCACTTAAGTGTCCCTGCGTGCCAAGTTTTGGCACTTGGGCTGTACTTCTGCCCTCAAGAGGGAGGGGGTTCGATGGAAAATGGACACTGATGTTGTTGGCACAATGTTGTTGTGACCGCCACATTGTAAAAGATTTAATGGCCGCTTGCTTAGACAACAAAAGCTTTGCTATCAAGATAAGAATAAAGTGGAAAAGAGATGGAGTTTCTATAAATTTTTTAATGTGCTATATAATGAAGAATACATGTGCTTAGTTATAGGTTTTACAAAATGACTATATAAGATAACTGAATATTGCAAAATAAATTACAATCAATCAAGATTAGTCAAGGAAGATAATTCATAGTCTTGAGAGATATACGAAATCAAGGAAAATATATCTCTGAAAGTGAAGCTACCATTGTTTTTAATGCTATATAAATATTTCATACTACAATCACTTAAAATGTCATCTTAACAATAGGTTCACCCTATTTCCATTCTCTTATTAGCTCTTGATATCCCATTGCATTGCATTGACTACATTAACCTTGACGGGTTCCACTCTTAATTTAAGATTATTTCTTAGTCTTTCACCCTTATTATTGGCTCTTAACACTCCCCTATCACATTCAATTAACTTCATTATCCATTGTGAGTTTTGCCATTAATTTAATATTATTTATTACCCTTCCTCTTCTTTTTTTCTCAATTTTACTAAAAGAAAAACTTACCCACATCACTTTCAAACAACTTTTTTCTCACACTAATAAATTCTTTCACACTCGTTACATTTCAATGTCTCATTCATTTTTGTTGTCTTTAGAACTTACTCTTCACTATTATAATTTGAGCAAGCACTAATCATATACTGAAGTAAAGAAATGTTGATTTTATCTACAAATTTTTCACTCTATTTCCATAGATTGTCCTCTTGATTGTGAATTTTTCGACTTCGAATTTCGGTACAAAATTTACGAGAATTTTTCAAAGATTGAATATTGTGGTTGTTGTATGTATTATACACAATTTACTCAAGAACTATACTCTTACTTGTGATTAATTTAATTTTTGAATAATATAAAAAGAAATATAAAAATCATTAACAAAATAATTATTTTGCCAGAAACAAAATAATTGGGTAGTTATCTATAAAATAAACTATTTTTTGAAAAAGAGGTGCAACAATTTTGCTTTAAATTAAGAAAGAAAGGGAAAAAACCAAAAAAGAAGAAATGAAGGAAAGCATTATTCTTAAATCAAGAGTGGGCCCCATATTTAATATTATTTGTTATGGGTGTGGGCAGTTTGTTTCTAGTAAAAATGAAACAAAAGAAAAAAAGAAAAAAATAAAGATAAGAAATAATCTTAAATCTAGAGTAGAGTCTACAAGCGTTAATATAGTCAATTCAATGTAAAAAGACATATTAGGAGCTAATAAGAAGGTGGAAATAACACTAGCCTAATAATAATGACAATATTAAATTTCAAAGCGATGCTGCTACTTCTGTTGAAGAGACATTTCAAGTGAAACATTGGATGATTAATCGTTATTTGCAGCTTAATGAACAGTTAATTCTCATCTAAGCAAATTTAAAAGGTGAGGGCTTCTTTGAATAAAGTTAGAATATGACACGATAATCTAAAAACAGATTAAAAAGTCAGGCTTCTCCTGCATATTATTATTTTTGCTTTTACTAGATATAATTGTCGTTTCACGAGTCTGACGGAACTTGTGCCGCACAGGCCCTTGGCAAGGAGACAACCACAAGGACTAGACCCTTGTGAAAGCTTCTCTATTAAGAGTGAGGCACGAATCTTCATTGCGAGCCCCTGGAAGTGGAACTGACGCTGGGTCTCCTTTGACCGATGTACACCAGCTAACCTTTGGTCTCTCAGGTACGAAGAATTCTTCCACATCGCTATTAAAGCAGCCGCAAAAATGGAGTTATGTCATAACAGCAGCAAGTGCTAAAAGTGAGCTGAACCTTTGATTTTGTCTGAGGTACAAAAGCTTCCCCCCTCCCTTCCTCTCTCTCTCTCTCTCTCTCTCTAGATTCTCAGAAACGCCACGAGAAAGTCCTAGGTGTTCTTCATGCGTTTCATCATTCTGCTTGCTCGGTCATATAATCTCTCGGTTTCAGTTGGATACACGCTTTGCTTGTGACTACGACGAGCCGTGATTTCTTGTCAGATCTGAGGGTCAGGGGGCTTCTCCAGCTCATCAGCCGAGGGTTTCTCCATCCTGGGTCCTGCTGGATCTAGAAATTTCTCAAGAATTAGGGCATCGACGCAAAAAAGAAAAAACAAGAAACTCCCATGTCTTCAGTGTCCGATTCGAGCAACATGCACGCACGGCTGGGTCTTCTGCTGTAGTGGTAAGGAAAAATAAATCAGGAAGATAAGGGTTTTTTTTTTTTTTTTGATATTTGGGTTTCTCGCATTTACATCTTTCACGCACATAGAAGCGAACTAAAGGGAAGAAAAAGGAGGAAGCTGCGTCCAGAAATAATCTCTCTTATCCATTTTCAGAGATCCTTTTTTTGGTCCGGTCTATTGGTCGTTTATCGTTGTCCGACTCATCGGCGACCGTAAGAGGGGCTTAGTGACGGTTTATTTGCCTCTTCTTGCGATTGAATTCCGATGGCAAATCGGTGGTGGGCTGGGAATGTGGCGATGAGGGGCGCAGATCCGCCTCCTTTCCAGCTGACTAATGCGGACGAGGACCGCAGGGGCGGTTTGAGCAGGGGCATACCTCCGATTAGAGAACAAGACTTCATGGACAACGCCAATAACGCGATTGCCACGCCCACAAACAGCAGCGGCACTAGCAAAACCAATCCAAACCTTAGCGAGGCCGACTCTCAGGATGATGACAGCCACGACAACGCAGGAGCCGGTGATGACGCAGGAGGCTCCATCCACGAGACCCCTGAGCCCCGCAGCGGCAGTAGCAGCGGCAGCAGAAGTGGGCGAAGGCCCAGAGGCCGGCCTCCTGGGTCGAAGAACAAGCCGAGACCCCCTATTGTGGTCACCAAGGAGAGCCCTAACTCACTGCGTAGCCACATACTCGAAATCAGCAGTGGGAGTGACATCGCGGAGAGCATCGCAAACTTCGCACAGCGGAGACATAGGGGGTTTCGTTCTCAGCGGGAGTGGAATCGTGACCAACGTCACTCTTAGGCAGCCCACTGCGCCTGGAGGAGTTATCGCTCTTCAAGGAAGATTTGAGATCTTGTCCCTGAATGGCGCGTTCTTGCCTGCTCCATCGCCGCCGGGGGCCACTGGGCTGACGGTCTATTTGTCGGGTGGGCAGGGGCAGGTAGTTGGGGGCACAGCGGTGGGTCCGTTGGTCGCATCGGGGCCAGTAATGGTTGTCGCAGCCACGTTTAGTAATGCAACGTATGAGCAGCTGCCGGTTGAGGATGAGGCGGAGGAGGCGAATGTGGCAGTGGGGGACGGTGGTGAGACAATGCAATTGCAGCCGACATCGGCAGGAATGAGTCATCCTGGAAATAGCGGTAGTCGTAATTCTGTATCTCAGTCTTCTCAAGGATTAGCAAATCAACATCACGCTTCATCTTCTATGCCGATGTTCACTTTGCCTCCTAATTTGATGCCTAACGGACAAGTCCATGATATGTTCTGGGCCACTCCTCGTCCCCCGCCTTCTTACTGAGTCATTTAGAGAGAGAGAGAGAGATAGATGGTGATGTCGTAGGTTAGGTTCATTTTCTTTGTTTATTTGTAATTTCTGCCTGTTTTTTGAAGATGGTCGACAGATCCTCAAGGGAAATTGTCAAGGAAAGGCCGGACCCTTTGTTTATATTACTCGCAACTCCGTTTTTCTAGTGCATGTAATTTGTGCGTTGCCTTATTCTTTTCCCTCTCTGATCTATGTTCGTTTTCTTTGAGAGAGAGAGAGAGAGAGAGAGAGAGAGAGAGAGAGAGAGAGAGTTTCAAATTAGTTTCAGGAAACGGTGTTGGATCGGGCGCAGAGATCAAGAAATGGCTTTCAAGTCTCAACCACGAGAAAGTACTCTCCGCAAACTTCTGTGACTGCCTCTCTTTAGGTATGTTTTCTTGGCTTCTCTGCACTTCGTTATGAGCGTATGGCTCATGCGCCTATTGAGTGTTTCAATTCATTTTGACTCTCAGAGAGGAATAGTTTTGGTTCATATGTATCTCGCCCAAGTGTGTCACTTCGTTCCTGTTTGTTGCAAATGCTTAGTCATCATTGCTATTTGTTGCGCTGATGTTACCTCTGCGAGGGTTGGGATTTGACACTGCAGCTTGGGTATTGCATGGTTTACACTTGCTGGGTCTTGTGGGTTATAATGGCAGACGTGGCATGAAGGCTCATCACTGGGTTGACAGATCTCACTGACCTCTGTCGTTAGAAAGCTTCTTTATCTGTCTAATATTTGTTAAAAAGAAGACCCTAACAACTCAATGCTACATAAAGACTACTAATCCTCCGAAGATTCTATGATGAGAACAATCGATTATATGACCTCCATGGAAGGAAAATCATCGCATAACATCATTATTAGCTACCATATTAACATCATATATATTTTAGTAGATGTACTTTTTTAGATGATGCATCATCCTTTATGAAAGTAAAAATCAGTCAAATGAAGTGAAAGCACGAGTGTCTTTTCAACTGAGGAATTTTACACAAATAACCATTGTTGGAATAACTTTTTTAGTAGAGTTTGAAGAAATTGAGTCCCAAATACAATAATGGTGTGACTTAGGGTTATTACCTAGTACACACTACTACAACATTGCTTTGTGTATGTGATTCATTTCACCATCAGTGAAACCATTACTCCTAATTAGTCGTATGCTCGAGCAAAGATAAAGTTTTGACCATCCTATGCAATTATTTCCTACATGTTTTAGCTATTAGGTAAAGCCATACTATTACTATTGTCCCACTGCTATTTTGTATTGTTTCCTTACATGTAGATCATTTACAAACTGCCAGAAATTTAGTTTCTTCATGTGTAAGAACTTTAGCTCTTAATCTTGGTCACACCCTTGTTATTAAGTTGTTCATGAACCATGATTTCTCATGCATTTTCACCACTTATACTCAAGGTCCTACAATTTGACTTAAAGACCATGCTTTTACCTCCTGGGGGCTTCTCAATGGTCTGCTTTTTTGCACATAGGGGAAGAGGCTGCAACACTGCTTCCAAAAATCTTGTAGCTTATGTGGAATAGTGATGCACGCTTGCTTTCGCATGAAAATGCAGGTTTAATTGGGTCCACATTCCATTTAATTGAGTACTTCCGCAATCTTTTCTTACTCATGTCATATCGATGGGATAGTAGAAAAGATTGATGCAAAGTTCTCCAACTAATTAAAACCCTTCAATGAGATCACCATCCATAAAGAAAAATTAAGATAAAGTGAGCATAATCCATATTGTTCTACATTCGTTTCATGTGATTAAAATATTTTCCTTTTTCCTTTTCATAAGTTATATGGTCAGATGATTGTGTAGTCAGTGTTCCTCATTGTCGTATTTCTCTTGCAATTTCTATTTATGTATCAAATGATTTAAGTTGGGTAATGTGCATGAATGATATTGGATCCTCAGGTTACTAGAGTGATCAGGAGAGAAGTAAATTAGTGTTTGTCTTTTGTGACATCAATTTGTGGTCGGAGTTGTCCATGTGCAAATTTTGAAGTTGCATGGACAAGTTCCTTTCTGGTAGGTAGATGTATGTTGACCAAACTAAGGATTAGCGTGTGGATTATCCTTATCTTGGAGAAAAAGTGTTAAGAGAGTGGTAGATTTGTCTTGTATCTGGGTTGGTAGGAATTTCTCATCCAAAATTGACTTTTGAGTGCAATTTGTTGAGGAGTGCCCACCAAATGTGGGAGTGGGTTTCCCTATCAGGTGTGCCAATTGACGACTCTGCTTCTCAAGTGGAGATGAACTGGTTATTCTGTGTTATCTTCATTGTTCGTACTGGATAATTAGTAAGTGACATGCTCTTCTAGTATGAATGGGGTTGAATCTGATATCTCAAATGGGTTCCCGTCAATGGTCATTTGAACTCGATCAGTTAAGAAAGGTTTTGTGATTTTTCTGATCTGCTAAGGCATATGAAATCGTTCAATATATGGAATAGCTGGTTTACATATTGGGGTCGCTTTGCAATTTTGTACTTAATAGGGTATTGAAATTATATGGACAGGAGCTCAACAAATGGTAATAGAGAATGTGACATAATGTCGAGCTTTTTGGACGGAATCCGCGTCTTTTCCAATGAATATCCCGACATGTCAATTTTACTTTCTAGCTTCATTAGTTGGATTCGGGCTGTTTACTCAGTGCTATTAATTGAACCAAAATCGAAACCAGATAAAGTAAGAGGACTTAGCTTTGGTGATCGAATAACGTCTATCGAGCAGGAGGCGTCATTCTCTTCGGAAAAAAAATCTGAGGGACTTCGAAAATTGCAACTCGAGCGAAGGAATTGCTTTGAAGAGGATTTTCCTCTCCTAGTGATCCATTTCCAAAGTATCGATCTTCCCTTCTCTCTCCAGCGGAGCACTTCGAGCTGGATTCGGTTTTTTCCGATCTCATTACTGCGGAACATAGTAGAACAGGGGAATCGGAATGCGATGTTAGGATGGCCTTCAACGATGGTGACAATCAGCGGAACTAGCTCTAGCTCTCTGGAATCGTGAATCGAGTTTGATGAAATCATTTCTCGAAAGGAACTATCACGAATTCATGCGTCTTTGGTCTGATCTACTCTTTGCATATTGAGATATGGAAAGCAATCGGCAATAGATGCTGGTGATCGGAGATGGTCGATTTTCACATCAATCAATGTTCTCCATGCTTCTAATCCTTGGTTCCACGAGAGAAAATTCTGTTTTCTTCCTTCATCTCCCCATTTTGGTTGTGTGCAAGAGTTAAAAGTAGTTGGGGGCAAACCAGATTAGGGATAGGGTTTCGAATTGGCGAATTTCTTTCAATTTGCGATGTAGGGTGCCTATTTTCGTTTCTCTGAAGTCTTCTGATTCTTCTGGTGTGCTTTTCTAGGCGATTACGGCTATATTGGACTTTTTGCAACAATCATTTGACATGGTCGTTGCTCCAACTTCACCTTTCACATGATATCTCCAGCATTGACACAAACATCACTATCAGCCGATCTTTTAGTCCATTAGTGTTGTTTACATAAAATTATATCAGGACATTTTGCAATCTTCACTCAATGGATCAGACCATGGATATTATGTAGTTATTGATAATTGTCATTACATCTGCATTTATTATAAAAAAATATTATACCAAGTATAGTTTGAAAATCTAAAATCACTTAGAGATGTTTTTCCAAAATAATGCAAGTCGTTTCTCAAAGTGGAGCGCTTTATTTGTGCAGTCTACCTAACAAACGTTTTTGCCTTTACAAAAAGGGTAAAACTATAATGAGATACTTTAGGCTGCTTTCAATGGATTCCAATCCTTGACGACAACTTTAAGACCCAAATTTGAATTCAAATCAAATTGATAAAGAATTTGGGTATTCTGATTGGGGTTGTAGAGACTCGTATATATCAACCATGTGCGTCATCTGTAGCATGAGTTGCTTGTGCAAAGTGATCCTTCTAGACTTCTTGCGAGTCTTCACTGAGTGGTCTGTTTACCTTCCATAGATAGGTCCTTTCAAGCAAGTTAACTTCCTCATGTTCTTTCAGTTGTTCACCTTCTATTGATCCATCTAAAGCTTTGACAAAGCGTTGTTCTATAGCTTGTTCACCATCTGCAAAGGTTCTTCTGTACTTGGTCATATTTTCCGTCCACTAGCTTGTTCTCTTTCCATGCTTTTTAATGTCTTGTTTACGAGCTTATTTGCATATTGGTTTTTCTATATGGAAGTTGTTCGACACATTCAAATACATAGATTAATAGCCTTTGAATATTTTTTCATTTGCAATTTTCTTAAAATCTTCCCCCTTTTATGACGAGAAAACAATCTCTAGTTTTCCATTATGCAAACGTGTTCACAAATAGGACAATGTTGAGATTTGAGCGCGTGCAAAATGAATACGATTTACAATATGCCAAAATAATATAAATTTAGAGTAAGGCATAAAATGCAATCATTCTCTCAGACATAAGATTTTCAATAAATAAAATGGGAGATATCATGAATATAATAATAATAATAATAATAATAATAATAATAATAATAATAATAATAATAATAATAATAATAAGTTTGACAAGAAGAACTTATAAATTTTGATTGCAACTCATTCTCTAATTGGTGTTTGTAAGTATAAAATTTGATATAAATTATCACTATTATAATATTTAAATTTTAAATCATGTATTCATTTAATGGTTTGAATTTTTGAAATAGTTGATAATGATCTCACAAAATCTTACATATTATTTGAAATTTTGCAAATTCATCATTTTCTTAAGTGATTTGGTAGATTTAGTACTTGATCCTCAAAACTTCTATAGACTACACATTTGTTTCTACAGACAAAAAGTTTGTTTCTTTGTGCTTCTTCAGACTTTAGCACCTGTTCCTTAGTGCTTTTGCAGATATGACATTTGTTTGATAATGCTTCTGCTTCTGCAGATTCAGCACTTGTTCCTTAGTGCGCCTAAAGACTAAATACCTGCATCTACAAATTTGATTTCTTTAATATATTGAATATGAGTGCAGTTCATAGCACATATGCTTTAAATATTCATTTCATTGATATGTCAAATCAGTCATCAAACAAAAACAAGAAAATACAATGCCAATAAAGAACTATTGATTTGATGGAAAAAAGGACTTCAAGATCTTACAACTTAAAATTTTCTTTTTCTTCTTACGCGAGGAGGTTTGTGGGGATTTCGAGGTTTTGGGAGGATAGAGGTCGATTACATCAAAGCACGCAAGAGATTGAATCTTTTGATCCGCAAAACGAAGATAGTGGCCTAAAGCATTTTGTAGGGGTCCTACCTTTTGCATAAAGGTGCCAAAATGGATGACAATTTTTGACTAATATTTTCAGGAGTGGGTCATATGTAGTTATTTATACTTTTAAGAGCCATATCAAAATGAGTTTAGAAAATTAAAGTTTGATAAGATTGTATTTTAATGAGTTTATACATAACTCATTTGTGGCCAATTTAAATAAAAAAAAGGTTAGTCCTTCAGACCAGTTCTTCTTCCTCGTACAACACAAAGCTCTCCAAGAAGGTAGTCGACGTTGCCGTCACGTCTCGCCCACCATCGAGTCTGGCCCTTTGTTGTCTGTTGCCTCTGAATCGTTAAGCCTCAACTATGTCGAAATATTTGTTATGCCTTCTGCCAACGAAAACAAAGAGGCTCCAAGTAATCGTGAGGCCGCAACCATAGCGACCGGCGATGATAGATCTAGGCTTGTGACCTCGGATTCATTGTCTCAAGAAAGAGAGGGAGTGAGGACAAGGCTTCGGGGCTTGACGACGACGTTGTGTTGTGGGGCTCGGATGGAGGAGAGACTGTATTGACTGAGATGGACATGCGATGAAGTGGGTTGGAGTACTCATCTTCCTACACTGAGCACAGCAACTGATTGATGGCTAGGCCCCCGATCAATTTGAATATCGCCACCTTTATTCTCTCCTTTCCCTAAGCTTCTAGATCCGCTTCTACACATTCTATATCTTTCTTCAGTTATCAGTCTCTATATCGGTGTTGAGAGAGAGAGCCTTGGAGTTCAACTATTGAGTATTAAAAAGAAGTAGCACTGTCATATGTGACGTTAGCTAATGGTATCATCTAGAGAGGGATTAAAGGGGTGATTTTAAGAAACTTGACAAAATATTGCGGTATTAAAAGAGTCCAATTTGATGCAAGCGTAACATTGGATACAAGCAGTGTGCTCATATACACAGGAACATGTTATATTAGTTAGTGCAATGCACCTCTATTGTACAATAATAAATATAAGCAGAGAGAGAGAAAACAATACACTGAGTGCTTTATAATAGTTTGACTTAGTGTAAGCCTATGTTCACTCTCCTATACTAACAATATACTGGCTGGATTCTACTAACAATCTTTAAGTAGTTACACTAGTATGTGCTACTTATAGTCAAGCACTTATTTTCAAAGTGGGTGGTGCTTATGCCCAAACAAATAGAACTCATTATCACACACCTAAGCACACACTATAACACTAACAAACTCAAAAGAAATTATAAGATTAAAATGCTTTTTTTTTTTTTTGGTATTTGGATTGGTTGTCACTCTTGATCTCTTGTACACTTTTTGGCATCTTGTTAATCTCCTTTTATACTCCTCACATTCAATCTTTCGATTGTACAATTTTCTCAAGGATCAATCTCCAAAGTATCTATTGGACGATTGTTGAGAAGATCAATTTAGGCGTTGAAGTCAATCAATATGAGTTTCCATAGATTTGGTCGTCATACAATCATATCTTCAGTTTCTAACAATAGAGTACTCGAACTATGGAAAGTGTTTTGTTTTTGTGATGATTGCCAATCAATTATGATATCACGTGTGATTGATATTTTCTGCGTAGATAATTCTTGAGATTGATAATCAATCAATTTCTCCAAATTTAAGAATCCATACCAAACCACTAGTTGTCAAACAACAAAACGAAATAGTTTATCTCATTATATAAGTCTCTGAGCACATGACAAGGTTTTCTCTCAAGTAGTGTATTTCCTTCACTTATATCAGCGGTCCTTGGGTTTCTCGGTGATATCAGGCTTTGGGTTATATTGGGCTTCTGTTGATATTAGATTTCGGTTATATAAGTTTTTTTTTTTTAATTATATCCAACTGAGTGTTACTAGGTACTTCGATTACAATGGTGATATAGATTATGTATACTGTTGATCTTTGTACCTTCAAGTCTTTGTGAACTTCTCATTCTTTTAGTTTTGTTCACCTTCTAATTTAGGTCCTTCCAGCTGTCTCGAATCTTTTCACTTTTGTACTTCTAAATTCTTTTTATGCAGATATTACCTGAAGTATAAACAACACTTGCATATATCAAGCTCACAAGGGATCGTGAATTGATTTGTCAACTTCAAAATATGTCACGTGGATTCCTCAACAATTTGAAGACCCAATTTGTCTCAAGCCCTATTTCTAAGTGAAAAAAAAAAAACCACCCGCGAGCTGTTTTATTTTATCAATATGGCCAAAATTAGTCCAAAAAAGACAAAGAAAATCAATATAGCCAAACTGAGTGAGGTTAGGTATATATTGGGTTAGGATTGGGTCAAATGTGGCCCATATCCGACTAGGATGGGGTCAAATATGGCCCATATTTGACTCGACCACTGTGGTTAGCCGATACTTGGAAACATACCTGTTCACGAGAGAGAGGGCCTTGCTTGTCATTGAGCAAGATCCACCCTCACTAATTATCAAAATGCATAGAAAATTAGAAAGAGGTAAGCAATAATAGGAAACAAAATATTAAGTAGTTGTAAGTATGTGCATCATAAAAATGGATTTTAATGTGCTTTACATGAGTGGGTACGTGTTTTCATAGGTTTGGTTAGATATGGACGTGTTTTGATAATATGAGTCGGGTCAGGTTTGGTCATTAAATTTGCATTACAACTAAGTGGGTCTATTTAGTTTAGACTATTTTCGACCTGAGTTAAACCCAATTTGACCCACTCATCTGACAGTCCTAGTTTTGCACAACTTTTGTAGTCTTTTCATGTAAAATTTTCTGATACTACTGCTAACTATTTTAAAAGTTCAAGTTATTAGATGAACATGTAATTTAATCTTTAAATATTCTATCGCTCTACTCATGCTTAGTTCAGTCTTTTTGCCTGGTAATAAACAAGAACATATTTAATTTGGAAGCAATAAGGACTAGAAAAACTTGAATTCAAGACCTCATCCTCTGATGCCATAAAAGATTTTGTGGGTTCATTGCCAATTGTTTTAAAAACTTAATATTTTAAATGAATGTGTGACTTGATATTTAAAATCATCACTTTAAATGTGTCAACTTTCTTCTTCATCTCATTGAAGAGCACCCAAAACTTAATGGAGTAAGAGTTCAACCTCCCGTGTCTTCCTTCCTTTGCACTACCCCTTTAGTCTTAGCTTTCTTTTTCGTTAGTGATGGAGTTCCTTTCACTGGTTCCTCTTTCTGTTTGCCAAATATTTGCTTCTGCCTCTTCTTACTCTAATGTCTCATCCTATTCCTTCCATTTTCTCCTCAAACAACATTCCCACTTGCTCTTCATCTTCCTCGGCCACTCTTACAGAGTCTCTTTGACTATGTGTAGCCAACTGTCGTTGGTTTATATCGCATCTTCCTCAGAGTCCCCTTTCCGATGGAGAGATTTTGCAGCTTCTCAGTTTCCAAGAATAAAAGCTCCCTTTTACTTTTAGAAATTTTCACATGAGACCTCCATAAGGAGCTTTCCTAATGTCTTTCTAGTTGTTCAGTGCATGACGAGAAAGATAGTGCAAGTAAGGGTGCATTTGTTTTGGGAAAACTTCATGATAAGGAAGTTAAATAAAAGGTAAAAAAGAGAATTGTATTGACTGAAAAATTTAATTCTATACATTTCTAATGAAGAATACATGAGCCTATATATAGGTGTAGGAAGAAAGTCGGCAGAAGACGACTTACCTCTTTCGGATTCGCAATGAACAATTTACCTCAGAACGATTGTTGAATTGCAGATGAATGACGAACAATATTACTTCACGTTGGTCTGAATGCAGTCATGAGGAAAACATCCAATTTCCACAGCGTAAATGTCAATTGTTTTCGTAAAAGAGAAATGGAACGCCTTCTTTTTCTTTGATGGAAATGGGAGAGAAAAGAAAAAAAATAACTTTTCTGAACTTATGAACTATCAAAACTACTTCAACGATTATCTTCAACAGTTTTAAATATGACTTCCTTATACCCTTTCAAAGGGTGTCATTCCATCATAACTTATCAAGACAAAATGGTGCGTTCTAATTGCACCCCATCATGGACATATTAATAAAGTACTACATCTCCCACTTGGACATGAAGGACTTGATAGCACTATATCAAGAATATCAGGCATTCAACATGCATTGACTTTATAAACAATTCATATTGGCAAGAAATCCATGCGACTAGTGAGTACACCTGCACTTGGGAGCTCAAATTATGCACCTGTTAGGGATGACATAATGGCTACAACCCCAAAAGCAAATAAAAATTGATGTCTCACAGTGCCTCAAACATATTTTGTTACATTAATCCAAGTTTACCTATCCCTTAAAGGCTATATTTGACTATTCTCATAATACCATATATTTACAATTATATCAAAAACCATAGAAGGTGATATAATTAGTCAACCAGTAAATACATGTGACAGATGTAAATTGCACTCATGTCTTTTTCCATTTCAGAACAACTGCTTTCCTAGACATGTCCCATAAAGCTATATCTATTCATAACCGCCGGTAACTTGTTAAAGTAGCAACATTGATCTTTCACTTCAATAACATAGTTAGAAGTAACATAGGGCACAAAATGAAGTAAATTATAAATTACCGTAAGGGCCCAGACGATGAGTAAATAGGGATAATTTCACTCACATTCCCATTTTAGTTGTACAATGTACATGTAGTATGAATTACATGCTATAGTGGACTTTTATTTCTATAATAGTGTATGTCATTTATTAAATATATCAACTATATAGATCTTAGCCTAAACATAGTTAAGTGCTTCTCACGTACTCAAGTTTAGCTCGAGTGCTATATTAGCTTGCTTTCTATAGCGCCCAATTACGTACTCGCATCCGACATCTTTCAAGCATACATGATTGTGATACTATCATGTTCGGTCTTATTATAAACAAATCACAGACCTCATCTTGACTTCAATCAAGGTGACATATTATTTTATGTACTAAACTTGCTCTTCAGCATTTATTTGTACATAAAAGTCTCATCCCAACGTGCTAACTATAGCACTTAAGGTGATTGCTCGTGTGAGTGAGCTAATCATTGTCTGCTCACATGCTTTTCAATAATATATGTGTATTTGTGCTAATTTCATAATGGATTTGTACTTATTGATAAAACATCAAGTCACTAATAAACAAACAAGTACAATACATATGTTCACATATACATAAACCAATGATCATCTACAATAACACATATCATTTTATGTAATCCTAGTGACATCCTGTGAGTCAAGAATACGTTTCTAAAAACAGTTTTCGTAAATGGATTAGCAACCATTCTATAAATTGAAATGTATTGTAGGATCACTTCTTTCTGCGCTATTATGGCCCTGTTTGGTTCAGCATTAGGAAGGGGCTTTGGGGCTCTAAAGGGGTTTGGGCAAATGTAGGTGGTGTTTGGTTCAATTTTTTAGGACTTTGGGAAGATGCAATTGCATCTCCAAGGGGCTTAAAAGGCCTTTAGGGAAATAGAGGGGTAGAAGTGCATTTAAGAAGCAGCATTTTCGGAATGCAACTTCCTTTGTTTAATGAAAATATGTTAGTTGCCCATTTTGTCCTCGTTTATTAACCAAAATCCATTTTTGCCCTTTTCTAAATAGAAACCCTAAGCCTCCTCTTCCTTACCGTTGCCTCACGCAGCCTCGCGCCCCTTTGCACTCTCACGCCTCACTCCGTCGTCCCTCACCGTCTCCTTCACGAGTTGCTCTCTTCGTGTCCATCCGAGATCCTCACACTTTCTGTAGCCTCACGCCTCCTCTGCACTCTCACGCCTCTCTCCATCGTCCCTCACCGTATCCTTCACGAGCTGCTCTCTGGTGTCCATCCGAGATCAACCATCCCAACCTCGAAGATCGCCTCCCACCATTTTGCTCTTGTGCTCGCGTAGCACTCGCCATTCTGCTCTTGCGTCGCGCTCGTAATAGGTCAATTGTGTAAGCTCGGAAGCTTCGATTCCATCGCTCGTTCATCCGATTTCGCGGTCGCGTTGCAAATTCCGCATGAGATTACTCGCGAGGACCGCGGGCATTACTCTTTTTATGCTCTCACTCCTCTCTCTACCTCATGATTGGTTTGTGTTTGACCCTCACATTCACTTGCCTCTCCAGGTAAGATTTCCTTGGTTCTATTGGGATGTATGGAAGTCCCTCGCCTTTCTCGTACCTTGACCGACTCCCCCTTTCGTGCTTGAAGTAGGGTTCCCTCACGGTTGGCAGGGGTTTGAGTTCTCTTCCTCACGTCACTCCTTCACGCTTGCTGGCCTCGAGCTCTCCTGTCATGCTCGCGCTCGCACTCGCTTCTATCTAGGTCAAATTTTCTCTATTCATGTTGCAATTTTTATGGAAATTTGTGTGGGTAATTGAATATCTTATGGCTAGAGTGGCATGTTCGGATTTGGCGAGAGATCGTAGCATGTTATCAGGTTGAGGCGCAACGTGGATTCTGAGGTAGCTTTCGCTGTAATGTTTTCTCGTCGGTTGGTTTAGTCTTGGTTAAGTTTCAATATGGGATTTAACCAGCAAGGTATGTAGGCCAGTAGCTCTTGTTATATTGGCGATTATGTAGCATAAGAAGATGGTTATATTTCTTTCTTGTTTGAAATGTATTGTCTTCTTTCACGAGCAGGGTTTATCATAGCATGTGGATGAACATAATTGCAGCAGTAATGCCATGTGGCTTTTGGTAGGAGAACAGTTACTAGATGATGGCTGTTATGTTCATGAAAAAAATTTACTTATCCGGAGCCTAAGGATTTTTAGGCGTCTTATTGCTTGTAGGTTGCGTTATTTTTTATTAATCTCAAATATATTCAGTTTATATAAGCTCTTACTGGAAGAGATACATGGATATATCATCTGATTTTCCCTTCTCCAATTCAATATTGTCACTGAAGTAGTAATAGGTGTTGGAGGCCCAAAGGTTTTCCATAGAAAACCTTTTCTTCACTTACCTTGAGTTGCAATGGGTTAAATCCCACCTATGCCACCTATAATAGAAGTAGATGCTATTAATGTGTGTGGGTTTAGGTGTCACTAAAGTTTTATAGGTTTGTGAATTCTTATGTGTGTTATTTTGGATCATTTCTCAGTTTGCTTTCTTATTAGGGAGATAGCTATTCAGTGAAGAAAAGGTTTATGTAATAGCATCATTTCTCAGTTGGAATTGGAAGAATTACCGGTGTTTCAAACATGTGGTAGCATTGTAGTGATGTGCAATGAGAACTCATTCAACTTAGTAGATTGCTTAGTGGCCAATTTAGTGTTTTCGTGCCTGTTTGGTGGTGTAGAGAATGGGGAAGAATGGGTGTTTACAGTGGTGTATGGTCCTAGAGAGGGTAGTGCTAGGAGTTCTTTTGGGGATTAGATCTTTGATGTTAGATGTAAATGGGGAGTGCCTTTGGTGATTGGGGGAGACTTCAACATGGTATTATGTACACATGAACATAATGGGATTGGTATTGACATAGCGCGCATGAGGGAATTTTGGCAAATCTTAGACACTCTTTGTTAGTTGTTTTTAACTGTATTGGCATAAAACTCCTTTTCTTTAGTTGTCCTTTGAGGCTTATATCTCCTATGTGGCGCTTTAATGAAGTTGGTTGAAGTTTATCCATTCTAAAAGAAAGAACATGGACCAAGTCCATAAAATATGCGGCTACTTAAGTCCTTTGAGGCTTCTATCTCCTATGTGTCTGTTTCTTGATCTTATCTTCTACATCCAAAGGTTGCTTTTTTCCTTTTTTTGGTGGATCCCCTGCCTCTATAGTGGGAAAACCGCCATCTTGTATCTTGTACAGCCCCAGACTGATATGTTGTTGGTTTTTTTTTTCTTGTTTTTTAGGCCAATACCTAATACAATATCACTTTGATTTGTTCTTTACTAGTTCACATTGATTTGGTTTTAATTCAATTGCTCAATTTTTTCTTTATTATATGTCTCTCAAATTTGTTCATGTTCATATTGTTGGAAGATGGTGAGTTCAACAAAGGAAAAGGCATATTGGACCGCCGAAGATGTGGAAACATATTGTAAGTTGTGTGTTGAACAAATCGATAAGGGTAATCTCCTGCAACCAACAAGAGAGATGGATGGACTGCCATAATTAATAAGTTTGAGGAGTTTAGGGGCAAAAAGTACGATAAAACTCAAATGAAGAGTAAGTGGGATAATCTTAAGGAAGAATGGAAAAGATGGAGGACATTGGTTTATAGTGAAACGAGATTAAGATGGGATCCAAGGAAGAAAACCATTGATATGAGTGATGAATGGTGGGAGAGTAAAATCCAGGTGTTTATCATTTGTTCTTTTACTTTTTGATTAAGTTCTCATTTTCAATTATATACAACTTAAATTCTTTTTATAACAAGCCAATCCTAAGGTTAAGGTTTTTAGGACGAAAGGCATACCTCCTGATCTTGAAGTGTTGCTAGATAGAATGTTCAGGGATACGGTTGCTACTCGAGGAATCACTTGGAATTCTGCACAAGGTTTATGTGTTGATGAGAGTGTTGATGCCACACAACCCGACATTGATGATGCCATAGGATCTACTAATGATAATTTGGAATGTCATGTGGGTGAAAATATTGATGAACCAATTCAAAGTCGGGCTCGTAAAAGAGTAGCGCAGACTTCAACGAGGCAAACTCGAGGAAAGAAAGACAAGAATTTGAGCCCGGCACAATTGCTTGGAAGCCAAACTAACAGGCTTTGTTCTGCCATTGAAAGTAGGAGTGCTGATGTTGTTGCCTCTTGAGCACATGAGGGATTCGGTCCTTACAAGGACCTCATATCTATGTTGGATGCCATACTGGAGATTGTGCAAGATGAAAAACTGTACTTTTTTGCAATCAAACATTTTAAGGAAAGGATAGACAATAGGCAGCTCTTCATGAGCTCGAATAGCGATGCCTTGAGGATGAAGTATCTCAAGCTTGAGATTGAAGAACTTAATCATGACTAAGATGTTGTCATAGCTTCTTATTTAAATTCTTGAATATGCTATTTTATTTTTATATGTGAACTCTATTTAAATTATGCATGGACCTAATTTATATTAATGTTTTTAATGTGAGAATTGTTTCTAATTGGGGTTCTCTGTATGTGGTTGACTTTGCATAGATATGTTGATTGATACTATTGTTTTTCTTAATGGATTGTCTAGATTATTCATTGTTTTTCTTATTCTAACTCTATATTTTGTTACATTAGGCAATTATGAATGATTCTCAAGAAAAGGAAAATCGTGAACAAGTGGAAGATGAATTCCTAAATTTGCTTTCAATTGTTAATGCTTCAATTGCTTATCAAGCAATGTACCTTTGCAAACAACCTTCTATGACCTCATCATATACATGTCATGCATGGATGAGAGAGTTGATGTCTGAAGATACTAATCCAATAAGATGCTATAATATGTTTAGAATGCATAGGGATGTATTTAAAAATTTAACACGTGACTTAGTAACATGCTATGGCCTTAAAGGATCTAGGAATACTAATGTTGTAGAAATGGTTGGAATGTTTCTTTATATGTTGAGACATGGTACATGTAATAGGGTAGCACAAGAGTGCTTTCAATGCTCTGGGGAAACCATAACTAGGCACTTTAGTTTAGTTTTAAATAAAGTATGCAATATGGGAAAAGATTTGATCCAACCAATTGATCGACAATTTCGGGAAGTTCTAGAAAAGATTAAAAAAGATCGACGATTTTATCCATCTTTTAAGGTAAGTTAGGATTGTACATTATTTGTTTTAGGATTGCATTGGAGCTATGGATAGTACACATATCCCAACAGTGGTACCGGCATTTGATCAAATTTGTTTTATTAGTTGAAAAGGAAAGACTACTCAAAATGTGTTGGCCATATGTAATTTTAATATGGAATTTATTTACATTTGTGCTGGTTGGGAGGGATAAGTTCATGATACTCGTGTCTTCTATGATACCATTGGAAGACGTGATGTACAATTTCCCCATCCACCTCCAGGTTTTTATATTATATTTGTGTAGGTAAATATTATTTAGTAGATGCTGGATATCCAAATCTCACGGGTTATTTGGGGCCATATAGAGAAGTTAGATATCATTTGCCAAAATTTTGACAAGGTCCTACACCTATGGGTCATCGAGAAGTGTTCAACCGTGCACATTCTTCACTTCGCTCATAAATTGAATGAGCCTTTGGCATATTAAAAATGAAGTGGAAGATTTTAACTACCATGCCAAGTTATTCTTATGAAAAGTAAGTGCAAATTGTTATAGCTACAATGGCTTTGCACAATTTTATATAAAAAAAATGCCGTAATTGATATTGATTTTGAAATAGCAGATTTGGATCCCGAGTATGGATATTCAGTCAACCATGATGTTGTAAATGAGGAGACAAGTGCTTTAAACGATAATGCATTCCCTAACATGGCACGTTTATATGATGAAATAGCTATGCACTTGATAAATAGTTTAGGACGTTTGTAATATTTAACAATAACTTATTTCTTTCTTTTGGACATATGTTGTCATATTTATTGTAATGAAATTACTCTATTTTTAATTGAGTTTGATGTGATTTTTTATTTAAAATTTAATTAATATGTCTCTTATACATTATTCTTAACTTGAAAAATATATATATAAAAGTTAAGGTCATTGATTTTTGTTTTTGATTTTAAACAAATTAAAGTTGCAAAATTTTAAAATTGGCGCATGAAAGGACTTTCCAAATGTATGTGTTTACCAAATAGCATTTTCCCCAAGTTGCATCTCAAGGCATCTTTTCAATTTTAGTTTACCAAACAGTATTTGCATTTCGCCAAACTCCTTTAGACTAAATGCCTTTGCATTTCCCCAATGACATTTCCCCAAAACCTAACTAAACGGGGCCTATGTCTCTAATGAAGTTGTTCCTTATGTCAATATGTTTCGTCATTCCATGATACTTGGGATCTTTCACATAGGTAGTGGCTACTTGACTATTGCAATAAACTATAACCAGTCTTGGAATCTCAATGACAGTGGCTAAATTTTCCAAGAATTAGCCATATTGCTTCTTGCACTGCGGCAAAGCATGCAATAAATTCTGCCTCCATTGTAGACAAGGCCGTAGATGTCTTTTTTTGCTATTCCAAGAAATTGCACATCCATTGAGCAAGAACACATATCCAGAAGTTGATTTATGCTCATCTAGGTCTCCACACCAATCGGCATCCAAATAGCCTAATAGATGTAAATCATTCCCTTGGTAACAAAGTCGATAGTCCATGGTGCCTTTTAAGTATCTTAGAATCCTCTTCACTGCTTTCCAGTGTGCTTGACCGGGATTTGATTGATATCGATTCACTAATCCCATGTCATAACATATGTTGGGTCGAGTATACATCATAGCATACATCAAACTTCCGACCGACTAGCGTAAGGAACGGTTTCTATTACTTTATTTTCTTCTGGAATCTTAAGACACATCTTAGTACTTAAGCCTTCACCTTGCATGATAGGGGTGTCGATGGGATTACAGTGCTACATATTGAAACGTTCAAGAATCTTCATTATATAAGATTCTTATGATAAAGTAAGGAGTTTCCTTGATTGATCTTAACTCCTAATATATAAGCAGCTTCCCCTATGTCATTCATTTCAAAATTGGAGGATAACTATTCTTTTATGGTGATAACAAAAACCTTATCATTTCCAGCCAATAGAATATAGTTCACATAAAGTGATAAAATCACAAATTTATCTTCGGACTGCTTGACATATATATAGTGATCTTCTTCGATCATCGTGAAACCACTATCTAGATGATTGCTAAAGGCCTTATTTGAGCGATGAAGCTTGAAAACTTTATGCTTTTGACCTTTAGCTATAAAACCTATTGGTTGCTTCATATAAATTTCCTTATCTAATTCTCCATTGAGAAATGCCGTCTTTACATCCATTTGATGTAATTCAAGGTCCAAATGTGCAATAACGGATAGGATAAGGCGTATTGAGGTAAACCTTACAAATGGTGAAAATGTTTTCTCATAGTTTATACCTTCTTGTTGAGTATAACCTTTCACCACAATATACTTTTCAATGGATCCACCCGCCCTTCGCTTAATCTTAAAAACCCATTTGTTTCCAATATCCTTGTGATTAGGTGGTAAATCAACCAAGTCCCAGACGTGATTTGTCCTTATTGACTCCATCTCATCTTCCAAAGCTTTTCTCCATTCTTCCTTATCAAAGGATGAGAGAGCATTTTGAACAGTCTTAGACTCGGCGTCATCAATCTGAGCAATCATAAATGCTTTCAATTCAATATCAAAATGACGAGGAGGAATACTTTACGACTACTTTTACATAACTGAATTTCTTTTGAATTCAGTTCGCCAGGTGATGCAACACTCCCACTAGGCTTTGTATGTTGAGATAAATCTTCATTTCCCTCTACAACATTAGTGAGTGTGTTATTAGTATCTTCCATCGCATATAATTGGAAGTCTTTGTCAATCTCACATTTACTAGGAAAATCATTCTTCAAGAATGTGACATCTCGTGACTCCATTTCGATCATACTTCCATCAGCTTGTTCACCTATAAACACGTACTCTTTGGAGTGTTTAGAATATCTTATAAAGATACATTTCTTCCCTCTAGAACCTAATTTGTTACATTTATGGGAAGAATCATGAAGATAAGCTGCACATCCCCATGGACGTAGATTACTTAAGTTTGGTTTTTTACTAGTCCACAATTCATAAGGGGTGGAAATGACTGATTTTGAGGGCATTTGGTTAAGTATATAGACAGCAGTCAATGACGCATCTCCCCAATAGGAGATATGTAAATTTTCTTGCGCTATCATAGACTTAACCATTTCCAATAGGGTTTTATTCATTCTCTCAACCACCCCATTTTGTTGTGGAGTACCAGGAATAGTCAATTGTCGTGCAATTCCCTTTTCATCATAAAGAGTCTTCAATTGCTCATATAGGTACTCATGTCTGTGATCGGTTCTTAATACCTTTACCATCACTATATATCGTCTAATGCAGTCTAATGCTTCTGACTTATGGGAAATTAGAAAGACATAACCCTAATGCGTGAAGTCATCTATGAAAGTGATGAAATATGAGACTCCATGCCTCGCCCTCATGTTTAAAGGGACATAAATGTTATAATGTATGAGTTGCAATGGAAATTCAGCTTTAGTTCCTTTATCAAAAGATTTTCTAATTGCTTTTCCCGCTAGACAATGTTCACATACAGGTAGATTAACATTAGTGAATGACCCTAAAAGGCATTTTCTAGCTAATTTTTGCATTCTTTGTAACCAAATATGACCTAATCTAGCATGCCAAGTACTTGTATCAATCTCAACATTACTAGAAGATGCAATTAAAAAAAAAAACAACCATCGACATTTACATTATACTGATCATAGTCAATGTCTAACACCATAAAACCATTCAATACATGACCTAAAACATAATAAACTATTCCAAACAAAATGTCAACACAATCACCATGAAATTCAATACATAACCTAGGCTAAGAAGAACAACTATGGAAACCAAGTTTCGTCGAATATCTGGAGCATAGAGGACATCATGTAGGAATAGGCTTTGATCACCACATAAAATTAATTTACATGTGCTGATATCCTTCACTTCAACTCTTGAGTTATTCCCAACATATATCCATCTTCTTTCAAGCTGTATCCGATGATACTCCACAAATGCTTATTGGTTTCCAGCTACATGGTCTATTGCTCTTGAGTCTATTGTCCATATTGGATGAGATTCAGCAAGCATTACAGTGTTAGAAACAAAAGCATTACTTAAAGTAATGGAGTAATATGGTACCTCTTTCGACTCAGTGCATTCACGAGCAAAGTGAGCCATCTTGCCACAATTGTAGCATTTCATCTTGGCATTGTCCTTCTTCCCACCACGCTTCTTGCGTCAGAAGTTCTTAGCCTTCTTAGGTGTATGATCAGTCTTCTTCCCTTTATTGTTGAATTAATGACTCATTTTGTGCTTGAAGTCCGAAACTTTGCGTGAACTCGATTTAGCAACATAAGCATGGGTAGAGGATTTCGCAGCCTCTAGACGCTCATCATCTAATTTCAAATGAGGTGCTCTATCATCAAAAGTGACAATATTCTCATTATGCGTCATGTTGATCTTCATATGCTCCCAATTGTTAGGAAGAGACCTTATAACAGCTTGAACTTGTTGTTCATCAGTAAGGGAGTGACCTGCCGACTTTAGCTCATGAATCATGTTTGACATCTCCCGAAGATGCTGCCTCATTGTTACATTTGTGCGCTTTCGGTATGTGTCAAACTTGATGGTGAGTCTCCTCAACTTAATAATAGATGTACCCCCAAACTTATCTTTCAAGGCAACCCATATTACTTGAACTTTATCATAACTTTCAAACTCAAACAGAGATCATCTTGCATACAACTCAGCAATGTAATGCGAGCAATGCTATTTTTCTTCTTCCAAGCTTTCTATCCTGTGTTGAGCTGAAGTTCCATGCTCATGTTCATCCATGGTGTGGTTGAGGGTTTCAAAAGCTCTTACTCCTCAAGGATGTACTAAACATTTCGGTGCCGGACTTTACCAAGCCAAATCAACTATGTATTGCAACACCAAGTGCTTGCGCCCCTCGTTCGTCCCATCGAGGTAGTTTTCAAAAATAGGGCTTAAATTCGAAGCTATGTGGAAATTGAGCGGCGAAGTTTGATTTTTGGATTATGAAATTTGAAGTTTTCATGAGAATGGTGGATTATGGCATTGTGGGGTCGTGAGTTCGACAAGCGTCATCTTAGAGCAACAGTTTTGTAGAAGCAAGGTTTTAGGATTTCATGGGCAAGTTTCACATTGCATTTAGATTTGCACAATTGCTTCGGATGAGCGATGTGTTAGTATTTAAACTTTGTTTAGCCTAGTCGTAGTTGAGATTGCGTTTTACTTGGTTTTTATGTTATTTCTCGCTTATATGATAGGATTGCTAGTTCATTGACTTGAGTGAGCCTTATTGTTGGTTTGAGACATATCCAAGTGAGTGGTACTATCTTTTCTATGAAATTGTGAACTCATGTCTTAAAAACGGTAGAGATTCGAGATATTAGAAGTGATGAAAGAGCATGTTTATTGCATAAAAGTCTTGATCAGGCAAATACTACCTTTTGATATTTGAGAATAATTTGAGAATGGTTTAATGAAAGGTGTCGTGAAATGATGTATATATGTATAGCTTTTTGAATTTGGTTTATGAAATGTTATAAGAAATGCTTACCAAAAAGTATTTCCATCGGATGAACTGATTTAGGAAATGTTACATGATTGGTTTGTGAAATGTATTGTGGATTATGAGATTTATTTTTGTATTGAGTTTTTGGATATTTGAGGGTGTGGGTTTAATGCTCAATATCACTAAGAGCCCATTGAGGGGCTTGTGGATACTGGGTTTAGGATATCCTTTTAGGGCGAGCCACCGTCTTCATAGGTGGAGACCTTATCAAGGAGAGAATATTGGTTGCATTGTCACTACATCAAGCGTTGTGTTGTAATCATGGTTTGATATTGAGCAAAAGATTGATTTATAGATGGACCATCAACATGTGTTTTGATATGAGATGAATCAATGAATGGACCATTGACGTGATTTTTGCTAGAGATTAATCAATGGACTTGATGATTGATAGTTGAATTGTGAGGATGGTTTAAATGAGTATTTTCCAAACTATATAAAGCTTGTTGAAATGAAACAACTCATATATGATTTGATTTATATATTAAAAAGTTGGATTATGAGTTTTTGGGATTGCTTTATATAAATGCATATTGGCTAATCGATCTGCTTAGAAGAGATGCGCTACTCACTAGGCTTGTGGTTACTCATCCTTTTCTTTCCCAACCTTTTCACGTTCATTTGGTAGTAGCTAGTCAAGAGAGAACGCTCTCAATAGGGACTTTTGAAAGTGGACTTTGGATATGGTTTGAGGCTATGTCCTTCAAGTGAAAGGACGACCATGTCACCCTCATTCTTATAGGACTTGGGTGTGACAAGTGGCATATTTGGCCTAGGAAGCACCAACATTCTCTGGGATTCTTCATGTCATGTTGGACATTTTGACACGTGTCTGACACTCGGTCAACAAGTGTCGGAATCCGATACCCAGTTAACTTTCTCGATACTCTCCGATAGAGAAGTCTTGTCACGCCCGAACCTCGGGCACGCGCACATCCTTCGGCGGTCAATTAAAAATGCGACGTCCTAGGATGCATCGCCAACCCATTATTTTTATCTTTCAATTAAGCACATCCGGAAGCGAATTAAATAAACACCCGGCCAACAATCAAACACAGGGATAGTAAAACATGCTAGTGAATTTCTTTTCACAAACTACGCTTTATATACATATCAGATTAACCCTACGAGTTCATATTTACAAGTCTATCAAAACAAACGCCTGCGCGACCGACTAAAAAAAGGGTCGAGGTTAGGCCTAACTTCCATTTAGTCCTAATAACCAAACCCCGATTCAAGCAAGATGTCGAGTAGGTCATCAATTGAACACGGCTCCTCGGGCCCTACCGGCTCGGTATCTAGATCTACCACAACACCTTCTAGGATGTTTATATCCATGGGGTCGGTGTCTTGCTCAACCCCATTTCCTATGTGCGGTCCATCAAAACCATGCATAGGACCCTCTCGATCACCGTTCAAATTCGTAAAATACCAAGCCTGGAAATGGTGGGGCACGTCATAGCCCAAACCCTCGTCAACCCACACCGTAGTCACAACCCGCTCATGGAATCGGTTGGTCCCGGGGATGTGATATAAGGTATTAATTACTTCCATATCCCACGGAACTCCAAACCATACTGGATGCACCTCCATACTAAGGACCTAAAAAAGGTTAACCATGACAGGGTGAGATAAATCTTAGTGAGTCAAAACCCTAAACCTCGGTTAGGATGCAAATTCACCTCGAAGGCAGTCCTAAGCACACACCATACAAACTCACCTCACCTTGGCATGTCCCTACATGTTAGCTCAACACATGTGCTATTATCAATGCAGCAAACGTAATTTAATAACAGAAACACATCATTTCATTCTTCAAACATTGACATGGGTCCCGATTATAAGGTAAAACCGTTATGACACGTTCCATACCGTGCCACACAATTTTGCCCCATAATTAGGTGCAACTATCCAACCATTTTAGGCGTGTTCCAGTTATTATGATCCAACGGTCACGGCCAACTCGAAAGTTGGCGGTCATCCGGCGTAACCGGGCATCATCCCGCTCCGTCGGGCATGGCAACGTCTAGAACCCCGCCTAGATGGCATTCCATAAAGGATTATCGATCCGGCCTCCACCGCGACTCAGCTTCCAGGCCCCCGTCGGGCATCCGATAAAAATTGGGCATCGTCCCCAAACTCCCATTGGGTGACGGGTTCAACTTAGTGACCATACGAGCACATCATCAATCAACCCATTTCTTATCTTCCGTTAATTAGCCCAAATCACCAAAATTCCTTTTTAAACAATAAACCTTGCAACTCCTTTTTTTTTGTTCAAAGATTTTCGAAATAAATTTGTAGGTGCCCACATACTCAAAATTAATCCGTCAAACTTTGCACGCACCTAGTTTAAAACCTCATTGTTTTATTGATCAAATAAGTTTTGGCGTTGAAACCCGACACCTCATTATTTTTCTAATTAATTGCCCATAAACCATCTTTTGCAATAATATAGAACAACCATTCACACAATATACATTATCTAGCAAACAAGACACTAGGAATAACCACAAAACCACAACCAGCCATAATCAGTAGAAACCGGGTCCACTTGCACGTATCCAAGTTTAATTCCAGAAACCTAACCAAACGAGTTCAGAAAATTCTCAAATTGAATATTTTATAAAGGACACTTAAACGACCACTTTTTATGAAGACACCTTGACCCAGATTTTCCTAGAATAAGAGTAGTAAATCGCTCAAACCGTTACCAAAACTGTGTCCATATCCAAAAATTACGTTTTCCAAAATCAATTTGGTTTGAGATCTAAAACTTGTCCGTTTGATCTGAAATTTGACTATGTTAAATTGCAAGATGTGATGAAAAACTTTTGTGAAGGAACTCCTTCGAAAATCAAGCCCTAAGAGTTGATAAAAATCCCTTAAACAATGAAAGGTCACTGGTTCCAGCACAAACCGAGATTCTGCCTTGTTTGTAATGAACCTGAAATCTTGTTCTTTTAACTCCATAAAATCTTGAGTAAAATATATATCATAGATAAAGATGTTTAGAACATTTTTTAAGAAGGAAGCAATCTGAAAATCGTAGCACCTTTTAATCCACGAAAATGGCAAATGACGAGTGTCCAGTAAACATATCCGAATGTAAGCTAATCCATCTTAACACTAATCTAACCAAGCTAATTAACACTAATCTAAACCTCTAAGTGCAATTAACAACCTAATCAAGGATTAGAGAGTTAACTCACTGGATTAGGATGGCGGCGGGTTCACGACGACGGCAACGCGACGGCGACGAAAACCCAAGACTACCGCGTCTCAAACGGAGGCTCAACGGAGGTGGAAACGGCCCTACAAGCTCACGGTGGAGGGTTGTTCGGAGGGCTGAAGGTGTCGGCTTGGGCTGGGGTTGCTGTGGCGAGCTGGTCGTGAAGGAGCTAGTGGCGGGGCTACCATGGTTGGGTGGTGCTGCTGGTCATGGGGGTGTTGTTCTGGATGCTGCGATGGTGGTGAGCTGAAGATGAGAAGCTGGATGGCTGATGGGCGTGAAAGGTGGGGTGGTGGAGAAATCACTGGAGTGTTGTTGGTGTTATGGTGGTGGGAGTTAGCGTGAGGTGGGGAAGCTGCTGGGATGTGATGCAGCCAAGATGGAAAGAAAAGAAGAATCAGCTGAAAGGGAGAAAGACGTGGGGTAAGAAGAAGACGGGAGAAGTAGAAGAGGAAGGGCTGAACATGCGTGAATGGAGGGAAGGAAGAATGCGAGAGAGAGAGGGGGAAAGAAAGTCCAAGCATCAACCAATTAGAAGCCTAGGGAAAATATCAAGCCACTCATGACCATTGCCTCTAAAGTCTTCATGCCCACTTAGTCAAATGGCCACCCAATGAGAATTTAGTCCTAATTCTCACAAAATGAACTATTTTGGGCAACTAAATAGTCCATTTCACCTCCCATCCGAATTTCCACTTTTATTTTCTTTTTGCCGAAAACCGATTTTTCCACAAAATTCTGGGCTCAACAAAAATTTTGTCGAAATATGAGATGACCTCCTAAAAATGAATCATGACACGCTTGTACGTCCGATTCCCAAAACCGAATTCAATTTCGTGGTTAAAATCGACCGAATGCAATTTTAGTACGACCTAACCTATCGGGTAGGTTTTAGGGATTTTAGCGCATTTGACCCATGGTCGATAATTTTCGATTCACGTTTGTGCATCTTCAGCTTGTAGACGACTCTCGGTTGTAATAAATATCACGAGGTTTCAGTTACGTGTCCCGAGTATAATATCAATAGAAAATCGGGTAATAGCCATTCGACGCGAATTTTGCAATCATGCAGAATCACCCGCAATTCAATTACGTGTTTCCGTTGAATTGACTTATATCCGATCACAATTTGATTATAACGGTGTTGTATTGACCATTGCTGATTATTATGGTCGAGTGGTCGATTTTTGATTGAATTCTCTAGTTTGTCGCATTTATATTCCTTAACAGCTTCACCTAATAGATTAGTTAACTTCGTGAGGGCCAACTCATAGTAAAATGACCATAGGCGCGTCGATGAAACAACCATTTCATATATTCGAGACGAGGTCGAATTTCAAGATGTCACAAGTCCGGAATTTTAACATGCGAGTTTGAAATGATAAAGGGAGGAAGAAGAAAATCTAGTCTTCTCTCTTTTTGATTCTCACTTCCCGTAACACACAATTCACCCCCATGTTTGTTTTATACTCTTCTCTTCCGATATGCTCTAACATGCGAGTCCAAGAATGTCAATTGCCTTTTTTTTTTTCATCTAAGTTTTGTAGATTATTGGAATGGAATTTAATTTGTCAAATTGAAATAATGAATTATATTAGTGTAAATTCATTCTAAGCTTTTATTATTTATTTATTTATTTGTGAATTTGAATCAAATTAATTTGATTAAAATAATCTTAAAAATGATACTTTATCATGCATATATAAAAATGTACATTTAATATATAATGTGTCCCAACCTATTAAAATTATCTATTTTTTTAGAAATGACTTGTCAGCGTATCGTGTCACATATCACACGTAGATGTCGGTGCTACTTAGTATTTGACTTGTAAAAGATAATAACTAAAGGAATATGAATGAACCTTTAAGCCTAAGCCTAAAAAGTAGCTAAGTCACTCGAGATCTTTCATTTCAAACTGTTGACTAAAATATTACTTGAGTTTTGAAATGCCAATTTGATTATCGCTAGTGATAACCATGTCATCCACATACAAGAGCAGCATAATATACCCATAAAATGTGCGTCGACCAAAAAAAGCATGATCGTAGGAATAGGATATGAAGCCGGAAGATTCCATGGTCGAGCTAAATTTGGAATACCATGCATGAGGAACCTATTTCAGACCATATAATGCTCTACATAATCGACACACTTTATTGGAAGAATGAGCATATCTACGAGGAGGCACCATATAGACTTCTTCAGTAAGATCACCGTTCAAGAATGAATTTTCAACATGCATTTGGAATAGAGACTAGAGCTTAACTGTAGCAACAAGAAGAAAAGTATGACATGCAACTAGAGCAAAAATCTCTTCATAGTCAACTCTGTATTTATGAGGAAAACCTTTCGCCACTAGCCAAGCTTTATAACGATCCATAGTACCATCTACCTTTGTTTTAATCTTATATACACATTTACATCCTCCAGCAAACTTACCGAGAGGGAAATGCGATAGGATTGGTCTGGCCGATTGGAGATGAACTAATCTACGCTAGTCAACATCGAGTCAACGATGGTCAACAATGGTGGTCAGTGATGCCATGGCGCTGATGTGTTAGATGACATTAGCACGTGTGGAGAGTCATCAGTACAGCAAGCGTGTGCCACCTGGGAGGCGCATGAATCTCAAGAGCAAAAGCTTCTAAAGGTGTGTGAGGGCGCGTGGCAAGGTGACTGGTGGCGAATCTTCATTAGATGTCTCTACGGAGGGCAGTGAGTTTTGGGTTGGTGATTATTTTTGTAAATTCTCAATGGGGGACATCCGAATCGTCAGTAAGCAGTGGTGGTTGACTTGGTTCCAAGACACAGCGACACGTGGCAGTGCGTGTTCTGGATTCTAACGTTCATTGGAGACAAAATTTTAGGATATGGACCATTTGAGGGTGGTGAGTCCAATGGCAGTGTGGGTGTTTTGAAATAAGCAGCAGAAGGGTGCCGAACAACAACTAAAAGCTTCGGCCTTATTGTAAAAAGTAGGAGCAATGCGGCTAGTGCAGTTGGCGTTATGTCCACCATCATGATTAGTCGCAGCCGCTGTGGCTGGTGTTATTAATAGACTCGACGAAGGCTTCCTCAGAAAATAAAGGTTCTGATTCCAAGTTAAATATAAGGTAGATAAGAGAATTGTATTGACTGTAAAATGCAATAATTTGGACATTTCTAATGATGAATACATGGGCCTTAGACCTTAACTACCTAAAGTAACAAAATATTGATTATCAAATCAGAATCAATTAAGAAAAATTTCCTAAAATATATGTATATCTCCAATAAAAAAAAGTACTTTTTAGGAAATCATATTTTGGGAAAGTGGATAGTTTATTTATTTATTTTTTATTTGGTGATATGTGCCGAAAATATTTTTTGCTATGTGGATTTTATCTCACGGCAAAAAAAAAAAAAACCAAATTTTAAATAATCAAATTCTTTTTTCTTCCCCTCCACTAGTCACCACTGGGCTTTGGCATAGGCTGGTTATTGGCCACAGGCATGGGTTGGCGAGGTCGAGCTTGCTTGAGGTCAGTAAGCTCAAGTCAGTAAGCTCAAGTCTCGCCAGATTGGCAAGGCTTCAACCTAGCTAGACTATTGAGTTCAACCCTCACCAACCTTGAGTGAGGTTGCAACTTACCGGGAATGGCAAGACTCAAGCTCACCCAAGGCTAGCAAACTTGAGTCTTGCCTAAACAACGACCTGGAGCCTCGCCAGCCTGTGGCAAGGCTTAAGTTTGCTTGTGGCCGATCGCTGGGCTTAAACATGGTAAGCAATTGGCTAAAGAAGAAGGAGGAAAAATAAAAATAAAAAGAATAAAAAATATTAAAATAAGATAATATTAAAATATTTGAGATGAGTAATTTCGGAAAATGTTTTCACTTCTTTAGATTTAGAAATTCACTTTCTTAAATTTATGCATGAATGTTTTCATTGACTGGAAAGTGTTTTCTGGTTGATTAGTCATTTTCTAAAGTCTAAAAAATCAGTTTCTAAAAAATACTTTCGGGCAAACAAATGCACCCTAAGATTGAATTCAATTCATTCAAGATGACCCAAAGGAGCCTAGCCTCATGTTCGGAAATGTCGTTGGTAGAGTCAGCTTGGGGACGAGGGCATATGATGAGGATTGTTTTGCACACTGTTGGTAGCACAACCTCGAATCTTGGTGGCAAGACCTCGAATTGTGGATGGTTAAGCAACCTCGTATTAAGGCTGCGCGACCTCCACTGCAATTGAGTAGAGAGAGGACAGAAGGGCGTGACAATGGTGTTGATTAGAGAGAGAATCCAGACACGGCTTCATCTTTGGTGGTGGTTGCTGAGAACGAGCAATGGGCTTGATCTTTGGGGGCGGTGGCTCTATGCAGCTATGGAGGAGGAATGCCAGAATAAGAAGGAAGAAGACGAAATAGTTAAGGGGAAAAAAATGGATGAGTGGCAATCCATACGATCGTCTTTATCTATTCACAATCCAAGTGACACTTCATGTCAGCCCAATACAAGTGGCAAGACGCTCCATTTGAAGGACGAACTACATTGATCCGATTTTGAAAAGTCTGAAAAAATAGATTTAAAAAAAATGAAGGGACTACATTCAATATTGAAATAAACTTCGGGAACTTTTATGTAATTACCTTGTAAATACTGACACTAATTCTTGTCTCAACATGGCTAAAAACTATGTATAAAAAGTAAAATGACACTAATAAGCCCTAAATTTTGGGCAGGTGTGCAGTGTCATCGTTAAATCTTTTTTTTTTTTTGGTTAAAAGTAGTCACTAAACTATTACTAAAAATTCAATATAGTCGTTTTGTTTGATGAAACAATAAATCAAACATTTTTTTATTGCAGGGAATATATATGTTGAATTAGTCAGTAATCCCAATTTGTTCGAAAAGGAAAAAAATTAGGGCTTCAAATGAACCTCTTGGTTGACATCAACGTTTCTGACTTGAATTGCTTGGAGCCTCACGGATGAAGATGGTTGATGGGTTGAGGTCGAAGCCAGCGACCATGCGGATCTTGCGCTCATGGAGACACACCATTTAAATATGCCTGTGTAGGTGAAGACGTGGAATCCGATCAAATTGGAGCTGAGGTTGCTCAAGATGGAGAATTTTGCCTTACTTAGGTACTTCAAGTCCAAGGTTTCTCAAAGGAGAGAAAGGGATCGACGGTTGATCAGCTCGGGTTTGCCAAAAAGGTCGTCTTTGTTGCAAAAGAAGCTGGTGTTGTCCGTGTGGAGATCAAATTGATGATGTGTGAATTGTTAGTGTTTTGCAATGAAAATTTATTCCATAGAATGAAAAAGAAAGATGTGAAACCTTAAGCCCAACTCTATGCCTTAGAAAAAAATCTTGGACACCTACTTTTAACAAAGATTCTAATGCTGACCTTCTTTTTGTCTTTATACATCTTGTCGACGGGCCAATCACCCTAGAACCAGAGAGTTGAGATCATCATAAAGACCAAGAAAAGGTAGAAAAGAGATTGGTCCCTGTTGGAGTGCCCAGATATGAGTCGTTTTATGATAATATCTTCAGTGGAAATTCTATTCCTATTTTGAGATGAACAATTTATGTGGAAAATTCACGTGTGACTGTTTTTATATATTTGCAGTTCAAATTTAGCAAATTGAATACCACAACAAATTCCATTAACTTGAAGTTATGGACGAACAACATTAGACTTTTATAAAGTACAAAAAAGTCAAAAACTTATTGTATATAAATCAATTCAGTCATAAACATTTCAATTGGATTAATTCAATTCTAAACTTATTCAAATTGATACTAATTAAGTTTATCTGGCCAATTTAGGTAGGAGTTCATTGGCGTGGACTCCAACTATATGACGTGGTAAAACTGGCACTGACATTGACATTTGTAAAAATATTTTAATAATTTTTTTTGTATTTCATTTTTTTGTTCTTTTCTTTTCTTTTCTTTTTTGTTATTTTTTTCCTTTTTTCTTCATTTTGGTGGACAAGAGCCAGCAAGCCCTTGTTGGTTGCTGGCATGGGTTGCGACTAGCGAGGTTGCGATGGCCTTGCTAGTGCAGCCTCATTGATTGTGGACAAGGGTGTGAAGGCCTTACCCAAGGCGAGGGCTTGTCAATCCTTGCTAGTAGCTAATGAGACTTGCTGGTCTTTGCCTAGTGGCTGGCAACCCTTGCCGGCCAAATTGAACGGGAAAAAAAGAAACAAAAAGAAAAATATAAAGGATAAAAAATGCAATAAATTATTAAGCCATCATTGAAAATGTCATAGATTAGTGCCTAGATGTTAACACATCATTTCGATTCATGTGAACTCATAGATTCATATAGTTATGAGAGGATCGAAAATTTTATGGATTCGAAACAAAACTAAGTAAAAGACATTAGAAACTAATAGACTAACTAACGATACGGATTAGAAGTTAACCATTCTTGAGTGCCAGGTGTCGACCATGAAGAACAAGGCGTGCATGAGAACCACGACACCCATTTCTTCCCTTTCGGTTTTCTCCCCAACCCGAAGCTTCAGAGGAGACATCGTGATTAATCCTTTCTAATGATTACTCCTCTCCTTGGGATTTAAAACAAAGATCTGCACACTCAAGCTAAACTCCCTCAGAATTCACGACATTCCCTCCTCCCCAAAAACAGACCCAAAACTCTCTCTTTCCATTTTCATCTTTCCCCCTCTCTTTTGTGACCTGCACAGAAGAAGAACTCAGCGACTTCAGCTTCTTCTTCTTTTTTAGGACAATTGAGGGCGGAATTCCGAAGAGCAGCAAGCCAACAGCGAAGCCGAGCAACCGGTAAGGAAATGATGAGGACCTAAACTAGAATTTATCCGCCGTTTGTTGAGGGAACTTGCGGAGCATGCTGAATGGTGGAGGATCAAGTTTGATGCTTCTGTTTTGAGTTGAAATAGGTTAGATGGGCACTCAAATGAAGCTGTTAGTCTTTGCATGTCATGATAGGGGTTCGGATGGTTAAGGAACTGAGTGCGAGAGAGCTGAGTTGGTCGAGTTGGTGAGTAGACATCTGCTGAGTAATAGATGAGCGTTGCATGCTGCTGTTGAGGAGTCAAGACACAAATACTAGCCTTGAGTTGGGCTGTGGATTGCTATGTGTAGTCAAAGCGCTAATGAGATCATTTTTGGGTACTGTCAGAGAGGTGTTGAGGTACTAAAAGTGGTTGTAGATGAACTAAATAATTTGGTTGAGCTGTAGATGGGGATAGTGGTTTAGGATGTTCCATTTGGGAAAGACGGAGATGGAAAACTTACTAGTTTATGCATCACTTGGGGTTTTAGAGGTATAGTTAAAGGGAAGAACTAATTTTCTTAAGAGTGTACTGACTATTTTAGGCTTCGACCACTAGTTGTAGAGAGTTTCTTGCGAAAATGTGTTGGCGAGAACATTCTCCCTTAAAACAGCAAACTGACCTGCAGAAAACAGCAGAATCTTAGGTAGTTCTACGAATTTTTTGTAACTTTATAGATGGATTTGAACCTTAAACCCTTCATGCAAGTTGTAGGAAATAACTTTAGGAACAACATATCAAAATTTGAGAACAAACGGTCGAGATTTGAGTAGTGAAATGACCCTTCTTCAGTAGACACTTAATCTGGAAGTTGCCGCAGAATTTAGGGGTAAAGACAGCAAATTACTGCTCTTTATACATTGAGATATAGGCTTAGGTTTCTGGATGAAATATGTTAATCTATGTTTCTTCTATAACATACTAAAATTTCGTAGCATTTTGATGAGATTTGGTGCACTTTCTGCTTCTGTGATTGAAACTACCTGTGTCAGCTTGTATCCTGCCTTGATCCGAGACTGTGCAATGGATGCTGTGCCTCTTGTACCTGGTTTTCATGGCATATAGGGAGTCTAATGGTCTTGTGATAATGGTTAGTTTGTGCATGAGCATGCCTCTTCCATAATTCGAAGTGTGGCCATTGCATGGTTACCAATTGTGGCGTGTGTGTGCAATGAGTACAACATGAATGAAATGTTGTGTGAGCATGAGTCCTACTTGAAGTAATTGTGTACTCTTGAGGTCTTATGCATGCTGTGAGGTGATATATTTCAGAGGTTTGATGTGTGAAATGTGAATTAAATGAGTAAGAGATTTCCATCGATACTGAGATGCTGGTGATGCCCCGGGGAGTGGGATGCCCATGCTGTGTGATCTTGGATGCCTCGGTTGAGTGAGATACCAGGATGCCTCGGAGTTGAGATGCCCCTGTGTGTGATTAGGGATGCCTCGGTTGTGGGATATCGGGATGCCTCGAAGTGAGATGCCCCATGCTGAGTGATCTTGGGCTGCCTCAGTTGTGTGATACTGGGATGCCTCGGAGTGAGATGCCCATGATAGCAATATCGTGGAAGTCCGGATGTGGGATTTCGGAAGTGACTTGATCGGGCCGGCTTGCGTTCCGGTGGGTAAACTGATCTAGGGTGGACTTTGATGTACACGCTATAATGTAAATTCCACTTGGCGTGTGAGTTCGCCTGCTGCTGTTGCATTCATCTTATTTAGATTAGGAGCATGAGGTATACATGTGCATTTAGTATGTTTGTTACGAAGTGACTATTCATGTGACATTTTAGTATTCATTTAGTTATACCTGTGACAATCCTGCCTTAGTATGTTGAGCTATTTGGTTGTGTTCTCTTGTTTTCTTTGGTAACTATGGATTGTCTAGCTTACGGTCTTATTATTTCTTTAGTGGGCAATGCTCATTCCTTTCTATTTTTCAGATCGTTAGTATGGATGTACCACCATTGCTCGTTATGGGGTGATAGCATGCATTGATGTTTCTTTCCACGAAGTATACGACCCCGATATCGAGCTGACCTACACGAGATATGAGGCTACGCTTTGGATGGACGATGGCAGGGTAGGCTGGATTCCTATGAGGTTTGTTGCTTGGTTTATAAAACATGAAGGGGAGCTGTTTGGCCCTCTTTAGTTCGGTGCTAAAGGACCTGGAGCCGGGGCAGGAGGTGCTTAGACACCCAAATCATGATGAAGCCGGAGAAGACATCTTTTGTTTTTTGGATGCACGTGGGCTAGTGTGGGGGTAGTGAAGTTAGGAACCCCTCTCACCCTTTTCCCTGGCTGTTTACTTACATTTTTGTTATGAACACGTAAATATATGTTATACATAGTTGAAGAACTTGTAAGTAATCCAGGTCGACGTATGTAAGCCCAAACGGTTTTTAAAAGGAAAGTTAATGAAGCTTCTCACGATCCTTATAAATTTCTTAGTTGGAATGTCTAATACTAGATGACAGGATTATTGCAGGGTGATCATGTGTTATAAAGCTTTAGATCATAAAATATCCATGTTATACATGCTAACCAATTAGTTATGGATGCTATAGTGCGATAATTGAAATCAATAAGTCCTGTCAAGATGATAATCCGTTGAATTTCTGCTAGCGCTTAGTATGTGGCGCTGCTGGTATGTCATAGCTTTGGCTCTGGTCGTCACACGATGTCCACGGCTTAAACTAAAGGAAACTAAAAACAAATGGAATTTTTTTTTTTTGAAAGTAAATATTTCGTTCATTTTTCAAGATGATATATGAGAGGTTCTAAACAAAGCAAATTTCAAACAACAAATTGGAATAACAAAGCATAAATTATTGTGATAAGCGTACTTTCGTCTCATAAGAACAAATCTACCTAGGCATAAAATAGAACAAACTATGGCATAATGTGATTTTGTTGATGTGTGTTTGGAATGAGATTTCTCAAAAATGATGAATGTTGCTTTAACTTAGACACCTCTAAACCAAATCAAACCAAACCAAATAGAAGCCAAAAACCCTAGCCCTATTGTGTAGAATAGTTGGAAGGGAGGCACCATTCCCACGGCTATCATGGCTTCATCCACAACCATAATAACATGAAGACAGTAATGTCAAAGCCACTTTCCCATGTCGAAAAATGCGTACGAGTATATTGTAACTGCACTCGTTTGTGCTCTCCAAGGGAACAACAATCTACTCCCTTAGAAGTCCCTTAGCCTCAATGAGGTTTTTCACATAATAGTGAAGGATATGATTATTCCAATGACTTTATAGATATCCATTTCGGGTTTAGTTATTTATCGGATCTGCTGTTGTTATTTCAATTTTGTTATTCTAGTTATCTTATGTAGGTTGCATCTACATATAGAGATAGACTAATTTTTATGATGAATTGATTTGATTGTTGAGTTTAAGAAGTTAGCTTTTCTTAATCCCCCGGGCTGCCCCTGCCCCCCAACACCCGGATTGATGCTTCTATCTCTTTCGTTCGTTTTTGTAGTTTCTCTCTTTTCTTGTCATTTGGTTTCTTTCTATTCTATGTGTTGTACTTTATTAGTACGTCCATGATGGAGTGCAATTAAGATGCACCATTTCGTCTTGATATGTTATGATGGAGAGACACTATTTGAAGGTGTATGAGGGAGTCATATAAATAACTTCAAAAGATAACTATTGTGTTGGTTGGCAGAAAGAACGTTAAAAAAGAAACTGTTCTCTCTTCTTCTCATCTTTCCATCAAAGGAAAAAAAAAAAAAAGGCATTCCATTACTCCTTTACGAAGACAATCGGCATTAACGCTGTGGAAATTGGATGTTTTCCTCGTGATTGCATTCAGACCATCGTGAAGTCATATTGTTCGTCATTCATCGTAATTCAACGTTCGTTCTAGGGTAAATTGTTCATTGTGCATCAAAGAGGATAGTCATTTCATCCACAGACTTTCTTCCAACATTGCTATAGAGCCTAGTTATGATTTCTACCTTGTTTTTCTATCGAACTTTCTCATTTGCTATTTGACATGGGGATCAAGAGGATGAACTTGACATCGTTTGGATGTTCATTGCTTGAAAATTGCAACATGAATTGTTGAAAACAAACAGAAGTGAAGAACGGGTTTGGAGGTTGAGTACACCCGTACAATTTGGGCCTTTTTCGAAAGTATTTTTTCGGCCAAAATCAATTTTTGAATATACAAAGTGAAAGTATTAGTCAAGATGAGTTGAACAGTGGGTCGAATGCTGCCGGAGGACACCGAATGCACCCACATATGCGGCCAAAAGCCGCGGCGTGTGGTCGCCACATACCAAACACGCTAGGCATGGCCAGCATGTGAGTGCCACACGCGCATCGGCGAACCAACGCTTGCTGACGTCATCGATGACATCAGCCAACGGTCGGTAGCCGCTGGATAATGTCATCAATGACGTCACCGTATCGACGGTAGTTATCCAGCCGGCAACCAACCGGCAACTTGACCTAAGACCCAAGTTGAAGGACCAACCCGACCGACGATCGATCAACCGATTCCGGTGGTCGAATCAGTCGGACCGATTGAACCGACCAAGAGTTTTAATGGCGCGTTGGCACATGCACCACATTCGCCGCACACTTAGGCAATGCGTGTGGGTGCGTAAGTGATCCAATTAGTGCGTGATCAGCGGTATTTTGGTTTTTATGGATGTGCTCTATAATGTGGTATATTTATTTTACATGTTTAAGGTTTTTAAAGGTATAAAAATGTGTACGGAACCCTAAGCACTCGTATTTTTGGGTATAAATATATTGTTTATTCTTTTAACCTGTATTTTCTTATGGTTTTGGAAATACATAAGCTAACCTACATGAAAATGGTCACATATATATTGTGTAAGCTTGGTTCGATGATAGCATGCATATAGCTTGATATGCTTGTGATTTCTTGGTTCCAAGCAAACTCGAACAATGGTTGGAAATCCTTAATTTTTTATTACATGTTGAATTATGGTTTTGATTATTGTTGTTGCATGATTATATTTGTACGTTGGTTCACATCATGTTGTGCCTTTTATATTAATGGAAAAATGTGGAAATTACATGAGGTCATGTAATTATTTTTCTAGTGGGAGTTCGTAGGTTAGTAGAATTCGAAAGAGTTCTCACCTAAAACTTAAAATTTGTGCAAATTAAATTAGTAAATGATAGTATAACAATCGTACATAGAAGTTGATTTGGAACATAGTGAACTTTCATTTCTGTGTCTTTTGTTGAATTATGATTAATTTAGTTTGTCTTTACCGTAAATTAAATATATGTATTACTTTGAAAAATGTGCTAGTATTGATTCTATGTTTAGTATGTCAATGTGTTTTAGTAATTGATTATGACTTCGACATCCAAGACCATTGTGGCTGACCTCAATAAGGGTGAGAAGTTGAATGGTGACAATTATGGTACTGAAATGTTTAGTACATCCTTGAGGAGCAAGAGATTTTGGAAACCCTCAACTACACCATGGATGAACCTGAGTATAGAACTTCAACTCAACATAGGAGATATCTAAAAGTTTATCAAGCTTGGAAGAAGAAAAATAACATTGCTCACATCATGTTGCTAAGTTGTATATAAGATGATCTCATGTGTTAGTTTGAAAATTATGATAAAACTCAAACAATGTGGGTTGCCTGAAAGATAAGTTTGGAGGTACATCTGCCACTAAGTTAAGGAGACTCACCATCAAGTTTGACAAATACTGAAAGCGCCCAAATGTAACGATGTGGCAGCATTTTCAGGAGATGTCAAATATGATTTGTGAGCTAAAGTCAGCAAGTCATTCCCTTATTGATGAACAACAAGTTCAAGCTGTTATAAGGTCTCTTCTTGACAGTTGGAAGCATATAAGGATCAATATAATGCATAATGAGAATATTTTCACTTTTGACGATATAGTGTGTCATTTGGAATTAGAGGATGAGTGTCTAGAGGCTACAAGATCCTTTACCCATGCTCATGTTGCTGAATTGAGTTCACGTAATGCTTCGGGCTTCAAATGCAAAAGGAACCACCAATTCAACAACAAATGAGAGGAGATTGATCAAGCACCTAAGAGAGCTAAGACTTTCCGACACAAGAAGCGTGATGGGAAGAAGGACAAGACCAAGATGAAATGTTACAATTATGGCAAGATGGGCCATTTTACTCGTGAATGCACCAAGTCGAAAGAGATACCTTATTACTCCATTACTTTAAGTAATACTTTTGTTTCTAGCACTGTAATGCTTGTTAAATCTCATCTAATACAGATTGTAGACTCAGGAGTAATAGACCACGTAACTAGAGACCGAGGAGCATTTGTGAAGTATCGTTGGATACAACCTGGAAGAATATGAATATATGTTGGGAATAACTCAAGAGTTGAAGTGATGGGTATCGGCACATGTAAATTAATTTTATGTGGTGGTTGAAGTCTATTCCTACATTATGTCCTCTATGCTCTAGATATTCGACGGAACTTAGTCTCATTTGTTGTTCTTTTCAGTCTAGGTTATGTATTAAATTTCCATGGTGATTGTGTTAACATTTGGTTTGGAAAGTTTATTATGGTTCTAGTCATATATTGAATGGTTTTATGATGTGAGACATTAACTATGATGTGTGCAATGTTGATGTTGATGGTTCTTTAATTGCATCTTCTAGTAATGTTGAGATTGATGCAAATACTTAGCATGCTAGACTAGGTCACATTGGGTTACAAAGAATACAAAGGTTTGCTAAAGAATGCCTTTTAGAGTCACTCGCTAATGTTGATCTATCCATATGTGAACATTGTCTAGCAGGAAAAGCAACTAGAAAACCATTCAATAAAGGAACTAGACGTAAATTTCCATTGCAATTCATACATTTTGATATTTATGGTCCATTAAAAGTGAGGGCGAGGCATGAAGCCTCATATTTCATCACTTTCATAGATGATTTCACACATTTCGGTTATATCTTTCTGATCTCCCATAAGTCAAAAGGTTTAGACTACTTTAGACGATATATAGCGTTGGTAGAGAATCAGTTGAACAAAACAATAAAAGCATTGAGAACCAATCGTGAACGTGAGTATCTCTATCTAAGCAATTCAAGGCTCTTTGTGATGAAAATGAAATTGTATGACAATTGACTATTTATGGTACTTCGCAACAAAATAGGGTTGCTGAAAGAAGGAATAGAACCTTATTAGAAATGATTAGGTTTATGATGGCACAAGCAAATTTACCTATCTCGTATTGGAGAGATGCGTTATTAACTACTGCTAATGTACTTAACCATGTGTCCTTAAAATTAGTCACTTCCACCCCTTATTAATTGTGGACTGGTAGTACGTCCATGGGGTGTGCAGCTTATGTTTATGATTTTTCCCATAAATATGACAAATTATGTCTTAAAGGGAAGAAATGTATCTTTATAAGATATTTTGAACATTCCAAATAGTGCGCGTTCATAGATGAACAAGCTGATGGAAGTGTGACCGAAATGGAGTCACAAGATGTCACGTTCTTGGAGAACGATTTTCTTAGTAGAGGTGAGATTAATAAACTTCCAATTATATGAGATGAAAGATCTTGATAACACACCCACTAATGTTGTAGAGGGAAATGAAGATTTACCTCAACATACAAAACCTAGTGGGAGTGTTGCAGCACTTGGTGAACTAAATTCAAGAGAAGTTCAATTACGTAAAAATAATCGTAAAAGTATTACCGGTCGTCGTTTTGAGATTGAAGATAAAGCATATGATTGCTCCGTAAGACGATGCTAGCCTAAGACTGTTCAAGAGACTTCTCATCCTCTGATAAGGTAGAATTGAGAAAACTTTTGGAAGATAAAATGAAGTGAATGAAGGCAAATTATGACTAGGACGTGGTTGATCTCCCACCCAATCACAAGGGTATTAGAAATAAATAGGTTTTAAGATTAAGCAAAGGGCGGATGGATCCATTGAAAAGTATAAAGTTCATCTTGTAACGAAAGGTTATACTTAACAAGAGGATATAAACTATGAGGAAACATTTTCACCAGTTGTAAGGTTTACCTCAATACGCCTTATCATAACCATCGTTGCATATTTAGATATTGAATTACATCAAATGGATGTAAAGATGACATTTCTCAATGGAGAACTAGATGAAGAAATCTATATGAAGCAGCCAATAGGTTTCATAGTTAAAGGTTAAGAGCATAAAGTTTGCAAGTTTCATCACTCAATGTATGGCCTTAAGCAATCATCTAGACAGTGGTATTTTCGTTTTCATCAAGCCCTAATGACTTTTGGATTCATGATGATCAAAGAAGATCACTATGTATATGTCAAACGATTCGAAGATAAATTTGTGATTTTACCACTTTATGTGGATGATATTCTATTGGTTGGAAATGACAAGGTTTTGGTTACTACCATAAAACAACAATTGTCCTCCAATTTTGAAATAAAAGATATGAGAGAAGTTGCTTATATATTAGGAGTTAAGATTGAAAGAGAGCGATAGAGGAAACTCGTTACTTTATCACAATAGTCTTATATAATAAAGATTTTTTTAGCATTTTAATATGTAGCAATGTAATCCTATTGATACTCCTGTCATGCAAGGTGAAGGCTTAAGTACTAAGATGTGTCCTAAGACTTCAGAAGAAAATAAAGAAATGGAAATTGTTCCTTACACTAGTGCGGTCAAAAGTTTAATATATGCTATGATGTGTACTCGACCTGACATATGTTATGCTGTGTGGTTGATGAACCGATATCAATCAAATCCTAGTCAAGTAGACTAAAAAGTAGTAAAAAGGAGCTTAAGATATTTAAAAGGTACCATAGACTATTGACTTTGTTACCAAGGGAATGATTTACGTCTATTAGACTATTCAGATGCTGATTGGGGAAGAGACCTAGATTAGCATAAATCGACGACTTCTAGATATGTGTTCTTGCTCAATGAAGGTGCAATTTCTTGGAATAGCAAGAAACAGATATGCATGGCCTTGTTTACGATGGATGCAGAATTTATTGCATGCTCTGCCACAGTGCAAGAAGTCGTATGGCTAAAACATTTCTTGAAAAATTTAGCCATTATCACTAAGGTTCCAAGACCAGTTATAGTTCATTGTGATAGTCAAGCAGCCATTGCCTATGTGAAAGATCCCAAGTATCATGGAAGGACGAAACATATTGATATAAAGAACAACTTCATCAGAGATATAATAGTGCAGAAAGAAATAATACTTCAATACATTTCAACTAATATAATGGTTGTTGATCCATTTATGAAGGCTGTTCCTAAAAACATATTCTTGACTCACGGGATGTCTCTAAGGTTACGTAGAATGTGATATGTAATATTGTAGAGGATAATTGGTTTAATATGTATGTAAACATATATATTGTACTTGTTTGTTCTTAGTGACTTGATGTTTTATAAATAAGTACAAATCTATTTTGAGATTAGCATAAACACACATATATTGTTGAAAAGTATATCAGTAGGCAATGATTGGCTCACTCACACGAGCAATCACTTCAAGTGATATAGTTAGCACATTGAGATGAGACGTTATGTACAAATAAATGCAGAATACCAAGTTTAGTACATAAATAATATGTCGCGTTGATTGGAGTCAAGACGAGGGCTGTGATTTGTATATGACAAGACCGAACATGATAGTCTCACAATCATGTATGCTTCATGTATGCTTGAAAGATGTCGGATGTGAGTACTTAATTGGGCGCTATAGAAAGCGAGCTAATATAGCACTCGAGCTAAACTTAGGTATCTAAGAAGCACGTGACTATGTTTAGGCAAAGATCTATATAATTGATATATTTAATAAATGACATACGGTTTTATATAAAGAGAAATCCACTGTAACATGTAATTTATACTGCATGTGCATTGTACGACCAACAAGGGAAGGTGAGTAAAATTATCCCTATTTACTCATCGTATGAGCCCTTGAGGTAATTTATAATTTACTTCATTTTGTGCCATATGTTACTTTTGACTATGTTCTCGAAGTGAAATATCAATATTGCTATTTTAGCATGTTACCGGCGGTCATGAATAGATATGACTTTATGGGACGTGTCTAGGAAAGCAATTGTTCTGAAATTAAGAGAGACATGAAAGCAAAGGAAAACTATTGTTATTTTACATCTATCACATGTATTTACTGGTCGACCAATTATATCGCCTTCTGTGATTTTGAATATAATTGTAAATACATGGTGTTATGAGAATAGTCAAGTATATGCTTTAAGGGATGGGTATACTTGGATTGATGTAGCAAAATATGTCTGGGGTACCGTAAGACATCAATTGTTTATTTCTTTTTAGGGTTGTAGCCATTATGTCATCCTTAATAGGTGCATAATTTGAGCTCCCAAATGCAGGTGTACTCGTTGATCCCACAGTTTTCTTACCAGTATGGATTGTTTCTAAAGTTGATGAATGTTGAATACCTTATATTCTTGATAGAGTACTATCAAGCCCATCATGTCCGAGTGGGAGATGTTATACTTTATTTGTCACGCCCTAGATCCTCGAGCGCACGCACATCCCTCGGTGGTCGATGAAATTGCGACGTCCCAAGACGCATCGCGGACTCATTCATTTTATTGCACATGCGGAAGCGAACAAATAATACCCCTGACAGCAAACAACATAGGATAGAAAAACAGGATAACAAATTCATAACCAAAACACACATTTATAAACAACCAACTAGTTTATATACAATACTAGTCTATCTAACAAAAAGATTAGTCCTCAAAAGGAAACTGTCCTACGATCCCCTAGTCGGACACGTTCACCGACCCTTCCGACTCCACAAGCTTTGGGGGTGTCAGGTCCACCACAGCACCATCAGGAGGGTCAGCTGCATCCTCGCCCAGAGCGGCGTTGAGCTCACCAGCAAGGATATCAAATCCCTGAAGGGGACCTACCCTATACCTATTGAGTCCATAGCGGTACCACGCCCTGAATCGATGAGATACCCTCTCAGGTAGGCCCTCATCAACCTAGACAATGGTCACCACTAGCTCATAGACTCAATGACTACTTGGGACAGGAACGTCCATGTCCTGCTCAATAATGGCCCGTGGCTTACCAAAACAAATCGGCGAGGCCACCATCTAAGGACCTAAAAAGAATTGAGCCCACGACGGGGTGAGATAATGTCTAAGCAAGTTCACCCCCTAAACTCCAACTAGGAAGGAAATATGCCTAGCCACACAATCAAAACAGAGGACTTACCTCGCCTCAGTTCCCACCTGCATGTCAGCACAGTTCAAATACTCAACTATATGCAGTAATCAAACTCAAGCAATTGGAACGCCACCACATTCATCTCAACAAACACAAGGGTCCCGATTATAAGGCCAAATCGTTACGACACGTCCCATTCCGTCCCACACAATTTCGTCCCATAATCCGGCGCGTCAATTCCACTCAACATGCATGCCAATTTTTAATCATGGCCTACTCGAAGTTCGGCGGTCTTCTGGTGTAACCAGGCATCACCTCATCGACGGCATTCCACATAGGAGTATCGGTCCAACCTCTATTGCAACCGGCATCTATTGATAGGGCATCCCATATAGGGGCACGTCCACCTAACTCATTTCGGGGACGGGTTCGCTTAACCAACACACAACCATTCAATCTCGGCCAAGGACACCGTGCATTGCACTCAAATGCCTCGATTAAAATAGTGAACCTGGCTTATTTTCTTTATATTAAAAATACATGGTAAAATAATCGTGTGTGGGTACACGGTTGATTTGAACAAAAAAAACTGATATCTTCACTTTAAAATCCCACTGTTTGATATAGTCTTTAAAACCATTTTCGGTGTTAAAACCCGACACCCGGGATTTTCTATTTAAATACTAAAATTTCATAATTTTGGAGTAAATAACCATAATTCCAATCACCACTCAATTTGCACAATTTAATACTCAATTGCAGAAACTAAGCACACCATTGCAATCAGCATGAAATTCCGGTCACCGGACATCCCGATATAATTTCTGAAAAATATTAAGTAATTAAATAATTACCAAAATTAATTAAATAATGCAAATTTAAATACAATAAATACAACTTAGGCCGGAAATGCTAATCTAACAACTTAAATGGGCCTAGAAAATTTTGAACCTATCTAGATAAATAGTACGATCTAATTAGCCTCTAATTAAACCGTTCTAACCACCTAACATGCACAATTGAATAATTAAATCGCTAATCCATACTAACTAACCACCTAAATCTTAATTAGCCTAAACTAATTATCCAACAAGCGTCATTAACTCCATAAAAAGAGTTTAGCAAGTAAACTCACCGGTTTTGCAATCTGGTGAGTCCACAATGTTGGCGACGCAGAGCGGGCGACAACCAAGCCTGCGGCGACACCAACAGAGATCCGAACGGGCCTAGAAATGGGCCTCGAAGTCCAAGGGCCCTTGCTGTCTTCAACCTCTGTCCTTGGGCCAAAGGAGCTGCTCAAGTGGCTTGAAGCGACAAGGAAAGACAACGATGGTGCAACGGGGCTAAGCGAGCAACGGCGATGACTCCGGTAGCTTGGACGGCGATGGACGACGGCCAAGTGACTCGCGGGACCTGCGAGTAGAGCCGAATGATGGCGCTGGACCGCGGGATGGCAAGGACGAGTGGATGGGCAAACGGTGCTGGCTCGAGCTCATGGCTGGCGTGCGGTGGTTTTGGCGGCTCGTGAGGCGGTCGATAGTGAAGGGGCTGCTGGTCAGTCACTCTATTGTTCTCTCAAGCTTCAAATGGGCACAACAATGGATAGAGGTGACTTCTAAGGAAGAAGAAGACTGTAGAAGCTTGGGGGGTCCCAATTGGCGTAAATATCAAGCAAAATACTCATTGCTTGGCCCGCACTTGATCAGCCTTATCCTCAGCCATTTTTCCTCATTCAATCTTCCCCTAGAAGCTTCATTTGATGCCTCAAATGTTGTACACCCCCTTGGCCTACGAATTTGCTACTTTCCTTGTTCAATTCCATTTAAATTTCTTTTCAATTGGATTCAATTTGGCGCCCATAAAATTAACAACGGTGCCCACACTTGAATTCACATTTTTCCTCATCAATTAAACCAACTTGACGGCCAAATATGCAATTAAAAACGGTCCCTTGAATTTTCCGATCCAAAACAGCTCTACTTTGAATTTTCGCCCAAATCTCGGGTTTGCAGAAAAATCTTTGGAGGATGAGTCAACATTTCTAAAATGAATCGTGACGTGACAGAACTTACAATTTCTGAAATCGGGTTTAAATTAGTGGTTAATTTCAACCGGGCACGATTTTAGCGTGACCTAGCCTACCGGGTAACTTTTAGGAATTTTTAGTGCAATTGACCCATGGTCGATTATTTTCGAGGTACGTTGTACATCTTCGACTCATCGGCAACTCTTGGTTTCCATGAAAATCTCAAGATTTCAAATACGGGCACATGGTACAGAAATGACAGATAAATCGGTCTAGTGCCGTTCGATAAAAAATTTGCAATCAGGTGGGATCACCCACACACTAATCACATACTTCTATCGAATCGACATATCTCCGATCTCTGATCGATTCTGACAGTGCCGTAATGACCCTTGTAGATTAGCACGGTCGAGCAGTCGATTCCTAGTCGAATTCTCAAGTCCATTGCGTTAAAATCCCTTAACGGCTTCACTAGATAGACTAGTTATCTTGTGAGTGATCAGCTCAAAGAATAGAACTATTGGCGCGTCGATGAAAAGCCCGACTTATTCAATTGAAAATAGAACCTAGAAATCAGGATGTCACATTATTAATATGTCCATGATAGGGTGCGATTACGATGCACCATTTCATCTTGATATGTTATGATGGAGAGACACTCTTTGAAAGGGTATGAGGGAGTCATATAAATAACTTCAGAAGATAACCATTGTGTTGGCTGGCAGAAAGAACATTCAGAATGAAACTATTCTCTCTTCTTCTCCTCTTTCCATAAAAAAAAAAAAAAAAAGGCATTACATTACTCATTTACGAAGACAATCGACATTAACGCTGTAGAAATTGAATTTTTTCCTTGTGATTGCATTAAGACTATCATGAAATCATATTGTTCGTCGTTCATCCACAATTTAACATTCGTTCCCGGGCTTCCCGGGTAAATTGTTCATTGTGCATCAAAAAGGTTAGTTGTTTCTTCCGCTGACTTTCTTCCAACACTGTGATTCTACACCTACCTTTGTTACGTGTAGCAACCTAATCTTGTTACCGTCCCTCAAGAGGAAAGGAAGAGGAAAGGTCAGGTTTAAGAGTACCTTGACTATGAGAGTTCCCTCATGGTTCACGTTCCAAAAGACATCATCACCTCATCTTTTGAATGGAATCTCTTGTAAGTTCCCTTGTACATGGTCGCGAGTTCTCCTAAACTTGTACCCCGCGTGATAGCGAAGTGTCATGACCCATACCTACATGAGCAATACACCTTGAGAAAAGAGGTCGGGTGTGGATATTGGATTTAATGGTACCTTTACCATAATAGCCCTCTTGATAGTACACTTCGCCTATAAGGATGGCATCACTTAATCCTTTGGGGTACTACCATATTGAGTGTGCTAAATCACGGTGAGTCTTATCAAGACCCATACCCCTTGCAACAAGTTCATCTATAAGATCTAGTTGTTTAAGATAACCTAAAAATAAGACGAGAGTCACCACTAGCCTCATTTTTTAGAGGTCAGCTAGAAAACCCAATCGAGGGTTGTGAGTGTTCCCTTAATTCCTATGCAACTAGATATCTAGGTTCGGAGACTTGAGTTATGCTAATATCTCTATTGGCGTCCTTTCGATGCCTAATAGTATGTTATGTTTACCTAAGGTGTCCATGTATTTCTGCTTTAAGTTCTCAGGATCGTTTATCCTATATTAGGAGATCATGTGTGGTTGGTAATTTACATGCTATTCTATTTCTAGAAAATGTGAAAAGAAAGCAATCAATTGAATTGAAATTGCGAGACATTAAGTAAACAACAAAGGAAAGTAGTAAATTTATCATGCAATTCTAGAAAAGATAGAAAAGAGAAATATAATTAAAACTCAAGAAAGAAAAGAAACCCGTAACTTGTCGGGCTTTTATACAAATAATAGAAACCTGAGACATATGTCGGGGATGAATGGTACAGAGATATGGTCAAATTGAACATCGACCTTTCATCATCTTCGTGTCATCTTCATCTTCAGGATCCTACTCTAAACCTAGTCTAAGAGTTATAACTAGGTACATACAATAGAAAGAAACAAGCATACGCGTCAAAACAACCAAAAGCACAACATCATACCAAAGTCAATCAATTAAAGAAAGTTCAATTCACGAATCATATTTAGGCCTCGGGGTCGGCCTTTGTAGTTCATGTATAGGTCTCTCTAACACACCTATCCAATTCATTTTATGACTTACAGCTATTATTGATCAACCGTGTTCTCGCATGGCTAATAAAACTTATAAGTTTCTAACAAAGCATTATATGTGATTCGCAAGATCTACCCTCGGTGTCATGCGTCGGCCATAACATACATCTAGAAATTACATGCACGGGCGTGAATTAAACACATAAGCAAGTCTTTTGGACCTTATTTCACAATCAATTGAACAAATGAGTAAACCGTTGATGGGTCACTTAGTATAAAGGGCATGCGCCAATCATGAACACAAACATTTCTAATGAATGATGTGATTATATGAATGAAGGTACATGTGATATTTTAACGATATTTTTTGAAATCATCCAGAAAGTTTTTGAGATAGAGTGATGTCTCGGCTATGGAAGGCATTATATTGCCAAGGCTTGCTCAAAGCTTGCATAAATGAACTCACAAGTTTTGCAGACATCTTGAATACAGTCTAAACCATGACTTTCACAATTGTCAAATCAGGATTTAAAGAGATTTGAAAATATTTTAGATTAGGAAATATATAGGCTATGGAACACATTCAATTGCTAAGGTTAGCTTGGAACTTGCATAAATACATCACAAGCATCACAGACATTTTGAATATGGTCAAAACCATAACTCTTCCTCAAGCCAAATTAAGCTTTGAAAAAGAGTTTCTAAAACGAATGCTTTTGGAAATATCACATGTACCAAAGCGTTTTCAAGATAAAATTTCAAACATTTATTTATTGAAAGTCATTTAACAATAAAGATTAGAGCATTTAAAACAACTTTCATGAAGATTTTTTTTTTTGGTCAGTAACTTTCATGAAGATGACATGGCCTAATTTCATGCACAAACTAATTTAGAAGGTTTAGCTAAACATCACAATCAAAGGTTCATAAAAAAAGTTTTCCTAAATGTGCCAAGCATGATTTTATGAAAATCAGACAACAAGCAACGATGCATTAGGAATTGGCACAATAGTAGGACACTCAGTCATCACGATCTAGATTCGGTCTACCAAATGAAGTCTAAGAATCACTAAATTTTCACACAACATAGCTAATATGATGATAAACAAATTTCCTTATAGAAACAATAGTACAAAATTGGCAAATATCCTTTTAAACATGGGTGAAAACAGGAGTATGAATTTGACCCCAAGTCCATATTCTAATCTGAATTACAAAAAATGGAAATCGGTCCTAACCACAAGCAATTGACATGAAATCAATGGCATTTGAAAGCTCTAAGAGTACTTTACAACTTTCTAGAAGGGCTTAGGTCTAAACAAGGTCAACTTGATGCTCTAAGACCAAGGTTTCTAAAAACACACACATTAGTCAATAAAAGCTAGAACTTAAGCAGGCATTATTAAGTCTAGAAGTCATTCATGCAATACACAAACGGCATGAAATTCACCAATGCCAAAGGATTTGATGCGAGAAAAGATTTGGATAAACATCTAACCCTAAGTCAATATGTAAAAGGATTAAGCAAATCAATGTCAATACCAAATGACTTAAGACCTAAATGACATACATGATGATTTTGGAATGTGACTAGCCTAATTGAAGCATAGTGTTCATATAGTAAATGATGTTTGATCATGACAATTCAGATAAGCACCCTAACCTTGTTATGCGCACTTTAAAAGTCAAGAAGGCAAAATCATGAGGTTGGGTCTCTAAGAAACCCAAACAAGCATGATAAAGTGCACACATGATAAGGTCTTAATTTAACCTCAATATCATAGAACATGCTTGATTTCAGTTACTTAGGGACATACAAAAATTTAACAAAAAATCTCACATACGGAATATGCGATAATGAAATTTTTTTGTTAAGGGTACGAAAACTAATTAAGATTATGCGAATCGTGACAAAAATGACAAAATAGAAATACGTCTCCAAGCTATATGTTATTGCAGCACTCTTTTACATTAATGGACGCAATTAATGCACTAAATGACATCAAAACTTTGCAAATTATGCATTAATTGAACATATACAACATGTAATGCATTCATCATGAAAGACTTGAGGTGAGTAAGGTCAATTACATGTTCAGATCTACCTCAATTCCTCTTAGACCAAGACATGGTAGATTGAGCTTAGCTCAGATCTAAGTAGTTTTAACCTAGCTAAACATACCTAGAAATTCCGAAAAAAAAAAATATTGGACATTTTATACACAACAACAAACAACTTTTATGAATAAAATTTTCTCTAAAAATCAATACAATCATCTGTACAAAAATAGAAAAATCAGATTTTGGAACGAAAACTGAACCCGAAACAAACCTAGACTACTGCAGAATCGAGCAACTTCAGAGGTGTTTTTCGAAGGTCAAACGTCGCTCAATTGGGGCGTGCAACCTATCGATTTGAAGCTTGTAATTTGTACTTTCAATGTCTAACTTGAGCTAAAATAAGGTCATTTTGGATATCGTTTTGGTCAAAACAGTAAGCCTACTACAGGGAAAATGTAGATTTGAAGCCAAAATCATCTAATCATCTCAAGTTTATCATCAAAGAACAATCAATCACAGCAAATCAATTATCAATCCATTGATCAAATATCTAAACATAAAATTTTTTCTTAAAATTGAACCCTAGCCCCAACCGGTTAATAAGGTCTCGCTTCATGGGGTTCAAGATCAAGAAAATTACCTTTAATGCGGTTTTGTTGATTTTGAGACAATCGAGCCAATGAACACTCGCCAGAGTTCGATTTAATCTCTAAAGTCATGATCGCACACCTCAAATCACATCTAGGATCGGCTGAATCGCCAATTCTCAGTCTGCGAGAAAAATCGGAACCGGTCCAAGTTTAGACTAGCTTTAAGGATCACTAGAGATAGATCGGGTCATCGAACCTGTTGCAATGACCAATCGACTAGGTTTCAACCACGGCCGAGTGGCAAACAAGCGTAGGAACAAATCGAGAGCAACTGATCGGCCTCCAAACAGGGGATAGTTGCTGATTCAAGGATTGAGCAAAACCGGTCCGAGTACAGACCGGTCTTCAAACGCCAAGGAAGAAATGGCCCACCGACTCTCTTTTGGTAATCAATTGATCAAGCTCCAACCACACCTTGGTCAGTGGTGATCTCTCAGTTGATGTTGGGCAGCAACTGAGTAATTGCCTACTGTTGGTTCGAACAACCATAGAAACTCGTCCGATCCGGGCTGGTATGGGAGAACACCGAATGATTGATGACGGCAAGGTCGTTGGCGTGGGGGCCTACGTCAGCGATCAAAGGACGCACATAGTGGAGGAAGGAGGAAGAGAGTTACGCGGGAGAGAGAGTTTGTTCCAGATTTTTTTCTTTAATTTCGTGCAAATGAACCCCCAAAATGGAGTGAAATTTGGTATATATACCACCCCTAAATCAAACAATCATGATCATCCGTTCGATCCAACGGGCAAAATTTTGATTCAATGGTTAGTAGTTGATTTCGAAGGGTCTATTATGATCTTGAGATGTCGGGTAATCAATCCAGTAGGTTTGATTTGCGAAAACCCTAGTCGAAATCGAGAATTGCATCAAAATGCCCAATTAGGGGTTAAATTATCATTTATGAAATCCGGGAGTCGATTGCGAAATCATGGGAAATTGAAAGTGCATAAGTGAAATTAACATAATGACGATCTCGAAACCGGTTGTCGGAGGTCTAGAACAAACTAGCAAGCGGCTGAATCGATTAGCACCGCTAGCGGCCGATCAGACCGATCATACCGATTCACTCTGGTTTGGCCAGTTCTTAATTGGTTTGGTCCGATTCTGGCTAATCCACTCACTTGGGGCCCTTGTAGGTTCAAATTTATGCAATTTGGTCCCCAAATGATCAAATTGAAAAGAAATTTACCCTATGTGAGAGGAAATTGCCTGATTGTGATTCAATTAAACCAATCAAACCTTATGAATGTGATCTAAAGGTATTTTATTAACTTAATTGAATGATTATTATGAAAAACAATAGGTCAAAATCATGGGTGCTTTGAATTGAGCCTAAATGGCTAAAATGATCAAATTTGCAATTTAATGGGTAAAAGTGCAAATCGATTGAAATTGAATTCAATTAGTGTCACAATTATCTTATCTAATTAGCCATCCATGTGTAAGATCACCTATTATATTCAAATTGACCTCGAATTGAAGTGCTCGAGCTTATGTCAAAAATGAATTTAGGTCTAATATCAAAATTGGACTTAGATTTATGAAATTAAACCAAAGTCTGGAATGGGTCAACTTCAATTTTATCTATCGAAGCTTTATGACTTGACTTTATTATGCTTGGAAAAATAATATTCTTCAAATCAAAAAGTTTTTATGTGAATTTTCCAAAATTGATTTCAGATTTGGACTTATCTTAAAAAAATGAATGAAGAACAATCGTCTATTCATAAGTTATGAATAATCGATTTTGGTCCCCTAATTATGGCTCAAAATGGCAATGTGTATTTGACCCGCCAATTCGTGAAATTGAATGCACAAACAGATTTCAAGTAGTCCTAAACCAAATGTTGAAGAAAGAACTACACTTAATTATGACTACAATGAAAGTAATTTGATTTTTTTGTTGATTTAGAAGATGAACTGAAAAATTCGGAAAATAATGTTCTTAATTAAATTTTGTGAAATTTTTATACACAAATCAAATTGACACTAAAAGAAGTATTTTTGAAAACTTTCAATTTTTCTAATATTTTGGTCAAATGTTTGACCAAAAGTTAATATTTTAGTCGATTTTTCCTAAAAGGTCGATTTCTTAATCAAATCTTTCAATTTTTGAGAAACTAATATGACAAAAGTGAAATTAAAGCTTACGCCATCTTTTTTTTTTATGAAAAAAACTGATTTTTAACTTATGGTTGGCTTTTGGTCAAAGGGTTGACAAAAATGTCAACCCGAAAATCGACAGTTTAACTTTCTGGATTTTTCTTGAAAATGACTTGGAAATAGCTTATAAGGGACAATGCAACAAAAAAGAAATGAAAAATGACGTTTTTTAGTCGAGGAATGAGCTTCACCGCAATCAAAAACTCAAATCTCGATTTTTACCTTTTCTTGACGTGTCGACTAAAAATCAAAGTCAACATTAGGCATTTGCATTCTTCATCAATTGGTATAGGAGTAACACTTTTTCTACATCAAATCGAAATAGAGCTAGATTCATTATGTGCTATTTGGTATTGAAGCTCCTTCCTTTCCTCATCATTTATCACTAGAGCAATATATGTTCCTCGTCACCTAGACTTTCCCATTTTCCATTAAAAATATATATATGGATAATGATAAATTATTGATGATTGAATAACATGTGAGCTAACCATGTCCTTAGTCGTCACCATTCCCATATGAAAATGGAAGGTGGAGAGTACGAAACTCCCTTTCTTCAATTTTCTTCTTTTTCCCACCCGGGGGAGGGGGGTGTTTATGGGATTTCCCCATGTGAGCCTAATAGAGGCCCGCCAAGTCTAGGAATACACCTGGCAAACCAGTGCTCTAGAAACAGAGTCTAAGAGTCAAATTAGCCATTATTTTAGTAGGATCAATTGCGTCTTTTAATGTTTTAATTATGGTATGCCCTGTGGACAGAACCGAAATGACTATAAACATATCACTAATGTTGGAAAGTTTTAACTGACGAAAACAAAGTTGGAAAGCTTTCAAAAGCAAAACAAAAAGGGGAGTATCAGACTGGCTCATCTTGGCACTGGAAGCCACCAAAACGTGGAACTTTAAAGCTAAACATGGACGGAACTTACCTCAAAGGAACAAATGAAGGTACCATAGCCTGTGTTGTTCGAGATTGCTTAGGTCTCTTGGTCGACGAAGTTCAGATCAAAGCGGCAACTCTCGTGGAAATCCTAAATCACCTGCAAGTATGAACTGAAGAGTGTTTGGAGTTGGAGTCTGGTAACTTTGAACTGATAAGTAGGGCGTTTAGCGTGGATCAAGTGGGATGGGCTACAAGTGTGCTTATGAATGAGGCCCAAGTCCAATTAAGACTCTTCTCTAACTCATTGGAAACGTTAATCCAATCAAATGATGGACTGAGTCGCCAAAGCCTAAAGACGAAATGTTTCTGTTCAATTTGGGTTTCTCGTCCTCTTCAAGTCCTTTGAGCTCTTTTCTATTCCAAAGCATCTATTATGTATTCTCAAACTTAAGCTTTTTCAATGAAAATTATCTTTATGATAAAAAAATGGAAAAAAAATTGCCAAGATTAAAAAGGATCAATTGTGCAAAGCGGTAATTTCTTTTTCTTTATCTCTCCAAGTAGGACGATCCTAGCACACGAAGTTCTATGGCACTCTGCCGACCAAAGCGAGTTAGATTTCCTTAAAGGGGAAACCTATTACGACCATAATAATAAGATGTTTTCTCCCAAATATATCACGATAGTTAAATAGTTAACTAGTCGGAAAGAAACAAAGCACGCATGAGCATGAATGAGAGAGAGAGATGGGCTTTTGCGAATTGAGAGAAAGATAGCAAGAGAGAGAGAGATAGGTTTTTCTAGGTCCTGGCTATATGCACAAGTTCAATATATAAATTTAATCATTCATAGGGTTTACCTGCTGTTAAATAGACATCCTGTGAGTGCTAGTATGAACACCTAGAGGGGGGTGAATAGGTGTTAAAACAGATTCTGCAAAATACAGTGAAAACCTTTACTTTTAACCTTAGTCTGAATAACAACAGACTTTTGAAACTAAGTCTGAAGAGTAGCAAACTTTGAGTGAGATCAGACTTTAACAGTTAAATAGAACTACGAATAAAATAAAGAGATTCAGGGAAGAGAATAAGAACACAAGGTTTATAGTGGTTCGGCTTAATCCAAGCCTACGTCCACTCTCCCATGCTAACAGCCTTCTTGGCTGGATTCCAGTAGGCAATCAACAAGAGATTACAACTTTGAGTGCAAACACTTAGTAGTAGATCACACTATCTCACTAAGTCACTCTTTTGGTATTTCTCTCACAATAACAAACGTTTAAGCTCGCCAAAGACAAGTGTATGATCGAAGGTCGCTCAGACTTTGGAATTATAAATTCTACGCTCTGTCTCTTATTTGCTCATCGGTCCTTCATCTCCTTAAATACTCCTCCACTTCCAAACTAGCCGTTGGACAGCAACTTGAGGATCGTCTTCCAATCTACCCATTGGACAAATCTGTATCTAGAATATTTGGTAGCCGTTGAGTGACAAAAGTAGAATCCCAAATTGATTCCGATCGCCCATACAAACAAAATCTTGGTTTCCATAAGTAAAGCTTCTTCATATAGAAAGTTCTTGTCTTCAAGATCTAATTGTCAATCAATTAGATTGAGTCAATCAAATCAATCTTGATGTGGAATCCAAATCAGATCACTAGCCGTTATATCTTCGGGGTTTGTGTTACGTTCTGTCGAATCTGGATGTAAAGTCTGAGAGCAATAAACTTTACAATCTGAGTCTGAGTGCGATAGACTTTGCAATCTAAGTCTGAACATATTTGCTTCTTAACAGATTTAGCGTTAAGGTCTGTACACAGTTCTGCTTCCTTCTAGTTCTTCCAAGTGTAGACTTTGACAATATCCTTTACATGTTCTATCATATGCATAGTCTATTACTCAATCATCAACCATTTTAGTAGCCTTTGATTTATTTTGTCATCTTCAAAACATCATAAGGGATTTCCCTAACAGTCTCCCCCTTTTTGATGATGACAAAACAATCTCTGAATATGCAAATGTGTAATCATACTTTCTAAAATATTGATAAATCAATCATCAAATTTTAGATTTTCAAAAAAAATAGATTGAGCATAATAATATATAGAAAAATAATCACAGCTCAATATTATGCAATAAATAATATCAACCAATCAACACATATGCATATTTATATTCTCTCCCCCTTTTTGTCATAATCAAAAAGCGATAATAATGAAAAAAGTATCACGTAGAGAATATAAAATGATAACAAATATGTCTTGCATGAAACATAATTTCTAGAAAAAATTCAGTTTTTACAAAGTAAGTCGAATATTAAAGATATGCAATATAGCTCACTTCGATCATATATTTCAGCAAATATTCAATAAAAATCACCGATGCATTATAAAATTCACTTGACCTTTTTGTCATGATAAAAGATTTGATAATGACAAAAGGTAATAAAAGATGCACTAACCAGATTTTGTAGAACTTAAATTCTGACACATTTACCAGATTTTTCCATAATTGATCAAAGCTCCCCCTCAATTTGTTGCATTTTTTAGGTGATCATGATTCTTTCATTTCTCTTGGATTCGCTTTCTCCCCCTGTGCCATATTGAGCAGAATATTTTTCCATTATTTCCTTTGTAGCAACAATATCCACAACAATCATTTGCATTTTGAAATTCGAGGCAAAAATTTATTTTGTTCAAGCTCATCTCGAATTCAACCTGCATTAACTTAACAAACTTTTTGCACAAATAAGCTGTAATAATATCCACATAATATATAATGCCCTTTCTTCAAATAAACAAATTGAATATCATATATAAAATCATCAATTTAAAATTCAGAACTACTCAACCTTTCGTATGACACATTAGGGATTTCCTCAACAATTTGCAAAACTTTGCACAAGGAAGTGAATCTTTAAGCCTCCAAAAAATAGTATAGAATCTTCATGATTCTAGCTTTCCAAAATCCATATAGAAGATTCTTTTTCTACCTGCAAATTCTTGTATAATAGATAATAATCCTTGCAAAAAAGTCACGTAATATCTTCCTTTGATTTGCGGATCAAGCTTGCTAGATATAAGATATCTTCTAAGAATATAACAAGAATATCCATGAATATGCAATAATATCTTTCAAGATCAAAAGGATTTCTTTGAGCATAAATCTCAGATATATATATTGATGCATTTCGCAAAAAGAAATATGATATTTCTATCACATGCCAAATCAAGCAAAAGTAATGCAATACCTTATGTTTATGACAAGAGATATTTGCAATATAAATAATATATAATTCATAGGCAATCATCTAAAATCATGATAAATGTATGTAGAGATTTGCAAGACAGGATAAAAAATATTCTCTTACCCAAGGTATATGTTTCAAATATACCATTGATTAAAAAAAAATCATTACCAATCTTCGCCTGAGATTCTTTTCTTATTGCACCAAAATCTACGTAGATTTGCAGTCATTCTTGCCTTATTGAATTTCCTGCAATCTACTCATTTCCTTTTTGGTATCCATCAATTTGGATCCTTCCATTTCATTAGAGCAAAATAGAAAATCTCCATAGATAAACAAATATTCTTTCTTAATTCATCATAACAAAGTATTTTAAGGAAAGAATATATTTGCACAATATCACATAAAACATATTTTCACTTTGCAAAATATGACAAAATCTAAGAGTATAAAATCAAACCAAATAAATTCAATTGTCTCTAAGCAAGATATCAAAAATAATCACACGTATCAAATCTCAACTCATAAACATATGATTCTTTCTTCAATAAAACAAATCAAAGAATATGATCATAATAAAATCTAAATCAATCAAGGCACAAAGAGAATTAAAAATATGTCTTCCTTACAAAATTCTCTTTCTTCTTTTCCTTTATTTCCTACAAAAAATAACTCATCTTTTCTTTGGTACTCATTTTTTCTTGGGTCCATGAGAGTTAGTAACATATGTTGTTTTTATCCAATCTTTCTTCATAGGTCTCCAGACTTTAGGACATTCTTTCTCAAAGTGTTTAGAGTCTCCACAATTTGAACACTTGAGGGCATTTCGACCAACAGGTTTTACAAACATTTTTTGAAAATGATTTTTGTAAAATGCATTTGAAGGTTTTTGTCTAAGTCTCTCTTTTACTTTAGGAAAATCAATTAAAGAATCACTTTCCTTATTGAAGCCAAGTCTTGACTGATTATAGTAAGGTACTTGTATGAAAATGATGTGCTCTAAAGTTTTTGAACCATTGGAAAATTTTGTCAAATATTTGAAAATTCATTTTTTAAAGAATCATTTTCTTTGACAAGTATATCTCGACTTTCTTTTGTTTGTAGAAAATCTTTTTACAAAATTTCAAACTTTTCTTTTCGAGAAAAATCATGTTGTCTAAGCTGAGAATTTTCCTTTTTAAGTTCGGAGATCCTTTTAAGAGAAGATTTGAGATTTAAGCAAAGCTTATTTATAAACTTTGAAACTTTGATAGGAATTTTTGAATGGCTTACTTCGATTTCCTCATCGGATTCTGAGTCTGTGTCCGAGTCAGACTTTGATTCTGAGTCTGTGTCTAAGTCAGACTCAAATTCTGAATGTGCCATCAAGCATATATTTCCTTGCTCATCATCTTCTTTTATTGTTCTTTTCTGGCCATTCAGCTTGTATTGTCTTCTTTCATTGAATTTCCTTCCTTTTCTACTCAGCTTTTTGAATTTCTTGATCATAAAAGCAAGTTCTTCGTCGTCCAAGTCATTTTCTGAATCTGTATTATCAGAATTAGTGTTAGATTTTAAAGCGATGGACTTCTTACCTTCGGGATCTTTGTCATTGATTTGTTCCACTTCATAGGATTGAAGAGTGCCAATCAATTCATCAACGGCTGAATCCTCTGAGTCTCTCGGATTAAGGTCTTAACATGGTTCCAATCTTTTGAGAGACATCACAAGAGTTTGTTGACCTTCATTGGGGAAGAAATTTGCTGACCATGATATGCTAAACCATTTACAATTTCTGTAAAACGGCTGAACATATCTCCAATCGATTCTCCTTGCTTCATCTTGAAGGATTCATATTTGCCATGCAGGAAGTTTACTTTTGTCTATTTTACACGATCAGTCCCTTCATATGTAACATGAAGTCTATCCCAAACTTCTTTTACTGTTTCACATGAAGAGATTCTGTTATATTCAGCAGGAGACAAAGCGCAATATAAAGAATAAATGGCTTTTGCATCAAGCGCTTCTCTTTTGGATATCTCCATTCGAGACATAGGAGCATGGGGTTTGGTTTCTTTGTCTTTGCCACTTTTGTTTGATGTAGACGCAGTAGTGGGATTGATTCCTTTTTCCACAACATCCCATTGCAAGGGATCTCTGGATCTTAGGAATGCTTTCATTTTGTTCTTCCACACGTTGTATTCCTTTCCATCAAAATATGGTGGCCTGGTGTTGCTTTGCCCTTCCATAAGTCTTGGTGTCAAGATACTAACCATAGAAGATCTTTAGCTCAAAAGTAAAAACACTTTTATAAACCGAGCACTTGGCTCTGATACCAATTGTGAGTGCTAGTATGAACACCTAGAGGGGGTGAATAGGTCTTAAAACAGATTCTGCAAAATACAGTGAAAACCTTTACTTTTAACCTGAGTCTAAATAACAACAGACTTTTGAAACTAAGTCTGAAGAGCAGCAGACTTTGAGTGAGATCAGACTTTAGCAGTTAAATAGAACTACGAACAAAATAAAGAGATTCAGGGAAGAGAATAAGAACACAAGGTTTGTCGGCTTAATCCAAGCCTACGTCAACTCTCCCACGCTAACAGCCTTCTTGGCTGGATTGCACTATGCAATCAACAAGAGATTACAACTTTGAGTGCAAACATTTAGTAGTAGATCATACTATCTCACTAAGTCACTCTTTTGGTATTTCTCTCACGATCACAAACGTTTAAGCTCACCAAAGACAAGTGTATGATCGAAGGTCGCTCAGACTTTGGGATTATAAATTCTACGCTCCGTCTCTTACTTGCTCATCAGTCCTTCATCTCCTTAAATACTCCTCCACTTCCAAACTAGCCGTTGGACAGCATCTTGAGAATCGTCTTCCAATCTACCCATTGGACAGATCTGTATCTAGAAGATTTGGTAGCCGTTGAGTAACAAAAGTAGAATCCCAAATTGATTCCGATCGCCCATACAAACAGAATCTTGGTTTCTATAAGTAAAGCTTCTTCGTATAGAAAGTTCTTGTCTTCAAGATCTAATTGTCAATCAATTAAATTGAGTCAATCAAATCAATCTTGATGTGGAATCCAAACCAGATCACTAGCCGTTATATCTTCGGGGCTTGTGTTACGTTATGTCGAATCTGGATGTAAAGTCTGAGAACAATAGACTTTATAATCTGAGTCTTAGTGCGATAGACTTTGCAATCTGAGTCTGAACATATTTTGCTTCTGAGCAGATTTAGCTTTAAGGTTTGTACACAGTTCAGCTTCCTTCTGGTTCTTCCAAGTATAGACTTTGATAATATCCTTTACACGTTCTATCATCTGCATAGTCTATTACTCAACCATCAAACATGTTAGTAGCCTTTGATTTATTTTGTCATCTTCAAAACATCATAAGGGATTTCCCTAACACATCCATGTCAAGGTGATAGGTTCTTAAATGGGTAGCTTTTAGACCAAGAACGTCGAACAAATAATTCAGAATTTTGTCACAAAGGATTAGAGCAATTTTTTTAAAAACTTTGAGTGAGATTCTACAGACTTCCTTGAATGCCGGAATGGTGTTTGTCACCCTCTTTCCAAATTTCAATATGGTACTTTCGGGGAATCATATATCAGACACTTCCAATCTATATTTGAAACCACATCGGTGAGCTCTAAAATTGGCCTATAGCATAATCGGCTTGTTTTAGATTTAACTTGCTATATTTTTTCTTTGTTTCATTTTCTTATGGGTTAATACTACAAAGAACCCTAAACTACTAAATATGTGACAAATTTACTAGAAATTAATGTTTTAACTACCAAAAACTCCAAACCAACATACTTTTAATAAATTTGCCTTAAATTGATACATTTGTGATAACTTTACCCTCTGTTAGTTTTCATTAAAATTTATTATCAAATTACTGTGTTGGATGACACGTGACAATTAACTAGTATACCAATTTGAGATTTTACTCTTCGTTTGTCACAGTTGTACTAGTTTTTTGGTTTTTTTTTCTTTTATTAATCAAATTTAACGAATGCTATATTTATCACAAATATATTAATTGGGATTTTCGGTGGTAAAAAGATTAATTTTTGGTAAATTTGTCATAATACTAATTATGGATTTTCTGTGGTCATTTGGAATATATTTGTTATAGATATGTCAGTTTAGGGTTTTTCGTAATCAAAAAGTTAATTTGAGGATATATCAGTTTGAAGTTTTTCGTGGTATTAATCATTTTTTTTTCATTTATTACTCTAATTAGAATTTCTAGGCCAAATGTTTACAATCTTTGTCGGTGCCTAGATCTAAGACTAACGGAAGGCCCAAGTAGCTCACAAGTAAATCTCAACTCGAAACCAATATCGGGGACCCACTCATGCAAGAAATCACTTGAAATACCAAAAGAATAAAACTTCTTTTTTTTTTTTTGGGTGGATGAAGTCTTAAGTTCAAACGGTTAATAGAGCTTTTCCGCATATATTCATGATTTTCCTTAGAGCCCCAGCACTTCCAAGGTAAGTATCGGATATCATCAGTAAAACATAAATTTGATAAATTGATTTTAGACAACATTGGATTATATGGAAGTTTACCTTATTCATTTTGTCATCTAGATATCATAATTGTGTAAGGCTGTTCAACCTCATTCTTTTTTTGCATAAGTTTTCTATTAAGAGACTTGTAAGATTTGGTTTTGAAGTGGTTCCAGTAAAACTAACAGCAGACCTGTTTAATTTACCTAAAAACTAAATAAGATCCCTATATAAATCTATTTGGAACTGCAAGTAAAGATAGTTTGGTTAGATTTCTAGGTTAAACTGGTCGCGTTGCTTACCTTTTATCTTGGATAGTCTAGTCTTTATGTTCGTACTCCTAGATTATTAAAAAAAGAAAGGGAGAAAATGAGGTTCCAACTTCTATTTCATAAGATGCTCTATAATTTCAGACGATACCCATTTTGTGATGCTAATGGGCCTAAGCTAATGAGATTGAAGACGATATTAAAAATATCTTAGTCATCACACTCATTTATATACAGAAAAAATTATGGAATATCTCTTCTTATTCGAAGAATTCTAAAAATGGGAAAATCGTATAAACTCGCAAAATAGGTTTAGTTGCAAGGGACAAAATTCTTCTCTCCGCTTCTCTTTCGTTTTTTCCTTTCAAAATTTTTCGGGTAAAATGCTACAATAATTGCGACTTTGACACGCAAAGACTCAGACACGGACAAGCCAAAAGACATGAGGAATCATTAAAGGACACTAGAACTAAAACGAAAGTCAAGTTTGTTTCTTAAGTTGCGTGGCAATTAATGGCTGCGAGATTCTTGTGGAAGAGATAAGTGCTTGAACTCCAACCTCAAGGACAAACGAGGGACTGCGATATGAGCTCTCCAATTCTGCCACGTGTGGTCGCCAGGCGATCAGCATTGTGTGGCCGTCAAGGAGTTTCAGAGACCGCGTCGATTCCTGGACACACACCCGATCTTTCCCAGCTATAAGTTATCAGCTCTGCTCCACTCCCTCCTCAAAGCTCGCTCTTTATTTGGGGGTCGCGAGTGGTTCTCTGCTTCGCAGAAAGCTTTCAGAGCGAGGGGGAGTCGTCCGATCGTCCCCGGAGATGGCCACTGCGGTACCCACCGTCGGAACTGTAAACAGAGCTCCGGTAATTTAACCGGAATGTGACCTACAACTTTACAACTTGAAGAGTACTTTACAACTTTTTAGAAGGGCTTAGGTCTAAACAAGGTCAGCTTGGTGCTCTAAGACCAAGGTTTCTAAAAACACACGCATCAGTCAATAAAAGCCAGAACTTAAGCTTGAATTATTAAGTCTAGAAGTCATTCATGCAATACACAAACGGCATGAAATTCACCAATGCCAAGGATTTGATGCGAGAAAAGATTTGGGTAGACATCTAACCCTAAGTCAATATGTAAAAGGATTATGCAAATCAATGTCAATACCAAATGACTTAAGACCTAAATGTGACGTACATGATGATTGTGGAAAGTGACTAGCCTAATTGAAGCATAGTGTTCATATAGTAAATGATGTTTGATCATGACAATTCGGATATGCACCCTAACCTTGTTATGCGCACTTCAAAAGTCAAGAAGCCAAAATTGTGAGGTTGGGTCTCTAAGAAACCCAAACAAGCATGATAAAGTGCATACATGATAAGGTCTTAATTTAACCTCAACATCACAAAACATGCTTGATTTCAGTTACTTAGGGACATGCAAAAATTTAACAAAAAATATTACATACAGAATATGCGATGATGAAAATTTTTTGTTAAGGGTATGAAAACTAATTAAGATTATACATCTCCAAGCTATATGTTATTGCAGCACTCTTTTACATTAATGGACGCAATTAATGGACTAAACGACATCAAAACTTTGCAAATCATGCATCAATTGAACATATACAACATGTAATTCATTCATCATGAAAGACTTGAGGTGAATAAGGTCAACTACATGTTCAGATCTACCTAAATTCCTCTTAGACCAAGACATGGTAGATTGACCTTAGCTTAGATCTAAGTAGTTTTAACCTAGCTAAACATACCTAAAAATTCCGAAAAAAAAAATATTGGACATTTTACACACAACAACAAACAACTTTATGAATAAAATTTTCTCTAAAAATCAATACAATCATCAGTGCAAAAAAAGAAAAATCAGATTTTGGAACGAAAACTGAACCCGAAACAAACCTAGACTACTGCAGAATCGAGCAAATTCAGATATGTTTTTCGAAGGTCAAACGTCGCTCAATTGGGGCGTGCGACCTATCAATTTGAAGCTTGTAATTTGTATCTTCAATGTCTAACTTGAGCTAAAATAAGGTTGTTTTGGATCTCGTTTTGGTCAAAACAGTAAGCCTACTATAGGGAAAATGTAGATTTGAAGCCAAAATCATCTAATCATCTCAAGTTTATCATCAAAGAACAATCAATCACAGCAAATCAATTATCAATCCATTGATCAAATATCTAAACATAACATTTTGTCTTAAAATTGCACCCTAGCCCCAACCGGGTAATCCGGTCTCGCTTCATGGGGTTCAAGATCGAGAAAATTACCTTTGATACGGTTTTGTTGATTTTGAGACAATCGAGTCAATGAACACTTGCCAGAGTTCGATTTAATCTCTCAAGTCACGATCGGACACCTCAAATCACGTCTAGGATCGGCTGAATCGCCAATTCTCAGTCTGCGAGAAAAATCGGAACCGGTTCAAGTTTAGACTAGATTTAAGGATCACTAGGGATAGATCGGGTCATCGGTGCTGTTCCAATGACCAATCGACTAGGTTTCAACCACGGCCTAGTGGCAAACAAGCGTAGGAACAGATCGAGAGCAACTGATCGGCCTTCGAACAGGGGATAGTTGTTGATTCAAGGATTGAGCGAAACTGGTCCGAGTTCATACCGGTCTTCAAACGCCAAGGAGGAAATGGCCCACCAACTCTCTTTTGGTAATCAATTGATCAAGCTCCGACCACGCCTTGGTCAGTGGCGATCTCTCAGTTGATGTTGGGCAACAACTGAGTAATTGCCGACTGTTGGTTCGAACAACCATAGAAACCGGTTCGATCCGGGCTGGTAGGGGAGAACGCCAAATGATTGATGACGACAAGGTCGTTGGCGTGGGGGCCCACGTCAGCGATCAAAGGACGCACGTAGTGGAGGAAGGAGGAAGAGAGTTAGCGGGAGAGAGAGTTTGTTACAGATTTTTTTCTTTAATTTCGTGCGAATGAACCCCCAAAAATGGAGGGAAATTTCGTATATATACCACCCCTAAATCGAACGATCATGATTATCCGTTGCATCGAACAGTTGAAATTTTGATTCAATGGTTAGTAGTTGATTTCGAAGGGTCTATTATGATCTTGAGGTGTCGGGTAATCGATCCAGTAGGTTTGATTTGCGAAAACCCGAGTCGAAATCGAGAATTGCATCAAAACGCCCAATTAGGGGTTAAATTATCATTTATGAAATCCGGGAGTCGATTGTGAAATCATGGGAAATTGAAAGTGCATAAGTGAGATTAACATAATGACGATCTCGGAACCGGCTGTCGGAGGTCTAGAACACTGGCAAGCAGCTGAATCGATCAGAACCGCCAACGGCCGATCATACCGATTCACTCTGGTTTGGCCAGTTCTTGATTGGTTTGGTCCGATTCTGACTAATCCACTCACTTGGGGACCTTGTATATTCAAATTTATGCAATTTGGTCCCCAAATGATCAAATTGAAAAGAAATTTACCCTATGTGAGAGGAAATTGCCTGATTGTGATTCAATTAAACCAATCAAACGTTATGAATGCAATCTAAAGGTATTTTATTAACTTAATTGAATGATTATTACAAAAAACAACAGGTCAAAATCATGGGTGCTTTGAATTGAGCCTAAACGGCTAAAATGATCAAATTTGCAATTTAATGGGTAAAAGTGCAAATCGATTGAAATTGAATTCAATTAGTGTCACAATTGTCTTATCTAATTAGACATCCATGTGTAAGATCACCTATTATATTCAAATTAACCTTGAATTGAAGTGCTCGAGCTTATGTCAAAAATGAATTTAGGTCTAATATCAAAATTGGACCTAGATTTATGAAATTAAACCAAAGTTTGGAATTGGTCAACTTGAATTTTGTCTATCGAAGCATAATGACTTGACTTTTGTATGCTTGGAAAAATAAAATTCTTCAAATCGAAAAGTTTTTATGTGAATTTTCCAAAATTGATTTTAGATTTGGACTTATCTTAAAAAAATGAATGAAGAACAATCATTTGTTCAGAAGTTATGAATAATTGATTTTGGTCCCCTATTTATGGCTCAAGATGGCAATGTGTATTTGACCTGCCAATTCGTGAAATTGAATGCACAAGTAGATTTCAAATAGTCCTAAACTAAATGTTGAAGAAAGAACTACACTTAATTATGACTACAATGAAAGTAATTTGATATTTTTGACGATTTAGAAGATAAAATTGAAAAATTCAGAAAATAAGGTTCTAAATTGAATTTTGTGGAATTTTTTATACACAAATCAAATTGACACTAAAAGAAGTATTTTTGGAAACTTTCAATTTTTCTAATATTTTGGTCAAATGTTTGACCAAAAGTTAATATTTTAGTCTATTTTTCCTAAAAGGTCGATTTCTTAATCAAATCTTTCAATTTTTGAGAAGTTAATTTGACAAAAGTGAAATTAAAGCTTATGCCATCTTTTTTTTATTTATTTATGAAAAAAACTCATTTTTAATTTATGGTTGACTTTTGGTCAAAGGATTGACAAAAACATCAACCCAAAAGTCGACCGTTTAACTTTTTGGATTTTTCTTGAAAATGACTTGGAAATCGCTTAAAAGCGACAATGCAACAAAAGAAATGAAAAATGACGTTTTTAGTCGAGGAATAACCTTTGCCGCAATCAAAAACCCAAATTTTGATTTTTACCTTTTCTTGATGCGTTGACTAAAAATCAAATGTCAAAATTAGGCATTTGCATTCTTCATCAATTGGTATAGGAGTAACACTTTTTCTACATCAAATCAAAATAGAGCTAGATTCATTATGTGCTTTTTGGTATTGAAGCTCATTCCATTCCTCATTATTTATCACTAGAGCAATATATGTTCCTCGTCACCTAGTCTTTCCCATTTTCCATTTAAAAAAATATTTATACCGATAAAGATAAACTATTGATGATTGAATAACATGTGAGCTAACCATGTCCTTAGTAGCCACCATTCCCATATGAAAATGGAAGGTGGAGAGTACGAAACTCCCTTTCTTCAATTTTCTTTTTTTTCCCGCGGGGGAGGGGGTTTATGGGATTTCCTCATGTGAGCCTAATCGAGGCCCGCCAACTCTAGGAATACACCTGGCAACCAGTGCTCTAGAAATAGAGTCTAAGAGGTCAAATTAGCCATTATTTTAGTAGGATCAATTGCGTCTTTTGATGTTTTAATTATGGTATGGCCTATGGACAGAACTAAAATGACTATAAACATATCACCAAAGTTGGAAAGTTTTAATTTACGAAAAAAAAGTTGGAAAGCTTTCAAAAGCAAAACATAAAGGGGAGTATCAGACTAGCTCATCTGGGCACCGGAAGCCACCAAAACGGGGAACTTTAAAGCTAAACATGGACGGATCTTACCTCAAAGGAACAAATGAAGGTACCATAGCCTGTGTTGTTCGAGATTGCTTAGGTCTCTTGGTCGACGAAGTTCAAATCAAAGCGGCAACTCTCGTGGAAATCCTAAATTACCTGCAAGTATGAACTGAAGAGTGTTTGGAGTTTTTTTTTTTTTTTTGGTCGAAAGTAGTGCGTTCATTCATTCATCAAAACGATAATTACAAGGAAACGACATTTCAGAATTGGCACACAAGATATTCCAAAGGGATTGAGGGGGTTCGAACTTCCATGTTGGGGGAAGGATTTTAAGGCAGAATGCTTTTGCAATCCAGTCGGCGGCTCGATTTGCTTCGCGCGAGCAGTGGACCACGTTAACATGGAGCATCTAGGCCAACACCTGTTTGCATTCCCGGATGAGATCCTTCACAGCCCATGACTCCTCAGCCCGACCCAAAAGGAGTTCCACTAGTTGAAGACAATCACTTTCGCAAACTATTGACTGTTGCCGGTCTTGTACTTCTCCCACGTGAAGCACTTCTCTATGTTTCAGAAACAGCAAACCGTGAAACAGGGCTAGGGTTTCCGCCTGCAGGGGTGAAGATGCGTGGGTTTCTTTAACAAAGCCATCAACAAAAACTCCATTTGGGTCACGTAAAATTCCTGCAATTGCACTTGGTGAGTCGCCTTTCACCCACGAGCAATCGATATTTAGCTTCAGGGTTCGACTTTCCAGAGCTGTCCAAGTCGCAGTTCCTTTTTTCGTGTTTGGATTCCATCGATTGAAGCTCTGATTTTGTGCTAGGGCAACCTCAATTATGGCCTCTATTTGTAGCTTCTTGTCGCGGAAGACCCGGCTGTTACTATTTTTCCAGATCTGCCACAGCACTTCTTCCACTAGCCATGTATCTGGTGAGTTCAGCCTTGCTTCAAAGAATTCCGCCAACCATTTGTCCATTCTTGTGGCCGTTCTTGTCCTGTTGCTGAGATTTAGGCGTGGCTTTAACCACATGTTCTGTATTTTTTTGCAAGAGAAGAATAAATGCTCGGCTGTCTCAGGATATTTGGAACAGAGAGGACATAACGGGTCAGGTAAGATACTTCTCTGATATAGATTCTCCTTTGTAGGCACAGCATTTTGACATAAGCTCCATAGAAAAATCTTTAATTTGGGGGGAATCGGTGACTGCCATATTCTTGTCCATAACTCTCGGGGTGTCGGGTAGGAAGTTGATGCCCTGTTATAGTCTTGTTGTGTGGATTTAGCACAGACGCTATTGTATCCACTTTTACTGTGTAATTCCCATTCTTACTTCCTGTCCAAATCAATTGATCTGCCTTTGGCTGCAAGGCGATAGGTATAGACAGGATTTCATTGACAATTCTCCCTTCAAAAAGATTGTTCAACACCGGTTCTTTCCACTCCTTTCTTGCCTCATCAATTGATTCGGCGACCATTTGGGGATCTTCCTTGTTTGCAGGGCCTCCTAGCACGCCCTATGGTAACCATTGATCTTGACGTATGGTAATTGATTTCCCATCTCCCACGACCCATCGTATTTCTGGTTCTATGGCTGCCCGTCCCATTAGAATGCTCTGCCATCCCCAAGAAGGTCTTTGACCTCTTTTTGCTTTCCATAAATCGCCATTAGGGAAATATATGCCCCTCAATATCTTACTCCATAAAGCTGAAGGTGATTGGGATAATCGCCACGCCTGCTTTCCCAACAAAGCTTTGTTGAGGGTAATCAAATCTTTAAAGCCTAGCCCTCCCCTGTCTTTTTTGGACTTTAGAATCTCCCATTTATTCCAATGCATGCCTTTCTTGGCTTCAGTTTGCTTCCACCAGAACGCTGCAATTCTTTGTTCAATAGCTCGACAAACCGAGATAGGTATCTTAAAGATTGACATTGCATATTGGGGGCAACGCTTGCACAACAGTTTTTATTAATATTTCTTTTCCAGCTTTGGACAAGAATTTTTCTTTCCATCCCTCTAGCTTCATGTTCACTCTTGCCAGTATCCATGCAAACATCTCTTTCTTTGTTTGGCCCCATTCAGATGGTATTCCAAGGTACTTCCATATCTTGTCAAGACTTGGCACTCTCATTTCTTGGGCCATTTGCCCCTTCAACTCCGGTGGACAGCCCTTGCTAAAGAAGATACCTGACTTATTCAAGTTTATCGCTTGACCCGTCGCATAGCAATATTGATTAAGAACAGCTGCCAAGCGTTGACATTCTCTAACAGTCCCATTCATAAAAAATATGGCATCATCAGGAAATAGCAAGTGGGAAAGGGTAGGGCAGTACCTGTTTAGTTTTATTCCTTTGATACTTCCATCCTCTATGGCTTTGTGCATCATAAAGAAAGTACATTTGCTATCAATATGAACAGATAAGGGGATAATGGATCTCCTTGTCAAATCCCCGTGTTGGTGAGAAGTACTCCGTTGGCTCTCCATTGACTTTCACATTAAAAGAAACCGTTGACACACATTGCATGATCAAATTGACACACTGATCACAAAATCCCATTTATAACATGCTCATTCGAAGGAAATCCCATTCCACCCTATCATATGCTTTATGCATATCTATTTTCAATATTGCCTAGAATTTCTTTTTCCTGTTCTTTATCCTCATTTGATGCAACACTTCTTGAACGATGAGGATATTATCTTGGATTTGTCAGCCTTGGACAAAGGCACTTTGTTCCTATTCAATGATCTGTGGAAGCCAAGGTTTTAGCCTGTTTGCCATTACTTTCGATATGATCTTGTAGCTAAAATTACATAAGTTGATTAGTCGGAATTGGCATATACTTTCTAGATTTTTGACTTTTGGTATCAGGGAAATGTGTGTCTTGTTGAGGAGGGGATCAAGTTGACCTGTCTCAAAAAATTTATGAACTAAAAGCACCACATCCATTTTTATATCCTCCCAAAAGTGCTAGTAAAACTGTCCATTTAACCCGTCCGGTCCAGGAGCCTTTAGAGAACCTAGTTGGAAAACAGCTTCTTTCACTTCCTCCGGCGATATGGCAGCCATCAAATGCTCATTAATTTCCGTAGTAACAACAATTGGGCATTGATTTAATATTGGTTGGAAGTCCCTTGGCCCCACCGAGTCATAAAGGGACCGATAGTAATCTAGAATATGTCGTTTGAGCACCGTGGGATTCCTGCTCCAATTCTGTTCATCCACCTTCAGTATGGTTATTTTGTTTCGTTGCCTCCTCTCGTATTGTTGTAGCATGGAAATACTTAGAATTTTTATCTTGCCATTGTAGCCAATTTATCCGAGACCTTAATCCCCAATACATCTCTTCCTGTCTCCATAGTTGATCAATTTTCTCCTTTATTTGCTGAACTTCTGCTTTGTTGGAATCTCGGATGTTGCCGTTGGTAAGGTCCATTAGTCGTATCTTGAGTCCCTTAATTTGATATGATGCATTGGAGAACTTCTTCTTGCTCCATTCAGCTAATTCCTCCGTTACATGGTGAATTTTCTATGAAAAGCTTCTATGAGCTTGATGATCCTCAGCCCAAATGTTCATAATAACATCCTTGCATTCTTTTTCTTCTAGCCAATACGCTTCGAACTTGAAAGCTCTTTTCCTTTTTCCATGAACATGATATAATGAAAGCATAAAGTAGGCTGTGATCCGGCCCTACCGCTGGTAATGCTAGAACTTCTGCATTTGGAAAGGTGACTCGCCAATCCATTGTACATACAGCTCTATCTAAACGCTTTTTTACCAAGTCTTCTCCTCCTTTATTGTTTGTCCACGTATACATGCATCCTTTACTATCAATGTCCATTAATGCACATTCATTGAGCATATCTCGAAAGGCTGCAATGCGATGGTAATCTGCCTCCCTTTTGCCTTCCTTCTCCCAACTATACAAAATGTCATTGAAATCACCCATACATAGCCACGGTAGTCGGTTAGATGTATGAAAACATCAAAGTTGTTGCCATAATTGGAGCCTCTCTTGGTAGTTTGTTGAAGCGTGAAGGAAAGTAACTCTCATTTGATGTCCACTAGTGGGATCTTCACATTCCATATCAATGAGATGATTTGAGCTACAATTCACCTTAACTTTAATCTCTTCCCTCCACATAAGTGCCAATCCCCCGCAATTCCTATTGGCTGCACCAAGAACAAATTTTGGTATTTAAGTCTCCTCCGTACCCTTTCCACCATCGTTTCCCTGTTTTTTGTTTCCATCAAAAAAACCACATTAGGCCTTTCAAGAGCCACTAAGGCTCGAAGCTCCTGGAATGTCAGGGGATTGCCCAACCCCTGACAGTTCCAGCTCAATATCCTCATGATGTCTCTAGTGGCTTATTAGGACTAGCCACCAAAGCCCATTCTTTCCCCTCTTTCACCAGCTGGATAGTTGTCTCCAATAACTCCATCTCATCGATCACTAACAGACTCGACCCCTCAACCTTCTTCTGTTTTTTTGCTTGTTGAAACTTTGAACCTTTTCTGCTTTTACCTCATGTTTCAGTCAACCCTGCAGCGGTAGAGTCTAACAAATACAATGGTTGTTTCCCCTTCCCTATCTTAACTACTGGATCTCTCATGTCTTCTTCTCTATGCTCATTTGATGACGGGTTTTCTGCTCTTTTTTTGCTTCGAACAAGTCTAGCATTAGTCTCAGGTTCTCTCCTCCCCGCAATCTCAAGGTTAGACGATTGAATAGGAGTTTTAGGTACATATTCCTCTTCCTCTTGATTAGGGATTATTTTCCCATAAAACGCTTCCCAATGAGGACTTTTGTCCCTTACCTCCGCTTTGAGCCAAAGACCATATTTCCCAACCCTATTTTCTGCCCATTCAGTTTTTTCATAAGGTATTTCTTCACAATAAGAGGCATAGTGCCCTAACCTTCCACAAGAATAGCAGAAATGTGGGAGGCGTTCATATTTGAACTCTACCCATAGCTTTTTATCCACAATCTTCATTAGAGTCCCTGTTTTTAGAGGAACTGAAAGTTCAAGTCCAACTCTTGCTTTCTATGTTTTATATGGCACATTTCCTCTGTTTTCTAATTGAATTTCCTTCACTTTTCCAATTTTTCCAGCAACATCAGAATACACTTCCTCCACAATCCAACCAGGAGGCAAGCCCACAATATGAATCCAGAAGTCATACCGCAGAAAATCGTAACAATGCTCAGGAATATCAGGTACACATTGCTTCAAAACCAGTAAATTACTTGCAAATGACCAAGGACCTGTTTTTAGAACCCATTCTTTGTCTACTTCAGATTCAAATATAAATGAGAAAAACCCAGGTTCTTTTTGGGAACATTCACTGATTCTACTTTCCACGCCTTCTTCATCGTATTACAAAATGCATGGAAGTTTACATTCGGCTTCAAGAGTAGCTTACCAAAGATTGTGTGGTTGCATTCAACCAGTTTATTAGGTGGTGCTTCCTGCCTTACAGCAACCTCATCATCTTCTGACCATAAGTGCCCTAGACTTCTGCATAGCGCAGCTATTCAACTCTGATTTTCCTCCTTACTCTCCATTTTGAAATTTTCTGGTACAGCTTCAGATCATGGATAGAGCTAGGGCTCCATTTGAGACAATAGAGGGGTCTTCTGTTCCAGATCTAGAGTTGGGAGATTGTACCGTGCTTTGGATGGGTTCTGATTGAAGGGAGCTCCAGCGGCAAAACTAAGAAGATCGCGACCGCTATGAGTGATGAAATAGTTGTTTACTAGTTACTAATGGGCTGTGTGTTTTCGGCAAAATGGCAATGGGTCAGAGATTTGGGTATGACGTGCAGGTCTTTCAGTGAACCCATCATTCGAGATTTCTGGGGAATGAGTCTGATAAGTTTGAACTGATAAGTAGGGCGTTTAGCGTAGATCAAGTGGGATGGGCTACAAGTGTGCTTATGAATGCGGCCCAAGTCCAATTAAGACTCTTCTCTAACTCATTGCAAACGTTAATCCAATCAAATGATGGACTGAGTCGCCAAAGCCTAAAGACGAAATGTTTCTGTTCAATTTGGGTTTCTCGTCCTCTTTAAGTCCTTTGAGCTCTTTTCTATTCCAAAGCATCTATTATGTATTCTCAAACTTAAGCTTTTTCAATGAAAATTATCTTTATGATAAAAAAAAATGGAAAAAAAATTGCCGAGATTAAAAAGGATCAATTGTGCAAAGCGGTAATTTCCTTTCCTTTATCTCTCCAAGCAGGACGACCTAGCACACGAATTTCTATGGCACTCTGCCGACCTAAGCGAGTAAGATTTCCTTAAAGGGGAAACCTATTACGACCATAATAATAAGATGTTTTCTCCCAAATATATCACGATAGTTAAATAGTTAACTAGTAGGAAAGAAACAAAACACGCATGAGCATGAATGAGAGAGAGAGAGAGATGGGTTTTTGCGAATTGAGAGAAAGATAGCAAGAGAGATAGAGATAGACTTTTCAAGGTCCTGGCTATATGCATAGGTTTTTGTGAATTGAGAGAAAGATAGCAAGAGAGATAGAGATAGGTTTTTCTAGGTCCTGGCTATATGCACAAGTTCAACGTCTAAATTTAATCATTCATAGGGTTTACCTGCTGTTAAATAGACATCCATGTCTAGGTGATCGGTTCTTAAATGGGTAGCTTCTAGACCAAGAACATCAAACAAAGAATTCAGAATTTTGTTACAAAGGATTAGAGCAATTTTTTCAAAAACTTTGAGTGAGATTCTACAGACTTCCTTGAATGCCGGAATGGTGTTTGTCACCCTCTTTCCAAATTTCAATATGGTACTTTCGGGGAATCATATATTAGACACTTCCAATCTATATTCGAAACCACATCAGTGAGCTCTAAAATTGGCCTAGAGCATAACCGGCTTGTTTTAGATTTAACTTGCGAACTAGCCTATATTTTTTCTTTGTTTCATTTTCTTATGGGTTAATACTACAAAGAACCCTAAACTAATAAACTTGTAACAAATTTACCATAAATTAATGTTTTAACTACCAAAAACTCCAAACCAATATACTTTTAATAAATTTACCTTAAATTGATACATTTGTGATAAATTTACCATATGTTAGTTTCCATTAAATTTATTATCAAATTGCTAGTTGGATGACACATGACAATTAACTAGTATATAAATTTGAGATTTTACTATTCGTTTGTCACTGTTGTACTAGTTTTTTGATTTTTTTCTTTTATTAATCAAATTTGACGAATGCTATATTTATCACAAATATTTTAATTGGGATTTTTGGGGGTAAAAAGATTAATTTTTGGTAAATTTGTCATTAGTGTACTAATTATGTATTTTTTGTGGTCATTTGGAATATATTTGTCATAGATATGTCAATTTAGGGTTTTTCGTGATCAAAAAGCTAATTTGAGGATATATCAGTTTGAAGTTTTTCGTGGTATTAATCATTTTTTCATTTATTACTCTAATCAGAATTTTTAGGCCAAAGGTTTACAATCTTTGTCGGTGCCTAGATCTAAGACTAACGGAAGGCCCAAGTAAAATCTCAACTCGAAACCATTATCGGGGACCCACTCATGCAAGAAATCACTTGAAATACCAAAAGAATAAAACTTTTTTTTTTTTTTTTTTTTGTGGGTGGATGAAGTCTTAAGTTCAAACGGTTAATAGAGCTTTTCCGCATATATTCATGATTTTCCTTAGAGCCCCAGCACTTCCAAGGTAAGTATCGGATATCATCAGTAAAACATAAATTTGATAAATTGATTTATTAAAACATTGGATTATATGGAAGTTTACCTTTTTCATTTTGTCATCTAGATATCATAATTGTGTTAGAATGTTCAACCTCATTCTTTTTTTGCATAAGTTTTTTTTTTTTTTAAGGATTTTTTTTTTTTTTTTTTTTTGCATAAGTTTTCTATTAAGAGACTTTTAAGATTTGGTTTTGAAGTGGTTCCAATAAAACTAGCAGCAGACCTGTTTAATTTACCTAAAAACTAAATAAGATCCCTATATAAATCTATTTGGAACCGCAAGTAAAGATAGTTTGGTTAGATTTCTAGGTTAAACCGGTCGCGTTGCTTACCTTTTATCTTGGATAGTCTAGTCTTTATGTTCGTACTCCTAGATTATTAAAAAAAGAAAGGAAGAAAATGAGGTTCCAACTTCTATTTCATAAGATGCTCTATAGTTTCAGATGATACCCATTTTGTGATGCTAATGGGCCTAAGCTAATGAGATTGAAGACGATATTAAATATATCTTAGTCATCACACTCATTTCTATACAGAAAAAATTATGGAATATATCTTCTTATTCGAAGAATTCTAAAAATGTGAAAATCGTATAAACTCGCAAAATAGGTTTAGTTGCAAGGGACAAAATTCTTCTCTCCGCTTCTCTTTCGTTTTTTCCTTTCAAAATTTTTCGGGTAAAATGCTACAATAATTGCGACTTTGACACGCAAAGACTCAGACACGGACAAGCCAAAAGACATGAGGAATCATTAAAGGACACTAGAACTAAAACGAAAGTCAAGTTTGTTTCTTAAGTTGCGTGGCAATTAATGGCTGCGAGATTCTTGTGGAAGAGATAAGTGCTTGAACTCCAACCTCAAGGACAAACGAGGGACTGCGATATGAGCTCTCCAATTCTGCCACGTGTGGTCGCCAGGCGATCAGCATTGTGTGGCCGTCAAGGAGTTTCAGAGACCGCGTCGATTCCTGGACACCCACCCGATCTTTCCCAGCTATAAGTTATCAGCTCTGCTCCACTCCCTCCTCAAAGCTCGCTCTTTATTTGGGGGTCGCGAGTGGTTCTCTGCTTCGCAGAAAGCTTTCAGAGCGAGGGGGAGTCGTCCGATCGTCCCTGGAAATGGCCACTGCGGTACCCACCGTCGGAACTGTAAACAGAGCTCCGGTAATCCAACCCCCCCCCCCCCCTTCTCTCTCTCTCTCTCTCTCTCTCTCTCTCGTGCACATAACTTGTAGAGATAGAAATTAATATTACAAGATCGTCACGTGCTACCTTGTGTCTATTTTTGTCAAGGCATTTTCTTTAGTCCTTTCTTTTCTAATGATTTGGCAAAGAAATCCGACTGAAGGGATGGAAGTTTATCTCTGGTTGAGGTAGACACTACATGCGTATGTCGATAGTTCGGAGATTGTATTTTTGTTCGTTGAGAAAAAGTATACGTACAGGACATTACGTAGCACTAGTTTTTGAGTAGGTCATTCTCACCATTTAGCATTGATGAAGCTGATAAGCAAAGTGATTTGGTTGGGAGTTTTTATCATCTCTTTCATACAAATCATATTTAACCTTAAACCTTTCCTTTCTGAAACTCAATTGCTTGGGACTCATCAATTAATTTCACATTTTCTGTGATGACCCTATTCATATCCTTTAATAAAGTGAACTTTTTACTTATGAAAAGTGGATATATCTTTCCCTTGACTTAGATATTAACTTAGGATACCATTCCTGATCTTCGCGCGACATCTTCGGCTTTGGTTATGCCAGAAGCCACAGCTCCAACGAAGTGACACTTATGCCTGCTGTGTAGCTTTAAATAGTTTGATCCTATTTCTAACGACTTGATCCAAACGCACATAGGCTATTTCTCTAACCCAATATTGAAGTCATGAAAATTGCCTTGGGGATTATAATGTTAGAATTGAATAGTACTACTGTGTAATCAAAACAGTAGGAACTCTTACCTTCTAACTTTAACTAATCAATTATACCAAATTTAAGTTCAACATTGTTGAGGGGAAAGAGACCTCTGGTTCATAAGCCGATCATATACAATTGGCTCATGTTGATATTCATGAATGGGTTGACAAGGAGTTTGTGGATTCGTCTTTTAATGAGTGAATGCCAATGCAGCTCAACCTAAATGGCTCGAACACCGGAGCATCAGCTCCAAGCTCGGCCTTCTTTGGAAGCAGCTTGAAGAAGATGACTCAGAAGCTGCCCAAGGCCTCCTCACCCTCCGGTGGTTTGGGCGTGCGCGCAATGGCTGACGATGAAGAGAAGCAGACCGAAAAGGACAAGTGGAGAGGGCTTGCCTATGACACTTCGGACGACCAGCAGGACATCACCCGTGGGAAGGGCATGGTCGACTCCGTCTTCCAAGCTCCCATGGGCACTGGTACCCACTACGCTGTCATGAGCTCTTACGACTACATCAGCACCGGGCTCCGCCAGTAAGGAAAAAGAAAAGATTCCCATCGATAATATTCCCTTTTCCTTTCGGCCAAATTTTTCCTTAAAATGATTTTGCTATCTATAGGCCTCATTAAATTTTCGTTCTTGATATTTGGTGAAGTGGTGCAACTAAATTTTTGTATAAACTTTTGAGTGAAGGTACGACTTTGATAACACCATGGGTGGATTTTATATTGCACCGGCCTTCATGGACAAGCTTGTCGTTCACATCACCAAGAACTTCATGACCCTCCCTAACATCAAGGTCTGCTTCAAGAGATTTAGTTTTTTTTTTCTATCGATAGATTTATGACTAGGAATTAACGGAAACATGAATAAGATGTCCTCTTTTTGTACAGGTTCCGCTAATCCTTGGTATCTGGGGAGGCAAAGGTCAGGGAAAATCCTTCCAATGTGAGCTTGTCTTTGCCAAGATGGGAATCAAGTAAGTCTCGCATGTGTGAAATGCGTGTCTTGCACTCCTATTGGCTTTTATGTTCAAGGAACAAGAATCAGAACTCTTTCCCTTAAGACTGTCACTTCAATAAAGAATCAGGATGATTCTGAATTACCCGTGATGTATCATTTTCAGATATGGAAAATTATAAAACGGGAATTATTGCTGGTCGCCCAACTGAAAATAATTCAATTCTATCCTGTTTGGTTTGCATTTTAGCCCCATCATGATGAGTGCCGGAGAATTGGAAAGTGGCAATGCTGGAGAGCCCGCCAAGCTGATCCGACAAAGGTACCGTGAAGCCGCCGACATCATCAAGAAAGGCAAGATGTGCTGCCTCTTCATCAACGATCTCGACGCCGGTGCCGGGCGCATGGGTGGGACCACCCAGTACACAGTCAACAACCAGATGGTCAATGCCACCCTCATGAACATCGCCGACAACCCGACCAACGTCCAGCTCCCCGGGATGTACAACAAGGAGGAGAACCCACGGGTCCCAATCATCGTCACAGGGAACGACTTCTCCACGCTGTATGCGCCGCTCATCCGTGATGGGCGTATGGAGAAGTTCTACTGGGCCCCGACCCGTGAGGACCGCATCGGGGTGTGCAAGGGGATCTTCAGGACGGACAATGTGGCTGCTGAGGATGTTGTGAAGATTGTTGATGCTTTCCCCGGACAATCCATTGGTAAGGTTCCTCTAACGTCTTTTCACCTAAACATTGAATGAGAGATACGTTTGAGAATTAAAATTGTTACATCTTCTATCCTGGTATGAAAATGGCAGATTTCTTCGGAGCCCTGAGGGCAAGAGTGTACGACGACGAGGTGAGGAAGTGGATATCGGGCGTTGGGGTGGAGACCATCGGGAAGAAGCTGGTGAACTCAAAGGAAGGGCCTCCGACGTTTGATCAGCCGAAGATGACCCTCGAAAAGTTGTTGGAGTACGGCAACATGCTTGTCCAGGAGCAAGAGAACGTCAAGAGAGTCCAGTTGGCCGACAAGTACATGAGCGAGGCTGCTCTCGGCGATGCCAACCAAGACTCCATCAACAGTGGCACTTTCTACGGTCAGTCCAAAGTCTCTTTCCATTTTACCTCTATATAAACATGTTCACTTCTGTACACGCCGTTTAGATTTGATATGCAAAAACCTAGAATTGGATTCAAATCATGGCTTTTGGTAAACAGGTTTTTTTTTAGGTTTGAATGTCCATCACGTTGTAATCATCCTTTTGGTAAATCGGCTTTTGTTCATATCTCAGGCAAATGTGTGCGAAAAGAGTCTTCATTTTACTGATAATACCGTATTATTACCATATTAAAAAAAGATATCTTTCTGATTAGTGTAATTGTTCCGGGTTGTTCTTGATCAGGAAAGCAGCTCAGCAAGTAAATGTCCCCGTGCCTGAAGGATGCACTGACCCGAACGCAGCAAACTTTGACCCAACAGCGAGGAGTGATGATGGGAGCTGCTTATACACATTTTAGAGAGAGGGAGAGAGGGAGGGAGACAGAAATTTGAGTTAATTTTGATTATGGTTGTGAGATCAATAATTGAATAATCTGATACTTTTATGCATTCCTGCGTATTAAGAACAAGTTAATGTGTCCTATGATTTTGTGTCACGTAATTTCAATGTGTACAAAATCTGAATCATGATGTCCCGTTTCTCGCTGCTTGCTGTCGTAAGTTCTCGGAGAAGGACTAGGATGTCTCTTGTTACAATAGGGCCGAATATTACGACACTACGAGAGAACATGAATCACTCTCCTTTTCGGTGTTCTGTCAATTACCAGGAAAATTGGACTACTGGGACCTTTATAACAATGGACTGCCAGCGTGCTTGCCCCAGTCCCCAAAAATGGGCCCAAAATGCGTTTTCTATTGGGCCTAATTTTAACTAGATACACTGGAATGATTCAGCCCAGTTTATATGGGCCAAGCATATGGGTGTAATAAGTGGTAACCATTTCAAACGAGGTTCTCATTTATGGATAACATCGCAAGTCCTCTCCACGTATACAATGCGGACAATACCACACAATGATACTTCGCTCCTTCTTGCTCGCTTCCCTTCACCTCTTGAGAAGCTTTCGTGAGCCACATGTTATCCGACATGTTATCCAAGTTCTCTACCCAAGTTATTGCGTCGTATCCTTATTGGATCAGGGACTATTTGGTTCCTAGCTAACCTGAAATAACTAGTGGCGACTCCTAGAATTATTTAGGTTATTAAGAACTAAAGATGATGTCCAATAACATGCGAGGTATAGACTTGGAAAAGCCTGCACCTAATTGACAATCGTTGGCCCATTTTTAAGCAGTACCTCTAAACCTATCTTTTCTCAACTGAGTTGAAAATTTGGGTTTTTACAATGATCATGTTTGATAGACAATGTTTATACATTTTTGGCTTATGGACAAAACTTCAACTCTTGACACAATTCGTTGAGAGATTTGTACATTAGATCATCCTAGTTTTCTCAGGATATTATGTATAACGTAATATTGAATTAATACTAATGTCAAGCTAATAGTGAAAATGTTGGAGATATGATATCCCTGAAACCGACAAGTTTCCTTGCCGTGTATGACACTAACAATGAAAGTGGCTGGTGGACCAGGAAAAAGTAAGGATTCAAAAATATATCTAATTTTTTGTGTAAAACTCACTCATTTCAATATCAAGTAAATATGAGAAAATTATACCATTAAAAAGAAAACATTCATTCCTAATGATTCTCTCTTAAAGCAATGCAATTATGACCGAATGAGCGAGATACAATATGCAACATGTCATTTGAAGATGTATATTATTCGGTGACGTGTATAAAAAAAAATATGTTGCTCATTTGTTGAGGCGTGTTTGTAAGATTGATGATAAAAAATGCGAGCAGTTTCGAAGAATCACCGAGGGGCAGATGTTAAGGGTTTATTGGGCCTGTATGAAGCATCTTTTCATGGATTCAAAGGTTGAGCCAACATGATGAAGCCAAGGCTTTCCCTTCTAACGCGTCTGGAAAAATCTCGAGGGGATAATATTTGGAGACGGAAGATAAACCACGCTCTAGATATGCACATTGTTCACCGGAGGCCCAACAGATTGGGGGCCGAGATAGCACTTGGAGAAAGAAGATAAACCACGCTTGATTTGGTTGAGCTCGATTTCAACATAGTGCAATTGGTTTATAAAGACGAAGTCAGCAAATTAGCCAGGCACTTTAGTCTTGTAGCACGTACACCTAGCAGGTCGTAGCTTTCGGCCCACTGAGTCTTCGATTTTCTTTAAATGAATCAAGCCACATTGACCCAATTTCTATGGCGGATTAGCAAAAATGACCCAATTTGTATAGCCCAAAAAAAAGATTAACCCAAATAAAGTGACTGGTGGGCCTTGTAAATGAAGATTGGGCTGGCCTTCCTCAGTCTACTGAACCCAACAGGTCCGTTCCAATTATTATTTTATTAGCTCTTATTTTTTGAATACTCTTTATTTATAGAGGTGACTTTCTTTTGGTATTATTTTGGTAAGTCGGACATCAGTTCAAGAAAATAAATCTTGTTTCAACCAACGTTTTTAAACTTTTTGTGTCAGGCCCGTCCTTTGAAGAATCTACCCGTAGACAACGTAATATTATACATTTTCGCATGTATATTATCATGCTAATAAACTATCGGATCAACCCGGTCCATTGAGCAATCAACAAATAGCAACCATTGTAGCCTGGATATTCAACGCATCAGCTATAGCACTATGCGGATCATTATGCATGGCGGGATAAACTGATGGAATTTCTTATGGAATGCTTTAATCGTCTATGAATCGAAATTTGGAGGTTCCAAAGAGGTGACGATGATCATGTTGATGGACAATGTTTATGACATTTTCGGCTCATGGACAGAACTTCAGCTCTTGATAGAATAACATTGGATGTTTCTGCATGAGATCATCCTAATTTCCTGGAGATTCTACATATAACCTAATTTTGAATTAGTATTAAAGTCATCCTCGTAATAGGAATATTGCAAATTCGATATCTCTAAAATCAATAAGTTTCCTCCAACTATAAGAACTTGTTTCCTCTCCATGTACAACATTACCAATGAAATTGGCTATTGAACCCAAACAAGCGAGGCTTCAAAGTGTGGAATGGGAGTAAATTAGAGAATTGGACCGAATCGAACCGAAATAACCATAATTTTCTATTTTTACTCTTGCATTGCATGGTGTTGCCACCTCTAGTTCCTTGCTTGTCCTGCTATGGAATTCCACGGCTACTTCTTTAAGCCTAGATGACAAAGTTATAAAATTTTGGCTAAATTAAAAAAGTTGTGACAGCATAAAACAAAGGAAGTTGCTGAGAAATTATAAGAATTTGTCACAAGAAAAACTTATTTACAAGAGACATTAAATTGACGGGTGGGGCTCATATTTATGATATGTTATATAAAAGCATTGATATCTTTTGACACCGGTTATTGTCAACTTTTAACTTTGCATGTGAATATTTTAAAGAATAATGAAACCAAAAGGGGGGAGGGGGGATTGGCACCAACAAATTCAGTTTCAAAGTTAATTCAAAGATCTAGATTTACATGTTAGGGTTCAGATTTCAAAAACTGAAAACCAATCCTAATCGCTCACCCCTAATATACTGCTCAACATGGAGCAGTTTTTATGGTCTTTTCACAATTGAAAATTTCTCATAAAATCCGCCTTTATTTTAAGGAGAAAATGCAGAAATCTTTCACATTATTTTATTAGTAATTTATGGGTTTACGATAGCGTACCTCTTTTCGGCATTTATTCTTGCGTAAAAGGCGGGTTCGTGTCTCCTCTTTCTATTAATTTGGGTGATGAAATCAGGGTCTGAAAGTTTACTAGCGTGGGGTAATCGCTATAACAAAGGTCAAGCATCATTTCTCAACTAGAAAAAGAAAGCTTAGGTCAAAAGTGTTAAGAGTTGCACCGTCTAGGACGCTTCCTAATTATCAAACCTACCCCACCAAAAAGAGAACAAAAGAACATAACGAAAACCCAAAAATCAAATACAGCCTGGTAAAAGATCTCCTTCCCCATTTGCAGCCATCCAAAAGACTAAAAAAGAGGAATTAAATAGCAATTCAAAATAACAAGCTTCAAACCTACCACGAATTCTTCCTACAAGGTTCCTACGACAGCCAAATTACAACTCCCGCCAAATGCAATTAGATGTACCAGAGAGAAATTCCAAATTCCAAGTCTCGTTCTTCGATTATTTTCTGACCTACTTTGGGTTTCGATTACGGGCAAGTCATGCCAAAAGGACCAGCTTTTATACAGCGCTGATTAGCTCAATTACTGGTGGGGGATTGACTTGACTTGCAAGCTAAAAGAAGTTCAATGACAAAGAAGCTTTCGAGAGGATTTCTTTCTCATTTGAATTGCTGAAGTATACGATGATAAAAGATTATACCTAATATTATTTTGCATTCGGCATAAAATTTGTTAGGCTTTGAATATGACAAATTATATGAGGGACCCACTTTTTTAAGATCAAGTTGAGTTCCGAACCCGACCGCTTAACCAATTGAAAGATTAGTTACGATTATAATAGTATATGGTTGCAGCGATTTGGGATTAGAAGTGACCCAACTTTCAAAGTGTTGGTCTTAGTTTCTCATGAAATTTTATCTGGTAGATTGGCGAATCCTACCTTAGTGTCCAAAGAAAAAGACAAGATCCTGTATAAATACTTTATTTAGGAGAAGTTTGAGGAATTAAGGTTTATAATTGTAGAATAGAAAGAATATTGTACTGCTCCTCCTCGTCATGCCTAATCGTTAGGTGCGCGACGGACTTAAACTATATGTTTTGGCCCATAAAGAATAGGAAAAATGCTAGCGGTTACCATAGGAGAGCCTCGCTAATTGAGGTACAACAACCATCCGTTCAAAATATGACTTGAATAATGTCAGATTGTTTTTTTTTTTTTTTTTTGGTCGAAAGTGCCTAATGTTTTAAGTGGTGCAGCGTAGTTCATCCGTGCTTACTTTCCTTAATCGCACAGATCCACTGGTTTCCTGAGGAGTCCAATTCGTGTAGTTGGGGTACATGACTCCAAAACCTCACAAGATATTTGATCACCATTGGCAGGTTACTCAAGAACATTTCCAATGAACGACTCTAGATGTTTCTGAGATATTCGAACTGCAAGTGAAGAAATAATTATATATGAGAAAGTTATTTCAAGTTTGTTGTACTTTCACGACAAGCGTTTGAGCATCTCCGTTTCTACTAAAATTTATTTCAACTCTGTGTTTCAACTTTGCTAATCAATTTAGTCCCATATCTACTCTCAAGGTTTAATTCTTTAACATATAGGTAAATGCGTTCCTAGAAAGTCGTGTGTTTTGATTGTACTCTCATCCAAGTACACTTAATATTGGAATTTAAATGCCGACCTTCTTCTTGCATAAAAAAGTTCTTGTAGTTTAATTTCTATTCACATGTACTTAGAAATATTGTCTTCCTGGTAGGTTTGCAATTTTTCTTTTTTGACTTCTTGCTCACTCATCATTTAGAAGCCAACTTGGAGCTGCACTTTACTTAGGCCTTCTTGCCATGAAAATCACTCTCTGCCCTTGTCTTCGGGTCACTGTAGGCCTACCAGTTTTTGTATGGCTCATCCCTAAATCACACATCTATTATAGAGAATTGTACTCCAATACCATATTGTGGCACAGTGGCTTAACTCACTCGAAGTATTATCACTTATAACTTGTCAATATGATGGTTATATCCTTAAGCATACAAGCATATATTTGCAAAAATGTTTCTCCTCTTGAGCATGCTTAATTAATGTCAAACTTGTGATTATGCTAAAAAACACCTCTTGTCAGTTAATTCTGATTTCACATGCACAACCACACGCACTCTCCCCTTGTGCAATATGAGTTGATTTCTAGCCGCTTCACCTTCTAAAATTCTTGTTTAGCAAATCTTACCCTAATACTCAATCCCTCCCTTGTCCAAGTGGACTATTACACTTCAAAAGTTACTTAGGATTGAATTAAGAGCACGCTGAGCACTTAGTAATTAGTTGATTCAAGCTCTATTTAACCCTTTCTTTCACTAACATTTGGGTGTCTAAATCTATTTGAGCACTCGGCTACTCCTCAATAGATGTTATAGTCCTCTCATTCCTGCACATGGCTAGTATTTACAGGAGATAATGTCAATACTTTTAGTTTCTCATAAAAAGTCGCGATTGTAATGATTCTAATTGAATCTTTGAACGAGAAACATCAACACGCTTTTAAGCAGTCCCTCAAGTTAATAAACCATGTGAACCTGGTTGAATTCTAAATTTTGCCAAACTTAGTTCACCTATATCTACTGCCCCATATTCGATGATTTCCACTCTTTCTTTAATATCATGCATTATTGGATGAAGACGGTCCAGTTCGCTACGGCTCCCTAGAAGAGTTCTTTTTTTCCCCCTCATGGTCAACGTTTCCATGCTCAACCACTTCACCACCTGGTCGATCGCCTTGTGGCGGCTGCTGAGAGTACATAAATTGCCTGCAAATATGCATATAGGGAAGGGAAGAGAAAACTAATTTCCTAGGAAGAGTGAATTCGAATTACTCATGTTGAATGTCGGAGTAGTTTTTACTTTTCCTTAATTTAAATTTTTCCATAGGCGAAATTTAATTTCTTCTTAAACGAAACATTAAAACCTTTCATAATCTACAAATATTTACATATGAATTCACATTTTTTTGGGTTAATACCACAAAAAACCCTAATTTAATATACACGAGCCACATTACCCCAAACTAATTTTTGTGTCATAAAAAACCTTAAACCGATATATCCGTGCCACATTAATTACAAATTGATACACCCATGCTATATTTACCTCAAATTATTGTAAATTTGAGATTATAAAAAAGAGAGATGCTTATGTGACTGTCTTTAATCTACTGTTAGAATAATAGCTTGTTTTGGGCAAACAATAAATAATATAGAAAATAATTAGCAATTTTTTTGTAAGGTCTATTCCTTGAAGAATTTGTAGCTCTCAAGATCTTGTTATTCTAACGGTAGTTCCAAGACTATTATGCTAGCAAAACCTTATGAAATATCCAAAAAAAAAAAAAAAATTATTCATATTACCTCTAGTCGTGCCACATATGATAGTCAATCTACGTTAGTACTTATTGGCTAAAATTGATTGGAATTACTATATTGAGAAATGCTCAAAACATTTAGAACTAAATTGAAAAAATTGAAAACTATAGGAAAAGATTAATACTAAATTGTCATTTGTAACGTTTGGGATTTTTATTATAATTATTCCTATATTATGTGACAACTCATTCACATGATGTCATCTACCACAACCAACTTCCGAAATTATATTATGGTTCTTTTTAAAAAAAAAAAAAGTCATTATCAAATTCCGTATAATAATTATATCCACTAATATATCTTGTTGTTCCGTCTTCTATCGGCATAAGTTTGAGAAAAACGATTCATCTTACCTAGTAACAAATACAGGCAAAGAGTTCATCTTAACATCACTCTCAGTTTGACCCTGCAAAATTACCTTTATTCTGCATATTTTTTTACTTTGCCGTTAAAACCAGTAAGTTACATATACATATATATATGATTAACCTGTGTTTTTAACGGTTTAAGTTTTTGGAAACAACAGTCTGGCTTAACAACTTTAAAGAAAAGTCATTCTAATTGAACTCTTTCTTTATTTCCGGGAGCAAAGTCGGGGACGAAGCTGGACAAATCCAGAGATCTCATAGCCACGCGTTAAATATATTAAGAGAGAGAGAGAGAGAGAGAGAGGGAGAGAGAGAGGTCTCATAGCTACGTGTGAAACATATTAAGGCGCTTCCCATCCAACAACGTGGAGGCTATAGTGGTCACAAGTTGATAAAACTTTTTTGAAACCTTACCTCCTTGAAATAGTGTGTAGGTAACCACATTCTCCTCGATTACATCTAGATAACCTAATAGATTCATCTAAGACCCATTGCTCCGCGTAAACGTGGACCGAGCTAATTAATTAAAGGGGTTTCCTAATTTTATTATATATTTCGATTTCTCCTCTGGATTACAAAAGCCCTTCCTAATCTCAGACCAAGTTGCTGGATTTTAATTAATCAAATATGTCGCGAAAACGTGGCACGAAACCTTTCATTGATTGACCAAGCCGGACAATGCGTAGGCTGAGTTGAGACGCTATATAAGGTGGTTCGAGCTGATGAACCGCCTCATTCCTTTCTTGAACATACAAAGTCAATAGCTATAGCGATTTGCAAGTTCATCCCCATCGTCTCATAACCCTTGTGCCTATCCTCATTCCTTAGTCTAGCGCATTAAGCAAAGATCAAAATCACCATTTCTAAGTGTTGAACTACGAATAGAAGGCCGATTACCCTGCAAAAGCGAGAATTTGGAATGGCGTCGGTCGTTTCCGAGCTTGAAGGGACTCTCTTGAACGATCCGGATCCCTTTTCTTACTTCATGCTGGTGGCGTTCGAAGCGTCTGGTATGGTACGCTTCGGGCTACTGTTGTTACTGTGGCCTGTGATTTGGCTGCTCAATGCATTCGGGAAGGAAGATGTCGGGCTGAAGGTCATGACCTTCGTAGCGATGGCTGCAGTGCCCGAGTCCGAGATCAGATCTGTGGCGAGAGCTGTCCTACCCAAGTTTTTCATGGATGACTTGAACATGAGTGCTTGGCGGGTGCTCAGCTTACATGGAAAGAGAGTGGTGGTGACAAAAATGCCGAGAGTCATGGTAGAGAGGTTTGCAAAGGAGCATTTGCAAGCCGACGAAGTGATTGGGAGCGAGCTTATTGTGAATCGGTTTGGATATGCCACTGGTTTCACTAAGGGCGACAACAAGCACTTCGCCGATAATGTCAAGAAGTTTTTTGACGGTGAACAGCCGACTTTAGGGTTACGAAGGCCATCGTCCTCTTCTTTGGTTTTATCGCTGTGCAAGGTGAGTTCGTCTACTTCATGACGATCCATCCGACTTTCTCAGTAGTTTGGGAACGATGAAGACAATTTATATAGTATTGCCATATTTGCCTTCTACTTGCATATTAATCATATCTTTACTCTTATTTCGTATGTTCAAATTAACATATATGATCTACTCGCTACAATGTACTTCTATCGATATAAAACTGATTAATTATCACGTTCATCGTATTCCCCTTTTCAGGAAGAGTTGCATCCGCCCTTCACCAATCTTCAGGAGCACGATAACCAGCATCATCTCTTTCCTCACCCCGTGATCTTCCACGATGGTCGACTAGTGAAGCGCCCAACCCCATCCACTGCGCTCTTGATCCTCCTGTGGATTCCTTTCGGCGTGATCCTTGCCATTATCCGCATTACCATTGGAATAATTTTCCCCTTAAAGATGATGCCCTACGTTTCCCGTATTTTCGGAGGGAAAATCATTGTCAAAGGCAAACCACCAAGATCGCCATCAGGCGGAAGCACCGGCTTGTTGTTTGTCTGCACGCACCGCACTCTGATGGATCCCGTTGTTTTGTCCACCGTCTTAGGACGTAGAATCCCGGCACTAACCTACTCTATCTCCAGGTTATCTGAGATATTATCGCCCATTCCGACTGTCCGATTGACAAGAGTTCGTGAAGTAGATGCTCAAAAGATCAAACAAGAACTATCGAAGGGCGATCTTATAGTTTGTCCAGAGGGAACAACATGCAGAGAACCCTTCCTCTTGAGATTTAGCCCTCTTTTCGCGGAATTAACCGATAGAATAGTGCCCGTGGCGATGAACTATAGGGTCGGGTTCTTTCACGCAACGACAGCAAGGGGTTGGAAGGGGATGGACCCCATCTTCTTCTTCATGAACCCTAGGCCTATCTACGAGGTCACGTTCTTGAACCAATTGCCAGTTGAGGCGACATGCTCGGCCGGGAAAAGTCCTTATGACGTCGCGAATTACGTGCAGAGAATATTAGCCGCAACGCTGGGGTTCGAGTGCACGAACTTTACTAGAAAGGACAAGTACAGGGTTCTTGCTGGAAACGATGGGACCGTTTCCTACACTTCCTTGCTTGATCAGATCAGGAAGGTGGTAAGCACATTCAAGCCCTTCATATAGTTCTGAGACAGGGAAATGTGAACCATATTCTTTTGTTTCCTTTTGGGTTATATTTCGTTTGTATATTTCTTATAAGTGCTGTTTTGTTTGCCCTTTAGTGACATGCATGGATGGGATTGCCTACGGCAATTTTTTTGTATTTCTATTCCCGGACTATTATTATTTCTGGAATTGCCGAATAAATGTATGTGCATATATATTACTTGAACACATGTCCTGGATATGCTTATCTTGCAATTTTCAGATTAATGTAACCATGTAAGCAGTATACGCATTTTTGGTTAATTTAACTGCATGATTACTGGCTGTGGAGGAAGGTAGCGCGAATCTTCCGAATATTAAATTAATTCTACTGTATGATCATTCGCGACAAAGATGGGTTACAGAAGGATGCTATGATGAAGCAAGCTGCGGGAATTCTATCCCTAATCTTGACTAAAGGTGGAGACCCGTCACATGATTTACAAGTGATGTCCATTGTCCAAGATTTAAATTCCAAATGGTTAAGAAAACAGATGCAACATGTTCTACTTACAAATTTGGAAATTACAAGACCTCACCAAGCAAATCCGCCATGTATATGTACAATTGGCATGAATTGCGACATTGCAAGCTCTTGGTAATACATCCGCAATTTGGTTTGCAAATTAAAGAAAAATAAAGATCAATTTATTAGTTTAAACTTTGGTGGTCGGGAAGGAAAGTGCCAAGATCTTGAAACAAGTAGTTATGAAGAAAGCCCGCCATCAATAAACACTTCGGCGAAATTGAAGATCACACCGTAGTGATGCTAGCTACGCGGCTAGTTAGAAAAAATATGGGGTTAAGTAATTGACAGTTACAATAAATGAGAGGAGATGAGTTTATATATACTAGTATATTTGCCCGTGCTTCGCATGGGTTTTATACATATTTTCTTTTTCTCTTTGGAAAGTTGTGTTTATCAAAACTGCTTCTCTATCTTGCACATTCAACATATATTCAAATAGTATTTCTAAAGTTAGTAGTGACAATAACTATAAAATTGTAAGAGAAAAATCACTTGAAAAAGTTTCTGTCATTTGGAAGATAATTGAATATTATAGGGTCATTTGGCTTACATATAAATTCACTCTACATAGTACCAAACATATCCTACGTCATATTTTATAGAAATTGAATTTATCAGGAACTATTTCTATTTAATTCGATTTTATGGCTTAGTCATTTCATTTTGAGTAGTTATCCTTCAAGTAACATTAACTCTAATATTGTGTTTGACAACATATTATATTGTATGGAATCACAATAATTTTAATCTCTATGATGTTTTTTTTTTTTTATTGTGAGCAATAAAGTCATTTCTTCTCTTCATATTATTTTATAAATATATTAGTATGTTTTGTGGCATCCGGAAATTTCGACGACTCTTAAATATGCAACAGCCGTGAGCAATCGGCGGGGGTATCGTTGGTACCACATTTGGCCTAGTTTCATCATCACTCGACATCCCGAAATATTTACTTTCGGAGAAAAGGAAATTCGTCTTTGAATGGCCATACGAACAATCTCACCAATGGCCACGTTATTTTATCTCTTGGACTGAACCTCCTATGTACATTGTCGCGACCCCATGCAGCCTTGCCGATTTCTTTCTCCACGCAAGGGTTTCAGTCACGTACTTGTACATGAAGTGGACTGAATAGGAAGAGATTAGTTAATTCCCATGAAAACCATGAAACCGAAATGCCCATGAATGTACCGAAATTTTAAGATTTAATTTTTGGAGGAGTTGGACCATGTAGTGAGGACTGCACGGCCCCAACTTCGCTGGCCCAATTAACCCATCATCTCTCCCTTAACTGTCGACAAAGCCGGTCAACAATCCTTGAAACTTCTTCAACTTTGTTGACCGAGAGGAGCCCAGCAACAGCCACGTTGCTCACCATTTCGGTGGCCAACACAGAAGGAGAAATCAAGCAGGGGAAGCCACGCACACCCCAGCTGTCTCTCGACCGAACATCCACCGAAAAACACCTGCATGCAGTAATTAGATTAATTAAAGAATTAAAAGAGCAAAGTGCTCGTGTAATTGAGAGAGAGGAGAGAGAGTGAACCGAGTAGAAGCTAGAGCAGAGAGAGAGAGAAGTGCGAGCAGCGAGCGGGTGCACGGCGTGAGGAAGGAGGAGGTCGCCCTCGGTCGAGCACGGTGCTGCCTCCGTCATCACCGCCGGTCTTCGCCGCCGTTGAGCCAAGCCCGAGACCCACGAGCCCCTGTTTTGCTTGCAATCAAGTAAAAGAGTTAGAGGCAAGTGGAAGTTCATTGATCTATGTCTTTGCATGCTGTGATTATCTGGTGAAATGCTGGTAGATGTGAGAAAATGCTGAAATGGAAACTGCATGTTGGTTTTTGGATGATTGAGATGAAGTTGGACTAAGAGATTGAGTAAGAATAGGATTTGTTCTATGTGGTCACGGTTCTTGGCTGAAATAAGGATTGAAGGGTCTACCCATAGTGGATTTTTGAAGTGAAATAGCTGTAGTATAGACACGGGATTCTATTTGGGTCGGTGATGTGCGGATTTGATCAAGTGTAAATTTGGTGATATAGGAAATTTGAAACTAAGGCAAGTGAAAGTCCATCAACCTATATAGTGTTGTGTTGTTGTTGTCTAGTGTAGTGCAATAGACTTGGGAGTATTGGATTGTGGATGTTGGATGCTGGATTTTAAATGAGTAGAAGTAGTTCTCTTTAAATCAGTAAACTGTTTCATAGAAAAACAGCATGACCTTCGGTGATTCCATGAATTTTCTGTAATTATCTAGTCAGAATTGGACTTTGAATACTTAATGGAAGTTCTAGGGCACATCCTTAGGAATTACATATCAAAATTTGAGAATAAATGATCAAGGTTTGGTCAATAAAACGATTTTCTTTGTAAATGTTAAATCTAGAAGCTATTACAGAGGGTTAGTAAGGAATATAGCAATTTGCTGCTCTTGATATACAATGAATCCGACTTAGTGTTCTGCATAAAACTTTTTCTTTAGGTCTTATTTATAACATGTCAAAATTTTAGAATTTTCTGAGTTCATTTAGGGGTTATTCTGAAATTTTTATTAAAACTGTGCATTTTGAATTTTGAACTGTTTTACTCCGAATTTGCTTAACTTATTTCAAAAAGTGAATGCATCTTCAATTGTTATTTGACATGATGATAGTGACATTCAGCATATCATTCAATATTGAGATTTGATGAGACTCAAGGGACCTTTTTGTCATTGCATAGAAAAGTGTTTTTGAAAATTAAGATGTTAATTGTTACCTTTGGACCCTCGGGTCAACGATGCCCCGGGAGTCGGGAGGCCCAAAGGATAGAATGAGTCGATGCCTTGTGGATGCCTGGGGTCCGTAGTGCCCTAGAGGTTTTTCCCCGGGAGCTTCGGGATGCCCGGTTGTATGCTAGTCGGTACGTAAATCCAAAGGGCCGGGGTAACCATTCTCATGGTGAGCCTCGGAGGTTTCCTCGTGATGCCAGGTGGGGTGCGAGATGCCTGGAGGTGTGATATGCTCCGGATGCCCGATGATTGAAAACCGGAGGCTTTCGCGATGCTAGGGTTGGGTGCGAAATCCCAGAAGGATGCAAACGTTGGTCCTCTAGGGGATGAAACCTTTTGAATATTAAAACTGATGGTTCTACTAAGTGTGCGTGTGGTCTGGTTATGGGACTAAATTGTATGGCATGGAATGGGACTTGTCGTTATAGTTTGGCCCCATGATCGGGACTTGTGTAACTGGACATGATGCATCTTAATCCCTTTGAAACTGCATTTGTCATTGCATTAAAGAATTTCCTGATTTTGGTGCATACTTATTCCTGGATTACTTGTTTTTGTCTATCTTGCATGAATCTAGATATTGACGGTATTGCGCGATATACCTTAATGAATCTTTTACTGTTGAGTGGCTATACTCACCTCGTTTGGGAACTAACATTTCAGATTAGAAGATATGCCTCTACTACCAGTCACCCCCGGTACATTTTACGGTATTTCGATCGACGTTGAGTGTGAGTGTACGGAGCACCATCATCCCAAGATATGAGGGTTGGTTTTTATTCGAGTGCGGGTTCTAGTTATGTATGACATCGGTTCACCTGACGACCCAGTGATTCAGGAGTTTCTATTAGTGCACATCCGTCATGATGGGATCATGTTGGGGATGTTGTAGCCACCGCCAGCTGACGGACTAGGCTAGGTGTGACAAGAGTGACAGTTAGCAGATGAAGCATTTTTGGACCGCCGACACTGACTGATAGACTTATGTATATGATTGTTTGGAAAGAAAAGAAAAAGGGAGTCGGTTATCTTTTGGTATGCAGCCGGGTATAGAAAACCACGACAATTTTTGGTGCACCGACTGATGATGTCTATCAAGTCTATGTAAATAAAAGTGTTCGGCTTGACTTACAAAATGTCTAGTAGGTGTGCATCGTTTCTAATTTTGGGATAGGGAGATGATGATCTTGCTTCCGCTATATATATTTATATACTGCGCAGAAACCGATCTAAAAGATATAAACCCCTAGGATTGATAGACCTTCAAGTCAAGTAAGAGAAAGGTAAGTGATCTGTGGCGACCCTAATGGATCGGGGGCCGTTTCGGGGGTGCCACAGTTTTTCAATAAATATGTTAGATCACCTATCATGAATAATGGAATCATTTTTTTTTTTTTTTTGATGAAATTTGAGATATAATCATTTTCACATATTTGTAGAGTTGATATTATTATTACTTTAGATACTTAGAAAATTGTCCAAAAAGTTCTAAACCTATTGAATTTTTGCTAATTTAGTTATAAACCTTTCAATTTTGTTAATTAAGTCCTAAATATTTTAACAATTTGCCAATTGAGTCTATTTAGCCAATTTTAACTGGCAATTGCTGACTTTGACATTGACTATCTTACATGGCATGATAGACGCTGACATGGACAATTTCTCTAATTTTTTTAAAACTTCCGAATTTTTTTATACTTTTTATTTTTATTTTTTTCTTTGCCTTTTTCTTTTCTTTTCTTTCTTTTCCTTTTTTTTTTTCCTTCCAAGCCCAACGAAGGTTGCTACCTCACCAATCACAAGTGAGGGCCAATCAACCTTCACTGCCCTTGCCTAGTGTTTGACAAGGGTCATCGGGCTTCACTATGGTTGGTGAAGGTTGGCTAGAAACCCTCGCCAAACTTGGTTAAAAAAAAAAAAAAAAAAGAGGAAAAGAAAGAAAGAAAATGAAAAGAGTAAAATCTTCATTTAAAAAAAAATTAGAAAAAAAATTGCATATGTTAGCACCGGTTGTTCTACGTGACACTATAGGAGTCCAAGACAATGATTTATTGTTAGAATTGGTCAGATGAACCTAATTGGTAATATTGAAAAGTTTAAGGCTGAATTAGATCACATACAATAAGTTAAGGCTTTTTGAACAATTGTCTCCTTAGATATTATCAAACATATGTAATATTCATAACTATGTTAACATTTAAAAACATTTCCTCATGATTTTTATCAAGATATTTCATTCTCATTGGTCAATTATTTACCACTTATTGTCAAGAGATATTCTTGTAAACTTTCACTCTTCCTAGAAAAAAACATTTTAGGTGACATTTTCCAAGTAATTCTAATGCATTTAATGTCCAATATTCACTTTTATATAATATATTAGATTAGATCACTTTAGATAGTGATAAATACATGTAATATGAATAATGATGTTGCTATTTCAAAAACATTGCTCTTGATATTTTTAAATATTTTTTACATTCTCATAGTTAAGTTTTGTTACTTGTTGTCAAGAGGTACTTCTCTATAACTATCACTTTTTCTTGAAAATACTTTTAAATATTCATTTGGAAAAGAAAAGAGTCTCTTTTATCAAATTTGATGCATTTAATGTACAAAAATTACATTTTGTATACATAAAGTTTTCTAGGGCATGTTATTGGAGCCACTAGACCACCAAGCTTCGGCTCTCACAAGGGCTTGACCTGAACTTGAGGCTAATAGCCCATCAATTGAACTGATACCTTCTACATTAAAACTAGACCATATTGTACGCTTGTCCGCGCACTTAAGTTCTTAACCTATGGCCAGAAGTTTAATTGGGCGAGCTTGAAAAGGACGGACTTAGAGAAGATCGACCCAACACGATTTGCCACAAGAACGAGGCACGACAGAGTCCGAACGAGGCTCAACCACGAAAGCAATGAAGCTCAATCCAGCCCGCCGATTTGGGCGAGTCTAAGAACTATTTCAGTAGAGATTAGAGGTGTCGATGACCTTAAGATCCCATCTGGAAAAGTAATACTCCTGCCACAATCCGAAAGCATTCTTTGTTCTCCAAGAATAAACTAGAGGAGCAAACCGTCCCCCTTCAAGTCTCTCTTAAGGCATGAACATTGCCCAATTTATTCTACCTAATGAGAAATTAGGTAACGAAACCCACTAACCCTAGTTATCTTGTACTTACATAAATGGGAAAATGGTAGCACAAGTGGCATAGCTTTCGTACGACGCCCACTTTGGTGCTATAATTTTTCAATTGATTATTTAAGTACCGTAACATTTGTACGGCATTTACTTAAATGCCATAAATTTTTTATTGATTGCTTGAAAGCTATAACTTTTAAAACATGTTCAGCACAACTGTTGGAAATTTGATACGGCATAAAACTTGTGATGATTTTTTTTTTTTTAAAAAGTTATGATACTTAAGTGATTGATGAAAAATTATCGTACTCAAATTAACATTTTTAGAAGTCATGGTACTCAAGTAATCGATTGAAAAATTATGGTACTCAAGTGAGCATTATATGAAAATTATGAGACTTATGATATCCTTATCGCTATTTATATGTATCATCTTTAATAAACAATTTAAATTCTTAAATGAATTACCGCATCATATATTTCTAAATAAATTGTTCATATGAGTGCCTTTTTTTTTCTTTTGTCTTTTTTCCCTTTAATGTACTAAACGTGCCACAGAACTTATATGATTGTTCCAAGACTTTGTACATAGGTCATGAGAAATTTTAGTTATTTCCTTTTTGTCCGAACATATATTGCAATTTCTAGTTTAACTCATGTATAATTTCGAACTTCTTTTTGTTAAAATGCAATGCTTATGACACTAAGGTGATCCCTTGGAACTATAATACAAATGAAATTGACTTTGTCACCCGATCGGGTCGAACCTACCCACCACGTGAAGGCGTGGAAAAGAAGGCCGTAACTGATGAGGAAGCTGAACAACTCCTCAAAACACTCAAGACAAGTGAGGCAGAAGTGATAGACCAATTACGCAAGATGCCATCGCAGATTTCCCCATTGGAGCTTTTCAAGACCTTTGAAAAGCATAGAAATGCTCTCCTCAAAATTTTAAATGAAGTCCAGGTGCTCGAGACCATTGGAGAAGTACAGTTGGAGGAGTTTGTGGGTGCTATACTTATTAGAGATCAAATTACTCTCTCTGAAAAGACCTCCCTCCTAAGGGCCAAGCACACACTAAGGCGTTATATGTGTCCGCTCAACATTTTGGGACTAGGATTTCAAGGGTCTTGGTCGATAATGGTTCTGCCTTGAATATTTGCCCTTTATCCACCCTCTGTCAGTTGGGGGAAGGAATGGAAAATGTTTCCCCTCCAAAGATTCTCGTCCAAGCCTTCGACAAGATGAGAAAAGAAACAATAGGGGAAATCGACTTACCACTGACGATTGGCCCTATTACCATTACTCAAAAATTTCAAGTACTGGATTTCCCAACTAACTTTAGCCTGCTATTGGGACGGCCATGGATCCATGCGGCATGAATCATTCCTTCCAGTCTTCATCAGATGATGAAACTCCCCATTGATGGAAAGATCATGACTATTCGATGTGAAAGAGATGTGGAGACTTTCCATAACACCGCCATACCTTTCATCGAACCTGAGGTCAAGGGAGAATCGAGCTACCACTCATTTGAGATGGTGTTTGTCACTCATGTGCCTATTGGGTCAATCATTAGGAAGTCTTAGTTCTCAAAGGCCTCCTTGATGTCAAGTAAAGAACTGCTCAAGAATGGTTTTACTATTGGGAAAGGTTTGGGTAAGCTCGCCCACGGCATGCCAAATCCCATTAAGGTGGTCAAAATCAACAAGCGTGAAGGCCTGGGTTATCAGGGCGACTGTAAGGGTTAAGGTAATCATAAAGGCCCAAACATCAAAGGTAAGAGCTACCAACGTCTCTTGCCTCCACCTTTGAAAGATTTCTTTCCTGGTCCACTGAAGTTCTTGCAAGAAGAGGAGGCCAATGTCTACCACTTTGCTTATTTGTTTGAAGATGGTTTGGTTGGCACTATTGGTGAAGATGAAGAGCTTGCAGTTCCCACTATGCATGACATTTCACATCATGATAGTCATTTGCATGGCTCGGATTCGCATTAAAATATTTTGACGAACCCGATTATTCCGACTCAGAGAATGAGGATGATCCTCGAGTTATTGAAAATGAATGGCTCAGACATGAAGAGTCCAAACCTCCTACCATTGAACAACCAATCGTTGTGAATTTAGGAGATCTAGATAACCCTAAAGAAACCAAGATTGGGGTAGGTCTCTCTCAAGCGAATGCTAATAGATTAATTGGACTTTTGAAAGAGTACCAAGATGTTTTTGCTTGGTAATATGTCGATATGCCGAGTTTAGACCCTGAGATCATGGAACATGCGTTACCACTTGATCCTAATATTCCGCCGAAGAAGCAAAAGCTCAAAAGGATGAAACCTGAATTGTCGAAAAAGATTGAAGAAGAAATCATGAAGCTCTTAAATGTTGATTTCATTGAAGTCACCCATTATGCTGATTGAATTGCTAATATAGTCCCGATTATGAAGAAGGATGGACGAGTCCGAGTATGTGTTGATTACCGTGATCTAAATAAGGCAAGCCCTAAGAATGATTTTCCTTTACCACACATTGATGTCTTAGTTGACAGTACTGCTGGATTCTGATTGTTCTCATTCATGGATGGATTTTCGTTTATAACCAAATCTAGATGAAAGAGGAAGACAAGACTAAAACTTCTTTATCACTCCATGGGGAACATTTTGCTATAAAGTGATGCCCTTTGGCTTGAAGAACGCATGGGAAACATATCAAAGAGCCATGGTAACACTATTCCATGACATGATGCATAAGGAGATTAAAGTCTATGTTGATGACATGATTGCAAAGTCAAGACAAGGTGAATATCATGTTGAAATCTTAAGAAAGCTATTTGACCGATTGAGGAAATTCAAGTTGAGGCTTAACCCCGCAAAATGAATATTTGGGGCAAAGTCTGGGAAGCTTCTTGGATTTATGGTTAGTAACAAGGGTATCGAGATAGATCCCTCTAAGGTGAAGGCCATATGTGACTTGAAACCTCCTTCTACTGTTAAGGAAGTCCGAAGCTTACTAGGAAGATTGAATTATGTTGCAAGATTATCTCTCAATTTTCAGAATCCGCTAAGCCATTCTTCAAGCTATTAAAAAAGAACGCTAAGGTCAACTGGGATGAAGAATGTCAGAAATCATTTGAAGAACTTAAACGATATCTTTCGCAATCTCTTGTACTCGTACTACCTACCCAAGGTGTGCCTCTGATCTTGTATCTCACCATTCACGAAGAGTCTTTGGGAGCCATGTTAGCATAAAAAGGACCAAGGGATGGAATAGAACGTGCCATATACTACCTCAGTAAGAAGTTTACTACTTTCGAGATTCGATATCCTAAAGTGGAAAAGACTTGTGTAGCCTTGATTTAGGTTTTACACCGACTGAGGCAATACACTCTACACCACCGCATCCTTCTAGTGACTGAGAATGACCCGATTAAATATCTTTTGGAGAAGCCTGCATTGGTTGGGAGGCTCGCTAAATGGCAAATATTACTCTATGAGTTTGATATTCAAAGCATGACACAAAAGTCCGTCAAAGGGCGAGCCATAGCCGATATGCTAGCTGAAAATCCTGGGAAATCTAATGATTGGGATGAAATCGATGAATGAATTTATTTGGTCTCGCCTGACAAGTGGACCATGTATTTTGATGGTGCAGTTAACCTTTCTAGTTCTGGCACTCGGGCAATTTTAATATCTCTAGAAGGTCAACATTATCCAATAGCTGCAAAGTTGGTATTCCCTTACACCAACAATATTTCTGAATATGAAGCTTGCATCCTTGGTTTGCAATTAGCCATCGATATGAAGTCAGAAAACTTCAAGTTTATGGTGATTCTACACTCATCATCCTCCAGATGGGAGGTGAATGGCAAACGCGGGACATAAAATTGATTCCTTACCACAAATATCTTGAAGACTTGGTCAAGGAATTTGATGAAATCTCTTTTGGTTAACTACCAAGATCACAAAATCAATTTGCTGATGCCCTAGCAACTTTATCTTCAATGTTGCAAGTAACTGATGGTTTGAGCGTTGATCCTTTGCAAATATATGTTTTGAAAAAGCATGCTTATTGCCTGATGATTGAAGAAGAACCCGATGGTCAACCCTGGTATTATGACATCATGAATTGCCTTCGAGAAGGAAAACTTCCCCAAGGGAGTCAAGCCAATGATAGAAAATACCTGATGAAGTTGGCATCCAAATTCTTCCTCAGTGGAGGAGCCATTTATAAAAGGTCTTTCGATTCAATTTTACTGAAGTGCGTGGATGCACAAGAAGCTAAATTCCTGATGAAAGAAATACATGAAGGAGAGTGTGACCCTCATATGAACGGTCATCTCTTGGCTAGAAAAATCATGAGGCTTGGTTACTATTGGTTGACTATGGAAGCCGATTGTATTCAGCATGTGAGGTGCTGTCATCAATGCCAAGTCTATGGAGACAAAATCAATGCTCCTCCTAATGAGCTTCATCAAATGTTTGAGCCCTAGCCTTTTTCAATGTGGGGCATCCACATCATCGGACCAATTAATCCTAAAGCATCGAACGGACACCGTTTTATCTTAGTAGCCATTGATTACTTCACCAATGGATTGAAGCCAGTTCTTATGCCCATGTTATTGCAAAGAGTGTGGCAAAGTTCATCCATCATGATATCATCGCCCGATATGGAGTTGCCGAAGCGATCATCACAAACAATGGATCAAACCTAAACAACAAGGTGGTGAATGAATTACTTGGAGAATTCCACATTCGCCATTTGAGTTCTTCTCCTTACCGCCCACAAATGAATAGAGCTGTAGAAGCGGCAAATAAGAACATCAAGAAGATTTTAGCCAAAACGGCGGAAAATTATCGTGACTGTCATGATCGGTTACATATGCTTTGCTTGCTTACCGAACTTCAATTCGCACTTCAACTAGGGCAATACCATTCTCATTGATTTATGGGATGGAGGCTGTGTTACTTGTGGAAGTGGAAATCCTTTCACTGAGGGTACTTTCTCAAATCAAGCTCTCTGAAGCTGAATGGGTTCAACAAAGATTTGAACAACTTAATATGATTGATGAAAAGAGGGTAAAAGCCTTATGCCATGGACAAAGCTATCAAAAAATAGTAGCTAGGTCGTTCAACCGCAAAGTTAGGCCAAGACATTTCGAGATCAATGATCTTGTCTTGAGAAAGGTCTTATCTATCATTCCAGATTCTCGTGGGAAGTTTACTCCAAACTATGAAGGTCCATATATTGTAAGGAAAGTGCTACCTGGTAGAGCCAAGTGGCAAATGCCTAAAATGATGAGAGGCAACCTCTTTACCAAACACGTCCTTATACACTCCTTGAGAGAATTGAATGAAAAGAACCATGTCTTATGGCATAGGGTTCATTCACAGTGAATACATGGTTTGAGATTATAAAGGCATTTCATTTCTCAATCCCAAACACTATTGATATCCCTTGCAAGCCACTTTGAGCCAACTATGGAATATTTCCAAAATAACCCTGTCAAGAACAACCCCACATTAGGGCAAAATAGTGGGTCTTGGTTGAAAATTATGGAGTAAAAGATTAAGAAAGATTTTATTGCTTTCACTTGCATCAATCTTCTTATGCTAGCTTCAGAAGATTTCTTATTGAAACTCGAAGCATCCCGAAGTGACAAAGAGCATTCCATTCACTACCATAAACACAATTACCCTTTTCTTAGCCAATTTGAGCCTTATACAATTCTTTCATAACCCCAGGTGATGATTATCTCCCCACACTAGGGGAATGCACATGATTTACCAACAAAATTGAGAATATTGGTCATGTTTGTAAATGCCACTCGAGAGTCCTAGATACTCAAAAGAGAATGAAAACTATGGGGCATGAAAAAGCAGTGTGCCTGGTAAAAGCAATGCCAATGCCCATGGAAAAAAATACAAAGAAAAGCAAAAAATGCAAAGAAGAGCGAAATCAATGGTCATGCAAAAGACCATCCGTTGAAAAACAAAATAAAAGCCTTGCAGAAGAAAATGTATGGCGAGCAATGACATTAGAACAGAGAGCGAAGCTCTCATGTCTCGAGATAGGTTAAATTTCAAGAGTCAAAATTTTGAAAAGTCGTGTGATGGTAATGATGCCTAGATAATCACTCACTTTTAACCCTTTGATATTTGAAAAATTTTCAAGCCTTTTTAAACCTCGCCCGAACTTACAATCCTTATTTGAAGTCTCTTCTAATTGGGATGGTTCGAGTTGAAATGAGAGTATCACATAGGAGCTACCGCTAGAAGGAGTGGAAGAAATCCTATCTTATCTTATCTTCAAGATTCTTGACTTGTAAACCTGATGAAGATATTGATTGAATATTCATTTCTTGGCCTCAAAGTACATACCTTTTGTGTAAGCCCATGACCAAGCAATCATTACAGTCCCTTCAAAAGACCTTTTGATCAATGGATTGTATTCACTGTGAACATTTCCAAAAGCCTTAGACATAGGTTGAGTGAGATTTCCCTAGTGAGATTTAAACAATTTTCCCACATCAATGGTTGAGAATAAAAGCCTTTTTGAGAGCTAGTGTGAAAGACCTCTCTTGATTAGGATATTTCCACTTGGCATATTTGACTTAACCCTTAGATGGTTAATCAAATCTCATTTTGTTAAAATCCTCTCTGAAGGGATTTGACAATCGACATCATTTCGCAAGATTGGCTCTCAAGTAATCTCGAAACCCTTTTTCAAAATATTTGTTCCTTAGTGAACTGGTTTTTTGTCATCCTAAACCATATCATTGTTTTTGGTTTTTGGTCATCCTAAATCATAACTCTTGCTTTTGATTTTTAGTTACCCTAAACCATAACCCTTGTCTTTAGGTTCTAGGTTATCCTTAAATCTTGTCTCCTAGGTTCTAGGTTATCCTTAAACCTTGTCTTCGGGTTCTAGGTTATCCTTAAACCTTGTCTTTTAGGTTCTAGGTTATCCTTAAACCTTGCCTTCAGGTTCCAGGTTATCCTTAAACCTTGCCTCCTAGGTTCTAGGTTATCCTTAAACCTTGTCTTTAGGTTCTAGGTTATTCTTAAAACTTTGTTTCTTAGGTTCTAGGTTATCCTTAAACCTTATCTTTTAAGTTTTAGGTGATCATTGAATCTTGTCTCTAGGTTAGTGGTTATCCTTAAACCATACATTTTTCATGTAGTAATTTCATTCCCTTCATTCCATTCCATGAGAGAGAGAGAGGGAGAGAGAGAAATAGAGTGAATAAACCCCAACAAGAGTTTAGATACTCATATGAGCAAACGTAAATGTCAAGTACGTCCCTAACCAAATATAGTCGACTAAAAATTACAGGTATCAATTTTTCTTTGAGTGGAACCTCTTCGAACTCCCACTCAAAGAGGGGTAGCTATTGACGCCTGATTTTTAGTCGACATATCATTAAAACATAAAATCGAGATTTAAGTTTCTGATCGCGACAAGAACCCTATCTCTTGACCAAAAAAATATCATTTTTCATTTCTTTCTTTTGCACTGTCATTTTTAAGCAGTTTTTAGCTCATCTTCAAGAAAAACCCGAAAAGTCAAGCGGTTGACTTTCGGGATGACTTTTTGGGTCAACCGTTTGACCAAAAGTCAACCCCGAGTCAAAAATTGAATTTTTACCCAAAAAAATTCCACTTAGTCTTAATTTCATTTTTTTCATATCAATTTCTTAAAAATTCAAAGATTTGATCAAAAAATCAAACTTTTAGGAAGAATTAACTAAATAATTGACTTTTGGTCAAACCTTTGACCAAAAAAATAATAAAAAATGTACAAATACATTTCTTTTAATGCCAATTTGACTTTTGGGTCAAAAATTTCACAAAATTCGATTAAAAACCTTGATTTCTGAATTTTTCAGTTTTAGGTTCTAAAGCGACAAAAAATAAAATTACTTTTATTCTAGTCATCATTAGGTGTAGTTCCTTCTTTGACATTTGATTTAGGGACTATTTGAAATATGTTTGAGCATTCAATTTCACGATTTACCGAGTCAAAATACGAATTGCCATTTTAAGCCCTAATTAGGGGACCAAAATCGATCCTTCATAACTTGCAAACTGACGATTTTTTCTCACTCATTTTCTTAAGATAAGTCCAAATTCAAGATCTATTTTCTGAATTTCACACAAGAACTCATCAATTTGAAGAATTTTATCCTCCCAAGCATTAGAAAGTCAAGCAATTAAGCTTCAATTGACAAATTTAAAATTGAGTCATTCATGGCTATGGTTTAATTTCATAAATCTAGATCCATATTTTAATATTAGGCCTAAATCCATTTTTGAGCTAAGTTTGAGCACTTCAATTCAAAGTCAATTTGAATGTGGTAAGTGATCTTACCTATGGGTAGCTCATTAGATAGGGCAATTGTGACACTAATTGAGTTCAATTTTTATTAATTTGCAATTTTGTCCATTGAATTGCAAATTTTACCATTTTAGCCCTTTAGGCCCAATTCAAAGCACCCATGGTTTCGACTCATTTTTTTCTATGACAATCATTCAATTAGGTCAATAAATGACCCCTAGATCACATTCATAAGATTTGATTAGCTTAATTGTATCTTAATTGGTCAATCTCTTCATAAAGAGGATAAAATTCCTTTTCAATTAGGTCCTTTAGGTGTCAAATTGGATAAATGTTTGACCCACAAGGGTCCTAAGTGGAAAAAATGGCAAGAACCGGACCAAACTGGTCAAAAACCAGTCAAAATCCGACCGAATCGGATCGAACTAGTTCGGCCGGTCTGATCGACCGCTAGTGAGACTAGGCTATTCGGGCCCTTGCCGGCTGGTTCTTGGCCTCCGACCACCGGTTCTAGAACCCCCTCACTCCCAATTTTCCCAAACTTTTACAAATTGGTCCTTGAATTTCGTCAAATTGCAAATTAACCCCTAATTAGACATTTTGACGCAATTCCCGATTTTGGCTTGGTTTTTTGCAAATCAAACCCACTAGATCAATTATCCAACATCTCGAGATCATAATTTGAAGTGGATTTTTAACCGTTGGATCGAGAATTTGGCCGTAGGGTCGAACCGACGGCCAAAATTGCTTAATGTGGGAGTATATAAGTGAAATCTCTTCTATTTTCAAGATAAGAGGCCTCATTTGCACGAAATTTCCTCCCTCTTCCGACCTCTCGCTCTGATTTAACCCTCCAAAAACCCTACCAAAATAGATCACTCTCTCTCACTCTCTCTCTCTCTAAGTTTTGGTTCATCTCTTGGACCGATTCTTCCTTTTTTCTTGAGCTGGTGGTTTGATTGATCACGATCTGAGCCGTAGTGACTTGATCTACATTCTTGGAGTCCCGATCATGATCCGGTGATTAGATCCGACTAATTGCGATTGAAACCGACGAAAACCGCAACAAAGGTAAGGATTCAAAACTCGAATCCGATGAAGTGAGATCGAGTTAGTTGATCGTGGCTAGGATTCAAGATTAGGAGCTTTTACATGCTTAATATTGATGAGTATGAATGCTGCAATGAGTTGTTGATGATTTGAATGATTATTGTGAGTTTAAGCCTAATCTGTGATTTTCGTAAGCCTTTACATAGGTTACTGTTTTGACCAAAACGAGGTTTGAAAAGACCTCATTTCAGCTTGAGTCCTCTTAGGATTAGATAGAAGACATCCCAAGTTTCAAAACGATAAGGTCGCACATCCAAAACGGTCATCGTTTGGCCCTCCAAAAATACCTCCGAAGATTAATGATTCTACAGTAGTTTAGGTTTTTTTTCGGTTCTGATCCGGTTCCGCCTTCTAACTTTGTTACGTTTGTGCCGACTTTCATGATCATTTTTTCACAAAATTTTCTTCATGAGTTTTTTTCCAAATCATGTCATGCATCTTCTGTAATTTTTTCATAATTTTTGGATCTGTCCAACTAGGTCAGATCTACTTAGATCTAGGCTCGGGTCAATCTGTTCCACATCGATCTCTGTTTTTCTATTTTTGTGCTGATTTTTTTGTTGAGGTATGGTACAACTTTCCTTGATAAAAGTTGCTCGTACAGGTTTTTTGCATCTTCTGTATATTTTTCAAAAGTTTTGGGCATGATTAGCTAGGTTAAAAGTGCTTAGATTTGGACATAGATCAGTTTGTCCTGTATTAGTCCGAGATTTGTTTTGGTGAAATTGAGTCCATAAATGCACTCTTTTGGTCTCAAATCCTTCATGAACGTTGAAATACATGATGTATATGTTCAATTGATGTATTCTTTGCAAGGTTTTTACCTTGGCAATGTGAATTGATTGCATGCATTAGAGTAAAAGGTACCGATGCAACATGTGTTGAACATATAGTGTGATCTGTTTTGCCATTTTTGCCACAATTCATATATTCTTAATTGAGTTTTGATCTGTCAATGAGAAATCTTCATCACTGTATGCTCTATATGTAAGATTTTTGGTAGGATTTATGCATATCTTGAGGATGGCTGAAATCATGCTTATTCTGTAAATTTAGCTCTGAAATGAAACCTTGTCATATGTGCACATTCCCATGCTTATTTGAGTCATCTAGGGATCAAATCTTATGACCATGTCTTCTTGATGATTGAACCGTATGTTGTAAGGTTTTCATATGTGTTTAGGTCATGTCATTTGAGTTTCATCTTGCACTTCAAATTGTCTCACAAAAAGTGTTCCTCATACTTAGAATTCCCAAGCGTATCATTAGGAATCATGAATCATCTCATAATGTCATTTAAATTGTATGACATTTTGCATGCCGACTTAGGATTAGATGACCATCTAAACTTTCCATCGCATTCAATCCTAAGCCCGGTGTGATTTCTTCATGCCATTTGAGCATTTTTTGAGTGATTTTAAGATTTTCTAATGAATGCTTATATTCAGTTTTCTAAATTACTGATGCGCATACTTTTAGAAATCTCGATTTTAGGATACCAAATTGACCTAGTTTGGACCAGAGCTCTCCTAGGAAGATGTAGGAAACACTTAGAAGTTTCTAATGCCATTGATTTCATGCCAATCGCTCATCGTTTGGACTATTTTCCATTTTTTTCAAAGCCAGATCACGATCTGGACAAGGGATCAAATTCGGACCCTTGTTTGGACAGAACTTTGATATTTTTGTTCCATTTTTTTCTATTTAGAATCTGAAATTGGCCTCTTAATGAAACTTATTTTTCATCATGTTGGATATCTTGTGTATGAATTTGATGATTTTTAGACATGTTTTGATAGGACAAATTCTCGTGACATTGGCTGAATATCCTATTGTTTTGATAAATATCTGTTGTGATGTTGCTTGTTGTCTGATTTTTGTAAATTCATGTGTAACTCGTTCAAGAAAAATTTCTTCACGAAAGTTGTTTGTCATTATGTCATGCATATTAGGAAATTTTTCCGTAGTTAGGTTGTCAATGGGTGTTACTCAATTTTGCTATCCTTGCACGTTTGTTCTGAAATTCCCTGATATAAACATGATTGTGATTACAGCTACACCTTTAAGATTAGTTTGTGCATGAAATTAGGACATGTCATCTTCATGAAAATTGTTTTAAATGCTTTGATCTTTGCTATTAAACAACCGGCCTTTTCAAATTGCATCTTTCAAAAAAATGTTTTGGTACATGTGATGTCTCTCAAAAACGATTTATAAAAATGTTATTCTCCAAAACTCGATTTGGCTTAAGGAAAAATCATGGTTTGGATCATATTCAAAATGCCTACGACGCTTGTGACTTCTAATGCAAGGCCCAGGCTAGCCTTGGTAATTGAATATGTTCCATAGCCTAGATATTCCTTAATCCTAAATATTTTCAAACATTTTTAAAAATCCTGTTTTGACAACGTGAAAGTCATGGTTTGAATTGTATTTAAAATGTCTGCGACACTTGTGACTTCTAATACGAGGCCCGGGCTAACCTTGGTAATCAAATGCCTTTCATAGCTGAGACATCACCTTGGCTCAAAACTTTTCATGAATGATTTTTAGATATGTTTTTTTTTTTTTTGAAATATCACATGTACACTTCATACATATCATCCCATCATGCACTTCTTTTAAATGATCAACCCCGAGGCCCTAATACTTGACTTTTGTATGCACTTCTTTAAATGATTGATCTCAATATGATGTTTGTTTTTGGTTGTTTTGATGCGTATGCTTGTTTATTTCCATTGTATGTACCTAGTTATAAGTTTCTTAGGTTAGGATTAGATTAGAACCCCGAAGATGGAAAAAGTGCGAAGACGGTGGAGGTCGATGTTCGTTCCAACCATTATCATGTACTATTCATTTTCCCGAAGTATCTTTCGGGTTTCATTTGTTGTATAAAACCCAACGAGTTGCGGGTTTTCTCTCTTTCTCTCATCTTTTTCAATTGTGTTCTCTTTTATATTTTTTAGGATTGCATGATAGATTTATTGTTTTCCTTAATTGTTTACTTACCGTCTTGCAATTTCAATTCCATTGATTGCTTTCTTTTCTTGTTTTTCTAGAAATAGAATAGAATGAAAATGACCAACCACGCATGATCACTTAGTTTAGGGTAAATGATCCCGAAAATGTAAAAAGAAACGCATGGACATGTTAAGAAAACACAACATACTGTTTAGGTATCGGAAGGCGCTAATAGAAATATTAGCGTAACCCAAGTCCCTGAACCTAGATATTTGGTTGTGTAGAAATCGAGGGAACACTCCGACCCTGGATTGGGTTTTCTAGCCGACCCCCAAAATGAGGCTAGTGGCGACTCCCGTCTTATTTTTAGGTTGTCATAAACAACTAGACCGTACAAACAACCCATCGCGCGGGATATGAGTTTCAATGAAACTCATGATGGTTTAGCATACTCGACATGGGAGTAACCTAAAGGATGAAGTGATGCCATCCTTATGGGCGAGCCTGACGAGAGGGCTACCATAGTAAAGGTACCCTTAAATCCAATATCAACACTCGACCCCTTCTTCTAAGGTGTGTTGCTCGTGTGGGTATGGATCGCGACACTCCGCTGTCACGTAGGATACGAGCTTGGGAGAGCTCGCAATCTCGTGGAGGGAACTCACGAGAGGCTTGATCCAAAAGGCGAGGTGATGACGTCTTTTGGAACACGAGCCGTAAGAGAACTCTCGTGATTAAGTACCCCTAAACCCGACCTTTCCCCCTTTCCTCTCCTCGCGATGATGAGGGATTCAAGGGGCGGCGATATCAAGTCGCGATAATCTCTTGCTTTCAATGTTCATGAATGAGCATGTATTCACAAATTCCCAAAGCGTCACTATATTGGTCCGCCTTACACCTTTCAACGTTTTCCATTGGTACAACACTTCATTGAAATCTCCTGTACAAAGCCATGAGAGAGTATTGGGCAAACTAATAGAGCAAATAGCCTACCATAATTGTAATCTTTGCCGGTAGTTTGTGAGGACATGAAGGAAAGATATCCTCATTAGGTATCCACTATTAAGTCCTTGCAAGTGATGTCTATTAACTCTCTAGATTTAGTTTTTACTTTCACCTTTACCTCATCATTCCACATAAGAGCCAATCCTCCTGTGATTCCAATCAGATCAATGATGACTGAATATGTAAATTTCAATTGATGTTTTATAAGAGTCATCATGCTATTTTCATTCTTAGTTTCCATAAGGAAAAATGAGTCTGACTTGTCTAGAGCCATTAAGGCTTTAAGATGTTGGATGGTCAAGGGTGTGCCTAACCCTTAACAATCACACCTTTGACAGTTCAGCTTAATAACTTCATGTATACTTGGGTGACTTATTAGGGCTAGCCACCAAAGTCCATTTTTGGACCTCTTCCCACACTTGGATTGGAGTATCCACGAGATGCTTCTCATTTGGTAAGGTTACAGATGATACCCTCTTGTCATAAAGTTGGATACACTTCTATTTTTTAGCTACCGGAATTTTGTGTCCTATTTTTTCCTTCTTCAGTAATTTTGCATACTTCCCTAGGCTTACTGAGTTGAGTAGTTGAATTTGCATTTGTTGTGTTTTCTTTCCTTAGCTTATGAACATGTTTAGTGCCATATTATCCTCTTTCAGGATGTCATTTTCTTTGTTGTATGGAATGATTGCTATCACACTTGGTTATGCATTCTCCTACTTTTAGTGACATCAATAGCAAGTATTGGTGTGCTTGGTATTGTCTCCCCTTCTTTAGAGGATGATTTCATTTTTCCATAAAAAACTTTCTAAAACGGGCTTAGTTCCCTCATTTCTGCTTTAAGCCATGAACCATATCTAGGAAGATCTTGAGCTAGGCCAGTTTCTTCATAAGGAATTTATGGACAATAGCTAGCATAATGGCTTATACGCCCACATGAGTAGCAAAAATGTGGAACTCTCTTATATTTGAAATCTAACCACTATTTTGTGTCTCCCATATTGATAATAGTGCCATCTTTCAGTGGGTTTGCCAAATTTAAGTGCACTTTCGCCTTTCCAGTTTTAAGTGAGTTGGTGTTTTTTGCTTCAAGTTTTACTTATTCTATCCTACCTAATTTTCTGGAATATTTAGGTCTCCTTATTGTAGAGCAAGAATATTGTTGGCAAATGAACAACCCGTCTCTAACACTCTCATTTCATCCTTCATAGAGCTGAAAACGAAAGAGAAAAATCCAGGCTGTATTTGCTCACATTTTACTTAATCTAGTTTCCATGCTTTCCTAATCGTACTTAGAAATGCTTGAAAATTCATATTGGATTTAGAGTAGAGTTTTCGATAGAGGATCAATTCCCTTTCTTGTCTCTCTTCTTCAGGGATCTCTGCTGCTAGCTCTATATATCTTCTTTGGACCACAAATTGCCCATTTTCTTGCACAATGACGCCAGCCTCAGTTGGTTCTCAAAAACCTTTGCCATATGTACCTTGATGTGATCCAATTGTTTGATGGGGTAGATGTGAGGAGGAAAGGCCAAAAGCTTCCTAAGTTATGGAGTGAAGGGAGCTCTTGACAAAACATAGATTGTTGCACATAGGGTTTTTGGTGTAGATGGCTTTTTTGGGGTGGCTGTATAAAGGTCTACTTATAAGGGATTTTGGGTTCATGTATGGACAGAAAGGTGGTTTTAAGTGTTCCCCATCGTTGATTTTTCTTTAGGGGGAAAGAAGGAAAGTGATGGATTCAAATGGCAAGGAGAGCATTGAATGATTCTAGTTGCAACAATCTCGGAGGAGGTCAGCCAAATCCCAAGTTTAATGACGGCGGGATCGGTGCTGCCATGGGAGAGGAAATCAAGTTTTGGGTTTGAAAAGAGGAAGAAGCTATCACCTAAGGGATAGAGAGAAGCTCACATAGGGTGAGAGGGTTTTCGCACTAAATGGTGAAAGGTTTGACCGATTGAAAAAATTTGTGTGATACTAGTTGACAAAATTGAAATAAATATTCAGTAGTTCCATTGCACAACGTTGTAAGTTGGATTAGTGAAGCATACAGAAAGGGGAAAAGCAATTATCAAGGCATAATAAGTGCCTAATTACAACATATACTAATTCCTTACAAAAGATCGCAGCTCTTGATTCCTCGACCTCTTATCAATTAAACATCCATTTTTAACATCAAAGATGACAAACTTGCAAATAAAATATACTTATAAGAATTGCCAAAAAAAAATAATCATAAATTTATTTCAATTGTACTAATTCAGTCTTACACTTTTTTTGGCTAATTGAGTCATAAATCTTTTGTATCTATGTCAATTTAGTCCATTCGATCAATTATAGCCGAAAATTGTTGACATGAATTTTAGTTGTCCTACATGGCATGACCAGCACTGATATAAATAATTTTTAATGACATTATATTATTTTTAGAATTATTTATTTAGTTTTCTTTTTTATTTCCTTTTTTCCTTCTCTCTCTCTCTCTCTCTCTCTCTCTCTCTCTCTCTCTCTCTCTTGCCATTTCCTTCTTCCTCTACCCAATCGTTAGACCTCTGTGATTGGCCAGAGGCGAAGGCTGGCTAGGTTGACCTTGTCGGCCACTAACAATGCTTGACCCTTGCCACGTTCGGCGAAGGCAACTTCTCACCCAGCTATTGTCAAGGTCGATCTTGCCATCACCAATATGGTGAGGTCGACCTCACCTTGGCTGGGCATGAGAGTTGCTCAATGCGAATCAACAGAGACTCAATGCCATTAAAATTTTCTGCTATGAAAAAGGTGGAGCCCACGGAGATTGATTTGGGTAAAAATACCTGCCAAGCCTTAGCAGAGAAAAGAGAATACGGCAAAGTTTAGTTTAATTGGCATAACATGTAAAGGTTGGCCAGGAATCTTAAACACACGAAGAATCGAAAACCATTAAAATCAAAGAAAAGGCATAAGTTCAAACCGACATCATATTGGGGATGAAGGGAGGATGTGATTGCAGAGTTCTTCCAACCTGAAACTGAGCAACATGAGAGGGAAAGATGAAGACTTTCTCTTTCTTGCTAATGGCTAAGCAAGGTTCATCTTCACAGAATCTGGCGAGCGTCAAGCCTTACTAGTGACAGAAAGAGCTTGTCCTCACCTAGCGATGGCAAGGTCGAGCCTCACCAAGGGCAAGTGATACTTGGCCTCATAAATTGTGAGCAAGATTGACCTTGTTGGCCCTCGCATTTAGCCAGTCATTGAGGCTCGATGACTGGCTAGAGGAAGAAGTAAAGTAAAAAAAATGAATAACAAATAAAAATTTTGAAATAATATTAAAAAATTATTAAAATTATCCATGTCAGTGTATGCCACACCATGTAGGACTATCAACATCAATGTTAGTGATTTTTAGTCAAAATTGGCCAAATAGACTGAATTGGCACATATGCAAAAAGTTCAGGACTTAATTAGCAAAAAGTTTAGGACTTAATTAGAAAAAAATGAGACTAAATTGGCATAATTACAATAGATTTATGACCCTTTTAGTAATTCTCCCAATGTATATCACATAAGATTGATGATTGCAAATAGAAGTTTGACCCTAAAATATAGCCTCTTCAACTAGCAAAAAGAGAGGCAATCGTATTTAACTATGTTTTCAAGGCTGCGAGTTTTGGGACACTTTCTACATATTACTGGCCCTATGTTTCTCTAGTTTTTGGTACCATAATGGAAGTAGCTTGATTTCGATGCCCGTGCATGGATCGCTTCTTATCACATAAGAAAAGCCAAGTGCAATGTACTTATAGAGCACATCTATAACAGCTCATAAAGGCCCACGATCCGAGACTTAGCAGTGCATTTTCATGTTGACTTTTTGTGATGTGTGTATCTCATAGCTTTTAGGTACCCTACGGAAACTATAGCCCATCATTTAATATAGGGCAAACGTAGGAAACCCCGGCTCGATAAGCCCTAATCTAAGAGAATATAGAAAATGCAATTAAACTGGCATTTGGTAATTGTATCTCCCACCTTCTGCTGATGTATACGATGATGGTGTGGTCCCAAAGGACACAAGTCATCCTTTCTGTTTCGGAGGAGATTGAATAAGACAGATCTGAAGTTTTTCCTACTCTAATCGCATTCATGTCAGTGCAAGTCATGCCATATAGAAGGATTAGCATCCATGTTAATGATTTTCAATCAAAATTAGCTGAATAGACTGAATTGACTCCTATGAAAATGGTTTAGAACTTAAATGGCCAAAAAAAAAAGTTTGGGACTAAATTAGCATAATTGTAATACATTTAAGACTTTTTTGATAATTCTCCAGAAGTACTATACGGAAAGATTGTTGATTGCAAATAGAAGTTTGACCCTGAAATATAGCCTCTTCAACTAGCAAAAAGCGAGGCAATCGTATATTACGGTGACAAGCAACCCCATATGAAATGCTGCAAGTTTTGGAACAAACACTTCTTACATATATTACGGTGAACATCTCCCACTCATCTCCGTATTATTTTCCCTATACTTCTTTAGTTTTTGGTACCAAAATGGAAGGAGATTGCTTTCTATGCCCGTGTATGGACCGCTTCTCATCACATAACAAAAGCCAAGTGCAATGTACTTACAGAGCACATGTATGACAGCTTCATAATGGCCCACGATCCGAGAACTAGCAGTGCATGTTTATGTTGACTTTGTGTGATGTGGGTATCTCATAGCTTTTACATCCCCTACGGGAACTATAGCCCCATCATTTAATAGAGGGCAAACGCAGGGAACCCCGGCCCGACAAGCCCTAATCTAAGAGACTACAGAAAAAAGCAACTAATCTGACATTTGGTAATTGTTTGTGTATCTCCCACCTTCTGCTAATGTATTCCATGGTGATGGTGGGGTCCCAAAGGACACAAGTCATCCTTTCTGTTTTGGAGGAGATTGAGGGATGCAGATCTGGAGTATTTCATACTCTAGCGTTCTGTTGTTTCCATACATCGGATGGCGATACGCGGATACTGTACCTTGAGCTCTCCCCGTCAAATGAAAATCCCTAATTCTAGTATCTTCCTCACCTCCCTCTGCCCCGACCTACAAGTAGAGAAAAGAATGAAAGAGGATGTGCTATTGAAGATTCTCCTATTCAAGACATACAAGATAGACTACTGATAAACTTTCAAGCTAGCTTCAAACAAATTAGTAAATTCTTCTCTAGCTACTACATTTCAAGTTGCATATATGCCTATGTTTCAGACACTAGAGATTTACATTGCTCTTAGGCTTTATTTATTTCGCGAATAATGAATACTTTAGCAAATATTTTTCTAAATATTATCATTTGTATCGCTTATGAATATAAACAAACGAAAAATATTTTTATTGTATGCAAAAAATTTAAATATAAATTGTTGTCAATAATGAAAAATTTTCATTAACTAATTATTTTGAGCGATTTAGATTAATATTTTAGAAAATATTTCCCAAATCATTTATTTTCCGAGGAAAAAAATGGAACATTGGTTATTGCTCGTAATAGCCCCCATGAATTGAAAATTTGCACCCGTTTAACCTCTAATAACTATAAATATGTATAAACATTTAAATCCCAAGCTTATTTTGTCCAGAAGGAATGACAGTTAGCATAAAACTTCTTCTCAAGGAGGAAGGAGAGGCCATGCCGCCAATCATCATCTGGTTTGAGGTCTGTGGATGGCGTGTCCAAAGCCATTGTTCAATGGTGTGTCCATTGACCAAACTGGGGTTTCTATTCTCTTCCTAAAATTCACAAATAAGTCAAGAAAAAAAAATACAGTTAAACTCCGTTTATCTCGTGGAAAATTCATGATTTAAAATTTTTTCGAAAAATGATTGATTACATCGCATAGAAAAGGAAAATGCTTTCACTATCACGAACAATAATTGCTTAACATTTTCCTTGGTGGTGAAAATATTATTCATTTTTGTAAAAGATATAATTGATCATTTATTGAATTTATTTTAAAATCTTGAATTTTTCATGAAATAATGCACCTTCAAAAAAAATAATGCTTGACGAAAACAATTTCCACCTACCAATAATACGGGGGCTTGGCCCCATGCAAATAAAGTGTTCGGAGTCTGACACTGGGTCTATATTTCTGAATATTAGGCCTGTATAGGGCCCATTTGGAGTTTCTAGCACACGCAAGCATACCATTAAGAAACAAATCATGGAGTTGGTGGATATATGAAGACAAAGCATGATATGACTTATTTGAGAGAATATGGGAGATTATATGATTGTATATCTCACTTTGTGGATACTCAAAATTATTCTAAATATTTGATGTATTTATCAGAAACTAATCATAGAAATCATTAAAAAAGTCGAGGCCACGGTTTGAGATTGAAAATGATATTGAGTTTCCATTATGGGGTGAGGAGATAAACAATCTATTTTAGGAGTTGCATTGCCTCTCTTACTCGAACCCTATATGGTCTGCTATCGCATGCAAAGTAGGCTTACCCTCTCACCCTCCTCTCGCCCTCTCATATTTGGTTTTACTATTAGTCTATTGTTTAATGTGCCTTCTGCTTAATCCCACATTAATATTTCACATCAACGTCAAGTGTCATTGAAGATATTTAACAAAGTCATGTCAATTTTCTTCATCGCTCAAAATGGATAGAGCAAACAAAATATCTAATTACATTTTCTAGATGAATTTTAAGACTTGATTACATAGTTTAAAAGCTCTAAAACCTGATTGCACATTCTCTATAAGTTTCAAAGTCTTTTAAAGGAAGGCGTTTCCCCATTAAGTATGATCGATCATATGCATTTGTGAGCACACCTTTCTCGTAGTGCCTGTTACTTCTGAGGAAATTAAGGATGTTTTATGGTCCATGAATGGATTGTCCTCAGTTTTCACTCCCTCTTGGTCAGTGGTTGGAGAGGACTTTACAAATGCAATTGGTGATTTTTTCAAGTTTGGTAGGCTTTTGAAACGAGTGAATGCCATTGCAATTTCTCTGGTTCCAAAGGCGGAATATGCCTTTAAAATGACTCAGTTCAGGCCCATCTCGTGTTCTCATATTATTTACAAATGCATTACAAAGATTCTGGCTAATATACTTACGAAGTCTTGCTAACATCATCAGTTTTAATCTGGCAGCCTTTGTGGAGGATAGAAGCATTTCAGATAACGTCTTGTCGGCTCATGAATTGATTAAAAATTACCGTAGGGTTGTTATTTTTCCTAGGGAATAATTAAGGCTGACCATATGAAAGCATTCGACTCTATTAATTGGAGTTTTTTGCTTACTGTTCCCGAAGTTCTGAATATTACTTTTAAGTTTTTCTCTTGGATTGAGGGTTGCTTTACAAATCCTCGTTTCTCCATCTGTTAAATGGAGGACTTGAGGGTTTCTTCGAAGGAAAGAAGGGACTTAGACAAGATGATCCTCTTTCACGTTAATTCTTTCCGATAGCAATCAAGGTGTCTTCGCAGATGATTGATAGAGCTTCTTTATAAGGAAGGATGAGCCGTCATCCTAATTGTCCTGAAATGCATCTTACACCTTAACTTTGTAGATGATTTGATGATTTTTTCAATGTTGATGAGAAATCTTTGCAAAAAATACTAAATTTGTCTCAGAAGTTTAATGAGCTGTCTGGTCTGATTTCGAGTCCTCAGAAAACTGAGATTGTCGCAGCTAGTATGGAGTCTGAATATGAGGCTGAATTGGCTGATATGATTGGATTCAAATTAGGTAAACTTCCTGCAAGGTATTTTGGTACCCCGGTAGTCTCTGGTAGGCTTAGTGAGAGGGATGGCAAGCCTCTTGTTGGCAACGTAACTCAAAGAATGACCTCTTAAACAGTTAGGCATCTTACTAGTGCACGAAGGATTCAGCTGATACAAACAGTCATCTATAACATGGTAAACTTTTGGAGCCAAGTTATTGCATTGCCAAAGGTTTTGAAGATGGTTGAAAGCAAATGTAAGGCATAACTATGGCAAGGAAATCCTGAGAAGGCCAAAAAAAGGCCAAAGTCTCTTGGGATGATGTTTGTCTTCCTAAGTATGAAGGAGGCTCGGGTTTGAGGAAGTTGGTTCTCTGGACTTCGCTTGTCTTCTTAAGAACCTATGGAAGTTGCTACTGAGGGCTGGTTATATTTGAGTGGCATGGGTGCATTGGCTTGACCATTGTTTCTATTGGTTGGTTTCCCCCAAGAATGACAATAGATATGCTTGGAGGAAGCTTCTCAAGGCAAGATCTGTCCTTAAACCACATGTTAAGACATCTTATTGGTAATGGACCACAAACTTTTTCATGAAACGATCTTTGGCATCCTCATGAGGTGTCGTTGATTGTTTATCCTCAGAGAGTGATTTATGATGATGCACTGGGCCTTGGTTTTTAAGTTGCTGCTGTCATTAAGGGAGATGAGTGGGTCTGGCCTCCTACAGAATCGGATTTATTGGTGCAGATTGAAAAAGTTTTATGAGGTACTATCCCTCCTTCCTCTGCTTTTTGTGGAAAAAGTTATTTTTACAGGCAAGAGTCATATGGTTTAATTCAAACTTGCTTAAATTCAGCTTTATAGCTTGGCTCACTATCTTGAACAGGTTAATAGCCTTTAATAGGAGGAAGAGGTGGTGCTCCATTGATGATAAAAGTATATTATGCTCCTCTTCCTGAGTCTAAGAAACATTTGTTTTTTGAGTGTGCCTCCTCAAACGTGTTTTTAAGCTGTAAAAAAATAATTTATTCTTTAAGGTCTCATTTTTATTGAACATCTCGCAGCTGCAATATTTCAATTACAATAGCTTATAGGACACTTTAACATTAACAACACACAAGCGATAAAAGTTCACAAATATGTCTGCAGCATAGAAAGCAAACCGCTAAGAGCGCTCTCGGCGGGCATGTAGTATGTGCAAAAATTAGAAGACAAAAAGATTAATAAAGGAAAATACAGCATAACTCGACTTATTTTCTATGTTGATTCTTCTGTAAATTATCCTTTTTTGCATTGTTTTAATTACTAACTGAAATTTTGCAGGCCAAAGTTTGAGATGAAAAGTGATATTGGGTTTACTTCATTATAGAGAGAATCACTGTCTATTAGGAGATGTGCTATATCTTCCCATTCACACATGTCAATTCTTTGAACCACTAATCCAGTCCCTATAAATTCATTCTCAGTCACAGTTTTCATAATCACCTTGTAGCTACAACAAGCTCATAAAAGCAAATGTCTATAGCACCTTTCAATATTACCAAAACGCACAAATTCTATGACTCCACGACAGAACTGCACTAAAGCACACTTCATATCCTGTAATTTGCTGTTTTATATATTTACACAAGAGTAAGGTTATGCAATACTAAGACCAATTCGGAAAATCGGTATGCTAACTAATATGACCGATTGCAAAACGTATTTAAACAATTTACCAATTAGAGTATGTCTCATCAATTAGTATACTAATTCCTTTAACATATTGTACCTAGTGATCATCATTGTTCTTACCGCAATCAATTAGCATGCGCAATGGCAATAGGCAAAAGCAAGATTCTGGGTGATCAACTAAAAGCAAATCAGCTGGTTTGACACAGAAATCTAGAGATCTTGAAAGTCAAAAGATCGGCAACGCTTGAGCTTTTTGAGGTATTGCTCGAGGAGACAACAAAATATCCCTTCGGATTTTGAGTCGATAAAGCAAGTCATGCCTAAAAAAATTCTAAGAATGATTAGAATGTTGGGTTGACCACGTAATGCCATTCTTCTAATTTCCAATGATTGTTTCTGGCTCATGCTTAAAGGGGACCCAATGATTAATATTCAAACCATGATGTACGATGGGGAGGCGTTCAAGTTTGATCGCCTTTACAAAGTGCATGAAAAGAAGAAATTGCCTAGAAAAACACAGGTTCCCCCTTGACCACCTTGACTCCATGAAAAATATGGGAATAGGGAAAGTGATTACAAAAAGGTATTAAAATTTTCAATTTATAATATAATTATTATCCATGATACGAGAAAAATAGGACTCTTGTTAACAAAACCTCATTTAAAGTTGCCTTAGGACACATTGTAAGCTATTAACGGGGAAACATTGTGACTTTTAATAATACATGTGATAAGTGTTTTAAAGGGAAAATTATCTAAAAAGTCCTAAACATATTATATAATGGTCAATTCAATCTTTTTTTTTTTATTTGACCAATTTACTCCTAAACCTTTTTATGGTTTGTCAATAGAACTCTTCTAGCTAATATTGGTTGGATTTCGTTGATGTTACGGTCCAATTAGCGTTGGACATCCTATGTGGCCCAACCGGCACTAACGTGGATGGTTATTGCAATTTTCGAATCTTTTTGAATTTTTTTATAAATGTAATGCATATATTTTAGTCCATTCTTTTCCATTTCCTTTGTACAAGATTCTTGTGGTCAATGAGTATATGCAGGTGAAAAGGAAAAGTTCCATGAAACAGTAGAAGGCACTCAAAGCTAAAGCTGAAAGTTAATTGTTGCATGCAAGCTAGCAAAAGCAACTTTGTTTAGTGGAATTTTAAAAAAGTGAGACAAACGAATCCTCTTAATAATGGAACAAGTTGCAATCAACTCTCATTTGTTTAACTTTGTAACGACCGCAGTGATCTTTAAATTCGCTATAAACTCTTAACTTCCTATTGATAGTTCTCCCTTAACATTTTGCTCCACATGCTTTTAAAATTTTCAATTATCACCTCGGTTTCGAGATTTCTTTCAATAAGGTAACTAATTTGATTGTTTTGATAATGTCTCATATTCTATGCTGAATGATAGTTTTGATGCTCACTATTACGATTTCACATTTCTGTAGCACAGTTCTTGGGAAATGTATGAGATATCACCACCTAAAGAATCTGATATCTTTCCTACGGCAACTATTTACATAGAATTTTTTTTTTTTCGAAATCTATAATGTTTATTAGTAAGTAGAGATTACTTTCGATTTTTTTTTAATAAACAGAAAACAGTAAACAAGAGACCACTTTTCTTTTTCTTTTGTTTATCTCAACTTTAGTATGGATTAATCTAACACATACACTTGATGTCTTACTTAGTAAAAGGCAAAATGACACAAATGATCTCTCAATTTTGACTCAATATGTAATATCATGAACTTTGAATTTATTTAATGTGGTCCTTGAACTTGAGCCCAATATGCAATGTCTATCCTAATCTTTAATTTGTTCAATGTGATCTCTAAACTTTTAGTACATGTTCAATTTAGTTCATGATCTATAAGAGAATGTGAATATAGTCATTCCATTAATTCAAGTTGATTTGGATTCCAATTCGATATGTTTAAAGGGTGGACAAAAAAAAATGTCACACGCTAATCATCCACGTAAGATATTCAACTTAAATTATAATATAATATCCTTTATAATATGTTTGATTTGTTTGGTTTTAAAAATAGATGATATATAATTTGTTTAAAAAAATGATTTTCATGTTATCTGATGATTCGGACTATTATATCTTAATGTGAGTTGAATATTTCACATAAATAATCCATGTGGCACATTATTTTTTGGTTCATCGTTCAAATATATGGGAGTAAAAGCCAAATTAACAAATTCTATTAACTTAAATTAATGGAAGGGTAACATCGGATATTTTCATTTAGTCTAAAGATTAGATTGAACAAGTTTAGGAAAACATTAAATTAATTAAAATTTCAAAGATCACGTTATTCATTGGGTTACGGTTCAAAGACCATTTGTATAATTATCCCTTAATAAAACTGAGTAATGTTCTCTTGATGTGGAGGGCTCTTTAAAAGTTTTAAGTATTTGTCATTAATTTGGAGATGAAGCGTGAAGTTGCCCATATTATGGTTTGCCATAAGAAACAATAGCGTAGGTAAAATTATGCAACTTCTTAGTTCTAACTTAAGATTCCAACAATCATAATGTAAAGCATCTTTAGGAAATTGGTAGTCATTAAGATCACACATGACAGGTCTCGACTGTTCATTTAATTTTCTTTTAGCGTTTGTGTGTTATGACAATTTGGATAAGAGCTGCAACAAAATGCACTCGAGCCGTGTGACATGTGCAATGCATAGTCAAAGGAATAACTGCATTAACTATGGGAAAAGGAGTGAAAGGTAAAGTAGTCATTATTGATACGGTCACTAGAAATCAAAATTGACCAAATCTATTAATATGCAACCAAGCCGAGTGACTTCGGTTAGACATTTATTGACACTAACTATGTGGGTCGCATCAAAGTATTTCAAAGTCTTATATAGAAATGGAAAAACACCTCAAAAAAATATTTCCATGGTGCTAGTGTGAAGATGTTAGGTCAAGAAGAAGTTCTATGATAAAATGTGGTACAATATAAAATTATTGATTTATTCATTGATTTAATCTTTTGAATGAAGGCAAATTTAATCGGACATGTTAGTGAACTCAAACTTGAGTTTTTTCTTATTGATCTCTCTAGGCGAAGATAATGGGTATATGATACGCCACCCAACCATTATGTAATCAAGCCCGTTTTAAAATGTACAGAAGAAAAAGACCTGCAACGTATGGGGAAAAAAAAAGCCAATCTCATTGTAGCTATAGCCTGAAGAGTTATCCGGGCTTAGAAGTCGAGGTGGTCCAGGCATTCGGTCAAACACCGTAACCTTGCCTGGCGCATCCCATTACTTCACCAGAATAATCTTCTTGCTAACGCATGAATCGAATTCATACCCATCAATTTCGCCAACCCTGCAATTCCTTTGCAAATATCGTAATGAGCTCGCAGGTGATAAGAACTGTCCAGTCTTTCTTAACAGCAAGTGGTAGTGGCGTTCTTCAAACGTTAGATTAATTGGGGGAGATGACTTCAGACCCTATGATTGTTATCGTCACTTGAAGGCATTTGATATTCAAGAAAGCTTCAGAGACACATGGGCTTTGCCTCTAGAAGCATTTAAGGAGGTTCTCTCTCTCTCTCCCCCCAACCCCCACGTTGGATCCCTCATGGCCAGAACCCAAACCGGCACGACTCACTCATGATTCTCTCCAGTCTCTCTTTCTCAGCCCCCATAATTCCCACTAGAATAGTATTAAAGAGAAAACCCCCATTAATTTAATTGGCATCTCTGAGCCAGGCACGCCAGATCCACAGGCCTCACTCTGCCATGGTTGAACGGAATCTCTCTCTCTCTCTCTCTCTACAGAAGTTGCAGCTGGAGATGTTAGAAACCAGAGAGGCCCCAGTACTTCCAATCATGAAAACTTGTGAATGCCCAGAGAGCTGAAATTGGTAAATGTATGGGAAGGAGAGAAGGAGAGAAGAGGAAGCGCAATTAATGCGATAGTGATATTGAAACCATCTATACTCTCTCTTTCTAGTAGCTCCAGAGAGGAGTCAAGTAGCAACATCAAGAATCCTGCCTCCTTCAATGGAGAACCGTGGCACAAGAAAAAGGACATCACAAAAAGGAAATTAAAGGGGAAAATCGCTTTATGTACATGTATAATACTAGCTATCTTCCTCTTCTTGGGTCCTTGACCCAAGAACAAATCCCACCTAAATAGACCCACGGGACAAAAAACAGAGCAACAACAAAAATACAGAGAAAAAAGAGAACTTGACTGTCCTTTTTTTTTTCTCTTACAGATCTGGAAATAGCCTTCCTTTCTTTTCTTCAGGAATCGCCATACTCGTGCCAGCAAATGAGCATCGTGACGCAACGCCTCATGATGTAGAACCTGGCTCTCTGCTCCCGCACCAACCGAGCACATCTCCTAGTGAAGGCACACCTCCTCCGCGACGCGGAGCTTTTCATGATCGAAGAAGTCGAAGAAGACGAACAAGAAGACGACGAAGATCGGCTTCTTGAGGACGATTCCTTCTTGGACAGCTTCCATTTCTCGTCGAAGTAGAACGGAGGCGCAGCGTCAGCCGCAGTGGCCATAGCCAGAGAAGCCATGGAATGAAGGAAACGCAGAGGACCCTTCCGAGGGGGAAATTCAAGAAACGAATCTTGATACCCGCTGCGGGGCAGTAGAGAGAACAGAAGACGGAGCGATAGTGAGAGAAATTCCGAGTTACTGAGACAAATGAGGGAATAGTCGAGTGATGGAAACCGAGGTGGGTCGAGACGTGTATTTATAAGGGGGCTTTGAGGGAGAGAGGGAGGGGAAGAGAGAGAGAGAGAGAGAGAGCAGCGGGCATCGCCTGGGCCTTGGGTGCCTCGAGGAGGCCGCCGTTTGTTTTGATTTTCTCTTTTCCCTAATTTTCTTGGGCTGTTACTGAAGCGGAAAAATCTCCTTATCTCTCCTCTCTGTGGCTCCTTCGTGTATTTCTGTAATTTCCATACAATGCATCATCGTAGCACAAAAAGATTTTAATACTTTGTAATCGACGGGCAATATCTTACTTTTTTCATTTATTTTATTTTACAGTCATGGAGGGGTTAAAGACCATTCCCAAAGACCCTTCGAAATAAAGTTATAAATATGTTTTTTCTTTGTTGCATCGTTTTTATCTCGATCCTTGATTACAAGAAGTTGCTTCCATCGTTCTTGCTGGTAGGATACTTATATGAATATCATCCCATATATATTTAGTTATTTTTGCATATAGGTGATGTTGAAACTTATAATCCATCATCGGAAGAGTGATTGGAGGAAATTTTTTACAATTAAGGAATTGAGGAAAATGTAGCCTTTGCTTAAGGAGAATTACTAGATACATAACAGATCTTGTAAACAGAACATATATAATAAGAAAAAGTATATCTCACAAGTAGTCCTTTCTTGTTGCATATATAATTTATTGTATGAACTTTATTAAAGTATAATCTCCCATCGCTTGATTATTGGATTTAATTGCCTTTTATATGTGTGTTTCTTTCATTATTTATCAACTTAAATTTTTGGAGTGGACTTTCTAATATGATACTAGAGTCAGCTCTTTGCATAGTCAATATATTGAGAAGTAAACATTTTTTGTGGAGAACATTCAAAACACGTCCTTGGAGCACTTGTTTGCATATCTAATTTAAGTCAATATGCTTTACAAGAGGACTAAGGAAGTATTTAGTAAATGTCGGATAACATATTATCTATCTACGTGATGTATGTGTGCTAAAATAATCTCATCCAATTCCCTACCTAGCCCGATCCACCATATAATTTATGTAACTGACAAGCCGTTATTGATAATTCATGTTGCTCGCTAACATGTCAATCTGACAATAAAATCTTCTAGGATAAAAGGAAAAATATTTCTTAGTAGAGGAAACGAGGTTGATGTTTTCTGGGATAATTTTGCCTGTGTGAAAGTTAAATTGGCGGACATTCAATCAAGGCTTTTTAAGGATAAGCATATAGTACATTACGACCGTTTATCAATTTAATTTGAGGACGACATGTCATGATTGAACAAAGACACTTGATTTTACCTACCCCTTTTATTTGTTAGATCTCTTTGATCTTACCAATCTTGAAGACCAAAACCACAATTCTTTAGAATTTGATGTCACAATTACCATAATCCATCGTTTTCATCAGGGAAATCCTCTAGTCGAGTAAATCAACAAAAGTAATACCGGCCATAAGGTATTGGGAGTTTGGTTTTTGAATTCCCTTTTCAATCATTTCCAATCAGGAAAATTACCTAATCAGTTCTAAATCTATTGTACATATGTCAATTAAGTCCTAAATTTTCAACTTTGTCAATTTAATCATAAATCTTGCACGAAATTCCATTGTAGTCATTTCGCCCAATTTTTCCTAGAAATCGTTGATGTGGGATGCTAGTCGTTCTACATAGCATGCTGTTATGTCAATGATTCTCAACAAGAATTGGCCATAAGAATTGCATTGAAATTTTGTTGTAAGATTGAGAACTCAATTGCTAAAATTGAAAATATTATAACTGAATTGACATTTGTATAATATATTTAGAAATGACAGGGCAATTTCCCTCTTTCCAATAAAATCAATTTTAATTTTAGTACTGGCCATTTTGAGAGGACAATCGTGTCAAAGCCACAACAAAAGTGCAGTGCACCCTCCTCGGACGGGATGGGGAAGGGATAAGAATAAGGATAGGGATTGGTGAACGCCTTCAGATCCTCCTATGAACCAGGAATTAGTTTAATTGTTATATGGTTAAAAACATGGTTAGTTCTCATCGGAAGTTGCAATACATTCGTGATCCAAAGTCGGTTTGACTCCTTGTCTTCCACTTCGGAAGAACCCCTTCGGAGCATCTCAACTTTTTTGAGTCACCGACCACAACACATGGATCTTAATCAAGATTGCACAAAATCACTTTTGTGGTCAAGGAAAAGGTTGGGTCAGTCCTTACTCGGCATGTTCAAGGTTCGATAGATTGTTTTTTTATATCCAAAAGCTAGAGCGCAAAAACTTATTAAACATTTTGAAAACTCCATGAATCTATTAATTTTGACCTCTGGATTATGAAAGTGATTCTGTCTTATACCGAGTTATACGTAATTGATAGGATTTGAACGGATAAACTTCAGCTCGTGTTAGAAATCTCTGAACAATTTAATCAAATATTGGCACCATGGACTTCAAGGGTTGTGATGTATCTTCGCTTGCCTCCCTTTTTTTTTTCCTTCCCTTTTACCCTTTTTCTTCCCTTTTCTCCCTCTCATCTTCCTTGATCAAGCTATGACCAGCCACCACACGTCTATCACCACCAGCCATTGCCCCTCAGCTTCCTCAATGCCATCATTGCCTATCATGTGTGTGTGTATACATATGTGTGAGAGAGAGAGAGAGAGAGAGAGAGAGAGAGAGAGAGAGAGAGAGAGAGAGATTTGGACACTGACGAGAATCAGGTGAGCGAAAGAGTGCATCCCGACGACTGAGGAGAGCGCGTGATGAGAGGCCGCAGTCGGAAGCAACCGACGAGGGAGAAAGGAGAGAGTTAGATTTGTTATTATGGGAGTAATTTTTTATAAAGTCTGAAGGCATTTTAGTAAATATGAGATAACCAGACCAAGTTTAGTTTTGCCTCAAATTTGGGCAACTCTTGTTTTATTAATTTTTTCTAACTAGCTCTAGAAATATGCAAGTTGAATCAATTATGATCTTTCTAATTTTTTCTCGTCTTGCTTCTGTCCCTCATATTCCATGAGTTTACTTTAATGATCTATATAAAAGAAAGGGGCCTTGTCATGGTCGGGTCTCTCATTATATTGGTAAGCCCAATTAATGGTTTATATAAACATGTTGTCGAAATAACGGAAGTCGACGAGACTTTTCATTCTGATATTGTATGCTCTTTGTTCTTCGGTTCCTCATTGCCATAGTTTAGTCTCCCCAGCTTACTTATCAAATTTTCTTCATGTTTCAGAATTAGGTCTATTTGATTCCTAAAAAGTAAAATTAGTCAATTATCTACTAACTTTATTTGGTAATGATCACCACCTCGCACGTAGATGAAAACACTTCCATCGACAATGTATGCTATGACAAATGCTCGAGCTCGAGGTTTTTGATGGACTTGGGCTTCCTCTTGTCATCTTCCTCTTACCACGTCTTGGACTTTGGTGCAGTCCCAATACACCACAATTGAGTTCCTAGAAGTGAGCCATTGCTTTGTAGTCAATAGATTTGTTTCGAAGGTTACCTAGTTTTTATTATTATTAGAGAATTGAATTTATATGACAAGCTCACATGTGAGGAGAGATTTGCTCATTTGTGTGGGTTGTTAGTAAAAATAGTGTCTCACATCAGATAATTAACGTGGAAAAAGTAGTTAAGTAGATAATTGGCTCATAATTCAATTGTTCAAGCTTCCAACTAGCACTAAGCTTGAAAAACTACATGATCAAGTCTGTGATTTGTGGCTGTCTCTCCTTCCCATTGCAAGGTATTGGACTCTATTAAGGTCACAAATGGTACCTATGTTCACGTAGAGACCAAATAAACTTCATGATTGTAACGTTGGATCACTTATTCTAATATCCTTATGAAACTCTAAGAATTTAAGATCATCAATTGTGCTCGTCAACCCTGAATCTTAAGGCAATCTCCTTTTTCGTCTGGGTCGATTTGAAAGTAACTCGGCCAACGGTTGCCTCATGTGTCATTCCTGACATTGTACATTCAATTCCCTCGTACGTGTCAAAGAATAACTGCACTGTACCGAGCTCAGCGGAGTCACATGTACACACAGGCTTCTCGAATGTCTATTGAGTTGAAAGTTCATCCGAGTGGCAGAATGACATGATGGGGAGGTGACTTTTCGTGAGACCGGAGCCGACATGCTATTTGCCAGTGAAATTGATCTTTCGGCAGTTTAGGATATGCGGTTTGGACAGGTCGCATTGCGTATGGATCGAAGAGTTGCCGTTTTGAGCATTGAAGAAAGGACGCTTTCGATTGGTCGTGGGATTGGACCCATCTCTTTTATCATGGCTGTGGAAGCTTGATTGAGATGTGTAAGGAGCGACACGATAAGAAAAAAGTCATTGAAGTTAGCACATTTACAAGCATCCGCGTCATGTCCCACGATGCATGGAATCTGAGTGAAGAGGTTTCGCGAGTACTCAGATGGGAACTTTTCTTTTTTTCGATTTTTACTTTTATGTTGAATGCTTAAGACCTTGAAAATAACTGAATGTTGAAGTTTAGAGACGTTTATATAAGTCTTGAAGTATCGAAACGAATTGAGCTCCATAGTATAAGAACTAGAAGGAAGGGGAAAAGTCTGATTTTTTCGATTTGCTTGAAAGAACACAGGCTCTGAGTGTTTCCATGGATGAGACTTGGTACGATACTATAGATTGATGATACTGACGAATTCTATAAATGAGGTTTGTGGAATATTTTGACGTCTCTTCTCACCATGTAATCGGATGAAGAACCACATGTAAAGATGAAGACAGACAAATCAGATGAACTATAAATCATGTGAAGAATGACATTAAAAAGGATTTTAAGAATTGAAACTAAAGTTTGGACCACGCCAACAAATTCCGTCTTACTAATTAAAGGTGGATGCATGTGTATTCAATCCTACTTGATAATTAAGTAGGTTGTGTATGATTAATAGAACTAGGATAGGATAAGAGTTATCCTATTAGACATCTTTTTTACCGCAAAATATATCCTTTCTGAAACAAAAAGATTTTCTATTCGTTGTTTGACTACTCAATCTAATGAACCATTCTAGTTATTTTTATTTTTTTTTAGTAAAGGGCACTGTAAAGTCTTACAATTATCACGAAAGTGCAATTGAATCTTACAACTTTCGAAAAATACAATCAAGTCCTAAAACTGTTAAATTAGTGTAATTAAGTCCTTTCATTAACTCCATCCAACTTGACTAATGGAAGTATTGATGTGGCTTTTTTATTTCTCTCTCCTACATGACACTGACATTGCTAAAACATGAAACCTAAGCCTAAAATGCCATCATTATGATCCATTTCTTATTTTTTAAACCAAATGTTAGTTAGATTAGATTATAAGATAAGAAAAATTTACAAAAAAGAAAAAGGAAAAAAAAAAAAAAAGAAACCATGCAAGCCCTCGTTGCCGCGCTGCCGCTGCCGCCACCTCACCCTCGTTGATAAGTGGCCGGCAACCCTCGCAAAGCAGGTGAGGGCCAATGACCCTCGCTCAGTCTAGGTGATTGTGGTCAGAGAGGGTCATCAACCACAACTCAAGCCCCGGCGACTCTCGCTGCCCATCACACGATTGTCATAAGCTCTTTCTGGCATTGGTGGGTAGTGGCAACGAGGGTTGCAAGCCCTCGCTTGTTTTTTTTTTTTTTTTTTTTCTCCTATGTTCTCTTTTTCAATTCAGTATTTTTTAAGTTAATCTTATTTAACTAAAATTTAGGTTGAAAATAGGATTTAGACAAAAACAATATTGTTTTAGCCTTATGTTGCATGTATTTGCAACATCAATGTCATGTAGGAAAGAGAAAATAGTATAAAAAAGCCACGTTTGTATTTTTTGGTTCATGTTGGATGAAGTTAATAAGTGTCAATTTGATAAGTTTTATAACTTAATTATACTTTTTCAAATTTTTAGAACTCAATTGCATTTTTGTGATAAGTTTTAAAACTTTTAGTATATTTATTCTTTTTCTTTTCTTTTATCCACAAAACAAAAATACCATTAAAAACAAGCGCGCGTTTTTTTTTTTTTTTTTTTTTTTCACTCTAGACAGTGTAGCACTTTTGTTGGAGTTTCTTATTCTACTGTAAAAGAAGAGATAATATATTTATTGGATGTGAAAGTGGGTAATTTGTTGTGAGAAGTAACGGTCACAATTAGTTTAAAATATGACTAAGTTGGTTTGGGTCAGCGGAGAGTTCTGACGTCGGAACGCGAATGATTCTATTTAGTTAGCTATGTTGCCATATTTATGAATCTAAACCCCATGATAACTTACTTTGAGTAGGGAAGGAACTAATGTGGGCGATTTACCGATGTCAAATTTGATCACTCTTCGTGCGCTCGAGTTAAAATACTATTATGTTCTGTGCATCCACTAAGGATTCCAATTACGCCTCACACAATTTATAAAGTTAACGAAATATTTCGTGGACCGTCTATCCACCTGAATTGGGAATTCCTTGTCAAAGCAATATGATTTCATATAGCTAAAAGAAACCAAATTTTATATTTTTGAACTGCGAATTTGGCTGGAGTACTAACAAGGTTATCATGTATTAGCTATTACGTAATTGTTACAACTATGATAGAATGGAGTTGCAATCTGGAAAATTATCCAAAAATTCCTAAACCAATTGTAATTTTGCCAATTCAGTCCTAAACCTTTTTACTTCTTGCCGATTTAGTCCATCCGGCCAAGTTTGGCCAGAAAATGCTGATGTGGATGCCAACAATACCACGTAGGATTGTCGGCGCTAATGTGGACAAATTTTAATTTTTTAATAATTTTTTGAATTATTATTTTATTCTATTTTTCCTTTTTTTTTTCTTTTTGGCTTTCTTGGCCTTTTCGGTGGATGGCCGTCGGCCCAACCGGGTGAGGGGAGCCCTCGCCCGGGCGCGGCCCGGCAAGGGTTGCCGGGGTGAGGGCCGGCCTCGCCGGATCTAGCGAGGGGAGCCCTCCCGGGGCTCACCCTTGCCCAAGCAAGCATCACCCGCCGACGCCCGGTGAGGCCGCCCGGCTTGGGTGAGTGTCTACCTCACCGGGAGACCCTTGCCAGCCCACGCCCGGGCGAGGGCTCCCCTCGCCTAGCCAAGCCTCACCTATGGCGGGCGAGGCCAGCCGGCTGGCTGTGGCCGGTGGTCGGCCGTCGCCTGTGGCTAGTGGCTGGCTACCGGAAAAGGCCAAGAAAAAAACCAAAAAGAAAAGAAAGAAAAGGGGAAAAAAAGGGAAAAAATAGAAAAATAATAAAAATTCAAAAAAAATTCAAAAAATATTAAAATATTATTAAAAATTATCCACGTCAACACCGGCAGTCCTATGTGGCACTTTGCCGACATCCACGTCAGCATTTTTTTGCTAAAATTGACCGGATGGATTGATTCGGCAAGAAGTGAAAAGGTTTAGGACTAAATTGGCAAAGTTAAAAGGTTTATGACAGAATTAGCAAAAGTACAATATGTTTAAGACTTTTTGGATAATTTTTCCAGTTGCAATCCGACAGTTTTTTAGTTTAAGTCATGGTTAAGGACAATTATCCTTCACTATGTATGCGATTTGGTCATCTAACTATTATGTTATGCAATCAAGCCCTCTATCATTATCAATTTGAACGGTTTGGTCCTCTAAGTTTTCTTTTCTTCATTTAAATCCTCTAATGTTCTTGATTTGTGCAATCAAGTGCTTCTTTTGCCCAATGTGCTTGATATTATCAAATTAGAGTTTCTTTTTTTCTATTTTATCGGAATTTGATTTTTTCTAATTTGATGCTAATTTCACACCACCCTAGCGTCGTGTTAACATTTTCTACCATAGTGAACATGTCACTTCACTAATTAATTTGACAACTTAGTAAGAGCAATTAAAAGAAGGTTTTAATTGCATAAATTGAGAAAGTTAGAGGAGTCAGTTGTATAGAATAAAATTTAAGAGTATGAACATGTACAAACAAAAAATTTTTGAGGATTTTATTGAACAAAATAAAAGTTGGAGGGCCAAACACAAATGCTATAACTTAGAGGACTGAAACTGTACTTTACTATTTAGGTAATTCCTAAGCATTCAACTATTGCACTATGTCCCTGTAAACTTTGTTAACTCTTTGTTATTTTTCATTAATTTGTAATGCACATGACTTTTAAAGAGTAAAAGTGTATTTTCATCTTTGTTTAACCGAATCTCTCTTTTACCCTTGATTTCTATACAAAATCAAGAATAAATAAGATGGAGAATAAGAAATAATAAAATCTACTTATTAGATAGATTTCAGAAAAAACTAATAAATAAAATCTATATAATGAATATTAATAATAATATTATAAAACTGTTAAATTTTATTAATACATTAATAGATTCCATTAAAAACTCAAAACTATACTTACCGCGATACACTTACCCTGAACCTTTTTTCTAGTGACATTAAAAATTCCAAACAATGCCCACTGTAATATATTTACCCTTAACTTTTTCTTGTGAGATAAAAAACTCTCAAACTTGTATCTAATTGCACTTTTACCCTTCCATCATATGGTTTTTCAGCCAAATGCATCTACAATGACCCATAAATCCAACATTGGTCTCTCTTTTTTTCACCATTTTGTCAGAAGACTTATTTTATTCTTTTATTACAATAACTCGTTGTGCAAATCAATAGGACAATGAATCTTACTCTAACTATGGTCTTCTTCACTCGCTTACAATTGCCTCTATGTACCCATTCGACCAAAATCATCATACAATTTAATGAGTTCCAAAGATTCAAAAGTAATCAATTTAACTGTGAGCTCATGAAGTCAACAAGTTCAAATTGAATGCAAAATAATCGAAACCAAATTATAGTCGAAAAACCCTAGAAAGACATTCATCTCATATTGTTGTCGAAAGAAGTTTCATGGCAATTCAATTTTCCATTCTTATCAAAGAACACTAGTAATACTCACGCACTTGAAAAAACTCGTATTGACAAGCCAGGACCCTTGAAACCAAACATGATACTTGCATTTTGGTTTGAATGAACTCGATGAAATATTCAATTGCACTATTGTGCATATAAGTATTACAGGCAAGTTTAAGGTTAAATTATGCAGCAAGATAAATAGCTAAAGGTACTTCATAGAGTCATTTTAAAATAAATATATATTAATACTTAAAAAATTGACCGAAAATTTATAAGTCTAAATTCTGCTTCATTCGATAATTTTATGACTTCTAATTTACTATTTCTCTTCTTCATGAGTTTAAAAGATTTTCTTGTTAAATATCAAGAAGGCAAAGCTCCATTGAGAGGAAAATAATCCAAAAAGTCCATTACCTATTGCACTTTTATCAATTTAGTCATAAACCTTTTAATGGTACTAATTAAGTTATAAACATTTTCATCTTTATTAATTGAGTCAATTTGTCCAATTTTGGTTGAAAATGTTGACATAGACGCTGGCCATCCTATGTAATGAGGCTAGTGCTGATGTGCATAATTTTTAATAATATTTTAATTTTTTTTTCAATTTTTTCTCTTTTCTTTTTTGTTTTTCTTCCCTTCTTCCTCTAGCCAACTACCAAGCCTCAACAATGGTCAATGGCTAGCCAAAGGCGAGGGCCGATGAGGCTTGCCCTCACCATCACTAGACGAGGTCGACCTTGTTGGATTTGGTGAGGCTCACCCTCGCTATTGGTGAAAGGGGTGAGGTCAATCTCGTCAGCCCTCGCCTCTAGCCAATTGCCAAGGCCTGGAGATCAGCTAGAGGAAGAAGGGTAGGGGAAAAAAGAGAGAAAGAAAATAGAAAATAAAAAGAAATTCTAAAAAAAATATTGAAATATTATTAAAAATTATTCATGTTAGCGCCAACCGTGCCATGTAGGATGACCGGCGATTCCGTCATTGATTTTTGACCAAAATTAGCTAGATGGACTTAATTGGTAAAAGTGCAATATGTTTATGACTTTTTGGATAATTTTTCCATCAATACTCAATCCTAGGGCTTGGATTTGAATGAAAGCTATGTCTACTTTGCCAATTTCTCAATGAAATTGTAACGAAATATATGTCATCTTAGGCTTAGGTACTTGTGTAAATTAATGTATTTTTTATTCAGTACCATTCTCTCACATCTCACGCTATTCCGCAATGTGACTTATACGGGAAGAGCTCCTTAGACAGTGATGTCACAAAATAATTATTTGGCCAAATATGATGAGCAATGGGATGAAAGCCACATGCTAACAAGTGATCGATTCATAAAATGACATAAATACACGACCTAAGGTAACATGATAACGTAAGAGAAAATAAATGAGAAGAAGCACGAATTTGACATGACATGAATACTAACTCTGCTATTTTGAAGCCAACATAATTTGTTAATACATTTTGGAATTGTTTTGGAAAGCAATTTTTGCAGCATTTTTATTGTCGAAATGGGCGCTGAACATAGTTAAATCATCCCTTGCTAATGAAGAAAGCAGCAGCAATGACTAAAATCTTTCTACACCGCTTCAATAGCCATCTCTCTCGCTCAAACTTGCGATTGCTGAAACTTCAGAACTTAATTCTTCGTTATAAGTGTCGGGCACCCTTTGCATTGCATGCAATGAATCAAATCAAGTTTCATCAGCAGATTGCTTAGAACAGAATGTGGACCATCTTCTATGAACAGAACGCGAACGATTCTGTCTAAAAAATTCAATCAAGTTTCATCAGCAGATTGTTGTAGCTCGGTCAACAGACATTGTTTTTTTAGCTGATTTTCTTTGCGAGATCTTTAAATTCTCGATATGGTCGGAACACAGCGGACACCATCCACGGCAAGAATCCTTCTTTTTTCTTTCTTTTTGGGTTCACGCATTTTATTTCAATTTCTGGTGACTGTTTTGACCGGTCAATTTGTTTCACTCCAGTCCAAAAAGTAAATAAATAAATCGATTTAGGGTGGGAATTTGTCGAATTTCGGCTTATCTACCACATGGAATGCTGAATTAACAATAAAGTTGGAGGGCATCTAGGATCATGGCATGACACTTAATCTTATCTTTCTAGAAGAAACCCATGTGGCTGAGTAACCATCGTAGCCAAGTCGTTTGCAACAACTCTTTTTGCTCTTCTCGAATCGAATTTTATACAGCCAAGTCGTTTGCAACAGCTTTCTGTTTTTTCTTGAATTAAAATTTTATCTTGACTCTTAGATTTTCAATGTATCACTATTTGTTGGCATTCTAATAACATGTCAAATTTATGACACGATTAGAAGCGGATCGATGCCGTTTTGGCGTGATGATTGAATGACCTACACCACAGTACAATTCACACTTCTGGATGATTAAGAAATTCCATAATCAAATGATTCTGGATATGATTGAAAAAGTTATGCTTCTTGGAGTTGGGTCTTCTCATATGCCTTCTATGTCATTAACCGAAGAGTTTTTAAGCTGAGGCAAAGAAAAGGCGATCAGTGACCTCATAGTTAAGTTAATTTCCAACCTATTGAAATTATAACGAGGTTCGTGATCGTCTTTGTCTCTGGTTGGAGGAACTGGTAGGTTGCACTTTGCAGACGTTAATACTGACTATTTTTAATTTTAGTGAAGTATACATGTGATTGATATCCATAAATTGCAACTCACTGATTAAACGCATGACTGACTAAACTTCCTCCTATCAAGGATGAAGGAAAGTACAGTTATTTTTATGGTAACGAGCAATAGGTTCTTGTAAATTTGCATTCAGCTATTTAAGCAAGAACATCAACATTTGTATCTTAAAGAGTTGACCCGCCGCAATCTTTCTTGGTATAAAAAAACGTGTTAAGAAACACTTGTTTAAAACTAAAAATGTGAAGTTGATTTTGTTGATTATAAATGAAAACGAGGTTAAATGACTTTAAAAATTACCTAATAAATCTGGACCATGGGCTCTATGTGCGTTAATATAACAGTCCTATCTCAACGAGTGTGGGAAAAAGCTAATTAGTTTTATAATTATCGTTCCTACCAATCATTTTAGAGATTAATCATCTTCCCGTTTCACTGAAAGGAAATTTCAATGAATTAGATTTACAAGAGACGCAAAATTCTTGGCTACGCATATAAAATTCATGCTCCCATTGAAAAGTCAACGGTTTTTCCTTGAACGGGGAGTCGTAAGAGGCACCCCTTAATGATTGCAAAATCAATGGATCTTTGTCTTTCACATGGTGTTGCAGTTCCATGAGCAAAAATGTCGAAATCCTAATTATCAGCGACTCTCTCTTCCTCTCTCGATCACGCAAACGTTTTGTCGCGACCTCTTTTTCCGGCACCCGTTTCGGGACGAGCGCTGCGGAGGCTAATGGTGAGGCTACGTCTATTTTAGCCCGGACTCTCCTAATGATTTTTCCTTGAATGGGGAGTCGTAAGAGGCACCCCTTAATGATTGCAAAATCAATGGATCTTTGTCTTTCACATGGTGTTGCAGTTCCATGAGCAAAAATGTCGAAATCCTAATTATCAGCGACTCTCTCTTCTTCTCTCGATCACGCAAACGTTTTGTCGCGACCTCTTTTTTCCGGCACCCGTTTTGGGACGAGCGCCGCGGAGGCTAATGGTGAGGCCATGTCTATTTTAGCCCGGACTCTCCCAAGTCTACCAATTCACGACTTAATGGTCCAAGTTTTTAACCTGTAAGTTAATTTTAAAACGGAGTGGCCACTAATCGATTTGGGGTGGGTTGATTAGAAACCCAAGTGAAGTATCGGGAGAAATACTCGCTCATGCGCAACCAGAGAAATTAGGATCGGGGACTTGATTACACTAGTTAATCACTAATGCCCTTTCAGTACCTAATCTTGTTTAAACCCTAAGGCTTTTGGATTTTTTTAGGGGTTTTTCCATGTATTTGTGAAGGAAAAACATTTTTTGGTCTTTTCTCATTTTTTGGACATAAAAAGCATTTTTTGGGATTTTTGATCTTTTTCTGAAAATATAAATCATTTTTTGGCTTTTTTGACTTTTTGGCTTTTTTGGGAAAATATGGATATTTTTTATTTTTTGGTTTTTTTTGGAAAATAAATTATTTTATCATTATTTTTTTAATTTTGGAAATATTATATTATATTATAATATTAAAATGCGACCCGGTCGGATCGCTGGGTTGGGTCCGACCCGGGTTGTTCTGCTCGAACGCGGACGGGCTGCGTTGCGAGCCCGGCCCATTTTTTTTGTTTTTGCTTTTCTTAAAAAACTCAGCCCACCACCGGAATTGGGCCTATTAAAAAAGGGATACCCGGTCCGAATTCCAAAACCGGCCTTGCGAAACCCTAAGGCGCCGGTCATACGCCCGACCCGACGACCCGACTTCGGCCGCCCCTAATTCGTGAAACCTTACCGGAAACAGGAAACCGGGTCGGATGGACCCCGAATCGACCCGGTTCCCGGCCTCCTCTCTCCTTCATTCGCTTGCGCCGGTGAAGAGGAACCGAGGCGTCACCGAGCGACGGCGGCGACGATGGGCTTGACGGCGACGATGGCGAGACGACGACGACAAACCGCTTATGAGGACGACGAGGACGAGCGACAACGGGTTTGTCCGGTGTGGTCGTGGCGGCACGATTCGGGGAAATGCGATGGCGACGACGCGACCGGAGGCGGCGACGACTATTGTTACCCGTCCGTGATGAGATGGCGAATGGTGGCGGTGACGGGCAGGGCGCGACGGCGTCGAGGCTACGATGGAGCTGGACGGATGGCAAGTAGCAACGATCGAATGGCGATGGTGCGGGGGAAGCGGATGGTGACGACAATGGCCTAGCGCTGCGGCGGAGGGCGCTCGACTCCTAGATCTAGCTTTCTCGCCCCTGGATCTTCAGATCTGGACCTCAACCCCAGCTCCTTACCCAGCTCGACCCTCTCTCTCCGAGTTCGCTTGTCGTCGGCCTCCCCCGAAGTCTCTCGGAGGGAGGTCGTTCGAGTTCGCGACCGGATTTCTCTCGCGCGCCGCTCTTTGAATCTCTCCCGAAGTCTCTCAAGGGAAAGTCTCCGAGTTTGCCGTGTCCTTTGACGGAGGTGGTGCCCCGCTATTTATAGGCGAGGGGGCGACCGGTCGACGAAGCTTCGACCGCCGGTCTTCGCACGCCGATCGGCCTCCGCTGGCCGAACCGACGTCCCATCCAGGCTTATCCAACGAAGCGTGCTTGGCATTGAAGGCAGCCATTAATGGCGCCTGAGATCTGTCATCTCCGGCCGACGTTGGCCTACACTCCTCGGTTGTAGGTTGTCCTTTGCGCGCATGAGTTGTAGAGGCGTAGGGGAAGAAGAGGGAAGAAGGAAGAAGAAGAAGAAAATGGGGCCGGGCTTTTGGGGAAAAAGGTTGGGCCTTGGGCTTGCATGGAAAAGAAGAGGGGGCCGGGCACGAAGGCCCGGCCTCGATGGGCTGCTTCTTTTTTCGCTTTTCTTGTTTTTATTTATTTTTTTGTTGTTTTTGTTATTTGTTATTTATTGAATACATAAACATAGAAACTAATGCCTAATTAAAAACCTAATCAAAATTTAGGTGTCAACAGCTGCCCCTCTTTGAAGGTGAGCTCATAGAGGTTGCATTCAAAGACAAACTGATACCTAAATTCTGTTTATGCAGTAGGTTATATCTTATTTGGGACCTATTGTCCTATGCAGAAAAGAGTAATATAATATTATATGTAGTAAGACAGATAAGAAGATACCTGTAATTGCTTACCGGGCACAAGCGAGATAAGGGTGCGAATCTCGAGCTTGGCAAGTATCGTGGCATGCTCTTACGGTAACGTGAGGAGGTTGCTCCTCGGGACCCGAACCTTTCTTCAGTCGCCTTGACAGGAAATTGCTTTTGCAGGACCCGAACCATTCTTCGGTCGCCTGTTAGAGCAATAAGTTGTTTACCCGACCTTTCTCGGGGGATGTGCCGACCTTTCTCGGGACATCTGTTTGTGGGGTGTCTGATCATCGTCAAGGACACCGGATGGTACCCGACCTTTCTCGAGGGATGCGCCGACCTTTCTCAGGGCATTTGTTTGTGGGGTGCTTGATCTCTATCAAGGACACCGGTTGGTACCCGACCTTTCTCGGGAGATGCGCCGACCTTTCTTAGAGCATCGGTTTGTGGGGTGCCCGACCTCGTCAAGGACACCGTTGGTACCGACCTTTCTCGGGAGATGCGCCGACCTTTCTCGGGGCATCGATTTGTGGGATGTCGACCTCGTCAAGGACACCGGTTGGTACAGACCTTTCTCGGGAGATGCACCGACCTTTCTCGGGCATCAGTTTGTGGGGTGCCTGACCTCTGTTAAGGACACCGGTTGGTACCCGACCTTTCTCAGGAGATGCACTGACCTTTCTCAAGGTATCAGTTTGTGGGGTGCCTGACCTTTGTCAAGGACACCGGTTGGTACCCGACCTTTCTCGGGGGATGCGCTGACCTTTCTCAGGGCATCTGTTTGTGGGGTGCCCGATCTCTCGTCAATGACACCGGTTGGTACCAGACCTTTCTCGGGAGATGCGCCGACCTTTCTCAAGGTATCGATTCGGGAAGATACGGACATTCACAAGCATTAAAAGAATACCGGATATTCACAAGTACTAACCTCGAAGGATATTTGGGCTTTTGCAGGCGTCAAAAGGGGTACTTGGATGATCACAAGTACGAATTCTGGAAGTTGCCTGGATGTTCGCAAGCATTGAAAGAGTACCTGGTAGATGGAATATCGAGGACGTACCTGAGATATTCGTGAAGGTCTCTTACCTCCTGGTAATTTGGGGATATCGAGGATGCACCTCGGCTATTCATGAAGGTCTCTCACCTCCGGTAAACATAATTTTGAATGTAGCACAAGGCTTACCTGGATGGCCGCAGGCGCTTGGAAGGGCTGGAAAACCTGGACAGTGGTAGGTATTTGAAAACAATGGGATACTTAAGCATCACGTGTATCCATACTATGGGGACAACCCGAGTGTCAAGAAAAGGGAGTATCCGAACGGTGGCCGGTACTCAAAGACAATGGGATTCTTGGGGGAGTCACAAGCATCCAAACTTTAAAGACAACTCGAACAGGTCGAGTGTCAACAGAGGGAGCACCTGAATAGCGGCAGGCACTCAAAAACAGGGGGATACCTAGCAATATCTCTGCTCTTTGAAAGTATGTCTGCTATTTACACAGTATGCACACATGATTGTATATGTTGTAAATTCATGAGTTTAAATGTGATTGACATGACAATTTTGTCGTTTTGTATCATCCGAATTCCACCGGGGAAGATTTTGAAAGACAATCTTCATTTAGAATGTAGATGTCTTGAGCATGCCAGATGAGGGACTTTCAGTCTGAAAGGGCTTTCCGCTCACTCTCATGGAAAAGGCTATCCTGACCATTGATGCAGGATTTATAAGGACCACACTTCTCACTGTCATCATGTCAACAGGGGTCTGAGTATTCTCGAAAGTGGTACGACTTTACCAATGTGAGAGGTCTTTGTTGAAATTGTGATGAAGACTTGGTCAACGGCTCATCAAATGGGACCGTTGAGGTCAAGGCTTATGAATGGAACGCTGCACGATCATCTCTGGGTTTACAAGTCAGGAACCCATCGAAAAGAGATAGAATAGTCTTGCTCGTACTTCTTCAAGCGATGCTTATGTACATATGAAATCCTATGTTAATTGAAGTGCCCTAGTCTGAAAAGACTTTTACAATGGGAATGTAACGTAGACTTGACTTATGTGTAGAAGGGTGAGAGTTGGTGATTGCCTTGGCATGGCCACCAGTCTTTCTTCTCTCTATCAGATGGAGGCTCCATTAATCGAACCATAACAGCAACTTCTCTTGGGAATACAAATGACTGTACTTTTTGTTTGGGGCATCGGCCTTGCTTTTACCAGGCACACTGCTTTTTTCATGCCCCTAGCTGTTATTCTAATTTTTCATTCATGGGCATTGACCTTGCTTTTACCAAGTACACTGCTTTTTATGCCCCTAGTTTTTTGTTCTTTGTTGCTTGAGGAACTAATTTAGGCAAGTTCAAGCAAACGCCGTTGTTAGACTGTTGAGTCTTCATTTTTTGCTGGCGCTCCCGATTATATCGCTCGAATGGCGTAACTTCTATTTTGCCTCCATGCGAGGATGAAATTACGAGACTCAATTGGGTTGTACAATGAATACAAGTGCGTAGAGAAAGAATTACTCTTCGTCATTCTAGGGCACTTGAATTAACGCGAGTGTTCATATGCAATAAAGACACCCGAAGATTGATGCAAGTGCGAGCAAGAAAATTTCTATCCCTTTTCTCACCTTGTGATGCTGATTTGCCTCCGTCCTGCCCCAGTGTAGGGTGGTTCTTTGACTGGAGTAGGACAGAAATTTCACCAGTGTATGGGGCTCAAAGGGGTGAGCGATGGAATGCCTCTCACTGTTTTGGTTATCGTACCATTCGCGAGAGAACTCTTTACCCTGCAATCATGGAATCTTCTGCACTCATCTCACAAGTGTATAGATGGGGGACTGTGTGTAGGATATGGCTTGCCTATCATCATTCTGATGCGCCTCATCCAGCATGCTCAATCAATCTTGTATTCTTCACTTAGCTGTCTATTTTAATAATCCTCAATGGAATTAGTGATTTAGATAGACAAAATCATCATGTAAAAATCCATTTGGAGAAGGCATGCATCATTTTCAAGTATGAGAGAGTTTGTACTCTCAAAACAAATGAATGGTTTTTACTCAAGAAACCCTATTGACAACTGTAGGGGTTTTTGCTTGGTGGAATTGCATTTACAAATGTGTTGAATTTTGAACATCAAAAGAGTTATTCACAATGGGGTGTCAATGAATCGTCCCTATTGAATAGGGAGATGGCACAAGAATGATCAGCCGGGGTTGGGAATCTAATTGGGCATCTCTGCTTTTGCCCCTGCAGAAGAGAAGATGTATAAGTAGATCAATTAGTCTGGCCAAAATCAAATGTGAGTTGAGGCCTGAAGATTTTCTGTCATTTGCTTTGGTGATTACTCAGGACGCTATTTTGCTTAGGAGAGCTTATCAGAGTTTGACATGTCTTTTCTTGATTTGTTATCCGCATTTTTTACGGTCAAGTGATCCTGTAACAGATAAAAGGGATTATGTTAGTCAAAAGCTCTTTCAAGAGTCGAATAACTTGGAAGTGATACAACATTACCCTTCACTGGTTTGCAGATGTTTGAATAGACCTGAAGAACGAGGAGGATATGAAGTCTTGTAATTTTCACTCCGTTAGGTCACTTGCTCTCTTGTAATTCGCAGGCGCAAGAGAAGCAAAAAAAAAAAATTATTTTTATTTTCTTCTTCTTTTTCTTTTTTTTTTTTTTTACCAAGCGGCTAACCGCCGCGTCGGGATTCGAACCCCGACTTCGGACCATTTTGCTTCTTCCCGGTACCACTCGGCTAGAGGCGCCGACGGTGTCTGCATGGCGCTTCTTTTTTTCATTTAACCGAACTGGCTTCTGGACGACACGTCCTTTCATACCAAGTTAGGTAAATCGATATAGGGTCACTTGATTTGCCCAAATTAACCATTAAGCTTGTTTCTTGAATCTTATGCTTCCTGTCAATAGGAGAAAATATGTCAAAAGTGAATTCAGAGAGTGAGTGTTGGAAACGATACCAAATTACCCTTCCCCAGAGTTTGTATGTGCTGGCTCCTAGGGATATTTGAATGTCGATGACGGCCTCTTTGTCTCGACACAGTTCAACATTTCTTTCGATTGGCCTTTCTCATTTGTGGCCATGTATGCATGATTGCTGGTCGTTGATTCATCTTCAACGCCTTCCTTCTGTGGAATTTCTCCTTCTATCTTTGACTATAGCAGCATTGGGCAAAGTCATGTACCTCAAGCTTCCATGGAACCTAAGATGGACAATCAAAATCTCCAGTCTTCTGATGGCGATTACTTCTTGCGAGAGCATGCGTCTGGAACAAAAAGTGAGGTATCCCAGTTCTAAGGTCATTGTCTGGGATAGAGGGCTTCTTTTTATTTAACCGGACTAGTTCCTAGACGACATGTCTTTTACACCAAGTTAGGCGAATTCGACATGGGTCACTCCTATGCGTTTGCTTGGGTAGTATCGATTTGCTCAAATTATTCCATCGAGTTTGCTGCTTGATTCTTAACATTTCCTTAAATGCTGGTGATTACCATTCATTCTTCTTCGTTGAATCAACCAAACACATTTTTATGATGGTGTAAATACATCACTCATATATAAAAGGCACATAGGCATTTTCATTCCGATAGAGAAACGCTTGGCAATGCCAGACAATGAACATCTTTCAAGGGTAGTACTTTTTTACAACATCGGAATTAACCGGTTTGGAGAATTCCCGCCCATCCATTTCAGTTAGGATCAAGGCTCCTCCGGGAGTATCTTCTTTATTACATAAGGACCCTTGTAATTTGGGGCAAACTTGCCTTCGGGCTCGAAAGATTGGCGTGTCTTTCTCAAGACTAGCTCGTTTACCTTAAAGTGCTTGGGTCGCACCTTTTGGTTGAATGATCGGGCTACCTTCTGCTGGTAACACTGACCATGATAGAGGGCTTTCAGTCGCTTTTCCTCGATCATATTCAGTTGCTCGAGCCTTTGTTGTGTCCATTCTTCCTTGGACAATCCTGCCTGGGATAAAATTCGTAGGGAAGGAATTTCTACTTCTATAGGCAAAACCGCCTCCATGCCATAGACCAGGGAAAAAGGGGTTGCCCCAGTGGAGGTTCGAATCGAGGTTCGATATGCTGTTAGTGCGAAGGGTAACCTCTCATGCCAGTCGCGGTAGTTTTCAGCCGTCTTGGCTAGGATTCTCTTGATGTTCTTGTTGGCGGCCTCTATAGCCCCATTCATTTGTGGACGATAAGTGGATGAGTTCAAATGTTGGATTTTGAACTTAGAAAACAATTGATCGATCAACTTGTTGTTCAGGTTTGACCCATTGTCGGTGATGATAGTTTCGGCACGCCATAACGGGCGATTATGTCATGTCCGATGAACTTCATAACGTTTCGTGCAGTTACGCTTGCATAGGATGTGGCCTCGATCCATTTTGAGAAGTAATCGATTGCAACCAAAATGAACCGGTGCCCGTTTGATGCCTTCGGATTGATTGGGCCTATTACATCGATACCCCACATTGAAAATGGCCACGGCTCGAATAACTGATGCAGTTCAGTTGGAGGGACATTTATCCTGTCCCCGTGAATTTGACATCGATGACAGCTTCGCACATGTTGGGCACAATCGCTCTCTAAGGGGAGCCAGTAATAACCTAATCTCATTATTTTCTTGGCCAACATACGTCCATTCATGTGAGGGCCACATACTCCCTCATGTATTTCATGCATTATTTGTGTGGCTTCGTTGCATCCACACACCTTAGCGGGGACCGAGTCATATGATCTTTTGAACAGATTTTCACCACTGACGAAGAACCTCGAAGCCATTTTCATTAGGTATTTTCGATCGAGGGAGTGCTTTCTTTTAGGGAATTCTCGCTTACGGACGTATTTCATGATATCGTAATACCGGGGTTTCCCGTCGGGTTCTTCAGTTATAGTCATGCAGTGGGCCTGTCTTGCCAGGACTTCAATCTTCAAAGGCTCTACTTCTAACCCTTTCGTTACTTGCAACATAGATGATAGCGTTGCTAGTGCATCAACGAATTGATTATGAATTCTAGGTAGGTATTGAAACGAGACGTCCTGGAATTCTCCCACCAATTTTTTCAAGTAGCCGTGATAAGGCACAAGTTTAGCGTCTCTTGTCTTCCACTTGCCCAAAGTCTGGAGGATAATTAAGGCGGAATCACCGAACACTTTTAGTTTTGTTACTTCCATTTCGATAGCCATTTGTAGGCCGAGGATGCATGCTTCATATTCGGCTATATTGTTGGTGCACAGAAACATCAATTTTGTAGCCACAGGATAATGTTGCCCATTTGGAGATATCAAGACCGCCCCGGTGCCGGACTCTATCAAATTTACAGCTCCGTCGAAGAACATAGTCCATGTGTCTTCTTCCACTATTGAAATCCGATCATCTAGGGAATCATCCTCGCATATTTCCTTAAGGCAATCTGCTAACATATCGGCAATCACCCGACCTTTAACTGATTTTTACAACATCACTTGGATGTCGAATTCTGAGATCAAGATTTGCCATTTGGCCAATTTTCCCACCAAGGCTGGGCGACCGAGCAAATACTTAATCGGATCACTCTCAGTTACGAGGAATGTTTGGTAATGCAATGTATACTGCCGGAGTCTGTGCAACACCCATACCAATGCAGTGCATGTTTTTTCTGATATGGAGTAGTTTTGTTTCGACGTGGTGAACTTTTTACTCAAATAGTAGATGGCTCGCTCCTTCCCATCATGGGGCCCTTTCTGTGCCAGCATTGCACCTAGTGATTCACTTGTTGATGGTAAGGTACAGAATTAAAGGGTGCCCGGGGACCGGAGGTACCGAGAATCGGGGTTTCATCGGAGCACGCTTTAGATTTTCGAACGCCAATCGGCAATCGTCATCCCATTTAATTTGTGCATCCTTCTTGAGAAGTTTAAAGAAAGGTTTTGCAGTTTCGAAAGTTGGGAAATGAATTGCGCAATGTAATTTAATCTTCCCGGGAGGCTCAGGACTTCTTTTACGGTCGAGGGAGGAGGCATCTCAAATATCGCCTTGGTTTTTGACGGGTCTACTTCTATCCCTTCGCAGCTCACAATGAATCCAAGTAATTTGCCGAAGTTGCCCCGAACACACAATTTGCTGGGTTCAAGCGCAACTTGAACTGGCAAAGCCGATCGAATAATTTCTCCAGGGTCTTCACATGGTCTTCTCCATGTCTGGTTTTGGCGATCATGTCATCGACATATACTTCAATTTCTTTGTGCATCATGTCATGGAAAAGGGTGACCATGGCACGTTGGTAAGTTGCTCCAGCATTTTTCAGGCCAAAAGGCATGACCTTATAGTGAAAAGTTCCCCATGGAGTAATGAATGTCGTTTTTTCCTTGTCTTCCTCCTTCATTTTTATTTGGTTGTATCTCGAGAATCCATCCATGAACGAGAAAAGTTTGAATCCAGCAGTACTATCGACAAGAACGTCTATGTGGGGTAGCGGGAAATCATCTTTTGGGCTTGCCTTGTTCAAATCGCGGTAGTTGACACAAACCCGGATTCGACCGTTTTTCTTCTTCACTGGTACAATGTTCGCTACCCAACTAGGGTATTGCGAGACTTCGAGGAAGCCTACTTCTAGGAGCTTCATTACTTCTTCTTCAATTTTTTTGACAACTCGGCTTAGTTCTCCTTAGCCGTTGCTTCTTAGGAGCTACATCGGGGTTGGTTGGCGAGGCTATGCTCCACGATCATTGGATCGAGGCTCGGCATATCGGCATATGACCATGCGAATACGTCTTGATACCTCTTTAGGAGGGCAATTAAGCTTGCAGCTTCTTCTTTAGGAAGGTTCACGTCGATCTTTATCTCCCTTGGACCTTTTGTGCTACCTAGATTGACAGTGACGGTGTCTTCAGTAGTAGGGGGCCTTGTTTCTTCGTGGTGCTCCTAATTCCGTTGAATTTCGTCGGAATCATCAAAATCATCATCTGAGTTATCAGAATTGCTATCATGCTACCTACGGTGTTGGTTTGGACCGTTCCCATACCCTCGCCTGCCGCTAGATTACTCCTGTGTCATAGAGTAGATAGGCTAAGGGAACAAGTAAGGTTAACAACATGTGTGCTTCTTTCTTTTTGAAAAGGTGATGAATTGTTCTTGAAGATTTAAGACGAGGAAGCATGAGGAAACCCGGGCCTCAGATTTCTTCTTTCATTTTGTGGCTGGCTATCATCAATGGGCCGGTTTGGTGTGTCTCCCCATGCTCTCAAAATGTTTTCAACTTTATTTAATAGTAGGTGGATTTACATTTTGGAATAGTGATTTCAAAAGTTAGTTCCTTAAGTGGAACTGATGTTGAAAACAAAACAAGCCAGACTTAAGAAATATGTACAAGCTCCCACGTAGGGGAGTATGCAAGGGAATTAAAAAGGGTTCTACTCGAGCGGGCCTGCACCCATTTCCCCTGACGGTCCTTCGTTGATAGCGCCCACGAAGAAGTCTTCATACCAATCACCAGTCACACCTCCTTGTGCTCCTAGCTTTGTGAATTTCACATCATCCATGCCTCCCCATCCATCAGGGATGATGCTCTGATGATGGTCATAGAAACCTTGGGGGATTGAATAGTTGACATAGTAGTTGAATTTACCACTTGGTTGGCCCAAAGTGTCCATGATTGCTTGTCCTCTAACCGTTTCCTTAGCATGCTCAGGGAGCATGGTACGGGTGTTAGGTACCACGAGGAGGTCATCTTTGCCATAACATAGTCACGGGGAGTGAAATGTGAATACCCCGGCATCCAAAAGATCCTATATCTTGTCTCTCAGGATGGTACAGTCATCTAGCGAGTGTCCTAATTCCCCGAATGATAGTCACAGTACTTGGATGGATCATAATCAAGGAAGTACTCAGGAGTAGGACGCTTAAGTTCCCTAGAGATTATTCCTTGCTCTAGGAGAATGGGGAAAATAGTGACCATCGATTTAGGAAGAGGCGAATATGGCCGCGTGTTTCTTGAGGATCGGGGTAGCCGACCCCCTTGCCAGATCATGTCAGTAGGGTCTTCTTCATTTACTTTGACTGCCAACTCCTCATTGTGACGAGAGCAGAATGCAAGGGCAGCTTGAGCGAAATTTTCTGTCAAGTGGTATATTGTCTCGCGTAGTTCATCGACTTGACGCTGAAGCTGGGTTAACGAGAAGTTATCGCCTGTTTGTTCTAGCTGTTCCTCCTCAATGGCACCTATGAAAAGGTCTCCAAACATGGTGGTTACGTCGTCTGGCCCTTCTTTCTTTGTGAGTACGGGCTGAGTTATGTTCTTCTGACCCATGCCCAAGTAAATGGGAAACTTCAGGCTTTCATGGTTGAATTGTTTTGGAACGCTAATCATTTCTTCTTCCTCATGCATCATCTTCGCAGGGCCTGGGAAGGTTTCCTCGAGGCGAGGGTATACAAGGCTGGCTTTCTTTTTTCCTTTTCCTTTCCGGTGTTGTTCTTGATACCCTAAACAGATGGTGTGGGGTCTCCTCAAGGCTTTGATAGGCTCGCGGATGCCTTGGTTCCCCTTACCGAGCCCTTGACCGGGATAAAACCGTATCCGGTCATGATTTTCCCTACCATGATTGAAGCGCTTGATATTTCGGGGACGAGGGGTGGAGTCCCTTGAGTTTCGTGTATAGCGGACACAAGCTCGAACGATTGATAGCTAGATTCATTTTTGTCACCGGGTTCAACATAAGGGATGGCTGTCTCGTGGTAGATGCGGTGATCTTCTTCTCCGCAGACCGTGATCAGTTTTCCTCCAACCACGAACTTTACATTTTGGTGGAGGCTTGAAGGTACTGCTTAGCGACGTGGATCCATGGGCAGCCTAAAAGGAAATTGAGCGCAGTGGGGATATCCATCACCTGGAACAAAATTTTGAATATGGTTGGGCCTATTTGAACGTCAAACTCGATTTCTCCCACTGTTTCCTTCTTCGTTCCATCGAATGCACGAACGGAAGTCTTGGCTGTCTGGATCCGTGATGTCTCTATTTTAAGACGACAGAGTGTCGCTAGTGGACATATGTTAAGAGCAGATCCATTGTCAATCAGTACTTGAGCGATGTGAGATGTGTTGCACTTGACTGATATGTAGAGACCCCTGGTGTGTCCTCTACCCTCCTCGGGGATCTCTTCATCAGAAAAAGCCATTTGATCTTTTAGAAGGATGGTACTGACAAACTCCTCGAGTTTGTCATGCTCAATCGTTTGAGGACATGTACTTCACTTAGTACCTTCATGAGGGATTTCGGTGCTTAACAGATGTCTGAAGTAATTCTAGCAAGGAGATCTGTGCTGGTGATTTCTGCAATTGTTCCACCACATTGTATTCGCTTGCTTTAACTACGACCAAAAACTCCTTGGCTTCTTCGTCAGTGACGGGCTTGGCAGACTGCATATTGGCTTGAGCATAGGTTCGCCCAGACCTTGTGACTAAGCCAACATCGAGGTCAAAAGACCATGGTACTGCATTGTTGCCTTCGTATTTATAAGGATGGGGGATCTCAATGACTATAGCTGCTCTTGCTGTCGATGCTTGAACTATGGCTCCTTTCCCTTCAAAGACGCCCTCAGGTGGGGTGGAATCCTTCTTCTCCCTTCCTGCGTTTAGCGCGGCAAATTCTTCATCCCAATTGATGACGACTTGCGATATAGTAGAGACCATGCCGGTGTGGCCAGCATACACAATTATTCCAGCCTCCATCATCTTTGACACCCTTTCCTTCATTGTTGCTAAGGGTGGTATTCCATTGACTGAATAATACCCAGCTTTTACCAGCCCTCGATAGATGTCAACAGTAGGTATTTTGGCATTTCTGATTTGACTGGCCTCTGAACTGAATATTGCATTTACCTTGTCGGCGTGATCGGGAAGTGGATTGCTTTGGACATTTGGTTTTGTAGTTTGGAATGAGAAAGCTTTAGTATCCAGCAAGTTCTGGATCCGGTGCTTAAGGGTGAAGCATTCGTCAGTCGAGTGGCCTACTTCTCCCATGTGATAGTCACATTTTTTAGATGGGTTATAGCTGTAGAAGTTTTCGGCGTTGGGTCGCCTTAGCTCAATCGAGAGAAGGTTCTTCTTTCGGAGGATTGCTAATACCTGCGATGGGGATCCAGGAAGCGGAGTGGCTTGTCTCCGTTGGTGTAGCGCCGGGGGCGGTTGGCTGGTGGTCCGTTGTTGTCCCGTGCTTGTCGAACGGTCGGGGATGACGGGTGTTTGCGGTGTAGGTTGCATTGACATCCACAAGGGGTTCTTTGTCTTTTTCGTGTTGAGCCTCCCTGTTTTGCGGGTGCGAGGCTCGGTGAACCAGCCATCCCTTAATCCTATCTCAATCTGCTCTCCTACTGAAATGAGTTGATTGAATGATTCAGCGATCGTAGTCACCATTCGATTGCGATACTCACATGGAAGGGTTTTGATAAACATTTTTCTTAGCTCGAAATCAGTTGGTTTGGGACTGATTTGGACAGCTAGATTCCTCCATCTAATAGCATATTCTTTGAATGACTCATACTTTTTCTTTTCAGTACGCTCAAGATCCTCACGGGATGGGGTAATGTCCATTATGAATTTATATTGCTTGAGGAATGCTTCACTCACTTCGCTCCATGTTTTGAGGAGGTTCATGTTCTTCGTAATGTACCATCTCAGGGCAGGGCCTATTAGACTTTATTTGAATAACTGGATCATTAATGGCGCATTATTAACATACTGGGTCATTCGAACCAAGTATATTTGCAAATGAGCCCTTGGGCAGGTCGTGCCGTTGTACTTTTCAAATTCAGGTATTTTGAATTTTTCCGGCATTTTGACCTTGGAGTAGATGGAGAGGTCTGTTGGAGTAGGATCTGGGAGGCCCTGCAGTTGTTTTAGCCTCTCTTCAAGCTTCTCCAGGCGTTTGTCATGCTCAATTTTAGACAAACTGTTGGGCTTTGCTTTCTCAACTATGATTTGATGCGTGTCATCTTCCAATTCGGGCATGTTATCATCAGTATCTCTTCCTTGATCACCTCGAATGGATGATTGTGGTAACAATACTTCGATTGAGGCCGGGGCGGGAGCCAATTTGCCTTGGATGGAATCTATCTATTTTGAGAGTTGTTGAAGCACGTTGAAGACTTGCTTCATTTCACTTTCGATAATCTCGACACGGCTTGGTACGTTCTCTTCAGCCATTCTCGTTTTTGGATTTGGCGAATGCAAGTATGTCGTAATTACCTGCATTGCGCAAAATGGAAAGAACATAAGTGAGGGAAACATATGGAACATTGGCCCATGGCAAGGGTCGAGTCATTTTTATTTATTAACAGGGGAAATATACAATGCCGAAAGGGCTCTTCAAACAAGGCATAAAAGATAGAACGATCCTAACTATTCACATTTAGAAATATTCACATAAAAAAAACAAACTGCCCATTTTTATATGCGATGGGAATTTCCAGTCTTGTGAAGCCGTTTGTTCTTTCGTACTAGCTTTTGATACGTGTCTCCTGCTTGTCTCCAAACTTTTTCAAGAGATTCAATTCGTCCTTGCGAGTAAGTTTATCGGCTACATCGGGGATTACTGGTTGCAGTTCCTCGGGAATTATACGGTTGAGGATGTAGAATGTGGACGCATGATGGGCTTTTTCCTGCCCCTTCAACCTTCTGGGTACGACAATCTTTTCGGTGTGAAATTTACTCCATGCATTTTGAATTATACGGATCTCCTCCAAGTAGTCATAGCCCGTATGGGTGAAAAGGATTCGGAACAATCTTGATTTTAGTGGTGGCGGGATTTCTTGGAGGACCCTGTACTGACGAGCCGCCCTATATGGATAGTATGAGGTAGCTCCGGAGAGGCCCAGTAATGGGATGGGGTCGTAATAATCAAGCACAAAACGCGCCTCTCCTGCAATGAACCATTTAGTTCGCCATAGGAATGTCTCGGGGACGGGGTTTTTAATAAGTTAATCCATCGAGAATATTCCTCGCTGGGAGAGTATTTTTCCAAGCTTTGAAACTTTTGCAATGGGTGTTTGAATTTGTCGATTTCAAATATTTGCATAAGGTGCCCAAATCCTTTGATATGGGAAAAGAACCACATTTGTAAAATTTCCGGGGCGGCCCTCATGATTTTTTCTTTGTTTTCCTTAAAACGATTAAGGGATAAAAATGTTTCGGCTAAAACCATGTTCACATATCCTGCTCCAAAAGTGACTTGATTTATCACCCATGCGATTGAAGGATTTATGGCATTCTTTCTATAGGGAAGATAATAAATCCAAAGAACGCTAAGAGGAAGATCTTGCTTTTTTGGGTCATTGATTGTTTTTCAAAACATTCAGTTAAAGATGATAGTGGGAAAGCATTGTTGTTGGCTTCAATAATTTCTCCTACCGAATGATTTTTTAAAAACTGTGATAGACTAATCACAGGATCAATGCCAATCGGTGGCTTGGCAAGCTCCCTTCCCAAGGGCATTCCTATGGTGAGACTGTATTTTTCCAAAGTCGGAGTCAATTCAAATTTACCGAACACGAAGGTGGATGTTTCAGGGCACCAGAAATGTGGTAGTGCTTGCATGACCCCAGAGTAGATATTGATTTGGAGCAATGGGAGGAGATGACCAATGCTTGCTTTGACACGCTCTTGGCCAAGCTGGTCTAACTGATTCCACCATCTGAGGAGCTCTTTCTTGGGGGTAGGAACGAACTGGATATCGATCTTTCCCATCGCATATAAGAAAGGGAGTTACACGACCTGACCCTATTTTGCCATGAGCCAATAAAAATGGACTAAGTAAAAATAAAGAAATTACTTTGCTTTTAAAGAAAATGGCAAGCACAGAGACATGCGCATGGGACGTGCGGCTCGATTTCTAACTGAGAAGGCTTGTTGAAATTAAAAGGGTATCCGCCCGTCGCAGTCTCGCGTTAGCAGCGTACCCTTTTAACCTCGGCTAAAGAAATTCGGGGAGAAGAAAGGCAACCTCTACATCGCAGTCTCGGGTTCGAGGCCGTATCTTTCTTAACACCATCCTAGACATCCTATGGCGGTCCAGGTCCGGCGGCCGGGTTGTGTGTGCCATGTGTAGTGCTAAAACAGTAAAACATGCACAACAGTTTATAATCACAAAACATTCTATTTTAACCAAAATTAAAATAAACTTCTAAACTACTGACCTGCATAAAAAAACAAAAACAAGTCAGTAAAGTGTTTAAACAAGATAAAACGGCCTAAGTCCTCAAGTGTCCCCAGCGGAGTCGCCAAGCTGTCGCGACCTCTTTTTTCCGGCACCCGTTTCGAGATGAGTGCCTGTGGAGGCTAATGGTGAGGCTATGTCTATTTTAGCCCGGACTCTCCCAAGTTTACCAATTCACGACTTAATGGTCCAAGTTTTTAACCCGTAAGTTAATTTTAAAACGGAGTCGCCACTAATCGATTTGGGGTGGGTCAATTAGAAACCCAAGCGAAGTATCGGGAGAAATACTCGCTCATGCGCAACCAGAGAAATTAGGATCGGGGACTTGATTACACTAGTTAATCACTAATGCCCTTTCGGTACCTAATCTTGTTTAAACCCTAAGGCTTTTTGGATTTTTTAGGGGTTTTTCCATGTATTTGTGAAGGAAAAACATTTTTGGTCTTTTTTCTCATTTTTGGACATAAAAAGCATTTTTTGGGATTTTTGATCTTTTTCTGAAAATATAAATCATTTTTTGGTTTTTTCTGACTTTTTGGCTTTTTTGGGAAAATATGGATATTTTTGATTTTTTGGTTTTTTTTGGAAAATAAATTATTTTATTATTTTTTTAATTTTGGAAATATTATATTATATTATAATATTAAAATGCGACAGTCGGATCGCCGGGTTGGGTCCGACCCGGGTTGTCCGCTCGAACACGGACATTTTTTTTGTTTTTGCTTTTCTTAAAAAAAAAAACTCAGCCCACACACCGGAATTGGGCCTATTAAAAAGGGATACCCGGTCCGAATTCCAAAACCGGCCTTGCGAAACCCTAGGGCGCCGGGTCATACGCCCGACCGACGACTCAACTTCCGGCCGCCCCTAATTCGTGAAACCCTACCGGAAACAGGGGAAACCGGGTCGGACGGACCCCCGAATCGACCCGGTTCCCAGCCTCCTCTCTCCTTCGTTCGCTCGCGGCGCTGGTGAAGGGAACTGAGGCGTCACCGAGCAGACGGTGGCGACGACGGGCTTGACGGTGACGATGGCGGAGACGACGACGACAAACCACTTATGAGGACGACGAGGACGAGCGACAACGGGTTTGTGCTGGTGTGGTCAGTGGCGGCACGGTTCGAAGGGGGGGAAATGCGATGGCGACGACGTGACCGGAGGCGGCGACAACTATTGTTACCTGTCTGTGATGAGATGGCGAATGGTGGCGGTGACAGAGCAGCGACGGCGTCGGGGCTGCGGTGGAGCTGGGACGGATGGCGAGCAGCAACGATCGAATGGCGATGGTGCGGGGGGGAAGCGGATGGCGACGACAATGGCCTAGCGGCTGCGGCGGAGGGCGCTCGACTCCCGGATCTAGCTTTCTCGCCTGGATCTTCAGATCGGACCTCAACCCCGGTTCCTTACCTAGCTCGACCCTCTCTCTCCGGGTTCGCTTGTCGTCGGCCTCCCAGAAGTCTCTCGGAGGGAGGTCGTTCGAGTTCGCGATCGGATTTCTCTCGCGCGCTCGCTCTTTGAATCTCCCCTGAAGTCTCTCAAGGGAAAGTCTCCGAGTTCGCCGTGTCCTTTGACGGAGGTGGTGCCCTGCTATTTATAGGCGAAGGGCGACCGGTCGACGAAGCTTTGACCGCCGGTCTTCGCACGCCGATCGGCCTCCGTTGGCCGAACCGACGTCCCATCCAGGCTTATCCAGCAAAGCGTGCTTGGCATTGAAGGCAGCTATTAATGGCACGAGATCCTGTCATCTCCGGCCGACGTCGGCCTACACTCCTCGGCGTAGGTTGTCCTTCGCGCGCGTGAGTTGCAGAGGCGTAGGGGAAGAAGAGGGAAGAAGGAAGAAGAAGAAAATGGGGCCGGGCTTTTGGGGAAAAAGGCTGGGCCCTGGGCTTGCATGGAAAAGAAGAGGGGGCTGGGCGCGAAGGCCCAGCCTCGATGGGCTGCTTCTTTTTTTCGCTTTTCTTGTTTTTATTTATTTTTTTGTTGTTTTTGTTATTTGTTATTTATTGAATACATAAACATAGAAACTAATGCCTAATTAAAAACCTAATCAAAATTTAGGTGTTAACACGTTTTTCGTGGTGCTTGCTTGCACAAATGCAACATTCGGTGAAGTGGTGAATCTTGAGACGATTTCTATCCAAAATCGCTCTCTAAGACAAAAAAGAAAGGCATGAATCCTCTCGATCATCGGTTTGTGCTCTGCAAGTGGAACAAATTTACTTAACCATTTTCTACGTGTAATAAATGACGACATGAAAGAAAGTGGCATGTCCCCCTTGAAGCGTGCCGTGTTCTTAGGAGGGGGTGCACTGCTTCTAAAATAATTGAATTTTGTAACTAATATATATGTGTGTAAATATAATGTGTACATATTTGCATGTGTTCCTTATAGGTATCTTTGTTTCGTAGCAGCATTGATCATTCGGCGCACCTACCCGAATTACAAAAATGAAAAACAAAGAATAGAGATGCCGTGCTTATTGTATAGATTAAACAAAAGGAGTCTTTGCTATAGGGATGGTGATAAATGATGATGTAACTAGAAGAATTTTCACCATATGTCGTCTTTTTTGGTTTACAATTGGTAGAGCAATTTGGTGCTCCATTCAACTTTTTACAATTCATCTGATGAAAATATTGGACAGTCACTAAAATCTTCTAATTTAGGAATTTAAAATGCAAGATTACAGTTTTAACCTTTACCATCATTGTGAGAAATTCAATTTCACCTTTAGTCACTCCCATAAAATCTTCTATAAACAATTAATTTGTCAATGAATGTACCACCAAAGGTTGTCCATCTTGTTAACGAATTTCAAGAGATGATTGTTTTTTTGTATGAGCCCCGAATGAAAAAAATCCATATCACCAGCTCCATCGGTAATCAGTTACTTTATAAACGTGAAATTGACTTATAGATTCCACTACTTTTATGCAAAAGATCTCCCGATATTATGAGCATGGCATAATTTTTAATTGATATTTCTATAGAGAAAACTGTCAAAAAGTCTTGAACTTATTGTTTGAATATCAATTAAGTCTTAAATCTTTCAATTTGATAAATCATTTCACAATTTGCCAATGTAGTCATTTCAACAAATTTTGATTGTAAATCGCTGATATAAATATTAGCCATCTTATGTGGCATAACTGGCATTAACATGAATAATTTTTACAATTTCTTAAAAATCTTTTTTGAATTTTTATAATTTTTATAACTTTTATTTTATTTTAGTTTTCTTTTCTTTTGTTTCACTATGGCCGATGAGGACCGCCAAGGCTTTGGCAATGGTTGGCCACAGTGATAGAAAAAGAAAATAAAAATTCATAAAAATTCATAAAAATACTTTAAAAAATTGTAATATTTGCCAATATTAGTTCAGTTATGCCACGTATGATGATGGTTGTTCACGTCAATAATTTTCAATCAAAATTGATTGAAATGACTATATTAACAAATTATCAAAATATTTAAGACTAAATTGACTAAATTAAAATATTTAGAACTAAATGAACATTTGTAAATGGGTTTATGAGTTTTTTCTTTTTTCATTTTTTTTCAATTATCCCTATTTGTATGTCATGTTGACAACACGACCTGCAATTAATTCTCACCGGTCAGATAAGGTAAAATAATTCAAAAAATCAATTTATTTTCGACAAAGAAAACAAATAACTAATTACCATGTGATGTGTGTGGTAAACAATGTACCTCGTAAAAGATTAGGTTTTTTACCTTTCTCCAAGTTTATTGCAATTTTACTCTAATAAATGTCCATAATGGGAGTAATTACAAAAAAGTGAAGTTCTTCGATTGTTATCGCTAATAAGATTTATCTTTAACAAGTTGATTGGGTGAATTCCATACAATTTGCCACGAGTAATTGGACCTTCATGTTTCAAATAATTCAACCGGTTAATTACATCTAATTTACTCTATTGAAAAATTAAATTAGAGTTGTTCAAAGAATTATTTTAGTTCAATTTATTAGTTTGTCCAGGTATAGAAAATTGGTTGAAATTTGATAATATTATAGTCCATGACTTAACTCTTTTTTTTTTTTTTTTTTTTTTTTTTAATAATCCAGATGTATAAGCATGGAGACCCAATTACCTAGAGGTCAATGAAATATACAAACCTCCTGAATTAGTTAAGTCAAGAAAATTAACTTGTGCAATGTAATAGGATCGGTATTGATACAAGAAAAATATATATTTATATATATTGTGTTAAAATGTATTTTAAAGGCACTCCTTAATTAACCAAATAAGGACATATTGCACTTTTGGATACATTAACTATTCTCCTTATATGCACAATCAATATTTTAAAAAACAATTATTTCCTCATTATATACGTCCATCAATTACCTCGTCAAGAAGACCCTTTAGGCTTACCTGTGGTGACATTCTAGCTCTCGATAAAGAAGATGTCGTGCTCATCTAGTCATGTTAATTTTTTGCACCAAGAGTATGATAGCATATGCATACATCGATGTAGTTAATTTCCTCCTCGAAAGAAAGTACTTTTTCTTGTCTCTTGGCAGAATCAGAGGCCTTCTTTAAGCTCTTAACTAAATGAATCAATAACCAATACTTATAATAGTACTAAAAAAGCTTTTAGCTAAATAAGGAAAATTTTAGGTTTTATAATCTAATGGCTTAATCAATCTAAGTCCTCTCGCAACTTCTATTGATTACTACCATATTCTATGAAATTTCCCATCAAAGATCTATGTCCACTGCACTAGACCAACAAACAATCTATTGCTAGATGTCTAACCATCAATAATTGTCAGATTCATTTGTGTAACTAATCAAGATGATGAACTAAGACATAGTAAGGTCAAACTTTTATTGGACCACCAAAATTAGATTATGAGTTATAATATGAGGTCAACCTAAGGCCGAAAAGCGGTGACAAATGAAACAGTTCTCTTGAAGCTGAAAAAGAAAAGAAGTGGGCTGATCTTGTCCTAGCCAAGGCGCGAGGATGGAGCTCTCGTCGGGGGCTCTAAAGCCAGAATATTCTCCCACGTCATCCGGGACCATGTACTCTTTAGGGTTTTCCTGGGCCGGATGTTTGCGCCTCATCAGCTCTCGTTGTCATTTTTTGTTAAGACAGTACAAGTTGAAACGACCTTTTGTCCTCATGTAGTCATGCGGGCAAAGAGGATCACATGCACCCTCCATGTGAGCAACTGTTCTAGCATCTCCATTTTCAGGGCTTTTTATGTCAGTGAGAGAGCCTCACAGTCGCAGGAAAGAGTCGACGAAAACAGAGAGAGAGAGAGTCACATTTCTTCTTCGCGTACAAATGTCCGGCCTTTTCTTACCGGTCACAAGAAGTGAGGAGGGACTGTTTGAGTATTGATCACTTATTTCACCTGTAATCACAAAGTTCGGAATTGCGAATTACATCACCACAGCTCATTAATTTGTCTAAGAGTCCGAAAATCTCTACATACGATATAGCCACTGTAAAACATGGATTTAGGATATTGAAGTTATGGGTGCATCTACGTTAAAAAAAAAAAAGGAAAGATTAGAAGTAAATATTTCTCTTATGATTTATTACATAGAAGTGATTACTTGTGACATATACATATACATATATATATATATAATTATCCACAATGCCACCGATGGGTGCATCTTTAAATAATGTCGTGCAATCAACATTAGTGACCACTAGTTAAATAATGATCCCAATATATCTTCTCATACTGGTTATATGTCCATGTCTCAATATGAAATTTTACACCGTATGTAGTTGATGCAAAAAAAGAAATTCCACAAGTGAGAATGACCTTTTGATACATAAATTTTGGCTAATCATTTAGGATTAATTGCATAGAAAATTAAGGATTATTCTTTCACCCATAAACAAATTAAGATAGTTAAATTCCATAACATATGGTCTTTTTAGGAGTGTTCATCAATCTACATTTGGATGGGATAATGTAAACAAAATGATTGTTGTGAAGGATCCAAGTGTTTGAGAGTCTCATATCAAGGTATCACTTTGCTTGGATTATTTTGTACTTATTGTGAATGTAAGTTTTGATTATGTTGCCAACGCATCTCATTATTGTGAAAATTCCAGGATAATAGCGAATGGGATAAATTTATAAAGAATGAGTTTCCTCGATATCCCAATATGTGTATTGTATTTGGTGATACATATGCTACTAGACAATATGCAATAGGAAATACAGAAGACGTGGTGGTGTTGGAAGAAGATGACATTGGTGGCAGTGATGCAGCAGGAGATCTGGATAAATTTAATGAATACCATATTGATGAAAGAGTCTTTATACCTAATGTGGCTGCCACCCTAGTTTATGGGAAGCACAAATTGGATATGACTCCAAATTCGAAGAGAGGGAGAAAGTGTGATACATTTGATGTTATTGGCACCTATAAAGTCATTCAAGAAATGATTAAATTCACGATGGGTCAATCAACAAGTGGCTCCATAACCTCACATGCTCCATCACTCGAAGTATATTCTTTACAACAATGCTGTGAACCAAATATGCTTTAATGCATCTTGGGAGAGACTTTCATCAAATCTCTACTTGAAAGGAGACCTCAACTTCTTGAATCTCTTTAAGTAGATGTTGAAAAATATGTTGTGGATTTATATTTGGCTCAATTTCACTATATAAATTATGTATTTGAGATATTGTGGTTTTTTTTAATGATAATGACAACGTTGTGGCTATTGTTGATTGTTATTGGATTCCTTATTTATCTATTATGTTCATGTTCTTTTTTCATGTGCTGACATGTGCATAGGTAATATGGAGGGGGATGAAAGTAGCGTGTATAATGGTCAAGTAACATAAGTTGCATCAGTTGAACAAGACTTTGATGATTTTAATCTTGATATATAAATAGCATAGTTGTGCACTAGTACAGTGGATATGTCCATGCACATGAGAAAACCTATTAGTGATAGCGTATTGTCAGGACTCAAATGGGTAAGGGAGGTTCTTTGTGGACATTCAAATAGAGTATATGAAGCTTTTAAAATAGAGAGACGTCTCTTTCTCAACCTTTATAATTTGATGAAGGAAAGATTGGTTGGAAGATAATCACAATTAGGTAGATGAATAAGTTGGTTCTTTGTCACTAGAACTCCAATAGAAATTTATGTAAGAAAATCCAAAGTTGGGGACAAACTATTAGCAAGCACCTCACTATAGTACAAAAAGCAGTTCTCAAACTGGCAAAAGAGGTTATCGTACCACCTTATTTTGATATTGTTATAAAGGAAATTCTTATGAATCATAACCACAAACATTACTTCAAGATAGGATTTTCATACATTCTTTTCACACATCTGTTTCATTTTGTTAATGAACTTGTATAATACTGGTATTTGATAATATGGTGTGACTTCGTAGGCATTATTGATGGCACGCACCTATGTTCATGCTTTTGTACCTGTGTCAAAACAAATCCCATTTAGAAGGAGCCAAGGAATTATCACTTAGAATGTGATGTATGTTTATTCGTTTGATATGAAATTTACTTTAGTGTATTATGGTTGGGAAAGATCTACCAATGACCGTCGGGTGCTCTTGACAGCACTTGAAACTTCTTGCTTAGAATTTCCTCAACCACCATTAGGTATTTGTTTGTTTTATAAAGGGTAATCTTCTTTATGCTTGTATTATAGTTGCATATCATGACCAATTTTTGAATACCTTATTATAGACAAATACTAAATGGTAAATTCAGGTTATACAACAACTTTGGGATTTTTAACTCCTTTTAAAGATGAATGGTATCATCTAAATGATTGTAGGAGTAGAGCAAAACAACCAAGAGCAGCAAGACAATTGTTCAACTATAGGCATTCTTCACTAAAAATTGTTCTTGAGAGATCATTTGCGACATTAAGAAATCACTTTTTCACTTTGAGACGCATGCCTTTATTTGCAATTTGAGAGCAAGCACATAATATAATTACATGTTGTGCTATCCATAATGACATCGTGATAAAGATAGGAGGGATAAGAACTTTTCCTTATATGGAGATCCGGAGTATCTGTCTGGACCTACACAAGATAAGGTTACAAACAATATATCAACCAATGAGAAAACTAAGATGAACGTGCGTAGGAAAAGTATTGCCAATAAAATGACAAGGAATCATAACATGCCGGAGATTACATGAAATTGTGTTTTTTTCTTTTGTAATGTATTTCCATTATTTGTAATTGAGGATTTTTTTTATTAGTTTCAAAAGATCATCGTTTACACCATATTGCATGTCTTTTTGTGTTGATCTTTGGTAGTGTCATTGGGTGGTATAATCAAACAAGGAAGTGAAATCAAGTACTAAATGCAATTCTTTGCCTGGTATGATCACCTCTCTTTTATCTATAGATTAATCTAGTTGCCATCAAATTAGTAGCTCATATCAACAATAAAAATGTGTCCCAATGCCCATCATTTGGCTTGAAGTTTTATGGCAACGCAATTATTGGTGATGAGATTAACCATTAGACATAGCTGATTAGTCTTAATGTTGGAGAATAGAGTGTAATAATGCAGTTGGTCATGTATATCCTTGGGAAAAAAGGGCATCTAATCAACATTCCCACCTTATTTCAAGAGAAGCTTACCGTCTCTAGACGACAGGGTCGATAACGAAAGCCTAATATTTGCATTTAACTTTTCTTGATTTTCATGCTTAATCACATGTCGGGATAAATCCCCTTTAAGTCTACTTAATTAACACATAGAGAATGCTTGCTTTTAGTTCTATTCTAGGATAGTAAAAGGAAAAGGAAAAGGAAAAATCCAGTTGTCAACCCTATTTCGTGACATAAGGAGAGTGTAATATGGAAACATAATTTCGAATTAGAAATTTTGTGCTGTTATTAAACGAGTTCTATTCTAGGAAATAAAATTTTAATGAGGTTATCAAATGAATTTTTGTTCTAGGAACAAAAATTTTGTATCGTTATTAAACGTGTTTCTCTATTCTGAAACTCGTCTGGAAAATAAAAATAAAAATAATCTATGTTTAGCCAAAAATTGTTCCCAAGAAGAGATATGATCATGCACATGTTTTTTTATGATTTAATTCTAAATTAGACCTATCTACAAAAGAAATCAACAAGCATTGTATTTAAATGACAAAGTGGTAATGAAATAATCAAATAATTGAAAACCTTAAACTCGTAGAGCAAAGAATACACATGGTCATATTATAAGCCCCATGACATGATCCCCATGAGCTAAAATCAAATCAAAATTAATTTTTCCAAATAGTCTAATCAACCTAAACCAAATTTGGGGAAAACATAAGTTTAGTTAACTATCTAAATAAAACTAAACTAATTCTAACCAAAAGTGTAACAACTTAAACAAGTTCTAATTCTAAGCTATTTTCTAATTTTTTTAGAATTTTTTCAGATTTTTTAATTTTTTAATATGTTTACATATATTTTTAAAATATATTTTAAAAAATGATATTTTATTCGAAAATAGGGACTCGGCCCGGTCAAAACCTGGCTATTATAAACTTTCGGGTCTGTGTCACGAAAGCAGGGGAAAAAAAAAGCCTGAACGATGAAGTGGGCTCATTGACTTGAACCCAATCCGATTATAACTAGAGACAAGCCCGGACTCAGCAAAGCCCACTTGATGACCCCAAAGCCCGCTAGCTCAAATACAACCAGAGCTAAATCCAAACCTATCAAGCAAACTTTAAACCCATGTTACTGATGGGATCATCATTCATCAGTAATCAAGACTACTCAAAAGGAATTAATGAAATTGATGCTAATTATGTCCTGGATATGTCAATGTGCATTAAAAGAGATATACCGATCTCTAAAGTAAACACAAATTCCTTGTTCTTGGACACAAACGCCTTTGATAAGTCCTAATAACAACCGCATGAACATTCTTTAAAATATCTAGCATCTTAAAATGTCAGGGAAATGACCTTCCTTATCAATAGATCAAGTGGTTCAGCCGAGATTTTCCCGGTCTGTATCTTTGATATGTGAGCTACTGTAATAATATCCTTGTCTAATCTCTGATGTCAAGATCGGGTAATTCGATGCTTCAAACTGAAGGAATGAGATCCTGGGCTTCTCCTACTCATCATGCCTCTCGAGAAGTATTGATCCGCTTGTCATCACTTACCTACCCGGTTTTGATTTTCAGTTTCCAACTTATTGGAGTGTACATCCTAATTACCTTAATAATTGATGACAATTTAATCAACGTCCTGAATTTTTGAAATCCCTACCCGGCTCAGAAACGGCAGCTAGAGGGCGAGCTCAAGATGAGTCAAAGCTATGGCCGACAACCTCGCGATGTCTCTGAGCCAAGATCCTTGGGAAAAGGGCTCGAATAAAAAAGAAACTCACCAAAGATGTGGGAATCGGGAGAGAGGAGATCGTGAGGGCGAGGACGCCAGCCGGCGGTCATCATATGGTGACGGTGAAGGTGACTGGTTGGGCAAGGCCAAGAAAGGGGAACGCGTATCACCGAGAGCGAAGGAGGAGTGCATTGGGTTCCGAGGGAAAAGAACGAGAGGCCCTGTTCTCCTGTTCTCCTTTCTCCTGCCCTCTCTTGGTGTGCATCCGAGAATCCCATAACAAAAGAGCCATCTTGAATATGAAGGCGGGATCCCCTTTTTCCGTTTTATCTTTTCTTCTGAAATTTAAAGAATAAAATTTTTTTTTACAGAATATGGCGGGTGGCCTCAAGAAGAGGGGGGGAATGCCATTCAACACTTGTCTTTGGTTTACCTTTTGGCGGCCACCATTTTTGCCCCACTTGGTGCAATCGTGAGGAGCGTACGCTTTAGTTAATAGATCTTTGAAAGTATTTTGTAAATTAAAATGTTAATGGTTGCCGTTGAACCCTTGGGTCAACAATGCCCGGCAGTCGGGATGCCCAAAGGATCGAATGAGTCGATGCCTTGTGGATGCCCGGTGGCCCTAAGTGGCTGAATGCCGGAGGTTTTTCCTCGGGAGCTTCGGGATGGCCGATTGTATGCTAGTCGGTACGTAAATCCGGAGGGCCGGGATAACCATTTTCATGGTGAGTCTCGAAGGTTGTTCCTCGTGATGCCAGGTGGGGTACGAGATGCCTGGATGCGTGATATGCTCCAGATGCTCGGTGGCCCTAAGTGGCTGAATGCCGGAGGCTTTCGCGATGCCAGGGTGGATGCGAATGCCCGGAAGGATGCAAACATTGGTCCTCCGGGGGATTGAAACCTTTTGAATAATAAATGGTGATTCTACTAAGTGTGTGTGTGGTCTAGTCATAGAGGCGAGTTGTGTGGTATGGAATGGGACATGTCATTTCAATTTGGCCTCATGTGTTGGCCAGCTCCAAAAGTTAGAATTTCTTTAATCTGATCCGAGGTCTCTAAATTTCACTGTCGCAAATCAAATATTTAAGATTATAAATTAATGATTTTTTTTTGGGTCAAAGGTTAAGTTCTTTGGTTTGACAAAAAGCTAACCTTTTTCCATATTTATGAGAACTTGAAATCTAAAGGCCTAATTCTACATGCCTATGCTAAATTGACACTTACACGCAATTAAGTTACTAAGGGCACTAACATAATTTTTTGGGTAAAAAAAGGAGACTTGCAGTGATAAGGAATCTCGAATATTGAATTTTCTAACCTTGACCGTCAAGAAAACAGGGGTGTTAATAGGTAGCCATGTTATCAAGAACATCAAGATCAAGTATAAGTACCTCATGCCGAGACTTGACAACATGCTCGATGAGTCGCATGGATCAGCAACATTTTCCAAGATCAATTTGAGGAGTGGCTATCATCAAATCTAGATGAGAGAAGAAAATGAATGGAAAACAACTTTCTAGACTAAAGAAAGTCTTTATGAGTGGCTAGTCATGCCATTTGGATTGTCAAATGCTCCCAAGACCTTTATAAGACTCATGGATGAGGTCCTTCATTCTTTCATTGGTCGATTGTTGTTAATTTCGACGATAGTCTTGTTTTATAGTTGTAATGAGAAAGAACATGTATCTCATTTAAGACAAGGTCTTTGAAGTCTTAAGAAAGCGTAGGCTCTTTGCAAAGATTGAGAAATGACAATTCTTTTTGGCAAACATCACATTTTTGGGTTATGCAGTTTCCTTAGATGGGATCTGTATTGATCAGTCCAAGGTGGAAGCAATCAAGACTTGGCCAACTCCAAAATCGATTTTCAATGTGAGTCCATGGACTTGATCCATTTTACCGATGTTCTGTGAAGAAGTTAAGTATCATCATGACTCCAATTATGGAATTGAGACACATCAATTGGATGGATTTTTATTTTTTTGATTTTTGATTTTTGATTTTTAATTTGTCTCCAGTATAAACTTGGCAAGACTAATATTGTAACATATACCCCATCGAGAAGGTACTTAATGATCGTTGTTATGGAATCTATTGTCCTTGACATCAAGTCGATTGAAGAACTCTTTACTAAAGATCCAAGGTTCTCGCCCATCATCAACAACTCAAACATGATATTCGTGGTACTTATTCCATTTAGGATGAATTTCTCTTTAAGGGAAACTGATTTTGTATGTCAAAGAGTTCCGTTATAGAGCTATTAATTCAAGAAACACACGGTGGAAGATAACAAGGCTACTTCAGAATCAACAAAACTTTTGCAATCTTAAAAAAAACATTTTTATTGGCAAAAAATGATTAAAGATGTACATGAAATTATTTCTAGATGTTCAATGTGTCAAAGGGAAAAATTTATTTCCATCAAGGGCTTTATACTTCACTTCCCATACCAACACTACCCTAGGAAGATGTAAATATAGATTTTATTATGGCAATCCCAAGAACTAAAGGAAGAAAGATGTGATCATGATGGTTGTTGATCCATTTACAAAGGTGGCATAATTTATTTCATGTCATAAGACAGATAATGTTTCTCACATGGCCGAGACGTATTTCAAGAATTTTTTTTTCTTCATGGGGTTCCTAAGACTATAGTGTCGGATCAAGATTCCAAAATCCTAAGTTACTTTTGGAAAATGCTATGACGAATGCTCGACACTAAACTCCTATCAGCACAACCTGTCATTTATAAACAAATGGTCAAACTGAAGCAACCAACTAGCCCATCACCACTCTTCAGTTTGAGATTTAAAGTTTGCGCATTCCGAATTTGCTTATAATTGATTACCCCATTATGTCACTAGTAGCTCACATTTTTTTTTAAGTTGTGTATGGAATCAATCCTCTTGCATATATCGACATGATTTCCATTCCATCCGACTCACAAGTCAACTATGAAGTTGAAAAGGGAGCCAATGTGATGAAGAAGTTTATGAGCAGATTTAATCCAAGATTGAAAAAGCGAATGAGTCCTACAAAAAGAAAAACTAACAAGCATAGAAAAAAAGCTCAATTTCGACCAAGTAATCTTATGAGGATACGGTTGAGGAAGGAGAGGTTTCCGTCTCGACGAAAGAACAAGCCATTTGTACAACTGATGGCCCATATAAAGTACTCGAGAGAATCAGCGACAATGCATGCAAAGTTAATCTCTTTGGAGAATATTATGTCTCTGCTACTTTCAATGTGGAAGACTTTTCTCTTTACTCTGAAGATGAAGATTGAATTTAAGGACAAACCTCAATCAACCTAGAGAGATTGATGTGGGAGCATTGGGTTCCATCAATCAACTCTTGTTTCGTCGATTGGACCAACCGATTCCTTGATCATTTTGCTAATTTTTAACACAGCTTAATAAGATGGTTTCAAGGTTGAAGTTACCGATCATGCGGTGTTGTTGTCAATATAGAAGACTTGTTGCTGACTTCGGGACCCCTAATCAACTACCTATCGATTACAGACTGTTTTGGTCAATTTCCATTGTTGTTTATTGATATTCAATGGTGGCTATTAGGCTGGTGCATGAATTTGGAGGGTTAAGTCAACTTACAATGCATTTAATCATAGTTAAATGCATTTAGTTCTAGTTATTAAGTGTCTCAATCCATAGTTTTTGGAGTATTTATTATGATGTTGTTTAACTAGTCTCAATTATGTGAATACTCCAAAAAGTCATTTTGATTTCTATGATTCCAAGAGTTGTATTCTTTTGTTTACTAGAGTTCCTCTATAAAATGGGGTTGTTATCTCATTTGTATGGCAATCGACTTGAATTTGAAAAATAATGAGATTTTCTTCAAGTGAACAAATTCATACCTTAGTTCTTTGTCCAAGTTCTATGGTGGTGAACTAAGAAATCCTTTATTCTTGGCCAGTGGGTTTCCTTTAGGCTTTCGTTGTGAACTTTTTCTATCCCAAAGTCCTATATAACTGGTTGTTGGTGTTCCTTAGGCCTTTATGGTGAACTTCTCCTATCTCAAAACATTTATCCTTGGCAAGTGACTTGTCCCTTAAGCCTTAGATGTGAACTTCATTTATTTCAATATTTATCCTTGGCTAGTGACATATCCTTTATACCGGTGATCATCATTTATCCCTATCTTAACATTTTCACTCAAAACACATTCCCCATTAAGCAATAATGATGTATATGTATTATGCATACCTCATATGTTAATGGTTTAGAATTAAAATTGATAAAGACTACTTGCAAAACATTTCCATAATAAAGAGAAAATGTATTAAAAGGGTGTTAGACTAATCTAGCATAATCAAGTTCTTGTATCCATGAATATCTAATTCACTGATTTACTAGGGTGTCTAATCGATCAATAACTTATTAGTGGCGGTTCCTAAGTAAATTGAATAACATTGAAAAATGATTTAATCGAAGCCCAAGTTGTGATTGGTATGGGATTGGAAGAGTCTGTTGTCACGCCCTGAACCTCGAGCGTGCGCACATCCCTCGGTGGTCGATAAAATTTGTGACGTTCCCAGGACGTGTCATCGACGCAATCGATTTTGCACATACGGAAGCGAATTAACTAATCCCCTAACAACAATAGAAATGGGATAGAAAAGCAGGATAACCAATTTCAAATCAAACACACTTTTATAAAAAAATTGGCTTACACACAAAGGCCAACTCTAAGGTCTAAGTACAGGAGGTCCATCTCCAAAAAGAACTACTGAGCCACCCATGCTCCTGACCCTTTCGCCTCAAGCTCCGGGTTCTTCACACTAGGGACCTGAAAATGGTAACCCACGACGGGGTGAGAGATAAATCTCAGCGAGTTCATGCCCTAAACCCCGATTAGGAAGATAATACACCTAGAGGCAGCCTTCACACATAACCAATGAGACTTACCTCGTCTCAGTTCCTTCCTGCATATCAGTATAGTTCGTAAAACATATGCATATTCTCAATGCACTCATCAATTGGAACATCACACTATCAAACCAATCAAACACAGGAGTCCCGATTATAAGGCTAAATCGTTATGACACGTCCCATTCCGTGTCACACAATTTCGTCCCATAATCAGGCGCGGGTAACTCATATCGATGGTTCAATCCACACCCGATATTCACTCTCAATATTCAAATTCCCAATTCAAACTCAACATCCCCACTCAATATTCCGGCTCCACATTCCAACTCAATACTCACTACTAGGCCCAAGGTTATAGAGGTGCCCCCTCCCACAAAGTTCCAATATTGTGTGGCACTTAGTCCCTGACCACAATCAGCAATAGCTCGAGATACTAGAGGTGGCTCCCACGAAGTCACACTATCGTGCATCACTTAGTTCTCGACTATCATAAGCAATAGCTCAAGGTACTAGAGGTGGCTCCCATGAAGTCACGTTATCGTGTAGCACTTAGTTCTTGGTCACGAAAAGCACTAGTACAAGGTTCTAGAGGTAACTCATACGCAGTCTCGCTATCGTGTAGTACTTAGTTCTTGACTATGCATGACAGTACTGCAAGGCTTCTAGAGGTGGCTCCCATATGACTCAAGTTGCCATGTAGCACTTAGACCTTGACTACAAATAAGCAACGGTACAAGGTACTAGAGGTGGCTCACACGAGGTTTCATTATCATGTAGCACTTAGTTCTTTACCGGCTCGCAACCCATTGGGTTTCTGAACACAACACATGTCGCCTCATCTTTCAATAGTCATCTTGCCCTGACAGTAAACCATCACTTAATCATTCAATCACGGCCAAGGGCATTGTGCTTTGCACTTAAATGCCTTAATTAAGATAACGAACTTGGCCTATTTTCTTCATAGTAAAAATATTTGATAAAATAATCGTGTGTGGGTACACGGTCAGTTTGAACCAGAAAATTGATAACATTCATTTTTAAAATCCCACTATTTTATATAGTACTTAAAAATCATTTTCGGTGTCCAAACCCGATACCCAGTAATTTCTAATTAATTACCAAAATTTCGTAATTTTGAAATAAATATTCAAAATCACAACCACCACTCAATTTGCACTAAATAACACTGTTGCATAAACTAAGCACGCCACTACAATCAGCACGAAATTCCGACCACCGGTTATTCCGGTATAATTTCCGAAAAATATTAAACAATTAAATAAATAGCAAAATTAATTAAATAAATACAATTTAATCCAATAAATACACACTTAGGCTTAATAATGCTAATCTAACCACCTATAGGGCTAATTAAATTACACTAACCATCCTAACTATAAGACCACATAATAACCTAACTAACTACAATCACTAACCACCTAATTAACTAATTTAACTAACGTAATTTAACTAAATATACTACGAATTACACTAATCCCATCTTAACTTAATCGAAACACCCCTTAAGCACCATTAACACCCTAATGAGAGTTTAGGAAATAAACTCACCGATTTAGCGTAAAAACCGGTTCATGGCCACGGCGGTGCGACGGCGACCGAAACTTGGGCTTACGGCGGCGCTAAAGGAGGCTTGGACCGGGCCGAAAAGGCCTTGCAAGCCCATAGCGAAACTACTGGGCTCGGTTCAACGCGGCTGAAGCTTGTGGGTTGGACCAACTTCGACGGCGTGGCAATGGCGGAGCTGGAAAATCAGGTTGGCTTCGAGAGGTGTGGCGATGTGCGGATGTTGGGCTAGAATGTGTGGGTTGCAGCGGCGATTTGGGCAGGAAGTTGACGAAAATGACGAGCTGACTTTGCGAGGGAAGGGGACGTCGATGAGGTTGCTGGAGTCAACGTCAGGAGGTTCGTTAGAATGTTTGACTCGGTGGAGTGGGGCTGCACGAAGAAAAGGATGGAGCAAGGTTGGCGAGTGGGAAAGAGAGAAAGTGGAGGCTGACTGGTGGAGTGTGAAGTGCAGAGGGAGAATGGGTTGGCGGTTGCTGTCGCTGGGCTAGGTTGACTTGAAGAAATTCGGTGGAGGTGGGCTGTCGAGTTGGAGGGTTGGCGACGGTGGCAGCAAAACGGAAAGGGACGCAGCTAGGTGGCAGAAGCTGGGGTTGTCTTGGTGGGGTGGATTGACGATGGTGGAGGAGGGAAATTAAGAGGAAGCCAAGGCTAGAGAAAAGGAAAAAGAGAGGGTCGGCTTCTGTAGGCATTCGCACGAAGGAGAAGGGGAACCAGCTGCTGGCATGCGAGAGAAGCTGCAGATGGGGGGGATTCAACAAAAAATATCTATACATAAATGCTTGGTCACCTAATACTTTCTTGCAATTTAATCCACAAATCACCAATTTTCGACATCAAAATTGACCACTCTCTCTCCCATCCGAATTCTTTCCTTTTTTCGAAATGTCCGAAATTCAATTTCTTAATAAATCTCTCCACTTTGATGGCCAAATTGTTGAGGAGGGTGCCCATGCCAATTTCCACACTTGTCTTCACAAACTAGTCCTTTTGGAAGGCCAAAAATCCATTCGAAAATGGCCAACCGAATTTCCTTTCTTTTCCGAATTGTCCAAAGTCTATTTTCTGTAAAATCCCGGGCTCGTCGAAAATTTCTCAAAGGATGAGATGACATTCCTAAAATAAATGATAGAACTTTCAATTTCTGAAATCGGGTTTAATTTCGTGGTTAATTTCAACCAGACGCGATTTTAGAGTGACCTAATTTACCGGGTAGCTTTTAGGAAATTTTTTAGCACATTTGACCCATGGTCGATTATTTTCGAATCACATTGTACATCTTTGACTCATCGGCGACTCTCGGTTATCGTAAAAATCTCGAGGTTTCAACCATGGACATAGGGTACCAAAACGACAGAAAAATCGGTCTAGTGCCGATCGATAAGAATTTTGCAATTAGGTGGAATCACCCACACTTAATCACATGGTTCAGTCGAATCGACTTATCTCCCGTCTCTAATCGATTTTTAACGTATTTGTAGTGACTCTTGCAGATTAGTACGATCGAGCAGCCGATTCCTAGTCGAATTCTCAAGTTGGTCGCGTTTATATTCATTAATGGCTTCATCGATAGGCTAGTTATCTCGTGAGTGGCCAACTTAGAGAAAAGAACTATAGGTGCGTTGATGAAAAGCTAATTTCATTTAGTCGAAAGCAGGGTTTGAAAATCGGGATGTCATAACTCTTCCCCTCTTAAAAAATTTCGTTCTCAAAATTTAAATCATTACAAGTCTTTGAGCAAAAAGGTGGGGGTATCGTCGTCTCATCGAGTCTTCACTTTCCCATGTTGCTCCTTCTGTCCCGTGGTGTTTGTGACATCTTGGAATTTCGGTCCTGTTTTCAATTAAATAAATTGGTCCTTTCATCGACGCGCCTATGGTGCTATTTTGAGCCGATCACTCATGAGATAAGTAAATTATCCTGGGGGAAGCCATTAAGGGATTTTAATGCAATAGACTTGAGAATTCGACCAAGAATCGACTCCTCGATCGTGCTCATCTACAGAGATCATTACGGCACAGTAAAGATCGATTAGAGATAAGAGATAGGTCAGTTTGACTAAGATGTATGGCTAAACATGGGTGATTCTACCAAATTGCAAAATTCTTGTTGATCGGCATTAGACCGATTTTTCTGTCATTTTGGTACCCTATGTCCGTATTTGAAGTCTCGAGATTTTCATGACAATCGAGGGTCACCAATGTGTCGAAGATGTACAATGTGGCTTGAAAATAATCAACCACGGGTCAATTGCACCAAAAATTTCTAAAAGTTACTCGGTAGGCTAGGTCACTCTAAAATCGCGTCAGATTGAAATTAACTGCGAATTTGAATCCGATTTCAGAAATTGAAAGTTCTGTCATGTCACGAATCATTTTAGGAATGTCGACTCATCTTCCGAAGATTTTTCTGCAAATCGAGATTTTTGGCAAAAAGTAAAAATAGGGCCGTTTTCAATTGGAAAATTCAGGGGACTATTTTTTATCGTGTTTTTGGGATGCAAGTTGGTTCTATTGGCAACGGAAAAATGCCCATTTGATCGAGGACATGTTGGTGGAATTTATAAGGGCTGAATTGCATCAATTTAAGAGAGAATGGAAGAGGATTTGGGGAAAATTGCTTCAAATTCGTAGCCCCTATGCCCCTTAACTTTTGGACCACTTCCAAGGCTTTTAGAGGAAGATTTTGGTCTGTAAATTGGCTGAAGATAGGGCAGAAATGGTGGTGACCAAAGCAATGATCAATTGGGAGGATAATTGAGCTTGGAGGGACCCCCAAGGGCAGCTGGCTTTTATCTTCTTCCTCTGCATTTACTTTCTCCATTTCCAACCTTTTAGAGCTCAAGAAGTTGCAGAGAACCGGCTAGCAGACCCCCCCACCGTCGCAAGCCGTCGCCGCACCGTCCAGCTTGCCGTCGCACCGCCCGCGAGCTTCGCCTGCTAGCTGCTAGTTTCACTCCAACCGCGACTCTAGCTCGTTGTTCCGTGACCTCTAGCTCGCGTTCAAGCCCTCCGCCATCGCCCGGCCGTCGTCGTCCCCCTCCCGGCCGCCGAAATCCCCCGCCAGCCCATCTAGCCTCCCGCCCGACCTTCAGTTCATCAGCCTTCGCCATTTCCAGCCCAAGCCAGCACCGTCCAACCTCATTCGGCCCACCAGCAGAACCAAAACCCAGTTGGAAGCTGTGGGCTTCGAGGCTTGCTTTGGACCCTTTCTCAGTCTTGAAAGGTGCCCCCACTTCGGAGTTTATCACTCATCTCCACCTCGCCGTCCTCGTGAACACATCGGAATTCAAAACTAGTGAGTTTACTGACTAGTCTTCGGTTAGGGAGTCAATTATGCTTAAGGGTTGATTAGTTTAGGTTAGTATGGATTAGGTGGTTAGTTAGAACAGATTAGCAATTTAATTACATGTTAGGTGGTTAGGTAGTGTAATTAGAGACTCGACAAGCTGTAGTATTTATCTACTTAGGTTCGAAATTTTTCCGGGCCCGTTTCGGCATTTAATTAGGCTTTTCTGGCCTAAGTTGCATTTATTGGTGTTTATTAATGGGATTAGTCTTTGCGAAGTCCTAAAACTTACCACAAAAATGCAATTGAGTCCTAAAACTTGCAAAAAGTGCAATTAAGTCCTAAAACTTGTCAAAATGCTTCAATTGAGTCCTAAAATCGACGACATTAGCCTTTTCCGTTAAAAATGTTGGCGTGGCATTTTAAATAATTTTTATTTTCCACGTGGATTTTTTTAATTATTTTTAAAATAAATTAGATTTAAAAACTAAAAAATTAGATTTATTTATTTTCTATTATTTTCACCAAAAATTAAAAAGAAAAGTTAAAAAATTTATTTTTAAAAATTATTTAAAAAAATTAGCGGCTCCTCTCCCCACCGCCACCGCCGCCACCCATCGCCGGAGGGTCGGACGACGGTCGCCGACCCTAGGCGGAGTCGCCCGGAGTCGGGCGACGGCCACGGCCCGGATCGGGGCACCTAGCCGGCCCTCACAGGGGGCCGACGACCGTCACCTACGGGCGAGGCCTCGGCCCTCCCGGGCGGCGAGGCTCGCCGGATCTCGGCGAGAGTCGACGAGGCCTCGCCTGGGCGGGCGACGGTCGTTGGCCCTCACTTAGGGCGGCGAGGGCTGGCCACCCCAGCCGGGGCCGGCGATCGTCGCCCGCCCCCATCGGCGATCGGCGGAGGCGGCGGGGAGAGGAGCAACATTTTTTTTTTTTTTTTTTTAATTTGTAAAAATGAATTTTTTTTTCTTTTTTTCTTTTTAGTTTTTGGTGAAAATAAGATAAAATGAATAAATCTAATTTATTTAAAAAATGAATAAAAAATAATTAAAAAATCCACATGTTAAATAAAAAATTATTTAAAATGCTATGTCAGCATTTTTAACAGAAAAGGCTAATCGCGTTGATTTTAGGACTCGATTAAACATTTTGACAATTTTTAGGACTTAATTGCACTTTTTGCTAATTTTAGGACTCAATTGCATTTTCATGACAAGTTTTAGGACTTCTACAGCACTTATCCCTTTATTAATTAATTTCGGTAATTATTTAATTAATTATTATTTTTTGGAAATTAGACCGGGATAGCTAGCGATAGGAATTTTGTGTTGATCGCAATGGTATGCGTGGTTTATTTAATTGAGTGCTGGTTTGTGCAATTTGAGTGTGAATTGTAATTTAGGGTATTTATCCTAAAATTTAGTAATTTCGATATTTAATTAGAAAATACCGAGCGTCGGTTTACAACGTCAAAAATGTGTTTATGGATCATTGGAATTAGTGGGATTTTCAAAAAAGAAAATATTGTATTTTGGCTAAAGTCGACCGTATACCCACATACAATTATTTTTTATCGGGAATGATTAGGATGGTATACTATATCAGCTTATGGGCCTTGATATATTAGTTTTGGGTGAGAAGTATACTGGTATACTAAATCAGCCTGCAGGTCTTGATATATCAGCTTTGGGTGAGCAGTATACCTTAGCAGCTTTTGGTGAGCGTTGTGAGTACACTATATCAGCCTGCGGGCCTTGATATATTAGCTTTGGGTGAGCAGTATACTCTGTTATCGGTTTCTAGCGAGCTATACTATCTATCTTCAGCTTAAGGTGAGCAGTTCTTGATGTGATCGAACTTGATAGATAGTATTGAATGAGTTGACTGAGAGATGGTCTTGATGGCATAGAATCGACTGGATCGATTGATCGATGATTCGATCTGATTTGACGAGTTGATTTGATTTGAGTTGCATTGGTTGGTTGAATGGTTGAATTGTACTGACTTGTAGGAAGGAACTGAGGCATAGGTAAGTCCTCTGACTTGTGCTTGTGCTTAGGCAACCCTTGGGGCATATTTTCTTCCTAGTCGGGACTTAGGGGGTGAACTTGCTGAGACGTCGTCTCACCCCGTTGTGGGATAACATTTTTAGGTCCTTAGATGGCAGCTCCTCCCTAGCATTTTGGACAGCTGAAGAAAGTCACTGAGCAGGTATCTTATATTCCGCTTCATGGGAGCCTAAGGGGATGGGTCTATGAACTTGTGAGGTCCATGGTCTAGGTCAATGTCGGTCTACCCCATAAGGTGTGACATCTTGATTTTCAGGTTCCGATTTTGATTGGATAAGTTGGGCCTTTCATCAATGCGCCTATAGTATTTTTCTCTGAGTTGGCCACTCATTAGATAACTAGCCTATCTAGTTAAGCCATTAAGGGATTTTAACACAATAGACTTGGGAAGTCGACCAGGAATCGGCTATTCGACCATGCTCATCTTTAAAGGTCATTACGGCACAATTAAAAATCGATTAGAGATCAGAGATAGGTCAGTTCGACTAGGATGTGTGGCTAAACGTGTGTGACTCCACTAAATTGGAAAATTCTTGTCGACCGGCACGAGATTGATTTTTCTATCGTTTTGGTACCTTGTGTACGTATTTGAATCCTCGAGATTTTCACGACAACGGAGAGTTGCCAATGTGTCAAAGAGGTACATGTGGCTCAAAAAAATCGACCATGGGTCAATTGCACCAAAAATTCCTAAAAGCTACTAGGTAATCTAGGTCATGTAAAACCGTGTTTGATTGAAATTAACCATGAATTTGAATTCGATTTCAGAAATTGAAAGTCCTGTCATGTCACATGTCATTTTAGGAACGTCGACTCATCTTCCGAGGAATTTTCAGAGAGATCGAGATTTTTACGGAAAATCGATTCGGACGATTCGGAAAACGAACGGAAATTTGGATTGGCCAATTTGAAGGGATTTTTGGTATCTAGTGTGAGTGAGTTAGTGACAGGAAATTTTGTGGGCTTTTCCCTCAACAAATCGGACCTCAATCGGAGAAGTTTGTTCAGAAAATCGGATTCCGAGAAAAATGAAATAGAATTCGGATTTGAAGGAAATTCGTGGGATTGAGGGACCGTTTTATTTTGGTCTTCTTTTGGACTTCAATTGTGTAAGATGGTAAAAAAATTGGCCCTAGGATGACCAATTGACAAAGTTGTTTGAAGTTGAGCCGAAATTAAGAATTAATGAACTTTGTTTAAGGCATTTTGACTTTGATTTTATTTCCCCTCTTTTTCCACTTTTGGCCTCTCATTCCCGCACATGCTTTCCCTATTGCGTGCGTTCCTCCCCTTTCCCCGTCGGTCACTCACTCTCTCTCTCTCTCTTTCTCTCTCTCCCTCTCTTTCTCCTTTTCTTCTTTTAATTTCACACGTCTCTTTTTACTTTTTGGCCGACACACCCCTCCCATTCCTTATCCATTCCTCTCGTGCATCTCTCTCCTCCCCCTCATCTTCTTCACGTGGACTCCAATTTCACCGAAGAAGCTGCTGTTTTGGTTTTTTCTTTCATCAAATCCCTCAACTAAAGCCAACCCATCTCTCATCTCGGTCGCCATGAAGCCCTACGATCTTCTTCCCCTCTGCATTTCTACCGAAGTTTGAAGTTCTCTTCACGAAATCAGCCGCTCAAAGTAGTCTTTCACCCGAGGAATCTGAGCAGAAACCGTGAGGCTTTGCGGGCCAATTTTTGGGCCCAAGTCGTTCCCCGTTGGCGTCGCTGCTTTGGAGAAGATTGTTCCTCGTCGATTTGCACCGATCGGATCGCCGAACAAGTGAGTTTAACTCACTAATCCTCGCTTAGTAGGTTAATGACACTTAAGGGTTGATTAGATTAAGTTAAGTATGATTAGGTGGTTAGTTAGATTAGATTAATTGCCAATGCATGTTAGGTGAATAGTTTGTGTAATTAGCGAGTAATTAGACTCTAGTATTTATTCAATGAGTCTCGGAATTTTTTGGGGTCCGTTTCGGCATTCAATTAGGCATTACAGGCCTAAGTTGGATTTATTGCTCTTTAATAATTAGACCAATATATCCAGTGACCAGAATTTTATGCTAATTATCATGGTGCAACCTGTTTATTTATTTGAGTTTTAATTTGTGCTAATTTTACATAATTGTGATTTTATGATTTTATTCCTAAATTGGTTTAATTTTGGTAGTTAATTGGAAATTACCAGGGGTCGGTCTACAGCGCCAAAAATCTATTTTTGGACTGTTGAAAGAAGTGGGAGGATCAAAAGTGACATTATTATATTTTGGCTAAGGCTGACCATGTACTCACACACTGCTATTTTATCAGGAAGGATAAAAATGTTGAATTAGTTGTATGTTTGGGAGGGTATACTATATCAGCCTACGAGCGATATGTCAGCTTAGCAAAGAGCAGCACATTGGTATACTATATTAGCCTATGGGTGATATGGCAGCTTAGTAGAAAGCAGTATACCTTATCAGCTTAGATTGAGCAATATCGGTATACTATATCAGCCTACGGACGATATGGCAGCTTAGTTAGAGAGCAGTATACCCGATCATCTCAGAAGCGAGCTATACTATCTATTTATCAGCTTAGCAGTGAGCAGTCCTGATATGAGCGGACTTTATAGATAGTATGAGATGAGCCGACCCAGGGAAGGGTCGTGATGACATGTAATCGATTGAGTCGATTAATCGATGAGTCGATCCGAATTGATTGAAGTTATTGATTGATGTCATTTGTGTATCTTTGAGATATACTGACTTGCAGGAAGAGACTGAGGTCAAGGTAAGTCCTCTGACCTATGATTGTGATTAGGCAGGCCTTAGGGTGTATTTTCTTCCTAGTCGAGTCTTAGGGGGTTGAACTTGCTGAGACAATGTCTCACTGGTTATTGTATAACCATTTTCAGGTCCTTAGATGGTGTTGGTAGAGGACCGAAAACCTCGAAGTCTGGGAGGGTGGGAAGGTGGAGACCGAAGAATCGGCGAATGTGTCTGACCAGTGGGTCATAGGACAATTCCCTTTTATTGCTAAGCCGATATTTTGTAAACAAAATGATATTGTATATAAACTTGTTTGTTTATGAAAGGCTTGTTTTAGATTTGATTTGTGGTCATACTTTTCTATCCCATCTTGTTATTGTCAGAGGATTAATAATTCGCTTCTGTATGCGCATTAAAAAGAATGGGTCGGCGAGGCGTCCTGGGACGTCGGTATTAAATTGACCAAGGAGGGATGGGCACGCATTCGGAGGATCGGGGCGTGACATAAGGCACCCCATCAATATAGATCGTGGTACCTTCGTGAGCGGAATGGACAGAGAGAAGGTCCCATACCATAATTTGAGGTACCCATGTTGGTGCTGGAGGTTGCTTTTAGGAAAGGCACGGCAGACCCTCCTGGTGGTTCAGTGGTGGACTCAAGTCTGTCGGATCTATGGTCCTCAGAGTATTCAGTTGAAGACTTGAATGCTTAGAGGATCTGCAGCTTTTCCACCCTTTTTGCAGACCGTGTTTATATCGGCTAGTAATGTATATGACTGGGTTTGATATGTATAAAGGTGTGATTTGGTTTTTGAAAAAAAAAATGGCGGCCCTACTTTTCTATCCCATCTTTGTGTTGTCTGGAGATTTATTTATTCGCTTCCCCATGCTCATTAAAATGAATGGGTCGGCGACGCGTCCTAGGACATCGCTATTTAATTGACCACCAAGGGATGGGCACGCGCTCAGAGGATTAGGGCGTGACAGTGTTGCCAGACCACTTTGACCAAGGGGACAGTCTTGGTACACAAAACTTGCTCCTTCCGATCTACAATCTGAACCGGCCTTCAATCTATCTCTGATAACTGTAACTGCATCCACTGGTTGTTGAACTAACTTTGGGCCTGTAATCTTCCGTTCTTCGACTTCATCCCAACACACTGGCGTTCTGCACGCTTTGCCATACAACGCCTCAAAGGGTGCCATTTGAATACTCTGCCGGTAGTTGTTATTATAGGCGAACTCGACGAGATGAAGCTGTTCCTCCCAGCTTCCTCTGAAGTCTAGTACACAAGCTCTTAGCATGTCCTCAAGGCTTTGAATCGTCCTCTCAAACTGACCATATGTCTGAGGATGATAATCCGTACTATATCGCGGCTTCGTTCCCAAGGCAGTCTACAAACTTTTCTAGAAGGATGCCGTAAACTTCAGGTCTCGATCGATGTAATCGTCACGAGCATTCCATGCGAGACAAACTATCGACGCACGTACAATTCTGCATATCTGTCCAATGCATAGTCCTTTTGTACAGTGATAAAGTGAGCAGACTTCGTCAATCTATCAACCATGACCCATATGGAATCATTACCCCTCTGACTCCTTGGTAAGCCTATCACAAAGTCTATGGTGATGTGTTCCCATTTCCACTCGGGAATCTCGAGAGGTTGCAAAAGTCTTCCCGGCTTACAGTGCTGTGCTTTCACTTGCTGACACGTCAGACATTTGGCGACATACTTGGCGATATCCGCCTTAACACACGTTCCACCAATATTGTTGATGCAGATTCTGATACATCTTCGTGCTGCCCGGATGAATGCGTAACTACTACAGTGAGCTTCGACAAGATCTTCTCCTTAAGTTCTGCATCGTCAGGTACACACAATTGTCCTCGGAACCTTAGTGTTCCGTCATCAGAAATATGAAAACCAGCCTTTCTCTTTTCTGCATCTTCTTGTAGGATTTTTTGGATATCTGGGTCTGTCAGCTGCAGCGTCTTGATTCTGATATGCACGTCTGGTTCAATTCTGAGGGTGGACATAAGACTTGAAATGTGGCCTACCTTAAATTTGAAAACCGAATCTCTAGCTCCTTCAAGTAAAATCCATGCCTAAATCACCATCTGCGCAATCAATAATTTTCGACTCTACGCATCTGTAACTTTATTAGCTTTTTTTCGGGGGTGATATTAAGTGTCGCAATCCTAATCCTTGAGAAGTTCCACCCCACGACACTGTCTTGTGTTCAACTCTTTCTTAATCCTCAACTGATTATAACCCGTCCTTAGGTCGACCTTCGAGAATATCGACGTTACCTGTAACCGACCAAACAGATCGTCAATCCTTGGCAACGGATACTTGTTCTTGATCGTCACCCGGTTGAGTTTCCATTAGTCGATGCAAAGGCGCAACGACCCATCATTCTTCCTCACAAACAAAACTGGTGCTCCCCAAGGTGATGCACTAGGGCGTATATATCCCTTGTCCAACAACCCCTGCATCTGCACCTTCAGTCCCTTCAATTTTGACAACTCCATCTGGTAAGGAGCCTTAGAGATTGGCTCCGTCCCGGGGCTAACTCAATCACGAACTCTATCTCCCTTTTTGGCGGCGAGACCCAACAATTCTTTAGGAAAACACCTCAGAAAACTCCCATACCATGGCAATGTTCTCCATCTTCGGTTCCTCAACTATCGTATCCATTACAGTTGCCAAATAACCTTGGCAACCTACATCTAAAAATTGGTTTCCTTAAGTGATGAATTTAAAATAGTCGAGGGTCCTTCTTGGTTTCCAACAAACTCAAAACTTCCACAAGCTACGAGTTAAACTGTATTATTTCACAACAACAATTCATTACCACAAGATGCTCCTTGAACCAACTTTTTTTTATATATGACATCAAAGTTATACATAAGCAAAATAGTCAAGATGCTCCTTGGTACAATACTATAGATTGATGATACCGATGAATCCTATAAATATGGTTCATGGAAAATTTTGACACCTCTTCTGTTGGAAGGAACTTGGTGAAAGACGACTTACTTCTTTCCGATGCATAAACAATAGTTTACCTCGGAACCGATGTTGAATTGTAGATGAATCATGAAAAAAATATTTCACGTTGGTCTAAATGTAATCACGAGGAAAACATCTGATTTCCACGGCGTAAATGCCAATTGTTCTTGTAAAGAAGAAATGGAACGCCTTCTTTTCCTTTTGATGGAAAGGGGACAAGAAAATGAGAACTTTCTTTCTGGTGTACGTTCTTCCAACCGTGTCGATGGTTGTCTTCTAGAGTCTTTTATATGACTCCATCACACCCTTTCAAAGGGTGTATTTCCATCGTAGCATATCAAGACGAAACAGTGCGTTCCAATCGTACCCCATCATGGACATACTAATTAAGTACAACATCTCCCACTCGGACATGATGGGCTTCATAGTGCTCTATCAAGAATATAAGGTATTCAACATTCATCAATTTTACAAAACAATTCATACTGGCAAGTAAGCCGTGTGACCAGTAAGTACACCTGCATTTGGGAGCTCAAATTATGCACCTATTAAGGATGACATAATGGCTACAACCCCGAAAAGAAATTAACAATTGATGTCTCACAGTGCCTTAGACATATTTAGTTACATCAATTCAAGTATACCTATCCCTTAAATGCTATATTTGACTATTCTCAAAACACCATATATTTACAATTATATCTGCAACCACATAATGTGATATAATTGGTCGATAAGTAAATACATGTGATAGATGTAAAACAACAATAGTCTTCCTTTGCACTCATGTCTCTCTCCATTTCAAAACAACTGCAATCCTAGACACGTCCCATAAAGCCATATCTATTCATGACCGCCGGTAACATGCTAAAGTAGCAACATTGATCTTTCACTTCGAGAACATAGTCATAAGTAACATAGGGCACAAAATGAGGTAAATTATAAATAACCTCAAGGGCTCACATGTTGAGTAAATAGGGATAATTTTACTCACATTCCCTTGTCGGTCGTACAATACACACGTAGTATGAATTATATGCTATAGTGGATTTCTCTTTCAATAAGAGCGTATGTCATTTATTAAATATATTCACTATACGGATCTTAGCCTAAACATAGTCACCTGCTTCTCACGTACTCATGTTTAGCTCGAGTGCTATATCAGCGCGCTTTCTATAGCGCTCAATTAAGTACTCGCATCCGGCATCTTTTAGGCATACATGATTGTGGGACTATCATATTCGGTCTTATTATAAACAAATCAGAAACCTCATCTTGACTCCAATCAAGGCAACATATTATTTTTTGTACTAAACTTGCTCTTCAGCATTTATTTGTACATAAAGTCTCATCTCAATGTGCTAACTATAGCACTTGAGGTGATTGCTCGTGTGAGTGAGCCAATCATTGCCTGTTGACATACTTTTTAATAATATATGTGTGTATGTGCTAGTCTCATAATGGATTTGTACTTATTGATAAAACATCAAGTCACTAATAAACAAACAAGTACAATACATATGTCCACAAATACATAAACCAATGATCCTCTATAATAACACATATCACATTCTACGCAATCCTAGTGACATCCCATGGGTCAAGAATATGTCTCTAGGAATAGTCTTCGTAAATGAGATCAGCAACCATTCTATTGGTTGAAATGTATTGTGGGATCACTTCTTTCTACGTTATTATATCTCTAATGAAGTTGTTCTTTATGTCAATGTGCTTCGTCCTTCCATGATACTTAGGATCTTTCACATAGGTAATGGCTGCTTGACTATCGCAATAAACTATCATCGGTCTTGGAATCTTAGTGACAGTGGCTAAATTTTCCAAGAAATTTTTGCCATACTGCTTCTTGCACTGCAGTAGAGCATGCAATAAATTATGCCTCCATTGAGCAAGAACGCATATCCAGAAGTCGAATTACGCTTATCTAGGTCTCCACCCCAATCAGCATTTGAATAGCCTAATAGGCGTAAATCACTCCCTTGGTAACAAAGTTGATAGTTCATGGTGCCATTCAAGTATCTCAGGATCCTCTTCACTGCTTTCCAGTGTGCTTGACCGAGATTTGATTGATATCGGCTCACCAATCCCACAGCATAACATATTTTGGGTCGAGTACACATCATAGCACACATCAAACTTCCGACCGCACTAGCGTAAGGAACAGTTTCCATCATTTTAATTTCTTCTGGAGTCTTAGGACACATCTTAGTATTTAGGCATTCACCTTGCATGATAGGGGTATCAATGGGATTAAAATGCTGCATATTGAAACATTCAAGAATCTTCATTATATAAGACTCTTGTGATAAAGCAAGGAGTTTTCTTGATCGTTCTCTTTCGATCTTAACTCCTAATATATAAGTAGCTTCTCTCATGTCCTTCATTTCAAAAATGAAGGACAACCATTCTGTTATGATGATAACCAAAACCTTGTCATTTCCAGCCAATAGAATATCATCCACATAAAGTGATAAAATTACAAATTTATCTTCGGACCACTTGACATATACACATTGATCTTCTTCGATCATCGTGAAACCAAAAGTTATTATGGCTTGATGAAAACGAAGATACCACTGTCTAGATGATTGCTTAAGGCCATATATTGAGCGATGAAGCTTGCAAACTTTTTGCTCTTGACCTTTAGCTATGAAACCGATTGGTTGTTTCATATAGATTTCCTCATCTAGTTCTCCATTGAGAAATGCCGTCTTTACATCCATTTGATGTAATTCAAGATCTAAATGTGCAACGATGGCTAGGATAAGGCGTATTGAGGCAAACCTTACAACCGGTGAAAATGTTTCCTCCTAGTCTATACCCTCTTGTTGAGTATAACCTTTCGCCATAAGACGAGGCTTATACTTTTCAATAGATCCATTTGCTCTTCACTTAATTTTAAAGACCCATTTGTTTCCAATGACCTTGCGATTGGGTGGTAGATCAGCCAAGTCCCACACTTGATTTGCCCTCATAGACTCCATCTCATCTTCCAAAGCTTTTCTCCATTCTTCCTTATTAGAGGATGAGAGAGCCTCTTGAATAGTCTTTGGCTTGGCATCGTCTTTCTAAGCAATCATAAATGCTTCCCCTTCAATCTCAAAACGACGATGGGGAATACTTTTACGATTACTTTTACGCAATTGAATTTCTCTTGAATTCAAGTCGCCAGGTGATGCAACACTCCCACTAGGTCTTGTGTGTTGAGGTAAATCTTCTTTTTCCTCTACAACATTAGTGGGTGTGTTCTTAGGATCTTCAATCTTATATAATTGGAAGTCCTTATTAATCTCACGTCTACTAGGAAAATCGTTCTCCAAGAACGTGACATCTCGTAACTCCATTTTGGTCATACTTCCATTAGCTTGTTCACCTATGAACACGTACCCTTTGGAGTTATGTCTTATAATGATACATTTCTTCCCTCTAGGACCTAATTTGCCATATTTATGGGAAGAATCATGAACATAAGATGCACATCCCCATAGACGTAGAATACTTAAGTTTGGTTTCCTACTAGTCCATAATTCATAAGGGGTGGAAGTGACTAATTTTGAGGGCACTTGGTTAAGTACAGAGGCAGCAGTCAATAATGCATCTCCCCAATAGGAGATAGGTAAATTTGTTTGCGCCATCATAGACTTAACCATTTCCAATAGGGTTCTATTCCTTCTCTTAGCTACCCCATTTTGTTATGGAGTACTAGGAATAGTCAATTGCCGTACAATTCCATTTTCATCACAAAGAGCGTTGAATTACTCCGATAGATACTCACGTCCGCGATCGGTTCTCAATACCTTTATTATTTTGTTCAACTGATTTTCTACCATCGTTATATATCGTTTAAAGCAGTCTAATGCTTCTAACTTATTGGAGATCAGAAAGACTTAACTGAAACGCGTGAAGTCATTTATGAAAGTGATGAAATATGAGGCTTCATGCCTCGCCGTCACATTTAAAGGACCATAAACGTCAGAATGTATGAGTTGCAATGGAAATTCGGCTCTAGTTCCTTTACCAAATGGTTTTCTAGTTGCTTTTCCCGCTAGACAATGTTCACATACGGGAAGATTAACATTAGTGAGTGACCCTAAAAGGCCTTCTCTAGCTAATCTTTGCATTCTTTGTAACCCAATGTGACCTAATCTTGCATGCCAAGTACTTGCATCAATCTCAACATTACTAGAAGATGCAATTTAAGAAAAACAACCATCGACACTAACATTGTGCTGATCATAGTCAATGTCTAACACCATAAAATCATTCAATACATGACCTGAACCATAATAAACTGCTCCAAACAAAAAGTCAACACAATCACCATGGAAATTCAATACATAACCTAGTTTAGGAAGAACAACTACGGAGACCAAGTTTCGTTGAATATCTAGAGCATAGAGGACGTCATGTAGGAATAGGCTTCGACCATCACGTAAAATTAATTTACATGTGCCGATACCCTTCACTTCAATTCTTGAGTTATTCCCAACATATATCCATCTTCTTCCAAGTTGTATCCGATGATACTCCACAACTTCTCACTCTAGCTACGTGGTCTGTTGCTCTTGAATCCATAGTCCATATTGGATGATATTCAACAAGCATTACAGTGCTAGAAACAAAAGCATTACTTAAAGTAATGGAGTAATAGGGTCCTTCTTTTGGCTTAGTGCATTTACAAACAAAGTGACCCATCTTGACACAATTGTAGCACTTCATCTTGGCATTGTTTTTCTTTCCATCACGCTTCTTGTGTCGGAAGGTCTTAGCCCTTTCAAGTGCCTGATCAGTCTTCTTCCCTTTGCTGTTGAAATGATGATTCATTTTGCGCTTGAAACCCGAAGCTTTGCGCGAACTCAATTCAGCAACATAAGCATGGGTAGAGGATCTCGCGGCCTTTAGGCGTTCATCCTCTAGGTCCAAATGATGCGTTATATCATCAAAAGTGACACTATTCTCATTATGCGTCATGTCGATCTTCATATGCTCCCAATTATTAGGAAGAGACCTTATAAGAACCTGAACTTACTGTTAATCAATAAGGGAGTGACTTGCCGACTTCAGCTCACGAATCATATCTGACATCTCCCGAAGATGCTGCCTCATCATTACATTTGGGCGCTTTCGGTATGTGTCAAACTTGATGGTGAGTCTCATCAACTTAGTGGTGAATGTACCCACAAACCTATATTTTAAAGCAACCCATATAGCTTGAGCTTTATCATAACTTTCAACTTCACACATGAGATCATCTTGCATATAGCTTAGCAACGTGATGCGAGCAATGCTATTTTTTTTGCTTCCAAGCTTGATAAGCTTCTAGATCTCTCCTGTGTTGAGTTGAAGTTCCATGCTCAAGTTCATCCATGGTGTGGTTGAGGGTTTCCAAAACCTCTGGCTCCTCAAGGATGTATTGAATCTTTTGGTGCCAAATATCATAATTGTCACTGTTTAGCTTTTCACCCTTATTGAGGTCAGCCACAATGGTCTTGGATGCCGAAGTCATAATCAATTTTTATAGCACATTGACATAATAGACGTATAATCAATACTAGCATGTTTTCAAATTAACACACATATTTAATTTGCAGCAAAGACAAACTAAATCAATGATCATTCAATAAAAGACACAGAAATAAAAGTTCACTATGTTCCCAATCAGCTCTTATGTACGATTGTTCTATTATCATTAATAAGTTTAATTTGCGCAAATTTTAAGTTCTAGGTGAGAACTCCTTTGAATTCTACCAACCTACGAACTCCCACTAGAAAAAATAATAATTACATGACCTTATGTAATTTCTACATTTTTCCATTAACACTAAAACATAGCATGATGTGAACAAATGTACAAAACACAATCATGCTACAACTACAATCAAAACCGTAATTCAACATGTAACGGAAAAATAAGGATTTCCTACAATTGTTCAAATTTTCTAGGAACTAAAAAATTGCAAGTATATTAAACTATATACATGCGTCCATCAAACCAAGCTCTACACAGCATATATGACATCATTTTCATATAGGCTAGCTACTGTATTTCCTAAAACATAAGAAAATACAAGCTAAAAATGAATAGACCTGCATTTATACCCTAAAACTACGCGTACTTAGGGTTCCGTACACATTTTTATACATTTATAAAACTAAAATATAAAAAATAACTATATCACAGTGTAAAGCACATTCATACGAACCAAATGCCGCTAACCATGCTCCAATCCGACGTCTCACACGCCTACACACGTCGCCTGAGTGTGCGGTGCGTGTGGCGCAAGCACCGGCGAGCCTAAAGAGCTCCTGGCCGGTCCGACCAGTGATCGATTGGCCAACTGCCACCAGCGATGATGTCATCAATGACGTCGCATGCGTCGGTTCGCGATACGTGCGTGACGCCCGCGCGCGTCGCGCGTGGCGCCCACGCGTAGCGGCTTCTAGCCGTGCGTATGGGCGCATCCGGCGGTGTTCGACCCATCGTTGGACTCGTCTCGATGAGTTCTTTCACCCTGTACATTTGAAAATTGATTTTGGGCGAAAAAATATTTCGAAAAATGGCCAAAACCGTACGGGTGTACGCGGCCCCGAATTCGTTCTTCGCTTCGGTTCGTTTTCGACGAGTTAGATTGCAATTCTAAGCAATAAATATCTAGACAATATAGAATTCAATCTCTTGATCTTGATGTCAAGTAGTAAGTGAGAAAGTCGATGAAAATAAGGTAGAAATCACGACCGGGCTCTGATACTAATGGTGGAAGGAAGTCGGCGGAAGATGACTTACCTCTTTTTGATGCGCAAACAACAATTTACCCCGGAACAAACATTGAATTGCGGATGAATCACGAACAAAAATACTTCACATTGGTCTGAATGTAATCACGAGGAAAATATCCGATTTCCACAATGTAATGCAAATTGTTCTTGTAAATAAGAAATGGAACGCCTTCTTTTCCTTTTGATGGAAATGGGACAAGAAAATGAGAACTTTATTTCTGGGCATACGTTTTCTAACAGTGCCAACGGTTGTCTTCTGGAGTCTTTTATATGACTTCATTACACCCTTTTAAAGGGTGTGTTTCCATCGTAGCATATCAAGATGAAACGACGCGTTCCAATCACACCCCATCATGGACGTACTAATTAAGTACAACATCTTCTGTTGGCCAGGTTTACTCCCATGTGGAGGAAGCCCAATGAATTGCAAGTGCAAAGGGCTTAAGCCCATATATTAAGTCACATGAAGAAATAGGATTTCTCACTATCTTTTATATAGCAGCCAAAATGATTGTCAGTTGAGACACATTAACAAGACAAAAAAAAGAAAGCAAAAAATCTAGGTTGAGGGTAGAGTTTGATTTTCATCAAACTAGCATCGGACATTGATTCATGGTCCGATTGAGCTGAAATTCTATCAACGTGTTCATGGCTCACTCTTCTTGAATTCAAACGGTTTGATTTTCATTTGAAGCTCCCTATATCAGGTTTTTTCATGAGTTGAACAAAATCTGCGTTTTTGGGGAGATTTATCTTTGATCTCTTATAAAATGTATGCATATTGTCGAGAATAATATTCTTGAAGTCTTTGCTTCTATGTAGCTCTTGTATTTACTAGAGAATAACTTTGTTCACCCAATTTTGTTGAAAGTGGAAATTTTTGGGTGGACTTTGTTCCCATGATTTTTTTATCTCCTCACACCGATGAGGTTTTCCAGATTAAAAAAAAACCGAATAACCTTGTGTTTGGGTACTTGGTATTTATACTACTCTACTATATCATCTCCTATGAGTTTTACACCGGAGATTATTTGTTTTGTTGCATTAATCTAATATTGTTAGAGTTGTTACTATCCTCCCATTAAAGTGGTCAAAGAGCATTGGTTATTACTAGATTTTTCTGTTTTGTGTTAAACAATGGAAACGAATACGGGTAGAATAGTTACATTGAATGATTTGAATTATCATATTTGGAAAGGGAAGATGGAAGACCTTTTACATATGAAGGATTAGTATTTGCCCATATTTGGTTAAGAGAAGCTTGATAATAAAATGAATGCTGACTGATCCATATTTCATCATCAAGTGTTTGGCTACTTTAGGTAGTGGGTGGATGATAATGTTTTGAACCACATTATTGATAAAACACATGCATGCAGTTTGTGGAATAAGCTTGAACAATTGTATACTCAAAAGACTAAAAATAACAAATTAATTTCTAGTAAAACATATGGTTCTAAGATATCAAGATGGTACTCGTTTGACTAATCATTTAAATTATTTTCAATGAATTATAAATCAGTTAACTATGATGGGAATCAACTTTGATGATGCAATACATGTGTTATGATTGTTTGGTACTTTACTAGATTCGTGAGAGAGATGTTTCGGATGTCTTTGTCTAATTTAGACCCATATGGTACGATTACCATGGATTTGGCCAAGTGTAGTGTTTTGAATGAAGAGGTGAGAAGGAATATACATGGATCATCCTCTTCACCTTTTGATACTATGGTTGTTGAGAAAAGAGCAAGAAGTGAGTCTCAAGGTCTGAGAAATAAAGATAAAAGTCGAGATAAAAGTAGAGACAAATACAATAAATTCGCTAATCTTGAGTGTCATTCTCGCCATCGAAATGGACATAGTCAGAGATATTGTTGTTAGTTCAGAAAGGAGAAGCAAAAAGAGAAAGGTAAAGAGAAGAAAAGTGATAATAACAACGATGACAATCGTGTTGCTGCACTTAAAGAAGACTTTCTCATTATCTTTAATAGTAATGCGATGAATTTTGTACGTCATGAAATGAGTTGAGTAATTTATAGCGGTGCATCTATTCATACTACATCACGTATGATTTTTTTATATCATATAGGTTAGGTGATTTTGGATCTATGAAGATGGGAACAAAGGGCTGGCTGAAATTATAGACATTAGTGATGTGTGCGTAGCGACTCGCAATGGCACAAGGTTAGTATTGACTAATGTTAAACATATACATAATATTCGTTTGAATTTGATTTCCGCAAGTAATCTAGATGATGAGGAGTATTGACAAACTTCAATAATGGTCAATAAAAACTCACTAAAGGTTCCCTGGTTGTGGCTAGAGGTGAAAAATATTCTTCATTATAAATTATGTAGGGAAAATTTTCCGCAGACAAAATTAATATATAGACAACAAAGAGACGACTGAAAGGGGATCAATCACATTAGTGAGAAGAGTTTGTCAATATTGGAGAAGAAAAAGCTTCTTTTAGGAATGGAAAGTTTAACGCTAAAGCAATATGCTAAATGCTTAGCAAGAAAACAAAATAGAGTTGCATTCAAAAGCTTCATTCCTTCAAAAATGTCAGGTATATTTGATTTAGTGCATTCCAATATTTGTAGTCCCATGAAGACAAAATCACTTGGTGATTCTTTTTATTTTGTTATCTTCATAGACTATTATGCAAGGAAAATATGGGTTTATACCTTGAAAACTAAAAGTCAAGTATTATATGCTTTTAAGCGGTTTCAAGCTTTAGTAGAGAGACAGATTGGAAAGAAGTTGAAATGCATTAAAATTGACAACAGGGTAGGGTATATTAGGCCTTTTGATGAATATTGCAAACAATAGGATATTCAATATTAAAAGACACCTCCTAAGATGCCTCAATTAAATGGTTAGTTGAGAGAATGAAGTAAACACTGGTTTAAAGGGTAAGATGTTTACTTTCATAATTAAAGCTACTAGGATCTTTATGGAGTGAGGCTTTAAGTACAGTTGCATATTTATTAAATGTCATGCCCGAAACCTCGAACACGTGCACATCCCTCGGTGGTCGATCAAATTGCGACGTTCCCGGGACGCGTCGCCGACCCATTTATTTTATTACATATGCGAAAGTGAATTAAACAATCTCCAGGCAACAAACAAACATGGAATAGAAAATCAGGACAACCAATTTACACAAAGCATATTTTATAAACAAACAGGTCAGCCTTACAAAGTTATATACAGGAGGTCAAGATCCAAAAAAGAACTACCAAGCTAACCCTACCCCAGACCCTCCTACTTGGGATCTAGGTCGACTACGACACCGTCAGGGATGTCAAGGTCTAGTTAGCTACCTCATCTACTTCAGGCTCCTGCTCATCCTCAGGCAACTAGTTCTCCGCGATATTTGTTATAATATCAACGTCCACGACAGGGTCGAGTACCACCTCACCCTCACCCTCGACGGCAGGTCCGTCGAAACCATCCTCGGGACCTTCCCGGACCTCGTCAGGCCTGTGACAAAACCATGCTTTGAATTGATGAGGTACCAACTGAGGTTAGCCCTCGTTGACCTAAATTGTGGTCACGACGAGCTCGCGGGTCCAAGGATTCCCAGGGACAGGGAAGATGGTATGCTCGGTACCGGCCTCTCGCGGCTACCCAAAATGAATTGGGCGCACCTCTATCTAAGGACCTGAAAATTGTAAACCATGATGGGGTGAGATAATGTCTCAGCGAGTCTACACCCTAAACCTCGATTAAGAAGATAATACACCTAGAGGCAGCCTAAACACACATTATATAAAGGACTTACCTCGCCTCAGCACCTTCCTGTACGTCAGTATAGCTCATATAATATATGTATACAGTAATTGCACTCAGTAATTGGAACACTTCAACTCATATTACAATAAATCACCGGGGTATAAGGCCAAATTGTTATGACACGTCCCATTCCGTGCCACACAATTTCATCAGGCGCGGCTATCTCAATCATTCACACATGTCCCAGTTCTTATGACCCATCGGCCATTTCCAACTCAACAGTCAGCAGTCCTTCAGCATAACCGGGCGTCGTCTCGCCCCATCGAGCACGGCAACGTCTACCTCTAGACGGCATTCCCAAAGGAGCATCAGTCTGGCCTCTACCGCGATTCGGCATCCGTTGAAGTGGGGCATTCCATATAGGAGCATCGCCCACTTGACTTTCATCAGATGACGGGTTCTCATCAGATGACGGGTTCTCATAGGGACCACACGCACATCCAATCTCGGCCGAGGACAACGTGCTTTGCACTCAAATGCCTCAATTTCAAATAATGTACTCGACCTATTTTCTTCATATTAAAAGCACCCGGTAAAATAATTGTGCGTGGGCACACGATTAGACTGAACCATAAAAAGTGATATCCTCTCTTTTAAAAACCCCACGATTTTATAAAGTACTTAAAAACATTTTTGGTGTCAAAACCCGACACTTGGTATTTTTCTAATTAAAAACCAAAAATCCATATTTTTGAAATAATAAATCAAAAATCATCAATCAGCATTCAATTGCATAAATTAGCACTCAATTGCATAAACCAACTACACCACGACGATCAGCAAGAAATTATGACTACTGACTATCCCAGTATAATTTACACTAATTAAGAAATAATTAAATAAATTGGAAAAAATTTATATTAAAACACTTAATTAAATGTACATAACCTAACCAGACTAATTTAATTTAACTAACTAAACTAATTAAACTAAACTAACTACATTAATCTAAATAACCTAACTAAATAATCTAATAATCTAGTCTAGGTAACTAATTTATTCTAACTAATCTTGTTACAAGAACTAACCTTCACTAATCCCTCATTAACCCACTAATCTACCTTAAGCATAATTAACCTCCTAATTAGAGTTTAGGAGGTAAACTCACCGGAGTAGCAAATAAACCGGTTCATGGCGATGGCAGCGCGACGGCGACCGAAACTTGGGCCTATGGCGACACCAAAGGAAGCTCGGATTGGGTTGAAAAGGGCCTTACAGCCCACGGCCAAGGGTTGTCTTGGCTCTGCGGAAGGCTGGATCATGGGCTGTTAGTGGTAGCGTTGGCGGGGCTTCTCGATGGTGGACACTAGACTTGGCTGGGCTACTCAGTGGTGGACACGGGACTCAGCTGGGCTACGAAGGGAACGCTGGCCATGAGGGAAAGCAGACAGAGGGGTTGATGTTGGGGGTGTTCCGCTGGGGTTGACTCGATGGAAGTTGGGATGGTGGGGCCGGTGGCGATTTGGTAGTGGTGGAGGGTGATTGTGGGGTTTACGGTGGGAGGGACGGACAATGGTGGAGCAGCAGAATTCAAATAGAGGAGCCGAGCTTCGAAGGAAAACGAACGAGAAGGCGAAGCGGGTTCGGTCCAAGGGGAAGGGGGCTGTCGCACAAAAGGGGAAGGGATGAGGGAGAGAGGGGACAAGAACCTTCGAAGTCAAAGAAAAATATCCATTTTCATCATTCCTTGGTCCCAAAAGTCTCTATGCCAATCTCTTGGTTCCCCAATAATTTCTTCCACCTTAATTTCTCACAAATAACCAATTTTGGACAGAAAAAATGGCAAATCCCTCTCCCATCCGAATTTATTTTCTTTTTTCGAATTATCCGAAATTCGATTTTTTTGAAAAATCCCTGACTCGACGAAATTTCTCCGAAAGATGAGACGACGTCCTATAAATGAATCATGACACGCTTGAACGTTCGATTCTCGACACCGAATTCAATTTCGTGGTTAATTTCAACCGAACGCGATTTTAGCATGACCTAATCTATCGGGTAGCTTTTAGATATTTTTAACGCGTTTGACCTGTGGTCGATTATTTTTTATCCACATTGTACATCTCTAACTCATAGGTGACTCTCGGTTGTCGTAAAAATCTCAAGGTTTCAATTACGGGCACAAGGTACATAATCGATAAAAAATCTGTTTAGTGTCGTTCGACGCGAATTTTGCAATTAGGTGGAATCACCCACAATTTAATTACGTGTTACTGTCGAATCGACCTATCTCCGGTCTCTAATTGATTTTAACGGGGCTGTATTGACCCTTGCAAATTAGCATGGTCGAATAGTCGATTTCTGATCGAATTCTCAAGTCTGTCTCGTTTATATCCCTTAACGGCTTCACCAGATAGATTAGTTATCTCATGAGTGATCAGCTCAGAGAAAAAGGAGCATAGGTGCATCGATGAAAAGCCCAGTTCATTTAATCGAAACATGGTAAAAAATCAGGATGTCACAACTCTTCTTACCTTATAAAAATTTGGTCCTCGAAATTTGAACCATTACAATTCTTTTTCAAAAAGGTGGGGGTATTGTCATCTCATTGAGTCTTCACTTTCCCAGGTAGCTCCTTCTGTCCTATGGTGTTGCTAGACCACTTTGACCAAAGAGATCGTCTTGTTGCGCAAAACTTGCTCCTTTTAATCGACGATTTGAACCGGTCTATCCACGTACGACACTCTGGATCTCTAGATCTGTCAACTGCAGCGTCTTGATCCTTATTTGCACTTCTGGTTCAATTTTGAGGGTGGCCATAAGATTTGAAAGGTGGCCTACCTCAAATTTGAAAACCGAATCTTGAGCTCCTTTGAGTAAGATCCACTCCTTGATCACCATCTGCGCAATCGAAGACTTCTGATTCAATGCATCTACGACCTTGTTAGCTTTTCCAGGATGATACAGGATGTCGTAATCATAGTCCTTAAGAAGTTCCATCCAACGACGCTGTCTCATGTTCAACTCTTTATGAGAGAATAAATACTAAAGACCGATGGTCTATGAAGATCTGGAACCTTTCTCCACACAAGCAATGTTTCCAAATCTTAAGAGCGAAAATAATCGCTGCGAGTTCTAAGTCATGCGTCGGGTAATTCAGCTCATGAGGTCTTAACTGACTGGACGTGTATGCAACGACTCTGCCATGCTGCATTAACACGCAACCTAGTCCTCTAAACGACGCATCACTTTAGATCTCGTATCCTCTAGGACCAGACGGTATTGTCAATACTGGTGCGGTAGTCAGCTTCTACTTAAGCTCTTGGAAACTATGCTTGCACTTATCTGTCCATACAATCTTCTCTCCCTTCTTCAGCAGTCAAGTCATCGGGATGGCTATCACCGAGAATCCTTCCACAAACCATCTGTAATAACCTACCAATCCCAAGAAACTTCTGATCTCTGTCATTGTCGTTGGTCTTGGCCAATTGATCACGGCTTCAATCTTGGTTGGGTCCATGGAGATTCTTTCACCTGAAATCACGTGACCTAGGAACGCCACGAGAGTTAACCAAAACTCGCAATTACTGAACTTGGCGTACAATCAATGATTTCGCAGAGTTTGAAGCACTATCCTCAACTGTCTTTCGTGCTCCTCTTGGCTTCTAGAATACACCAGGATGTCGTCGATGAAAATGATCACAAACTGATCCAAATACTCCTTTAATACACGGTTCATCATATCCATGAAAGCAGCGAGGGCATTCGTCAAACCGAAGAGCATTACAGTAAACTCATAATGACCAGAACGCGAATGAAATGCCATCTTCGGTATGTCTTCCTTTCTGATCCTTAGCTAATGATGCTCTGTCCTTAGGTCGATCTTAGAAAATATCGACGCTCCTTGTAATTGGTCAAACAAGTCATCGATCCTCGGTAGTGGGTACTTGTTCTTGATTGTCACCTGATTGAGTTGACAATAGTCGATGCACAGATGCAACAAACCATCTTTCTTCTTCACAAACAGAACTGGTGCTCCCTAAGGTGATGCACTGGGACGTATGAATCCCTTATCCAAAAACTCGTGCATCTGCACCTTCAAATCTTTCAACTCTAATAACGCCATCCGGTAAGGAGCCTTAGAGATTGGTTCCGTCCCGGGGGCTAACTCGATCATGAACTCGATCTCCCTTTCTAGGGGTAGACCAGGTAATTCCTTCGGGAACACATCGGCAAACTCCTGTACCATTGCAATATCTTCCATCTTCGGCTCCTCAACTGTTGTATCCACGACAGTCGCCAACCCTCGACTAACAAACGGGTTGCCTCAATCGATGAGATTAAGGTAATCGAGGGTCTTAGTAATCAAGGGTCTTCCTTGACTCCCAACAAACTTGAAACTTTCACCCGCTAACCGGTTAAACTGAATCGTTTTACGATAGCAGTCCATGGTAGCTCTTTGCTTGGTGAGCCAGTCCATGCCAATTATCACATCAAAATCATACATGGTTAGGACTATCAAATCTATCATTTCCTCTCGCTCACCAATGACTAACTTGCAATTAGGATAGCCTACTGCAGACAACACCTTATCTTTTAACAGTGTAGAAATACTAATGACTGATCCCAACAATTCAGGACTCGACCCTACCAACTGCTCAGCTATAAATGAATGAGTAGCACTAGGATCAAATAAAGCATAAGCAGCACGGTTGTTCAGCGAGACCGTACCTGTAACCACATCAGGTGAGTCCTCTGCTTGTCGTACAGTGACGGCGTACACCCTTCCTTGAGCTGGTGGTCTATTCATTCCTACCTGCGGTGCATTCTGTGGCACATATCCTCTGCTCTGACCCATCGGTGGCGGCGGCGGCGGTGGCAACGGAGATCCCATCGGCCTTCGAGGATAGTCTTTGACCTAGTCACCCGCCGGCGACAACCATAACAAGCACCCATCTTGGAATGGCACGGGCCGATCCGTGTCGCCTTCCGCAAAAGCGACATACTCCATTAAAGCTCGGTGCTGACTTTCCTATCCCACCATTCCTGTTGGGCGGAATGGGGTACCTTCCTCCGGTCATAGGCTTCTTCCCAAACCAGTTGCCATCTCTATTTGAACCGAACTGCGACCCAGATGTTGCGGCTCGTTCATTCAGATTTCTTTCAATCAGTTAGGCTAGTTCATATAGGTCATTGTAGTCTTTCAGATTGAACGGTACCAGTGAGTCCTTGCTCCGATCCGAGGCCATTCCTAAACCTCCTAGCTTTGTCTGCTGGGTCCTCTATCGTTCGAGGGCATACCTGCGACAGCTCGATAAACTTTGCCTTATATTGATCTACCGACATCATTCCTTGACGAAGGTGCTGGAATTCCTTCATCTTTTGTTGCTTGGTGCTGTCGGAGAAGTACTTGCCATTAAACACCTCAACGAAGGCGTTCCACTCTGAAACCACACCTTCAGGAAATACTCTATCTTCGGTGGCCCTCCACGGTACTAGCGTTGCCCTACAACCGATATACCGCAAGGACAACCTTCTTTTCTTCCGTGCACCTCAGCAATGCAAATGCCTTCTTTAACTCTTGGATCTAGAGGGTCGCAGCCTCGGGATCCCCTACACTAGTGAACCTCAAGGGGTTCAACTTCAGGAATTGTTCAACGAGCTTGTGCATCGGCCTCTCAACAATCACGTTCCCAAGTGGAACCTCGGCAGATGCGGCAGCAGCAGCGACGGCAGCTGTAGCGGCGACTTGGTTCTGGGCTTGCGCGATCCCATCAATTCTAGGATCGCCAGGTGCTGTTACACCAGCACCGACCTACGGTGGTGCTATCTTCTTCCTCGGGTACCGACTCTTGTCGGCGTCCTACCCCGAGTAGCTGAAGTCACAAACCTCTTCATAAGAGTTCTCTGCTCCTAATCACTCATGATGCAAGATCCTTACAGAATCTGCTTTCCAATTCCACACATAATTAGAAACTGAGTGATCCACACCAAACAATCTACCAATCATCTATCAATCACATGCATCTACATAAGAAAAAGGCATTTCCCACTAACTATGCCAAGACCCATCGCACCTTATCACTCCAAACACTGACCAACTCTGACACCATTTCGGGCGGGGATGTCACGCCCCGAACCTCTTGAGCGCGTGCATCTCCCTCAGTGGTCGATCAAATTGCGACGTTCCCAGGACGCGTCGCCCATCCAATCGATTCATGCACATGCGAAAGCGAAATAAACAATCTCCAGACAATGAATAACATGGGGTAGGAAAGTAGGATAATCAAATTTCACAAACATACCTTTTATAAACAAATTAGGTTTATATACAAAGCTAGCCTATTAATAAGGGCCTATCTCCAAAAAGATGCTACCAGGCTGACGCTACCTCGGACCCTACCTACTTGGGATCCGGGTCTACTACGACATCGTCAAGGATGTCGACATCTAATGGGTCAACTACTACGGCTGCGGGCTCTTCGCCCTCAGGCAAGTGGTGCGCCTCGATATCAGCTATAATATTGGCGTCCGCTACTAGGTCGAGCACCTCCACATACTTGTCATTGACGGCAGGTCCATCGAAGCCATCCAAGGGACCTTCCCGGACATCATCAGGCTCGCGATGAAACCATGCCTTGAACTGGTGAGGCACCAATTGAGGTTGGCTCATCGACCCAAATAGTGGTCACACCAACTGAGGTTGGCTCATCCAGTCAGGGTTCCCGTGGATAGGGAGTATGGTACGCTGGGTCTCTGCCTCCCATGGCCACCCAAAATGGACGTGGCGCACCTCCATCTAGGGACCTGAAAGGTAACCCACGACAGGGTGAGACAATATCTCAGCGAGTTCATGCCTTAAACCCTGATTAGGAAGATAATACACCTAGAGGCAGCCAAAGCACACAACCAATGAGACTTACCTCGCCTCAGCTCCTTCCTACACGTCAGTACAATTCATATAACAGATGGATGCAGTAAATGCACTCAACAATTGGAACGCCTCACTTTCAAATCAATCAAGTACAGGGGTCCCGATTATAAGGCCAAATTGTTATGACACTTCCTATTCCGTGCGACACAATATTGTCTCATAATCAGGCATGTCGATTTTAATCATTCATGCATCTCAATTGATTACGACCCATCGGCCACGACTGACTCAATAGTCAGCGGTCATCCGGCATAGCCGGGCGTCGTCTTGCCCCATCGAGCATGGTAACGTCTACCTCTAGACGGCATTCCAAAAGGAGCATCGGTCCAGCCTCCACTGCAATCGGCATCCATTGACATGGGGCATTCCTGAAGGAGCATCGTTCGGCATAAAAGCTCGTGATGGGTTCTCATAATGTTCACACACACATCCAATCTCGGCTAATGACATCGTACTTTGCACTCAAATGTCTCAATTTAAATAATGTGCTTGGCTTATTTTCTTCATATTAAAAACATCCAGTAAAATAATCGTGTGCGGGTACACGGTTAGATTGAGCCATAAAATGCGATATCCTCACTTTTAAAAGTCCCACAATTTTGTATAGTACCTAAAAATATATTCAGCGTCAAAAACCGACACTCGGTACTTTTCTCATTAAATACCCAAATCAATTAATAACTCAAAATCACCAATCAACATCCAATTGCATAAATGAACACTCAATTGCACAAACCAATTACACCATGACGATCGGCACAAAATTATGACAACCACTATCTCGGTATAATTTTCGAAAAATAATAAATAATTAAATAAATTACAAAATAATTAAATAAATACAAATAATCAAATAAATCACTAATTAAGCTATATACACTAATCTAATCAACTAATTGGCCTAATTAAATTATTCTAACCAACATAGCTACATAATAACCTACTAAACTAACTAATTACATTAACTAACCACTTAATTGACCTATCTAACTAATCTAATTTAACTAAACAAGCCACTAATTACATTAATCTAACTTAACTTAATCTAACCCTTCTCTAAGTATCATTAACCTCCTAATTAAGGTTTAGAAAGTAAACTCATCGGTTTAATGAGCCGATGAGTTCACGGCGACGACGACATGGAGGCGAGCGAGACTCAAGCCTAGAGCGATGCCAAATGAGATAGAGAAGGGCCCGAAAACAGCCTAGGAAGGCCCACAAGCCCACAAGGATTTTGGTTCTGTAGCTGAACCGAAGAAGTTGGTCGAGGGAGCTAGGATAGCGTAGGAATGGGCAGGGCTGGATAGCGGCACGAGTAGGGGCGGACGACGGTGGCTCAGGCAGCTGGAATGGTGGAGGCAAGCTGGCGACGTCGGGCCTGGCAGACATGAGCAAGGATGGCTCGCGTACAGCGTGGACGCGAGCAGAGGCGGACAAGCACGATAAGGATGGCAGGCTCGGGCGGGGCTTGCGAGCGACTTGGACGACAGCGAAGGGGCCTAGCGGTGGCTTGCGGGTTGTTGGCGATCTTGGCCGATTCTCTCGCTTTTGGTTTTCAACAACAATGAAGGAGAAATGAAGCAAGGAAGAAGAAGGTAATGTTGCTGCTGGAGGAGAGGGAACAAAGAGCCACAAAAGTCCACCAAAAATATCCAAACACTTGAGTGTAGCCCCCACCAGCCTTCAGCCTTGACCCAGCAGCCATTTCCCTCCCAAATCTTTCTAAGCAAGCCACTCATGATGCTCAAATTGTTGCAGCCCCCATGGCCTACGAATTTCACACATTCCAAATTCAAGTCCATTCAATTTCACTCCAATTAGCCTCTAATTGATGGCCAAAATGCCAAGGAGGAAGCCCACACCACTTTCCATAATTTCCCTCGCCAATTGCTCCAACTTAAATGCCAAAAATGCACACAAAAATGGCCCTCAGAATTTCCCTTTTTTAAATCTTCCAATTTTGATTTTTTGCCGAAAATCTGAGCTTGCCGAAAATTCATCGAAGGATGAGTCGACGTCCTAAAAATAAATCGTGACACAGTGGAACTTTCGATTCCTAAAATTGGGTTCAATTTCGTGGTTAATTTCAACCGGACGCTATTTTAGCGTGACCTAACCTCCCGAGTAGCTTTTAGGAATTTTTAGCGCATTTGACCAATGGTCGATTATTTTCGATCCACATTGTGCATCTTCGACACATAGGCGATTCTTGGTTGTCGTAAAAATCTCAAGGTTCAATACCGGCACAGGGTACAGAATCGACAGAAAAATCGGTTTAATGCCGTTCAAAAATAATTTTGCAATCAGGTGGAATCACCCACAATTAATGACATGTCTCGTCGAATCGGCCTATCTCCGGTCTCTAATCGATTTTAACGATGCCGTATTGACCATTGCAGATTGGCACGGTCGCCGATCGATTTCGATCGAATTCTCAAGTCAATCGTGTTTATATTCCTTAACGGCTTCACCAGATAGATTAGTTATCTCGTGAGTGATCGCCCGAGAGAAAAATACTATAGGCGCATCGATGAAAAGTCCATTTCATTTAGTCGAAAGCAAGGTTGAAAATCAGGATGTCACAAGAATAGCACAAGATATAAATAAATAAAGGAAAGTACGACTTTCTAGAACGTCATACCAGATTCCTCCGAGTGAAATAATTCACAATTTGCATCTTTCAGAAATCATATTGCATCCCATCAAATCAATTTACACTTTTCCTTCATCTATTGTCATTAATTTGCTTCAAGTCAATTGAGCCTAACTTTAATATCAATTATTGCGGAAAATAAATGATCGAATAATAATAATATAAAAAGAAATAAATAAATAAAGCAAACATTAGATTACGTGGTTTGGTCAATATGACCTACGAAGTAGTAACACCCTCTGTCACGCCCTGATCCTCAAACGCGTGATCATCCCTCACCTGGTCGATATAATAGTGACATCCCAAGACGATCGCCGACCCTTTTATTTTAATACGCATGCGGAAGCATATAATAAATCCCTAGACAATAAAACAATGGGATTAAAAAGTAGGATCATATTTTTCACAACTGAAAAACCACAACCAAACTTTTATACAAGGGAAACCACATAGTATATAATACAATACTATTCACAGGTCTGATCCACTACATATCCAATCCAAACTCAGAGTTTGCCAAAATAGGATGGGATCTCAGTCCTTATTTATCCGGGTCATACTCCGGATCATCCTCAAGATCCTCTTCGACTCCTCATCAAGCTCTTCTTCTTCTTCAGACTCCTTATCGGGGTCTTCCAACTCTTGATCCTCTTCTGGTTCCTCCTCTTCAGGCTCCTCCTTTGGCTCTTCTTCCCACGGCTCATCCTGCTCGACGATTTCCCTTTCTTCTTCGCTCCAATTAGCGCCCTCAGCTGAGTATACTGGTGACTTAGGGTTGCACTCGAGCATAGGATCCTTGGCATCCACTACCGACCCACCCTTAGGGTCTGCTGTCCCTAGCCCGAATGCTGCCTCCAGAACGTACAGAGGCACATCGCCTTCTGGGATGGGACCTTCTCTTCGTCCATCATGGTAGTGACGATACCATGATCTATACTCGTGGGGTACCAAGTCAATTCTATTCACCTCAACCCACACCTTGGACTCTATCAACATATACTCTAGTCCCTCTAGGTGGTGGTCTATTGGGAAGTGGTATCCTACCTCGGTGATCTCCACAGGAATACCAAAATGCATTGGAGGATGAGGAGGTGGAGGTGCTGCCATCTAGACAACGTCTTAGCGAGTTCTACCCCGTAAGACCCGATTAGTAAACCAATACACTATGGGCTGCCTATGCACGCACAAGTCAGAGGACTTACCTTGGCCTCAGATTCCACCTGCACATTAGCACAGTTCAATAGGTACCCAATCACATTATCACGGATCGATATCTCGATCAATCGACTTAGTTGATTATATGTCAATCATACTATTTCTCAGTCGTCTCAAATACTCAAACTCAACGTTGAATTACGGCTCAGCGAGCATGGCCTACACGCTCATCTTAAATACTTAACCCCAATGCTGAATTACGGCTCAGCGAGCACAGCCTATTAAGACTTTGGCGGTAATGCTGAATTACAGCTCAGCGGTTACGGCTTACTAATTCTTCGGCGGTTAATGCTGAATTACGGCTCAGCGAGCACAACCTAGATTAGGTGGTAACCTACGGTCCAATGGACACAACCATACTTTGATGGTAATGCTGAATTACGGCTCAGCGAGTACAACCGATTCCAAATTCGGTGGTTTCCATGCCCTATTCCATACTGTCCCACACCCATCATACATCATTTCATCTTTCAATAGTCTTCTTAATGCGACTAATAACCCTCACACGATTAATTACTCTTGGCCAAGAATTGTGTGTTTCACACTTAGAATCCTCAATCAAAATAATAATTGGCCTATTTCCCTCTTATTAACAATACCCGATAAAAATTTATCGTGTGGGTACACAATCGGTCTTAGCCAAAATATAACGATTTCACTTTTTGAACACCCCACCAGTATCAACAGCCCAAAACACTTTTTTGGCGCTGTAAACCCACGCCCGGTAATTTTCCCATTAATTGCCAAAATTAATTAATTTAGGAATAAAATCCTAAAATCATAATTAATTCAATTCAGCACAATTCCACGCTCAATTAAATAAACAGATTACACCGTCATACTCAGCATAAAAGTCCGGTCGTCGACTATCCCAGCCTAATTTCCGGAAATTAATTAATTAATTAAGTAATTTCAAAAATTATTAAATAATTACAATAAATCCAATTAAGGCCCGTAATGCCTAATTGGAAGCCGAGACAAGCCCGGAAAATTACGGAGACTCGTTCAATAAATAATAGAGCATGTTTACTTACTAAGTACACTAACCATTTGCCTAACATGCATAGGTAAATCCCTAATTTAATTATTCTAATTTAATCTTTCCACCTAATTACACTTAATTAAATCTAATCAACCCCTAAGCATCATTAACCGACTAATAAGGGATTAGTGAGTAAAACTCACTTTTTTTTAAAGCGAAGGCTGGATCACCGCGATGACGGCGCGACAGCGGCCGAAACCCAAACTTTCAGCGGCGTCGACGGACACTCGGGCTGGGCCTACAAGCCTCGAAAGCCCATAGCAAAAGCTGGGCTTGGGCCGAACTTGGGCCTGAGCTTAGGCTGACTTGCTTCGCAGGCCCAAGAACTTAATTGATGGGCTGCTTCTTGGTTGAAAGGTGGGCTAAAACGAGCAGGCCTCTAATTTCGTTGGGCTTCAAATGGATAGGCCGAAATGCAACTGAACTGGGCTAAACTTCGGTGGACTGTGGGCCAAATCGTTGTAGGATTCGGACTAAAAATGGATTGCTAGGCTTGGGCTTCAAAATTGGGCCGATCATGCTTGAAGATGGGCTGACCATATTGCTGAGTTTGGCCGTCGTGGGCTGAACTTCCGTGATCTTGGGCCGAAGAGAGGAGATCGTGGACGTTGGCGGTAGGGGTGTGCATGGTCCGGGCGGGCGGTTCTAGACCTAGAACGGGAACCGCCCGCTAAGGACCGGTTCCGAAAAATTGGAATCGGGATCCATCCGTTAGTTGCATGGATCCACCCGGAACTGACCGCCGATCCGGTCCGGTTCTCGGGTGGATCCATGGAACCGATCTTAATGTGAAACAACTTTGGTTTTCGACAGAAATTGCTAGTTCTTCGCCCGACCTATTGTCAAGGACTCAAGGTGCGCTTTAGACTTTTTAGCTTATGGACCTCTCCATTTGGTTTAACTGGAGATTACCTAGCCCTGCTTCTTCGCGATCTTGACTTAATTTTTTTAGTTATTTGATTTGGGTTTATTAATTAGTAATTTTAATTTTTTTAATATTAAAAATTAATATATTATTTTAATATAATCAGTCCGGTCCGGTTGGGCAGATCCGCCCATGGAACCGGGAACTGGACCGGTACCCACCGGTTCCCATAAATTGGAACCGGGAACCGAACCGGTTCCCTCAAGAACCATCGATTTCGGGCGGTTTCGGTCTGGTTCCGGGCGGTCTAGGCAAGTCCCGGTTCTTTTGCACACCCTTAGCTGGCAGCTAGCGTCGAGCTGGGGAAATGGACATTGCTGGAATTCGCTCGCCGAAGACACGAGCTGGAGGAGGCAACAGCTTCAACGCTGCATGGAGAGGCGCACAAAGAGGAGTCAACGAAGTGGCGCCGCTTGAAGACTTCGGCTGGAGATCTTGCTGGTTGACCGAATGGGATTCGGTGGATTGAAGCCGCGTGGGCTTCAGTCTTCATGGGCAGAGAAGCGAAGCGGTGGAGGACGTGTGGCTGTAGCTTCGTAGGATGAGGGTTGAGCGGAGAGAGAGATGGAGAGGCTTCGATGGGAGGTTGGGTTCTTTCGGTGGCCAAAAGAAAAGAATGAGTTGTAGGTTTTGTCGAAGGAGAAACATTGAGGGAGTTGGCGTGCGGAGAAGAAGAGGTAGTTCGTCGGTGGCTTGGCTTGCAAGAGAAGCCGAAGATGAGAGGAAAGAGAAGTCAAAAACAAATATCTAAAGTCATCATTAGAATGTCCAATTAGTCTTCAAGCTTATCCACTTGTCCCCTAATTCTTTCTTATCCTTTTTATCCACAATTAAATCAAATTGATATCAAATGTTGCACCTCCATGCCTAGGTCCGAATTTCACTAATTTTGGGACTTCAATTTCTTCTCCAATCTTTGAATTTGATATCCAATTTTTGTTGTAGAAATAACCCACACAATTTCTACAAATCCCCTTCACCAAATGACTCGGCTTGGAAGTCCAAATTTCCTTTAATTTGGCCCATCCGAATTTCTGTTAATTTCCGCAACGTCCGAAGAGATTTTCCGTAAAAATCCCGAACTTGATGGAATTTCTCCAAAAGACAAGATGACGTCCTATAAATGAACCGTGACATGCTCGAATATCCGATTCCCGAAACCGAATTCAATTCCGTGGTTAAAATCGACTAAACACGATTTTAGTCCAATCCGACCTACCGGGTAGCTTTTAGGGATTTTACTGCGGTTATATCCCTTAACGGCTTCACCCAATAGATTGGTTAACTCGTGAGTGATCAACTCAGAGAAAAAGGACCATAGGCGCGCCGATGAGATGCCCATTTCATATATTCGAGACGGGTCGAAAATTGAGGATGTCACGCCCTCTGTGAGTCTTTGTGTTGTGTTGAACACTTCGACACGTGTTCGATACTCTTCGACAGTTGGTCAACAAGTGTGGAAAAATTAGACACTTGATCGACTCTCTCAACACTCTCTCACATGTGAGTCTGAAATTCCGACATATGAGTTTGGAATTCCGACACGTGATTTCAACACACACAAGGTCAATTATAAAAAATTTCAATAAATGAGGGATCAAAATGTTAATATGTAAAAAAGAAATAATAAAAATAATAAAGGGGGAAAGAAGAAAACCCTAGTCGTCTCCTCTCTTTTGATTGTCACTTCCCGTGACACATGATTCACCTCTAAGTTTGTTTTTCTCTTCTCTTATGACACGCTCTGATATGTGAGTCCAGAATGTGGATTTTTTCTTTTTTCCCTTTAAGTTTTATGGATTATTGGAATTGAGTTAAATTTGTCAAATTGAAACAATGAATGATATTAACAAATTGAGGATTAATGCTTTTAGTATAAATTCATTTTAGACTCTTTTTTTATTAGTCATTCATTTTTGAATTTGAATCAAATTAATTTTATTAAAATAATCATAAAAATGATAATTTATCATGTATATATAAAAATATACATTTAATATACAATATGTTCCAACATGTCGGAATTCTATTTTTTTAGAAACGATGTGTCGGCTTGGCGTGTCATGTCACATGTTGTGTGTTAGTGTTGGTGCTACTTAAGGTATAACCTCCATTCATAGAGAGAGCAATACAAAATTCTACTATAAATCAAGCAATACAATGGAGATCATAACTACACTTGAGTTACCAAACACTCATACTTTTTCCAGTCCTTAATTACATCCAATATCTCACACGATATTTATCCTCACAATTCATCATAAATAATATTTCAATCTCACAAATGAATTAAACAATCTTACCACATAATTTAGTTAGCTTCAATACTCTCATATTGCTATAGAATGGAATTCACAAAGAAGTTGCTTCTTCAATGCTCTTCAAAAAGAAGACTCGCGAATTTTATAGAGACAGGAATTGGATCCAAACTACTCAAATTAGGAGAGTTTTCTTTGTAGGCTCAAACTTGAGACATATATCCAATACCTTCTAAAAACTTAGATCAATAACTAAATTGACTCACATCAGCCACTAAATACCATGTTACAATGACTGATCACCTCATCTTTATCCGACAAAAGTGTACGTAGGCAAAGCTCGATCTTTGTTGTTTTTTCTGCAAGGCTCTATTCAATGGCGATTGAGATGGACCAAACCCGGATATGTATTTGCCATAAGTCGGATCAAGGCCTATCTCAATATGAGCTTAGCAATGGCCTGGCCTTGGGTCATCTTGAAATGATCAGTCAGGCCAAAATGAGCCATCATTAGCCAAACATGGGTCAGAAGCTCTCCCCCTCGCCTCAGCTGCCCAGCATGACGATCCCCTCTACATTGGCTCGCGGCATACATCAATATCATCACCCAGAACTTCCCGATCGTTTCCCACTTTATACTTGTTTCTCTCTCTCTGATAGCCGCCACGATCCTGCATCCATCGAACAACACCGACTTGCTCTTCCCGCCCTTCACTTTACTTGGTGGAACCTCGGTGCTCACCTCTAGCAGCATTTTGGAAGCTTGCTGAAGATACGGGTTTTTTTCATTTCTATTCTGTCTATCGTTCACTAGATTTTTAATCCACCAACAGGGCTTTCGATTAGATCCTGAATTGGGTATATGGTGATCCTTGAAGAAGTTTGAGGCCTCGGCGAAAGTGTCACGGAGCCTTATTTCTCCGATTCCACTGGGTAGCATAGAAGGGTACATGACCAGAAGATAAAACATGTACCTGGACAGAAGCAAGCTCGTGCGAAAATGAGGGAGTTCGGATTCGGTGTGCCCTTTTCCTTGATCTGAGTAGTACGATAGTTCCGTGGCGATGTGCCAAGTTAGGACAACCTGGTCTAGTTCCCCTTCTGTGCCCCAGGTAACTTCATCGAGTTCATAATCTTTGAGTAGCTTAGCAAGAGATCCGTGAATATCCATTGGAACCGGCAGGTGGTGCTCCTCCACGACAAAAAGTTCGTCCTTGACATGTTTGAAGATCCAATTTCTAATCTCGTCGGACATGTCTTCATGGAGTGTGTAGTGATACTTCTCTAGCTTCTCATTGATATTCAAGAACTCGACCACATTGTGGCAAACCAAGGGCCTCTCCTTAGTGCAAAAGCTGAGCAAGCTGAATTGGGCAATTGAATGCGACCACCTAGGCTGTTGAGGCAATCTTACGAAGTTCACGGCACATCTCAAGGCACGGCTCTTGTTGTGTTTGCACAACCAAACGTAGCTCCAATCTGAGGAAACCAGCATCAAAATTGAATAGGTTTCAAAGAAAACAATGAAGACCAGCAACAAGTAAGTGATGGAAAGATCAACTCTTGACAGGTGCGATTTCTTGGCCAAAGAGAAGAGCACCAGCACCAATAAAGCAGACGAGAAAGTGAACAAGCGCAGTCGGAGTCCCCACTTGGTGTAAAGCACCATTGCCTTCGTGTGGAGCAAATCATAGATGAACCCGAGCTCAATCTCAATAATCCTGAAAGCTTTCTCACAATTGGTCCCCTTAAATATGGACTTGCTAGTGTTCCTCTCATCATAGCTGAGTATCAACTCAACAAAGAGGCACTTGAACATCTGAAGCAGGCCATAGGATTTCACAATGATCTCAGAATCGATATCTGTGGATGGATCATCACCACTACTATAAATACCTTCCGGCACTTGGACCTCGATCACCTCGTCTGCTACAACATAATACCCCTCGGCCTGCTTCAATTTGTACTCCTGCATGAAGCGGGGGTAGTTTGGGCTTGGATCAGGCGGGGAAAGCATTGACTGCTTGAGCTTGTCGTTGCTTGCCATCCAAAGAGCGCACACTCTCTCCCCGTACTTGATGAGCCCAACGAATGCTATGACGGACGAGAGATACGAGAGATAAGAGCTTGTCCAAGCCATGAAGATGATATATGCCGTGCCTGATGTCTGAACCGCTAGGCCAAGGCAGTGCCTGAGCCAGAGTGCATTGTCCTCCAGAGAGTAGGAAGTGATTGTATCAGGGCCACCCAAGAGAAGCAGAAGCAGTGAAGACCAGAATGCGAGCAACTTGTCATTGTTGCTGAGGCGACCGCCATTTTTCTCATTTACTTCTCCAAGCTTGTTGGAGAGCACACCAAGGGCGAAGGTGGCCAAGGAGTCCGCGGTTAAGTATGCGGACCAGACCACGATTCTGAGCTTGAGATTGTGACTGGACTTCCTCTTGTGGCCGAAGAAGATGAGTAAGATTTGGACCGCGAGTGTGAACACAACCACGGCTCTTAGCTCCCACAAGTTCCAAATTTTCCTCCAGAATTCAGCACGAAGCGCCTCCATTTATGAGTGGTTTTCTGTTTTTCTGAGAAAGAGAGAGGGATGAGTTGGTGATAAAAATTGGGAAGTCATGTGCAGAGAGGAAACGCTCTTACCAGGAGTCAGTTCACCCAGCTTGGACTTTAAATATGCTTCAAGCATTTGTTCACTTTATAATCAAATGGAAATTGGACTCAACACGTCATGTCATCATCAAATTGGATTCCTTTTAAATTGGAATGAGGTTGTGTTTTCTCGTGAGCGACATTCAAGGCTTCTTGATCCATTGATCAATAGGGCGGGTGAGGCGTGGTACCTAACCTAGGTGTACTTGCTCGGGGTAGCCATACTTAAAAATTAGGGATAATTATATAAATGATCTTTGTTCCCCAATTCCTGATTTATGAACTTTCGTCTAATATGCAATGCAATTCTTGCATTTTTAATTTATTTAATATGATTCTTGAACTTTATTCCAATCTGTAATGTGATCCCCAAATTTTAAATTTATTTAATGTGGTCCTTGAACTTTTGATACATATTCAATTTAGTCTCTGGACAACATGAAAACGTTTGATGTTGTTCTTCCATTAATTCAACATCGAACATTTTTGCATAATTCAAGGACTAAACTGAATATGTACCAAAAGTTCATAGACCACATTACATATTTGATCAAAATTTATGGACCATTAGTGTTGTTTTCCCTAAAAAATAAATCTTTCACTATATAAAATAAATCAGATTAGGCTGGCTGAGGTGGGTCAGACCTAAGATGAGAATTACTTTCTTAGGCCTGTCTATTTTACCTCAGCCTAAATGGATCTAAGTAGGCCCAACAAACCACCCTCCTAATATGGGTGATTGGTTTCAAGGTGGGTAAGTTCTATAGTTGGAATTTGGAACCTATCTTGTTATAATCGATTTCCGGTTTTTGAGTCTAGAACCTACAGTATTTGCTTGGAACTAGTTTTGGAACTTATCTTGTTCTTCCGATCCGACTTCAGGGTCTATTGAGAATTTTTTTTTTTTATGCTGAGGATCCGGCCTAGCTCACCAGCCTAGCTCACCTTCGGGAGCATAGTACCGACTATACCTCGAGGGGAATTTTTTTTTAATTCATTTTTTATAGTAATATCATATGAGGCTATGAGCAATAAAACGATTCAAAGTAAAAGATGAATAGCAGAAATCCCTATGCACCAAAAACAAAAATCCATAAGATAAAAAGGTAGTCACGTATAATTATAAATGATAAAAAGTTTAAACGGGTAACATAAAATATAAATTATAAAACTCCATTCCTCATTTATCCATAAAAATTTAGGGTAAGAGGAAAAAATGGCGAGGAGTTCCAATGAAGGACAAAGATGAAGGAGTGATGAGGTTAGAGTTTAAGAGAAAAAGAAATTAGAGTTTTGACTTATTAGCCTATAAAACTAATTTCAGGACCGGTTCCAAAATAGGGCAGTTTGATCCAGTTTTTGAGTGGGTATTTACTCGGAACTTGTTCCGGACCAGTTTCAATCGGTTCCAAAAATTTGTATGCTATTCCTGAACCAATTCCAATGAGAATCGGTTTCCAAACCTATTTTCCGGGCGGTCCATTTTGGTTCGCGAGTAGAACCAATCCGGTTGCATAGCCCTACCTCCTATCGATTAATTCTAATCTTTGGCAATGTCAAATGATTGATAATAGTATGAAAATTGTGAATTCAAAATTTTTATTAATTTAAATAGTAGGGCTAGATTGAGAATAGCTTTTATTGTGCCACATAGTCCAAGTCTATATAATGACTTCTTGTATTACTAGCCGATTTACTAATGATCGACTGGCGATGAGTTATTAACGTGGGTTTGCACCGCAATTTTTTTTTTTTTTCCGCCGGGTTCATTTTCGTTTTGCGTTGGTAAATTAGCAACGATGATGAGCATGCGCAAGGCATCCGAGAAATGACTAACATAGTGTCACCGACAGCCAAAAGCAAAGTAGGAAGCATAAAGGACAATCATTCCTGTAGTGTTAAAGAGAAAAGACCGATAATATTGCAACTACTTGGGACCATGACTTTCATGAAAAGAGAATAACATTTTTTTTTAATTATTTTACTTTTTTCTTGCGCAAGCAAATGATTTGGTTAATGGATCAAGAGATGCCGGCGTTATTCTCATCCTTCATTTCCCACATATAGAAGGGAATCCGAAAAAGTTCCCCAGTCTCATTTGTCGATTTCCACTATAATGTGTTCAACTTTAGTAATTAATAATTTGATCATAATTATCCATGGAAGAACTCTTTCCCCACCAACTGTAATCACAGTCTATAAATGGAAATCAAGGAAATTATGCACGTGTACAGTTTTGAGAACAGGATGTGCAAGGATTATCATTGCTTTCAGAGAAGTGGATCTAATCTTTTCTTTGGGAACCCCGGAACTTTGGAATTGGTATAAGTTTTCCCCTAAAATTTTCACTGTTACACATAATTCTCCGAACTTTCATTTTGATATAGCCGTTTCCCTTAGCATTCATGACTTTTAAGAGGTATATTTTTCTTTTTCTATTTTTCCATCAGCTCATGCAATGCACATCACGGCGGATTAGGCATGCGAATTTTTCCTTTTTCATTTTTCAGCAGGTTCATTTTAGTCTACCGTCGGGCCAATCAACAATGGTGAGAAGCTTGTGCAAGGCATCCGAGATACATACAACATAATGTCATTGGACAGAGCCAAAAGTAAGCTCTGGAAACATGAAGGGCAATTGTTGCCGTACTATTAAAGACCAAAGACCAAAGTCACATGAATAAAAATATGGTAAAGACAAATAACGGATGTAACTACTCTTTTTTTTTGTTGGTCGAGGATGTACGTACTTCAGATTGAAGATATATCTACAAATAACTTCTCAAGAAACGTAACTGGCATTTAAATAAAGGAGGCATATTCAATTAATTCCCAAGGACTTTCCACAGCATTTCATTTTAGTCTAAGGTCGGGCAAATTAACGAAGCTGAGAAGCTAGCGCAAGGCATCGGAGATACTTATAACATAATGTCATGGGACAGAGCCAAAAGTAAAGTCTGGAAACATGAAGGAAAATTATTGCAGTACTATTAAAGACAAAAGACAAAAGTCACAGGAATAAAAAAGGTAAAGACAAATAACGGATGTAAGTACCTTTTTTTTTTTTTTTTTTTTTTGGTCGAGGATGTAAGTACTTCAGATTGAAGATATGTTTACAAATAACTTCTCAAAAAACGTAACTGGCATTTCAATAAAGGAGGCATATTCAATCAATTCCTAAGGACTTATCACAGCATTTCATTTTAGTCTAACGTCGGGCAAATTAACAATGGTGAGAAGCTTGCGCAAGGCATCCGAGATACTCATAACACAATGTCATTGGACAGAGCCAAAAGTAAAGTCTGGAAACATGAAGGACAAGTATTGCCGTACTGTTAAAGGCAAAAGACCAAAGTCACATGAATTAAAAAAAGGTAAAGACAACTAACGGGTGTAAGCACCTTTTTTTTTTTTTTTTTTTTTGGTCGAGGATGTAAGTAACTTCAGAATGAATGTTTACAGATAGATAATTGAAGAAGTTGGTTTAGTGAGGCTTTTTCAAATTGTCATTCTTGAATTGCATTTCTCGGTGAAAACTTCTCTAAAAACGTAATTGGCAATTTGGCATTTCAATAAAGGAGGCATATTCAATCAAATCCTCAGAACTTATCACAGTATTTTATAAATATATTTTTCTAAATCTTCATTATTAAAGTTGAAGGGATAAGTAGACCAAAAGTTTAAAACTTTGTTGCGAAGTGCATTAATTGCATTTTTGCGATAAATATTATAAATTTTGGTGTACTTATTTCTAAGTTGAAGTAGTGTTGTCTTAGTCCTTTTTCTTTTTTTCCCCTCCTAGTGCAAGCAAGTGATTTGCTTACAGCACAAAGGGATGCCAGATCGATGCAAAGCATTGATGCAGTTGCTTTCTCGGGAGGGGTCCATTGTCACGCCCCAAACCTCGAACGCACACATGTCCTGAAAGGGGATAGTGAATACACCTAGAGGGGGTGAATAGGTGTAAATAAACATTTTCGCAGGACTTAACGAAAGTATTTAGATTTTAGAAGATGATAGACATAAATTGTATTTCAACTTTAAGTAAATAGACAATTAGTAAATAAATGTAAGGAGTTTAGGGATAAGAGAAAATGAACACAGAGTTTATAGTGGTTCGACTTAGACTAAGCCTACATCCACTCTCCTCGCTGACAGCCTATTGGCTGGATTCCATGAAGGATCAAAAGAGATGTTACAGCTCGTGATATTGACTATCACAGTGATGAGTCTTTCTCTAACTCTCACACAGTCTCACTAGAGTTTCTCTCTTTTGTATACAATGTTTAGCTCGATGAATGAAAAAGCGAGAGACTAGAAAGCTTTAGACTTTAGAATTCTCTCTCAAGCACCGTATCGAACAACCAAAGAGTCAATCCTTAAATACTCCTTCATGCCTTCTTGACCGTTGGCACTTTCCAAAGGAATTCCTCTAATCTACCTGTTGGACAGAATCAATTAAGGTGATCTTGAGTCGTTAGATAATTTATGTTGAAAGCCCGTCAATCCTGTTCGTCCATACATATCAGGATCTTGAGTTTCCATAAGTAGAACCTTCCAAGTTTAACTCGCCTTTCGAAGATCTTCATATCGGAGTAGATTCCAATAAGAATAATCAATCAACTAGATGTGAAATCCAGCTATATGATCATCCAATAACCATACGAGTCGAATCTTTGAAGATAATCTTGCATCTGGATAATAATCCTGCGTTTGAATAAATCTTCATATTTCGAGTCTAGAAGCATCGGTGATGATAGACTTTGAGATTAAAATTTGGTGGTGCATCGGTCTTTAGACTTTGACGATAAAGTCTTCAGATCATCCGATATAGACTTGGAAAGGTTTTGTCAACTTCAAAACAATAAATGAGTTTTCTCTTACATGTCTGTGGTGATCGATAAAATTGCGACGTCATAGGATGCATCGTCGACCTTTTCTTTTTATTGCACATGCGGAAGGGTATAATCAAATCCCCAGACAACACAAATATGGGATAGAAAAGCAAGATACCATTTTCACAAAACACTTTTCATAAACAAGCTAAGTTTATATACAACACTAGACTATAAACAAAGGTCAACTCCAAAAAGAAGAGCCACCCAGCTAACTAGGCACATGACTCCTCAGCCGAGACCTCTGAGACCTCCGAGGGATCTAGGTCTTCCACGACACCATCAGGGGGATCAGCTACCCCCTCACCTGCCGCGACGTTGGCCGCAACGGCAAGCATGTCGGAACCCTGTAGGGGACCTTCCTTAATCCCATTGAGCCCATGGCGAAACTACGCCCTAAATTGATGAGGTATCAACTGTAGTCGGCCCTCATCGACCAAGATAGTGGTCACTATGAGCTCATGGAGCCAAGGACGTCAGTACTCTGCTCCGTATACCCCCTCAACTTCCCAAAATGTACTGGAGGGACCACCATCTACGAACCTAAAAAGAACTGAGCCCACGAAAGGGTGAGACAACGTCTCAGCAAATTCACCCCCTAAACCCCTATCAGGAAGGAAATACGCCTTGGGGGCATCCTAACCACATAGCCACATAACCACATAACCAGAGAGACTCACCTTGTCTCAGATCCTCCCTGCATGTTAGCACAGTTCATATCACGGACATAAGCAGTAATCAACTCAAGCAATTGGAACGCCACATCTCATATCTCACACAACCACAGGGGTCTCGATTATAAGGCCAAATCGTTATGACACGTCCCATACCGTGCCACACAATTTTGTCCCATAATTAGGCGCAATTAAAACATTCAATCATGCTCACGGCCCAATGGGCACAGCTTACTCGAGGTTCGGCGGTCTTCTGGTGTAACCAGGCATCGTCTCACCCCATTGAGCACGGCAACGTCTACACAAGACGACAATCCCCAAGGAGCATTGGTCCAGAATCTACTGCGACCGGCATCCGTTGACTAGGGGCATCCCATATAGGGGCAACATCGACCCGACTCACATCGGGTAACCATTCATGCACCCATCCAATCCCGGCCAAGACATTGTGCTTTGCACTCAAATGTCACAATTAAAATAATGTACTTGGCCCATTTTCTTCGTATTAAAAAACACATGGTAAAATAATCGTGTGTGGGCACGGTCGATTTGAACCAGAAAACTTGATATCATTCCTTTTAAAATCCTAGTGTTTGACATAGTATTTTAAAAAAAAATTCGGTTTCAAAACCCAACACTTGGTAATTTCTAGTTAATTACCAAAATTTCCAAATTTTGAAATAAATATTCAAAATCACAATCACCACTCAATTTGCACAAAATAACACTCAATTGTATAAACTAAGCACACCACTGCAATCAGCACAAAATTCTGGTCACCGGCTATCCCGGTATAGTTTCCAGAAAATATTAAATAATTAAATAAATTACATAAATAATTAAATAATGCAAATTAAGTCCAATAAATGCTAACCTAGGCCAGAAACGCTAATCTAACAACCTAAATGGGCCTAGAAAATTACCGCACCTATCTAGATAAATAGTAAAATCAATCTAGTCCTTAATTAGTCTATTCTAACCACTTAACATGCATAATTAAGCAATTAAATCGCTAATCTAAACTAACTAACAACCTAATCCATCCTTAGTCTAAACTAATTATCTACTAAACGTCATTAACTCCCTAAGTAGAGTTTAGCAAGTAAACTCACCGATTTAGCGGGCCGGAGAGTCCACTATGATAGGGACGTGGAGGTGAGCAACACTCGAGCTTGTAGCGACACCAACGGAGATACGAACGGGCCTTAAAACGGGCCTCGAAGTCTCGGCTAGAGGCGAGAATTCGGTCCGTTTCGACCGAGAAAGGTTGGACTAGGGCTTGAGTTGGGTTGAAACGGGCTAGGTGGGGCGACAGTGGCTGCAGCGGCTCCTGGCGAGCTCGACGGCGGCGGACGGTGGCTGGAACGACGGTGGTGGCATCTCGACTGGCTGGACAGAGGGCTCGACGGCGGCCTAGGCGCAAGTAGGAGGCGAGACGGCGGGGGCTCGACGGGCAAGGAGAGGAGTGCTGGTTGTTTCTCTGGTTCTCGAGCTCACTAAACACCTCAACAATGGAGAAAGAAGCTGAGCGAGAGGAAGAAGATGGCTGCTGCAAGAAGGGGAAAGGGGGAACAAAAATATCTAAACACTTGAGTTTTATGTCCCACTACCCTTGGTTGTCATCCTTAACCCTTTGCTGCACCAAGGCTTCCTCAAGAAGCTTCCGAAATAGGCCAAAATGTGGCAGCACCCCCTAGCTACGAATTTTGGACGATTTCCCTCCAATTGGACTTAATTCCTATTCACATTGAGCTCAATTGATGCCCGAAAATTCGTAATAAGATGTCCAGATCCATCCCATGATTTTTTTTCATCAATTAGTCCAACATGAATGCCAAAAGTGCAACCAAAAACAACCTTCTAATTTTTGCAGTCCAAAAACGCCTAAATTTGATTTTTTGCCAAAATCTCGGTTTCACAGAAAAATCTTCAGAAGATGAGTCGACATTCCTAAAATGAATCGTGACATGATAGAACTTTAATTTCTGAAATCGGGTTCAAATTCGCGGTTAATTGCAATCGGACGCGACTTTAGCGTGACTTAACCTACCGAGTAGCTTTTGGGAATTTTTAGTGCAATTGACCCGTGGTCGATTATTTTCAAGTCACATTGTGAATCTTCGACTCATTGGTAACTCTCGGTTGACAAAAAAATCTCGAGATTTCAAATACGGGCACGGGGTACATAAATGATAGAAAAATTAGTCTAGTTCCGTTCGACGAAAATTTTGCAATTAGGTGGGATATCCCACACTTTAATCACATACCTCAGTCGAACTGACCTATCTCCGGTCTCTGATCGATTTTGCCAGTGCCGTATTGACCCTTGCAGATTAGCATGGTCAAGCAGTTGATTTTTGGTCGAATTCTCAAGTCTATTGCATTAAAATCCCTTAATGGCTTCACTAGATAGACTAGTTATCTCGTGAGTAATCTGCTCGAGAGAAAAAGACTATAGGCGCATCGATGAAAATGCCAACTCATTCAATTGAAAACATAATTAGAAATTTGGGATGTCACAACTCTTCCCTTCTTATAAAAATTTCATCCTTGAAATTTAAACCTATTACAAATCTTAAACAAAAAGGTGGGGGTATTGTCGTCTCATCTAGTCTTCACTTTACTAGGTTACTCACAAAAGGTGTTGCCAGACCACTTTAATATCGGGATTGTCTTGGTGCACAGAACTTGTTCCTTCCGATCTACAATCTAAAATGGCCTTTCCACGTACGACACCCTGTCGTCCACGTCTAACTCTTCAAAATTTAGCACGTGGGTTGGGTCAGGCTTGTACTTTCTCAACATTGACACGTGGAAGACGTCATGCACTTGCGCCAATCTTGGCGGCAACGCAAGATGATACGCTAGGGTCCGTATTCTTTCCCAGAATCTCAAAGGGACCTACATACCTCGGACTCAGCTTCCTTTTCCTGTCGAAGCACGAAGTACCCCTCATTGGTGACACTTTCAGAAAGACGTGCTCACCAACTTGGAATTCCAATGGTCTTCGACATTTATCTACGTAGCTTTTATGGTGGCTCTAAGCGGTCTTTAATCTGTCTCTGATAACTGCAACTACATCCACTAGCTGCTGAACCAACTCTAGGCTTGTGATCTTTCGTTCTCCAACCTCATCTCAACAAACTAGTGTTTTGCACACTCTGCCATACAACGCTTCAAAAGGTGTCATCTAAATACTCTGCTGGTAGCTGTTGTTGTAGGCGAACTTGACGAGATGAAACTATTCCTCCCAGCTTCCTTTGAAATCTAGCACACACGCTCTCAACATGTCCTCGAGAGTCTGAATTGTTCTCTCAGATTGGCCATCTGTCTGCGGATGGTAAGCCGTCTTGAATTGCAGCTTCGTTCCCAAGGCGATCTGCAAGATTTTCCAAAAGGCAACTATAAATCTCAGGTCTTGATCAGATGTAATTGTCATCGGCTTTCCATGAAGGCGAACAATCGACGCACGTACAATTTTGCATGTCTGTCTAATGCAAGGTCCTTAAAGTACGACGATAAAGTGAGCCGACTTCATTAGTCTGTCTACCACAACCCAAATGGAATCATTACCCCTCTAACTCCTCGGTAAGCCCATCACAAAATCCATTGTGATGTGTTCCCATTTCCACTCGAGAATCTCGAGAGGTTGCAGAAGTCCTCCCGGCTTACAGTGTTGTGCCTTCACTTGCTGACATGTCAGACATTTGGCAACATGCTTGGCGATATTCGTCTTCATATCGGTCCACCAATAATGTTGACGCAAATTTTGATATATTTTTTTATTTCCTGGATGAATGCTGTAACTAATACGATGAACTTCTGACAAGATATCCTCCTTAATCTCTGCATCGTCAGGTATGCACAATCGTCCTCGGAACCTTAGTGTTCCGTCTTCAGAAATATGAAAATCAGCCTTTCTCTTATCGGTATTCTCTTGCAGGATCTTTTGTTTTTGGGTCTATCAACTGAAGCGTCTTGATTATGATCTGGACTTTTGGCTCAATTCTGAGGGTGGCCATGAGATTTGAAAGGTGGCCTACCTCAAATTTGAAAACCGAATCTCGAGCTCTCGCGAGTAAAATCCACTTTTTAACCATCATCTGCGCAATTGAAAATTTCCGACTCAGCGCATCTGCGACCTTATTAGCCTTTCCAGGATGATTCAAAATATCACAATCAGAGTCCTTCAAAAGTTCCATCCACCGACGCTATCTCATATTCAACTCCTTTAGAGAGAATAGGTACTTGAGACTTTGATAGTCTGTAAAGATCTGGAATCTTTCTCCATACAAGTAGTGTCTCTAAATCTTCAAAGCGAAAATAATCGCTGCGAGTTCAAAGTCAGGCGTAAGGTAATTCAGCTCATGAGGTCTCAACTGACAGGACGAGTATGCAACGACTCTACCATGCTGCATTAACACGCGACCCAGTCCCCTAAACAACGCATCACTATAGATCTCGTACCTTCCGAGACCAGATGCAATTGTCAACACCGGTACGGTAGTTAGCTTCAGCATGAAATTCTGGTCACTGGCTATCCTGGTATAATTTCCAAAAAATATTAAATAATTAAATAAATTACAAAAATAATTCAACAATGCAAATTAAATCAAATAAATGATAACCTAGGCCAGAAACGCTAATCTAACAACATAAACGGGCCTAGAAAATTACCGCACCTATCTAGATAAATAGTACAATCTATCTAGTCCTTAACTAGTCTATTCTAACCACCTAACATGCATAATTAAGCAATTCAATCGCTAATCTAAACTAACTAACAACCTAATCCATCCTTATTCTAAACTAATTATCTACTAAATGTCATTAACTCCCTAAGCAGAGTTTAGCAAGTAAACTCACCAGTTTAACGGGCTGTGAGTCCACTACAACGGGGACGTGGAGGTGAGCAACACTTGAGCCTGCAGCGACACCAACGGAGGTCCGGACGAGCCTTAAAATGGGCCTCGACGTTTCAGCTACGGGCTAAGAATTCGGTCTTGCTTTGGGCTGAGAAAGGCTGGGGGGGGCTTGGCTTGGGTTGAAACGGGCCAGGCGGGGCGATGATGGCTGCGGTGGCTCTGGCGAGCTCAACAATGGCTGGAACGACGGCGGCAGTGTCTCGACTGGCTAGACGGAGGGCTCAATGGTAGCCTGGGCACGAGTAGGAGGCGAGACGGCAGGGGCTAGGCGACGGGCCTACGGGCGTGCGTCGGTTAACGGGCAAGGGGAGGAGTGCTAGCTATTTCTCTGGTTCTTGAGCTCATTAAACACCTCAACAATGGAGAAAGAAGCTAAGGGAGAAGAAGAAGATGGCTACTGTAAGAGGGGGGGCCACAAAAATATCTAAACACTTAAGTTTTTTGCGCCACCATCCTTGGTTGTCATCCTTAGCCCTTTGCTACATAGAGGCTTCCTCAAGAAGCTTCCCAAACAGCCCAAAATGTTGCAACACCCCCTAGCTACGAATTTTGGACAATTTCCTTCCAATTGGACTCAATTCCTCTTCAAATTGAGCTCAATTGATGCTCGAAAATTCCCAATAAGATTTCCACATCCATCCCATGATTTTTGTTCATCAATTAGTCCAACATGAACGCCAAAAGTGCAATAAAAAACGGCCCTCTAACTTTCTCGGTCCAAAAATGCCTAAATTTGATTTTTCGCCAAAATCTCAGGTTTGCAGAAAAATCTTTAAAGGATGAGTTGACGTTCCTAAAATAAATCGTGACATGACAAAATTTTCAATTTCTGAAATCGGGTTCAAATTCACGGTTAATTTCAACCGGGCGCGATTTTAGCGTGACATAACCTACCGGGTAGCTTTTGGGAATTTTTAGTGCAATTGACCCGTGGTCGATTATTTTCAAGCCACATTTAATTGAAAACAGAATCAGAAATTCGGGATGTCACAAGTCTTCCCCTCTTATAAAAATTTCGTCCTTGAAATTTAAACCTATTACAAATCTTAAACATAAAGGTGGGGGTAGTGTCGTCTCATCGAGTCTTCACTTTCCCAGGTTGCACCTTCTGTGCTGTGGTTTTCCAGACCACTTTAACTAACGGGATTGTCTTGGTGCGCAGAACCTGTTCCTTCCTATCTACAGTCTGAACCGGTCTTTCCACGTACGACACCCTATCGTGCACGTCTAACTCTTCAAAATTTAGCACGTGGGTTGGGTCAGGCTCGTACTTTCTCAACATTGACATGTGGAAGACGTCATGCACTTGCGCCAGTCTCGGCGGCAATGCAAGACGATACGCTAGGGTCCATATTCTTTCCAAAATCTCAAAGGGACCCACGTACCTCGGACTCAGCTTCCCTTTCTTGCCGAAGCGCGAAGTACCCTTCATTGGTGACACTTTCAGAAAGAAGTGCTCACCAACTCAAAATTCCAATGGTCTTCAACGTTTATCTACGTAACTTTTCTAGCGGCTCTAAGCAGTTTTTAATCTGTCTCTGACAACTGCAACTATATCCACTAACTGCTGAACCAACTCTAGGCCTGTGATCTTTCGTTCTCCAACCTCATCCCAACAAACTAGCGTTCTGCACGCTTTGCCAACAATGCTTCAAAAGGTGCCATCTGAATACTTTGCTGGTAACTGTGGTTGTAGGCGAACTCGACAAGATGAAGCTGTTCCTCCCAGCTTCCTTTGAAATCTAGCGCACACGCTCTCAACATGTCCTCGAGAGTCTGAATTGTTCTCTCAGATTGGCCATCTGTTGCGGATGGTAAGCCGTACTGAATTGCAGCTCTGTTCCGAAGGCGATCTGCAAGCTTTTCCAAAAGGCAGCTGTAAATCTCGGGTCTCGATTGGATGTAATCGTCACTGGCACTACATGCACACGAACAATCTGACGCACGTACAATTATCCATATCTATCCAATGCAAGGTCCTTCCGTACGGCGATAAAGTGAGCCGACTTCGTCAGTCTGTCGACCACAACCTAAATGGAATCATTACCCTCGGACTCCTCGGTGAGCCCATCACAAAGTCCATTGTGATGTGTTCCCATTTCCACTCGGGAATCTCGAGAGGTTGCAAAAGTCCTCCCAGCTTACAGTGCTGTGCTTTCACTTGCTGACACGTCAGTTATTTGGCGACATGCTTGGTGATATCCGCCTTTATACTAGTCCACCAAAAATGTTGATGCAGATTTTGATACATTTTCGTATTGCCTGGATGAATGTTGTAAATGCTACGATGAACTTCTGGCAAGATTTCCTCCTTAAGCTCTATATCGTCAGGTACACATAATCGTCATCGGAACCTTAGTGTTCCATCTTCAGAAATCTAAACATCAGCCTTTCTCTTATCGGTATCCTCTTGCAGGATCTTTTGAATTTATGGGTCTGTCAGCTGAAGCGTCTTGATTCTGATTTGGACTTTCGGCTCAATTCGGAGGGTGGCCATGAGATTTGAAAGGTGGCCTACCTCAAGATTGAAAATCGAATCTCGAGCTCTCTCGAGTAAAATCCACTCCTTAACCATCATCTGCGCAACTGAAGATGTCCGACTCAGTGCATCTGTGACCTTATTAGCCTTCCCAGGATGATACAAAATATCACAATCATAGTCTTTCAGAAGTTCCATTCACCGACGCTGTCTCATATTCAACTCCTTCTAAGAGAATAGGTACTTAAGACTTTGATGGTACGTAAAGATCTGCGGAATCTTTCTCCACACAAGTAGTGTCTCCAAATCTTCAGAGCGAAAATAATCGCCGCGAGTTCCAAGTCATGCGTCTGGTAATTTAGCTCATGTGGTCTCAACTGACGAGACGGGTATGCAACAACTCTGCCATACTGCATTAACATGCAACCTAGTCCTCTAAACAACACATCAATGTAGATCTTGTACCCTCAAAGACCAGATGGAATTGTCAACACTAATGTGGCAGTCGGCCTCTGCTTAAGCTCTTGGAAACTATGCTCACACTTATCTGTCCACACAAATTTCTCTTCATTCTTCAATAGTCAAGTCAACGGCGAGGCTAAAGCTGAAAATCCTTCCACAAACCTTATGTAGTATCCTACCAAACCCAAGAAGCTTCTGATCTCTGTCACGGTTGTCGGTCTTGGCGAGTTGATAACTGCTTCAATCTTGGTTAGGTCCATGGAGATTCCTTCACCTGAAACCATGTGACATAGGAAAGCAACACGAGTCAACTAAAACTCGCACCTGCTGAACTTGGCGTATAGTTCATGATTCCTCAGTGTCTGAAGCACCATCCTCAAATGCCTTTCGTGCTCCTCAGGACTTCTCTAGTACACTAGGATATCGTCGATGAACACGAGCACAAACTGATCCAAACACTCTTTGAACACTTGGTTCCTTAAATCCATGAAAGCAACTTGGGTGTTCGTCAAACCAAACGGCATTACAGTGATATCGAGTACGAAACACTGACTTCGGTATGTCCTCATTTTTTATTCTCAGCTGATGATACCCCATCCTTAGGTCGATCCTAGAAAATATCGACGCTCCTTGCAACTGGTCAAACTAGTCGTCGATCTTCGACAACGGGTACTTATTCTAGATCATCACCTGATTAAGTTGTCGATAGTTGATGAAAAAACGCAACGAACCATCTTTCTTCTTCACGAACATAACTTGTGCTCCCCAAGGTGATGCACTGGGACGTATGAATCCCTTATCCAACAACTCTTGCATCTGCACCTTCAATTCTTTCAACTTTGACTACGCCATGCGGTAAGGAGCCTTAGAGATTGGCTCCGTCTCGGGGGCTAGCTCAATTACGAACTCCATCTCCCTCTCTGGCGGCAGGCCTGGCAATTTTTTAGGAAACATGTCTGGAAACTCTTGAACTACTGCAATATCCTCGATCTTCAGCTCCTTAACTGTCGTATCCATGACAGTTGCCAAGTAACCTTGACAACCCCTCTCTAACAAACGGGTTGCCTCAAGCGATGAGATTAAGGTAATCGACGGTCCTCCTCGACTCCCAATAAATTCGAAACTTTCACCCGTTAATGGGTCAAACTGAATCGTTTTATGATAGTAGTCCATCTTAGCTCGTTGTTTGGTGAGCTAGTCCATAGCAATTATTACGTCAAAATCATACATGGCTAGGACTATCAAATCTATCCTCCCCTCTCACTCACCAATCTAACTTGTAACCAGTACAGCCCATCGTAGACAACACCTTATCCTTTAACGGGAAGATATACTAGCCACCGACTCCGACATTTTAGGACTCAATCCTACTGGCGTAACAAATTGCTCAGCTATAAATGAATGAGTTGCACCTGAGTCAAATAAAGCATAAGCAGCATGGTCATTTAGCAAGACCATACCTGTGACCACATCAGGCGAGTCCTCTGCCTACCTTCTAGTGACAGAGTACACCCTTCGTTGTGCTGGAGGTCTATTCAGTCCACCTTGTGGTGCGTTCTAAGGCGCAAACCCCCTATTATGACCCATCGGCGGTGGCGGTGGCAAGCTGTTGCAGTCCCATTGGTCTCCTAGGATAATTCTTGGCTATGTGCCCCTGCTCGCCACACTCAAAACAAGCACCCGGCCTAGAATGGCAGAGGGCTGATCCATGTTGCCTTCCACAGAAGTGACACATGCCCATCTGGCTCGGCATTGACTTACCTATCCCACCCTTCCTGTTGGGCTGAATAGGGTACCTTCCTCTTGTCATAGGTTTCTTCCCAAACCTATTTCCATTCCTATTCAAACCAAACCGCGACCCAGATGTAGCGGCTTGTTCGTTGATTTCTCTCTATCAATTAGGTTCGACCAGATAACGCGTTGTAATCCTTCAGGTCAAATGGCACCAGCGGATTCTTCAGCTCTGGTCTGAGGCCGTTCCTGAACCTTTGAGCTCTATCTTCAGGATCTTCCACTAGTACGGGAGCGTCTTTGCGATAGCTCCACAAATTTAGCCTCATACTAGTCTACTGTCAGTATCCCTTGATGGAGGCATTGGAATTCCTCAATCTTTTGCTCTCGGGCACTGTCAGAAAAGTATTTGCCATTAAAGGCTCTAAGGAAGGAATTCCAAACCGGAACCACGCCTTTAGGAACTATTCTGTCTCTAGTGGACCTTCACTAGGTACTCTCATTACCCTGCGGCTTGTATATTGCCAGGACAACCTTTTTTTCTTCATTGCACATCAACAGTGCAAAGGCCTTCTCTTGGTCTTGTATCCAAAGGGTTGCAGCCTCGGGATCTCCTGCACTCGTGAACCTCGGCGGGTTCAGCTTCAAGAACTGCTCCACGAGCTTGTGCATCGGCCTCTCTCTCCCAACAACCACTTTCTAAGTGGAACTTCGGCAGGTGCGGCGGCAGCAGCAGTAGCGGGGGCAGTAGTGGCGGTAACTTGATTATGGGCCTGCTGCCCCATTAGAGCTCCTAGCGTCTCAAGTGCCTGAACGATCTCGTCTATCCTAGGATCGCCAGGGGCTTTTACCCCAACACCGGCTAGAGGCAGTGCTACTCCACTAGTGTTGACCTGAGCCGGCGCTCTACCACGACCACCTCGGGTACCGACCCTTGTCGACGTCCTACCCCGAGTCACTGGTCCAATGGTTCTCTTCCTAGGAGTCCTCTGCTCCTGATCGCTCATTTTGCAGGATTCTTACAGAACCTGCTTTCCTATTCCACACAGAATTAGAACTTGAGCGATCACCACAAATAAGCTATCAAACAACTATCAAACACATGCATTTGCATAATAAAACGGCTTTTCCTACTAACTATCCCATAACCCAAGGCACCTTACACACTTCAACTACCGACCTGCTTAGATACCACTCCGGTCCGGGATGTCACGCACCGAACCTCGAGCGCGCGCGCATCCCTCGGTGGTCGATAAAATTGTGACGTCCCAGCACGCGTCACCGACCCTTTCTTTCTTTATATTGCATATGCATAAGAGTATAATCAAATCCTCATACAACATAAATATGGGATAGAAAAGCAGGATAACATTTTCACAAAACACTTTTCATAAACAAGCTGAGTTTATATACAACACTAGATTATAAATAAAGGTCTACTCCAAAAAGAAGAGCCACCCAGCTAACTAGGCTCAGCCAAGACCTCTTAGACCTCCAGGGGATCGAGGTCTTCCACGACACCATCACGGGGACCTTCCTTAATCCCATTCATCCCATGGCGAAACCATGCCCTAAATCGATGAGGTGCCAACTGTGGTCGGCCCTCATCGACCAAGATAGTGGTCACTATGAGCTCATGGAGCTAGGGACTCCTAGGGCCAGCGACATAAGTACTCCGTATACCCCCCGGCTTCCCAAAACGTACTAGAGGGACTGCCATCTACAGACTTGAAAAGAATTGAGCCCACGACGGGGTGAGACAACGTCTCAACAAGTTCACCTCCTAAACCCCGATTAGGGAGGAAATACACCTAGGGGCGTCCCAACCACACAGCCACATAACCACACAACCAAAGAGACATAAGGAGTAATCAACTCAATCAATTGGAATGCCACATCTCATATCTCACACAGCCATAAGGGTCCCGATTATAATGCCAAATCGTTATGACACATCCCATACCGTGCCACACAATTTTGTCGCATAATCAAGCGGGGTTAAAACACTCAATCATGCGTTCCAATTTTATTACGACCCAACGGGCCCAGCCTACTCGATGTTCGGCGGTCTTCTAGCGTAACTAGGCATCGTCTCACCCCATTAAGCATGGCAACTTCTACGCGAGACGGCAATCCCGAATGAGCATCGGTCTAGAATCTACTGCGACCGGCATCCGTTGACTAGAGGCATCCCGTATAGGGGCAACGTCCACCCGACTCACATCGGGGACAGGTTCTCATAACCATTCATGCACCTATCCAATCCCCACCAAGAGATCATGCTTTGCACTCAAATGTCCTGATTAAAATAATGTACTTGGCCCATTTTCTTATTATTAAAAAACATATGGTAAAATAATCGTGTGTGGGTACACGGTCGATTTGAACCAGGAAAATTGATATCCTTCCTTTTAAAATCCCAGTGTTTGATATAGTATTTAAAAATAATTTTCAGAGTCAAAACCCGTCACCCAGTAATTTCTAATTAACTACCAAAATTTCCTAATTTTGAAATAAATATTCAAAATCATAATCACCACTCAATTTGCACAAAATAACACTCAATTGTATAAACTAAGCACACCACTGCAATCAACACGTAATTCCGATTATTGGCTATCCCCGTATTATTTTCGAAAATATTAAATAATTAAATAAATTACAAAAAATAATTAAATAATGCAAATTAAATCCAATAAATGCTAACCTAGGCCGGAAACGCTAATCTAGCAACCTAAACAGGCCTAGAAAATTACTGCACCTATCTAGATAATACAATCTATCTAGTCCTTAATTAGTCTATTCTAACCACCTAACATGCATAATTAGGCAATTAAATCGTTAATCTAAACTAACTAACAACCTAATCCATCCTTAGTCAAACTAATCATCTACTAAACTTCATTAAATCCCTAAGCATAGTTTAGCAAGTAAACTCAATGGTTTAGCGGGCCGGTGAGTCCACTACGACGAGGATGCGGAGGTGAGCAGCACTCGAGCCTGCAGAGACACCAGCGGAGGTCCGGACGGGCTTTAAAATGGGCCTTGAAGTCTCAGCTAGGGGCTTTGAATTTGGTCTTACTTTGGGCCGAGAAAGGCTGGATCGGGAATCGGCTAGGGTTGAAATGGGCCAGGCGGGGCAACGGTGGCTGCAGCAGCTCCTGGCCAGCTCGATGGCGGCGGACGGTGGTTGGAACGACAGCGGCGGCATCTCGACTGGCTGAACGGAGGGCTCGACGATGGCCTAGGCGCGAGCAGGAGGCAAGACGGCACGGGTTCGATGATGGGCCCACGGGCGTGCGGTGGTTGACGGGCAAGGGGAGGAGTGCTGCTGTTTCTTTGGTTCTTGAGCTCACTAAACACCTCAACAATGGAGAAAGAAGTTGAGGGAGAGGAAGAAGATGGCTGCTGCAAGAGGGGGGCCACAAAAATATCTAAACACTTGAGTTTTATGCCCCACCACCTTTGGCTGTCATCCTTAGCCCTTTGCTGCACCAAGGCTTCCTTAAGAAGCTTCCCAAATAGCCCAAAATGTGGTAGCACCCCCTAGCCATGAATATGGAACATTTATGTCTTATGAAGTCAAACATTTGAATGAATAAAACAACTCAAAAGGTAAGAAAACTATTTCCTTTGAAGCTTATCAAATTGATCTCGGTGAATAAATATCCTTAGAAGGTGAGGATAGTGATGAAGATAGGCGTTGTTGACACAAAGATTCAAAAACTTCATGAGAAAAGGAGGAAACTACAAAGGGTAATGGCAAATGAAGCTTTCAGATGACAAATAGCCATAAAAGAACATGGACGAATCGAAAGGTAGGGATATCTTTTTCTATGAGTACAGGAAACTAGGACCTATAAAGCAAGAATTCCCATCTCTCAAGAAAAAGAAGGAAAAACATGAAAAGAAGAAGAAAGCGCTGAAGGTGAAATCTAGAAGTGATACCAAATGTGAATCTAGTGATGAAGAAGAAGTAAATCTCTATTTAATGGTTGACTCGGATCATGAGGAAGAAAATGATGTAAATGACTTTGAACCGACTTTTGAAGAACTAAATGATTTTTTGATAGAAATGTTTAAATAGCACAACAAAGCTTCAAAAAAAATTTCTATTTTGAAAATGGAAGTTTATTTATAATCTCACCACTAAAAATATTTCTTGCAAAGTCTTGCTCCACGAATTGAAAAAGGAGTAGGACCCCCAAGGTGAGTGAAGTAAAACATTTTCAAATCAAGAATAGCACTCTGAAGGAAGAAATCTCAAACATCAACACCAAGTTTTCACAAGGTTCAAAAACCTTGAAGCACATTCTCTCAATTCAAATTCCTCATTACAACAAATGTGGTTTAGGATATGAGGGAGATGAAGATGAGAAGAATTATTTTCCAAAAATCAAGGATAGATTGAAAAACAAACCTCCTCTACATTTTTACAGCTATCATTATACAAGACAATTTGCAAAATCTACTGGGAAGCAATTTCTCGATTGCTTGATCTACAATGAATATGGTCATTTCAAGTTGGAATGTCCAAGGGAAAATGAAGCCAAAAAGGTTCACGGGATATTTGATACTAAATCAAAGCCTAATAAGAAGGGACCCAAGCTTATGTGGTTACCAAAGAAAAGATAAGTCTCTTTGATTGTAGGTGATCTAAAAGAAGAACAAGTGGTATCTAGACAGCGAGTGTTCCAAACACATGAATGGGGGCAGTACCAAGTTCATAAATCTCATCACCATGGATGGAGAAACTGTCATTTTTGGAGGAAAAGCTAAAGGAAGTATAATTGGAAATGGAAACACCAAATTGGGAAATCTATTCATTGAAGATGTTTCACTTGTCAAGATTTTGAAGCACAAGCTTATAAGCATTAGCCAGCTATGTGTTAAGGAATATAAAATAAGTTTTGAAGAAGATTAGTGCTTCGACCCCAGCAATGACAAGTCACAATCTTTTGTTGAAATAGGAAATATCTATCTACTTAACATCAACTTTGAGGAAGCTCACTGCCTAATGTCTATGAAAAATGAGTGTGATCTATGGCATAAGAGATTAGGACACATCAATGCAAAGCAGATCCACAAGATATTTTCAAAAATTTTGTTTGTGGTTTACCAAAGATCAGCTACAGCAAGTATGATTCTTGCAATGCGTGTATCTTAGGAAAGCAAGTAAAAAACTCTTTCGAGTCAATAAAATCCATTGCTACTAATAGATCTTTATAGCTACTACATCTGGACTTATATAGACCAACAAGGACAATCGGTCTTGATGGAAGGAAATATTACTTAATGATCATTGATGACTACTCATGATTCACTTGGGTAATGTTTTTATCTCACGAGAATGAGGCATATCATTCATTCAAAAAATTTGCTCAAAGGATTCAAAATGAAAAGGGGATACAACATCCCAACAATCAGGACCGATCATGGAGGAGAATTTGACAGCCAAGATTTTTGTAGATTATTGTGATGAAAATGGAGTTGAACATAATTTTTCCATAGCTAACACACCTCAACAAAATGGCATTGCTAAAAGAAGGAGTCGATCATAACAAGAAATGGCCACAACTATGATAATTGAAAGTAGCATTCCCACTTACTTATGGGCTGAAGCAGTTACTACTGCTTGTTACACATTGAATAGAGTACTACCTCCTTCCAACAACACAAAGCCCTCACAATTAATTATTTTTTTTTTATAAATTTCCTTGTGCTCATGCTTTGCTTTTGTTGCTAATGTCTAATTCCATTTTGAATATAATGTACTTACATGACATGGTTATCTGTAAAGCTCTCATTTTCCTTCTTTTTTTTTTGTTATGTGAAAATATGTCGATATTTCTTTTAACGCATCAAAATAAGGGGAGCATTACATGAGCATTTTGCTAATTTATATTATCACGTCCCGATCCTCGGGCGCGCGCCCATCCCGATTTGGTTGATTAAATAGCGACGTCCCAGGACGCATCACCGACCCTTTCATTTTTATATGCATGCGGAAGCATATATAAAATCCCTTGACAATAAAACAATGGGATAGAAAAGTAGGGCCATATTTTTCAAACCTGAAAAACCACAACCACACTTTTATACAATGCTAACCATACAGTATATATTATAATACTATTAACAAAAGTCAGGTCCTTCACATTATAGGGTTTGCAAGACAGGGGTGGGGGTTCAATCCTCTCCTAGGTCCTCCTCTAGGTCCTCCTCTGAATCCTCCTCCTCTTTGATGATCTCTCCTTCTTCCTCGCTCTAGTCGGAGCCCACGGATGAGTTCACTAGAGAGTCAGAATCGCCTTCGAGCTTGGGATCCTTCGCATCTACCACTGATCCACCCTTAGGTTCAGCAGTACCCTTCTCGAACGCAACCTTCAACGCATACGGTGGTACCTCCAGTTTCGGTATCGGACCCACCCTATGCCCATGATAATAATGGCGATACCACGCCCGATATTCATGGGGCACCTTTTTGGGTTAACCCACGTCTACCTAGACTATGGACTTTATCAGCACATACTCGAGTCCCTCGGGGTGGTGGTGTTTCGGAATGTGGTAACCTATCTCAGTAAACTTCTTGGGTTACCCAAAATATTCAAGAGGGTTTGGAGGGGCTGCCATCTAGGGACCTGAAATGTTATCCCACAATGGGGTGAGACTACGTCTCAGCAAGTTCTACCCCCTAAGACTTGATTAGGAAGAAAATACGTCCTAAGGGCTGCCAAAGCACAACACGGGTCAGGGGACTTACCTTGACCTCAGTTCCTCCCTGCAATTCAGCACAATTCAAATAGACATCCAATCAATCACCACAGATCGAATCATCGATCAATCGACTCAGTCGATTCCATTTTATCGGACCATCACTTGGTCAAAACAATCCTATCTATAAAGTCCGACCGCCTTGTGGACAGATTGCTCTAAGCTGAAAAATAGATAGTAGTTTGCCTCAAGGGCTAATTCATAGTATATCGTTCTTTCTCTAAGATGACAAATAGAGTCATCGAGCCGATATAAAATATTGTTCCTTCTCTATCATGACCTATTGAGTCATCGAGCATATATAGCATACTGTCCTTTCTCCAAGATGACATATAGAGTCACCGAGCCATTATTGCATACCATCCTTTCTTTAAGATGACATATAAAGTCATCAAGCCGATATTGTATATCCTCCTTTCTCCAAGATGACATATAGAGTCACCGAGACGATATTGCATACTGTCCTTTCTCTAAGATGACATATAGAGTCATTGAGCTGGTATAGTGTAACGTTTTGAGAGCACAATCGATTTACCATTTTTATCATAGCCGATAAAAATACACGTGTGTGGGTACACGGCCGGCCTTAGCCAAAATACAAGGTTTTCACTTTTTAACCTCCCACTATTTTCAGCAATCCCAAAACTAGATTTTTGGCGCTGTAGACCGACACCCGGTAATTCTTCAATTAATTACCAAAAATATACATTTTTGGAATTAAATACCCACAAGCACTAATCCCAATCAATTTGCATAATCAGGTACTCAATTAAATAAACAGAGAACACTACTGCAATCAGCACGAAATTTCGGTCACCAGCTTTCCCGGTCTAATTTCCGGAAATTAATTATTAATTAATTAATTAATTAATTAAAGAAATTAATTATTAAATGCAGAAAATGCATACTTACGCCCATAATGCCTAATTATATGTGGGAACGGGTCCGGAAAATTTCCGAGACTCGTTAAATAAATACTATAGTCTATTTACACGCTAATTGCACTAACTATCTACCGAACATGCATCGGCAATTAATTTAAATTCACTAATCTAATCTAACTAACCACCTAATCTATCTTAGCCTAAACTAAACAACCCTTAAGCGTCATTAACCTACTAAGTGAGGATTAGTGAGTTAAACTCACTTGTTTGCGATTCGATCGGCTCAAATCGTCGGGGACGCAACGGGGCTCACTTTTCTCTAAAGCGAGGCCTAACTTTCGGGGCGGGAACAACCTCAAAACGGGCCTTGAAGGCTGTTGTAAACCCACAATTCCAGCTTCTGTTCTAGGCTAGAAAAGTGTGCAACAAGCTCGGTTAAGGGCGGGGATGGACTAAGGAAGGTTGGAAGGGCCCAATCGGGCCTTGGTGGGAACTCATGGAGGTCGAAGGCAAGCCAAACGACTATGGCACGAGCTGAAACAGTGGCTGGGATGCGGGAAAAAGCTGCTGGGGCGTCGTGGTCGCACGGTGGAGGCGGAGGGCACGCGCACGGTGGGTGGGGCGAGGACGGCGCTGCTCAGGCGGTCCGAGCGTCTCGGCGTGCGGCGTGGGCAGGGCGACTCGGCTGTGTCCGGTGGCTCCTCCTTGGCTGCTGGTTCCGAAAATAGCACAAACAAGGGGGAGGAAGGCTGGTCGACAGCTTTGAGGGAGAGAGAGGGGGCAAGAGGGGGCCACCAAACCTTATCTTCCACCTCTTGGTCCCCTTGACGATCCACCACCACCAGCTATCTTCCTTGGCCTTAAATCAACCACCCATGCTCCACCTACAACCTTTGAATTGGTACAAAAGCCATAGGAAAAGAGGAGCTACGAATTTGCTAAGATTTCCTTCCAATTGGACACTTGTTCTTACTTGATTCAACACAATTCGGCCTCAATAAATTCAATCGACACCTCACCGATCCACTTGGTATTTTTCCTCACCAATTGATCCTACTTGCTTCCCAATTGTGCGATAAAAAATGGTCCCTGACTTTTTCTGGACAAAAATGACCTTACCTTGACTTTTTCCCAAAAAGTCGAGGTTTGTAGAAAAATATTCTGAGACTGAGTCGACGCTCCTAGAATTAATTGTGACATGACAGAACTTTCAATTTCTGAAATCGGACTCAAATTCACGGTTAATTTCCATTCAACGTGACCTAGGCTACCGAGTAGCTTTCAGAAATTTTTAGTGCAAATAACCCGTGGTCGATTTTCTTCGAGCCACAATGAACCCACTCGGCACCTTGGCGACTCTCGGTTGTCGTGAAAATCTCGAGGATTCAAATACGGACACAGGGTACGAAAACGATAGAAAAATTAGTCTAGTGCCAGCCGACGAGAATTTTCCAAATTAGTGGAGTCACCCATGTTTAGCCACACATCTCAGTCGAATCGACCTATCTCTAATCCCTAATATGTTTTTAACTATGCCGTAATGGCCTCTAAAGATGAGCACAATTGAATAGCCGATTCCTGGTCGAATTCTCAAGTCTATTTGCCTTAAAATTCCTTAATGGTTTTCCCAGATAGTCTAGATATCTCGAGAGTGATCAGCTTTGAGAATAGCCCTATAGGCGCATCATTGAAATGCTCGATTTATTCAATAGAAAATAGGATCGAAAATCTGGGATGTCACATATATACTATGTCATATAAATGCTCTTAAGAACCTATGATGATCTTTGCCCTTCATTCTTACTCTGCAAAAGATCTTCTAGACCAAAGTCTCCAGGTTATATGAATATGTCATGGAGATCTTATTTACTTTGGCTGCAAATTTTTATCAATATTTATTTTTCACATATGCGGGATAGTTTTGTCATCATAAAAAAAATGGAGGGATTGTTAAAGAAATATCTCCAAGTGATTTTGATGATATCCAAACTATCCTTAGTATAATATTTACTATGGCATATGCATATGCTCGTGACAAGTATTGAAGGCTACATGATGTCCTTGGAATGTTCCAGGTCGTCAAAGATTGCGAAATGTCTTGATACGATTTTTCTATAAATTGCATAAACATACCTGAAGATTATATGATGTTGATGTTTGCATTCGAGGCTATAAATATCAGGTAGATGGTGTTGTGGCAACATTCATCTGATGATGTTCGTTGGTTCAGGAAACTAGCTATTATGGCAATAGATTTGCATGGCCACAGAATCTGAGTGATAACAGAAATCGAGAAGCTAGGTTATCTAACATGTTTGTCAAAAACTGCAGCAAAGGGACAGTAGTAGAAACTATTTTAGGTAGTCTACAAATGTTCAGAAAAATGATTGCATGGATAGTTCTATCATTGGACGATAGCATTAATAGTAACTCTAATAGCTCTTTGCTTTTCCAATCATCTTCTAATAGATAGATTGAATATGGTTATAAAAAAGAAGATTTTAGAAGCTAAATGTTAGAGATGTGCAATACAAAAGACCGAAAATCTGCTATATGTTGTGTTTTAAGCGAAACGCTCTATTTGGACTATTTCTCTAAGTGTTGTATCTTGCTGTCTTAGTAATTGTACTAAAGATTAAGTGTACAAGAGTAAGAGTAGCAGCTAAGTCTCGATAGTGTGATCAATCATGTAAAAGGATAAGTACTTGCAAGTATAACTTTCTAAGCAGATTACTAGTACAATCCAACCCAACTGGTGGCTGTTAGTCTGAAGAGGGGATATAGGCTTAGGGAAAAATTTGAACCATTATACATCCTTGTGTGCTACTATATTTATCTGTTACTTCGACAAGCATATAATACTCTTACAAGCTTAGAAAAATCACCTTCACCTAATATTTACTAAAGATCAGCTATTTTTCGCAAAAAAATTATCACGATTTTTAAAACAATCTATTCACCCCCTCTAGTTTGTGTTGTTAGCCCCCACAATTGTCATTGATAGTGGCACAAATTTGAACAAGTTCGTTGATGAGCTATTCAATGAATTCAAGATTAAACATTTAAATCCATCCTCACCGCCCACAAATAAATAGACAAGTTAAGGTGGTTAATAAGAATATAAAAAATCCTAGCCAAAATAACTAAGAATTATTAGGATTGGCATGGTAATTACCCTATGCTTTAATGGTGGATCGAATGTTGATCTATGCTTCTACTGGGACAACCTCCTTTTCTCTAGTTTATGGCATGGAAGCAATCCTATCTGTGGAGGTGGAAATCCCTTATTTGAGAGTTTTATCCCAAGCGGAGCTATCCGAGGCAGAATGGACACGACAAACTTGAAACAATTGAACCTGATTGATGAAAAGAGATTGAAAGTGTCACGCCCGAAACCTCTAAGGCTGTGACAACCGTTTGGTCATTTGATTGCGACGTCCTAGGAGGCGTCATCGACCTAATTCGTAAAAACATTAAAATGCATAAGTAGAAATGTAAACAAATGTCCAACCATCAATCAAGAGGGATAGTTAAAACGTAATCATATATATATATATATATATATATATATATATATATATATATAAGCTTCATGAGTCATTATCTCATACATAGTGAGTTCAAAATTAAACAACTAGCTTCTTATATCTGACACGCCTAACCGCTTCGTCACGACCTCCTATACAAAGGGGCCTGGGGGTAAACCTATGCCTCTAATACTACGAGAGTGGTCCATCACCACTTAAGCTCCTATGGCCTCTGGCTCCTTAAAGATCAACTCGATGTCTGGCTTGAGGTCAGACACTTCCCCATCAGGAATGTCCCCATCCTTGGCATCCTAGCTGATGCCTCCTCCGGAGCCTCCAACACTCGATGGACCATTGAAACTGCGAGTAGACCATGGCTTCGTTGCCCACTCAAAAATAACATGCCACGAATCGGTGTGGCATGAGGTTAAGCAAGCCCTCATAGACCCAAATAGTCGTGACATATCATGTGTAGTGCGTGTTGGCCCCTCCCACGACCGGGCACTCTGTCACTTACTAACTATGCTCAACAGGGAGTTCAAAATGAATCTGACATAATGGTTTAGCCATTCTTAGGGCCTAAAAACATTTCAACAAACAAATATGAGATAAACTCAATGAACTTCCTAGACTTCGTGTAGGGAAGTCGTTCACCTCGAAAACACCCTAAACGTGCAATTATCTACCAATGACAAAGTATAGCAACGCTCTTCTTACTTTTCTCTCATTATCCTTATAACAACGAATTTACTAATCAAAGCCATCAATATAGACGCACAAGCAATTCCCTAATGTAGATTTCATGCTTTCAAGTCAAGCATATGGATACACATTATGATCTAAGTCACACGCTCATCCCATGAAATAATCTAGACCCAATTACATACGAATCTTAGGCACTTTCCATACACATTTGTCCAGATTATTACGGCCACTCAGGACCTAAGGCCAACCCGAAGGTTCGCAATCATCCAGCGTAACCGAGCATCATCTCGCCCTATCGAGCATGACATCCCGTTGACTTGGGGGCATTCCTGTAAGGAGCTTCATTCCGAAATCCATCCGTGAACGGCATCCTATTGATTTAAGGGCATCCGAACTTAATTGGGTATCATCCTGCATAAAATGTCTCAAGACGGGTTCACACCCTGCGTAAAACGCATAAGGGTTTTAGGTGATCACATGGGCATACCATCATATTATCCATTTCTTATCTTTCACATTTAACCCATGTGATGTGATATGCAACTTCACTTGTCATATGCCTTCATTCCATACATGTACATTACTTATATCACACACATATGCACCATTCACTTCCCACACTCATGACACATATTCCAAACATAATGTTTAACCACTAATTTACATGGCACATATTCCAATTATCATTTTTAATTATTAATCACATGGCACATCATCCAAATGTCATATTTAACCACTAAACCACATGGCACATAACCCAAATAACATATATAACCACTAATCCAAATGGCATATCGTTCAAATATCATGCTTAATCACTAAACCACATGGCACATCATCTAAATAACATAGTTAACCACTAACCCACATGGCACATCATCCAAATATCATGTTTAACCCCTAAACTACATGGCACATAACCTCAATAGCATGGACAACCACTAACCCACATGGCACATCATTCAAATATCTTGTTTAACCCCTAAACTACATGGCACACAACCTCAATAACATGGATAACCACTACACATCATCCAAACAACATGTTTAACCCCTAAACCACATGGCACATAACCTCAATAACATAGTTAACCAGTGATCCACATAGCACATCATCCACACATCATGTTTAACCCCTAAACCACATGGCACATCATCCAAACAACAGGTTTAACCCTTAAACCACATGCATGACAAGTGACCAGGAGCAGAGGACTCCTAGGAAGAGATCTATAGGATCCGTGACTTGGGGTAGGATGCCGACAAGGGTCGGTACCCGAGGTGGCCGAGGTAGAGCGCCAGGTCAGGCCATCGCAAGCGGATTAGTGTCGCCGCAGGTCGGTGCTGGTGTAGCGGCACACAGCGATCCTAGAATCGAAGGGATTGTTTAGGCACTTGAGACGCTTGGGAATTTGATGGGGCAGCAGGCCTAGAATCAAGCGCCACCGCCGCTACCACGGTCGCCATTACGCCGCCAATGCCACCGTTGCTGCCGCCACAACTGCTGCCGCACCTGCTGAAGTTCACGTGGGAACGTAGCTGTCGAGAGGGCGATGCACAAGCTCATGGAGTAGTTTCTGAAGTTGAACCCGACGAGGTTCACAGGAGCCGGCGACCCCGAGGCTGCAACACTCTGGGTCTAAGACTTGGAGAAGGCCTTTGCACTGCTGATGTGCACTAAGGAAGAGAAAGTTGTCCTTGGAGTATATCGGTTGTAGGGAAATGCAAGTACCAGTAGAGAGCCACTAGAGGGAGAGTGATTCCAGAAGGCTCCTTGGAGCCTTTAATAGAAAATACTTTTTTGACAGCGCTAGAGAGCAGAAGATGGAGGAATTTTAGCGCCTCTGTCACGGGATGATGATAGTGGATCAATACGAGGCCAAATTTGCAGAGCTGGCGTAGTATGCCCCGAGACTGGTAGAAGATCCAGAAGACAGAGCTAGGAGGTTCAGGAATGGCCTCAGACCGGAGTTGAAGAATCTACTAGTATCGTTCAACCTGAAGGACTACAACGATTTGTATGAACCGGCCCAATTGATAGAGAGGAACCTAAGTGAGCAAGCTGTCACAACAAGGTCAAGATTCAGTTCGAACAGAGATGGAAATCGGTTTAGGAAGAAGCCCATGACCGGAGAAAGGTATCCTATTCCGTCCAATTGGAGGGGTGGGATAGGGAAGTTAGTGCCAAGCCATAATGGTGTGTGTCGCTTTTGCGGAAGGCGACATGGAGCAGCCTCGTGCCATTCTAGGATGGGTGCTTGCTATGAGTGTGACCAGCAGGGTCACTTGGCCAGATCTGTCCCAGAAAATCGATGGGACCACAGCAGTTGCCGCCGCCGCCACCGATGAGACAAAAACAAAGGTAACGCGCCACAAAATGCACCGCGAGACGGGGCACTATTAGGATGGTGAAAGGGGTAGAAATGAACCGAGCTATGCACTTGAATAGGAGGACAGTGATTCCAATATAATTTTATCAGAGTGGTGCAGCGGAATTTTGGTTAAACTTGTAGAATTTCAGTTTATCGTAATGAAGTCATGGAAAGGAGAATCGCTAGCTAGAGTTGTACTTGAATATTTTGCTTATGTATAACTTTGATGTCATATATAAAAAGGTTTGGCGCAAGGAGCATCTTGTTGTAATGAATCATGTGTTCAAGAAGTATCTGGATCAGTTGGTGATCGTTTTCATCGACGATATCCTGGTGTACTCGAGAAGTCCTGAGGAACACGAAAGACAGTTGAAGACAGTACTTCAGACTCTGTGGAATCATGGACTGTATGCCAAGTTCAGTAAGTGCGAGTTTTGGTTGACTCATGTAGCTTTCAAAGGTCACATGATTTTAGGCGAAGGAATCTCCGTGGACTCGACCAAGATTGAAGCAGTTATCAACTGGCCAAGATTGACGACAGCGACAAAGATCATAAGCTTTTTGGGATTAGCGAATTATTACAGAAGGTTCATGGAAGGATTTTTAGCTTTATCTTCACCTTTGACTCGACTGCTGAAGAAGGAAGAGAAGTTTGTGTGGACAGGTAAGTGCGAGCATAGTTTCCAAGAGCTTAAGCAGAAGCTGACTACCGCACTGGTGTTGACAATACCATATGGACCTAGAGAATACAAGATCTACAGTGATGCATCGTTTAGAGGACTGGGTTGCATGTTAATACAGCATGGCAGAGTCGTTGCATACGCGTCCCGTCAGTTGAGATCTCATGAGTTGAATTACTCGACCAATGACTTGGAACTCGCAGCGATTATCTTCGCCCTGAAGATTTTGAGACATTATTTGTGTGGAGAAAGATTCAAGATCTTTACAAACCAATAAAGTCTCAAGTACTTATTCTCTCAGGAGGAGTTGAATATGAGACAGCGTCGTTGGATAAAACCCCTTAAGGATTATGATTGTGATATCCTGTATCATCCTGGAAAGGTTAATAAGCTTGGAGATGCATTGAGTCGGAAGTTTTCCATTGCGCAAATGGTGATTAAGGAGTGGATCTGACTAGAAGGAGCTCGAGATTCAGTTTTCAAATTTGAGGTAGGTCACCTTTCAAATCTTATAGCTACCCTCAAAATTGAGCCGGAAGTGCAGATCAGGATCAAGACACTTCAGTTGACAGACCTAGATATCGATAAGATCCTGCAAGAAGATACAGACATGAGAAAGGCTGATTTTCATATTTCTGAGGATGGAACACTGAAGTTTCGTGGACGATTGTGTGTACCTGACGATGCAGAGCTTAAGGAGGAGTTCTTGTCAGGAGCTCATCGTAGCAGTTACAGCATTCATCTAGGCAATAAGAAGATGTATCAGAATCTGCGTCCACATTATTGGTGGACCAGTATGAAGGCGGATATCGCCGAGCATGTCGCCAAATGTCTGACGTGTCAGCAAGTGAAGGCACAACACTGTAAGCCAAGAGGACTTCTGCAACCTCTCGAGATTCCTGAGTGGAAATGGGAACACATCACAACGGACTTTGTGATAGGCTTACTAAGGAGTCAGAGGGGTAATGATTCCATTTGGGTTGTGGTTGACAAATCGACGAAGTTGGCTCACTTCATCGCTGTACGAAAGGACTACGCAGTGGACATATATGCAAAGTTGTACGTGCGTCAGATAGTTCGTCTACATGGAATGCCACTGATGATTACATCTGATAGAGACCCGAAGTTCATGGCAGCCTTCTGGAAAAGTTTATAGACTACCTTGGGAACGAACCTGTAGTACAGTACGGCCTATCATCCGTAGATAGATGGCCAGTCTAAGAGGCCAATTCAAACTCTCGAGGACATGCTGAGAGCGTATGTACTAGACTTCAAAGGAAGCTAGGAGGAACAGCTTTATGTCGTCGAGTTTGCCTATAACAACAGCTACCAGCAGCGTATTCATAGGGCACCGTTTAAGCATGTATGGCAGAGCGTGCAGAAGACCAGTGTGTTAGGATGAAGTCAGAGAACGGAAAATCACAAGCCCAGAGTTAGTTCAGCAGTCAGTGGATGCAGTTGTAGTTATCAGGGATAGATTAAAAATAGCCCAGAGCCACCAGAAAAGTTCTGCAGATAAGCGTTGAAGACCTTTGGAATTCCAAGTTTGTGAGCACGTCTTTCTGAAAGTGTAACCGATGAGGGGTACTTCACGCTTTAGCAAGAAAAGGAAGCCGAGTTCGAGGTACGTAGGTCCCTTTGAGATTCTGGAAAGAATATGGACTCTAGCGTATTGTCTTGCATTGCCGCCAAGACTGGCGCAAGTGCATGACGTCTTCCATGTGTCGATGTTGAGAAAGTATGATCCTGACCCGACCCACATGCTAACTTTTGAAGAGTTAGACATGGACGACCAAGTGTCGTACGTGGAGAGACTAGTTCTGATTGTGGATCGGAAGGAGTAGGTTCTGTGCACCAAGACAATCCAGTTAGTCACAGTGGTCTGACAACACCATAGTAAGAAGGAGCAACCTAGGAAAGTGAAGACTCAATGAGATGACAATACCCCCACCCTTTTATTTAAGATTTGTAATGGTTTAAATTTCGAGAACAAAATTTTTATAAGAGGGGAAGTGTTGTGACATATTGATTTTCTGATTCTGTTTTCGATTGAATGAGTTGGGCTTTTCATCGACGCGCCTATAGTTCTTTTCTCTGAGCTGATCACTCACGAGATAACTAGTCTATCTGGTGAAGCCATTAAGGAATTTAAATGCAACAGCCTTGAGAATTCGACCAGAAATAGACTGCTCGACCGTGCTAATCTGCAAGGTCAACACGACCTTGTCAAAATCGATCAAAGACCAAAGATAGGTAGTTTCGACAAAGGCATGTGATTAAAGTGTGGATGATTCCACCTAATTGCAAAATTATCGTCAAACAGCACTAAACCGATTTTTATGTCATTTCTATACCTTGTGCCCATATTTGAAACCTCGAGATTTTCATGACAACCGAGAGTCGCCAATGAGTTGAAGATACACAATGTGGCTCGAAAATAATCAACCACGGGTCGAATGCGCTAAAAATTCCTAAAAGCTATCCGGTAGGTTAGGTCACACTAAAATCACGCCCGGTTGAAATTAACCGTGAAATTGAAACCGATTTCTGAAGTTTTGTCATGTCACGATTTATTTTAGGAACGTCGACTCATCCTTCGAAGATTTTTTTGCAAACCCGAGTTTCTGTCGAAAATTCAAAGTTTGGCTATTTTTGAATGAGAAAATTAGAGGACCGTTTTTAGTTGGATTTTTGCCATTCCAGTTGGTTCAATTGGTGAGGGAAAATTGTGGATATGATGTTAACACCTTGGCTGGGATTTGTGGGCATCAATTGAATTGAATTGGAGAGGTTTTGGATTGAAATTGGATGGGAAATGTCACAAATTCGTAGGTCCTTGGGGCAGCAACATTTTGGACCATTTGGGAAGCCTGTTTGGGAAGCCTTGGAAGGGAAAGTGGCTAAGGATGGTGGCTGAGGATGGTGGGGGCAAGTGATGAGTGTTTAGGATATTTTGTGATGGCATTGAAGGCTTGTGGTCCCCCTCCACCTGCAGCCCTCTTCTTCCTTCTTGCTGCTCATTTCTCCATTTTTGTGCTAAGTGAGAGCTCTAGAAAACCAGAGAAAGCTAGCCAAGAGACCAGCCATCCCGTTGACTGCCCCTTGCGGCCTCGTGTGCCGTCACTTGCCGCCGCGAGCCGCGCCGTCTCTCGCTTGCACGTCCTCCCGTCCGCGTGTCTGGTCGTCGTCCCGGCCCGAGCGCCCGGTTGCCGTCAAGCTCGCTTGGAAGCCGCGCCACCTTTGCCGTCCAGCTGCCGTCCCGCCCTGCCGTTTTCCTCGCCGTCCGACCGCTCGATCAGCCCCTGCAGCCTAAGAACAGAAGTTGAACCTTAGCCACGGCTAAGGCTTTGTGAGCCTTTTCGGCCTCTTTCGGGCCTCATTTGGTGTCGCCGCAAGCTTGTGTTCCACTCACCATCGCGTCGCCGTTGCCGTGAATTCACCAGCCCGCTAATCCGATGAGTTTACTCACTAAACCTCACTTAGGGGGTTAATGATGCTTAAGGGTTGATTAGATTAGGTTAAGTATGGCTTAGGTGGTTAGTTAGATAGATTAGTGATTTAGTTGCTTAATTAGGATTGTTAGGTGGTTAGATTAGATTAATTAAGGGCTAGATAGATTGTACTATTTATGTGGATAGGTGTGTTATTTTTCTAGGCCCGTTTATGTGGTTATATTAGCGTTTCCAGCATAAATATGCATTTATTGAATTAATTGGTATTTATTTAATTAATGTTACTATTTATTTAATTATTAAATATTTTTCGAAAATTATACCGGAATAGCCGGTGACCGTAATTTCGTGCTGATTATAGTGGTGTGCTTAGTTTATACAATTGATTGTTAGATTATGCAATTGAGTGATGATTGTGACTTTTGAGTATTTATTTCAAAATTATGAAATTTTGGTATTTAATTAGAAAATACCGAGTGTCGGGTTTTGACACCAAAAATGCTTTTAAATACTATATTAAATAGTGGGATTTTAAAGGAAGGATGATCATGTACCCACACACAATTATTTTCACCGGGTGTTTTTAATACGAAGAAAATAGGCCAAGCACAATATCTTAATTGAGGCATGTGAGGGCGAAGCACAATGTCCTTTGCCGAAATTGAGGCATGAGAACCTGTCCCCTATGTGCGTCGGGTGGACAATGCCCCTATATGGGATGCCCTAACAATGGATGCCGGATCGCGATAGAGGCCAGACCGAAGCTCTTTCGGGAATGCCGTCCTTGATGTGCGTCGGGTGGACGTTGCCATGTTCAAGGGATGAGACGATGCTTGGCTACGCCGTAAGACCGATGTGCGTCGGATAAAACTGCCTGTGCGGGTAGTAATTAATTGGAACGCGTGATTGGTTGAGATAGACATACCTGATTATGGGACAAAATTATGTGGCACGGAATGGGACGTGTCATAATGATTTGGTCTTATAATCGGGACCCTTGTGATTGATTGTGATGTGAGTGAGATGTTCCAATTGCTAGGTACATCTATTATATGCATCTGTGATATGAATTGTACTGATGTGTAGGAAGGAGCGGAGGCGAGGTGAGTCTCATTGGTTTGTAGTTAGGCTACCTATAGGCGTATTTCCTTCCTAATTGGAGTTTAGGGCGTGAACTCGCCGAGACATTGTCTCACCCCATCGTGGGTTTATCTTTTCAGGGTCATAGCGTGGAGGATCCAAAGCCGGAAGCTGAAGGGTCCAAAGTGTAGATAGCCTGGACGTTTCTTTTCGAGTAGACCACTATGTATAAACTAGTTTGTTTATAAAAGCGTGTTTGAGTTGAAATTTGGTTGTTTTGCTTTTCTATCCCATGTTAAGTGTTGTCTGGGGATTGTTTATTATACACTTCCGCATGTGCAATAAAATGAATGGGTTGGCGACGCGTCCTTGGACGTCACAAATTTTATTGACCACCGAGGGATGTGCACGCACTCGAGGCTCGGGGCATGACAAAAATAGTAGGAAAAATGGAAGAAACAAGCTTGAAATGGTGATGAAAGTGGCTATGGGGTTCGGTGGTGGTGAGGGGAGAGAGAGAGTAAGCTTGAGAACAAACAAGTGAGGAAAAATGAGAGAGAATGAGGGAGAGAGAGAGAGTCGGTGTGTGGGGAGAGAGAAAGGGAGGAGAGAGAGAATTCTTGTCTTTCATTAAAGCCCCATCACTTCCCTTGTCTCTTGTCCATCAAGGTTGCCCAATTTAGATGCAAGATCTAGCATTAAATGGGAGGATTTGCACTCAAAGTGGTAGCCTTTTTCCCTCTTCTTTGCTGCCCAATGGTAGCCTTTTTTGTCCTTTTGTCTTTAGTCCAATGGAAGGGCACTTCGGTCATTTCACCAAGATCTTGCACTATTCATGTTCTTTCGTGCATTTAATGCCAATATTGTATCAAAAAGGGCTTGATGGGCTTTAAGGGGCCCATGGGCCTCCCTTGGCCACCCACCCCTTGGACATGTGGGCCTTGGGCCGGGCCCAATGGGTCATTGTTCGTGGCCTATTTCCACTTTTCCACACTTATATACCCTTGCTGATGAAAAACCAAGTTTTCCCCCCAAAATGGCCTTTCTCAAATCCTTGTGGCCTATCGATTTTCAAGACACTCTCATTCGATGATCACTTGCCGGAATAAGTCTATTTTGAAAAATCATGTCAGAACGAGGATGTCACAAAAAGCTATTTGCCATGGTCATTTTTACCAATAGAGTGTAGCTAGGTCTTTTAATTGAAAAGTACGGCCGAGACATTTCGAAGTAAACAATCTAGTCTTAAGGAAGCTTTTGCCAAATGTTCCTGATCTTGAGAGCATGTTTTGAACAAGGTACTTCCTAGAGGTTCCTTAATCCTTGCAGAAATGGATGGTTGTGAGTTTTCTAAAGTAGTAAATTCTAATGTTGTCAAGAAGTAATTTCCCATAGAACCTATTGTTTTATTCTCTAGATTTCAAACATTTTCATGATGAAAAAATTGCTTCAATTAAATTGATCGCATTTGTTATAAATCTTGCATGATCATTTTGATTAAGGTAATCATTTCTCCAATGAATTGCTAGAGATGAATTGAATGTGTTAAATGGGATGCAACGAAATGATAAAAGGGAAGCCTTGCACCAAACACTATCCCATATAAGAACCTCCGGTGAGTTGAGTGGAAAGATTTCATGCACATAAGGTAAATGGTTATCTTGCAAAGGGTATGATGGCCAAAAATGATAAGAGACATTTCATTTCAATGCCTCAAACACTACAGATATATCCATTGTTTAACCTTTGAAATTTGTCAGGGCTAACAATACAACTTAAAGGAGGGTGAATAGATTGTTTGAGAACTATCAAAATCATTTGTGGATATATCAAGTTGAACTTCAAACATTGGCAGAAATAGATTGTAGACATCAAGTACAAGTGCTCTTATTAATAGAATGTCATAATAATGATCAATTAATGCAGATAGCAAAGAGATGGAAGAATCACAAGTAGATATATAGTGGTTCGGCTTTATCCCCAAGCCTGCATCGACTTTCTAAACTAATAGCCACAAGTCAAGCTGGATTGCACTAGTAATCTGTTTAAGAAGTTACAATTGGCACACTGATCCTATTACATGATAGATCATGCTATTAGGACTGAGCTGCTACTCTTAATCTTGTACACTTGATTTTTCACACGATTACTATATGGAAAGACTTTCATAGTGAAGATCTTTCGAGAGAACAAAACAACATCAATAAAGAAAGTGGCCTAGAGCAAATATTCGGATTCTACATTGTGCTCTCTAAAATTTTGGCCTAGAAGTTCTTCTCTTAAATAGACATCTTTGAGATGCTTTGGAAGATCAATTAGCCATTAGAATTCTGTCGGTGCTCCTAATTGAGACAGTACTGCTCATATAGTACTTTTTCCTAAACATTTGCAGACTATCCGAAAATAGGTCCAATAGCTACTGTCTTAATGCTAATTGCTCTAACATTTATGATAGACACCTATTCTTGTGCCGGATAAACTTCCTGATTTCTGTTGCACATTTCCACCTAAGTAACAACTATAATCTTTTCTCCAATGAACGTCTTCACATGGTTGTTGTTCAAACATCACCAATGACATATTATTTCTAGCATTGACACAAACATTATCATTAGCTGATCTTTAGGTCCGTTGGTGCTATTTGCGGGAAACTATATGGACGACTTGTGATCAATCATTCAATGATCCCTTTTGATTATCTCAACTTCCAATGACATCACCTTGATGATAGATTGACTATGGTACTTTCAAGTCATCATGAACACCTGTCATCTTTGACTTGTTCTCCTCATTGTCAAGATCTTCATCTTTGTACCTAGTCTTTGCTGAACTCGTAGTCATCAATATCATTACAATCTTCCACCCCATTTGTATGAGGCAACTACTCTTTGCCACTAATTCGCTGCTTCAATAACAATCCATTGCACCCGATCTTTCTAGTCCTTCCAAGCATATTAACAATTTTGACTCTATGAAACTATTCATCTTCATGGTCCTTCCAAGCTTTATCAAACATCTTCATTTTAGGCTTGTTCACCTCTCTAGGTCCATCTAACTGTTCACTTGATCTTTGTACCTCAAAGCCATCATGAGCATCCTCATTCTTCTCGGCTTGTTTACCCTCGATCAAGGTCCTTCTAAATGTTCACCTTATCTAAAGATCTTTCAGCTCGTAGACATCTTCATCGCCTAATACCTTTTTTACCTTAAACATTAGTAGAGCACTTAAGACAGTGGCAGAGTACTTCTCATATAAGAATTTCTGGTGTTATTTATAACAATATCTTCATTTCGGCCTATGCATATATCAACTTGTACCATCTGACCAGCACACATATTAGTAGTCTTTGATTGTCTTTGTCATCTTCAAAATAACATAGGGACTTTCCCAACAACACCCACACGTGTGGAGAATTTTCTAAACTACCCCTATCAAGAACCACCACACATCAAGGCAAAATGGAGGTAAATCGGTATCATAAGGTGAGGTAAATAGATAGGAATTTTCTTGCTTTCACTTGCATCAATCTTCAAGTAATACTATTACATTGAATTCATAAGGCAATTTAAGTGCCTGAGGATGGCGAAGAGCAATTTTTTCTTTGTCCTACACACCTTTATCCATTGCATAGCCCACTTGATCTGCAAATTCATTTATTTAAACCCAGTTGATGATCATCCCCTACACTGGGACAAAGCAAAAGGCAATTGTTCAAGAAGCTTGATCCACAGCACCTATAGAAGACAAGGAATTTTGAAAGTTCAGGTGTCAAGTCATTTATTATAGATAATCCACAGTGTGGATGATGTATGCATTGTCTATCAAAAGTCAAGTCAAAAATAGAACTAAGGGGCATGAAAAAGTAGTGTGCGTAGTAAAAGCAAGGCCAATACCCATAGACATAAAAGCCAGAGAAAAATTGAAGAATAAATGAGAACTAGTGGCACAAAAAAGCAGTGTGCCCGATTAAAATAAGGCCAATGCCCATAGAAGAAAATGAAAAAAAGAATCAAGTATGTGTAGAAAGTTGTACCCCCAATGGAGTAGTACTTGAAGAGCACAAATGCGAAGGTGTCATAGTCAATGGAGCATAATGAAGAAAATACCTGATAATGGATAAGAAGACTAATGGCAATGCCAAGATGATCACCAAGTCTCACCCTTACACACACATTTTGATCTTAACGATCCTTTCGTTTCTCAACATGTGAATCTAGCCTATGTTACGTCCCTTGCAAAGTCTCTTCAGATTATGGCACTTGAATTAATGTAAGAATTCATATGTTTATAAGTATCACTCAAAGAATTGTGAGCAAAATTGTTTCTATCTCATTTCATAGATTTCTTGACTTTTAAACCAAGAGATGATTGGGGACTACCATTCTTTCAACGACCTTGACTTAAAGAGTCCCCCTTGTTGAGCTGTTGACCAAGCCTACATTATGATCCCTGTTAAAGCCCATCTCAAATTGGTAAGATCGTACTACTTATGAGAACAATTGAAACCTTTTTTGGCATGATGTTAGTGAGATGAGCGGTTCTCATTTTCCCGTATCAATAATTAGGACAAAATAACATTTTCAATAAGAATGAGTGAAAAGTCCTTTTAGATCAAAAGGTCCCCCATTTGACACATTCATGACACTCATGTGCTCGAAATAGATTATTCTTCTAATCTCCCGGTGGAAATTTGATAATGCAGACTTGATAGAAATTGTCATGCATGAGCCTCTCTTGAATTGATCTAGTTTGATGCATGTGTTGTTAGTGAACATAAATGCATGGTACCTCTCCAATGACCAAGTTTTTCAGGAGACATATTCTCAAGGATCAGAGATGTCATTAGGTGAGTATATTTCTATCATGCTTCAAACACTTGTCATTGTGTAGGTATTCCCTCTCAAGCACAATGACACTCGACTTGTTTGAGCTATTCCCCCCAAAGAATTTTTTCTAGATTCAATCACAACTCAGGCGATCAAAGATAGTTTTGTTGCCTGAAGAAACAACCAATTGCCGCATCAGGAAAGGTTCAGGTTCTAGTCAAGTGACATATGCTATTGTGCTGGGCAACCAAAGAAAGGTTCTAGTCATAGTCAGGCAAAACCCTCATTGTCATATCGGGTGACCGAAGAAAGGTTCAAGTCCTAGATAGATGATTTCTCTTGCTACATCAAGGTGACTGAAAATAGGTTTAGGTCCTAGACAAGCAAACCCTCATTTTAGGTGACAGAAGATAAATTTAGTTCTTGGAAAACATTGTTGCTCTGACAAGTGACCGAACATAGGTTCGAGTCCTAGAAAAGTAACTCCCCCATTTCAGGCTATTGGAGAAAGGTTCGGGTCCTTAATAATATATCCATTAGTGTAAAAGGTGACTAGAGATAAGTTTGAGTCATGAAAAAATAATTTCTCATCAAGGTGATCAAAGATAGATTCGGGTCCCAGACAACAAAACACTATTGTACCAGGCGACGTAAGATTGGTTTGAGTCCTGGAAAAGTAGCTTTCTTCTACAAGAGTCCATTGCCATGCTAGGCAATCGGAGATATGTGCGGGTCCTAAACGTGCAACATAAATAATCATGAATTACTCTACCCTCCTTATAAGGTAAGTGATTTCAGGTATGTATTATCCGCTTTAGCATGCATTGCATTATGAACTGTGATTCATGGTCCCACAAAAATAACATTCATTGCATGTGCATGGTCAAAATTTAGGTCTCAATTTCTCTTTGAATGCAATTTCTACAAGGTCACCTTCAAAAGGGGCAACTGTTGATATTAAATTTTGGTGACCTAGTCAGTCAATTATTTTATAGAAAATTAGAGATTAATTTTTAACGCCTAAGAAAAAAAAATAGAATTACATTTATTATTTAGTTTGTATTTTTCATTAATTGCATTCCAACTTGCAACTACCCATTGCAAGGAATTTCATTCTTACAAGTAAATGCTCAAGACCCAAGTAAGCTTACAAAGTTCATCATGATCAAGTGCTTTTTGGGTCGTCTCAGACCTTGCAATTGAACTTTATCCCCCAAATATCTTGAAACTTTTATTTTACTTTAAATACAAAGGATTTACTTGTTACTAATATAGTCTAGCCTCTGCTCTTCTTTCTTTAGACCCCTTGTTTCACTCCGATAGTATCATAAATCAAGTCGATAAAGAGGAAATGGCTGCATTTCTATACTATTAAGTAAATAAAATAGCTAAAACAATATCTGTCTTAAGTCACGTTACTTATTCTACTGGATCTTACGGAGCCTGTTCATGTACGATATGATTGGGTTTGATCATAGATCATAGAAAAGATTCTCTTCAAACAAACCAGCCTAGCATTGCACCAATGGTGGATGATTTTGAGTTTAAAATTCGATAATTTGAGCCTATAAAAATGGGCAAAATTCAGCCAGCAACAGGGGAACATAGTGGCTGAAATTCACATGGAAGATGGGCCAAATTGAGCCTAATTTAATCTAGTCTTAGCCCACATGATTTAATTAACAATAGATTGTGAGCTTAATTTAGCCCATTAAGGTTTAATTGTAATTTAACCTTAGTTATTAGAGCCCATTATGTTAGAAAGCTTAAGCTAAGCCCATAATAGCGGAATAAACCTGGGTTAACGTTATATATAGGATATTATGCCTCACAAACTAGAGGTGGGCAACCAAAATATTAGAGTATATTGAGTGATACCTGTGAGAGATTGAGAGAAAGGAGAGGGAGAGTTCCCTCAGCTACCCTTGGTTGACACTTGTCTCGACACAGCCCACCACCATGCTATCACTGTCCATGACATAGCTGCTGAATTTGAGTCCAAGCTACTCCTTCCCTTCGTCGACACAACGCTGCTTTCCTCTATCCGGTTGCCTCCGTGCTGTGACCCTGCAGTGACTACTGTCGCTGTCTCGACATCCCAACTGTTGTTTGCTGCTGACCAGACTCGATCTGCTGTCCCTAACCATGACAATCTGCTACTTCCTAGCTACTGCCTTGAATCACCTGCTGCTACACCGAGCTTGATGTCGTTGCTTCTAGTCCACAGGACAACGCCTATACCACCGTGCCTATCACTCTGAGCCCGACGAGCCACCTGCTGTGGCCATGTCGAGCCAAGCCTGAGCTGCCATCCCACAAGCTCGACGCCACACCTCTAATCCTGACGTTGCTGCCGATTTGTGACCTGAGTTAAGCCACTGCCTCGATGAGCTTGGCATGATTGAACCACTGCCATCCACCAACTGGCTGCTTTTATTTGTGATCCGCCCCCAAACCATCACCATCATGCCACCCGTGACCCACGCCACGACGCCTTGATGCAACAGAGTTATAAAGCTGTGACGCCGAGCTACTGTTCTCCCTTTGATGCCGTTGTCTGTAACGTCTTGAGCTCTTGTCCCTCTGCTTGTTGCTTGGCCGTCTCGCCTCTAGAGCCTGACCCAAGCCATTGCCAACCTCGTTAAACCCCCACGTTGTGGAGCTCGTCCTCAAACCGAGCGATCCGTTGGAATTTCTATTTTGTAGATCCATTGGCAGTGAGCTCGCCGCTCGCTGCCGTTCACTGTCGTGGAGCTGATTGTGATCCCAGTCCAATTGCATTGCATTCAAAATTGAAAAGTAAATCCTCAAATTAGGTAAGATCCTTATTTTAGTAGATTTGAAATATTTTATTGCCTATTTGAGTGATTTGATATATTCCATTAGATATTCTATTTGACAATGGATATCCACGACATCCAAAGATACCACTCCAAGTTAGGAAATTTTCCTAACTTAACAATGCACTTGGATGGCCGTCCCATCTCTAACTATGAGATACGATGCCCAATGATATGGAAAATCTTTCATTTTATCCACAATCATTCATATACAATCGTTGATTTACTCATTTCCAAATTTAATATATGACCTTCCATCAATATCCATAGTCACTTGAATATGATCATTGATTTATTCCATTTCCAAAGATATGTCAGATAATCTTTATGCATTGCATTATTTAATTGAAAATCCATCCATTGTTCGATTGTTTCCACAAAAAGAAGACCCAAAAAATAAATAGAATTGGATTTTATTTTTGCTAGTCAGCTTTCTTATTTAATATTAGATTGCATGTTTGAATTAGGCAATCTATTTTTTCCGAATTTTCTAAATTAAAAATACTAAAAACATTGCTTTAGGATAAGTTAGATTTCCTTTTCTTAATTTAAATTGCATGTTTAGATATAGGGTATTTTTAATTCCGATTTTTAAATAAAAAATACAAAAAAATCATTCGCATGTGATGTAGAATAAGAACATTTGTTGTATGTCATTTAGTAGTTACATGTTAGAATAGTTGCATTAATATTTGCCAGTTGTTAGATTATGTCATTTAATTAATGTCTTGTGACATATAGTTTGCATGTTGGGTTACATGTCACATGATATTTTTGTATGTCATCACATTGCACTGCAATAGATTAGATTTCATTAAAGTAAGTGAAAGCCCCCCAAAAAATTTGAGTGATTGAGTATTAATTAGAAATCATATCTAGGATTGCTAATGTGATTTTAAAGTCAACCTCACATATGCTTTCGTTACTATGAGGTAAGTCTTGTAATTTATTTATTACTTTATAATCACCTCACATGTTAGGGAGTAATAAAATAAATCTAAAATGCCTGCTAAACATTTTTTCATAAATAGAATGATAACGAAAATGTATTAAAGAAATCTAGTGTAATCAAGTTTGTATACCCAAAATCTCTTTTTCGTCGAAGCGAATTGTTTCCCCCAATGCTTTTCTTGGGTTTATCCACTATAAATTGATTAGTGGTGACTCCTAAATAAAAATGATTTGCATGTTAAGAACTTGAACCCTAAGGTGTGAATTGGTAGGGTTTTGGAAAGCTTGAGTTAATCTAGACTTAATAATCCATTAGCCGAATCCTTAGGTGGTGCACAGAGAGGGTAAGGTTGCAACACCTTTGTAACGGCTATTTTCTTCTTTTCTAACGTTCTAATTAGTTGATCAAGTAGCCATCACATTGCAGAACTAAATATCAGCACAATCCCATATCCATAATCAAGACGTGTAGATTATTACTAGCCTATTGATTTTGCCCATTGATAAGCCGTGTGGATGACTAACAATCAATCATCCAACAATTCTCTTGAGGATCTCAACTTCCAAAGACGTCACATTGTCATCATGACCACCACATCATCTTTGATTCATTCTCCTTCCAATCAAGATCCTCATCCTTGTACCTAGTCTTCATTGTACTCACATAGGTCATTGATATCATCGTAGTCTCCTACCTTATCTGTATAAGACAATTGCTCTTTTCCAATAATTTGATGCTCTGATAACAATCTGCTACACCCAATAATGATGCTAATCTTTCTTCTAATCCTTTCAAGCATATTAGCAGTTTTGATTCCACCAAACTATTCACCTTCATGGTCTTTCCAAGCTTTACTAAATATGCTCGTTCTAAGATTGTTCACCATCCTCAGGTCCATTCAACTGTTCACTCGATTTATATACCTCCAAGTCATCTTGAGCATCCTCGTTCCTTTGACTTTTTTTACCCTTAATCAAGGTCCTTCTAAATGTTTACCTTATCTAAAGATACTTCCAGCTCATTGACATCTAGACGCCCACTTGTTCACCCTTGATATTGGCCGTGATTCCTCGATATCGGAATTGCACTCTTGACAATAGCATAGCACTCCTCATATCGGAATCACTTGGTGTTGTTTATAACATTATGTGCATCGTGGCTTTATGTGTCTCATCTGGCACTACTCAACCAATAGAGACATCAATAGCCTTTTATTGTCTTTGTCAACATCAAAATAATGTAGGAGATTTTCCAACAATCACCATATAGGTGACTTCCCTAACACAATTTGGACGAGGTTGGAGATAAAGATGCAGTAGAAATAAATATTAAATCTTGTCAAGCTTTTATACGCTTCGAAAGAGGCAACAATTCACAACTAATGATCCAAAGATTGACGGCCTAGAAAGACAATGATTCGTGAACCATGTTGGTTGAAGCAATGTGTGAAAACATTGCAAAGTGAAGAGGAGTATACGTAAAAAACACGGGACGAAGCATCAGGGATACAATGCACACCCTATATTATCTCGCGAACAAGGCAATTTGTGCTATTCAAATATTGAAAAGAATTAAAGATCATTCAATTCTTCTAAAAGGGGTATATGTTTACACCAAAAATTAACCAAATCATTATAATTGACATGGCATTGATTTGGGTATATGACCTGAGATTAGGTAAGTTGTCAATATCGATGGTCTAATCTCGGGTCATACTGGTCATAGGAGTGTTGGGAAAATCATTATGTTGTTTTAAGATGACAAAGAAAATCAAAGACTACTAATATGTCTGTTAGTTGAGTAGTGCCAAGTGATATATGCACAAGCCAACATGCCGATGATGTCATAAACAGCATTGGAGATTTTAGTATAAGTAGTGCTCTGCCACTGTCAAGGTTACTCTGCCAATATTTAAGGTGAACAAGGGCATGAAAGATGTCTACAAATTGGAAGGATCTTAAGACAATATGGAAACTGGAAGGACTTTGATCAATGGTGAACAAGTCGAGAAGAATGAAGATGTTCGCGATGGCTTAGAGGTACAAAGATTATGTGAATAGTTGGATGTACCTGATGAGGTGAACAAGCCTTAAACAGAGATATTCTATAAAGCTTGGAAAGACCATGAAGGTGAGCAGATTGATAGAGTCAAAATTGCTAATATGCTTGGAAGGACCAGAAAGATCAACATAGTTATTGAGTGTAATAGATTGTTGACTAAGAGTAGCTGCCTTATAGAGACGAGGTAGAAGACTATAACAATACCGATAATCTTTATGAGTTCAGTGAAGATGCGGAACCAGCGTGCATATGTAGCATCCTTGGAAATCTTTGGAAACTGACTTAGTGAAATTAATGAGGACCAGGACTCAGTGAGGATGTTGATATCCTTGGAGATATTTGGATACTAAAATATTAATCAACGAAGACGAAGAATCAGCAAGAATGTTGATGTCCTTGAAAGTTTTTGTATGTTGAATAAGCCAAGAGGATCATTGGATGATTGATCATGAGTCATTTGACACGGTGTGCTAGTGGATAATATCAACATACCGACAAAGATTTGTACATCCTGATTATGGGTATGGGATTGTAAGGATATTTAGTCTCGGAAGGTATTGGTCACTTGACTACCTACTTAGAACATTGAAAACAAGAAAATAGCCATTACAAAAGCTTGAAATTTGTAGAAAGTCACCAGAGCTGATCAGGAGCGGTTTTAACATTAATGAGCAAATCTGACAAAAGTACACTGACACTGTTAATGAAACTGCCACTATCAAAGAGATGTTGCCGATGTCAAAGAGCCGTTTTGACAATCACAAGCATTAGTTTGCTATTGACAACAACTAGAACCAATGGATACTTGAGGATTTTTATGGGCAATTGTCACGACCCCAATTCCATCTCCAGGGTCACGAGCGGCAAGGGTTATTTTTGCGACGTCCTAGGCTCATCGCCGTCCCGATTCTTTTTATCTCGTTATCATGCACATGCGGAAACGTGAACAAATAACCCCCCGGACGAACAAAAGCTGGAGGATGGGGACATATACCACATAGAACACACTAATTTATATCATAACGGTACTTTTACAAGCCCTTTTTCTACGGGCCCTCTTTCCTTTTTACATCACAATACAAGTTTTCTACATAGGCCAAGGGAAACCCTATCTCCTCTAGCGTGATTGCAGCTTCACAAATTGACGTGAGATTTCCATATTTACTAGATTGAAAGATGAAGGGGTGAATTTTGGGGAAACTCAATAAGTAAAATTCCTAGTTCTCTACTAGGAAAGCATCTCATTATCGACGCTTAGCAAGTACAATACTCACAAATAGCGTCGATGGCAGATCAATCGCAAACTTGTTGCTATCCTTGATTACATGCAAACTTTGATATCCGGATTTCGTCAGACCTCGAGTACGCAACGGTCCATGATGTGTCGACAAGTTGTCGTCACGTCTTTATGGCATACCCCTCATCGTTATTCCTCCGCCGTGTCATGACGATCTGATCACCATTTAGCTTATCGTCTCATCTAAGATTTTCTCACGTAACGCTATAAGCGAGACCAACATCCACTCTCATCAGTGCGTCGCCGAGTTGTCTTTCATATAAGCATCTGACGTCTACATGCACACGTCCAATGCGGTCAACTACGAACGAAATGTTAACCCCAAGCCGCCTCACGTCAATCCCAATTCTTCCGCTACATTTTCTTCCTCTCCAATGGCCAGCGAGCAAAGGCCTTAGACTACACCAACAGCCACGTTTCTCTTCCTCCTCAGCTAGTCAACAAAAGTGGCATCCACATGGCACAGGGGAAGTGCCACCAGCGGCCACGTCCCTCCTATCTGCTGCTTGTTAGAGCTACCACCGAAGTTCTTCAAAGGTCTCATGCAGTCAACAGGCGTAGAGACCGAGAGAAGCCACTTCCTTCATCTTCTTCTTTCAAGACTCGGCTTCTATTCCACTTTTCAGCAACAAACCCTAGCCAGTTTCAACCCAAACCCACACTGTTTTGCTCGTGCTCCGTTGCCAGCCGCTACCGACCAGGAAAGCCGCAGCTTGCAGCTTAGCCCACATTGCTTGCGGCTCCGCCCGCAGCTTCACCGTTGCACTGCCGTCATGTCTCCTCGCCATCAGCTGTGCCCACCGCTCGCATTCCAAGGACTTGAGGCAAGTGCCGGTTCTGTTGCGCTACATTGCATATCGACACCCTACTCGCATATCCTCCTTAGGATTGACTAGAATTTGGGTCCATTTGTGTGTCGAACGAAGCTAGATTGAATGACGTACATGCGTGGGTTTGTTGGGTAGGTGATGGGCGGTGCTTATCGTTGGGCTAGATGGTGCGGATTTGGTAGGTTGAATTCCGTTAGGCAATCTGGTCCAGGTTTGGCATTAGTTGAGCTGGAATTATTGTTGAATCACTTTGTCGTGTATGTGATGACCATTGGGACGGCCGACCTTAGTTGGGTGTGAAGCCGTGCGTCCTAGTGCGTGTAAGACGGTTGTACAGACTTTTAGTATAGCCGAATTGTTGCTGGTCAGTTCGGCTTTGCCATTGTCTTGCTAGGATTGGAGGTGTGACGTAACATGCTCTGGATGCCTAGGGACTAAAATAGGAAACCGGAGGTCCTCGTGATGCCAAGTTGGGTGCGAGATGCCTGGAGGTGTGACGTAACCCACACCAGATGTGACATCCCGATTTTCTGATTCTATTTCAATTGAATGAGTTGGGCTTTTCATCGACGCGCCTATAGTTTTTTTCTCTGAGCTGATCACCCACGAGAAAACCAGTCTATCTGGTGAAGCTGTTAAGGGATTTTAATGCAATAGACTTGAGAATTCCACCATAAAACGACTACTCAACCGTGCAAATCTGCAATGGTCAATACGGCACCGTCAAAATTGATCAGACATCGGAGATAGGTCAATTCGATAGAGGCATGTCATTAAAGTGTGGGTGATTCCACATAATTGCAACATTCTTGTCGAACGTCACTAGACCGATTTTTCTGTCATTTGTGTACCATGTGCCCGTATTTGAAATCTCGAGATTTTCACGACAACCGAGAGTCACCAATGAGTGGAAGATGCACAATGTGGCTCGAAAATAATCGACCACGGGTCAATTGCACTAAAAATTCTAAAAGCTACTCGGTGGATTAGGTCATGCTAAAATCACGTCCGGTTGAAATTAACCGTGAAATTGAACCCGATTTCAGTAATTGAAAGTTCTATCATGTCACGATTCATTTTAGGAATGTCGACTCATCCTTTGAAGATTTTTCGGCAAATCGGGATTTTCGGTGAAAAATCAAAGTAGGGCTATTTTGGACCGGGAAATTCGAGGGACCATTTTTGGGTGGATTTTTAGGGTTCAAGTTGGTTCAATTGATGAGGAAAAATGTTGAATTTGATGTGGGCACCTTGGCTGAATTTATGGGCACCAATGTGAGACCAATTGGAGGGGAATTGAAGTGAAATTGGAGAGGGAAATGTCCAAATTCGTATCCCATGGTGGTTAGCAACATTTGGACCCTTTGGGAAGCTTCTTTGGGACGCCATGGAGAGGAAAATGGTTGAGGATGATAGCCATGGCTGGTGGGGCAGCCACTTGATGGTTTTGGGATATTTCGTGATCCCTTTCAGCTGTAGCAACCATCTTCTTCCTCTCCCTCAGCTTCTTTGTCGATTATTGAGGCCTTTTAAGAGCTAGAAAAACCAGAAAAATAGCCAGCCAAGCCAGCCAGCCCGTCGACCGCCCGCATGAAGCCGCTGGACCCGTCATGCGCCAGCCGCACGCCCGCGATCCCAAGCCGCGCGTCCCCACCGTCCCCGGTCGCTCGCGTGCTAGCCCAATGTCCTAAAGTTCCTGGTCATCGTCGAAGCCCTGCCGGAGCTCGCCCGGCCGCCGTCTAGCCGTAGGCTACCACGGTCGCTCGCTACAGCCACCGCCATCGTCTCCTCGCCGTTTCCACACCAACCAGTCGCTCGGTCTAGTTTCTCGGCCCAAGACCAGAACCGAACTCCCATAGTGGACTGTGGACTTTGTAAGGCTTTTCGAGGCCCGCCCGGACCTCACTTGGTGTCACCGCAGGCTTGTTTGTCGCTATGGACTCACCGGCCTGCTAAACCGATGAGTTTACTTGCTAAACTCTGCTTAGGGAGTTAATGACATTTAGTAGGTATTATTTTAGACTAAGTATCGATTAGGTGGTTAGTTAGTTTAGATTAGTGATTTAATGGCTTAATTATGCATGTCAGTTGGTTAGAATAGATTGATTGGGGCTAAATAGATTGTGCTATTTATCTAGATAGGTGCATTAATTTTCTACGCCCGTTTAGGTGGTTAGATTAGCATTTACGGCCTAGGTTAGCAATTATTGGATTTAATTTGCATTAATTAATTATTTTGTAATTTATTTAATTATTTAATATTTTTCGAAAATTATATCGGGATAGCTTGTGACCGGAATTTTGTGTTGATTGTAGTGGTGTGCTTAGTTTATGCAATTGAGTGTTAATTTGTGCATATTGAGTGGTGATTGTGATTTTGAGTATTTATTTCAAAATTACGAAATTTTGGTAATTAACTAGAAATTATCGGGTGTCCGGTTTTGACACCAAATTTTTTTTTTAGATGCTATATCTACTAGAGGGATTTTAAAAGGGAGGATATCAATTTTTCTGGTTCAAATTGATTGTGTACCCACACACGATTATTTTACCGTGTGTTTTTAATACTAAGAAAATGGGCCAAGTACATTATTTTAATTGGGATATTTGAGTGCAAAGCACAATGTTTTGGCCAAGATTAGATGGGTGCATGAATGGCTATAAGAATCCATCACGAGTTGTTAAGCCAGACGATGCCCTTATATGGGATGCCCCAAGTCAACGGATGCCGATCACAGTAGATTCTGGATCGATGCTCCTTCGGGATTGCCTTCTCAGGGTAGACGTTGCCGTTCTCAATGGGGTGAGACGATGCCTGGTTACGCCAGAAGACCGCCGAACGTCAAGTAGGCCGTGCCCGTTGGGCCGTGATAAAATTGGAAAGCATGATTGAGAGTCTTAACCACGTCTGATTATGGGACAAAATCGTGTGGCATTGTATGGGACGTGTCATAACGATTTGGCCTTATAATCGGGACCTCTGTGGTTGTTTGAAATATTAGATGTGGCATTCCAATTGATTGAGTATTATTACCGCATATGGTTGAGTATATGAACTGTGCTGACGTGTAGGGAGGATCTGAGACGAGGTGAGTCTCTGTGGTTGTGTGGTTGTGTGGTTAGGCGTATCTCCTTCCTAATAGAGGTTTAAGGGGTGAACATGTTGAGACATTGTCTCATCCCATCGTGGGCTCAATCTTTTCAGGTCCTTAGATGGCGGTGAGGCCATATCATTTTGGGTGGCCACAAGAGGCCAAGACTGAGCGTACCGTACTCCCTATCCATGGGAATCCCGATTGGACCCGTGATCTCATGGTTACTACTATTTGGGTTGATGAGGGCCTACCTTTATTGGTACCTCATCAATTCAAGGCGTGGTTCCGGCACGGGCCCAATGGTGTTCGAGAGGGCCCCCTGGATGGCTTTGACGGACCTGCCGTCAAGGATGCGTACTTGGTAGATCTCGACTCCGTGCATGACGTTGAGCTCTTAGCTAATATCGAGGCGTACTATGGACCCGAGGGTGAGGAGCTGGAGTAGAGGCAAGGCGAGCCTCTCGAGACCGACACCCTTAACGGTGTCGTGATAGACCCGGATCCCAAGTAGATAGGGTCCGGGATAGGGTAGCCTATTAGTCTATTTTTGGTGTGGATTTATGTATATAAACTCGATGTGTATATAAAAGTATTTTGTGAAAATGGTATCCTGCTTTTCTATCACATATCTGTGTTGTCTAAGGATTGTTTATACGCTTTCGCATGTGCAATAAAATGAATGGGTCATCGACGCGTCCTAGGACGTCGTAAATTTTATCCACCACCGAGGGATGCGCGCGCGCTCGAGGTTCAGGGCGTGACATCCTCTCCCGGAGTGGTAGCAATGCTAGTTAGTAGTTGGAGTGATAAGGTGCGATGGGTTATGGGATAGTTAGTAGGACAAGCCTTTCTATTATGCGAGATGCATGTGTTTGATAGATGTTTGATAGCTTGTTTGTGGTGATCGCTCAAGTTCTAATTACGTGTGGAATTGGAAAGCTATATTAGTAAGAATCCTGCAAAATCAGCGTTTAGAAAGCGAGAGGACTCCTAGGAAGAAGACTATAGGAGCCGTGACTCGGGGTAGGACGCCAACAAGGGTCGGTACCTGAGGTGGTCGTGGTAAAGTGCCGGCTCAAGCCAACGCAAGTGGAGTAGTACCGCCTCCAGTCGGTGCTGGGGTAGCATCCCCTGGCGATCCTAGGATAGATGGGATGGTACAGGCACTTGAGACACTTGGAGTGTTGATGGGGCAGCAGGCCCAAAATCAAGCCACCACCACTACCGCTGCTACTGCTGCTATTGCTGCTACTACTGTTATTGCTATCGCACGTGCCGAAATGCTGCTACTACTGTTATTGCTATCGCACGTGCCGAAATTCCACCTGGAACATGGTTATTGAGAGAGAGAGGCCAATGCACAAGTTGGTGGAACAGTTTCTGAAGCTGAACCCACCGAGATTCATCGATGCAGGAGATCTCAAGGCAGCAACCCTCTGGATACAAGACTTTGAGAAGGCCTTTACATTGCTGATGTGCACTGAAGTAGAGAAGGTTATCCTGGCAGTATACCAGCTGCAGGGTAATGCGAGTACCTGGTGGAAGGCCACCAGAGGCATAATAGTTCCTGAAGGTGAGGTCCCAGTGTGGAACGCCTTTCTCGAGGCCTTTAATGGCAAATATTTTTCTGAAAGCGTTCGAGAGTAGAAGATGGAGGAATTCCAGCGCCTCCTTAAAGGGATGATGACCGTGGACTAGTATGAGGCTAAATTTGCTGAGCTGGCACAATATGCTCCGAGTCTGGTGGAAGATCTTGAAGATAGAGCTCGAAGGTTTAGGAACGGCCTCCGACCAGAGCTGAAGAATCCGCTGGTGGCATTCGACCTGAAGGATTACAACGAGCTATATGGTCGAGCCCAGTTGATAGAGAGGAATTTGAACAAACAAGCCGCTGCATCTAGGTCGCGGTTTGGTTTGAATAGGGATGGAAATAGGTTTGGGAAGAAACCTATGACAGGGGGAAGGTACCCTGTCCCGCCCAACAGGACGGGTGGGATAGGTAAGTCAACGCCGAGCTAGATGGGTGTGTGTCGCTTCTGTGGAAGGTGACATGGATCAGCCCCGTGCCATTCTAGGCCCGGTGCTTGTTATGAGTGTGGCCAACGGGGTCACTTGGCTAGAAATTGTCCCGTAGGATTAATGGGACCACAACAATTGCCACAGCCGCCACCGATAGGTCAGAACCAAGGATTCGCGCCACCGAACCCACCATAAGGTGGACTTAATAAACCTCCAGCGCAAGGAAGAGTGTACGCTATCATGAGGAGACAGGCAAATGACTCACCTGATGTGGTCACAGGTACGGTTTCGCTTAACAACCATGTTGCTTATGCTTTATTTGACCCTGGTGCAACTCATTCGTTTATAGCTGAGCAGTATGTTAAGCTGGTAGGGTTGAGTCCTGAAAATGTTGGATTCAATGGTTAGTATATCTACATCGTTAAAGGATAAGGTGTTAGCTGTAGTAGGCTATCCTGGTTGTAAGTTAGTGATTGGTGAGCGAGAGGGGAGAATAGATTTGATAGTCCTAGCCATGTATGATTTTGATGTAATAATTGGCATGGACTGGCTCACCAAGCAATGAGCTAAGATGAACTATTATCGTAAAGTGATTCAGTTTAACCCGTTAGCGGGTGAAAGTTTCAAGTTTATTGGGAGTCGAGGAGGACCCTCGATTACCTTAATCTTGTCGCTTGAGGCAACCCGTTTGTTAGACAGGGGTTGTCAGGGTTACTTGGCGACTGTCATATCTACGACAGTTGAGGAGTTGAAGATCGAAGATATCACAGTGGTTCAAGAGTTTCTAGACGTGTTCCCAAAGGAATTGCCAGGTTTGCCGCCAAAAAGGAGATAGAGTTCGTGATTGAGTTGACCCTCAGGATAGAGCCAATCTCTAAGGCTCCTTACCGAATGGCATTGTCTGAGTTGAAAGAACTGAAGGTGCAGATGCAGGAGTTGTTAGATAAGGGATTCATACGTCCTAGTGAATCACCTTGGGGAGCACCAGTTCTGTTTGTAAAGAAGAAAGATGGTTCGTTGCGTCTGTGCATCGACTATCATCAACTTAACTAGGTGACGATCAAGAAGAAGTACTCGTTGCTGAGGATCGACGACTTGTTTGACCAACTGCAAGGAGTGTCGATATTTTCTAAAATCGAACTGAGGACAGGGTATCATCAGCTGAGAATTAGAAAGGAGGACATACCAAGTCAGCGTTTCGTATGCGTTACGGCCATTATGAGTTCACTGTAATGCCGTTTGGTTTGACGAACGCCCCAGCTACTTTCATGGATCTAATGAACCGGGTGTTCAAAGAGTATCTGGATCAATTTGTGATCGTGTTCATCGACGATTTCCTGGTGTACTCGAGAAGTCCTGAGGAGTAAGAAAGGCATTTGAGGATGGTGCTTCAGACACTGAGGGAACATGAACTGTACGCTTAGTTCGGCAAGTGCGAGTTTTTGTTGACTCGTGTTGCTTTCTTAGGTCATGTGATTTCAAGTGAAGGAATCTCTGTGGACCTAACCAATATCGAAGTAGTTATCAACTGGCCAAGACCAACTACCGTGACAGAGATTAGAAGCTTTTTGGGATTGGCAGGATACTATAGAAGGTTTGTGGAATTGTTTTCAGGTTTAGCCTCGCCGTTGACTCGACTACTGAAGAAGGAAGAAAAGTTTGTATGAACGGACAAGTGCGAGTGTAGTTTCCAAGAGCTTAAGCAGAAGCTGACTACCGTACCAGTATTGACAATACCATCTCGTCCTAAAGGGTACGAGATCTATACTGATGCGTCATTCAGGGGATTGGGTTGCGTGTTAATGCAGCATGGCAAGGTTGTTGCATACGCGTCCCGTCAGTTGAGACCTCATGAGCTGAATTATCCAACGCATGACTTGGAACTCGCAGCGATCATCTTCGCTCTGAAGATTTGGGGACATTACTTATGTGGACAAAGGTTCCAGATCTTTACAAATCATCAAAGTGTCAAGTACCTATTCTCTCAGAAGGAGTTGAATATGAGACAACGTCGTTGAATGGAACTCATGAAGGATTATGATTGTGATATCCTATATCATCCTGGAAAGGCTAACAAGGTTGTAGATGCTCTGAGTTAAAAATCTTCAGTTGCACAGATGATGGTTAAGGAGTGGATTTTACTCGAGAGAGCTCGAGATTTGATTTTCAAATTTGAGGTAGGCCACCTTTCAAATCTTATGGCCACCATCAAAATTGAGCCGGAAGTCTAGATTAGAATTAAGATGCTTCAGTTGACAGACCCAGATATTCGGAAGATCTTGCAAGAGGATATCGAAAAGAGAAGGCTGACTTTCAAATTTCTAAAGACGGAACATTTAGGTTTCGTGGACGATTATGTGTACCTGACGATGCAGAGCTTAAGGAGGAAATCTTGTCAGAAGCTCATCGTAGCAATTACAACATTCATCTAGGCAGTACAAAGATGTATTAGAATCTGCGCCAACACTATTAGTGGATTGGTATGAAGGCTAATATCGCCAAGCATGTCACCAAATGTCCAACATGTCGGCAAGTGAAGACATAGCACTATAAGCCGGGAGGACTTCTGTAACCTCTCAAGATTCTCAGGTGGAAATGGGAACACATCACAATGGACTTTGTGACAGGCTTGCCGAGGAGTCAGAGAGGTAATGATTCCATTTGGGTTGTGGCCGACGGCTGCGCGAAGTTGGCTCACTTAATCGTCGTACGGAAGGACCTTGCATTGGACAGATATGCAGAATTGTACGTGCGTCAGATTGTTCGTTTGGATGGAGTGCCAGTGACAATCACATCTGTTAGAGACCCGAGATTTATAGCTACCTTTTGGAAAAGCTTAGAGATAGCCTTGGGAAAGAAGCTGCAATTCAGTACAACTTACCATCCACAGACAGATAGCCAGTCTGAGAGGACAATTCAGACTCTCGAGGACATGTTGAGAGCGTGTGTGCTAGACTTCAAAGGAAGTTGGGAGGAACAGACTTCATCTCATTAAGTTCACCTACAACAACGGCTACCGGTAGAGTATTCGAGATGGCACCTTTTGAAGCGTTGCATGGCAGAGCGTGCAAAACCCAAGTTCGTTGGGATGAAGTCGGAGAATGGAAGATCACAGGCCTAGAGTTGGTTTAGCAGTCAGTGGATGCAGTTGCTGTTATCAGAGACAAATTAAAGACCGCTAAGAGCCGCTAGAAAAGCTACGCAGATAAGCGTCGAAGACCTTTGGAATTCCAAGTTGGTGAGCACATTTTTCTGAAGGTGTCACCGACTAGGGGTACTTCGCGCTTCGGCAAGAACGAGAAGCTGAGTCCAAGGTACAAGGTCCCTTTCAGATTCTGGAAAGGATAGGGGCTCTAGCATATCGTCTTGCATTACCGCCAAGACTGGCGCAAGTGCATGACGTTTTCCACGTGTCGATGTTGAGAAAGTATGAGCCTGACCCGACCCACATGCTAAATTTTGAAGAACTAGACGTGGACGATAGGGTGTCGTACGTGGAGAGACCGGTTCAGATTGTAGATCGGAAGGAACAGGTTTTGTGCACCAAGACAATCCCGTTGATTAAAGTGGTCTAGCAACACCACGGCACAGAAGGAGCAACCTGGGAAAGTGAAGATTCAATGAGATGACAAAACCCTACCTTTTTGTTTAAGATTTATAATGGTTTAAATTTCGAGGACGAAATTTTTATAAGAGGGCAAGAGTTGTGACATCTCGATTTTCTGATTCTGTTTTCAATTGAATAAGTTGAGCTTTTCATCGACGCACCTATAGTGCCTTTTACGAGCTGATCACTCATGAGATAACTAGTCTATCTGGTGAAGCCGTTAAGGGATTTTAACACAATAGACTTGATAATTCGACTAGAAATCGATTGCTCGACCATGTTAATTTGCAAGGGTCAATACGACACCATCAAAATTGATCAGAGATCGGAAATAGGTCGATTCGACAGAGGCATGTGATTAAAGTGTGGGTGATTCCACCTAATTGCAAAATTCTCGTCGAATGGCACTAGACCGATTTTTTTGTCATTTATGTACCCTGTGCCCGTATTTGAAACCTCGAGATTTTCACGACAATTGAAAGTCGCCAATGAGTCGAAGATGCACAATGTGGCTCGAAAATAATCGACCACGGGTCAATTGCACTAAAAATTCCTAAAAGCTACTCGGTGGGTTAGGTCACGCTAAAATCGCGACCGGTTGAAAGTAACCGTGAAATTGAACTTGATTTCAGAAATTGAAAGTTCTGTCATGTCACGATTCATTTTAGGAACGTCAACTCATCTTCCAAAGATTTTTTAGCAAATCGGGATTTTTGGCGAAAAATCAAAATAGGGCTATTTTGGACCGGGAAATTCGAGGGACTAGTTCGGGTCAATTTTTAGGGTTCAAGTTGGTTCATTTAGTGAAGAAAAATGTTGAATTTGATGTGGGCACCTTGGCTGAATTTATGGGCACCAATTTGAGTCCAATTGGAGGGAAATTGAAGTGAAATTAAAGAGGGAAATGTCTAAATCCATATGCCATGGTGGTCAACAACATTTGGACCTTTTGGGAAGCATATTTGGGAAGCCATGGAGAGGAAAATGACTCGAGGATGACAGCCATGGCTGGTGGGGCAGCCACTTGATGGTTTTGGGATATTTTGTGGCCCCCTTCAGCTGCAGCAACCATCTTCTTCCTCTCCCTCAGCTTCTTTCTCCATTGTTAAGGCCTATTGAGAGCTAGAAAAACAACTAGCCAAGCTAGCCAGCACTGTCGACCACCGCCCGAAGCCGCCAAACCTATCACGCCAGCCACACGCCCACAATCCCAAGCCGCGCGTCCCCGCCTTCCTACGTTGCTCGCAAGCCGCCCGACATCCCGAAGCTCCTAGTCGTCGTCAAAGCCCCGGGAGCTTACCTAGCTGCCGTCCAACCGCAGAGCCATTGCCGTCGCCGCTGCAGCCACTGCCATCGTGTCCTCGCCATTTCCATAGCAACTAGCCGCTTAGTCCAAGACCATAACCGAACTCCCACAGTGGGCTGTAGGCTCCATGAGTCTTTTTTGGGCTCGTCCGGACCTCGCTTGGTGTCACGGCAGGCTTGTTTGTCGCTCGCCTCCATGTCGCCATCGCCGTGGACTCACCGGCCTGCTAAACCGATGAGTTTACTTGCTAAAATCTATTTAGGGAGTTAATGACGTTTAGTAGGTAATTATTTTAGACTAAGTATGGATTATGTGGTTAGTTAGTTTAAATTAGTGATTTAATGGCTTAATTATGCATGTTAGGTGGTTAGAATAGATTAATTAGGGGCTAAATATATTGTGCTATTTATCTAGATAGGTCCATTAATTTTCTAGGCCAATGTAGGTGGTTAGATTAGCATTTACGGCCTAGGTTAGCAATTATTGGATTTAATTTGCATTATTTAATTATTTTGTAATTTATTTAATTATTTAATATTTTCCGGAAATTATACTAAGATAGCCGGTGACCGGAATTCCGTGCTTATTGCAGTGGTGTGCTTAGTTTATGCAATTGAGTGTTAATTTGTACAAATTGAGTGGTGATTGTGATTTTGAGTATTTATTTCAAAATTACGAAATTTTGGTAATTAACTAGAAATTACTAGGTGTCGGGTTTTGACACCGAAAATATTTTTAGATAATATATCAACTAGTGGGATTTTAAAAGGGATGATATCAATTTTTCTAATTCAAATTGATCATGTATCCACACACGATTATTTTACCGTGTGTTTTTAATACGAAGAAAATGGGCCAAGTACATTATTTTAATTGGGACATTTGAGTGCAAAGCACGATGTCTTAGCCGGGATTGGATGGGTGCATGAATGGCTATGAGAATCCGTCAGGGGCTGTTAAGCCGGACAATGCCTTTATATGGGATGCCCCAAGTTAATGGATGCTGGGCACAGTAGATTCTGGACCGATGCTCCTTCGGGATTGCCGCCTTGGGGTAGACGTTGCCGTGTTCAATGGGGTGAGACGGTGCCTGGTTACACCAGAAGACGGCCGAACGTCGAGTAGGCCATGCCCATTAGGCCATGATAAAATTGGAACGCATGATTTAGTGTCTTAACCGCGCCTGATTATGGGACAAAATCGTGCGGCACGGTATGTGATGTGTCATAACGATTTGGCCTTATAATCGGAACCCTTGTTGTTGTTTCAAATATGAGATGTGGTGTTCCAATTGATTGGGTATTATTACTGCATATTGTTGAGTATATGAACTGTGCTAACACGCAAGGAGGATCTGAGACGAGGTTAGTCTCTGTGGTTGTGTGATTGTGTGGTTAGGCGTATTTTCTTCCTAATAGGGGTTTAGGGGGTGAACTTGCTAAGACATTATCTCACCCCGTCGTGGGCTCAATCTTTTCAGGTCCTTAGATGGCGGTGAGGCTGGATCGTTTTGGGTGGCCGCAAGAGGCCGAGACTGAGCGTACCGTACGCCCTATCCACGGGAATCTCGACTGGACCCGTGAGCTCATGGTTACTATTATTTGCATTGATGAGGGCTTACCTCAGTTGGTACCTCATCGATTCAAGGTGTGGTTCCGCCAGGGGCCCAATAGTGCTCGAGAGGGCCTCCTAGATGGCTTTGACGGACCTGCTGTTGAGGATGAGTACTTGGTAGATCTCAACCCCGTGCATGACGTCGATCTCTCAGCTGATATCGAGGCATACTATGGACCCGAGGGTGAGGAGCCTAGAGTAGAAGCAGCTGAGCCTCTGGAGACCGACACCTCTGACGGTGTCATGATAGACCCGGATCCGAAATAGATAGGGTCTGGGATAGGGTAGCCTAGTAGTCTCTTTTTGGTGTAGACTTTTGTATATAAACTTGATGTGTATATAAAAGCGTTTTGTGAAAATGGTATCCTACTTTTCTATCCCATATCTTTTTTGTTTGGGGATTGTTTATACGCTTCCACATGTGCAATAAAATGAATGGGTCGACGACACATCCTGGGACGTCGCAAATTTTATTGACCAACGAGGGATGTGCGCACGCTTGAGGTTCGATGAGTAACACCGGATGCCCGGGGACTGAAATATGAAACTGGGGGTCCTCGTGATGCTAGGTAGGATGCGGGATGCCTGGAGGGATGCAAACACGGGTCCCTCTGGAAGATGGCGGCAGTTAGAATTAAAGTTGAGTCGATTATCGAAGTTGTTCTAAGTGTTGATTCAGGTTCTGGCATGTTATGTTGCATTACCCTTTTAGAATCATGATTATGCAAGTTTTGTTGTTCTTTCCATATTGCATATTTAGAGCGTCGTCGATTGAGTAGTGGTAGACTTGTGTAATATGGTCTAACAAGCTGTCATTGCTGAGTGGTTGTACTCACCCCTTCTGGGATTATTATATTTCAGAGACGTGACCATGCTGCTCCAGCTCGCATCTCCTAGCATGTTCTACGGTATACCCATAGAACTCACATGGGATCAGGTGGAGCATGCAGACCCCGACTTTCCAAACGTCACATTTATCCGAATCACGGTGATCCTCATAGTGGACACCGGTCTCACTACGAGCCCCATACTTATGGGATTCGTCGTTTTGTATGCTCAAGTCAACAGGCGATAGTGGGACCACTTCCATTGCCGGATGAGGACGACGACGGTTCGAGTGGGGTCGAGTAGGTGGAGGCCCTGGGGGAGGATAGTAGCATTTTTGGATCACCAGGACATGACATGAAGACGACAATGTAAATAGACTACAAAAGGGTTGGACAAATTTTGGTCTAGCCAAAAAAAAGGAACTTTTTGGCCTATATGTACTGACAGGAGTCATCTGAAAACATAAATAAATAAAAGTGCCTAGTTTGTACTTCATGTGTGTTGATCTAAGTTATGATGGAGTTTCGATACCCACTTCCACATTGAGAAAAGCATAAGGACTAAGGGACGGCGTTGCGGACCCAAAGGGTCGAGGGTCGTTATAGCCCAACCCCTTACACAAACATCCATCGCAACATGCTTCAAGGCATACTTACCTTTGGCTTATCAATAAGCATATCAACATATCATACTTATACATATATCAGCACTCATGCAAATTCATTTACCATCGTCCTAGCTTGACCAGGCCCTCCTGGCTAGATCGAGGCTTCCAGCTTCTTGCTAGGCTTCCTGGCTCGACCGAGGCTTCTCGAGGCTAGCTTCCCGAGGCTTTCGAGTTCAAAACCCAGGCATCTTGGCTTAATCAGGGCATCTCGGCTCAACCGAGGCATCGTCTCCAATGTTGTGTGGCGACGGGCGTTTTTTCCTCTTTAAGTGTATGCATAAATGCATCATACAAGCCGGTTCTTATCTTATCTCTTAGTCAACACATGTATGGCCCGAAGGCGTGCTCATTCGTTCACGTGTTTTGTGAACTCACGTACTTTGCTAACAAGTATTTCAGGAATGATCTTTGGTCCGTAACTCGAATCAACCACTTAGGGCTGATACCCGACCGAACAAGGCTCGGAATGACACGCCTCAATGCTGAACCAAGACCTCGAGGCTTGGGTGCACCTCACTTTAGTGATGATCCCAAACTCAATGGACCTCGGCTCTAACCCAATGTAAATGCACATGTATCGAGAATGACCCTCAGGTCGTGGTTTGATCTAACGCCACGCACAAAGTTCCCATGTCCACTTGGACTATAGAAATCAGCATGCTTGGTGCCTTACCAGGACCTCGTGGATTTGGACGATCCCTGTACCTATCAAGGCATAAGATCAACACGCCTCAATGTTGACTTAGGACCTTGTGGCCTTAGGCAATTCCAGCATCAAGCAAGGCTTAGACCTAGCGTCCTATTTATGCCGAAACCAAGGCTTTATGGCTTGGGCGACTTTGTCTTGCGATGAACTCAATCCGAACGAACCTCGGCCTCATTTCGGACGTGAACAACTCAAGCACATGTTCAAGCACAAACATAAGCAAAACCATGCAAAAGATCCAACATCCTACCCATGGCTCGACGTTGAGCACCTAACTAGACTCGACAATGGACACTACCGCCCTAGAGGAGACATAGGGATCTTACTTACCTTGGTAAACCTTGAGGACCAACTTATATAGCTTGATGGATTGAGGATGCAAGGTCGAGAGAAAGGAGAAGGAGGAGGAAATGAGAAAGTGAATGCAATGGTGAAAAATGAGGAGGGATCCTCCTATTTATACTACTCGGCGCTATCATTACTTATCCAAGCGGCCCAATCACATTTCTTGAAGTGGCACGGCTATGGCATCAAGGTGGCAAGCCTAGTTTGCAAGGTGGCATGCTGATGTAGCCCGCATTGATTACCAGCTCTCTTGACCAAGAAGATTGGCTCGCATTCAAGCTCGACGAAACTGAGAAGCTGTATCGATATCTTGAGTCCATCTGGAAGCTTGGAAGACACCTTGGGAGCCCGCATGACGCTTTTACTAGTTTCTAGTTACTATGCTATTTATTATTTTCCTAGTTTCAACGCTTTGCTTTTTATTTCGTTAACAATATAAGCCATCCAATTTCTTGTAGAAGACGACTTTTGATGAATGAAGAAAAAAACTTTGCTTTGAAGCAAGTATCGTGAGCCTTGAAGAGTTCATACCCTTGAAAACCTAGAAGAGTTTTCACTCCGTCCTTGAAGAGTCGGAGCTTTTCGAAATCTGCATCCTTGAAGAGTTGCAGTCATCGATCTAGAAGAATCGGTGCCCCCTCGACTTCCTTGGAGGCCTAGAAGAGCAACCAACGAAGTTTTTATCTTTTCCTATTCTGTTCGTTATTTCCAACCCAATTTCGACCATCCTACATTACTTATTTCAGAAAACCCAAAACAGAGAAATTGTAGATCCAGAAGTCTTTGTTCATTTGGCTTTGGAATCAGGTCGATCCAATCTGTATCGACAAAGATACGAATGTTCTCCTGAGCTTGCGCAGTGCTGAAATTTCTGTCGGTCCTGTTTCCCATACACGAGTCACTCTCCCGATCCTGCTGTTTGTGAAAGCCTACCCTTGGCTTGCATCATTTGGTATCAGAGCTTTGGAGGAGAGGACAATGCCTCCAAGACAAGCTAGACGTCGTGGTGGTAGAACCGTTCCCCTCGATGAGTTGCACACACTCGCTGAGAATATGCAACAACAAATTGACGAATTGACGCAAGAAGTTCAGCGTTTGAGGGCTGAAGCAAATAATTCTCCACCCCGTTCCAGGACTGAAGATTCCCATGGTGACTCTTCCTCTTCGGAGAGTGTTCAATCTATTCACGGTCGGAGGCATGTTCGACATCGTTTACAACATATTCGTGAGCCATATTGGGAAAAGGAAGTCAAGAAAGATGTTCCAGAATTTACAGGTAATGAGTCTCCTGATGAAATTGTTGATTGGCTAACACTTGTGAATGAGGTGTTTGAGCATCGAAATGTTCCGGAGAATCGTCGAGTTGGGATCATTGCTATGCGATTCCGAGGCAAGGCGATTGCTTGGTGGAGACGTGAAAAACAAACTCGCCAAGCCGTTGGCAAAGCACCAATCACTTTGTGGAGAAAGATGGAGGGCAAGATTCAAAAATATTTTCTTCCCAAAGGATATAAGAGAGAGCTCTACCAATGGTACCAAAATCTAAAACAAGGTACGCGAACGGTGGATCAATACACCAATGAATTCAATGAATTGGTGATTCATAACAATATCCAAGACCCGGAGGAGGTGCTTGTGAACAAATACTTGAACGGTCTTCAATTTTACATTCAAGATGCCTTGGAAGTCCTTGACATTTGGGACTTAGGAGATGCACACCAACGGGCACTCAAAATGGAGCGCTCTCATTCTCGGAGAGAGCAATCTGCTAGTAAGCCTTTTACTCAACCCCATGTTTCGAAGCAACCTGCTACGTCCGAAATACGTTGCTATTCTTGCGGGGAGTTGGGTCATCGTGCTAGCAATTGTCGAACCAATAAGAATCGTCCAGCCGGTAAAGCCTTCTTGGTGGGTAATGATTCTGATGAGAATGCTGAGGATCCACTTGAAGAGGAGTTGAAGAATGATGAAGAAGCTGTGGATGATGAACAAATAGTACATGCTGACATTGGCGAACTTCTTATGGTGAGGAAAAATTTTCTTACTCCTCGAGATGACACCGGATATAGGTGGCTGCGTACCAATATTTTTCATTCTGCTTGCACAATCATGGGAAAGGTGTGTCAATTAATTATTGACTCTCGTTGTTGTGAGAATATAATTTCTGAAGTAGTGGTAAACAAGCTGAAGTTGGAATTAAAAACGCACCCTACGCCTTATAAAATGTTGTGGTTGAAGATAGGCGCTGAGGTAACTGTTTCAAAACGATGTCTTGTTAATCTGTCCATTGGTTCTGTTTATAGTGACAAGATATGGTGTGATGTTCTCCCGATGGATGCTAGTCACATTATTCTTGGTCGACCATGGCAATTCGATAGGAGGACTATGCATGATGGTTATCGAAATACATATTCTTTTGAATTTGGAGGCAAGAAGATTACGTTGGCACCTAGTAGGGTGGGAGATTCCTCTGATGATGATGGAAATAATTCGAGGACGAATTCTTTTAAAGATGGGGAGGATGATGCAGCCCGCATTGATTACCAGCTCTCTCGACCAAGAAGATTGGCTCGCATTCAAGCTCGACGAAACCGAGAAGCTGTATCGATATCTTGAGTCCATCTGGAAGCTTGGAAGACACCTTGGGAGCCCGCATGACGCTTTTACTAGTTTCTAGTTACTATGCTATTTATTATTTTCCTAGTTTCAACGCTTTGCTTTTTATTTCGTTAACAATATAAGCCATCCAATTTCTTGTAGAAGACGACTTTTGATGAATGAAGAAAAAAAACTTTGCTTTGAAGCAAGTATCGTGAACCTTGAAGAGTTCATACCCTTGAAAACCTAGAAGAGTTTTCACTCCGTCCTTGAAGAGTCGGAGCTTTTCGAAATCTGCATCCTTGAAGAGTTGCAGTCATCGATCTAGAAGAATCGGTGCCCCCTCGACTTCCTTGGAGGCCTAGAAGAGCAACCAACGAAGTTTTTATCTTTTCCTATTCTGTTCGTTATTTCCAACCCAATTTCGACCATACTACAATACTTATTTCAGAAAACCCATAACAGAGAAATTGTAGATCCAGAAGTCTTTGTTCATTTGGCTTTGGAATCAGGTCGATCTGATCTGTATCAACAAAGATACGACTGTTCTCCTGAGCTTGCGCAGTGCTGAAATTTCTGTCGGTCCTGTTTCCCATGCACGAGTCACTCTCCCGATCCTACTGTTTGTGAAAGCCTACCCTTGGCTTGCATCACATGCCTAGGGTCCTAAGAGAACAATTGCCATCTTCTTATTGGACCACTTATTCACTTGCTCTCCAAGGCTCTATTTAGGTTCTTGATGTGCCTATAGTCCTAAGGGACACATAAGCCCCTTTGATGCCTAATGTTCTCTCTTGATTGGTTGGCCTTTGCCTAGCTTACCAAGGCTATATTTTAGGCTCATCATAACCTTAGATTCTACAAGACACCTAAGCATGAATTACTAACTTCTTCTCCAAGGCAAACCTAAAACCATCATTACCAAACCAAATGGTCCACTCTAATTTTTCCAAGTGTGCCGCCTAAAGTCCTTGGGTGGCAAGTTTATTTTGCCTCAGGATTGTATCTAGAAAGTGTGTTGGCGAAGCTAAGGCCTTACTTGGCAATCTAAGCTCCCAGGCATCATCAATGATGGCCCACTTTACGTTCTCTCATTGGTCCACCTATATGCCACAATTAATGGACATTTAATGAAGTTTGACAATAATTGTCCTATAGTTGCCAACTCGGCAATTCTAGAAATTTCGGTTATTAATGAGGGCTCGTGTATCGCTCTCTAATTGGTCCACTTGCGTGCCGCCTTTTTCTAGAATCTTCAAAGATATTCTGGCTGCCATCATGACTTTTGACCATTCCAAGAACAACTCACCCCTTCATTTAATGAAGGGTTTCTAGAATTTTCAATACTTTTGTCTTTTTCTTCATTAATGAGGCGGTCTAGAGTAATCTATCATCCAAGTTGGTTCCGAGGCCAAAGAAGGGATCATTAGGTACACCTCAAAAAATCGAATGACGTACACTCGAAGTTTTGCCCTTACATCCCATATTCGACCAAACCGTTCCTTTGGACTCATTCCGGTCGGCACCCAATCCATTGGTAGGGTTCATGGTCAGTGCATTACCAATCCATGATCAGACATCACCAATTCGAGATTCTATTCAGATCACTAAGAATTAAATAGGGAATGATGCATTTTTTGTCAGAAGGAATTCACATTTGGTCAATTCGGATCGTCCGTGTATCAGTACATAATTGGGCGAAATCACCCGCGACCAGAAACTTGGACCAGCCGGATCGACCCGTGACCATCCTTCGATCCAAGATCATCCCGTGACCAATTCTCATGATCAAAAAGTCATCTTAGGACCTGGTGATCCTATCCCATTGGTATGGTCGGTAGAAATTCACGGCCGACACTTCAACCAATACGTGACCGGTCGGTTGGTTGGTCGGTCGGTCGGTCGGTCATGACCGATCCGTGATTCCTTGCTGATCGAACCGATCGATCCATGGCCAATGGCCCATGATCACTCTTTTAGGACCTTATGGACGATCCTTACAGGGTCGGAATCAAAGATGTTACAGCAATTATCATCCAAGGATCGATGGCTATATATTGAGTTCACGAGAAGTAGTTGGGTTAAGGTGGAACCAAATAGGATGAGTCACGTGCTTTGAGTCTTCTTCTTTGTTCTACTTTTGTTGTTAGTTGTTATGTAGTCCTGATGTTAATATTTGGTGATACTACTATTTGTAATCAGTGATAAGAGCAAATGTACAAGAGTGATAGTAGTACGTGAGTCATGGTAGTGTGATCGTGGGAAAAATGTTACTTGCCAATTGTAACTTGTCTTGAATATTTCTAGTGGATTCTAGCCCTCTTGTGGCCGTTAGTGTTGGGAATGGATGTAAGTTTGGGAATAAAACCAAATCACTATATATATGCTTGCTAATCTATCTCTTCACTATTTGCATTGCTCGATCTAATAATCACCATTTGTTAATAGCAACACATGCATCTGATTTCTACAATTTGTTTATGTCAATGTTTAAAGTTGAGCTCATTATGCAAACATTTTCATAGTTCTCTTTCAACCTATTCACCCCCTCTAGGTTGTATTGTTAGCCCCAATAAGGAGTTCTTGTCGACGGTCCTATTTATCAATGGTTGTGATCAGTTATCGATAAATGATAGTGATTGGGTAACATTTGCCATAATAATGTTGACCAAATGCTAGTAAAAGTGAAGATGTCGATTGAGAGGCATCGATTGATAACTCGACGAGGGCACGAGATTCAAGCATAGTGGTATTCAAATTAGAAATTGCTTGTGGATAACATAAGAAATCACAATAGATCACGATTTAGAGGCGAATTTGAGGGAATAATGGCTTAACTAAGAACAGACGCGGAGAATCAAACACGACTTTGAAGGAATAACTGCCTAGAGGTCAAATATCATGGCAACCTGAAGAGACAGAGTCGAAAGTCTTGGAGATGCGAAGGCACAGATGAAATTCATGAAGAAGTCTTGTGAGCAGTTATATTGTAAATAATTTAAATAGTAGTAGTTGTGCATCATAGAACCTCCCAAAAAAAAAAAAAAAAAACATATGTTATCTTGCAATTATCTTTGGATTCCTATATGACAGTTGTAGTTTTCAAATATTTCATCATTGATTAAATTTCGACTAGTATCTTAGTTATAGATTTCATATTTTCATCATCGATTCAATTCTGGCATTATATCGTAGTTTTGTGTCCTTTGACGTTGATTAAATTCCGTTGAAATATATCTATCAGTTTCCTTGTGCTCGAGTTATATATCATGTTCGTAATCATCACATAACCTGTCTCCTCTTAATAAAAACTGAAGAGTGACTTTTGATGAAAGTTATTTCATTGTCGAATTAAACTAGGGTGAAACAATGCTAATACATAGAAAAAAAGAATTTCCCCATACTTATGTCCTGATCTTCTTGGATCCTTGAAAAGTTTAAACAGACACCTATAGTCCAAACTATTTCAATTAAAATCGTGAAATTTTATGGGACCCCTAACAACTATTATAAAAGTTTAAGATTTAGATGAATGTGTGGACTAATATTTAAATATTTGGTCACTCAGCAACACGCTTATTCTTTTTTTTTTTTTGGCTTAATAATAAGCGTGAACATTTAATTGGAAAGGCAAATATGATTCAAAAAGATTTTTGGTGGGATCACTGCCAACTATTTTAAAACCTTAAATTTTTAAATAAATATGTTATTTAACATTTAAATATTTTATCAAAAAGAAAACACAAAAAACTGTCATGTTGCTCTTGCCTCGTGCCGCACGCACAACACACGCAACCGCACAGACTTCATGGCTGCAGAAGTCGCAGCTTTCCTGCTCAAGCAGAAGCTTCAAAATCTGCGGGATGACGAATTCATCATCTATCCAAGGCTCAAACGCAAGATCGAGTCCTCCATCGTTGCTCTGCAACAGCTCCTAAGCTCCTCCGATGAGACGGACGTCTTTAGCTCTACGGCCTTGCCCTTGATCTACAGTGCCGAAGACATCGTCGACGTGTACCTCCTGAAAAGAGCGCAACAGCGACGCAAAGACTTCCTGGAGACATACCCTTCGTTCCAATACTTAGCTCCTCTATGGAGCCAGAAGGACTTGGGCCAAGGGTTGAAGAAGTTCTTGAACGATCTCAAGGCCTTGCCTTCTCACTCTTCTGAGCAGAACAATCAAGAAAGCAAAGTTCTTGGCAAGACCCAAGAAAGAGATCGCTGTTTAGTGAATCACTGGGATTCGGTTGCTCATCTTTTGGACAAGGAATCGAACATTGTTGGTCAGGTACCAGATATAGCCAAGATGGTATATCAGTTAATGATTTCTGAGGGCCTACCAAGGAGAAGAAGCTTTAAGAGTCATTTCTGTTGTCGGCTCAGGAGACTCAGGTAAGACTGCGATGGTGAGGCATGTTTATAACAGAGTGGATGTGAAGAAGCACTTTGAGTGCTGCGCTTGGGTCTGTGTATCCAGAGAATTTGGGTACAGGAAAGTTGTTAAGAGCATAATAGAACAGGTTAGCATAAACAGGTTGCTTGATATGGACCACATGAATGATGACGTTCTTGGTGAGATGCTTTTCAAGGAGCTGATTGATAAGAGGTACTTGATTGTTTTGGATGATGTTTGGCATGCAGAGGCTTGGCACTGGTTGACAATTTCGTTTCCGGACTCAGAGAATGGGAGTAGAGTGATTCTCACTTCTTGCGATGATAAAAAGGCAAAATTGGGTAATCCATGGAACGTCCCATTGCATATGTGCAGGTTCACTAACGATGAGAGATGGGAATTGCTGTTGAAGCAGATGAAGGATCATGAAGCTGACCTAACTGAGCACGAGGAAGAGATCATGGCAAAGCTCTGTCATGGTTCACCTCTAGGAATTGTTCTTCTAGGGGGGATTCTTTTGAACACAGAACCGATTGAATGGTCCAGAAAAATATACAAATTCCCATCTTCTTGCAAAAACGAATCAGCCTTGCGGGACATCTTGGCCTTGAGCTTCCAAAAACTACCTCCTGAGTTGAAGGCTTGCTTTCTTTATTTGGGTATCTTTCCAAGAGCATCTGAGATTTCGGTGAGGAGGTTATTGTGGTTATGGCTTTCTGAGGGTTTCTCAGATGTGTTGCCTGGCAAAGAAAGAAAGGAGTGGGAACCCGAAGATCTCACAGAGTTATACTTCCAAAAGACTGGTTAGTAGAAACTTGATTGAGGTCACAAAGTGGAATTTAGATGAATGCCCAAAAAGGTGCCGAATGCCAGGAATGATACATGAATTTATCTTTCCAAAATCTGTGAATTTGGGTCATTTTTACATTCACGAGAACTCGAACTTTAGGCCGAGCAGACCTCCATGGCGCCTCATAAAGTATTTAAAAATCAAGAACTCCCTGGATTCTTTCATTGATCACAGTCTCCGCTCTTATGCATCTTTCAACTCCTCATCAAGGGGCACGGCCAATAGAGATATTGGTACATTTCTGAATGCTTTTCACAAAGGACACTACGGATTTTTGAAGGTTCTGGACCTAGAAGGCAAGTACAAGCCCGTGCTTCCTGAGTCGATGCGTAATCTGCTGCTTCTACGGTTCCTGGGATTGAGTTCAACTGTACTGGATTCAATCCCATCTGCCATCGGCGATATACCATACTTGGAAACTTTGGATTTGAAGCACACTAATGTCACCGCTATCCCAAGTTCCATTTGGAAGGCGAAGAACCTCCAGCATTTCTACATTAACGATTGATGCGTTTTTCCATAAGCCACCAAAGGTGTGACATCCTGAAAATTCGACCCCGTCCCAATAATATGAAATGGGCATTTCATCGACGCGCCTATGGTCATTTTACTCTGACTTGGCCACTCATGAGCTAACTAATCTATTAGGCAAAGCCGTCAAGGGATATAAACGCGACAGACTTGAGAATTCGATCGGAAATCGATCGCTCGACCGTAATAATCAGCAAGGGTCAATACGACACCGTTATAATTGATTAGTGATCGGACATAGGTCAATTCAATGGAGACATATAATTGAATTGCGGGTAATTCCGCATGATTGTGAAATTCACGTCGAACGACACTAATCCGATTTTCTATCAATTTTATACTCGAGACACGTAATTGAAACCTTACGATTTTTACAATAACCGAGAGTCGCCTACGAGTTGGAGATGCACAAACGTGGATCGAAAATTATCAACAACTGGTCAAACGCGCTAAAATTTCTAAAAGCTACCCGATAAATTAGGTTATACTAAAATCGCGTCCGGTTGATTTTAACCACGAAATTGAATTCAATTTTAGGAATCGGACGTTCAAGCGTGTCATGATTCATTTTTAGGACATTGTCTCGTCTTTTGGAGAAATTCTGTTGAGTCCGGAATTTTGCGGAAAAATCAATCTCACAAAAAAAGAGAGGATAAAATGGAAATTCGGATCAAGAGGAAAAATGGTATTTTGCTGCCCAAAAGTGGATTATTTGTGAGAAATGAGGACTAAATTGTGATTAGGTGATCCCATGACTTTTGTGGCAAGAGGACTTTTGAGGCATGTGATGATGGTTAGATATTTGCTCAAGGGTTTTGGTTGGTTGATGCTTTGACTTGTTGGTTTTCCCTTCTCTCTCTCCCATCTCTTTCCTTTCTCCTTCTTGCGTGCGTATTGCCCCCGCCCCCATGCGTGAAGCCTCCCCCTCCTTCTGCAGATAGCCCCTCTTCCTCAACTTTCTTCATTCCTTCATCCCAACTTCACGCCACCCTTCTTCCATCACTCCCTTGGCTACACCACAACTACCCAGCACATCCATCGCAACTCCATTTCCCACATCGCCTACATCACCCTCTTCATTTCCTCACCCCACCACATCACGCCCAGCAAAACCCCTAACCGCAAGCACCATTCTTCATCCACCACCGCCGCCTGCAGCATCCCACACCTGCAACTCCTTCATCTACCTGCTGCCACCACAACACCACCGTCCACCTCATCCCTCCTTCACGCCAGCATACCCCACCAGCAGTTTCAACCTCCTCCCCTCTATTCTCTTTTTCCGTTCTCTGCCGTTGTCACTGTTTTGGGCGCACCACTCCAGCAAGCAAGCACAGAGTCCTTCTCCTGCTCTATCCTGTTTTGTTCTCTGCCATCAACCCACCAGGAACTCCCCACCGCTACACCATCTTCATCTCTCCATGCCTGCAGCCACCGAAAGGCCAGCAACCACCGCCAGCTCGCCCATCCATCCAGCCCGCCCAACTCCAGCTCAGCCCAACCAAGCAGCCAGCCACCTCAGCCCCCAGAACAAAGCTAAATCTCAGCCTTTGGCTAAGACTTGTTGGGCTATTTTCAGTCGCCATTTGAGCTCCGTTGGAGACACGGTTGCCTAGAGTCTTCACTGCCGTCACACCGCCATCGCCGTGAACCCACCACCGTCCTGATCCAGTGAGTTAACTCCCTAATCCTTGATTAGGTTGTTAATTGCGCTTAGGGAGTTAGATTAGTGTTAATTAGCTTGATTAGATTAGTGTTAAGTTAGATTAGTCTTAAGATGGATTAGTGTTAATCGATTTTGGTTAGATGAGCCTTAATATAGATTAGTATTAGTCTAGTTGGTTAGATTAGTACTAATGAGGGTTGTTTAGCTTAATCTAGTGGACTTCTCTCCAAATCTGTTTACTAGACCCTTGCGGTTTGTTATTTTCGTGGATCAAAATGGGCTACAATTTTGAGGTTGCTTTCTCTTGAAAAATTTTCTAGACATCTTTATCTATGACATATATTTTACTCAAGATTTTATGGGTTTAAATGATTAATATTTCAGCTTCGTTATAAGCAAAACAGAATCTCCGTCTGTGTTGGAGCCAATGACCTTTCGGTGTTTAATGGATTTTTATCAACTCTTAGGGTTTAATTTTCGAAAGAGTTTCTTCACAAAAGTTGTTCATCACATCTTTTAGTTTAACATAATCAAATTTCAGATCAAACAAATAATTTTTTGACCTCAAACTAAACTAATTTTGGAAAACATAATTTCTGGACACGGACACAGTTTTGTAACAGTTTGAACGATTTACTGCTCTCATTCTAGAAAAATTTGGGTCAATGTGTCTTCATAAAAAGTGTTTGTTTAAGTGTCCTTTATAACATATTCAAAAAGGTTTATAGAATTAATTCTGTAGACGGACGAGTGGACTGGTTTCTGCCGGTTAGGGCCGGTTGTGGTTTTGTGGTTGTTCTTGGCGTTTCGCTTGCTGGAAATTGTATATTTTGTGAAGTGGTTGAATTGGGCATGCTGAGAACTTATGCGTGACATGATGAGGTTGATTGCTTCATGTTGATTGTTTATCATTATTGCAAGGGATGGCCTTTGGGCCTTTAAATGGAAAGAAAATTTAGTTGTTGGGTTTGGACACCAAAAAAATCATTTGCCCAATAAAACAATGAGGTTTTAAACTAGGTGCGTGCAAAGTTTGACGGATTAATTTTGAGTACGTGAGCACCTATGAATTTATTTCTAAAATTTTTGGACAAAAAAAGGGGGTTACTAAGGATTGTTTCCAAAAAGAGGGGTTGGACAAAGAATTAGGAAAGAAATATGGTGTCGGGTTTGGACACCAAGTTTTATGTGCTCAATAAAACCATGAGGTTTCAAACTAGATGCGTACAAAGTTTGGCGGGTTGATTTCAAATACGTGACCCCGTACGAATTTATTTTTGAATGTTTTGAACAAAAAGAAAAAAAAGAGCTGCAAGGTTTATTATTTGAAAAATGGATTTTTGGTGTTCTTGGCTAATGAGGAAGATAACAATGGACTTGAGTGATCATGTGCTCGTGTGATCACCTAAATACCCTGATGCGTATGAATATGCAGGGTAATGAACCCGTCCTGATGTGTATGAATATGCAGGACGATGCCTGATTAAGTTCGGATGCCTCACGTCAACGAATGCCAATCGCGGTGGAGGCCAGGCCGATGCTCTTGTGCGGAATGTTGTCCTGATGTGTATGAATACGTGGGATGATGCCATTCCTGACGAAGCAGGACGATGCCCAGTTATGTCGGATGACCGCCGACTTTCGAGTTGGCCGTGGTCTATGGGTCGTAATAACTGGAACACGCCTTAATGGTTGTGATAGTTGTGCCTGATTATGGGGCAAAATTGTGTGGCACGATATGAGACGTGTCATAACGGTTTTACCTTATAATCGAGACCCATGTGAATGTTTGAATAGTGAGATGATGTGTTCCGGTTATTAAACTGCGCTTGCTGCATTGATATTAGCATATGTGATGAGCTAACATGTAGGGACATGCCGAGGAGAGGTCATTTTTGTATGATGTGTGCTTAGGACTGCCTTCGAGGTAAATTTGCGTCCTAACCGAGGTTTAGGGTTTTGACTAGCTGAGATTTTATCTCAACCCGTCGTGAGCTAACCTTTTTCAGGGTCGTAGCGTAGATATCTGCCGTGTGCGGATGTGGTGGGCGCGAGATATGACACCTTTTGGCTGGCCTTGCCATTAGCAAAGTTTAGGGTGACCCTGATCCCTGAAGGTTTTTGAGAGGGTCGGTTGGAAGTTGCCAATGTAAGGACATGTAAATCATTAAACTTCCTAGGGTCAATAGTTGGTAAGGAAATTGTTGTATTTGGGAAATTGTTCCTTGTGTTTACTATCCCTAAAGTTTGGTTGTTGACTAGGTGTTGTCTTTAATTCGCTTCCGCATGTGCTTAATTGAAAGATAAAAAGAAAGCGTCGGCGATGCGTCCTGGGACTTTGCATTTTCAGTTGACCACCGAGGGATGTGCGCACGCTCGGGGTTCGGGCGTGACAAAAGGGGTCTCTAACCAACGTACAAACATCAAAGGGGCTCTATGTAGGTGACAAAAAGGTCGTGGTCAATGGACTAGATAGATCAGTGAACATCCGGAAACTGGGAATTACATGCCACATAAACTCTTTGACAGCAGTAGCTAAGTGGATCAAGCAGCTTACTAATCTTCAATCTTTGAAACTGAGATCGATAGATAGAGTTCAGTAAGCCATCAGGTCTTGGGGTGATATCCATGGCTGAACATTGCAAACTATGCAATTTGTATTTGCTTGGTTTGCTTCCTATCCTTGCCAACCAGCTCTCCGCAGTGCTCCCATCATTCCCTAGGAAACTCACATTGTCCATGTTAAAACTGGTGGAAGATCCAATGTCGGTGCTGGGGCAGTTGCAAGACTTGAGCATCCTTAGGCTTTTTGCACGTTCCTATGTTCGATCTCAGATGACATGTGTTAGCAATGGATTCCCTATGCTACGTGTATTGAAACTATGGATGCTTGACGAACTTCAGCACTGGACTGTGCAAAACAGGCTATGCCTCTACTTCAAGAACTAGAAATTAGGCAATGTGACTAATTGGAGAATTCAGATGAGCTTGAACATTTGCCAAGGCTGAATGAAGTTGTCTTAACCAATATGCCAACAAGTTTTGTTGGGAAAATCAGGAGGAGCAGTGGGGATAATGTGTTTGTCAAAGTGAATAATTGGAAGTTCTCTCATTATTAATAAATTTTCTTACCTCTTAACTCTCAGATTGTAGCCACTTATACACGACTTTAGGAAACTTTCTGTCTCTGTCTCCATTTTTGTTATTGGATATCTACATTTTTCCCCCTCTCAAGCCAAATATAGATTAAAGAATCAGTTAGGAATATAAAGGGTGTACCTTCTGCGATCATTTTCTAATAAATCATCATGCTAATGCTCTTAACCTATCTTGATGTGCAGGGTAAATGAATCATCAGGGACGCAAGGGTTCAAGATGAAATATAGTCTGCATAACTAAATGTCAATCTCTTAGCAAAAGGCATGCTAATGAGGCCAAGAAGCTAAGTTTCCGGAGCCGTCCACTTCCAAGACGTTGTCCTGTGTCATGAAGAATCTTTCTACTTGAGGAGATGTGCGAGAGTGGCGAGAGCCTGGTGTGAGTGTCGTGTGAGTTGAGTGTACCGTGGTGAGTTTGAGAGTCTGAGTTTGTTAGTGATTTGTGTGGAGTGAACTCAATTAGAGTGTGCCATTATACTTATTGTAATAAAATTTGAGTTACGAATCTAAAAGACTCATCGATCAAATTACTGAATCTTAACTTGATGGCAACTTCTTGAAATGTTAGCACTACTGTTGATCAATATTGCAATCACGATATGAGCTTCTCCTTTTCCTCAAGTTCGAAATTGCTATGCTAGTGCTATGCAGGAGGACAGTGATGTATGTTGGACACGCAAATCGCACAATCCCATGACTCCATAACCAGAACAAGAACATGCATAATTGAGTAGAAACATTAATGCATCTGTTTTGGGATCCATCGTTCTTGAAGTGGAAGCGGAAAACTGATGTTCCACGCGCAAGTCCTTGTCCTTTATTACCTTCCGTATCACTGGCTCAATGAGTCGGCCCCCTCACCCTTTAGCGCTAGGTTAACGCTTCTTATGTGAGGATGCATGTGAGAATTAGGGTTAGATGAGAGGCTTGAGCACTATTTATAAAGTTTCCAACCAGGCCCTCTCATTACGGGCCAGGCTCAACTCGGCCCACACTAGCCAGTCCCATATTTAGACTAATTAAGAAACCTTCTATCTCACCTTAGACCAAACCCCGTAAAACGGTAAATTACGGTATTGTAGTCTACATCAGGAAAACTCTTACATTCTCCCACTTGGGCTATATTAATTGAAATTGTATTGTATGTGCGCACATTGGTCTAGAGATAGTTGTTAATAGTCAATCCTATCCCATAAAGTCTCAAACACCAAATCATGGTGGTAACTACATGTATACACACAAAGCCTTCCACGGTCAAGAGTGCTCTCAACTTTATTGATATGGATTCAATGTAGTAGTGTGGCAAATGGATAACATCTCTCATAGAGTGATCCCATTTGTCAGTCACCATTCTCTTACCTTAAGCGTCACAAAAAACTTATACCACTGGAGAATGTCTTTATGGTTCTAATGAACCCACATATGCCTTGTCCTTATAGTTAACATTTCTTTATGTATAACAAGACATATGCACAAGGCTAATAACCGGATGTCCCTAGCCTTCACTCAAGGTTTAAGCAATACCTTGAGACTTTTAACAATATATATATATATATATATATATATTCAACATAATAACAATCCAATCAAAAATATTTTATTAAATGCAAAAGTTGACACACACACACACACACACACACACACACACACACACATATATATATATCAAAGTGTTACTAAATTGTAACAAATACAGATGTAAACTTAATTCAAGGAAAAATAAAACACAACTCCCATTAAAAAACAACATCCCAAGATGCTCCTAGGCCCATGCCAATGACATGTTGCTCAAATACACACGGGTGTAGGCCTTTAGTTAGTAGATCTGCAACCATATCATCTGTAGGAATATGATCTACTACAACATCACCATTCTGTACTGATTCCTTTATGGTAAAAAACTTGACCTCCATGTGTTTAGACCTCTTGAGACTTCTGTTTTTATTAATAAACAACACTGCAGAATTATTGTCACAATATAACTATATGGGCCTATCCACAAAATCAAAAACTGTTAACTCTCTAATGAGGTTCCGGAGCCAAATAGCTTGAGTAGCAGCTGAAAAACATGCTACAAACTCTGCTTGCATGGTAGAAGAGGATATAGATTTATGTTTCTCGCTCTTCCATGATACTGCACCTCTTGCCAACATAGATATGTATTCAGTTGTTGACTTCTTATCATCTTGACAGCCAGCAAAATCTGCATCCGAATACCTTTCTAGTTGCAAGTTCGGAACATGTCTATAAATCAGCATGTAATCTCTTGTCCTCTTTAAGTACCTTAAAACCTTCTCGGCAGCAACCCAGTTATCGCGTCTTGGATTTGACTGATTTCTGCCTTGAAGTTCCATCGCAAATACGATATTTAGTCTAGTGCAAATTCGAGCATACATTCTACTTTTAGGTGCACTGACACAAGGTACACCCTTTAACTAGATTTTATCAATATCTAAATAAGGACAATGTAATGGATTCAGTCCATCACCCTTAACGACAGGAGCAATTCCCAGCTGGCAATGATGTATATTAAATATTTCCAAAATATGATCAACAAATGTCTTCTAAGATAAATCTAATAAAATACGTGCTAAGGACAAAAGATGCCTTAAAGTCATTACTTGTGAGCAAAATATCATGTACATAAAGTATGAGGAAAATAAATTTCCCCCCACTGACCTTGCAGTATATATACGAAATTACTTTGTTCCCAAAATGACAACACTATGAAACTTTAATAATATTATCTAGAAACTTGCTTAAGACCATGAATAAGACTTTTCAGTCTACACACAAGTTTACTTAATTTATCTGCTACAAAACCTTCAAGCTGCACCATATAGATTTTGTATTTATTTGGTGTAACTCCATATCAAAAATAAACTATTAATGCTACATTCGCTCTGAAAGAATCTTTAAAAAAACTAGAAAGAAATAATTATTTCTTCATTATTTAATGTCCACCCCTCTTTCAGAATGAAAACTTTAGCTACCAGTTTGGCTTTAAACTCCACAATCTTTCTTTGAAATCCTTTTAGTTTTGTATGTCTATTTAGCAACTAATAAACTTGTGATCTTTAGGCAAGTCAGTAAGTTTCCAAACACTATGATGTTTCATAGATTGCATATCCCCTTTTCTGGCATCTAATCACATACTTGATTGAGGATAAGAAACAACATTTATATATGTCGCTAAATCAACCATGTAGTGGATATTGCAGTCATGCTCTCATAGATAGACTATAGAGTCTAATGGTATAATTGATCATCTTTGCCTAACAAATCTCCTAATACAACCACTTCATTCTACACTTGAGAGGTTTGAGAAATTTCATCATAAACTATATCAAGAATAGTATCTTGAACCTCAACAAGTTTAGTCTATGGTACATGAGATTTCACAATTGTCTGTATAGGCAAAGACCAAGACATAGTAATCTCCATCGTACCATTATCCTTAATAGTCTCAAAGCAACTATCCTCTGCAACTACTACGTCGAATTCTAGAAACTTTACTATATGTGATTCCATAATTTTTGTACCTTTATTAAGGCCATAAAATTGATACCCCTTTGAACAATCTACAAAATAATCCTGAGTAGATTTAATTTCCAACGCACTTAATATTGGATTAGACAACCTCACTTCTGCATGACACCTCTAAATTTAATATGCTTCAAGTAAAAATTATGTCTAGTCCATAACTCAAAAGAAGTTTAGGGAACAACTTTTGTAAGAAACACATTTTGTATGTGAAAAGGTTACTTTCAAAATATCAACCCACAGAAGACCGAATAAATTAGTCTTACTCACCATACTCATCACCATGTTGATTATAGTGCAATTATGCCTTTCGGCCAAATCATTTTGTCAGGATTTTCAGGCATAGTAATTAAGTTACCACCCAAGAATTTATCAAGTATTTGACAAATGACCCTTTAAGCTATTCCACATTGTCATACTTGCCAAAATACTCACTGCCACTATTAATTCTGACAACCTTTAAGACTAATTCTAACTATTTTATTCTTTACCTCGGTCATTTTACTTCCATAATAATCTATAGAAGTCTTTAGATAACCGTTAAGAGTAGACAGAATATCAACATTATCACATTTTCTATTCTTTCTTTTGACATATGTGAGATTATTTCTTAGGCGGAAAACTTTTGGAAACAACATTTTTAACCTTATATGAGATGTGTATATCATTAGGACTTAAACACAATCTTTGTAGATGTGTCCTAATTTCGGTATTAGACAAGACATAATTTCAAGCCACCAAGGCTTCCATCATTTGCCTAGCAGTGCAGCCCGCGGGCAAACCACTTTTCAAATGTTCCTAAATGAAACGTTTCATGGATAGTAAGCAAATTCTATTGCTCTTATCCCAAGCAGCAAATCCTATGTCCACAACTTAAAATTTGAAACAGTAAAAACCTCAATAACAATGGAGTTATTAATTACATAAAAGGTGACTGCAAAACAAGCAATGTATATAATTAACATCATGTGAGCACCGTGTAACTTGACGTACAAGCAATGTATATAATTAACATCATGTGGGCACCGTGTAACTTGACGTACAAGTACACATCCAGAGAGTTATACACATAATCATATAATCACCTTTAGGCAGAATACATGACATGCAATTGTACACTCCCCACATGATAGCGGTTATGAGAATATATTACAATCTTTGTGAATTCATCACCTTTTGGCATATGAACCACTAGGATCGGTCACTCCTCCACCACACTATCAGGTATCCCTCTATAAACTAATGCACAATCACCTCCTTTGGGAGTATGATTACGCATTAGACTAGGAGATATCCCAATCAATATATGAGATCGAAATTTCTTAAACCCAATCAAGTGTGCCACTTTGGCGGTCACAACTCAATTGAATTCTTAAAACTCTCTCATACCCAGGATATAAAATTTACTTCTCATATACACCATATACATGTGATTTTAACTTTAGTGATAGGGGCAGTAAATCACTAAAATCACATATCATGCTAATTACATTGCTTCATTAATTATAAAAATTAAACTTTATAATGTTTATGTGATAACATACCAGTAACCCAACACCTGTATTTCCCAAATCACATAAAAATACAAGAAAAATATGAAAAAATATACTAAAAATACACGTATTTAGGGTTCCATATGTATTTTCACATCCATAAAATCATCAAACATGCAAAATAAATACACCACAAGATAGAGAATGGCCATACGAATCCAACGCCGCCAACCACGCGCCTATAAGAGGATCCACGCACCCACATACGCCGCCTAAGCGCGTGGCGTGTGGAGCTCATGCACGGGCGTATCTTGATCGGTCAAAACCGGTCCGACCGGTAGCGGTCCTACCGGTTCCCGGCTTGACCGTCCAATCCAGCCGTCCGATCTGACCGGTTGACCGGTCCGGTCAACAGTTGATTGGGTCGGGTCGGTCAGCGGGTCGGGTCGCTAATGTCATCGTGACGTTAGCCTCCGCACGTGCGTCGCACGCCTGAGCAACGCCCCGCATGTAGGAGCGCGTGAGGGCGTGTGACCGCGTGTGGGGCACATCTTCGATGCCTTGGCGGCGCGTGGCGGCGCATATCTGCGTGTGGGGGCACGTGTGGCCTCCCCTGGCAACGCGCCTCCCATGGATCTACTCGTCTCAACGAGCCCAATCCGATTTTGTAATTAAATTTGATTTTTATTGAACAAAAAAAAATCACAAAATTAAGGCAAAAGTTCTATGCGTTCGAGTTCTAGGGTTATTGTTGCTCTGATACCACATGTTGGACACGCAAATCGCACAATCCCATGATCTTCATAACCAGAACAGGAACATGCATAATTGAGTAGAAAGATTAACGCACCTATTTTGGGATCCATCGTTCTTGAAGCGGAAGCGGAAAATCGATGTTCCATGTGCAAGTTCTTCTCCTCTACTGCCTTCCGTATCACTAGCTCAATGAGACGGCCCACTCACCCTTTAGTGCTAGGTTAACGCTCCTTCTATGAGGATACATGTGAGAATTATGGTTAAATGAGAGACTTGAGCACTATTTATAGAGTTTCTAACCAGGTCCTCTCATCACGAGTTAGGCTGAACTCGGTCCACACTAGCCAGTCCCATATTTAGACTAATTAAGAAACCTTCTATCTCACCTTAGACCAAACCCTGTCAAATGGTAAATTACAATATCAATTAATGTAGTTCACGTAAAGAAAACTCTTACAATGTATTGATCATAAGTTTATTACCACATGCAAATTAGAGAAATACAAAATCCAAATTTAGCGTATATGTTTTGTATGGCAAGATTATAATGGTGGGTCATCCTCTAATTGGTTCACCACCTTATCTTGAGATAGTTGTGTCGCTTTCATTTTATCGTCATCTTGAGCTTTTTATTGGTCTCTTTCCAGCATCATATCAACCAACCAGCAATACCAGCAGAGATCTATTCACCTATTGTGTGACATCCTAGATTTTTCGATTCTGCTTTCAATTAAATTAATTAGGCTTTTCATCGACGCGCCTATAGTGCTATTCTTAGAGCTGATAACTCGTGGTATAACTAGACTAGTTGAGAAAGCCATTAAGGGATTTTAAAGCATTAGACTTGAGAATTCGACTAGGAATCGACTACTCGACCGTGCTCATCTGCAAAGATCATTTCGGCAAAATAAAGATCGATTAGAAATCAGAGATAGGTTAGTTCGACCGAGATGTGTGGTTAAACGTGGGTGATTCCACTAAATTGAAAAATTCCCGTCAATCTGTACTAGACTGATTTTTCTATCGTTTTGGTACCCTGTGTCCATATTTGAAGCCTTGAGATTTTCACGACAACCGAGAGTCGCCAATGCGTCGAAGAGGTTCATTGTGGCTCAAAAAAAATCGACCATGGGTCTTTTGTACTAAAATTTTTTGAAACCTACTCGATAGCCTAGGTCACACTAAAATCGCGTTGGAGTGAAATTAACCGTGAATTTGAATATGATTTCAGAAATTGAAAGTTCTGTCATGTCACGAGTTATTTTAAGAACATTGACTCACCTTTCGAGGAATTTTCGGAGAGTTTGGGATTTTTATGGAAAATCAATTCAGTGATTTGGAGGACGATAGGAAATTCGCAGGGGTCAAATTGAAGGGATTCATGGCCTTTAAAAGGGACTAGTTGGTGAGACCAACTGTGGAAAAGGGTGTGGTCTTCTTACTCAGCAAAATTGGACATCCAATTAGAGAGGATTGTGATGAAATTGAAGTCCAATTGATGAAATTCAGAGGTTGGTGTGAAGACTGTGACTTGTGGACATCAACTTGGTCAAATGTGGAATTATTGATCAAGAATGAATTAAGGGACAGAAGGAAATTGTGTGAGGACTTGTGGGATCAAGATTTGGGAGTGTTAAATATCTTATTAAACTTAATTCCTTTTTTTTTTCTCTTCTCTTCGGTTGCTGCTTCTCGGCACGTCACTCCCCCTTCTTACTATCTTCGCCGACCCTATCCCCCACTCGACAACCCCTCTGCCGTGTCCCATCACCTTTCCCCTCTTCTTTGACTTTTGAGTCCATCTTATCTATTCATCTCCTTGGCCGATACAACTCTGTCCCCCTCAACTCTCTCTCTCTTTCGGCCAGCTGCCCGAACTCATTTGCTTCTTCTTGGCTTGCAATTTTCATTTACTTTAGAGTTCTCCCCATCTCTTGCCAGTTGCTCACCTTTCCCTGTGTTTCGAAGCCTCATCTCCACCGAAGAAGCCCGAGCTCCTTGTTGCTGCCACTTGCTAATTTCCCCCGCTCATCCTGGTCAACCCCTTCCCGCAACAACACCGACATTGACTCCACCGAATCAATGCCCTCGCTGCGTCACCGAGCCCAGCAATGCTCGGCCCTCTCAACCTCAGCCGTGAGCAGCCTCGGCTCAACCCGTACGTCTACCGCTCAAGGCCGACTCCGCAATAGCCCACCACCTCACCGAGCCTCCTTGGCCGCGCCACCAATAGCCCAACCAGCAAGGTCGGCCATGCAACACCGAAACCAGCAAAGACCTTGAGCCTTCTAGGCACACGTTGGACTGTTTCCAGTGCTCGAAAGCCGTCGCCACTTCGGAGTTTATCGATCCCCTCCGTGTCCCCGTCATTTTCATCCGAGCGGATCGTTAATGAAGTGAGTTTAACTCATTAATCCCTGCTTAGTAAGTTAATTATGTTTAAGGATTGATTAGTTTAGACTAAGTATGGTTTAGGTGGTTAGTTAGATTGGATTAGCAATTTAATTAACTGATATTGCATGTTAGGTGGATAGAGTAGTGAATTAGCAAGTAAATAAGCTGTAGTATTTAATTAACGAGTCTTGGAATTTTTCCGGGCCCGTTTTGGTATTTAATTAGGCTTTTCCGACCTAAGTGTGAAATTTTGGTATTTAATAATTAATTTTTGTAATTATTTAATTAATTATTTATATTCCAAAAATTAGACCAGAATAGCCGGTGACCGGAATTTTATGCTGATTGTAATGGTGTGATCTATTTATTTAATTGAGTTCGAATTTGTGTTGATTGCGTGTGATTTGTATTTTTGGGAATTTATTCCTAAATTTTTTTAATTTCAGTAATTAATTGGAAAAGAACCGAGCATCGGTTTACAACACCAAAAATATTTTGGTGACCATAAAAAATGGTGGGATTTATGAAAAGAAAAATATCGTATTTTGGCTAAGGCCGACGGTGTACCGACACACGATTATTTTTATCATGAAGGATAAAAACGGTGAAATTCTCAGTTTGTGAGAACAGTGTGCTATATCAGCCTGAGGGCTCTGATATGTCAGCTTAGCGCGAGCAGTACACTTTATTAGCTTAGAGTTATCATCAAGGGTATACTATATCAATCTGCAGGTGATATGTCAGTTTAGCGAGAGTAGTATACCGATATACTATATAAACCTACGAGCTCTAATATGTCAGCTTAGCGAGAGCTGTATACTAGTATACTATATAAACCTATGGGTTTTGATATGTCAACTTAGCGAGAGCAGTATACCTTAACCTTATCAGCTTAGTGCGAGTTATATTATCTATTATTAGTTTAGAGTGAGCAATCCTGGACAGGGTCGGACTTTATAGATAGTATTGATTGAGATGACCGGGGAATGGTCTTCGTGACATGGAATCGACTAAGTCGATTGATCGACGATTCGATCTGAGGGGATGAATTGATTGGTTGATGTGATTCCATGAATTTGGGAATTATGCTGACTTGCAGGAAGGAACCGAGGCTAAGGTAAGTCCTCCGACTCATTATTGTGCCTAGGTAGTCGTCAGGGCGTATTTTTTTCCTAGTAAGGTCTTAGGAGGTTTAACTCACTGAGACGTCGTCTCATTTCATTGTGGGATAACATTTCAGGTCCATAGATGGCAGCTCCTCCCGAGCATTTTGTACAACTGAGGAAGATCACAGAACAGAAGTATTACATTCCGATTCATGGACACCCTAATGGATTAGAGTACGAACTGGTAAAGTCCATAATCTGGGTTGATGCGGGTCTACCCAAAAAGGTGCCCCATCAATACAGAGCATGGTATTGCCAAGATCGTACTGGCATGAGAGAGGGCCCCATACCGGAATATGAGATACCTCAGTATGTGATGGAGGTTTTTTTTGGAAAGGGCACTGTAGACCCTCCAGGTGGTTCGGTGATAGACCGGTGGTGACCTTGAAGATCCGGAATCTCCTGTGTATTCAGCAGTAGGCTCCAGTTGGAGTGTGGAGGGAGATGACGAGGAGGATGAGGACCCATAGTTATTTGGAAACCCCACCCCTGTTTTGCAGACTTTGTTTTATAAACTAGTAGTGTGTATGACATGGCTTGGTATTGTAAATATAAGTGTGTCGTGACTTCTTAAATAAAATCGTGATCCTACTTTCCTATCCCATTGAATTATTGTCTAGGGATTATTTATCTACTTTCGCATGCGTATTAAAATGAATGGGTCGGCGATGCGTCCTGGGACGTCGCTATTTAATCGACCAAAGAGGGATGGGCGCGCGCTCGGAGGATCAGGGCGTGACATCTTGCATTATTATTGCTTCTTCGGACCGCACTCTTGCCCCCTATCAAATGTTCTTCCCTACATAAGTAAGTTAAAATGACATCACCCACTCGAGTGGGCACAGGCAGAACACGGACTACACGATCTCCGACTGGTAGTCGGCGAACGTATGTCGCCTGAGGTAGAACTACCGGTCAACACTGTACGTCTGCCAGATCACCGATCTCACCGCACTGGAGAAAGCAAAAAATGAAAAATCAACATGACACGCTGATTATACATCAGCACAACATCAAAATGCTAAACATTCAGTTTGGTCAAACAAAAATCCTAGACATTCCAATGGAAAGACATGAAGTTGGTAGAACTTATGTTGTTTTCTTAAATATTGCAAATTAAGCTCACAAAATAATTCAGAAAACAAGGAGTCATCATGCAAATTTATGTTCTTTCCTCAGTCAACATGGTTGGTAGAATTTAAAGAAAAGCTTCTATAGTTAAAAAGACAAGCCATATTATCTACCTCGAAGAGGCGATATGACACTCTTTAATTGAATTTCGTACGAAAGTAGTTGATAATTAATAGATAAAGAGACACCTTGCATAAATCTCTTGTCTATATAATTGCGACTTTAATTCTCCGATTAAAATTGTAGAGTATGGTTCTTGCATATAAATGACGACACTCCATTTGCACTCTATTATATTCGCTGAAATTTTTTTTTATCCATTTTGCTATATCTACCATGGATATTTAGAAATCAATATTAATGAAACTATCTTCTTTATCAAGAATCCTACTTTTACTTTATTCTTCCTAATATTTTGAGTTAAGATTAACAAGCAAATTGAATCATGAGTGCTTACATCTACCAATTTTCTTTACTTGTATCTAGCGTGAATCAAAACCTAAGTTTGCACATAATGGGAAAAAGAACACTTCAAGTGTCAAAACTTGGCATAATGGGACACTTAAGTGCCAAAAGTTAGGAAAGTGACAATTAAGTGTCAATTTTTTTGAAAAATAAATACTTGAGTACCGCATCCGATGAACCCTACCATAAATCTTACGTAACAATTTTTGCGTGGTTCGCCGAAAGGCTGACTCAACAAAGAAACACAAAAACAATGTCATTTTGGCATAATTCGAATTTTAATATAACAATTAATTAAATTAAATTTAAACAAATTTTTTTTTTTTAAGAAAAAAGGAAAGATGAAGGCAGTCGGCGGTTGAGGGCTCAGCCCTCATCATCGCTGCCTCCCGCTGTCATTTGGAAAGGTGGGGGAGGGCCGAGTGGGCAAGGCCTCACGGGCCTTCGCCGCTAGTCGGGTGGGCCGCCAACCCCGGCCGAGCTTAGCAACCCCGATTGACCATCCCCCACCTTTCCGGCGAAGGCGGGAGGCAGCAAGAGCAAGGGTTGAGCCCTCGGCCGTCGTGTCTTCATCTTCCATTTTTTTTAAAATTTGGCTTTAAATTTAATTTAATTAATTTTTATATTAATTATTTGCCTATGTCAGCGTGTAAAATGACATTATTTTACACTTGACTTGCCAAAAAATCGCCACGTCAGCATTTTCATTGGTTTTTCTCACCATTGGTACTTAACATATCCATTTTGCTCCGATTTTGGCACTTAGGTGTCACTTTCCTAACTTTTGGTACTTAAGTTGTCACACCGCAACCCGCTCGAGACGGGCGACAACTCGCACTCGTTGTTATTCATTTCCTTTAGGTCATTCTATTATGACGTCCCAAGAGACGTCGCCAACCCAATCGCTTTATTCGATTAAATACACAAGCGGAAGCATAAACAATTCACCAAATCAACAAACATTGATAGTTTTAACCACGCTCATATATATATATATATATATATACATATATGCATCCATAACGTCATTACAACATACCAGCTATTTATATCCAAACTTCAATGTTACTCGTTACGCCATTTCATGTCCAATCCAAATGTGCGGTTATTCGCACTTCCAAAAGGTTTCGGGGTTGGCCTATCTCCTTTATGATACGAAGCGACTTGAAAAGGATGGTATCCACCACGCGCCTAGTACACGTCCAACTCAATATACCATAGCTCGGGCTTAGCTAGTCACGATTAGGGCCTGAAAAAGGTTAAACAATGAGGAGTGAGATAAACTCAATATGTAAACTCCCTAGACCTCGTGCAGGGAAGTCATATGCCTCGGAAATGCCCTAACATGCAAGTTATCTATCAACAACGGATCAATAGCAAAGCAACCTCTACTTTGCCTTAATTATAACATGAATGGTTATTCTACTTCCGCAAAACCATCAATATGAGCATATAAACAATTCTTGAAACACCTTCTACACTCAGGAGCCAAACATAAAAATGTGCAATATAACATAGTCATGCATTCATGTCATGCAATAATCCAGACCTGCTCATATAATCTCATATCACATGTGTGCAAACTATAGCATCGCTTATCGCTTCTCAAAATATGCATTCATACACTCATGCCATGCAATAGTGATATCCGGATTTCGTCAGATCTCGAGTACGTAATAGTTCGTGGCGGGTCACCACCCTCACTGTATCGAAACGTCACGTTTTGTCACGTTCTCGTGATAGCACCTCATCTAGAAATTTCTTCACATAACGTCACTCGCAAGACCGACCCCTTCCATATTTGTACCTTACTAAGTGAGCCTCTCATGCAAGCATCCGACGTCTCCATGCACATGTCCAATGTGGTCAACTACGAAGGAAAATGTTTACCCTGAGCTGCCCCGCCAATCAACCGAGCTGAAGACTTGGATTACGTGCGCCCTGCCACAGCTGTTTCTCTTCTTGAATGGCCATGTGAACGGCCCCATCACCGGCCACATTTTCAGCCATGCAACCACGTAAAACTGCCCTCCTCCATGCAGCAAATGAAGCCCACGTCCACAGCCCACGCCCATGTAGGAATGAAGACTTTGACCACCGAAGAGCAGCCCATTTTCTCCGCCCCAACCTGCCAGCCCATGGAAACGTGGACACAAGGACTTAGCGGCGTCTCCTTTCCCCTTAGCTTGTAAACAAGGTTTAAGATGTTGACCATGCAGCTGCCACGTCCTTGCAGGAGGGAGCAAGGTGGCGTGTGCACTTCATGAGAGTTGTCTTTTCTTCAGTTGGACAGCAACGGAAGACATGGGCGCATTAAGAGACACGCCCCTTTGCATGAGGCTTCAGGTGGCAGCCAAGGGATCCAGCGAGCAGCCACGCCTCCACCAGCTGCCTTGCACTCGTGCGGCCGCCAGGAATTCCCTTCTGTTGACTCACAAAGTCGGCAACCTGAGGGAACGAGAGAAAGTGGTCTTCTTCTTCCTCTCTACACTCACTTTGCATCTCACTACCGGCAGCAAACTTTCACCACGTCGCCGACTGCACCATCACGTCGCCGGCCACCTCTTCGTCCGGCAGCTCGCCTTAGCCGCTGCAAATCGGAGATGCTGCAGCTTCACGAATGCTACCGTCGCCGTCGACTTGCCACAGCCTATGGTCCATCTCGTCGTCAACGCCACCAAATCGAAGGCAAGTTAATAACTACTAACCTATACGACATGAAGTTCGTCGTTGCTTGGTGAAATGCATGCTGTTAAAATTCAATAAACTAGCATTTGATCCATGATATTTGCGTGAATTGATGATTTCGGGTGTCGTCGAACTAACCACGAACCATGGATAGCGAGACTTTGTGCTTTCTATGACTAAACTCGGGTTGGGGGAAACGTGCGTTTATCGACGTGGGTGTTTCAAAAGTTTTAAGATTTATTTTATATAAACGGTTTCAAAACTTTTCGAGTTATATTTGGAGATTTTGAACCACGGATCTACTGGCTTTGATGTTGCCAAATGTGTTTGAAACTTTATATATATACGAGCTGTTCATGTGAGATTTCAAGTTTATGAAATGTGAGGATGTGTTAAGTCCATGCTTGGGTATTTCGAAAATATTTGGAATTGAACCGTGAAATGGAATTTTGATGGATTCGGTACTAAGCTCTCGATTTTATGAACTGATTTCATCAACATGAGCTTGGTATATTTTAAAAGATTTGTTGCACTATGTTTTACCTTCTGATTTGAGAATTTTGGAATCGATGTATTTCTCGTGCATGAATTGCGTGAAAGACTTTTGGTATGAAATCGTTTGATTAAACTACTACACCATGGTTGAAACAATATTGATGCCGTCCGGCCCCTGGGACGACAATGCCCCGGGTGTCGGGTTGCCTAGAGGATCGGGATGGCGATGCCTCTGGATGCCTGTGGGACATCATTGACATGATGAGCCCCGGAGGTTCCCCGGAAGGCGGGATGCCCAGGAGTATGATGTAACACGTACCTGATGCCTGTGGGACACCATTGACATGGTGAGCCCCGAAGGTTCCTTGTGATGCTAGGTGGGGTGCGAGATTCTTGGGGGTGTGACGTAACATGCTCCGGATGCCTGGTGACTGAAATAAGGAACTGGAGGCCTTCGTGATGCCAGGTAGAGTGCTATATGCCTCAAGGGATGCAACACTGATCCTCCGGAAGATAGTGGTACTGATTTGAGATAAAATAAGTTCTAAATTCTCATTGATTTCGGATATGCTATTTTATTATGATAATCTTCTGATCTAATGCATATCTTTTCCTCCAATTATCTCATCTATTTTGGATTGCGTGGAATTGGATGACGATAGGCTCCATAATATAGTTTAGTAGAAATTTAATTGTTGAGTAGTCGTACTCACCCCTCGTGGGGCTAACATATTACGAGTGATAAAAATGCCACTTTGCTGTTTGCGTCTTCCGGTACCGTCTATGGCATTCTCGTTGATCTGCGATGGGAACAATCAAAGCATCCTGATTCTGATATGCTAGGACTCACTTTCATCCGGATATAGGTGATACTGACGGTTGACACCGGCCTCCCCTCAGGTCCCCTGTATCAGGAGTTTGTGGTCCTATATGTCCGGAGGGACGAACACACCATGGGGTTGTTGCCACCACCGCTAGAGGACGATGATGGGGGCTCTAGTGGGGGTAGAGTAGAGGAAGACGAGAGGACAACAGTGAATTTTTGGGACATCGGCACTTGAAGATAGGCGGCGTTGTAAATGGCTAATGGAAAATTCGGTCAATTGTTTGGATATAGCCAATATAGAAAACTTTGGCCTTTGATGTACCGACGAACAACGTCTATCAAATATATCTAAATAAGAAGTGCTTGGTTGAATATCTAGTGTGCATCTTTCAAAGTTTAGGAAGGGAGTTAATGGATCCGCTTCCGCAATAGTTTTGCGCAGGGACCAATGAAAAATGTGATAGACCCCCAAACTTGCGGATTTGCCGAAATCCAAGGGTATCATAATAAAGGACATCTAGGATAAGGAAAGAAGTGTGGCGACCCTTACGGATCGGGGGTTGTCGGGGGGCGTCACAGCAATAATCCAAGATTGCTCAGATATCAATCTCAGATCACACGTGTGTTGTCTATAGCATCACTTCTCAAAATATGCATTCATGCACTCATGTACTTTTCACACAACCATGTCCAGATTATTACGGCCACATAGGGCCCAAGGCCAACCCGAACTTTCACAGTCATCCAGCATAACTGAGCATGGCCTCGTCCCATCGAGCACGGCATCATCCCGCGTAAAAGCATCAATATGGTACTCCTATAAGGAGCTTCATTCTAAAATCTATCTACGAACGGAATCCCATTGACTTGGGGGCATCCGAACTTAATCAGGCATTGTCCCGCGTAAACGTATCAAGACGAGTTCATTACCCCGCGTAAACACATCAGGGTGTTTAGGTGATTACACAGGTATACCATTACACGATTCATTTCATAACTTTCTCATTAACCAATGTGATGCCCATGCAATATGTAACAACCTATGCCACATGCCATCATGTCACCCGCATGCCACATATTATATCATATAAAAGTATCACCCAGCTTTACAAGTCCATGGCGTATAAGTCACTCATCAAAGTAGGATAAGTCATTGCAATTGAACATAATTCGTTAAATTCACTTATCACATGTCATCATAAACTATCCAATAATTCATCTCTTATTAACATAACACATCACACTTCACAAATCATACTTTAATAACTTATCACATAACTACTTATTGATAAACCACAAAAACCTATCGGCTAGAACATGATAAGCTATCGACGAAAACATGATAAGTTATCGGCTAAAACATGATAAGCTATCAACGAAAACATGATAAGTTATCGGCTAGAATGTGATAAGCTATTGAGATAACCTATTGGGACCCTATGACAACCTATCATACAAAACCCACTTATCCCATTAATAGAACATCATTTAACCTTAATCTAGCTCTAAACTAACTCCAAAAATGCGACAACAACCTTATTCAAAGGGCTAGAAAGCTACTCATGCCCAAGTTCTAACTTTAAAAGCGTCGAGGGAGGAGCAGCAATACTGGACAGCGGCTGGGCCTGCTGGTCACACCTCCAAAGCTCCTGTGAGTGGGCTGGACGGCATCCTGAGTGGCTGCACGACGGCAGTGGGTGGTGGTCGGTTGCTAGTGAGGAAACTATGAGGAAAAATGAAGAGGATGGCTCGAGAATGAGATGCAAATGGACAAGGGGTGGTTCAGCTATGGCAAGGAGGGAAAGAAAGATGAACTTGAGAGCAAAAGTGAGAAAATGAGAGTGAGGGAGAGGTATGGACGAATTTGGGGAGAGAGGAAGAGCAGCCCATGCTTGGGCTATTGGATGGCCAAGATTACATCTTGCAATGCTCCATCCAAGTTCAAGGGCTTGGATCACTTCTCATTTTACTTCTTGCCCAAGTCTCATTAATGCCATATAATGAACCACTCATGGTTAGGCTAGAAGATAGGATAGGTAGGTTTAGACTAGGTTAGGGGATGACATCACCTCCCTTATCCTCAGCATGTGGGTGCCCCTTCCTAGCTCCTTTCCTATCTTACCCTTTTGTCCTTAGTTGAATGAGAGGGCAATTTGGTCATTTCACCAAGATTGGAGTCTGTTCACACTCATGGGGTGCATTAAGTGTCAAGATCTTGCATTAATGGCTTGATGGACTTGAAGGACCACGGGCCCACCATGGCAACCCACCTCTTGGGCGTGTGGGTCTTGGGTCGCCCACTTAGGCTTACACCCATTTGGGCCGTCCATGATGGGCTTCGGCCCATGGGCTGCCTAATCATGGGCTTGGGCCAATTGGGTTGCCCAACATGGGCTTGGGCCCACTTGGGCCCTCGCCCATGGCCGGTTTCCACTTTTCCGAACTTTTGCGTCCCATCGATGAAAAATCGAGTTTTCATCTCAAAGTGGCATTTTCGGCGTTTTTGGGGTGTACCAATCCTTATTGTAATCCCGTTCGAAGATTGGATGCCGATGTAATTTCGTTCTGAAAATTGGAGTCGGATTGCGGATGTCACATAAATGTCCCATTGTGCCAAATTTTGACACTATAAGTGTCCCAGACTTGAACTATATACCTTATGGAGTTTGTATACTTTAGTCAAGGAGTTCATGCACTAGAGATGAACAGGGGATAGTGCAGGAGCAAGATCTGTTGAAACTGATTTATTTCACAAGATGAATGATGGAAATGAATGTCTCTTTTCACGAATTTATTATTTTAAAGACAGTTTGGCGAGATCCGACAATCGATTGCAACATGACAACCTAAAATGCAATCGACCAAATGACTAGAGATCGCAGGATTAGTTCGAATTCGCACCGTGGGGATATGAGTTCGGTATGTAAGTCGTTGTTTTGCTTTTCAGGTTTCAGGCCAATGTCAACGTCAACTTGCACAAACGGTCCTGTCGAGGCTTTATTTTTGCTTTTTCTTTTTTTTTGGGGGCCCGCCGCGGGGGGGGAAGAGAATTGGTCTTCTAGGCCCACATTTTTGGAATCCAACGCTGCTTTTGTCGATTGCATCTGATGCTTGGATATATCTTCGCTTCAAGCTGAAGAAGCAAGGAAAGTTGCTTTTCTTTATAAAGTTAAATTCAAGAGAGATAGTGATAGATTTACACGAATATTTCAAACGTTATTTGGTTAAAATCATGTATGGCTACTAAACGGAAAAAAAGAAATTAATGGATCTTTTTAGTTTTATCAACTACTACTGCAAATTATGTCCAGATTAATAAACCATACACAAATTACTAGTTAAGTACCAACCTAATAAATTAATGTTACTATTTGTGGGATGAGTTTTTTTTTGTAGTTATTATAAAGAATGGTAAGAATAAAGCTATATTGTGACATGGCTATAGAATTTTATTCAAGCCACTTTGTTATTTGAATGTTAGATATTATTATTTCAGTGTAACCTTGAAGTTGTAGAGTGTCTAATGCAACGGAACCTTCCCGCCAAACCCCCCCCCCTAAAAAAAAAAAAATGAGACCTTTCTTTGTCGATGTACTCTATATATAAATCTTGTTTTGAAGAACTACCTACGTATATGAATCAAGCATGGTAATTGGACAGGGGAAGTGGGTGGGGGGCGGGGTTCGAATCTTCACATTCTCGGGAGGGTTGGGATGGGGACGATTTAGTTTCAAGTGTGGGTTTCGACTCTCACGCCTACAAAGGAGGCAAGGCAAAGTCCGAGTAAGAGTTAGAGTAGTAGTAGAGTAGGACCGACATAAAAAGAAAAATAGTTACCCTTACATTAAAGATTTTTAAACATCAAACTGTTCTTTTTTCCTTTCCTCTCTTTTCCTTTTCTTTGCACGTGGTGATACTCAACCATGGCCGGTGATTGGCCATAGGAGAGGGCTGACGAGGGCATCGCAACCCTCGTTGACAAAAGGCAAGGATTGCCCTTGTAGCTTCCGGTGAGGGCTCAACCCTTGTCACTGGCCAAGGGTCGCCCTCACGGCATCCGGCGAGGGCTGCCCTCGCTTGCCCTCACTTGCCCTCGCTTGTGGCTAGTTGTTGGCTATAGGCCAAAGGAAAAGAAATGGAAAAGGAAAGGAAATGAAAACAAAGGGCAAAAAAGGGAATTTTTAAAAAATTATAAAGAAATAATAAATAATTATATAAAAAATTCTAGCCATGTCATGTAGGACGGTCGATGTCCGCATCACCAATTTCCAACTTAAATTGATTAGATGGACTTAATTGATACCCGAGATAAGTGCAATAGAAGTCCTAAAACTTGTTACGAAAGTGCAATTGAGTTTTAAAACTTGCAAAAAATGCAATCAAGTCCTAAAACTTGTCAAATTGGTTCAATTGAGTCCTAAAGTTAACACCATCAAACTTCAATTGAGTCCTCAAGCTAGCTTCTCGAGGCTATTGGGTTCAAGACCTAGGCATCCTAATTCAATCAGGGCATCTTGTTCAATGAATGAGGCATCATCACTATGGTATGTGACGACGAACGCTTTTTCCTTTTTAAGTGCACAAACAAGTGCGTCATATAAGTTGGTTCTTATCTTTTCTTCTTAGCAGACTCATATATGGCCCGAAGGTATGCTCATTCATACTTGTGCCACGAATCCTAGTATTGCACTATACAACATGTCGGGAACGATTCTTGATCCATAACTTGAACCGAACACTTCGCATCAATCCTCGCACTAGACAAGGTTCGGAAACAACATGCCGCAATGCCAATTCAAGACCTTGAGACTTAGGTACACCTTGTTTTCATGAAGATCCTAAGCTCAACGGACATTGGTCTCGACCCAGGGTGAACATACTTCATGTCGTGAATGTCCCTTGGTTGGTGGCTTGATTCAAACGCCAAACGCAAAGTTCCTACACCAATCAAGACATAGAACTAGCACGCTTTAATGCCTTATCAAGACCTCGTGGGCTTGGGTAATCCCCATACTGGTCAAGACTTAGAACCGACACGCCTCAATGCCGTTCCAAGACCTCGTAGCCTTAGGCGCTCCCTGCATTGAACTAGCCTTGGAATCAACATGCTTTAATGTTGATCCAAGGCCTTGTGGCCTTGGGTGACCTTGCCTCACGGCCTTGGGCGATCTTGCCTCTTGTTGAACTCAACCCGAACAAACCTTGGCTTCACTCTGGGGATGAACAACTCAAGCACACGTTCAAACGCAATCATGAGCAAAACAATAAAAAAAGATTGAATATTTTTCCCACGGCTTGATGGGTGAGCACCTAACTTGTGACATCCCAAATTTTCAATCCTGTTTTCTATTGAATAAATCAGGCATTTCATTGACGCGCCTATAAGGCTGTTCTCAGAGCTGATCACTCTCGAGATAACTAGACTATATGGGGAAGCCATTAAGGAATTTTAATGCAATAGACTTGAGAATTCGACCAGGAATCGGCTTTTCGACCGTGCTCATCTTTAGAGGCCATTACAGCACAGTTAAAAATCGATTTGAGATCAGAGATAGGTCGGTTCGACTGAGATGTGTGGCTAATCGCGGGTGACACCACTAGACTGATTTTCCTATTATTTTGGTACCCTGTGTTCGTATTTGGATCCTCGAGATTTTCACAACAACTGAGAGTCGCCAATCGGTCGAGTGGGTTCATTGTGGCTCGAAGAAAATCAACCACGGGTCATTTACACTAAAAATTTCTGAAACCTACCCAATAGCCTAGGTCACGCTAAAATCGCGCCAAATGGAAATTAACCGTGAATTTGAGTCCGATTTCAGAAGTTGAAAGTTCTGTCATGTCACAATTAATTCTAGGAGCATCGACTCAGTCTCAGAAGATTTTTCTGTAAATCGAGACTTTTTGGGAAAAAGTCGTCCTAGGGCCGTTTTTGTCCAAAAAAAGGCAGGGATCGTTTTTGATCACGCAAACCGAGACTTTTTACCACCCGCCGCGGTGGCTCCGCTGGATAAGGCCCCGTTGATCATTGCCCTCAAGGTGAAAGGTTCGAAACCCAGTGGAGGCACTTGGTGCCTTAACTGCTTGCACGAGGTGGTGGTTCCCTCATGCGGCCCCAGGGTTTGCCCGCCAGCTGCTGGTTGTACGGGGTTCCCTAGGTCATAAAAAAAATCATTTTTTATCGCGTAATTGGGTTGCAAGTAGGATCAATTGGTGAGGAAAAATACCAATTGGATCGGTGATGTGTCGGTTGATTTTATTGAGGCCGAATTGTGTTGAATGGAGTAAGAATAAGTGTACAATTGGTGAGGAATTCAAGCAAATTCGTAACTCCCCCTTACCTAGGCATTTTGGACCATTTCAAAGGTTGCAATTGAAGCCTTGGTGGCTAGTTTTGGTCCATGGAAGATAGATGAGGATAGGCAATGGTCAAGGGGACCATTAGATAAGGTTGAAGGCCATGGTAGGGCCCTTGTTCCCTCTCTCCCTCAAGCTGCCGTCCACACCCTCTCGTCCCTCCTCTCTTTGTTGTTTTGAGCACCCCCAGCAGCCAAGGAGATCGCGGAGCAAGCCCTCATCGCCGTAGACAGACCGGACCACCCGAGCGGCACCATTCGCGCCACCACTCACACTTGCTGCCCCCGCGTGTTCGCCTAGACCCACGCGCGTTCTAGTCTTATTCCTCTATCGTTCGTGCACCAGCAGCCCGCCAAACTGACGTGAGCCTATGCCGGAGCTGGAGCTGTTCCACCGCCGGTCTGCCCCCGCCTAGAACCGCAACCAACCCCTGTTGCCTCCGCTAATCGTGTCTTGCCGTTCAGCCACCAGATCCGCTCTGCCTTAGCCCCGAACAGAAGCAACATCAGTGGGTTTGGCAGCACTGTTTTGGCCCGTTTTGAGGTCGTTTCCGGCCCCGAAAGCTAGGCTCGCCTTGGGAAGAATCGAGCCCCGTCACGTCCTTGTCGATTTGCACCAAACAGATCGTGAATCAAGTGAGTTTAACTCACTAATCCTCGTTTAGTAGGTTAATCATGCTTAGAGGTTGATTAGATTAAATTAAGCATGGTTAAGTGGATAGATTAGATTAGATTAGTTAATTTAATTATCTACCGATGCATGTTAGATGGTTAGTTAGTGCAATTAGCGAGTAAATAGACTCTAGTATTTAATCAACGAGTCTCAAAATTTTTCCAGGTCCGTTGCGGCATTCAATTAGGCATTACGGGCCTAAGTTGGATTTATTGCTATTTAATAATTAATTTTCGTAATTATTTAATTATTTAATTATTTTTCGAAAATTAAACCGGGATAGATGGTGACTGAATTTTATGCGATTCTTGTGGTGCACTCTGTTTTGATTTATTTGAGCATTAATTTGTGCTGAATTGATTTAATTTTGAATTTCGGATTTATTCCTAAATTAATTAATTTTGGTAAATAATTGGAAAATTACCGGGTGTCGGTTGACGGTGCCAAAAATATTTCGGTGGACAATATAAAATGGTGGGATTTGTGGAAAGGAAATTATTATATTTTGGCTAAGGCCGACCGTGTACCCACATACGATATTTTATCGGGTATGATAAAATGATGGAAATATCAGCTCACTATATGTCATCTTGGAGAAAGGATGATATATTATACCGGCTCGATGGCTCTATATCTCATCTTGGAGAAAGAACGATATGTTGATAAAAATGGTAAATTGATTGTACAATTGGAATAGTATACAATACCAGCTCGATGACTCTTTATGTCGTCTTGGAGAAAGAACGGTATACAATACCGGCTCAATGAGTCTATATGTCGTCTTGGAGAAAGAACAGTATGATATAACGGCTCGACGGCTCTATATGTCGTCTTGGCAAAAGAACGTTATACTATAATATGCTCGGTGTCTTGACATGTCATCTTGGAGAAGGAACAGTATTTTATATCGGCTCGGTGATTTGATAGGTCACCTTAGAGAAAGAACGATATACTATTATTAGCCTTTGGGTCAAGTTACTATCTATATATCACCTAGAGTGAATAGTCTTGGATTTTGATCGGACTCGTAGATAGTATTAACTGAGATGACCGAGGAATGGTCTGGTTGATATGGAATCGACTAGGTCCATTGATTGATGATTTGATCTATGGTGATTGAATTGAACTGATTTGCAGGGAGGAACTGAGGCCAAGGTAAATCCTCTAACTCGTGATAGTGCATAGGCAGCCTTAGGGCGTATTGGCTTCCTAATCGAGTCTTAGGGGGTAGAACTCGCTGACACGTCGTCTCACCCCATTGTGGGATAACATTTCAGGTCCATAGATGGCAGCACCTCCACCTCCTCTCGAGCATTTTGGTGTACCGGAGGAAATCACTGAGATAGGTTATCACATTCCGATACACCATCACCCTAAAGGATTGGAGTATGTTTTGGTGAAATCTACTGTCTGGGTAGATATGGGTGAAACCCAAAAGGTGCCCCACAAATACCGGTCGTGGTATCGTATAATGATGGACGAAGGGTGGGCACTGTACCGGAAGGTGATGTACCTCTGTACATTTTGGAGGTAGCATTTGGGAAGGGTACAACAGATCCCAAGGGTGGATCAGTGGTGGATGCGAATTCCAAGCTTGGTGATGATCCTGATTCTTCGGAGTACTCAGCAGTGGGCTCCAGCTGGGGCGAGGAGGAAGGAGAGATCGTCGAAGAAGAGGAGGACCTGGAGGAGGATCCAGAGGTGGACCTAGGAGAGGATTGAACCCCCACCCTGTTTTGCTAACCCCGAGTTGTGAACTGATGTGTGATAGAACCGACCTTTGTTAATAGTATTGTAATATATACTATATGGTTTGCATTGTATAAAAGTGTGATTGTGGTTTTTCAGGTTTGAAAAATATGGCCCTACTTTTTTATCCCATTGTTTTATTGTCTGGGGATTTTTTTTATATGCTTCCGCATGCGTATTAAAACGAATGGGTCGGCGATGCATCCTGAGACGTTGCTATTTAATCGACCAGTGAGGGATGGGCACATGCCCGAGGATCGGGGGGTGACATAGCTAGACTCAACAATGGAGACTACAGCCCTACAGGAGAAATAGGGATCTTTCTTACTTGGATGAATCTCGAGAACTAGCTTGAATGACTTGATGAGAGGCGAAGGTGCGAGGCCGAGAAAAAGAGGAAGAATGGCATGTAAGGATCAAGAGGGCTCAAATGGTGAAAATGAATGAAAGTTCATCCTATTTATAGGCACCGACCTCATGATTACTTGTCCAAATGGTCCAATCATCTTTCTCAAAGTGACACGGCTGTAACGTTGAGGTGTCCAACCTAGTTTGCGAGGCAGCACATCTAATGAGATTATGTGGCACACCTAAATCTTATGGAAATAATGAGAGTCCTTGCTGTCGCTCTCAAATTGATACACTTAACCCATGAGTCATTTGCTTCTTCTCCAAGAAAAATCTTAAGCCATCATTACCAAATCTTCAAGTGGACATCCAAGCTTATAAGTTACCATTGTCATCATTACTTGTCCAACTTGTTGTACAAGCAAGATCCTAGATGTAATGATGACCAAAGTTTTAGAGGCCACCTAAGGCTATGACTCACTATCTTTATTAATGGCTTAGATTTGGGCAATCAAAAGGTTTGGATATTTACTACATGCCTAAATTCAAGAACTTGCTCCCCAAGTATTCTAGAATCTTCTATTATGCATTTTGTTGATTGGTCCACATAAATACTTGATCCATTATTGAAGAACAAGTCATAATAAATAGGTGGTAGTTTAGGAAGGATAAGGTGACACTTAGGCCATAGGATAGCAATAATTCCTATGATGTCTCATTCTTATTGGAACATTTGTCGAGAATCCTTTACTTAGTCCCCAAGGTGAATCTTTGGTAATTATTACCAAATCAAAAAAATCTATCCAAAGTGGTGAGTCATCATTCTTTAAGAAGAACCTAGGATATTCTACAATGACCTATTTTGTCCATTTCCAAAGAATATGACAACTATTGGAAATAAGCCATTGGAATTACAATCGGAACCGGGCATGAGCTTTTTGTGTACATCCCCTAACAACCATTCCGACACACCCAAGGTTTGTGGCAAAGCCACCCTCAGTGTGGTTGTCATTGACAAAGTTTGCCTTCTTGGCTAGATTGGTGGCCAAGGGCATGGGCTCAATGATCGGCCCTTGGACCGGTTTTGGCCCAGCGGACCGACTCATAGATTGGTCCCAGGCCTAGTCTAGAACGACTCCCAATTGTCATGTGGCTGTTCAAGATTGCTCAAGTCGTAATTGACACACGATTGTACTGAATCGACTCATGGTCGTCTATGATTGGTACATGATTAAGCATAATCACCCGCGATCGGAACACGATCATTTGGGATCGATCCATGGTCATCCATTGATCCGTGGTGGAACGTGACCATTCATTGATCAACCCATATGGTCAGGCAGTTGTCCATCGGCCGAACAACTCGGGTCCATTTGCGTGGTCATAAGTTTGGTCCACAACCGATCTCTTGATCAATCCATGACTAACTCTTTGATTGGTGCATGGCCGATTCTTGGAATGATCCATGACCGATCCTTATCACTCGCACACCAGATTCATAGCCATTTCTCTAGATCAAAAGTCACGGATGTCACAAATTTAACTTTTAACTCCACCAAATGTTAGTTACGTCCCAAAGACTTAAGGTAAGGTTGAAGTTCTTTTTGTTTATTAAGGGGAAAAAAAAAAGAGGGAAGAAAAGAGAAATGACAAGACTGCAACATGACAACATAAATCACAGCCACTTCAATGATACCTCAAATGTACCGTGTAAGATGATGACGTGTCATCTTAATCAAGTACAAAAATATCGCAATATGTCGTAAAATTGATTTACGACCTTACTACAAAATGTCATAACGAAATATATAAAAAAATTGTAAAAAAAACAAAAAGTAAGTACACTAATATACCGTAGAGATTCTGAGGGAATCAAGTTCATAATGAAAGAGAAGTTCCAAATTCGATTGGACCAAAAAATTAAAGCTCACCGGGCGTTCGCATCGAACGTACACGTGAGTTTGCCATCCAAGTTTTTGCTTTGAATTTAGTGACGGTCTCAAAGCCTCTTTACTAAAGAGAGGGAATTTGATGTCTGGAGGCCCACATCTTGGAATCTAAAGGCTGCTTTTATGATGCTTGGAAAAGGACGGCACTTAAAATCTTTATTTCGAGCTTGAGGAGATTATGTTCTCTCAGACAAAGTAAGTTGCTTTATTCGGGAGTGGAAAAGAGTTAAAATCAGATACATTAATGCTAGAGGATTTACTTTAGCCCATTTTCTTTTCTTTTTTCTTCAAAAGCTCAAGGAGATTTTTGTAATGCTTGGACAAGGATGGCACTTCAAAATCTTTATTTCGAGCTTGAGGAGATTATGTTCTCTCAAACAAAGTAAGTTGCTTTATTCGGGGGTGGGAAAGAGTTAAAATCAAGTATATTGATGCTAGAGGTTTTACTTTAGTCTTTCTTTATTTATTTTTTTTTTTTCAAGCTCAAGGAGATTTTTGTGATGCTTGGACAAGGACGCCACTTTTATTTCGAGCTTGAGGAGATTACGTCCTCTCAGACAAAGTAAGTCGCTTTATTCGGGACTGGAAAAGAGTTAGAATCAGGTACATTAATCTTAGAGGTTTTATTTAGTCTTTCTTTTTATTCTTTTTTTTTTTTACTTTAATATAAAAAAATCTGGCAGTTTGTCAATGATACTTGTTACAGTTCAACTCTAGAAATATTCTTCTCCGAAAAAAAAAAAAAAACTCTCGAATTTTTTTCTTTGAGGGAATTTTTTTTCTTTTTTGAGAATATAGGGTAATTTATCTTAGATTAAGTAAATTTTGGAAGGAAAAAAGAAATACATAATATATATAGTCTCAAGAAGATGACTACACGTATATGACTCAAGTATGGTGCATCTAGAGATGAACGTGATTAATATGCCTAATGTAGAATCAACATCTTTTTGAACCGACCGTCCTTCCATTTGGATTTGAGAGCATCCTCTTCAAACTCATAAAGGAACGTTGATAGGAAGAGAAAAAGAATACATCATTGTGCATAAACAAATTTAAAAGTTTTGGGCAAAAGTATTGTGACATCCTGAATTTCGACCCCGTCTCGATAATATGAAATGAACATTTTGTTGATGCGCCTATGGTCCTTTTTCTCTGAGTTGGCCACTCACGAGTTAACTAATCTATTAGGTGAAGCAGTTAAAGGATATAAATGTGACATACTCGAGAATTCGATCGAAAATCGATTGCTCGACCATAATAATCGGAAATGGTCAATACGACACCGTTATAATTGAATTGTGATCGGATATAGGTTGATTCGACATAATCATGTAATTGAATTGCAGGTGATTCCGCATGATTGCGAAATTCGCATTGAACAACACCAGCCCGATTTTCTATCGATTTTATACTCGGTACATGTAATTGAAACCTTGCGATTTTTACGACAACCGAGAGTCGTCTACGAGTCGGAGATGCACAAACGTGGATTGAAAATTATCGATCACAGGTCAAACGCGCTAAAATCGCTAAAAGCTACCTGGTAGGTTAGATTGTACTAAAATCGCATCCGGTCGATTTTAACCACGAAATTGAATTCGTTTTCGGGAATCGAACGTTCAAGCGTGTCACGATTATTTTTATGACCTCGTCTCATCTTTTAGAAAAATTCCGTCAAGCTCAGAATTTTGCGAAAAAATCAAATTCGGCAAAAAGAAATGGAAGGAAATTCATTTGGGCTGCTAAATTGATTTATTTGGCCACCAAAAAGACCTTATTTGAGAGGAAATGAAGGGAAAATTGCTATTGGAGGGTGCCGAGACTTTCTTAGTAGAAGACTTTGTGGTTAAAGCCTTTGAGTGCATGGGATATTTTTCCTTGGCTCCTATTGGCTCCTTGCTTGACTTCCTCTCCCCTTGTTCCCCCTCTTCCATGCGTTTGTGCCCCTAGCCGAATCCCCTGCTGCTGCTGCTTCTTCTTCTTCTTCTTCTTCTTCTTCGTCTTATTCTTCTTCTTCTTCATTTCCAATCCCCTTGGTGCCGCAAGCCTCTAGCAGCCAGCTAGCCCATGCCGCCATCCTCAGTCCAGCTCCGCGTCACTATCCCGCCAGTCCACTGGTCCAGCTAGCCGTCCCCTGGCCGTCTGCCTCACCGAGTGACTGCAGACCGCCCAGCTCAGCCGCTTCAACGTCTTAGCCGACCAGCCACTTGACCGGCCAACTAGCTCCATTTGTACGCGCCGCCCAGCCCGTTCGTCTGTCCGCCCTAGCCGCCCGTGTCCAGCCAGCTTCGCTCCCAAGCCAAGCCTCGACCAGCTCGGCTCAGGACCAAATTCCAGCCCCTTGGCCGAGCCTTATTGGGCTGATTTCACTGGTCGGTCCTCCATTGAAGACTCGATAGTTTTGAGACTTCACCGTCTTCGCGCCACCTGTCGCCGTGAACCCGCCGCTGTGTTAATCCGGTGAGTTAACACCCTAATCCCAGATTATGAGGTTAATTACACTTAGTAGGTTAGTTAGTGTTAATTAAGGATTAGTGGCTGATTTAGTTAGAGTAACTAGTTAGTTAGATTAATTAGTTTAGTTAGGTTAGTTGGTTAGCTTAGTTAGGTTAATGTAGTTAGCCTAGTTAGATTAGTTTAGTTAGCTCAATTAGGTTAGTTCGGTTAGCTTATTTGGATTAATTAAGTGGATTAGTTTAAATAATTTACAATTTATTTAATTAATTATAAATAGCATAAATTGTGACATAATAGCCGTTTTGCAAAATTTTACGCTGATCGACGTGGATAAATTTATATGTGAAATTGATTGCTTATTTGTGCAATTGAGTGCTTGGTGATGATTATTGATTATTATTGCAAAAATCCGATTTTATGGTATTTAATTAGAAAAATACCAGGTGTTGGTTTTTGACGTCAAAATTTTATATAGTATATAAAATCGTGGAATTTTAAATTGGGAGCGTACTGTGCTTTATGGTTCAATTTAAATATGTGACCATGCACAATTATTTTATCGGGAATTTTTAATACGAAGAAAATTGGCCAAGTCCATTATTTGAAATTGAGGCATTTGAGTGCAAAGCTTGGTGTTCTTGGCCAAGTATGTGCTGGTGTGTGGTCACCTAAATACCTTGATGCGTTTACGTGGGGTAGTGAACCTGTCCTGATGTGTTTACGTAGGATGATACTTGATTAAGTTAGGATGCCTCACGTCAACAGATGCCGGTCACGGTGGAGGCTAGGCCGATGCTCCTTTATGGAATGCCATTTTGATGCGTTTACGCGGGACGATGCTATGCCCGACGGAGCGGGACGACGACCGGTTATGCCGGATGACCGCCGAGTGTTGAGTTGGTTGTGGCCAATGGGTCGTAATAACTGAGACATGCCTGAGTGATTGAGATATTTGCGCCTTATTATGTGGCAAAATTGTGTGGCACGAAATGTGACATGTCATAATGATTTTACCTTATAATCGGGACCCATGTGATTGGTTGAGAATGAAATGATGTGTTCCAGTTATTAAATTACACTTGCTACGTGTATAAATGCATATGTGATGAGCTAATGTGCAGGTACATGCCAAGGCGAGGTAAGTCTTGTGTGACGCCTGTTTAGGCTGCCTCTAAGTGAATTTGCTTCCTAATCAAGGTTTAGGGTTTTGACTCACAAAGATTTTATCTCACCCCGTCGTGGTTAAAAATTTTCAAGGCCATAGCGTGGAGATCTGCAGAGTGTAGATTTGGTGGGTGTGGGATGCGATACCTTTTGGCTGACCCTGTCACTAGTGAAGTGTATGTTACCTAGGGGTTTCTATGTGAGACAGACCTATATATAAACTCCTAGGTTTAACTTGGCATGTATATAAATAGTAGTTTGTGAAAAGGCGTTAGTATGTTTTACTATCCCAGTGTTTGATGATTGTTCGGGTGTTTATTTAATTCGTTTCTGCATGTGCCTAATTGAAAGATAAAAAGAAAGGGTCGGCGACGCGTCCCGAGACGTTGCATTTTAGTCGACCATCGAGGGATGTGCGCGTGCCCCGTGTTCGCGGCGTGACAAGTATAGCACAAATGCCAAAATTTGTGACGGGGGGATATTTAAGTATTAAAAGTTATGAAAGGTACACATAAGTGTCACTTTCTTTGAAAAATAGGACATTTAACTGCCAACTCCAATGAAGGGTATCGGAAATCCTACATGGCATCTTTTTAACAATATAACTCGCCCATGTAACTCGCCAAAGAGCTAAGTTAGCAAAGAAGAGTCAAAACGACTTCATTTTGCCTCTTATTTGAATTTTAATATAAATATTAAATAAATTTAATTTAAATCTAAATTAAAAAAGGGGAGGAGATTGTAGAATGGCAAGGGCTGAGTCTTCATCGCCGCCACCCCGCCATAGTCAGGAAAGGCCGGCAACGATAGGAGGAAGGTCGGTCGGGGTCACCAGCCCCTGGCTAGGGCTCGACGACCTTGGCCAACCGACAAGGAGGGCCTACAAGCCCTTGCCTAGATGTGAGGCAAGGGTCGTGGCCCTCCCCTAGATCCGGCAAGGGTTGCATCTAGGGCTCAAGCAAGTTTAAATTTATTAAGGAGATCATGGAGAATAGTTGGGTGAAAATGAAGACTGAGGTTGCTATTTTGAAGGGAATTGACAATGTGAAAAATAAACAACTCTTTGGAGATATGGTTGCTATTTTGAAGGGAATTGACAACGTGGAAAATGAACAATTCCTTGGAGATAAGGTTGTCATTTTGAAGGAAATTGTAAGGAATGAACAACTCTTTGGAGATAAGGCTGCTATTTTGAAGGGAGTCGATAATGTGGCAATATGGGACCCTTATTTTCGAAAGCGTCAAACTACAATTCAACCATGAAGAAACTGCTCCTAGACAGTTATGAGAGAAGGTCTATATATACCATGTTCTCATCAATTGGAAGGACTCCTCGACAATCAAAATGTAATCTTTTATTATCTTTACATTTTTGCACTTTATTTTTCATTGGTTATAGTTTTCCGATTTGTGTCATCGATTAAATTCCGACAAATATGATTCTCCTGATACTTCATCATCTATTCAATTCTAGCGTGCATCTCTATCATGGGTGTCGCATCGTCGATTAAGTTTCGGTGTTATACCTTTGCACGTTCTCGAGCTTTGTTGCCAATTAAATTCCGACATAGTTCGTGCATATGTATTGCTATGGAAATAGTTGTTTTTTCAAGCCTTGTTATTGTTTGAATTCCGGCATGGTTTGTATGTACAATTTGGTTTGAAGTTTGAAATAAAGGTTTGTTGTTATCTCTTATTCATCTGGATATTTCTTGTCTGAAGTCGCCATAGAACTAGTCTTCTTTCATCAAAAGCCAAAGAACATCTTTCGAAAAAGATGCTTCGTCGTCGATTAGATTCCGATGAAACAAATGGTAGGCCTGGTGAGACCATTGAAGTTGATTTGAGGAGATACAATGGTGAGCACAAGAAATCAACTTGATCATGATAGTGTTAACGGTGACAACTCTCCATCATAACTTGGTAATAATAAGGCAGAAAAATCATCGATTGCACTATCGATGACGAAGCAAGAACAAGGCAGACATGTTGATATCTCAAGACAACTCACCAATGAGTAGAGAAGTCAATTAGTGCCTGGCCCTATAATGTTCACTGCCATGTGACGGTTATCGGAGGAGCACAATAATGAATTGATTAACCGCATGATAAAACATCTCATCGATGTGATTAAGCCAATTACCATCAATGCCTCTCATGAAGTAATGAACGGGCCTAGAACATCGAGTCATTCAATTCAAGTGCAGGCAAGTCCTACTAATCTTGCATTTTTTTTTTAGAGGTTATGCTTGTCAATAGAGACATTTCCCTTAATATTGTTCAAGTTAACTTTGGTGGTATCAATTATGGTGATGACAAGGGGCACGTGATGACTCTTGGGTTTCCTAATTTAAAAGAATCGAATGATTAACGAATCATATAATTCTTTTAAAAGGGAGCATATGTTGACATCCAAAAGTGCCCGATATTTAGTTATTATTGATATGCGATGATCGTTCAAAAGTAATAAAAGTGGACTCGACAACCTCATATGCAACATTCAAAATTAGTGAAGAAAAAGGAAAAGAGTGGAGAATATACTATTCGGGCATGTCTGATCATCTATGGAGGAAACCAATTGAATGGATTGAAGATTGGTCAATATCATATACAACTGCTGACTTGGATGAAAGTGTTAGCACATGTCAACTAGTGGCAAATGATGGCAAATTATTTTACCAAAGTTGGCGATACTGTGTTAACTAAGGAGCAGACGATCGATAAAGAAGATTGCATCTAAGGCTCGGGCAAGTGTAAATCTGTTAAGGAGATTGTGGAGAATAGTTAGGTGAAAATATAGATTGAGGTTACTATTTTGAAGGGAATTGACAACGTGGGAAATGAACAACTCCTTGGAGATAAGGTTGCTATTTTGAAGGGAATTGACAACTTGGGAAATGAACAACTCCTTGGAGATAAGGCTACCATTTTGAAGGGAGTTGACAACGCAAGAATATGGGACCATTATTTTCGAAAGTGTTGAATTACAATTCAACCATGAAGAAACTACTCTCAGACGGTTATGAAAGAAGGTCTATATACACCAACTTCTCATCAATCAGAAGAACCTCTCAATAATCAAAGTGTAGTATTTTATTATCTTTACTTTCCTACACTTTATTTTTCCTTAATTATAGCTTTCTGATTCATGTCTTCAATCAAATTCTGACGCGTATCTTTATTCCGATGCTTCGTTGTTGATTTAATTCCAATGTGCATCTCTATCATAGGTGTCGCACCGTTAATTAAATTCTGACATTATACCTATGCATATTCTCTAGCTTTCGTTGATTAAATTCCAACACAGTTTGTGCACATGTATTGTTGTGGAAATGGTTGTATTTTCAAGCTTTATTGTTGACTGAATACTGGTATGGTTTGTATGTACAATTTGGTTCGAAGTTTGAAATAAAGGTTTGCCATTATCTCTTATCCGCCTAGATATTTCCTATTCGAAATCGTCACAGAACCCATCTCCTCTTATCAAAAGCCGAAGTAACGACTTTCAGAAAAAAGTATTCTGTCGTTGATTAGATTTTGACGAAACAATGCCATAACTATTTGAAAACATTCACCACAAGTGTTATGCCAAATCAGATTTCCAACACTTAGAGTGAGTGATTTTAGAAAGTTTTGATACTCAAATAAATGTTTCTAAGAAGTTATAGCTCTCTAGTGATTGAAAAAAAGTTATAGCATTCAAATGAACGTCATATGAAAGTTATGATACTTATGGTGTTCATATCCTTCTTCTAGCCTATTGGCTTTGAGAGATTCATTTTAAAAATGATTGGTAAGGAGAGAGAGAATTCATCCTTCTACATAAACTAAAGGTTTTTTTATAACATGTGCATAGCTCCCCCATAGGGTGCCAAGCATGGCCCCTAAAGTTAGTATGAGTGGTTGATGTTGAGATTTGAAAGCAGAATCTGCTGGATCCAAAAAGTGATTCGCCTCTTAGCTAACCATTAAGGGTTGAATAATCAAAGATTTCAAGCAATCATTCTCGAGATAATATTGAATTCAAGAAAAACAGGAAATAACAAATTCATATTAGTTACAACATAAGCAAGTAACAAGAATGTACCCATATTTACCGGTACCCACAAACATACGCAGTCGCGACAGCAATACATTAATCAACAGTGTCTTTTATTCTTTTCTCCTTTTTTTATTTTTATAAGAAACTAATAGGAAAGCCTCACCTACCAACTTCATTTTTTGGGTCGAAAAGCAACACCCTTGACGTCTAGCCCATGCTTCCAATGAGAACTGGTTTCTGATATACAGAATGTGATTTCTCCGATGTTTTTGGACGACGTCTTGAATTCGCCCATCAAAATGTTCGTCCACTTTCCTCGGGGCATATGCTGCAAACTCTCCATGCGCTCCAGTTTCGATGCATCCGGTAATGTAATGTTGATCTTCGCGGGAACGTCCCAACCCAAACTTGACTCAGCCATTGATGCCACCAACCAGACTTCATACAAGGTGTTGGGAGAGAGCACGACCGTTCGAAACTTCCCATTGATTTCTAGCCAGCACACGTATCTTAGTTCAGCTACCTCAACATCCACATTACTGCGAAGATTGAAGTTCAATGTCAGGAGTTGGACTTTTGCAGAAGAAGAATTGCTAATGCGTTCATTACCCCGTCAAATTAAACGATGGAATGAAAGAAAAGACAATAGCTACACATGAATTGCTTCGATAGATTTTCCTAGTGCAGATCATATTTGCATATGAAGGGCATACTTGAGCGAAGGGACAATTGTGTTGCACGTGGAATGGAATAGCAAGGAATAAGATATTCAAGAAACTACTCATGAAATGAAATATTAAACGGGATATCTAGAATGCAGAATGAATACTAAATTAGAATGTCCAACTTAGAAAACTTGAATGATGAATAGAAGGAGACTACGTGCATGTAAAGCTCATTATACCCCATGCAAAGATTCAAGAAATGTACTTCAACAATCAATTTGGTTAGCTTAGTTCAATTTCACCTCATAGAAATAAGTTTTGGCCTGGACACACTATTTATTATTCATGTTGAAGTTGCATTTGTTAAGATGCACGTATTAAATGTTAGCAATACTAAATCTCGAATGGCATAGTTCATGTGATCGGAAATAATTAGGGATGATTGCCCAGAAAAATAGTCCAAAAAGTCCAAAACCTATTATACGGCGGCCAATTTAGTCTTAAATATTTTGATAATTTTTCAATATAGTCATTGCAACCAATTTTGGCCGGAAATGACTAGTATAAATGACTTTTGCAATTTTTTGAAATTTTTCAGAAATTTTTCTTTTGTTTTCCTTTTTCCTTTGCTTTTCTTTCTTCTTTTTTTTTTTTTTTTTCCAATTTTGCTCCATAAGTCATCGCAGCCTCAGTGATGGCTAGCGGAATTTGCTAGCCACAACCAAGGGCCGTGATGCCCTTGCCAGCCACAATGAGGACTCATAGGCCCTCACCAAGATTGGGCAAAGGTCATGTGGCTGGCAACCTTCGTTAGCCATCACTAAGGTCTTGGTGACCGATGGAGAGAAAGAAGAACAAAAGAAAAAGGAGAAAGCAATGAAAGAAAATGAAAAAAAAAATTTAAAAATTTAAAAATTTTTAAAAATTACAAAAATCGATTTCTGATCAAAATTGGCCGAAAGGAATACATTGAAAAATCAAAAGATTTAGAACAAAATTAGCCAAATTAAAAACTTTATGACTAAATTGGCCGTCATATAATAAATTTATGACTTTTTGGATAATTTTTCCGAATTAATTTTATATTTACTAGGGTCATGCATACAATTGTTTGAACTTCCAAATGAAAATGAGTTTAACTAGGAATGTTGGTAAGTCCAGACTTGGACCTCCTCGACTCTATTGTCTCTACAATGAGGTATAAAGGATTGTCTTCCCGCATCCAGTGCAGTAAAAGACTCATATTTACAGTGAACACCAAATAGACAAACACAAACACCAATTACTCACTGCCTAAGGTAAGGCACTTTGCATTTATCAATTGATCTCCTTATCATTCAATGTTATGGAGACCATATAAGAAACAATTACATGCTCGAAAGGCTAGTAGGAAGGGAATAAGATAATGAGACATCATTGAAAAGGGTACTTGAAAGTTAAAAGTTGCTCTTATGATTTGCATCTCGACCTTCCATTTCTTTTTAATGATTTGTAGCGTCATTTTATGATTCTAAACTGAAAGGCTAAAAATCTGGGCTCCTTGATCATCTCAAAGTCGCGGATAGATTCTATTCCTAGTGGGTAGCTCAATCTGTCATGATTATCTTCAACAATTAAGCATTAAGAGAAAAAATGTGTCCAGATCCCTGTACCAGGTAGACTGGGGCTCAGTAAAAGAGTAGGAGATTTGTGTTCCTCCCAAAACACACTCCATCATCAGTTAAATGGCGGAAATGAATACGATCTGTCATAAATACTCACCAAAATTCAAGTCGTTGCACCCTATGACCTGACCGTTCACTGGAGATGAATTCGCTTTATTTTGTTTAAGATGAAGCAAAATTTTATAACAGCGAGGCAAAAGTGATTTTTTTTCCCCTCTCTTAGCAGATTTTGTCCAAGAGAGACGATGATCTCATTTTGATTTTTCCGTATTCCGTTTGTTTTTTTCTGAATGTTGACTCTTACCCGGATTCTTTGACGGTCTTCCATCGCCAGTAGCGGGGGTCGTCGGCCCATGTAATTGCAAGCTCCCTCGCAAGCACCATGAAGCAATTCTTGTTCAGATGCCTGTCGACCCAGTACTTCCGCAACTATGCAATTTCAAATTCATAAGTACAATTTCAACATATATCAAATCTATATTTAAAAAATTCCACTTTTAAAAAAAAAATTAAAATGAAGGTAAGAAAATTGTGTGTGTGTGTGTGTGTGTGAGAGAGAGAGAGAGAGAGAGAGAGAGAGAGAGAGAGAGAGATGCTCACTCTCTTCCCCTCTTGCTGCAGAACCACTCCCTCATAGAGCTGATCGCAGAGCTTTTCAAGAGGAAAGTTTGCATGGGCACGACGGAAGCTTTTACAATAGCCACGTAATTGTGCGGAGGTCTTGTTACTCTTGCCTTCCCTGTTTGCTTCTGTGAGCCCATCTCTTCGGCTTCTTCATAGAACTCAGCTTCAGCTTCCATGTAAGGAGGTCGCCAATGTTAGTCCTGTTAAGGGTATGTAGAGATTGAGAGGAGCTACACGGGGTTTCTTTATCCCAAATTATATTGGTGGAGCCAGCATTTATAGTTGTAAAAGTAATCATTCAAAAGTGAATGGAAAAATGCCACCAAAAATAATAAATTTTATTTAATGTGACAAATTTACCACGAACTTTTTTGCGACACAAGAAAACCCTAAACTTTGTTAACTATAATACATTTACCTTAAACTTTTTTTTGTGACATAAAAAACCTCAAACTTATACTCACGTGACACGTTCGCTCCAAACTATAGGGTATTTTCATCTTTTATTTTTAAAAATTTTTCTTTTGCTTTTCTTTTCCTATTTTTTTCTTTTTCTTTTTCTTTTTTTTTCTCATCTCTTCCCTCCTTTGGCCATGGGAAGCCGGACTTGGGTGAGGCCACCCTCACTGGCGTTTAGCGAGGGTCGCCCTCGCCTACATAGGCGAGGGTGGCCTTCCCCTGGGGGGGTGAGGACAGCCCTCGCCAGATCCAGTGAAGGCAACCCTTGCCTGACGTAGGTGAGGCGGCCCTCACTTGGACCAAATATGGTGACGAATGCTCTCGCCTGCATTGGCCAAGGGTTGCCCTCGCCTGCATCTAGCGAGGGCTGTCCTTGCCCGACCAGGGAGGGCGGCCCTCGCTGGCGAGGCCCTTGCCTAAGCCAGCTTCCCTCCGCCGCCAGGGTGGGAAGAGAGAAGAAGCAAAAAGATTAAAAAAATTAAAAGACAAAAAGGCACTTCAGCCATAGAGTTGGGCTAAATGTGTCACAGTTAGTAAAGTTTTGGATTTTTTGTGTCACAAAAAAATTTGGTGTAATTTGTCATATAGGGTAAAGTTTAGGATTTTTTGTGGCTTTTTCCCAAAGTGAAGCTATTTCTCTGTGTTTTTCAATAGAAAAATTTATGTTGGTCCACTCTTCATCAAAACTTGAAATAAGCACATTAAAGACACTTTGTGGGGCTGAAGTTAGACATAACAATCAAATGTAGAAAAACAAGATCAAAATAAAATAGAGCTCCAGTCATTGTTGTCATTGTTCAAATTTGCGCTCATCGAAAATTCATAGAGATTCGATAAAATTATGGGCACTCTACTAACCCAATCCCGCGTACTGATGGCATATTTCAAATGAGAAGATTTGCATTAGATCTTGTGATTAGCCCTTACGAAATGAATGATCGTCCTTTTTATACAACATCTCCCATTAAGATAGTTACCAATAGATAGTTGTCATGAAAATGTATGAAGCATGGAAAAACTGCATGTGAAATAACCGTTAATTAGAAAGAGAAAACGTGGATCATAAAATGTGGGATCACGTTATATATATAATATTCTCCCACTTGATCCTAATATTTTTATCATATGAATTATCCAACCAAATCCATTAAAACTTTATACTTAAAGCAAAGAAACAAAACACATGAATTATGGTGACATGTCCTCTAAGAACAAGTAATATCTTCCATGCATCACAATGCATCTTATTTCTTTAATGTCAGCCTATATGTGACAACATATCTTAATGAATAAGCACTATGTTTATTCTAGAACTATGGAAAAATGTTATTCTCATAAACAACATAATGTATACACTAAAAATTGAGAATCAACATTACAATAGAATAAGAGTTTCACACAACAAAAATCGTCTATATGATGATAAATCACATGATGGGACCTATTTCCATACTAGTTATATGATCCTTATACTTCATTGGTGGCGTGCCCTTAGTTAAAGGATCAGTTATCATCAATTCAATGCTAATGTGTTCCATGACCACTTCATTCTCCTTAACACGTTCCCTTATGGTTAAATACTTGATGTCGATATGCTTATTTCGACTATTACTTTTGGCATTTTTAGCCATAATAACTATAGCTGAATTGTCACAATATATTATTAATGGCCTAGAAATAAAACCAACAATTCTAAGCCCATAAATGAAACTCTTCAACCATACACCATGCAAGTTAGTCTCAAAACAAGAAACAAATTTAGCCTTTATAGTAAAAGTTGCAGTCAAAGTCTACTTCACACTCTTCTATGCCACGGCGATGCCAACTAATATAAAAATGTACCTAGATGTTTATTTTCGAGAATCAATGCAATTCGTGATTCCACATCCGAATAATCAACTACTTCCAGGTTGTTAGTCTACCTATATATAAGCATGTAGCCTTTGGTACCCTAAAAGTATCTCATCACTTGCGTTGCACTTTTTCCATACCTGGATTACTGTGACATCTTCTTAACATACATCAAGATTCCGACAGTAAAAGCATATAGAATATTATTCATTTGTTCCCTACCTAGGTCATTCTTCAAGCATTGGTTCAATTTAAACCTGCCACCCTTCATAATAGATGCTATACTTGGTGAATAATCTTTCATCTGAAATCTTTCTAGGACCTTATTGATATAAGTTTCTTGAGATAATCCTAAAATTCCTCGAGGTCTATCTCTATGGATCTTATGCCAATGACATAAGATGTTTAACCCATATCATTCATGTCAAAAATCTTTAAAAAAAAATTGTTTCACCTCATGTAGCAACTCCTTATCATTAGTTGCAAGTAGAATATCATCCACATATAGCACGAGGAAACAAATTTTTCTCCCACTGACCTTCGATATATACATTGATCTATGATATTTTCTATAAAACCGAATGAAGAGATGATATCATGGAACCTTAAGTACCATTGGCAGGACGCTTGTTTAAAGTTGTATATATATTTCATGAACTTGCACACCAATTGTTCACTAGAGTAGAATCCTTCAGGTTGTTTCATGTAAAAATACGAAGAGAATCTTTCTTAGATACGGAAGAAAATGTCTCTGTGTAATCGATTCATTCCTTTTGAGTGAATTCTTTGGCGACAAGTCTAGCTTTATATCTTTCAATGTTGCCCAATGAACCTTTTTGGTTTTAAAGACCCATTTGCAACTAATAGCTTTCGCACCATCATACAACTTAACCAAATCCCACACTTCGTTAGATGCTGTAGAACCCATTTGTTCCTTCGTGGCATTATACCACAAATTGGATTTATCACTATTCATGACTATGAAAATATTTCAGGATCATTCTCAGCTCTAATATTATAGTTTTATTCTTGTAGATATACAATAAAATCACTAGGAATTATTGATATCCTTATTCTAATAGATCTTCTTAATGTTGCATTAACATTCTCGTGAGAAGCATGTTATTCAACTGGTTGTTTAACAATTTCTAGTAATTACTGAAGGGATGAAAACACTACAAGTGTCATAACTTAGCACAAAGGGACATTTAAGTGCCATAACTTTCGAAAGGTATACTTAAGTGCCACATTTGAAGGAAAGTGGGACACTGAGTGCCACCTCCGGCGAAGCCAGCCGGAAATCATACGTGGCGTATAAATGTTAATATTTCTCGCCGAGGTGGCTCGCCGGAGAGCTGACTCAACTTTAATTCACCCAAAACGACGTCGTTTCTATAGTTGGCCAAAATAGAGCCCTTAAATAAACCAAAACGGCGTCGTCTCCCCAATTGCCCTAAATCTAAAACCCTAAATCGGGCAAAATGCCATTGAAGCGCTGGAGCCGTAGTCCTGAACCCTAATTCGATTTGCCCCAAATTCTTCAGTCGAATATTGGAAATGGAGAGCAGGACTTTCAGCAGCGGCTCAAATATCTCTCGCCAAAGCGAAGGAGAAGGCTAGCGTTTCTATTTTTGTGGGTTACCAAGTCCAAGAAGAACATCGTGGACTCGAACGAATCCCAGGAGAAGATTCTATGGATGTGCCCGATACAGAGAAGGGTCGAAGTGCAAATATTTCAAATGGATCGATGCGAAATTCTCTCACCAAACCACAGAGGTGATATTGGACCTACTTGATAGATGTCATCAACCTCCGTCTACACTTGTGGACGACTTGGATGATGTTGACTCAATGCAAGCTCAAGCATCTTCTGCTAATCATTGAAGAATAAAGTTTCAAGGATGAAAATTGAACGGAAGTGTTACCAAGCGTTTATTGTGTTGCTCTTTTTTTGTCTATCATACTTTATGATGAAATGTAAAGTACTGGAAACTAAGAAGAAGTTTCTCGACTGCCATAGTTGTAAATGAGTGGAGAAATGTACTTGTTTTGAATGAAATGAATGACTTATCTTTTTGAAAGATGAGAAGAAGTTTTGTGTTGTCTACAAGATTGTTGTGTCTTTTTTTTTTTTTTTGGGCTATCATTGCTTGTGGGGAGGTTAAGGAAAGGGAATGAATGAATGAATGAATGAGATGCTATTTATACTATGTTTTTACTTATTCTCGAATATAAATCGGTGATGATGGAATGTATATTGGGTCGATGCGTTGTGGTGACTTCTTTACTTGAATTGAATATAAACCAGCAGCAAACATTGAATTGAATGGAGTTGCCATATTAAACCAGCAGCTTCTCTGGTTTGCTGCAAACCACCATATACATAGGACAGACATGAGTGATTACTCAAGTGCTATAAGTTGTATGTAGTAATCACTTAAGTGCCAGTCGTGATAAAAGAAGAGTCATTTAAGTGTCAAATTATTATTAAAAGTGATCACTTAAGTGCCACTTGTGATTAAAAGTGATCACTTAAGTGCCACTTATGATTAAAAGTGAACACCTAAGTGCCAAATTTTTTAGAATGTGATCAGTTAAGTGCCAATTTTTTTTGTACATTTTGTGGCATCCGAGAATTTCGACGACCCGAAATATTAATTTTGAGGGAAAGGAGATTTGTCTTTGAATGGCCATATGGACAATTACATCATCGGCTACCTTATTTTATCTCTTGGACCGAACCCCCTATGTGAAATTTGTTATGGGAATATAATATTGATTCCTATGTAAAAATCAAAAATGCCCTAAAGTGGTGTAGGAATTATGGGCTTATTATTATTTTCTAAAGGGCCATTTAAATTGGACCACTAGGCCTCAATTTTTCGGGCTGAAAGCAAGCCAAGAGGCCCACAAAGCTGTCGGCCCATGGGGGAAGAGAACCGGATGGAGAAGCCCACGCCACCTCCTCCATTTGTCCTCTTGATGAAGCCACTTGTCTTCTTGTTGAAGACACTTGTCTTTCTCTTGGAGCCAAGTGTCTCTTGCATGCAAAATCCAATGATTGCTAGCTATTAACCCAACAAAAGGAAGAGGGGGAGGCGGATTGATGGAGGAACCGCCGAGAGAGAGAGAGAGTGAGACCGAGCGGGCGAGCAAGCGAGAGAGAGAGGAGGAGAGTTCGAGCGAGAGAGAGAGGGGCGAGTGCGGGCTGCGAAGGGGAAGAAGAAGACCGTCTTCCGCCGTGTCCCAGCTGCCGCCATCGACGCCGCCTAGTTCCGCCGTCGATCGAGCCGCGTCCGGAGCCCCAAGTTGCCGATTTGCTTGTTGTGGTTACTTTGGACTTAAGGCAAATAGAAGTTCATTGATCTATGTCTTTGCATGCTGCAATTATCTGGTGAAATGCTGGTAGATGTGAGAAAATGCAGAATTGGGAACTGCATGTTGGGATTTTGGATGATTGAGATGAAGATTGAGTGCTGTTCCGTGGAGGATTAAATGTATTGTTGCTGTGTTGTGTTGGATTGAGCTTGATGAGTGCTAGGTTGAAGTTAGAAGTCATTGCACGTTGCTTTTGAGTCTTGCATGTCTCGAAAATTGAGAGTAAGATGGCTGTGTTGGTCAAACAAGGTGTAATGGTGGTTGTCGAGTGAATTAGAGTAAGAGTATTTACCTTGAACCAGTAAGCTGTACTGTAGGAGACAGCATGACCTTTGATGATTCCACGATTTTTCTGTAATTTTATAGATAGAATTGGACTTCATGTCCTTTATGAAAGTTGTTGATGACATATTGAGGAGTAACATACTAAATATTGAGAATAAATGGACAAGGTTTGGTCGATGAAACGATTTTCTTTGTAAATGTTAAATCTGGAAGCTATTACAGAGTGTTAGTAAGGAATATCGAAATTACTGCTCTTGATATACAATGAATCTGACTTAGTGTTCTACACAAAACTTTTACCTCTAGGTCTTATCTATAACATATCAAAATCTCAGAATTTTCTGAGTTCATTTAGGGGTTATTCCACAATTTTCATTAAAACTACACATTCTGGTTTTTAAGCTGTTTTACTCCGACTTTGCTCAATTGATTGAGTGGTTATATGACATGATGATACTAGCATTGGCATATCATGCAATATTGAGATGTGATGAGACTCAAGAGACATCTTGTCATTGCATTGAAAAGTGTTTTGGAAATTAAGATGTTAATGCTGCCGTTGGACCCTCGGGTCAACGATGCCCCGGGAGTCGGGATGCCCAGAGAGTCGAATGAGTCGATGCCCTTTGGATGCCTGGTTGTATTTTGAATACATGCCCAGATGATTTTCCCCGGGAGTTTCGGGATGCTCGGTGGTATATTGGTACGTAAATCCGGGGGAGGCCCGGTGCTATGTCGGTACGTAATTCCGGAAGGCAGGGGTAACCATTTTCATGGCGAGCCCCGGCAATTCCTCGTGATGCCAGTTGGGGTGCGAGATGCCCGGAGGTGTGTGCCGGAGGTTCCTCGCGATGCCAGGTTGGGTGCGAGCGATATGAGGGATGTAAACACTGGTCCCTGGAAGAAAAATGAGATCCTTTTGAAAATTAAAATTGGGAATTGAATCATGCGCATGTGTGTGTGCATATGGCATGATGCATGAATTGCCTATGAAATAGAATTGATACTATTTGACATTGAGAATGCGATCATGAAGGCGTTGAATGGATCTCATGGGGATATATACATGATTGTATGGATGTTATGAATCATGCGCATGTATGTGCATATGGCATGGAACATAAATTGCCTTAATGAATGAATCTCATGGAAATACAAGCATGATTGCATGGATGATATATGCATTTCAGATGAAATTGCGGTTGTCTTGCTTGTTGCATTGTGTAGTTTGATGGATCTTTTACTGCTGAGTAGTTGTACTCACCCCTTTTGGGGACTAACATTTCAGACTAGATAAGATGCCTCTGCTATCACTGCCACCAGCAAATGGACCGAGTGGTTGGATATGACCGTGAGGACGAGGGCAGCAAAGGAAGGAACTTTTGGATGCCGACACTGATCGATGGACTTTAAGTATACGACTGTTGGAAGAGATGTCGGTCATCTTTTGAAATATAGCCAAGAATAGAAAACCTTGGCATTTTGATGTACCGACTAATGATGTCCATCAAGTTATGTAAATAAAAGTGTTCGGCTTTAACTTATAAAATGTTTAGTTAGTGTGCATCATTTTTTGAATATAGGGAAGGGAGTTGTTGGATACGCTTCCGCCATATAAATTGCGCAGGGACCAATCTAAAGGATATAAACCCCCAGGATTGATAGACCTTCAGGTCAAGTAAGAGAAAGATAAGCGAACTGTGGCGACCCCATCAGATCGAGGGCTGTTCGAGGGTGCCACATCTAATGGTATAAGAGCTATGGTCTATTTGGAGTGATAAGGTGCCTCGAATGGAATTGAGGATAGAATGATGCGCGCCATAAGATACTAACTGGGATAGTTGACTAACTTTGAACAACGGGTGATGGGTATTCACTCATAGATCCCTAGTAGTTTATTATGAGTTGCTTTTAGGTGCTAGTAACATGTTTATGTTACTTATATAGCAGTAGTAGCTTTAAATAAAGACATTGAGTCACAGACTATTCTTGAGGCGAATGCTTGAAAACTGCAGGAGAGTTATGGTACGAGCTGGAAGTTCTCATCCATCGAGGGCTGAAACCTCTGCTGCAAGGGCTGAACCCCGAATGGAAGACATCCTGTAGGCATTGGCCAATATAGGAAATCTGATGGAAAGACAAGCGCAGCAACAACCCGGAGTGGAACGTCGTCCTCAAGGACTGGTGGAACAATTTCTGAAGCTGAAACCACCAAAGTTTAGTGGAACAGGAAGTCCTGAGGAGGCGGAACAATGGATAGATGGAATGGTACGAATTTTCCGGTTGTTGGACTGCAATGATGCTGAGAAAATAACTTTGGCAGAGTACCAGTTGGAGGGAAATGCAAAGTTTTGGTGGAGGGCTTCTATGGATACAATCTTTCTGCCTGGTACTGACATAAACTGGGATGAGTTTGTTAGAACTTTCAATAGAAAGCATTTCTCTGATTGTGCTAGAGATAAGAAAATCACAGAATTTGTTCGGTTAGAACAAAGGGAGCTAACGGCACGGAGACCCGGTATGAAGCAAAATTTTTTGAATTGTCAAGGTATGCTCCCAGGTTGATTGAGGATCGAGAGGAAAAGGCTAAGAGATTCCTGAAGGGGCTAAGGACTGAGATTAGGAAACAACTAGTGCCTCTGAATATAAGGGATTATAATGAAATTTATGAAAGGGCACAGTTGGTGGAAGAGGAGTTAATGAGGGAACAATCAAAATCTGGAAAGCAGTCGACCTTTAGTAATGTCAGACGAGGTAAGAGACCATATCCTGGTCAAGGACAACCCTGGGAATCTAAGAAAAAGAGTAACTTTGGAAATTTTAGAAGAGCTTGGAGTGGCCCGACTTTTGGGAAAGCACCCTACCAGGATAATAATTGCCAGAGGTGTGGTAGACAACATGGGCCAGGACCTTGTAATAGCCAACTGAGATGTAATGGATGTGGGCAAATAGGACACTTTAAGAGAAATTGTCAATGTGATGGGTTGCAGCCGAATGTCAGTTCGGTGTGACAAGTGCAACAACGTACTGCTGGACCAAATCCACCAAGGAATCCACATTGGCCACCATCACAAGGATGGGTGTACGCGGTCACCCAAGAGGAAGCGGAAGCTTCCGAAAAAGTTATCTCAGGTACAATTTCTATAGATGATAAGAAGGTATATGCGTTATTTCACATGAGTGACATGCATTCATTTGTGTCTGAGAAATATAGATGATTGTGAGAAGTAGGAGCCAAATCTTTAGATATGCCTCTTCGTATTTCCACACCATTGAAGAATATGGTGTTGTCCATGTTAGTATGTAAGAAGCGTGAGATAACCCTAGGGGAACGAGATCTGGAGATGGACTTGGTAGTGATAGTTGTGTATAACTTTGACCTCATCAGTATGCTGGTGGTATGCTGCTGCAGAAGTTGCTAGTGCAAGGTGCCTTATACCAGCTTGCACCAGCACTACCTGGTACAAGATGTGCATAGTGCACACTTACATCTTACACCAAGTGTAGCGCAAACTCCCAACCCAACCCCTGTAATAGACCCACCATCAGTAGGTATTAGCAGTCACCACTGGCCACCACCACTAGCAACACCAGCATCCCAGCTACCACACCAGCACGTAGCCACCACCATAGACCTGCCATTAGTAGCCACTATTGGTGGTGGGTCGTGGGTCTATTGCAAAAGGGGCTCGTGCAAGCTATGCACATTGCACTCTTGCACCAGTAGTAGCTGCAGCAAAAGGCCCCAACCCAACCCCCACAATGGACCCACCACCACTAGGCTTCACCAGCCACCACCCCCAGCCACACGAGCACCCCATTCACCACCACAGATCCTCCACCAGAAGCAATAAGTAAAAGTAAAAACAAAATTTAAAAAAAATGAAAAAGGCAAAAATGACAAGCAATTAGATCGTTCCATTGATATTGAAATGAAGTCTGAAGTCTCATAAACTCAAATGACAAACTGTTAAAAAAAAAACATTGACGGTTGTTTAGCGACTCCTCGGCCCCACAAACCATATCCCATCCCATTTTATCAATCAATATGCGCAATGCCTCCTGTTCGTGCTCTTTTTGATGGACTTTTCACTTGATTCATAATCCGTGCACTTTTTCTAACAACTGGACGTGAGACTTCTTCTTCAATTGTCTCGGGATGTGTTGATTCTGATGGAGCTACAATTGTCGTAGGCTAAACTGATTCAGAAGGAGCTGCAACTGTCGTAGGCTTAACTGATTCAGATGGACCCGCAACTAGGTTCTTCTTACTCTTCTTTTTGTTGGCGCAGCCAATGTCTTCTTCTTTGTTGGCGCAGCCGTTGATTCTTGAGTTGGGCCTTGAGAGATAAGAACCTCGAACTTCTCCCGGGCTTCAAAAAAGAAAACTCAATTATCAACAAAAGTTTGCACTATAAATTAAATTAAATGCAGCCTATAAAACTTACATTAAGAATAACTGTTCCAAAACGCTCATCTGTATAAAGGCCATAACCATATTGTTTTAGCCTCTTCCCAAGAGCCCCTATTGTTCGAATGGGAGCGTCACTTTCGGAGTACTTGTAATTGGTTGGCTCTTCTTCTCGCATGTGATTTCTTGGGCTCTTGTTGTGGCTGTTCAGCTAGAGCAGGGGCTTCTTCAGGCAATTCTTCAACTAGGCGTCTTCTAGATGGCCTTCTTGTAGGTGGCTCTTGATTTGGCTTTTTTTTTTTTTCTGGTTGTTTTTCTATTTAGCCCTTCAGCAGTAACACCTTCGGTTGGCTTTTGTGGTGGCCCTTGTGATGACCTTACAAGGCAAATAAGTCCTTATATCCCTAACAAATCCTATATAAGATGCCTTCTTTATCTCAACAAAGATGGTGCCCTCATTTCCACCCTCATACTCCCACTCATCCTCACCAATCACAAATTCCCCACCGTAGCAAACTATGACAGCGACATAATCCTTGTCACAAGCCATTTCTACACCAAGAACAAGAAAAAGAATAATTATTTTTGGGACCACGTCCACAAAGGACAATAGACAATTGCACATGGGAGTCCCCCCACTCTCATGGACTTTATTAAACAGAGGTCCCCACACTGACAATATGCCCCTACATGACAGCCAAAAAAGAGGTCGCCACTTTAATTATTTGTCTTCCCTCCCCTTAAAATATTAAAAAAAAAAAAAACAGAGCTCCCCACAACAAGCACAGCCCAAGCAATTTTGTCTGCTATCTTTTGCTGAACTAAACCTGCGATGTGAGAGAATGTACATCAACTTAATCAAATCTATTTTTCCTGTGAAAACACATACAAAAAATTAAGGAAAGCTCGATGTAAAAATATAGGGTGAAAGTTCTGTTTCTCATCCAACCAGGAGAAATCATACCTTACTCTATGATGTCTGGCCATCAATATATTGTGTCAAGAGGTCATTACACAAACCATGAGAAATTCAGAGAATTTATCCATTGCACAGTAGACTGATACTACATGTCAAAAGAGCTAATATAAACTTTAAAAGGAGGTTCTTACATGTGGTTCCAAATATGTCCCTTGCAAGTAAATGAGCTTATAAAGTATCAAAACAAATTTTTCACTCAATGTTTCCTGCATATATGTTGACTATTTGACAGGAAAGAAGAGTAAAAGAACCAAAAGATCATAATCAAGGGAACAAAAGCAGATTGATAACAAAGTTGCGTGCTCTTTGCAGAGCACTTGAGGGCTATTAATTCACACCTTCCACCTTAATCTATCTATCATATCCCACCTGATTCAATATTTCGTTTCACTCAAACACACTAGTTCCTAGTTCCACCTTATTCAATATTTCGTTTCACTCGAACAAAATCATCGACCGAGGCCAGCATCTCCACACAAGGGAGTAGCCAAACAAAGCGTGCATTTCAACAGAAATTCCATCGAAGCCCTAATAAAATAATCGAGCGCAAGCCCTAATAAAATAATTGAGCGAGCCCTAATAAAATAATCGAGCCCTAATTTCATCACGGGGAGGGGGAGAAGGGGTTGAACCTGGAGGAGCAACAATGGTGAGTGGTGACGACGACCAACGATGGTGAGCGGCGACGACGACCGACAACGGCGACTAACGACGGCAACCGATGACCACCTCGGGCGTGAACGGCGACAGAGAGAAGGGCCTGAGATCTAGTGTGAACGCGGACGGGGAGGAATGGCAAAGGCCAGGTGTGCTTAAGCCAAAATAACCTAACGACGTCGTTTAACATCAAGGAAAAACGACGTCGTTTAGGTCAGCTCACTCAGTGTGGATGGACGATGTTGTTTATGTCGTCCACGTGGGCTTTTTTTTTTTTAAACATTTGCCACCTCAGTAAAAGAAGTCGCCGGAAAATGCCACGTATGCAATTTGGCCGGATTTTGGTCGGATTGGCACTCAAGTGATCCATTTTTCTCCGATTTTGGCACTTAAGTGTACTTTTCGAAAGTTATGGCACTTAAGTGTCCCTTTTTGCCAAGTTATGGCACTCCAGGGGTCCGTACCTCAATTACTAAACAACTGGATCTACTAGATCCATAGCAACAGGTTGTGGAACTTCAATGATTGGTTATTCAATAGCCGATTGAATTGAAGGGGCATTATGAACAACAACTAACATTATACTTAAGGTAGAAGGTTGAGTGTTTGAATGATATTTCTTAGGAATAAGGTCCTTTGATTGATCGCTCCACTAATCAAGTCATTTTCAAGAAACTTACCGTTTCTTGATTCCACAATCTTAGTTGTGTGAGATGGACAATAAAACTTGTATCCTTTGGATCTTTTCGGCATATCCAATGAACTACCCACTAATGGTCATTCAGTCCAACTTTCTTTCTTGTGGATTGTAGACTCACTTCAAACGAGCATCCTCTAACGCATACATATTGCAAACTCAGTTTCCAACCTTTAAACAACTTAAAAGGTGTCTTTGGGACAGCCTTGGTCGAAACTCGATTTAATATATACACTATTGTCTTAAGTGCTTCAGTCCATAAGGACTTAGGAGATTGGAGCCACTAAGCATATTATGCACTGTATCCAATAAAATTTGATTTCTTCTTTCTACTACAACATTTTGGTTTGGAGAACTAGGCATAGTATATTGGGTAACTATTGTTGGATGTATGCCCTAAAGCTACTATGTAATAGTTACATATTAGGGATTTCAGTTGTACGTTCGTTATTATTATTTAATTAATGGCAATGACGTATTCATTCATTTGTCCAATTGTTTTATATTTATGAATGATTCCATAAGATCAGTTGCAACTAGACCTATTCTTGAGGCGTCAAGAATATATGTGACGGGTTCATAGTTAGACTGAATCTTTAAATCGTTCCCGGTCGATGGATTTGCGAGTGGATATTGATAATCCTGTTGAGACCGGTGTGTTCTTAACTTCACCATTAAGTATTGGATACTTAAGGGAATGATGAGTCACAAGTCATTGGGTATTGTGATGCCTGAGTTAAGAACACGAGTGTTTGTATTAGACAATATCACTGAACGTGACGATATGGAACAATTAGCAACATGGAAGCTTTTTGCGTGGTCAATGTCTAATTGTTCATGCTTTGGTCTTGTGTAAATAATCCTTAGACCTGAGGCACAATGTTAACTTGTGTGTCGAACAACTATGGTTCACGGGTACACATAATGCCGGGTCGTTGATCCGTCTTTATACTTGATGGTCATAGTTCGTTCATATACGAAGTTACACGTGTGCGCAATATGGAATCTGTCTCCTTGTTATATGCAAGGTATGATAATGATGTCCTATGCGATCTAATTGTGACACTGCATTGAAATCCTCGGCCGGGGTTGTAACCGAGAATAAATTGTTTATGTCTCGAATAAAATGCATGTCAATTAGATTTGTGCATATGATCGAATTAATGACTTGACAAATATTCCATGGTTTTTGTTTGATCGGGACATAGCAAGACAGAGGGATTGAATTACACCGTAATCAAAGCTGACAGGTTCATTATGTTCTTAAAGCATTCACACTATCTGGGTAGCCATGACATATTGCTAGATGTCAATCATGACTTGTAGGACCCAAAGATTAATCGGGACAATTAATTCTTTTGGAAGTACTAATGTGTTAGTACGAGTCTTACTACCAGCTTAGTGATGAACCTAGGGATGTCACACACCATAAACAATTAGGATAACGTGGAACAAGAGAGAAATTATGTTGCAAATTTGTTTGCAATTATTGCAATCGAATTGAGTCGATTTGAAATTAAATTAAATGAGATTTAATTTAATTTGTATTATAGTCACGAGCCTACGTGCATATGATGCACACGTATGCCCAAAGTGAATACATATTAATGTATTCCAAATGTACATTTAAAGAATATGTTCTTTTTATTTTAAAAGGGATTGATTAATTAATTAATTATTCGTTTAATTAATTAATTAATTAATTAATGTTTTTAATAACTAATAAAAATAATAATAAAATTGAGCTTCATGCATGTGCACGAATTCGTGCACATGCATGAAGCAATGATGGTCAGCGGTTGCTGACCATCATGCACGTAGCATGGATGGTCAGCAAGCGATGACCATCATGCCAAGATCGTGCATGAGCAACCGCTCATGCACGATCGTCTGCTACGGACGATCAGCAACCGTTGCTGGTCGGTTTTATTTTTTTTTAAATTGCAGTTGAGGGACGAGAGTTAAAAGGGCTGTTGAAAAACAGAGATGTGTGCGCGTGTGTTTTGTGTTTTTTAAAAACACAAGAGAGGTTGCTGCAAACAGAGAGAAAAACAATTTGTGTGTTCGTGTGTGTTCTTGCATTGTCTTCGAGACGCAAGAAAGAAGAGGTTTCTCTCATCCGGGCCGTGACTATTATACATCAAGAATTCGACGGATTGTTTCCACGTGATTGCTAGCACGATCGAAGTGGTGAATATCCGAAAGTTCTCTCTTCCATTCGACATTCGTTGTTGGTGTGTCTGAACTAGAGGTCCGACATTTGTGGGGCTCGAACTGTAGAACATCCGAACCAATTCGTGTAAAGCACGCTTCGAGAGGTAATTCATGTAACTCTCTTTTACATTTAGATTTTTTATTAAAACGCACGAACAACGCCTTCGGAGAATCATGTAAAAATATATCTTCTTGTTTCCGCTACGTTCTTTTTGTTAATTTTAACTATACATGATTCATGAAACCCCAACAACTATCCCATGCTCTTGAAGAAACTTCGCAAATTGACTAGGTGCTTATTCATCTTGAGTGTATCTACCATATAATTCTTCACTTCTATATGATCTTACGATCTTAATTTGCTTACCACATTGTTTCTCTACTTCCACCTTAGATCCCTTAAAGGCATCTAATGCTCCATGCTTATTATGAAGTAAATAGAGATGCATGTAACATGAGTAGTTATCCATGAGAGAGATGAAGTATTTTTGACCATACAAGTCCATATTTGATCTATAAATATCCATATGTATAATTTCTAATATTTATGTACTCCTCTTGGCACATTTCTTCGTCATGTTGGTCTGCTTTCGTTTCATACAGTCCACACAAGTATCATAATCAATAAAATCTAAAGTACTGAATACTTCATCATTTACCAATCACTTAAATCTCTCTATGGAGATATGTCCTAATCTCCGGTGCCACAACATAAAAAAATCTTCATTCACAACACATTGTTTTATACCAATATTATCACGATCACGCATCATATTATAATAAGCATATTATTGTAAATTAATTCAAAAAAGCCCATTGACAAAGTAATTTAAATAATAAACAAAAGTTTGAATCTAAAAAATTAAACCCAAAGGTACAATTCTTGAATTGAAATTAAGTTTCTAGAGAAACTAGGAACATAAAAGGCCATTTCCAAATTCGAAACAAAATTACTATTGAGAACTAGTCTACATGTCTCAATAGCTTCCATATTCAAACGCATCTTGTTTTGTGAATAGATACTTTGTTCAATTTCTACTGGCTTCTTGTAGTTTTGAAAACCTTACAAGGAATTCGAAATGTGGGTTGTAGATCTAGAATCAATCCACCAAGTATCATGACTTACATAAGCCATATTAGATACATAACAAACACAAGAGATTTAATTACCTTTCTTCTCGAGCCTAGCTTTAAATCTAATGCAATCCTTCCTTATATGTCCCTTCTTTTTACAAAAGAAACATTTGGATCTTTTTTAATGTCAGCATAGGAAGGTATCTTACCTTTTCCCCTATGCTTGCCATGACCCTTACTTTTTTCTCGTGTTGTTAAATGAGCACTTTCTCATGATTCCATAATCAGTATTTCTTTCTCTTGAACGCACATGGTCATGAGTTCATTAATTGACCATTTATTCTTATGTGTGTTGTAAGAGATCTTGAAAGGTGCATACTATTATAGGAGAGTATTCAAAATATATTACACAAGAAAGGATTTGGATATCTCAGCCTCAAGGTTTTTAAATTGAGCTACAATGTTCCTCATCTTCATGATGTGATCACACACACCTCTAACACTAGTGAGTTTCAACGATAAAAACTTCACAATTAGGGTCATGGCATGTGTCTTCTCTGAAGTCTCAAAATGTGCATCAATAGCCTTCAATAAAGCCTTAGCATTGCTATGCTGAGCAACCAAACAACATATATTAGGAGATATTTTAGCCCTTACAAATATCGCACTAAGGCGGTTAGACTGCTCGCATTGACCATAAAGGGCTATCTCAGCTGTAGTGCTCGAATTATTATGAGCAGGTGGTTCGTTTTTCCTTATAGCATAGTCAATGTCCATCCACCCCAATTGAAGATGAGTTATCTCCTTCCAAACTTTATAGTTTGCACCATTTAGTATGAGAACATTATTCTTAAATTCAGAGAAATTCATAGATGACAAAACTACATATCAAACAATCATACTTATGTCACAAAATTTGAGGCAAAATGTACATAAATTGTGTTTTACCAATGTAAACATGTCAAAAATATGAATCACATAACATAAAAACCACCTAGAGATAAATTTTTAATTTAAATAGATTCATAATTTCATCATGAAGAAACTACCATATAATATTCATTTCCTTAATTCCTATGGGTAAATTAAGAAAAACAATGTGATATTTCATCTTAAATAATCATATTAATATAATTAAAATTATTGTGGGGCTTGTGCTTTAAGGAAAGATCGATTTTCCACTTTAACAACTCTGAATCGCACACAAAACATTTACAGCAGGACACAGACTTACTTATGGCTAAAAGCTCAAATCTTTAAGCTACACCAACTGAATTTCGAGCGAAATGGAACCCTACGCATTCATTTCCTTCACACAGCTCATTACATCAACTTCAAGAATCATAGCTCAAGCCCTAAATTTTCCTCACGGTCCACGGTCACTCGGCAAATTTTCAAGAGCAGGAGCTACAGATCAGCCCAGAACTCTAACCAGTTATAGCTGAAAGCAAGCAAAGTGAGAACAATTTCCTTAGAGGAAAAGAGAGAAACCGACCGGAGAGGCGGATCCTGACGGAGGACTGATCGGAATGGGGAGACTGCGGTGAGATTGGCCTAGCGAAGAAGCAAGAGCAACGGATGACGATCGCCATCATCATCTTCTTCTTCTTCTTCATCTTCAAGAGATAAACCGTTTGATAGTTTCGGACTTTCAATCGGCTTTTTGCGTGCGGGCCTGCAAGCTTTTCGACCTCTGTTGTTCAGAAAAATTACGAGGATGTGCCACTGGACGACGGGGAGTTATCTGATGGACAAGGGCCTACCTCCTCATCCCTGGGCGGTCCAATCAGTGGAGAGGGAAATCGCGAGTAACCTTTTCTTTTTACTTTTTTTTTTTTTATTATATGCGGCTCAATTAGCCTAATTAAAAAAAGAAAGGAAAAGTTGCTAATGTATATAATCATCCACATGATCATCATACACTTCGTCGGGAGAGAAATGGCGAAAATTAAAAAAACACTTTTTTTCAGGCTAAATTAACGAGAAGATAAATGATAAGAATCATTAAACGGAAAGAACCATTGGTTAAAATGGTAACCTTTAAAAAAAAAAGGGACCAAAAGAGATACATTGAGAATAACCATTAATAGGACTCATTACCACGATAACATTAGTTTGATCTCACATACCAACCTAAGATCTGGTAAATATCACATGAGATTGAGTTATATAATTTATCTCTCTCTATAATTCAAGATTATTTGGTCATAAACATTTGCAGCTTGGTTAGAATTAAGTTACCAAACACAAACTCTCAAGTTGATTGCACCTTCAGCTAGTCATGGGAAATGGTCCTAGGATCCTTAATTTTGTCCATTAAATGAAAGGACTAGTATTATACAATAGCTATAGGGTTTAGGAGATTGTGCTATAAACAATGTTACTTGAATGTTAAAACTTTCAATTGACCACTTGAAAGCCATAACTTTTTTAAAAGGGATAAGTTCATTAAAAGTCCTAAAACTTATCACAAAAGTGTAATTAATTGAGTCCTAAAACTTTTAAAAGTGCAATTGAATTCTAAAAGTTGTCAAATAGGTGCAATCAAGTCATAAAGAATGCACATGATCGGTGATGGTATGGCAGTTGGCAAAAAAGACGCCCGAGAGAGTACATGTGATTGATGTTTGGGAATGACCTAGAGTTGGTCCGACTGGCATGAAATCGACTAGGTTGATTTGATCATTGTTTTGATCTGATGTTGTGAATTGATTGATTGAATGGAAATGATCGATGAAGGTCCAATTGACATGTAATCGACTAAGTCGATTTGATCGATATTTCGATCTTTTGTGATTGTTTGGGTGCCTATTGAACTGTACTGATTTGCAGGTTGGGACTGAGGCCAAGGTAAGTCCTCTAACTCGTGTTGTGCATAGGCAGCCTTAAGGTGTATTGGTTTACTAATCGGGTCTTAGGGGTAGAACTTGCTGAGGCATAGTCTCATCCCGGTTGTGGGACAACATTTGAGGACCCTGATGAGGAACCTAAGGAGAAAGAACCCGAAGAGGAGTATCTAGAGGAGAACCCCGAGGATCATCCAGAGTAGGATCCTGATGAGAACTGAGACTCCACTCCTATCTAATGACTTTTGCTGTAGAACATGTTTGAGTAGAAACCGACCTTTTTAACTTGGCTTGTATATGTATATGTGTGACTGAGTGGTTATATATGTAAGGGTGTTGGTTTTCAAGTTCAAGTTTCTAGTCCTACTTGTATATCCCATTGCTTTATTGTCTGGGGATTTTTATAACTGCTTCTGCATGTGCTATAAAATAAAAAAGGAAAGGTTCGGTGATACGTAGTCCTGGGATATCGCATTTTAAAATCGACCAAAGTAAGGGATGTGCGCGTGCACGAGGATCCGGGCGTGACAGTCACCCATCGCCGAAGGGTCGACCAATGTCGCCGGCCCTTACTAGCTCCAAGCGAGGCCTCACTAGCCTCAGGTGAGGGTAGGCAATGCTTGCTGCCTTGGACGAGGCCTTGCTAGCCCCAAGTGAAGGCAAGCGACCCTCACCGGCCCAAATGAGCGTTGGCATCACCCAAGTCTGAGTGCTCATGAGCGAACCCGAGCTTAGCGAGGGTCGCAGGCCCTCACCTAGGGTCAGAGAGGGCCGCCACCCTCACTCAAGGCCAACGGAGGTCGCTAGCCCCTTCGGCGATGAGTGGCATTGGCGACGGCGCATGCGGTGTGGCGTGCCTTGCCCTTCTCTTCTTTCTCCCTCTTTTTTTTTTTTTTTCCAGTTTTTTAATAAAATTTTAGCTTTTTTTCAATTTTTAATCTAATTTAAATAAGATACTAAAACGAAAATAATTAAAAAATGCCAAATATAAGAGAGAAATTAATTTAAAATTGCCACATTGGTATTTTTTGTTAAATAAATTGACGGTGTTAACTTTATGACTTGATTGCACCTATTTCACAAGTTTTGGGACTTAAATGCACTTTTTGCAACTTTTATGACTAAATTATACTTTTTATAACAAATTTTAGTTTATGGTGAATTTATCCCTTTTAAAAATGTTCATTCAGGTGGAGAAAATCTAACGTGGCCAAGCACTTGTGGAAAACATTTTAAATAAGCTATGATACTCAAGTAATTGATTTAGATGTTATATAACACTTAAGTGATTGGGAAAAAATTATGATTCTCAAATGAGGGTCATATGAAAGTTCTGTCACTTGTGGTGTTTTCTTTTTCCAAAAAAAAAAAAAGTCAGATAAATGAAAATGTGTTTGGACTTAATGAAAACAAAATGAGGAACTAAGACATTTTTAATCGTTTGTTGACATTGTGGCGATCCTTTTTAATATTTTCAATACCTTTTATTTAGCTAATATTACTATTCTAAAACATATTTTAACAGCAGCAACAAGTTCATAGTATAGTCCGCATCACACACTAAAGTACACCTTATTCAAATGTTACTAGCTTATTTTAAGTTAATATCAATTTTTTTATCTAGAGATGTCAAAATATGGGGTCACTAGTGATTTGCTACTATGACATGAATACCTATAAAACGTATCAAATATTGTATGTACGTATATGGTGATTTAATAAATATGACAACTTATATATCACATTAACTTTTTACTGGAGAATAAATCCATATGGCGAGGTATGGATACACATAAAATAAAATTTGCTGTGAACCCTAGCAGAGAATTCTACCAATGTGGATATTTATTTTGTTATAATTTCCTGCATATCAGTTCTTTCGTGAAAATTTAGGTCAACAACGATATTTAAATTAAAATATATATTGTGTCTTTGTTTCGTGAAAAATAAGTAATTTGGAAAATATTTTTCAAAAAATAATCGTTTGTATTGCTTATAAATATAAATGAATGGAAAAATTTTCATTGTGTACTAAAATAGTTGGGCATAAATTATTATCGATAATGAAAAGTAATATAAATAATTATTTTTCGCAAAATATTGTTTTAAATAACTTAGTTTTTGCGAAATGAATGTACCCTAAATGTTATTTCAAATTCGTGTAATGCTCGAGCATCTTGTTCGTCTGTAATATTTGTGAACAAATAAAGGTAGACCGATGATGTGACATCCATTTTTCAACCCCGTCTTCTACTTAATGAATCGGGCATTTCATTAACACGTCTATGGGCTTTTCTAACCGGGCGATCATTCTTGAGATAACTAGACTATCGGGAAATTATTAAGAAATTTTAAGGCAATAGACTTGAGAACTCGACAGGGAATCGGCTTCTCGACCGTGTCCATCTTTAGAAGCCATTATGGCACGATTAAAAATCGATTTGAAATCGAGATAGGACTCGGATCGACGAGAGATGTGTGGCTAATCGTGGGTGACACCACAAAATTAGAAAATTCTCGTCGACCCGGCACTAGGCGATTTTCTTGTTGTTTTTATACCCCCGTGTCCGTATTTGGATCCTCGGGATTTTCACGACAATCGAGAGGCGCCAATGAGTCGAGTGGGTTCATAGTGGCTCGAAGAAAATCGACCACGGGTCTTTTGCACTTAAAAATATTTGAAAGTTACCCGTAGCCTAGGTCACGCTAAAAACGCGCCAAGTGAAATTAAGCGAGAAGTCAAGTCCGATTTCAAAATTGAAGCTTCACGTCATGTCACAATAAATTTTAGGAGTATCGACTCGTCTCGAAGATTTTTTCGACACCCGACACTTTTTGGGAAAAAGTTGTCGCTTGGTCGTTTTTGTGCAAGTGAAGCCGGGGATTAAATTTGGACGCAAAATTGAGATGCAAGATGGGTGATTGGGCGAGGAAAATTATCAATTTGATAATTGATATACCAATTGAAATATTGGTGGCCAATTGAATATGAATCAAGATAGAATGGAAGAGCAATTGAAGCAAGACTGAGGAATTCGTAACATCCCTTCACCCTTGAATATTGACTATTTGCGAGAGGTTATGAGGGTCATTTGATGGCTATGAAGCGCCAAGGTATTATTACATGGCCAAGAGTGAATTTTGGAGGATATTTTGTAAAATATCAAGCCTTGGTAGAGCCCCCATTCTCTCTTATCCTCAGAACCGTGCGTGGCCAGCAAAAAGGGAGCAGAACCAGCGGAACTTCAAGTCCATTAAGCGTCCAACTTCTCTACAATTCCACCGAAGACTCAACCCCACAATCCCTCTCTCTTCCTTCGCCGCTTGCCCCCTCTCGCACGGCCAGCTCACCCTGCTTCACCATCTTTTTCCTTCATGGTCAACTGCAGTGGATTCCTTCAAGCGAAGTCCCCAAGTGTTGACTGAAGTTGCTGCGCTTCGTCCAGCTCCACTCGGTCGAGACAACTCATGGCAGAAGCTGCTGTCAACTGTCCACGCCAACGCACCCACCGACCCACTCATCAGCTCCACGCGTCATCTTGGGTCAACCTCAGCAAGCACTGAAGCCATTTTGTTGACCGAGCAGCGCCATTCGAAACCGCAGCCATCCACGCGTCCATCACCAGTGAACCCCAGCTCCTGCTTTGCCGTTGCCACCTGCCTTCAGCTTCTTCGGTCAGCCTTCAATAACCGAAGCCACGAAGCTGCAGCGACGCCACCTGGCCCCGCATCTACGAACAACTTCATTCTCGCGGCTTCGTGCGTCCTCAGCCAGCGAAGCCGTAGCTGCACGCGTCTTCCCCAGCTCGTGCCTTCCGTGCACATCAGCCCAGCAGCTCCGTGATTCCTCAATTGGGCAGTCGCATGTTCAGCTCATTTGGGCCGCAAGTTAGGCCCAGCGAATTCAGCTCCGAAGCCCAGCAACGCCAGCAGTCTTGGCCCAATTCCAGCAAATCAATTTGAAGCCCATCTTCGGCCCAAGTCCGGCCCGCGAAGAAAGTCCAACCGCAGCCAAGCCCAAGCGCAAGAGCGAGCCCAGTCCAGTGCAAGAACAAATCTCAGTTGGGCTGAGATTTGTTGGGCCAAGTCTAAGGCCCGGTCCAAGCCCGCCGGTGTTGTCGAAAGCCTGATTTCGGCCGCCGTCGCGTCGTCGTCGCGGTGATTCGGTCTCCGCTTTTACCAAGTGAGTTTTACTCACTAATGCTTTCTTAGTTTGCTAATTATGCTTAGGGGTTGTTTAGATTTATTTAATTAGGAATTAGGTGGTTAGTTAGATTAAATTAGAAATTTAATTATTCAATTATGCATGTTAGGTGGTTAGTTTAGATTAAGTGAGGCCTAGAAAAATTATGCATTTTAACTAGAAGGGTCCGGGAACTTTCCGGTCCGTATTGGTATTTAATTTAATGATTTTGGCCTAGGTTAGTATTTTTAGAAATTATATTGAATTAATTAATTAATTTTCGAAATTAATTAATTATTATTTATTTTTCCGGAAATTCAACCGGGATGGTAGGTGACCAGGAATTTCGTGTTGATTTTCCTAGCGCAATCCGTTTATTTATTTGAGCTTTAATTTGTGCTAAAGTAATTTATGAGTGAATTTAAGATTCGTTCCTAATTGAATCTTGAAAGGGTCGGGTGGGACCGTAAAGCCACTGAATCTCGAAAGGGTCGGGTGGGATTGTAAAGCCACTGAATCTTGAAAGGGTCGGGTGGGACCGTAAAGCCACTAAATCTCAGAAAGTTGATTGGTGGAGCCGTGATTACCACCTATAAATAAATTGTGTCATAAGAACCGTGATCCATGCTTGGGAGTTGAGTTGAAATAGTAGAAATGACCGAGAGTGATCTGGTGGAAATGAAATTGACTAGGTCAATTGATCGAGACATCGATCGGTGGTGTAATTACTTGGGTGCCTATTGAGCGTGCTAATATGCGGGTGGAATCTGAGGCCAAGGTAAGTCATCGACCCGTGCGTGCATAGGCGGCCGGATAGCGTATTAGTTTACTAATTGGGTCTTAGGGGTAGAACTTGCCGAGACATAGTCTCATCCCGGTGTGGGATAATATTTCGAGGCCCTAGATGGCGGTACCTCCACCTCCTCCTCCCGCTATGCATTTTGGTATTCCTCAAGAGATGACGAGCTAGAGATCCACTTCCACATCCACCCTCATCCCGAAGGTTTAGAGTACATTTTGGTTAAGTCAATTGTATGGGTCGATGTGGGAGAGCCTGACCTGAGACCCCATCGTTATCGATCGTGGTACCGCAAAACTTTTAATGGGCCAAGAGTAGGACCCATTCCAGAAAATGAAGTACCAATATACATCATGGAAGAGGCCTTTGGGGAAGGCACGGCAGACCACGCGGACGGGTCAGTTGTGAATGTTCAGGATCCAACAATTGGAGCTGAAGCCCACACTCCCGTATACTCGGTTGATGATGACAACTGGAATAACGAGGAGGGTGAGATCGAAGAGCAGGAGGTGGAAGGACCGAGAGGAGGATCGGGAGTGGGAAGACCACGAAGAGGAGCCGAGGGGAAGCCGAGGGAGAACCCAAAGAAGAAGAACCGGAAGAGGATTACCTGTTGGACAACCCTGTAGATGAGCCAAAAGAAGATGAAGAGCTTCATGAAGATGAGCTCAGTGACGGCGAGTCTGAGGAGGATTAGGATGATCTCGAGTATGACCCGGATGAGGATTGAGATCCCATCTCTTTTGTGAACCTGGTCTTAGTGTAGATAAGTGTGAAACTAGAAGGTTGTGAATAGTTTTGTGAAATACTTTAAGTTATGCGCTGTATAAAAGTGTGGTTGTGAATTTCAATATGAAAAATATGGCCTGCTTTTCTATCCCATTGTTTTTTATTGTCTGGGGATTTATAACTACTTCCGCATGTGCAAATATAAACGAAAGGGTCGGCGATACACAGTCCTGGGATATCGCATTTTAAAATCGACCAACTAGAAGGATGGACGCGTCTCCGAGGATTAGGGCGTGACAGATGACGTTTGATTGGTGACGCCACGATACTCTTTGGATAGCACAAGGTTTCTTCGTCAAAATAGCCGGGCAGAGTCTTCCGATCCACCTTTCTTGGATCCCTGATCACCGGTGCTCCTTTAGCTCTGTGAAAGAGAGAAACAAGAGAGGAAAAAGAGCCCCCTATCCAAGCTCTAACGTCCATTTCCATTTCTTGTTTTTTTCTACTCATCTACTTGAGAGAGAGAGAGAGAGAGAGAGAGAGAGAGAGAGAGAGGGAATCGTCATGGCTCGAAGTAGCTGCTTTCTTGCTCAAAGAGAAGCTGCGAGAATCTCGTAGGCGACCAAACCATGATCTACCCAAAACTGAAGGGCAAAATCAGCACTGCTATCAACAATCTGCAACAGCTCTTGACCTTCTTAAAAGACATAGCAGAGGACCAAGTAAGCGAGAAGACCAAACTCTTGTCTACCATCTATAGTGCGGAGGACACTATCGACACCTACCTCCTGAGAAGAGCCCAGCAGAGGCTCAATCAGTGGAGCCAGAAGGAAGTGAGCAAAGGGTTGAAGAAGTTCAACGGTGAGCTCATGCGCTTGCCCTTTTCCTCTTCACCCAAGAAAGGTCAGCCTCGACCTCAACCACCTCAAAGCGAAGTTGTGGGAAAGGTTGGCAGTGCCATCTCTCCTAAAGGAGGAAGCACCCGCCGTTGGGAAAGGATCTCTCATCTTCTTGACATGGAATCACATCTTCTTGACATGGAATCAGAGGTTGTGGCACATGGAAGAGCTTGTGAAGGACTTGATTCGTCTGCCAGAGGAAGAACAAGAACTGAGGGTTCTTCCTGTGGTTGGCCCAGGAGGCTCAGGTAAGACCACGATGGTGAGGTTGATTTATGATAGGGTCGACGTGAAGTAGCACTTTGAGTGCCGCGCCTGGGTCTGCGTGTCCGGGGACTTCAAGTTCAGAGATGTGGTGGTTAACCTGATAAAGCAGGTCTCCATAACCTAGTCGAGTGGGATAGACCATATGGGGGATGACATCTTGGTTGAGATGCTTCTCAAGGCTTAGATGGGGAAGAGGTATTTGATTGTGGTGGATGATGTTCGGAAAGTTGAGGATGTAGAAAATTATTCACATAAACAATTAATTAATCAAGAACAATCAAATCCATATATGACTGTTAAATACCGAAATCGTTAAGCACAACGGAATTAAAACATACATGTTTGAAAAATAGATCAACCCGATAATCATAAATCTATTGGAATACCATATCTTCTTCTCTGACCTATTTCAGTATAGCAGATTTTCAATGGGATTAAGCAACTAATACATATAACCTATCCTTTTATAGGCTAGAGAGGGGATCTAGCAAACCCTAATCAATAGCGTATCAACTGAGCCCCTCCCATACGAGCTTCAGTTAAACACAATTGTGTACACTTTGTTGCTCAACTAGGCTCGTTATTAATAGATGCCAAAACCCAATTCAATAAAATCACTTAGGGTTTAACAAATATTGGAATATGATCAATTAATTAATGTAAATCCATATTATATAAAATTTCCAACATTCTCCCACTTGAGCTACATTAATTAATTTATTTTTATTTTGAAAAAGATTTTATATTGAAGATGACAATATCGAGTTAACAATTGAAAATTTTGTTTTATGTGGCCACAACTTAAAAAAGAATAATATTCCAATAACGATATCTCAAAATCAATCCAATCCTATATAGCCGCAGTATAGGACTATGGGGATCAATGTGTTAATAAAATACCACAATACATGACCTTCCATAATCACATATAATAAGTATTATATTTTCATGGAACATGGGCCTAGTAGTGTAGTAAGAAATAGTGCCAACAAGTGATAAAATATACACTATTTCTTATCGGTCCTCAATGCAATTTCTCAACAACATGAAATTGCATTAGTGCAATTTCTAAACAACATGAAATTGCATAATTGATCTCATAATCAGTGACGTCCAATCGTCTTTAAACGAAAATTTGTTTTAAGGTACTATTTTATGCTTCCATTTATCAGTCAACAAGAGAAAAGATAACAATAGAATCAACAATAATAATTATTGAGAATAAATGCTTTAATAGACATCATGAAAGTATTACTAGTTTGCATATAACTATAATATTTAGAAATACAAATTATATAGCTCCCACTAACAAAAGAAATCAAAAGAATCTAAAACACCCGTATTCTTTACATATTCTTTAAACAAAATGGGTCGTAAGCCTTTTTGTTAGATGATCAGCTAACATGGACTCGGTTATGATATTCTCGATCACAATGTCTCCATTTTTGACCAAGTCCTTAACAAAGTGTAATATTTGATCTCCATGTGTTTGGACGCATTATTGATCTTGTCATTCTTAGAATAAAACATAGCTACAGTGTCATCATAGTAGATCACCATAGGTCTAGCAATAGAGTCCACAACTCGCAATTGTAAGATCAAATTTCTAAGCCAAACAGCTTGAATTGACACACCGTAACATGCTACAAACTCAACATACATTGGAGAATTCGTAATCAAGGTTTGCTTTGTGCTCTTCCAAGAAATAGCACCTCCAGCCATCATAAAAATATATCTAGAAGTTGATTTTCTGTCATCCGAACAACTAGCAAAATCAACATCTGAATATCCAATCACCTTTAGATCCTCTACTTTGCTATACACGAGCATGAAGTTTTTTGTTTGTTGTAGATATCTCATCACCTTTTTAGCTGCAACCCAATGTTCATGACCTGGATTCAATAGATATCTTCCAAGAGTATTTATAGCAAAATCAATATTAGGTCTGGTACATACTTATGCATACATAAGACTGCCAATTGCACTAGCATATGAAACATTCTTCATGACTTCTTTTTCAATATCACTTGACTTGCAGGTCTGCATATTGAATCTTTTCAAAACATGATCTATATAACTTTTTTGAGATAATCTCAAAACCTTCTTAGATCTGTCACGATGAATCTCAATGCCTAGAACAAAAGAAGCTTCGTCAAAGTCTTTCTTATCAAACTTTGTAAATAGAAAACTTTTTATGTCATTCAATAGATCAACATCTCTACTAGCAAGCAAAATGTTATCTACATAAAGTACTAAGAAAATATATTTACTCCCACTTACTTTCATGTAGATGCATTGTTCAAACTTGTTTTCTTCAAAGTCAAATGATCTCACAACCTTGTGAAATTTCAAGTACCATTGACGTGATGCTCATTTGAGACCATAGATAGACCTCTAAAGTTTTCACACCATATGCTCATTTCCGGTTTCTTCAAGCCTTTTAGGTTGCTGCATATACACTTCTTCATCCAGATCTCCATTTAAAAAAGCTGTCTTGACATTCATTTGGTGAAGCTCTAAGTCAAAATGAGCCACCAATGCCATGATTATCCGAAAAGAGTCTTTAGTGGACACTGGAAAAAAGACTCCAGTATAATCAATGCCTTCTCTCTGTGTGTACCCCTTTGCGACTAACCTTGCCTTGAATCTCTCTATGTTGCCATTATTGTCTTTTTTGGTTTTGAATACTCATTTGCAACTGATCGGTTTATTACCATTAGGTAAATCAACAAGTTCCCATACTTGATTAGTTGGCATGGAAATCATCTCATCCTTCATCGCTCCTAACCATTCATCTACCTGATCAATATTAAGAGCTTCTTTGAAGGTCGTCGGATCAACTATATTTCCAATGTCAAAATCAGTTTCTCCAAGATAGACATAATAATTATTTAGAGGCGTTGGTTTTCTTTGTCGTTGTGATCTTCGCACAGGCATTTCTAGAGTCACATCATTCGTCTAGAGAATTTTATTTGTAATGAGAGGATCTACGAACATATTTCCAGTATCTACTTCTTGTTGAATTTCTACTCTACAAGGCTTTTGCATAGAATCATCATTCAAGATGGGCAATGGAATAGAGATCGTTTTGTTTGATTCTTCCCTTTCAAAAAATTGAGAAGAACTCTTTTCTGCAACATCTAATTCTAGGAATTTGGTAGTTTGGGATTCAATGATTCTAGTGTCTTGCTCGGAATGGTTAGAGTATCCAATGAAGTAACATCTAGTAGTCCTGGGTTCTGTCTTCTTATAAAAAAGATAATAAATTTTCACCTCTGTACGACACCCCCAAACTCGAAAGTGATTCAAGCTTGGTTTCCTCCTCGTCCACAATTCAAAAAGTGTTTTCGGCATTGATTTACTAGGTACACGATTTGATATATAAGTTGTTGTTCTAATTGCATCACTCCATAAGTATTTAGGCAAATTAGAACTAACCATCATACTTCGTTTCATCTCCATGAGTGTGCGATTGCGCCGTTCAGCTACACCATTTTGTTCAAGACTCTCAGGCATTGTATACTGAGCAACAATACCATAGTCCTGCAAATATTTAGCAAACAGTCCCATTTGTTGTCCAGTCTCGGTATATCGCCCATAATACTCATATTCGCAATCAGATTTAACAATCTTGATAATTTTTCCCAATTGTTTCTCAGCTTCAGTGCGAAACACTTTGAACATGTCAAGAACATATGTCTTTTCCTTAATTAAATAAACATTACTATAATGGGAGAAATCATCAATGAATGTGATGAAGTACTTATTTCCACACAAGGTGGTTGAGTATGGTCTACTAATATCTGTATGAATTATCTCTAATAAATTTTGACTACGAGTAGTGCCTTTCTTCTTGGTTTTAGTGAATTTTTCCCCCGACACAATCAATACAAGTCTCAGTATTATTTGAGTCAAGAGAAGGAAGAATATTAGCCTTGATGAGTCGCTTTACCCTTTCTTTGGAGATATGCCCTAATCACTTATGCCATAGCAATTAAGATCTTTCTTTGATTAAGGATCTCTTAGAAACATTATTCTCGACATTGAAAGAACAATATGGTCTACCGGGAGATAAGGATAATCGATATAATCCATCAGACCAAACATAATTTCCGATAATTTTAGAATTATAACTCAAATCCACTCTTTTATTTGCAAAATAAAGACAATATCCAACTTTGTCAAGCGAAGAAAGAGATATTAAGTTTCTCCTAAAAGCAGGAACATAAAAGAATTGTTCAAAATAAGCTGAAAACCATAATCTAAATTCAAAACAACTGTCCCTATGCGCTCCACATCAACTCCAATATCTTTTCCAACTTTAAGCTTTGACTCCCTCAGACTTGGATTCCTTAAATTTGTGAGACCTTGTAAGGTCGTAGTCACATGAACAGTAACACCAGAATCAAACCACCAAGAATCCAAAGGAACATCAACCATATTTGATTCAAAACAAACCAATAACTCACCTTGGTGACTTTCTCTTGCTTTTAGCCAAGCTTGGAACTCATAGCAATTGGCTCTCTTGTGACCCTACTTATTGCAGTGAAAACACTTGAAATCCTTATTTCCATTTCTCCAATGATTCCCATTTTTCTTGAAGTCTTGGCCTTTCTTAGGACCATGAGCATTTAACCGTTTAGGCTTCCATTTTCCTCTAGATGAATTTAACTTAGCATTGGCAATTAAGTGGGCAGACTCATACTTCTTTTTCTTTAACTTCTCTTCCTCAGTCACACATTTAGTAATCAAGGCATTGACGCTCCATGTATCCTTCTAAGCGCTATAAGCAGTCTTAATTTGGCTAAATTCAACTGGCAGAACATTTAAGGTGTGATGCACCATATAATTTTTAGAAAGGACAATTTCATGGGCCTTAAGTTTGGATTGAATGTGGACCATCTTCAATATAAATTCTCTAACACCATAGTAGCATCATACCTCATGGGCCTTAAATTTGGACTGAATGTTTGTTAACTCACTCAGCAAGTTCCTAGCTTCAGTCTTATCTGAGACTATATATCTTTCTCCCACTGCTTCAAGGAACTGTCTGGCATTCGTATCTTCCGCCAAATCACTAATGAGATGCTCAGTAATGGACTTATTCATTGCAATTAGGCTTAATCAATTAGACTTTTCCCATCTAGTATAATGGGCCTTTTGATCTGTAGTATTTTGATCATGGGGCTTTGAAGGTTCATCCTCATGTACGGCCAAGTCCATATCCACGATCCCTAGAGCAAACTCTATATCTTACTTCCATCTCTTGAAGTTTGATCCGGTTAACATTTCAACTATGGCATTGTTGTTATTTACAACAAAGGTAACTGTTTATCACACATAATGCAATAAGATCAATTATGGGCAATAAGCAATTCAACAAAAATAATTAGTACATTATAAACTCCCATTTGGGCGAGTGTACAATGCATCATCATTTTCCACAGCATGAAGTTTATAAAGCAACAATAAGGAGAATTACATATAATTGTCAAGGATCCATCCCCTTTGGGCAGACAAATCATTTAACTTATATATCCTTATAATATCAATATAGAGGGGAATTACATATTATTTTCCAAAACATTTATCCCCTTGGGCAGATAAATATTTTTCAATTATACGTCCCCATTTTTTAAATTTGGGAATTAATCTTCATGCTATTTTCCAAATTAATATACACAATAACTGCATTTGGGTGAGTTATTGTATATACTAATTTTTATCAATAAGGAACTTCAAAATTTATGCCCAAAATTTATCGAACAATATGAAGCACTTTACAACATGTGCTTCCCAAAATCATATTTCATTTTATCAAACAACAATTTTTGCCACAAATTTAAGTTTTTTTAAAATTTTTTTTTTTATTATTTATTTATTTATTCTAATATTTCAGACCCTCCCGTAGGCTCGACCTTCGTTCGGCTCGTAGAACCACGGGAGCCCACGCGAGCCACTTGGAACAGGCCCATCCTTTATTTATAACTAAAGATAGCCCACAATTTCGTGGCACCCCTTAACGACCCCCGATCCGTTAGGGTCGCCACAGTTCACTTGCTTTCTCTTGACCTGAAAGTCTATTACTCTGATACCATAGAATTTCGGTAAGTCCATGAGGTTTGGGGGTCTATATATTTTCCATTGGTCCCTATGCAAAATATGGCGGAAGCATATCCAACGTCTCTCTTTCCCATATTCAAAAACGATGCACACCGACTAAACACTTTATATGTAAAAGCCGGACACTTTTATTTACATAAACTAGATGGACAATCGATTGTCGGTACATCAAAATGCCATAGTTTTCTATACACGGCCATACTTCAAAAGATGCTCGACATTTCCAATAGTCATATACATAAAGTCCATCTATTAGTGTTAGCATCCAAAAATTCCTTCCTCTGCTGTTCCCGTCTCACGGTCACATCCAACCACCCGGTCCATTAGCTGGTGGCGGAGGCAGCGGCCCCAGCGTGCATCCATCTCGGCGGATGAACACTGCTACAAACTCCTGTAGCACAAGGCCAGTGGGAAGACCAATATCAAACATCATAATCACCCTCACCCGTACAAATATCAGTCCTCGAATCTCAGGGTCATGGTACTCCAACCGCTCCCACTGTAGGTCGATCAAGAATCCATAGAATGTGCTAGGAGGTACGAGCAGCAGAGGCATCTTGTCTAGTCTGAAATGTTAGTCCCCAAAAAGGGGTGAGTACAACCACCCAGCAATAAAAGATCTACTAGACTATATCATGCAAAACCGTCACTATCTAATTTCATGCAAGATAGACAAAACATATAATCGAATGAATGAGTATGCATCAAATCAATAAAACTTTTCAAAGTAATGGCAAATGCAGTTTCAACACCAAAGCACGTTGTTTCAATCATACGGGCTCCGATTATAAGACCAAACTGTTATGACATGTCCCACACTGTGCCACACAATTTTTTCTTATAATCTAGCATCACTTAGCAGAACGATCAGTTTTAATATTCAAAAGATTTTTCGCCCAGAGGACCAGTGTTGCGTCCCTCCGGGCATTCGCACCCAACCTAGCATCGCGAAAGTCTCCGGTTTCCACTCACCGGGCATCCAGAGCGTGTTACGTCACACCTCTTAGGCATCTCGCACCTCACCTAGCATCACGAGGAATCTCTGGGGCTCGCCATGTAAATGGTTACCCCTACCCTCCGGAATACGATCCGGGCATTCCGACACTCCTGGGTTACCTCTGAGGCTCTACAAACCCCGGGCATCCAAAGGCATTGACCCCTACGATCCTTATGGGCATCCCGACTCCCGGGGCATCGTTGACCCGAGAGTCTGACGGCAGCAATATCATCTCACATTATTTCAATATCAAAAACATTTTAAATGCAATGGCATCTGAAGATGTCCCATGAGTTTTCATTGAAATCTCAGTGTTGAATAATATGCTAAATGCCAAAACCATCATATCAGATAATAAACCAAAATGCATTCACCTTTGGGATAAATTGAGCAAATTCGGAATAAAGACAACCAAAAAATCAGAATGCACAGTTTTAGTAATAATTTTGGAATAACCCATAAACGAACTCAGAAAATTCTAAATTTTTAGTATTTTATAAATAAGATCTAAAGGAAAGAATTTTATGAAGAACACTAAGCCAAAATAGTCATATAAAGAGAGCAATAACTCACAACTCAACCCTAATTCTCTTCCATCAACAGAATTTATAATTTGGCAGAAAAGCACCGCACATTAAAAGAAATTTATGCCTCTATATTGATTTTGAAAAATCTGACCAAAAACATATGTCCTAGTTTAAACAATTCCTCACAACTTTCATGAAGAAATCGGGACCAAAATCGCACTAGAACTGTCCCTAGAAAATCTAAAAAATTGTTGAGTTACACACAACTTATTTTGGACAGTGCGGATTCAGTAGGATCCCGCACCTATACGACGACTATCTCACTTCCAAAAGTCCACCACAAATTGTTCTTTCAATCATAGTTCAACAGAATCAAAAATGCATAGAGAAAACCAAAGCATTTCCTCAACTCTTTAGTTCCATTCTACTTCAATCACCTAATAATTCAGCATTCAGCATCCAACTCAAACATTTCTCAAGTCTAACTACACTACATCAGACAATAACATCATTGCATTACATAGACTAGTAGACTTTCACTTGCCTTAAATCCGACGGTGTTGATGGCGAGAACTCGGGAAACTCGCGGTCAAGAACACGGCTCGACAACCGGAATTGCGAGCGGCGTCAACGGCGGTAGCGCGTACGCACAGCAGAGGGCGACCTCCTTCCTTTCCCCTCACCGTTCACTCTCTCGCTCGCTCGCCCGCTCGGTGTCTCACTCTCTCACTCGCTCGCTCGATTAGCTTCTCCCTTACTCACGTTCACAAGCACTTTTGCTCCTTTAAATTATTGATTAATCTAATTAATGCATGCAAGTTTTCTCCGGTTGCTGCTTGGTCGAGAGACAGCTGGGGAGAGGCGTGTCTTCACCAGGTAAATTCTTGAATTTCGCTGGCAGCCCACACTGAAGCGACGTGGCCATCGTTGGCCTTGTTTCGGTCAACACTTCTTCCTCACGGTTGACTTAAGTGTCGACCAAATGGGGGAAGAACTTGGGGCAGCATTGGACTTGGGGCATGCATGACCGAATTTCCTTCCTTCGGCTCACTAAATAATCAGTACATTAAAGTCCAAATCCCCCCTTATTTCATATACACTTAGGTGGTATAGTTGTGTAGGGTCATCGAAGAAAAATGTACATGGGTCAGCGAGGTCGAATGTGGTGCCGACGATGACGATGATACGACGGGGTCCAACATCGGTGTTGATGACGAAATCCGATAACAATTTCGTCAATCTGTGACGTATCGTTATTTATTTATTTTTTATTTTTTTTGTTGTCGGCAAAAAATATGGATGCCACAATTTCGGGCTATAGGCCCACACGAACAAGAATAAATATAATGGACTTATGCCCATTATGCCCATTATATAAGCCCATGATTCTCGGCTTATGCCCAGAATCAGAATGCAAACAAATATGGGCCATTTGGCCCAAGTGAGTTTATAGCCGAGAATTAGAAACCTAAATAGAATATGGGCGAAAGCCCATATTTTGGCCCAAGGCTGTGACATCCTAAAATTTACCAACCCTATTAGTATAATCGGATTGTCAAGGGCTTGGATTATTTTAAATCGGACCAAAAAGCAAGCCCGATGAACCGTGAGGAATGTGTGGGCTTAAGAAGTTGGCGGGCCAAAAGAGTCATCGTGTTGGGCTCGATTAGCCGAAGGATAGATTATGGATTTTGGCTTGGCTTGGAGCGGGCCAAGAATCGAATTTGTTAGAATGATAAATTAAGTTTAGTGGGCCGAGTTGTCATAGAATGAGCCTAATAGGCCAGAGACGGGTATTTAGGCCCAAGTGTTCGCATTTCCGATTAAGTTTATAAATTACAGTTATGATGATTTAATTAGCAATTGTAATGCTAATGTCGATTTCTAACTTTAGCTTTTCTTGTGATAAATTCTTCGTAGATTAACGCCGAGTTGCTAATACGTCATGTGAATTCATAGATTTGCATAATTACAAGAGAATTGAAATTTAGTGGATTCTGAATGAAATTAAGTGAAATGTATTAGAAGCTAATAAACCAGCTAACAACACATGATTAGAGATTAATTGGTATCGAATGCCAGACGTCGAGAAGGAATCGTGCATGAAGGCCACGACCCCTCCTCTCTTCTCCCTTCTCTCTCTCTCTTCTCCCATGGTTTTCTTTCCTTAAAAACCGAAACAGCTGATGGGAAAAACATAATCATTATATTTGCTAATGATTAAGTTACTCTAGGGATTAGACTTGTAGCTCTATCTCCCTCAAACTCACGCCCCTTCCTCTCTCTCTCCAAAGCAAACCAGAATTCTCTTCTTCTTCCCCGCTCTCTCGGTTCGAATAGAAAGGAACCAGCAGCAACTATGGCGATTTTGCTTCTTCTTGTGCGAGTTTAGGTGCAGATTCTTGAAGGATTTTGAGTCACCAACGAAGCTAAGCAACGGTAAGCAAAAGATAAGTCTCTAAACTAGAAGTTATCCGCTGTTTTGTCGAGGGAACACGCGGAACTAGCCGAATGGTGGAGGATTAGGTGTGATGTTGTTATTTTGTGCTGAAATGAGCTAGATGAACTCTAGAATGAAGCTGTGAGTCCTTGCATGTTATGTTAGAGCCTTGCATGTTTTGGAAATAGAGTATGAGTAAGCTGTGTTAGTCGAGTAAGCGGAGAGGTGACTGTCGAGTGAGGAAAAGTGATGCATGTTGCGGTAGATGAGTCGAGGTGTGAGTATTTGCTTTGAAACGAGCAGTGAAAGGTTCTATGTAAGTGAAGACATACTGTGGTTACCCTTAGATGCTGTGGAGGAGTGTCGAGATACTACAAGAGGGATTTGTAGAGAAACTAACGGTTTAGTTGAGCTAAAGATAAAGAAAATGGTGCAAGACTTTCTGTTCTAGAGAAATAGAAATAGAAAAACCTTTTGTTATGTGTCGCCTTGAATTTTAATGATGTATTTAAGGAAAAGAATAGGTTACTTAAGAGTATACTAACTAAATTAGGTTTCCACGTCTAGTTATTGTGAGATTCATGCGAAAATGTATTGGTGAAAACAATTCTCTTTGAAACAGTAAGCTGTTCTGCAGAAGACAGTAAAACCTTCGATAGTTCTACGAATTTTCTGTAATTTTGTAGAAATAATTGGACCTTAAACCTTTGCATAAAAGTTGTAGGAAACATCTTTAGGAATAACATGTTAAAATTTGAGAACAAATGGACAAGGTTCGGTTAGTGAAATGAATTTTCTTCTGTAGGTACTAAATCTGGAAGATGCTGCAGAATTTTAGAAAGAAGACAATAAATTATTGCTCTTAATACATTGAGATATAGACTTAGGTTTCTTCATGGAAAATGTTAATCTATGTCTTTTCTATAACATACAAAAATTTTGTAACATTCTGATAAGATTTGATTCACTTTCTGCTTCTATGTTTGAAACTGCCCACAATTAGCTTATATCCTGTTTTGATCCGAGAATGTGCATTGGCTGTTGTGTCTTGGTACCTGACCTTCATGAAATATATGTAGTCCAATGGTCTCATTATAATGGTTAGTTCAAACATGAGCATGCCTCTTCCATCATTTGAAGTGAAGTCATTGTATAGTTACAAGAGTGACATGCGCTTGCAATGAATGCATGTGCTTGTGGGGCAACTAGTGGACATGACGTGCCAAAATGGTTTTACTTTATAATCAGGACCTGTGTGGAGCATTGTAGATTATTGATTATGCTTGATGTAATTGTGTGCTCTTGAAGTCTTGTGCATGCTGTGATGTGATATTAATCAAAGGTAAGATTTGTGAAATGTGTACATTGAAATGAGTAAGAGTGATTTTCATGGTACCGAGATGCCGGTGATGCCCCGGGGAGTGGGATGCCCATGCTGTGTGTTCTTGGATGCCTCAGTGTAGTTCGACGCCGAGATGCCTCAGAGTGAGATGCCCCATGCTATGTGTTCTTGGGATGCCTTGGTTGTGTGGTACTAAGATGCCTCGGAGTGAGATGCCCATGATAGCAATATTGTGGAAGTCCGAATGTGGGATTTTGGAAGTGACTCGATCAGGCCGGCAGTGTTCCGGCGGGTAAACTGATCGAGGGCAGACTTGATATTCACCATATAATATAAATTCCACTTGGCGTGTGAGTTCATTCATTGTTATTGCATTACATCTTGGCACAGATTTAGAAAATGAGGTATACATATGCATTTGACATTTTAGTTTGGTGTGATCATTCTTGTAATGTCCAAGTATTCAATTAACCCTACCTGTGACAATCCTGTCTTAGTATCTTAAGCTATTTGGTTATGTTCTCTTGCTTTCTTTGACATATGTGGATTGTCTTGGTTAGAGTTTTATCATTTCTTTACTGGGCATTGCTCATTCCTTATTTTATTTTACTTTTCAGATTGTTAGTATGGACGTGCCTCCGATTGCTCATTACGGGGTGATAGCACGTATCGAGGTTTCTTTTCATGATGCGTTTAATCCTGATGTTGAGATGACCTTTTAGAAGTGTGAGGCTACTCTGTGGATGGACGACGGTAGAGCGGATATGATTCCAATGAGGTTTGTTGTGTGGTTCATAAACCACGAAGGGGAGATGTTTTGCCCTTTGTTTTGATCTTTGGAGGACATGGAGCCGGGACGGGATGGCGCTTAGGCGCCCGGATCATGTAGAAGTTAGAGGAACTTTGGTTTTTTTTTTTTTTTTTTTTTTTTTTATGGAGTCGGCTGGTGTGTGGTAGTGAAGTTAGGAACCCTCACCCTTTTCGCTTGCTGTTTGCTTACACCTTTGTTTTGAACATGTAAGTATGTTGTACATAAGTGGAAAATTGTAAGTGATCCGTCGATTTTTTTTTTTTGATTTTTGTAAGCCCAAATGATCTTAACAGGATTAGTAATGAAACTTCTCATGATCTTTATCTATGATCGTAGTTGGATTGTTTCAATATTAGTTGACAAGACTACTACAGGGTAACTTTGTTATATAAAGTTTAGATCTTAAAATATCCATGTTATACATCCTAATTTTAAAGGTGAACGTTGTAGTTCGACGATTGAAATTAATAAGTCCTATAAGATGATAATCCATATAATTTCTGCTTGCGCTTAGTACATGACGCTACTGGGACGTCACAGCTATTCTTTTTTGTATCAGAGCATAGGATGAGGTGCGGTAGTGATAAGGACGGATAGTACGGACATGTGTTAGAATAACGATATTTTCCTTGTTAGTATTATTATTTTGTAGGGAACAAGTAACTTATGTTACTTATAGGGTATCGGTAACAATGTTCAGAATTGTTACTTATTAGTTTTGTGAGGAGACTCGGTCGACTAATGAATAGTGATCGATGTGCAGAAATCAAGAGCCGTTAGGATGAGTAGAAATGGATGAGGAACGACGGCAGGTGGGTCTTCCTCAAGGGTGGATCCCCATGTGGAAGGAATTTTGGAAGCACTTGCTAATGTAGGAGCCGTGTTGGAATGGCAAGCCTAACAACAAGTAGGAGGTGAACGTAAAATGCAAGGTCTAGTAGAGCAATTTCTGAAATTAAAACCATCTAGATTTGTTGGATTAGGAGATCCCATAGAAGTAGAGTTGTGGGTAGATGAGATGGAAAAGATATTTGCGTTGCTGAATTGCATTGATGCAAAAAAGGTGTCTCTAGTAGAGTATCAACTTCAAGGAAATGCTGATCATTGGTGGAGAGCGACAAAAAGGACGATATTCCCTGAAGGTGTGGAGGTGACTTGGACTAGATTTGTGGGAGCCTTCTATAGTAAGTATTTTTCAGACTGTGCAAGAGATAAAAAGGTGATGGAATTTATGCAGTTAAATCAAAATAACTGATAGTGGACCAATACAAGGCCAAATTTGCTGAACTTTCTAGATTTGCCCCTAGATTATAGAGTATCTGGAAGATAGGGCTAAGAGATTCTTGAATGGGTTAAGGCCTGATATAAGAGGACGGTTGGTACCTTTAAACTTGAAAGATTATGATGAGTTGTATGAACGGGCACAACAAGTGAAAAGGGATTTGATGTCAAGGAATCTCAAATCGTCATTACAAGTATCAAAGGGTCCCATCTAATTTTCCATCAAAATGCTTATGCTTTATTTGATAAGTGACCCATTCGTTTGTATCTACTCAGTTTATGCGATTGAATAGAATGGAACCAAAATCGTTAGAAGTGCCCCTTAGTATCTCTACTTCGTTAAAGGACGTTGTTTTATCTACCTCAGTATGTGAGGATAGCAAAATTCTTATAGGTGGACAAAACTTGTTAGCTGATTTGATGGTATTAGTTATGTATGATTTTGATGTAATTCTGGGAATGCATTGGCTACATAGACAACGAGCCAATGTGGATTGTTATAGAAAAATGATTCGATTTGATCCACTGGATAGGCCAAGTTTTGAATTTTACGGGGGAAGGACAACCCCTTATGTGCCTCTTATTACTGTGCTAGAAGGTCATCGACTTCTTAGAAATGGTTGCCAAGGATATTTAGCATGTGTGAGTGAGCAAGCCAAGAAAGAGGTACGACTTGAAGATATTTCTATAGTTCAAGAATTTCCTGATGTATTCCCGAGGAATTGCTAGGATTACCCCTAGAGTGAGAAGTTGAGTTTACTATTGAATTGACACCGGTACGAAACCCATATTGAAAGCCCATATAGGATGGCGTTGACAGAATTGAAGGAATTGAAGGTGCAATTACAAGAACTACTCGACAAAGGATTCATTAGACCAAGTGTATCCCCATGGGGTGCACCAATGTTATTTGTTAGAAAGAAAGATGGATCACTACGCCTTTGTATTGATTATAGGCAATTGAATCAAGTGACGGTTAAAAATAAGTATCCGTTACCAAGGATCGATGATCTATTTGATCAGTTGCAAGGAGCGTCAGTTTTCTCAAAAATTGACCTAAGGTCAGGATATCATCAATTATGGGTAAGGAAGGAGGATATTCCTAAAACAACTTTTCGAACTAGATATGGACACTATGAATTCTTGGTTATGCCATTTGGACTAACAAATTCCCCAGCAACTTTTATGGACCTTATGAACAGAGTATTTAAGCATTTTCTGGACCAGTTTGTGATAGTCTTTATAGATGATATTCGGGTGTATTCAAAAGGACAAGGTGATCATGAAGAGCACTTAAGGATTGTGCTAAAAAACCCTTAGAGAACACAAAATTTATGCCAAATTTAGTAAATGCGAATTTTGGTTGGATTGAGTGACTTTTCTAGGACATGTGGTGACCGGTGAAGGGATATCGGTAGACCCAGTTAAAGTTGAGGCTGTGATAAACTGGCCTAGACCTTCGATGGTGACAGAAGTACGAAGTTTTCTAGGTTTGGCTGGATATTATCGAAGATTTGTGGAAGGATTCTCTCGAATTGCAGGACCATTAACGCAGTTGACTCGGAAGAATTCAAATTTCGAATGGTCGAGGAATGTGAGCAAAGTTTCCAAGAACTCAAAAAGAGGTTGACGACGGCACCAGTGTTGACAATACCCTTAGGATCTGGAGGTTTTGTAGTGTATAGCGATGCATCCCATAAGGGATTGGGTTGTGTTCTAATGCAACACGGGAAAGTTATTGCATATGCATCGAGACAACTGAAACCATATGAATTGAATTACCCTACTCATGACTTAGAATTGGCTGCCATTATTTTTGCTTTAAAGATTTGGAGGCATTATCTATATGGAGAAAGGTTTGAGATTTATACAGACCACAAGAGTTTAAAGTACCTATTCTCCCAAAAGGAATTGAATATGAGGCAAAGAGATGGATGGAATTGCTTAAGGACTATGATTGTGAAATTCCGTATCACCTAGGAAAAGCCAACAAAGTGGCGGATGCACTTAGTCGGAATTCGGCGATGAAAATAGCTAATATGATGGTCAAGGAATGGAACTTGCTAGAAGCAATTTCAAATTCTGAGTTCAAAGTGGAGGTGAGTGAGTCTGTTGGTATAATAGCTACGCTCATAATCGAACTTGAAGTTATACAGCGAATTAAGACCGTACAACAGTCAGACCCTGAAGTATTGAAAATTCGAGATGAAGCCTTAAAAGGAAAGAGGCCGGATTTTCAAGTTTCGGATGATGGAACTAGTTAAATTTCATGGGCGTCTTTGTGTGCCTAATAACGATGAGATAAAGAGGGAAATTCTAACTCAAGCTCATCGTAGTAGTTATAGCATCCACCCAGGAAGTACAAAGATGTATAGAAATCTTCGTCAATATTTTTGGTGGAATGGGATGAAGACTGATATTGCTAAGTACGTCGCAAGATGCTTGACTTGTCAACAAGTGAAAGCTAAACATCGAAAACCTGCAGGAATGTTAAAACCATTAGAGATTCCATAATGGAAATGGGAACATGTAACCATGGACTTTGTACAAGGGTTACCAAGGACTTCAAGTGGGCATGACTCAATCTGGGTAGTAGTAGATCGGTTAACAAAATCAGCTCACTTTTTGGCTGTAAGGATAGACTATTCGCTAGAGAAGTATGCCACATTATATGTTAAGCAAATAGTACGGCTACATGGTGTCCCTGTAACCATAACATCAGATCGAGACCCGCGATTCACGTCGAATTTTTGGAAGAGTCTTCAAGTTGCCTTAGGGACCAAGCTCCAATATAGTACTTGCCTTTCATCCACAAACGGATGGACAATCGGAGAGGACTATACAAACATTGGAAGACATGCTACGAGCCTACGTCATTGATTTCAAAGGAAATTGGGATGAGAAATTGCATCTAGTGGAATTTGCTTACAATAATAGCTTCCAACAAAGCATTGGTATGGCTCCATTTGAAGCTTTATATGGTAGGAATTGCATAACTCCTATTTGTTGGAATGAAGTTGGAGAACAAAAGTTGACGGGGCAAGAATTAGTTCAAATTACTTTAGAAGCTATAAAGACAATACGAGAATGACTCAGGACAGCTCAAAGTCGGCAAAAGAGCTATGCGAGACAAACGCCGTAGGCCTTTGGAATTCGAGGTAGGAGATCATGTGTTTCTAAAGGTGTCACCTATGAAGAATGTGTCAAGGTTTGGAAAGAAAGGAAAATTGAGTCCAAGGTTTATAGGACCTTTTGAAGTACTAGAAAGGATTGGGGAATTGGCATATGAATAGCCTTACCACCAAAGCTATCCAATATACACGATGTTTTTTCATGTGTCTATGTTAAGGAAATATGAGCCGGATCCTAACTCATGTGCTAGACTTTGAGGTACTTGAAATAGATGAAAGGATAAGGTATGTGGAAGAGCCTGTACAAATTTTGGATCGAAGAGAACAAGTGTTAAGGAACAAGACTATACCTTTGGTTAAAGTTTTATGGCGATACCATGACTATAGAGGAAGCAACTTGGGAAAGCGAAGAAGAAATCAGACATAAGTATCCTCAACTCTTCAAATGAGTGAGGTAAGATTTCAAATTTCGAGGACGAAATTTTCTAAGTAGGGGAGAGTTGTGACATCCTAAAATTTACCGACCCTATTAGTGTAATCGGGTTGTTAAGGGCTTGGATTATTTTTAAAACAGGCCGAAAGACAAGCCCGATGGGCCGTGAGGAATGTGTGGGCTTAAGTAATTATCGGGCCACATGAGTTCTTCAAGATGGGCTCAATTAGCCGAAGGATAGATTATGGATTTGGGCTTTGCTTGGAGCGGGCCAAGAATCGGATATGTTAGAATGATAAATTAAGTTTAGTGGGCCGAGAATGTCGTAGGATGAGCCCGGTGGGCCAGAGACTGATATTTAGGCCCGAGTGTTTTCATTTCCGATTAAGTTTATAGATTACCGTTATGAAGATTTAATTAGAAATTTTATTAAAGACTTATAAGTGATTGTAATGCTATTGTCGACTACTAACTTTAGTATTTCTCGTGATAAATTCTTGTTCGTAGATTAGTGCCGAGATGTTAATACGTCATTTCGTGAATTCATAGATGGAATCGAAATTTTGTGGAGAAATGAAATTAAGTGAAAGGTATTAGAAATTAATAAATCGACTAACGACATGAATTAGAAATTAATCAGTATAAAACGCCAGACCTTGATTGTGAAGGAATTGTGCATGAAGGCATGGAAGCCCCGACATCTCTTCTCCCTTCTCTCTATCTCTTTTACGGTTTTCTTTCCCCAAAACTGAAACAGCTGAAGAAACATAATCATTAGATCTTGCTAATGATTACTTCTCCTTGGGATTACACTTATAGCTCATCTCCCTCATAATTCACACCCTTCCTCTCTCTCCAAAGCAAACCAGAATTCTCTTCTTCTTCCCCTCTCTCGGTTCGAATAGAAACGAACCAGCAGCAACTCCGGCGATTTTGCTTCTTCTTGTGTGAGTTTAGGTGCAGATTCTCGAAGGATTTTGAGTCACCAACGAAGCTAAGCAACGGTAAGGAAATGATAAGTTCCTAAACTAGAAGTTATCCACTGTTTTGTCAAGGGAACACGTGGAACTAGCCGAATGGTGGAGGATTAGGTGTGATGTTGTTATTTTGTGTTGAAATGAGCTAGATGAACTCTAGATTGAAGCTGTGAGTCCTTGCATGTCATGTTATGGCTTTGGATGATTTAAAAATTGAGTGTGAGCAAGCTGAGTTGGTCGAGTAAGTGGAAAGGTAACTGCCGTGTGAAGAAAGGTGTTGCATGTTGCTGTGGATGAGTCGAGGTGCGAATACTTGTCTGGAATCGAGCTGTGGATGGCTGTATGTAGGTGAAGAACTGCTGAGGTTACTCTTAGGTGTTGCTGGAGAAGTGTCGGGATACTAAAAGAGAAATTGTAGAGGAGCTAAATGGTTTAGTTGAGCTAGAAGTATAATGGAAAATTGCAAAACTTTCTGTTTTGGAAAAATAGAAGATGGAAAACCTTTAGTTATGTGTCGCCTTGGGATTTTAAAGATGTAGTTAAAGGAAAGAACAAGTTTACTTAAGATTATACTAACTAATTTAGGTTTCCACGTCTAGTTATAGTGAGATTCATGCGAAAATGTATTGGCGAAAACTTTTCTCTTTGAAACAGTAAGCTGTTCTGCAGAAGACAGTAAAACCTTCGATAGTTCTACGAATTTTCTGTAATTTTGTAGAAATAATTGGACCTTAAACCTTTGATGAAAGTTGTAGGAAACATCTTTAGGAATAACATGTTAAAATTTGAGAACAAATGGACAAGGTTCGGTTAGTGAAATGATTTTCTTCTGTAGGTACTAAATCTGGAAAGATGCTGCAGAATTTTAAGAAAGAAAGAAGAAAATTACTCTCTTTATACATTGAGATATAGACTTAGGTTTCTTGCACAGAAAATGTTAATTATGTCTTTTCTATAACATACTAAAATTTTGTAACATTCCGATAAGAATTTAGATGTACTTTCTGCTTCTGTGTTTGAAACTGCCCCAATTAGCTTATATACTGCCTTGATCCGACAATGTGCATTAGTTGTTGTGTCTTGTGTACTTGACCTTCATGACAAATATGGAGTCTAATGATCTCATTATAATGGTTAGTTCAAACATGAGCATGCCTCTTCCATCATTTGAAATGAAGTCATTGTATAGTTACCAAATTGACATGGCATGTGTGCAATGAGTGTGCAAAACATGAGGCAAGTATTGTGTGAGCATAATCAGTCTTGTGGATTTTGATGATTGCATTCTGATTATTGATTACTCTTGAAGGTCTTGAATGCTGTGATGTGATATTAATCAAAGGTGTGATGAGTGAAATGTGTGCTTAAGATGAGTAAGAGATTTCCATCGGTATTGAGGTGCCGGTGATGCCCCGAGGAGTGGGATGCCCATGCTGTGTGTTCTTGGATGCCTCAGTTGAGTGAGACGCCGGAGATGCCTCGGAGTGAGATGCCCTTGTAGGTGATCAAGGATGCCTCGGTTGTGGGATACCGGGATGCCTCGGAGTGAGATGCCCCATGGTGTGTGATCTTGGGATGCCTTAGTTGTGTGATACTAGGATGCCTCGGAGTGAGATGCCCATGATAGCAATATTGTGGAAGTCCGGATGTGGGATTTCGGAAGTGACTCGATCGGGCCGGCGGTGTTCCGATGGGTAAACTGATCGAGGGTGGACTTGATATACACACTAAAATATAAATTCCACTTGGCGTGTGAGTTTCGCCTATTGTTGTTGCATTTCATCTTGGTATAGATTTAGAGCATGAGGTATACATGTGCATTTAGCATGTATGGTATGGAGTGATCATTCATGTGATGTCAATATTCATTTAGTTATACCTATGACAATCCTGTCTTAGTATCTTAAGCTATTTGGTTATGTTCTCTTGTCTTCTTTGGTAGCTGTGGATTGTCTAGGTTAGAGTCTTATTATTTCTTTAGTGGGCATTGCTCATTTCTTTTTTTTTTCCAGATCATTAGTATGGACGTGCCACCAATTGCTCGTTATGGGGTGATAGCGTGTATTGATGTTTCTTTCCAAGATGTGTATGACCCTAATATGGAGCTGACTTATACAAAGTATGAGGCTACACTGTGGATGGACGACGGCAGGGTAGACTAGATTCCGATGAGGTTCATTGCTTGGTTTATAAACCACGAAGGAGAGTTGTTTGGCCCCCTTCATTTTGATGCTGGAGGACCTGGAGACGGTACGGGAGGTGCTTAGGCGCCCAAATCGTGTAGCAGCTGGAGAAGACGTCTTTTTTTATTATTATTATTTTTTTTTATGGACGTGGGCTAGTGTGGGGTAGTGAAGTCAGGAACCCTCACCCTTTTCTCTGGCTATTTGCTTACACCTTTGTTTTGAATATGTAAGTATGTTGTACATAGGTGAAGAATATGTAAGTAATCCAGGTCGATTTTTTTGTAGCCCGAACGCTTTTAAAAAGGAAAGTAAATGAAGCTTCTCATGATCTTTACATATGATCTTAGTTGGATTGTCTAACATTAAATGACAGGACTATTGCAGGGTGATCTTGTGATATAAAGCTTTAAATCTTAAAACGTCCATGTTATACATGCTAACCAATTATAGTTGGAGGCTACAGTCCGACAATTGTAATCAATAAGTCCTGTAAGATGATAATCCATACGTATAATTTCCGCGGTAATCATCCACGATTACTAGGCAATATCACTTTCCACCAATGCTTTGAGTTCTGGTTGGTCCAAAGAGGTCTATATGCCGAAGCTACAAAACTCGATTAGTAGAAACTTGATTTATAGGTTTAAAAGAGCTTCTAACATGTTTTCCCAAAACACATGGTGTGCATAATTCAGACTTTTGATAAGCCAAGTTGGGCAGTCCAAGAGCAACTTCTTGGAGGAAATCTTGGCAATCTACTTCATGTTAGCATGACCAAGCTTCTGATGCCAAAGATTTGCTTCATCTTGAATGGAAATTAGACACTGAGAGCTTTCTGGTTTTATATCTAGAAGGTAAATATTTCCATGTCTTCGTCCAGTGAAAGATTGAGATAAGTCTTTACTAGATCCCAAGCAAATTCCTTCTTGAAAATTAATTTTGAATCAAGCATCGCATAGTTGACTTATGCTGAGTAGATTATAATTCAGTCCTTCCACCAAGGACACATTGTTGATTGTGAGACTTCCAATCTTTACAGTTCCACATCTAACAATTTTTCCTTTGTTGTTTCCACCAAAAGATACTTTTCCACCATTTATTTGCATAAACTTTATAAAACAACTTGAATCTCCTATCATGTGTCTCGAACAGCCACTATCCAAATACCAATTGATCTTTTCTTGATAGTGACCTACAATCATAAAAGGAACTCAAGTTTTCTTTGGTACCCACATTTTCTTGGGTCTAGGGAGTTAGTGCCAAAAACAGTCTTCGTCCAATCCCTTTTAACAGGTCTCCAATCCTTGGGACATTCCTTCTCGAAATGTTCGAGCTGTTATACTTTGAACATTTGAGAGCATTTCGGCCAACATGTTTTACAAAAAAATTTTGAAAATGGTTTTTGTAAAATGTTTTTGTAGGTCTTTGTTTGATTCTTTCCTTTACTTTGGGAAAATCAATTAAAGGAATAGTTTCTAGTGTCATACCCAAACCAGATTTGTTAAAATAGGGTTTTTGCACATAAATAATCCTTTCTAACTTCTCAGATTCTTTTGAAAACCTTTTTGTTATATTTGAAATGTCTTCTTTCAAAAAAGAAATTTCTTCGGAAGAGAATCTGCATTTTCCTTTAAATCAACAAAGCTTTTGTCTAGATTTTCAAACTTTTCTTTCCAATAAATTTCCTGTTGCTTCAGTTTAGAATTCTCCATTTTTAGTTCAGAAATCCTTTTAAGAGATGTTTTGAGACTAAGATAGAGTTTATCTATATACTTCGAGACTTTAACAGGAATCTTTGAATTACTAACCTCGACTTCTTTGTCTAAGTCTGAGTCTGATTTCAAGTCTGAGTCTAATTCTGAATTTGCGATTAAACATATGTTGGCATATTATTCATCACTTTCTTCACATTCAGTATCGCTCAATGTCTCTATTTTGAGAGCTTTTTTGAATTTCTCTATATTTCCCTTCTTTTTCTTCAACAGAGGGCAGTTGGGTCTGATGTGTCCATTTTTCTTGCATTCGAAGCAAATCACATCTTTTTTTGTCTCATTGTCTTCATTTGATTTCTTCTGAAATCTTTGAGAGCTTTGCTTCTTCCCGTTAAACCTTCTTCCTTTCCTGTTCAACTTCCTGAACTTTTTAATCATGAGTGCTAGCCCTTCATAGTATACCATCCCAACCATACAAACGATTCCATCTTTTTATCATTCCCGATAAAAATAGCATGTGTGGGTACACGGTCGGCCTTAGCCAAAATATAATAATTTCACCTTTTTGAACAACCCACCAGTTTCAACAGCCCATTACATATTTTTGGCGCTCTAAACTGACGCCCAGTAATTATTAAATCAATTACCAAAATAAATTAATTTAGGAATAAAATCCTAAAAACACAATTAATTCAATTCAACACGATTTATCACTCAAATAAATAAACAAACGGCACCACAATGATCAGCATAAAATTCCGGTCGTTGGCTATCCCAGCCTAATCTCCAAAAAAAAAAAATTAATTAAATAATTCCGAAAATTATTAAATAAATAAAATAAATCCAATTTAGGCCCGTAATGCTGAATTGGAAGCCGAGACGAGTCCGGAATATTACCGAGACTCATTTAATAAATACCATGACCTATTTCCTTGCTAACTACACTTTCCATTTACTTAACATGCATCAATGAGTCTCTAATTTAATTACTCTAATCTAATCTATCCACCTAACTACACTATCCACCTCATCCAGGAAGTTGACTTTTTACTCGGATCTTTGGCGAAAGGTCAACTGGAGCAAAAACTGGCAAAAGTGAAAATAGATGAGGAAAACGGTTCGGCGGTGGTGTGGCTGCTCCGGCGACTTCCTTGACTGCTGGTGGGGTTCGAACAAGGTGAGAGGAGGGAGATGGAGACGTCATGGACAGTGGATGAAGGAGAGAGAGAGAGAGAGAGAGAGAGAGAGAGAGACAGAGGAAGGGATAAGGGGAAGGTGGGCCACCATGGCCAATTTTTTTCCACAACTTGCTCTCCAAGGCTCCTCCTTGGCCAAGCATCCTTCCTTGGCTCACAATGAGCCACCAAGGCTTGTCCATGGACACTTGAGATGGTCCAAAGAACATAGGAAGAGTGGGCATGCGAATTTGTTGCATTTTTCCCCCAATTGATCACTTATTTCCTCTCAAATCAACCTCAATTGGCCTTCATAAATTCGATCCACTTACCATCGGTCATCTTCGCATTTTCCCCACCAAGTGATCCATCATGCATCCCAATTTCACAATCAAAAACAGTCCCGGCCTTATTCTGAACAAAAATGGTCTTGCTACGACTTTTTCCTAAAAAGTCTCAGTTTGTAGAAAAATCTTTTGAAACTGAGTCGGCGTTCCTAGAATTTATGGTGACATGACAGAATCTTCAATTTCTGAAATCGGACCTGAATTCGCAATTAATTTCCATGACACTGGTATAGGCACATTTTGGGGGCTTTCTAGCATGGTGGAATCATACCACTACTCTTTCGTATATGCTTAGGTTCGGCGCGTTTTTAGCGTGACCTAGACTACTGGATAGTTTTCAAAGATTTTTAGTGCAAATGTCCCGTGATCGATTTTCTTCGAGCCACAATGAACCCACTCGACACGGTGGCGACTCTCAGTTGTCGTGAAAATCTCGAGGTTTCAAATACGGACACAAGGTACCAAAACGCAGAAGAATTAGTCTAGGGTCGGTCGACGAGAATTTTCCAATTTAATGGTGTCACCCACGATTAGCCACATATCTTAGTCGAATAGACCTATCTTTGATCTCTAATCGATTTATATCTATGCCGTAATGATCTCGGCAGATGAGCACGGTCGAGTAACCAATCCCTGGTCGAATTTTTCAAGTCTGTTGCATTAAAATTCCTAAATGACTTCCCTGAATAGTCTAGTTATCTCGAGAGTGATCAGCTCTGAGAATAGCCCTATAGGCGCGTCGATGAAATGCCCGATTAATTCGATAGAAAATAGGACTGAAAATCTGGGATGTCACAACTCTTCCTCTCTTATAAAAATTTTGTCCTCGAAATTTAAACCTTTACCAATCCTTAAACAAAAAGGTGGGGGTATCGTCGTCTTATCTAGTCTCACTTTCCCGGTTGCTTCTTCAGTCTCGTGGCGTTGTCGACCACTTTGACCAAGGGGACCTTCGTGATACTCCAAATCTGTTTTGAACCACAATCTGAACCGGGTTTTCCACGTACGACACTCTGTCGTCCACGTCTAATTCTTCCAGATTTAGCACGTGGGTCGAGTCAGGCTCATACGTCCTCGACCTTGACATGTGAAAGACGTCATGCACTTGTGCCTACCTCCGCGACAACGCAAGACGATACGTTAGTCTGGGCGTGTGATCTTTTCAGAATTTTTTCAGAATCTCAACGGAACCTACGTACCTCGGTTTCAGTTTTTCCTCTCCTTGCTGAAGCGCAAGGTATCCCTCTTTAGTGACCCCTTCAGAAAGATATAATCACCAATTTGGAACTCTAAGGGCCTTCAATGCTCTGAGCGGTCTTTAATCTATTTCTAATCATGGCAACTGCAATCATTGACTGCTAAACTGACTCTGGGCCTGTGACCTTTCTTTCTTTAATCTCATCTCAGCAAACTGAAGTTTTGTACACTCTGCTCTGTCCTGCTTCTAAAAGGAACTATTTGACTGTTCTACTGAAACTGGGAACCTTGGTTCTAGATCTGATATAAGTTCGTCACTAATACTCCCTGCAGACGAACTGTCTGACACACATACACTTCTGCATGCCTATTCCAATCAAGATCCTTCCATACGGTGTTAAAGTGAGCCGACTTCATCAGTCTGTCGACCACTACCCCAACTGGAGTCATTATTCCTCTGACTCCTTGGTAATCCTATAACAACATTCCATCGTGATATACCTCCATTCCCACTTGGGACTCTCAAGTGATTGTAAATGCCCTCTCGGCTTACAAAGCTTTGCCTTGATTCTAAGCTGAGTATCCGGCTTAGTTCTAAGAACGGCTATAAGATTTGGAAGGTAGCGCATCTCAAATTTGAAAACCGAATCTCTAACTTTCTCAAGTGAGGTCCATTCTTTAACCGACATATGTGCAACTGAAGACTCCTAACTTAGCACATCTGTGACTTAATTCGCCTTCCTAGGTTGATACAAAATATCACAACCCTAGTCCTTCAGAATTTCTAATTCACAACGCTGTCTCATATTCAACTCCTTTGAGAGAATATATACTTGAGACTTTAATAGTCGATGAAGATCTGAAATCTTTCTTCATACCAATAATGTCTCTAAATCTTTAGAGAGAAAATTAATGCTGCGAGTTCCAAGTCATGCGCTGGTAATTCAACTCATGAGGTCTCAACTGGCGGGACGCGTATGCAACAACTCGCCATGTTGCATCAACACACAACCCAATCCCCTGAGTGACGCATCACTATAGATATCGAATCCTCCAGGACCAGATGGAATGGTCAGCATAGGTGCGGTAGTCAGCTTTTCCTTCAGCTCTTGGAAACTACTCTCGCACTTGTCTATCCACACAAATTTCTCTTCTTTCTTCAGAAGTTTTGTCTATGGCGACGCTAACGATGAGAACCCTTCCACAAGCCGTCTGTAATAACCTGCCAAACCTAGAAAACTTCTGATCTCTGTCATTGTAGTCGATCTTGGCCAATTGATCACTGCATCAATCTTACTCAAGTCCACGAAGATTCCTTCGCCTGAAATCACGTGACCTAAGAAAGCAACACGAGTTAACCAAAACTCGCACTTGCTAAACTTGGCGTACAACTGGTGGACTCTTAATGTTTGCAGAACTAGTCTTAGATGACTCTCATGCTTTTTGTCACTTCTCGAATACACCAGAATATCATCAATGAACATGATCACAAACTGATCCAGAAATTCTTTGAATATTTGGTTCAGTCCATGAAGGCAGCAGGAGCATTCATCAACCCGAATGGCATCACTGTGAACTCGTAATGACCATACCGAGTACGAAATGCTAATTTAGAAACATCTTCCTTCCTGATCCTCAGCTGATGATATCTTGTCCTCAAGTCGATCTTTGAAAATATCGACTCTCCTTGTAACCAATCAAACAAATCATCAATCCTTGGCAGTGGATACTTGTGGGGCTCCCCAAGGTGATGCACTGGGATGAATGAATCCTTGATCCAATAACTCTTGCATCTGCACCTTCAGTTCTTTCAACTCAGCTAACGCCATTCGGTAAGGAGCCTTAGAGATTGGGTCTATCCCGGGGGTTAACTTAATCATAAATTCTATCTCTTTTTCTGATGGTAGACCTTGCAATTCCTTCGGGAATACATCTGGAAATCCCTGCACAACTGAAATATATTCTATTTTTAGTTCCTCAACTGTCATATCCACAGTAGTTGCCAGGTAACCATGACAACTCTCGTCTAACAAACGGGTTGCCTCCTGCGACGAGATTAGGGAAATCGAGGATCCTCCTCGACTTATGATAAATTCGCAATTTTCCTCTGTCGACGGATTAAACTGTATCGCATTGTAACAACAATTCATTACAACAAAAGCTCATCGAGCCAAACCTTTTTATATATAGTATCCAAGTTATACATAGGCAAACCCGTCAAGTACAACTATAGTCAGCGATTCATCTTTCTACCACTTTATTACAACAATGGAAATTTTACAACCTTCACTCAAACTCTTACTTTGCGCTACTCTGATAAAAACACCTCAAAAACATTCTTCCTTAGCTCGGTGCCTAGTCGGTCTATTCCAATTTCTTTTGTTATCCTAGTGGTGTTCTATCTACGGTGTTTTCCCTTTGTCCACCCTCTAGTGATGGCGTACACTATGCCCTGAACTGGTGGTCTCAGCTGACCTCCTTGCAGCGCATTTTGAGGCGCATATCCCCTAATCTAGCCCATCGGCGGCAGTGGTGGTAACTAAGGTTGTCCTCTTGGTCTGCTAAGACAATCTTTGGCTCTGTGAGCCTCTAGCCACATTCAAAACAGGCGTCCGTCCTTCAGGGGCACTGATCCACAATGTGTCGTCTTCCACAAAGGCGACACATCTCGATTCGGCTTAGTCCAGATTTGCCAACTCCACCCTTCCTCTTGGGCGGGATCTAGAATCTACTTCTAGGCATGGGCCTCTTTCCTTGGTGAATTCCTTCTCGGTGAGAATTAAACCTCAATCCAGATAAGGTGACTTGCTCAGTCAGGCTCCTTTCGAGCAACTGTGCTCGACGATAAACCTCTTGATAATCAATCAAATCAAACGGAACCAACGGCTGCTTCAACTAGTGTCGAAGGCCATCCTTGAACCTTCGAGCTTTCTCCTTAGGGGTCTTTGATCAATCTCGGAGCATATTGAGATAGCTCTGTAAATTTGACCCCATATTGGTCAACAGTCATTAACCCTTGATAGAGTCATAGAAATTCTTCAATCTTCTGCTGTCTTGTGTTCCTCGAGAAGTATTGTTCATTGAACGATCTGAGGAATGCATCCCACAATGGGACCACTCCTTCAAGAAACATTGTCTCTCTTGCGGCTCTCCACCAGGTGTTGGCATTGCCCCGCAGGCGATATCTTGCCCGGGGTTACCTTTTCGCCTCGGTGCACATCGGGAGTGCAAAGGCTTTCTCCAGATCTTGTATCCATAGTGAGGCAGCCTCGGGGTCTCTAGTTGTAGCATCCGAAAATTTCAACAACCCTTGGATGCACGGCGGTTCGTGATTAAGTGACGAAAGTATCGTCAGATTATGCCATTGGTGCTATACACGATCATTGGCTCGTATTATTGTTGGACCAATGCATTTCTTTTAGCAATGATCTAATTGCCGAGTAAGCCATAGTCTTGTCAGAAAACTTTCATAGGTGTGAGTGAGACCAACCTCATTCGTATACTTTTGTTGACATCAGAAAAATAACGACACATTGTGGATTGATGAATTTATTTTCGGACTTCATCATCGGCACCGATGTTAGACCCCGTCGATTTATGTACACATTTTCTCTTGATGACATGACCCAACTAGACCACCTAAGTGAATACGGAATAAGAGAAGAATTTGGATTTTTACCAATTGAATTTTTGAGAATCGATGGGACGGAATTCGGCCGTGCGTGAGAACACGCAAGCCCGCGCAGAGGGAAGGAGTCGGCCAAACATTCTCGGCCCAAGCTACCGAGTTTCCTCTCCATTCAGTCGGCAAGTGAGTCAACTAAGTTAAGTAGTGTTGACTGAAGCTTTGCTGATGATGGCCACGTGGTTTTGGTGTGGGGCTGCCAAGGAACTCAGGCAATCTTCAGCTGAAGACTCGCCACTTCCACCTGCCCCTTGTTGCTGTAGCCACCGAATGCTTGGATGCAAGTTGACTAAAGTGTCAACAAAGTGAGGAACAAAAGAGATAAAAGGTTCAGATGGGTGGAGAGGAGAGAGAAGAGCCAAAAACCAGAGAGTGAGCGGGTGAGCGAGTGAGAGAGAATCCATGAGAGAGAGCAAGCGAGTGAGAAAGCAAGAGAGAGGGAGTAGGACCAGCGCTCTGCCGTTGCTGATCGTCCGACCTTTGTTGCTGTCGTTCGCTTTAGCCGCGTCTCACCTCATGCCGTCAAGCCGCATTGCCGGACCGATCCTGTTTTGCTTGAAATTGAGCTAGAGAGCTTGAGGCAAGTAGAAGTTCATTAATCTATGTTGTGCATGCTGTGATTATCTCGTGAAGTGCTGGCAGATGTGAGAAAATGCTGAAATGGAAACTACATGTTTGATTTTTTGATGATTGAGATGAAGATAGAGCGCTGTTCTATGGAGGGTTAAATGTATTGTTGTCGTGCTGTGTTGGATTGAACTTGATGAGTACTAGATTGAGTTAGACATCTAGATGTAGCCACATGAATGTAAAAACATGAAGATAGGAGTGAATCTATTGAAATCAGTATACTGTTTTGTAGAGAACAGCTTGACCTTCGGTGACTCCATGAATTTTCTGTAATTATCTAACTGGAATTAGACTTCGAACCCTTAATGAAAGTTGAAGGACACATCCTTAGGAATAACATATAAAAATTTGAGAATAAATGGACAAGTTTTGGTCAGTAAAACGATTTTCCTTATAAATGTTAAATCTGGAGGTTATTACAGAATGTCAATAAAGAGTATAGCGATTACTGCTCTTGATATACAATGAATATGACTTAGTGTTCTTCATGAAACATTTTCCTTTAGGTCATGTATATAACATATCCAAAATTCAGAATTTTCTGAGTTCATTTAGGGGTTATTCCGAAATTTTCATTAAAACTGCACATTTTGGTTTTTAAGCTGTTTTACTCCGACTTTGCTCAACTGATTTCAAAAGTGAATGCATCTTGGGTTGTTATGTGATATGATGATACTGGCATTGGCATATCATGCAATATTGATGATGTGATGGGACTCAAGAGACATTTTGTCATTGCATTGAAAAGTGTTTTTGGAAATTAAGATGTTAATTGATACCGTTGGACCCTCGGGTCAATGATGCCCTGGGAGTCGGGGTGCCCAGAGGTTCGAATGACTCGATGCCCTTTGGATGCCTGGTTGTATTATGAATACATGCCCAGAGGTTTTCCCCGGGAGTGTTGGGAAGCCTGGTTGTATTATGATACATGCCAGGAGGGTGAGGGGTTGTATTATGATGCATGCCCGGAGGGTAGGGGTGACCATTTTCATGGCGAGGCCCGGCGATTCCTCGTGATGCCGGGTGGGGTGCGAGATGCCTAGAGGTGTAACGCAACATGCTCTGGATGCCCGGTTGTATTTTGAATACATGCCTGGAGGCTTTCGCGATGCCAGGTTGGGTGCGAAATCCTAGAAGGACGCAAACATTGGTCCTCTGGGGGGATAAAACCATTTGAATGATTAAAAATGATGATTATATTAAGTGAGTGTGGTCTGGTTATGGGACTAAATTGTATGGCATGGAATGGGACGTGTCATTACAGTTTGGCCCTATGATCGGGACTGGTGTAAGTGGACATGATGCATTTTGATTCTTTTGAAATCATGTTTGACCATTGCATTAAAGGATTTCATGATTTTGATGCATACTTATCCTCTGACTACCTGTTTTTGTCTATCCTGCATGAGTCTAGATATTAATGGTACTGCTTGATATAGCTTGATGAATCTTTTACTGCTGAGTGGTTGTACTCACCCCTTTTGGGGACTAACATTTCAGACTAGACAAGATACCTCTGCTGCCACCGCCACCAGGAGATGGACCGAGTGGTTGGACATGGCCGCGAGGAGGAAGACAGCAGAGGAAGGAACTTTTGGACGCCGACACTGATTAAGTATACGACTGTTGGAAAAGATGCCGGTCATCTTTTGAAGTATAGCCAGTATAGAAGACTATGGCATTTTGATGTACCAACGAATGATGTCCATATGGTTTAAGTAAATAAAAGTGTTCGGCTTTTACCTATAAATGTGTTTAGTTGGTGTGCATCTTTTCGAATATAAGGAAGGGAGTTGTTGGATACGCTTCGCCATATAAATTGCGCGAGGACCGATCTAAAATATATAAACCCCTAAGATTGATAGACCTTCAGGTCAAGTAAGAGAAACGTAAGTGAACTGTGGCGACCCCAACGGATCGGGGGCCGTCAAGGGGTGCCACACTAGTACTTGAAAAACTTGGCGAACTCAGCTTTAAAAACTGCTCCACCAGCTTACGGATCGATCTTTCTCTCGGCACCTCTATGTTCTCAGCTGGAACATCAATAGGTGTGGCAGTAGGTGCGGTGGCAGGTGCGGCAACGGCTGTGGCCTTAGCAGCGGCGGCAATAGCAGCAGTAGCGGCAGCTTGAGCGGCACTGTAGTGGCCGCAGTAAATACGGCAAAGCATGATCTCGGGCTTTGTTGCCCCATCAATTCTCTCATGGCATCTAAGGCCTAATCAATCCTGATAGATCCCTGATCACCTGGGTCTGCAACCCCAGCACCAACAGGAGGTGGTGCTTCACCACTAGCGCTAGCCTGTGCTGGCGCTTTACCGCGACCTCCTCGAGTACCGACCCTAGTTGATGACCTAACCCGAGCCGTAGGCCTAATGGTTCTCTTATTCGGAGTTCTCTGCTCCGGCTCGCTCATGATTCAGTCTTTTCTACTGAAATCTGTCTTCCAAATCCACATTGGATTAGAAGATAAGCGACACACAACAAGCAATATTATCACACAACTACCATCAACATGCACCAGCATGAATTTTAAATGTCTTTCCTACCACTATCCCATGGTCCATCGCACCTTATCACTCCAATCCCTAACCATTGCTATGATACCACTTAAACGAGGATGTCACGCCTCGATCCTTGGGCACGCACCCAACCCTCACCTTGTTCGATTAGTAGTGACGTCCCAGGACGCATCGCCGACCTTTTCTTTTTAATACGCATGTGGTAGCATATAAACAATCCCCAGACAATAAAACAATGGGATAGGAAAGTAACACTAAATTCAGAACTTTCAAAAACAACCACACTTATATACATTGCAAACTAGTGCACATATATATATGGCGGACTACTACGCCAGATTCAACTTAAACAAGTTCATGATCAAGGTCTACATGCAGGGGTGGGCATTCCACAAACTATGGGTCCTCGTCCTCCTCTTCATCATCCTCCACACTCCAACTAGAGCCTTCAGCAGACTGCACCGGACTTTCAAGATCTTCAAAATCCAGGTCTGCTACATCTTGGGACCTGAAATGTTGTCCCACAATCGGGATGAGACTACGTCTCAGCAAATTCTACCCCCTAAGGCTTAATTAGGAAGCCAATACACTCTAGAGGCTGCCTAAGCACAACACGAGTCAGAGGACTTACCTTGGCCTCAGTTCCATCCTGCAAATTAACGTTATTTACAGATGCCTTTTATCACATCACTCAATCAATTCATAACATCATATCAAATTATTGATCAATCGACCTAGTCGATTACATGTCATCTGGACCGTTTCTTGGTCGGCTCGTCTCATACTATCTATAAGTCTGTTCATATCAAGATTGCTCACTGCTAAGCTGATAAATAGATAGTATAGCTCGCTTCTAAGATGATCGGGTATACTGCTCTCTGCTAAGTTGCCATATCGCCCTTATACTGATATACTATACCGACAGTGCTCAATCTAAGCTGATAAGGTATAATGCTCTCTACTAGGCTGCCATATCGCCCGTAAGCTGATATAGTATACCGACATTGCTCTTTGCCAAGCTGACAAGGCATACTGCTCTCTACTAAGCTGCCATATCAGAGCCCGTAGGTTGATATAGTATACCAGTATACTACTCTCTATCTAAGCTGACATATCGTCCGTAGGCTGATATAGTATACCATCCCAACCATACAATCGATTCCATCTTTTTATCATTCCCGATAAAAATAGCCGTGTGTGGGTATATAGTCGGCATTAGCCAAAATATAATAATTTCACCTTTTTGAACAACCCACTAGTTTCAATAGCCCATTGCATATTTTTAGCGCCTGTAAACCGACGCCCGGTAATTATCCAATCAAATACCAAAATTAATTAATTTTGAAATAAAATCCTAAAAACACAATTAATTCAATTCAGCACGATTTATCACTCAAATAAATAAACAGACTGCACCACAATGATCAGCATAAAATTCCGATTCGTCGCCTATACGAGCCTAATTTCCGGAAAATATATAATTAATAAAATAATTCTAAAAATAATTAAATAAATACAATAAATCCAATTTAGGCCTGTAATACCTAATTGGAAGCCGAGACGAGTTCGGAAAATTACTAAGACTCATTCAATAAATACTAGGACCTATTTCCTTGCTAACTACACTATCCATTTGCTTAACATGCATCAATGAGTCTTTAATTTAATTACTCTAATCTAATCTATCCATCTAATTACACTTAATTAAATCTAATCAATCTCTAAGCATCATTAGCATACTAATAAGGGATTAGTGAGCAAAACTCACTTGCTTAACGTGCGGGTCGGATCAAACCGATGAGAACGGCGCGGGGGTCGCTTTTCTCCAAAGCAGGCTGAGGATTCGAGGCCCGGAAACACCTCAAAACGGGTCCGACACCTTGCTGAAAACCCACTATTTTCCCCCTCTAATTTGAGCTGCAAAAAAGGGAAATGAAGCTGGTTTGGTGCGGGAATGGCGATGGTGGACCGATGGATGGCTTGCCGAGGTAACCAGCGGCCGAACGGCGAAGAAACGGGTTGATCGGAGCTCCGGCGAGTGAGTGGTCGGCAACCGATGGTTCCCAGGGTCAAGGGGGGATGTGCTGGTGGTTGGAACAAGCAATGGAAGGGTCAAAATTGGGAGTAACTCGCGAAAAATGCGAAACAATTCACTCAGCAGGGCTCTAGAAGGTCCGGCGACTGGTAACTTCACGCCGGAGTACCGGATGGCCGGCGGCTCCGTTCGGGGCGAGGTTGGGCTTGATGGAACAGTCTAGATGTCCTTGTCACGGCGATGGGTGGCTCATTCGCTGATTCATCCAGGAAGTTGATTTTTTACTCGAATCTTTGGCGAAAGGTCAGCTAGAGTAGAAACCAGCAGAAGTGAAAATAGGGGAGGAAAATGGTTCAACGGTGGTGTGGCTGCTCCGGCGACTTCCTTGGCTGCTGGTGGGGTTCGAACAAGGTGAGAGGAGGGAGATGGAGAGGTCTTGGACGGTGGATGAAGGAGAGAGAGAGAGAGAGAGAGAGAGAGAGAGAGAGGAAGAGATAAGGGGAAGGTGGGCCACGATGGCCAATTCCACAAGATCACGAATTCTCATAAACTCATATCTCGTGTGACGGCAGAGTGTCGCGATCCGTACCCACACAGGTGACACACCTCATGAGAGGAGGTCGGGGTGTGAATATCAAATTTAATGGTACCTTTACCATTAAATCTAGGTACGAAAGAAAGTTTGATTTTCTATTTTGATCGCAGCTCATTATCAAAAGGAAAATCATATGGTATTTGGATAATGGTTGTTCGAGACACATGACAGGAGATTCAAGTTGTTTTATAAAACTTGTTCAAGTGAATGGTGGAAAATTTTCCCTTGGTGGAAACAACAAAGGAATGATATGGAACCGTAAAGATTGGAAGCCTGACTATCAACAATGTCTCCTTGGTGGAAGGTCCGAATTACAATCTACTCGGTATAAGTCAGCTTTGCGATCCTGGATTCAAAATAAATTTCCAAGAAGGCATCTATTCATGAACAAGTAGAGATTTCTCTCAATCTTTCGCTGGACAAAGGCATGGGAATATTTACCTTCTGGATATAAAACCAAAAAGTTCTCAGTGTCTTATATCTATTCAAGATGAAGCAAATATTTGGCATCGAAAGCTTGGTCATGTTAACAAGAAGGAGATTGCCAAGATTTTAGCTTGTTTCGATCTATGCACTCCATGTGTTTTGGGAAAATAGGTTAGAAGTTCATTTAAATCTGTAAATCAAGTTTCTACTAATCGAGCTTTGCAGCTTCTACATATGGACCAACCAGAACTCAAAGTATTGGTGGAAAGAACTACTGCCTAGTAATCGTGGATGATTACTCTCGCTTTACTTGGGTTTACTTTTTGGCAAATAAGTCAGAAGCCTTCTCTCACTTCTCAAAGTTTGCCAAGAAGGTTCTGAATGAAAAAAGATATGCTATTTCCAGCATACGAACGGACCATAAAGGTAAATTCGAAAATCAAGACTTTGCGAAGTTCGTGATGAATCGGTTTCCAGCATGTTTTCTCTTCTCCATACACTCCAGAACAAAATAAGGTAGTGGAAAGGAAAAACAGATCCTTACAGGAGATGACAAGAACCCTCTTAATTGAGAGCAATATATCCTCTCGATTTTAGGCAGAAGCAGTTTCTACAGCTTGCTACATTATCAACAGTGTGTTCTTGAGGCCTATCTTGGAGAAAGCTCCATATGAAGTGTATAAAGGAAAGAAGCCAAATGTTTCTTACTTCCATGTCTTTGGCTATAAATGTTATGTTTTGAAAAATACAAATGATCGAATCAGGAAGTTTGAAAAAAAATCAAACGATTTCCTTGGCAACTCAACCTCAAGCAAAGCATACAAAGTCTCTAACAAGAAGACTCAATATGTGGAAGAATCCATGAACGTCAAATTTCAAGGTTCTATGCAAAATCGGCTGGATCAGACTCAACTTGAATAATCTAAACTGATTCAAGACTTTACAAAGTCTACTTTCCTCGAACAAGTTCAGACTTCTGGAGATCAGCAACAATCAGATCTAGAAGATTCAACTTAAGCAGAGGATCAGTAGACTCTTAGACCAACCAACAACTGGAAATATAAGTCAAGTCATCCCAAAAAACTCATCATTGGCAACATTGATGAAGGAATTCGCACCAGATCCAAAAGGTGAGAAGAGTCTAGCGCTCTAGCAATTGTTTCTGAGATAGAACCCAAAAGTGTAGAAGAAGCCCTGTCTGATGAAAGCTGGATCGAATCTATGCAAAAAGAACTCAAACAGTTCAGCATCAATGATGTTTGGGAGCTAATCCCTAAACCTAAAGGTAAGTCTATTATCGGGAGAAAATGGGTTTTCAGGAACAAGATGGATGAGAAAGGAAAAGTGGTAAGGAACAAAGCAAGACTCATGGCTGAAGGATATATGCACCAATAGCAAGGTTAGAAGCAATTAGATTATTACTTGCTTTTGCTTGTTATAAAAATTTCAAGTTATTTCAGATGGATGTAAAGAGTGCCTTCCTAAATGGATTCATCCAAGAAGAAGTCTATGTGGAACAACCACTAGGATTTGAAGATCCAAGAAAGCCAAACTCAGTCTATAGACAGAAAAAGGCCTTGTATGGATTGAAGCAAGCATCTCGAGCTTGGTTTGAAATGTTAAGTAAATTCCTAACTCAAAATGGTTTTGTTAAAGTAAAGGTAGATACTACTTTGTTCATAAAAGAGATGGTCAAGACTTTCTACTTGTTCAAATCTATGTTGATGATATTATCTTTGGATCCCCTAATGAAAATCTATGCAAGAAATTCTCTAGATGTATACGGGATGAATTCGAGATGAGTACGATGAGTGAGTTAACTTTCTTTCTGGGATTGCAAGTTAGACAATCAAAGAAAGGCATCTTTATCCAACAAGAGAAGTATGCAATAGATCTCATCAAGAAATTCATATTGGAGAATTGCAAGAAGATAGAGACACTAATGTCAAGTTCTTCAAAGTTGGACAAGGATGAAGGAGGAAAGAAAGTAGACCGGAAGCTTTACGAAGCATAATCAGTTCCCTTCTTTACCTTACTGCATCTGGACCTAACATTTTGTTTAGTGTTTGCATCTGTGCTAGATTCCAATCTGATCCCAAAAAATCTCATTTAAGTGCTACAAAACGCATCATCAATTATATTGCAACTACTCCAAAGCTAGGTCTGTGGTATCCTAAAGAATAAGACTTACTCTTCTTGGATGTTCAGACGCAGATTTAGCAGGTTGTAAAGTCGATAGAAAGAGTACTTCTGGTACTTGTCAACTGTTGGGCAACATGCTGGTGTCTTGGTTCTCAAGGAAGCAGAATACTGTGGCTCTATCAACAGCAGAAGCAGAGTATGTGGCTCTTGGGAGCTGTTTTTCTCAAATTTTGGATAAGACAACGGTTAAGAGACTTTGGAATTGAAGAATCGTGCACTGAGATCAGATGTGACAACACCGGTGCTATTAATCTCACGAAGAATCCAATTCTTCATTCAAGGGCAAAGTATATAGAAATTCAGTTCATTGACTCGAAGAATCAGTTGGCAAATATATTTACAAAGCCTCTAGAGAAAAATCTATTTGAGTCTACTCGCACCAGACTGAATATTTTACCTCTTACCGGTTAAAGTTTGAAGTTGGTCAGACTCAGACTTTCTAGACTCTACTTCAGTAAAAGAAAGTCTCGAATCTAGGTATTTTATTTTTGGAATGAAAATGTATGTTTAATCGAATCATTGTTTGCCTATTTTATTTTTGGAAGTTATCTTTTTCTAATTTTGAATTTTTGGCAATTTTATTTTCAGTTATTTCGAAAAAGGTAATTTTCTTTGTGACGGTTCGTTTTCTTTTATTTGTGACCATTCATTTTCTTTATATACCTTTCATATTATTTCGAGCACTTTTTACCAAACCCTAGCATACAGACTTCCTACTCTTTCGTTTCTACTCTCTTGTTTTTACTCTCAAGTTTGTTCTACAAGTTTTCATCTTTTTCATTCGAACGTGTTAGGGAAATCCTCAAAGACTATGAAGATGTCTTTATAAAGGAAGTCGTCTCGGATCTCAAGCAGGGGACCACGGAATATGCCTGAGGGTCCTACACATTTTGTTCTGATCGAGGAAGAAGGTTCTCCACAACATTCTCCACAGCATGCTGCACAGAATCCTCCGCAACCAGTGCAAGAGGAAATCGAGGAAAATGTTGAACCTCTCCGGACCATGAAACCCCAGGTTATTTATAAACTTTATAGTCATTTAAAGAAGGGTGGTTCTGCTATAACTTTTATTGATGACTTTTTGAAAGAAAGAGGATACAAGAATGAAACTCAGTTCTTACGAACGATGGAAAGATTAGGAATAACGCCTAAAAGAGAGGTAGATACAGCGATTCGTAACTTTTCTGTTGATCCCCATTTTAGCTCTTTCAATCAGCCAGAGAGCAAGGACAATGATGAGAAAATGTACTCGAATTATTAGCTGAAAATGGGCATTGCTGCTGAAGTGCGTGGTGATGGAACGAGTTTGTTTCTTTCGAAAGATCATACAAAGACTTACTCAAAATTGCTGAAAAGAGGGGTGATGAACCCTCGATCAGTCGACTTTGATTTCATCGATTCGATAAAGGTGAACTTGAGGGAGAACCTTACTCTCCTTCAACTTGAAAAATTTTGCTCTGAAACTTCTATTGCTTATCTTGAGTTAACTGCTTATTTCTATTCGAACCTGTCTTTCCTTGACGCAAATAGTTTTTTTTATCAATGAGGGAGAAAGATTACGTGGTGGATGTTGACACATTGGCTGACGTTATTGGTGTGTAAAGAGGTAGTTTCCAACCAATAAATGTCTCCATTGGTCATGCAACAAGTTCTCTTATTAGGGACAGACTTCCTGAAGGCGGCATTACTTATACCAGACTATATGCATCAAACATTTTGCTACACAAAGTCATAATCAACTACATCCGACCAAAGTCAACTTCAAAGACAAATGTTTCTTGATCTGAAGAGAAACTGATGTTTGCCTTTAGTAATGGAATGAAGTTCTCTCTGCCTAATACAATCCTAATGCATATAGACAGGACTGTTGTAAAGGATAAGGGATAGTTCCCTTACTCAGCGCTAGTCTCACAACTGTTCAAACATTTTCACATTTAGCTTCTAGCCTCTCTCTGTGTTCGAACCATTGCTCCCACGGTTATAGGATTGAGGATGGTGTCCAAGATGAGGTTGAAGGAATTGAACAAAGCCCTAGAGCGCTTGAGGGAAAAGTCCCCCAGCAAACCAAACAAGACTCTGCTGCACAGAAAAGGAAAGGCAAGGAGCTCATGCTTGAACTTGCCAAGAAGAGAAGATCTCTTATTCTGCAAGATGAAGAGGATGATGAGGATGATCTTACTATCTCTGACTTTGCATTGAAAAATCTTCAGAGTTTTGTCAGTTTTGAGCAGCAACAGGACAAAGAAGAAAGAGAAAGAGGAGAAACTGAGCAAAGAAAATAAGGAAGTGAAGACAGAGAAGGAACAGAGGCAAGAGAAGAAGCAAGAAAAGAAGCTGAAGAACAAGAGGGTCAGGATGACTCCATTGAACTAACTTTGGCAATATCCTTATCTAAGGATTCAGAGAAGACAATGAGTGGAATTGTAGGAGCTCGAACTGAAAAAGACCATCACTCTGATGCTGAAACTGAGAAGGAACAAGAAGAAGAATTCCTTTCTCCACCTATAGACATAGAAACAGGGGGAGTTCGTGAGCAAATAGGTACTTCTTCTTCTCATATCTTTACAGGTCATGATGTTAGTAGATCTTCTACCAATCCAGAGGATGTCTATGCTTCACACTTTCCTGAAGCTGGCATTGACGAATCCTCTCCAAGTGAAGGTGTTTGACAAGCTGAAGTCCCCTCAATTCTCAACACTCCTCGAATTCATTTCGCTGAGGCTAGTGCACAAACCTAATCAACTGCTGATTATGCAAGGTTGATGGAACTCCTCTATAAGGTGAAAGCTCAGCAATATGCTATGGAATATGAAATACAAAAACTTCAGGCTACCCTTAAATCATCTTCTGAATCTCACACTAGGACAGTATAGTCTTTGGCCACACCAGTACAGTCTTTGGTCACACAGGTACAGTCTTTGGACACACAAGTCCAGACTCTAAATCAGCAAGTTTCTCAATCCGTGGTCAAGAGTGATGAAAATGTTGAGATGCTGAAGACAGTTCAGACTGCAATTCAGAATGATTCTCTCAAGTGCCAGAAGATTGTGGAGGCAGTTGAGTCGATGGGAGATTTCCAACTCGTTCGAATTCCCAAACAAACCTGATTTCATTTGACTTTTATCTATTTTTGACTTTCTCCACTTTTTACTGTTGACAAAAAGAGGGAGAACCATGTAGATTTGACTTTGACTTATTTGAACTTATTTGACTTGTTTGACTTTAACTTTTCTTGGTTGTTGAACTCTGCTTGTTTGACTTTAACTTTTGTTGGTTGTTGAACTCTTGACTTTTGTTGAATATTTGAACCTCTATTTTATTATTCTGTTTGAACTTTGTAGGCAACTTACTTTTGTGGTAATGATTATGGATGGATAGTTGTTTCAGTCTTGATGTTTGTCTTATCTCTTCAAGATTAACTTGTTATCTGTGGTTACAGAATCAATGCTATCAAGATCCTAATCAACTTATTTTTATAAGATACCACGTACTGCTTAAAAGTTGTTTGCAGGTCAAAAGTTCTTAAATCTGCAGGATAATTTTGTCACCATCAAAAAGGGGGAGATTGCTGGAGAAAACTCCTTTAATATTTTGAAGTTGACGAAACTTATTCAAAGTCTATTATGAAGAATTCCAAAATTTTGTGTCAAAGTCTGAAGACGCTTAAACTCTATGTCCAAGTCTGTAGACTTTCAGACTTTAGGTCAAAGTCTACCCACACTGACAAATTCCAGATTGAATGCTACTGAAGAATGAAGACTTATCCAGATGCGAGATCTTGTTTATTTCTTCAGGAGTTCATTTGGTATGGAGTATGGATAGCTTTCTAGATGGATATATCACCTACGAGATTGATTATCTTTATTGGAATCAATTTAGATAAATCAAATCTTTCTGGATTGCAAGTAAATAAGGAAAGAATCTACTTATGGAAACCAAGATCCTAATTGTATGGGCGAACAGGATTGACGAGCTTTCATCTCAGTCATCAAACGACTCGAGATCTCCTTGATTGATTTTGTCCAACAGGTTGATTGGAAGAATTCCTTTGGAAAGTGCCAACGGTCGTGAAGGCATGAAGGAGTATTTAAGGTGGACTCTCCAATTGCTTGATAGTGAGCGCAAAAGAGAAATTTCAAAGTCTGAAGCTTTCCATTTCCTTGTTACTCCAAATACTGAGCTCAAAGTTGTAAACAAAATAGAGAAACTCTTGTGAGACTTAGTGAGAGACCAGTAGAGACTCTTCACTGTAAAGTCGAAGAACAAAGGCTGTAAAATCTCTTTTGATTCTTAATGAAATCCAGCCAGTAGGCTGTCAGCGTGGGAGAGTGGACGTAAGCTTGATCTAAGCCGAACCACTATAATTTCTGTGTTATTATTCTCTTCCCTGAACTCCTTTATTTTGTTCGTAGTTCTATTTAACTGCTAAAGTCTGAACTTGTTCAAAGCCTATTATATTTCAGACTCTGTTTAAAAGCGAAAAATTGTTTTCACACCTATTCACCCCCTCTAGGTGTTCATACTAGCACTTACATTTATTTCTAACTTGAAGTAGTGTTGTCCTAGTCATTTTTTCTTTTTCCCCTCCTAGCACAAGCAGGTAATTTGGTTATAGGACCAAGAGATGCCGGATCGATGCAAAGCATTGATGTAGTTGCTTTCTCGAGAGGGGCCCATTTTCATTTTTCTTCTCCCACATAAAGAAGGGAATCTGAAAAATTTCTTAACTATTGTTGATTTCCACTATGATGTGCTCACAAGATTTAAGTTTTTTTCTTTTTGGTTGATAATGCTTGAGATTTTATAAACTCTGCAACAGTCTGTTACATCTATTTGCTGGGTAATGCAGCCAATTGGAAGGAAGTTCTTTCCTCCGATGTGCCTTGGCCACCTATTCTATAAATTAATTTGCCTCTCTTGAATAGTGGGATAATCTCACAAAATTAAGTTGGGCCAGCTTAAATTTGCATTCATCCATCCAGGCCCGGATGTTCCATGGGCTTTGCTCCCCATAAACTAGGGGTGAGCATGGTTTGGGTTAGGCCGGTCCACCCCTAACCCTATGACCAACCCGCACAGCGCCGTTCTTCAATTTTTGGGATCGAGGACCGACCCTATTGAGCTTGGGACCGAGGATCAGACCGACCAAATGGGTTCGATTCAGTTCCAGGGTCAATTCGGGACCAACCGATAATTTGTACTCCTTAAAAAAGCGATTGAGAACCAGACTAACCCAATGAGTTCGGTCCGGTTTCAAGATCAACCCAAGACCAACCAATACTTTTTTATTTCATTTTTTGTACTCCTTGAAAGGGCAACTGAGGATCGTACCAACCTAATGAGTTTGATGATGAGCGACGTCATCTAAGAAAGGCAAGCGACGAGGGTTAAGTGCGGTGAGCGTCGAATAGAATGAGCATCGAATGTCAAGCGGGGAGCAACAAGCCAAGCGAGCATTGAGCAGCGAGCGGCACGAGTGACCCAAAGCGAGCGAGGCAAGTGTCAAGTGGCGAACAGAGAAATTGGTTCTTTCGATTTTGGAAAATTGAAGAATAAGACGACAAATAAGACAGAAGAGAACGAATACTAAAGGAGGAAGCTATAAGGTGCATTTTTGGACGCCGTGAATACTCCTCACAAAAACATTTTCCTCCTTCGAAAATTATGACTATTGACATCGTAAAAGACATTAAAAACCTAAGATATTAAAGAACAATGTAAAATTATTTGAACTCCTCACTAAAGAGCTGTTTAATGTTGTTGATCTTTGTTTATTTTAAGATTTTCTCTATATAAAAAAATTATATATATATATATATAGTCAGGTTGGTCCGGGTTGGACCGACCCGAAACTCTCAAGACCGAGGACCGACCCGCACAAGGCCTGGTCCACGAATTCTAGGACCAAAGACCGACCCAATCTCCCTGGGAACTGGACCGCCGGTCCAGGGTCGGTCCAGGGTTGACCTTGGAACGATGCTCACCCCTACCATAAACTAGGCAGTAAATGAGCAAAGGACAATCAGTTTGTACTTCCACTCTGCTCACATGAGGTTCCTCACTTCCCAGCTTTTCATCCACGAAACGAAGGCCGTGAAGAAGTGCTAGGGCTTCAACTGGCACGGCTAATCCAGCATGAGCAGAACATGCAAAACTGCCAATCACCGTTCCTTTGTAGTCGCGCACCACCTCAACTACTGCCGAGTTTGACGAACCTTTTGATTTGGAGGCATCAAAACCCTAAAGCATCAAATGGGAATTAGTTCATCTAGGCCACAATAGATTATATCTCTAAGTGGATTGAAGCTGTGTCCTATGCCAATGTCACTTGCGCAGAATGTTGAGGAGTTTATTAAGCATGACATAATTGCTTCTTATGGCGTCCCCGAAGCAATTGTGGGGAAAAATATCTCCAAGTAATTTGATGATTTCCAAACTATCCTTAATATAATATTCATTATGGCAAATCCAAATGTTCAGGACAAGTATTGAAGATTGCATGATGTCCTTGGAGTGTTCCGGGTGGTAAGAGATCATGATATGTCTTGATACGATTTTTCTATAAACAACACCAACATAACTAAACATCACATGATGTCGATATTTGTATTCGAGGCTGTAAATATCAGGTAAATGGTGCTGTGGCAACAACGTTCATTTGATGATGTTCGTTGGTTAAGCAAACTAGCTGTTATGATAGTGGATTCACACAAAAGTAAAATCAAAGTGATAATAGAAATCAAGAAGCTAGGTTATCTAACAAGTTTGTCAGAAAACTACAACAAAGGGACAATAGTAGGAGCTATTTTAGGTAGTCTGCAAATATTTAGGAAAAATACTATATGGGAAGTTCTATCTCTAGATAGCAGTATCAATAGGAACTCTAATGGCTCTTTGCTTCTCCAATCCACCTCCAATGGATAGACTGATGAAGGTTATGAAAGAGAAGATTGCAAAGGCTAAATGTAAGAGACATGCAATACAAAAGACCGAAAAATTGCTATGCACTGTGTTCCAAGTGAAACGTTCTCTTTCAACTATTTATCTAAGTATTGTATTCTTGTTATTTTAGTAATTATACTAAAGATTAAGTGTACAAGAGTAAGAGTAGCAACTGAGTCTTGATAGTGTGACCTATCATGTAAAACGATTATTGCTAGCCGATAGTAATTTTTGAAGCAAATTACTAGTGCAATCTAGCCCAACTTGTGGCTATTAGTTTAAAGAGTGGATGCAGGCTTGAGGATAAAGCTGAGTCACTATTTATCCTTGTGTGCTTCTATTTTTCCATCTTATTACTTCCACAAGCACACAACACACTCACAAGCTTTGAACATCACATTGACTTGATCTTTAATTAGCATCAGCTATTTTTCGTGAAAGATTGTCAAAATTTATAAAACAACCTATTTACCCCTATCTAGGTTGTATTGTTAGCCCCTAGCAATTGGTATCAGAGTTGTATTGTTCATTATTTGAAATGTATTTCTTCTAAGTATAAAGATCTTCTCTTACGGCTTACTTTGGTAGTTTCTTTACCAATGATGCTCAAGCTCCTAACAAGCTGCCTTACTTTGATGGAAACAATAATGTAAACTAAAACTAAATGATGCAGTTATACAGTGAAGCTACAAATCTCAAAATGTGGAGTATGGTTGATAATGGTGTAGATGTACTAGCTCCTGCCTATGCTCCTACTCAAAGGAAGCTCAAGCTACAGTTGATGCTATTGATGTCACGCCGCCAACCTATGCCATCGCTTTTCACTTAGGTCATTTGCTTGCGACGTCTACGCGTCGCCAACCCATTCATTTTATCTTTTGATTATACACAAGCAAAAGCAAAATAAACATCTCCCAGCCATTAAAAAACAATAAGGTAAGTATAAGGCATACATTAGAACACATTTTTATATAAATACTTCGACCATCAAACATAATCTTTCTTTACACTAAAAGCTTAGCCCTTACACGTCCGTGTAGCAAATTCTTTCATACTTGTCCAAGTATCGAGGTTGGGGTTAACGTAGCACCTCTATTCTATGAGGGCGACTCACAAAGTGGCATCCCCTACACGTCTAGTACGCGTCCATCTCAAGATACTTTAGCTCAGGGTCGGATAGCCAAGATTAGGGCCTGAAAAAGTTAAACAACGAGGAGTGAAATAAACTCAGCAAGTGAACTCCCTAAACATTGCGTAGGGAAGCCATTCACCTCGGAAACGCCCTAAACATGCAGGTTATCTATTGATGGCAGATCAATAGGAAAGCCTTCTCTTTGCATTATCTATTAATAGGAATTAGGCCACTCAACATGCGACACTCTATCACGTGTCCAATTATACTATAAATAATCACTACATGAGTGCACCATTCCATTAGGCATACGACATTCACAATTTAAATTTCTGGAGTCCTAATCGAAAACATATAAATCCACAAAACTCAAATATCGACCTGTAGGATATTCTCATGCCTCTCAATTCATAAACAGGGTCAATCAAAGCATGCATGTGCCACATAAGCCACTGAAATGTCTTTAATTCATGCAGTTTCCTCATGTAACTCATATATATCCATGCCACACGTGTGTAAACTATGGCATCATTCTCATCATATGCACTTGGCATTCATGCACTTTACACATGTGATGTCTTGAGAATTGCATAGCATCCCATACTACCATGCAACCCTCGAGACTAGGCTTTCAAATTATAACGGCCGCTCAGGACCCAAGGCCAACCCAAAGGTTCGTAGTCATCCGGCATAACCAGGCATCATCTCGCACCTATAGAAGACAAGGACCTTTGAAAGTTAAGTGTTGAGTCATTTATTATAGATAATCCACAGTGTGGATGATGTATGCATTGTTTGTCAAAAGTCAAGCCAAAAATAGAACTAAGGGGCATGAAAAGTAATGTGCCTAGTAAAAGCAAGGCCGATGCCCATAAACATAAAAGTCAGAGAAAAATTGAAGAATAAATGAGAGCTAGGGGCACAAAAAAGTAGTGTGTCTGGTTAAAACAAGGCGAATGGCCATAGAAGAAAATGAAAAAAGAATCAAGTAGGTGTCGAAAGTTGTATCCCCAATGGAGCGTTATTCGAAGAGCACAAATGCCAAGGTGTCATAGTCAATGGAGCATTATGAAGAAAATCCTTGATAGTGAATAAAAAGAGTAATGGCAATGCCAAGGTGATCATCGACTCTCACCCAAATACACACATTTTGAGCCCAGCGATCCTTTCGTTTCTCAACCTGTGAATCTAGCCTATGTTACGTCCCTTGCAAAGTCTTTTCAGATTATGGCACTTGAATTAATGTAGAATTCATATGTTTATAAGTATCGCTCGAAGAATCGCGAACAAAATTATTTCTATCTCATTTTGTAGATTTCTTGACTTGTAAAACGAGAGATGATTGTGGATTATCGTTCTTTCAACAGCCTCGACTTAAAGAGTCTCGCTTGTTGAGCCGTTGACCAAGCCTACATATAATCCTTGTTAAAGCCCATCTCAAATTGGTAAGATCGTAACACTTACGAGAACACTCAAACCCTTTTTTGGCATGATGTTAGTGAGATAGAGCGATTCTCACGTTCTCATATCAATGGTCGGGACAAAATAGCTTTTTCAATAAGAATGAGTGAAATGTCCTTTTAGATCAAAAGGTCCCTCATTGGACATATTCATGACACTCATGTGCTCGAAATAGATTATTCTTCTGATCTCCTAGTGGAAATTTGATAATGTAGACTTGATAGAAATTGTCATGCATGAGCCTCTCTTGAATTGATCAAGTTTGATGCATGTGTTGTCAGTGACCATAAATGCATGTTACCTCTCCTATGACCAAGTTTTGCAGGAGACATATTCCCAAGGATCAGAGATTTCATTAGGTAAGTATATTTCTATTTATGCTTCAAATAGTTGTCATTGCATAAGTATTCCCTTTCAAGACCAATGACACCCGACTTGCTCGAGCTATTCCCCCCAAAGAATTTTTTCTAGATTCAATCACAATTCAGGTGATCAAAGATAGTTTGGTGGCCTGAACAAATAACCAATTGACGCGTTAGGAAAGGTTCTGGTTCTAGTCAAGTGACATATGCTATCGTGCTGGGCAACTAAAGAAAGGTTCAAGTCCTAGTCGGGCAAAACCCTCCCCATTATACTAGGCGACCAAAGAATGGTTCGAGTCCTAGATAGATGATTTCTCCTGCTACATCAAGGTGATTGAAGATAGGTTCAAGTCCTAGACAAGCAAACCCTCGTTTTAGGTGACAGAAGATAAATTCAGCTCTTGGAAAACACTTTTGTTGCTCTAACAGGCAACCGAACATAGGTTCGAGTCCTACAAAAGCAACTCCCCCATTTCAGGCGATCGGAGAAAGGTTTGGGTTCTTAATAATACACCCATTACTCTAAAAGGTGACTAGAGATAGGTTTGAGTCCTCAAAAAGTAATTTCTCATCAAGACAATCGAAGATAAATTCGGATCCTAGACAACAAAAAATTATCGTACCAGGCGGCGTAAGATAGGTTCGGGTTTGTAAAAGCAACTTTCTTCTACAAGACTCCATTACCATGCTAGGCAACCAAAGATATGTGCGGGTCCTAGACGTGCAACATCAATCATCATGAATTACTCTATCCTCCTTACAAGCTAAGTGATTTCAAGCATGTATTATCCACTTTAGCATGCATTGCATTATAAAATGGGATTCATGGTCCCATAAAAATAACATTCATTGCATGTGCATGGTCAAAATTTAGGTCTCAATTTGTCCTTAAATGCAATTTCTATGATCTCTCACCTTCAAAGAGGGGTAGTTGTTGATATTAAATTTTGGCGACCTAGTCATTCATTTATTTTATAGAAAATTAGAGATTAATAAGCAAAAACATTAAACTTACATTTTTTAGTTAGTTTGTATTTTTCATTAATTGCATTAGCATTGCACCAACGGTGGATGGTTTTGAGTTTAAAATTTGATAAATTGAGCCTATAAAAATGGGCAAATTCAGCCAGCAATAAGGGAACACAGTGGCTGAATTTCACATGGAAGACAGGCCAAATTAAGCCTAATTTAATCCAGTCTTAGCCCACATGATTTAATTAGCAATAGGTTGTGAGCTTAATTTAGCCCATTAAGGTTTAGTTGTAATTTAACCTTTAGTTATTAAAGCCCATCATATTAGAAAGCTTAAGCTAAGCCCATAATAGCGAAATAAACTTAGGTTAACACTATATATAGGACATTATGCCTCACAAACCAGAGGTGGGCAACCAAAAGCTTAGAGTACATTGAGTGATACATGTGAGAGATTGAGAGAAAGGAGAGGGAGAGCTCCCTTGGCTACCTTCGGTTGAGACACATGTTTTGACACGGCCCACCACCATGCTATCATTGTCCATGACATAGCTGCTGAACTCGAGCCCAAGCTATTCCTTCCCTTCGTCGACACGACGCTGCTTTTCTTTATCTGGTCGTCGCAGCATTACGACCCAGCAGCGACTACTGTTGCTGTCTCGACGTCCCAGCTAACGTTTGCTGCTGACCCGACATGATCCGCTGCCCCTAACCGTGACAATCTACTACTTCCTAGCTGCTGCGAGCCTGACGACGTCGAGCCACCCGTGTGCTTGAGCCACCTGCTGCTACACCGAGCTTGACGTCGCTGCTTCTAGTCCACATGACACCCCCTATACCACTGCGCCTATCGCTCTGAACCTGACGAGCCACCGGTTGTGGCCATGTCGAGCCAAGCCTGAGCTGCCGTCCCACAAGCTCGACGCTACGCCTCTAATCTCGACGTTGCTGCCAATTCACAACCTGAGCTAAGCCACTGCCTTGATGAGCCCGGCATCACTGAACCACTGCCATCCACCAACTAGTTGCTGCTGTTCTTGATCCGCCGCCAAACCATCACTGTCATGCTGCCCATGACCCAAGCCGCGACGCCCTGATGCAATAGAGTTGTAAAGCTGTAACACCGAGCTACTATTCTCCCCTTGATGTTGCTGTGCTGCAACGTCTTGAGCTCTTGTCTCTTCGATTGTTACTTCGCCGTCTCACCTCTAGAGCCTGACCCGAGCCATTGCCGAGCTCCTTAAACCCGCTCTTTGTCAAGCTCGCCCTCAAACCGAGCGATCCGTTTGAATTTCTATTTTGTAGGTTCATTGGCCATGAGCCCACCGCTCGCCGCCGTTCACCGTCGTGGAGCTGATTGCAATCCCAGTCCAATTGCATTGCATTCAAAATTGAAAAGTAAATCCTCAAATTGAGTAAGAACCTTATCTTTAGTAGATTTGAAATATTTTATTGCCTATTTGAGTGATTTGATATATTCCATTAGATATTCTATTAGATAATGGATATCCACAATATCCTAAGATACCACCCCAAGTTAGGAAATTTTCCTAACTTAACAACGCACTTGCATGGCCCTCTCATCTCTAACTACGTGATACGATACCTAGTGACCTGGAAAATCTTTCATTTTATCCACAACCATTCGGATACAAGTGTCGATTTACCCGTTTCCAAATTTAATATATAACCTTCCATCAATATCCATAGCCACTTGAATATGATCATTGGTTTATTCCATTTCCAAAGATATATAAAATAATCTTTATGCATTGCATTATTTAATCGAAAATCTATCCATTGTTTGATTGTTTCCCCAAAAGGAAGACCCAAAAATAAATAGAATTAGATTTTATTTTTGCTAGTCAGCTTGCATATTTTAGATTAGATTGCATGTTTGAATTAGGCAGTTTATTTATTTCGATTTTTTAAAATTAAAAATACTAAAAACATTGCTTTGGGATAAATTAGATTTCCTTTTCTTAATTTAATTTGCATGTTTAGATATATGGTACTTTTAATTCCGAAGTTTAAATAAAAAATACAAAAAATATTAGTCACATGTCACGTGGAATCTGAACATTTATTGTACGTCATTTAGCAGCAACATTTTACTATCATTTAGATTGTGACATGTTATAATAGTTGCATTTATATTTGTCAGTTAGATTAGGTCATTTAATTAATGTCTTGTGACATATAGTTTGCATGTTGGTTTGCATGTTGGGTTACATGTTGCATGATATTTTTCTATGTCATTACATTGCACTGCAGTAGATTAGATTTCAATAAAGTAAGTGAAAACCCCCAAAAAATTTGAGTGATTGTGTATTAATTAGAAATCATATCTAGAATTGCTAATAGGATTTTAAAGCCAACCTCATAAGTGTTTTCGTTACTATGAGGTAAGTCTTGCAATTTATTTATTACTTTATTAGGTGTTAAATTGGTGGTTTGCACACCCACATGGTCACCTCACATGTTAGGGAATAATAAAATAAATCTAAACCACTAGCTAAACATATTTTCATAAATAGAATGATAACGAAAGTGTATTAGAGAAATATAGTATAACCAAGTTCGTGTACCTAGAATCTCATATTCGTCGGAGCAAAGAGTTTCTCCCAATTCTTTACTTCGGTTTACCCATTGTAAATTGATTAGTCGTGACTCCTAAATGAAAATGATTTGCGTGTTAAGAACTTGAACCCTAAGGTGTGAATTGGTATGGGCTTGGGAAAGCTCGAGTTAATATAGACTTAATAATCCATTAGCCAAACCCTTAGGTGGTGCACCGTGAGGGTAAGGTTGCAACACCTTTGTAACGGCTATTTTATTATTGTCTAACGTTCTAATTAGTTGATCAAGTAACCAGCACATTGTGGAACTAAATATCAGCATGATCCCTTATTCGTAATCAAGACCCGTAGATTATTACTAGCCTGTTGATTTTACCCACTGATAAACCGTGTGGATGACTAATGATCAATCATCCAACAATTCTCTTGAGGATCTCAACTTCCAATGACGTCACATTGTCATCATGACCACCTCATCATCGTTGATTCGTTCTCCTTCCAGTCAAGATCCTAGTCTTCATTGAACTCACATAGGTCATTAATATCATCACAGTCTCCCATCTCATATGTATAAGGCAATTGCTCTTTTCCAATAATTTGATGCTCCGATAACAATCTGCTGAACCCAATAATGATGCTGATTTTTCTTCTAATCCTTTCAAGCATATTAGCAATTTCGATTCCACCAAACTATTCACCTTCTTGGCCTTTCCAAACTTTACTGAACATCCTCGTTCTAAAATTGTTCACCATCCCCAGGTCCATTCAAATGTTCACTCGATCTTTATGCCTCCAAGTCATCTTGAGCATCCTCGTTCCCTCAACTTTTTCGCTGTTAATAAAGGTCCTTCCAGATGTTTACCTTATCTAAAGATACTTCCAGCTCGTAGACATGTAGACGCCCAATACCTTGTTCACCCTTGATATTGGCAGTGATTCCTCAATATTGGCCTTTTATTGTCTTTGTCATCATCAAAACAATATAGGAAATTTTCCAACAATCACCGCGTAGGTGATTTCCATAGCACAATTTGGACAAGGTTGGACATAAAGATGCAGTAGAAATAAATATCAAATCTTGTCAAGCTTTTATACCCTTCAAAAAGAGGCAACAATCCACACCTAATGATCCAAAGATTGACGGCCTAGAAAGACAATGATTCCTGAACCATGTCGGTTGAAGCAATGTGTGAAAACATTACAAAGTGAAAGAGGAGTATCCGTAAAAAACACGGGACGAAGCATTAGGGATACAATACACACCCAGTACTGTCCTGCAAAAAGGCAATTTGTACTATTCAAATATTGAAAAGAATTAAAAAAATTATTCAATTCTTCTAAAAGGGGTATATGTTTACACTAGTAATTAACCAAATCATTATAATCGACATGGCATTGATTTGGGTATATGACCTAAGACTAGGTAAGGTGTCCATATCGATGGTCATACTAGTCATAGGAGTGTTGGGAAAATCGCTATGTTGTTTTAAAGATGACAAAGAAAATCATAGACTACTAATATGTGTGTTGGTTGAATAGTGCCAGGTGGAATATGCACAAGCCAAAATGCAGATGATTTCATAAATAGTATCGGAGATTTTGATATGAGGAGTGCTTTGCCACTGTCAAGGCTACTCTATCGATATTTAAGGTGAACAAAGGCATTAAAGATGCCTACAAATTGGAATCATCTTAAGATAATATGAATATTGGAAGGACTTTGATCGATGGTGAACAAGTCAAAAAGAATGGAGATGTTCGTGATGGCTTAGAGGTACAAAGATTATGTGAACAAATGGATGGACCTGGTGTGACGCCCCCAAGCACGTCACGGTCCTTTTTTTTTTTTTGCATGTGGAAATGTATAATGACAACTCAATACATTATCATTTAAATCGACGCACATAAAAATATAGAACCAGGCACTTTTATTTATTTATATATTGTGGGCAACCTAGGTCGGTACATTAGAGTCAAAAGGTTCCTTCTCCTGGCTATATCCAAAATACTACCCTAAACCCTACTACCTATTTTCATGGCCGCAAATGTAACAAGTCCTAGTCTCGCCAAAAATGCCACCCTCGTCCCCTAAGCCCTCTTCCTATTTGAACCCACTGTCGCCATCATCATCACCGTCAGGAAGTGGGAGTGGTCCCACCGTACACTCATTGATCCGAGCATAGAGGGCAACAAACCCAATCAACACGAGGCCCGATGGGAGGCCAGCATCAATAGTCAGGATCGCGGTGATCCGAATAAATGTGACCTCTGAGAAGTCGGGGTCAACTTGCTCCATCCAATTCCATGTGAGATCGGTTGGGACGCCATAAAGCATCATGGAGGACGTGGGTTGCAGAGGCATACCTATGGGTCTTAAAAAAATGATAATCCATGAAGGGTGTGTACAACACTCAGCAAGCAAAAGCATATTAGACTATACTACGTGAATCTACCACTATCCATCCGACGGAGTCCTAAATATAAAATATATGTGATCTAAATAATTCAATTTGCAATGGCTCTAAAAGAAATTCACGAAAACGGTACACCATGAAGTAAATAGACAGTTGGGAATTTTAATAATCATATCTAGTCTAGGTTCAACTACCACCATCTTCCAAAGGGAACCGTGTTGCACCTCTCCAAGCATCTTGCACCCCAACTGGCATCACAAGGACCTCCGGGGGTTCTTATTTCATTCCCCGGGCATCCGGAGAGCATCATGTTACACCCCTCTAGGCATCTTGCATCCCAACTGGCATCGTGAGGACCTCCGGGGGCCCTTTTACATCCCCCAAGCATCTAGAGGGCATTGTTTTGCACCCCTCCAGGCATCCCGACACTCGCGGCATCGTCATCACGAGGATTGACGGCATCCATTAAATTCATACTATCGTGCAGCAATTTAAGCATATCTAGACCGACTCCTTTAGGAAATTCAATAACTATAAGGGAAAGTACTTAAAAGGATAAGGGAATAAGGGACCAAAAAGGAATATGGAAACAGCCTTACTATTCTAATTGTAACATCCAGTGTTTCACGATTTCATCACTTAGGGGTTAGGACTTGCATTCCTAAATTATAAATCAGTTCATTCTTGTCTTACTAGCTACATGAAGAGGCAATCTCTAGCATTGACCATCATTTCCGGATATTTTTCTAAAAGGAACACCTAATAGCAGTATATAACACTTTAGCTCGACTAACTAATGGCGATGAAAGATCGAAGTGTTTTCTCAGATGCAACGACTCAATTTTATCGTTCCTCAATAAGCCTACCTCCCACTACCAAACCTATCCGAATCCGCACTATCCCGAATCGACTTGGTTTATTGAATCATCTAAAGAATTCTGACACACAGAACACTAGTCAACACATGCAAAGTTAATCTAGCGCAAACGAGTACATGTCTAATGCACCTTGAATCTCATATGGTCACACAACACTTACCAAATTGACCATAGCTTTGACTAACCTCACACCACGTCCAGACTGACCTTTTCAAGTCTGGAGAGGACTCACACTTAAACCGGACAGACTTATTTTATCATGACTTAGCGAAGGCTGACGCCGACTTTACCGATGGTCGCTGCAACTCATAGTGTCACAAATCAAAACCAATGCTTACCGTGCCACCGGTCATCGCGGTACACAACTATACTAGTCAAGATTGAACTTAAGTGATATGAACTAAACTACGACCACAACAGCAACTCCGTCGATTCGAGCCCAAATTCGTTGACTCCTATGACGCAAATCCAGGGAATGGTGGCACCAGGCAATATAGAAGAATAGGACTTTTACTTGCCTTGAATTCTCGATGATGCAAGCTAGAGGCGAAGCGGCAAGACGGCGCGAGCGGAATGTAGAGGTTTAAAATGAAAAATGACGATGGTGAGGCCGTGAGGGTTTGATGCAGATGCTCTTTAGAGGAAGTGCTCGCCAATACCTTCTTATATCCATTCCTCTGCCGATTTTGCATGTTATTGGTCAAAGTTTTCATCTGTGGTGAGCTGATGAGGAGACGGATGGAGGTGGACGTGGATGATGGTGTAAGTTCTTTGCTTATCTCTTTGACAGGTTGCAAGGACACATGGGGATGAAGGAGAGTTTGCATTAGCTGAAATTTTGATTTGGACCAAGTTTAGAGTCAACATGGCAACGTCATGAAGAAAATCAGCTTGGTGGGAGAGGGGACGTGGCTGATTTTGAATTAATTCTTTTTGGTTTATTGCCATGCCCTTCATGAGGAAGCAGGTGTGATTTGGGGACATGTCTTGGTGCGTCGAGTGGCCATGTGGAGGGAGAGAATACGTGGCTTGGTGGCGTCGATCAATGGTGAGGTGGCATGGCGAAATGAGGCGGTGAAGATAAGGTGTCGTAGTGGCGATGCAGTGGCCGTGGTTGCACCAACAGCATAGTTCAATGACAAGCTTGTCGACGTGACATGGACCGTTAAGTATTCGGGGCTCGAGCGAAGTCTGGATATCACAAATCTCCCCCATTTAAAGAATTTCATCCTCAAAATTGAGCGCCCCTTACGTCTCATTGAAAAGATGGGGATACTTTTGCCTCAATTCCCTCTCGCTTTCCCATGTGGCCTCTTCCACGTCGGGTGTCGCCACAAGACCTTGACTAGTGGGATTACCTTCATTCGGAGGATTTGCTCTTTCTGATCCAGTATCCGCATCGGCTCCTCCACGTATTTCACTTTTTCATCCACTTCAATAACCTCATGATCCAGTATATGAGCAGGGTTGGGATGATACTTCCTTAACATCGACACGTAGAAGACATCATGTAGATTTGACAACTTAGGAGGCAATGCTAATCGATAGGCCAAATCCCTTATCCTTTCAAGGATTTCAAAGGGTCCAATAAATCTCGGGCTCAACTTGCCTTTCTTTCCAAATCTTGATATACCCTTCATCGGTGACACCTTTAAGAATACGTGATCTCCCACGTTAAATTCTAAAGGTTTTCTACGCTTATTCGCGTAATTTTTTTTATCAACTCAAGGCCGTCTTGAGTCTATTTCTAATCATTTCTATCGTATTCGAAGTAGCTTGTACCAAGTCTAGTCCTGTTAGTTTTCTCTCACCCACCTCATTCCAGCAGACAGGAGTCCTGCAAATCCTTCCATACAGTGCCTCAAAGGGGGCCATACCTGTAACATCCTCAATTCCGACCCCGTAAGGATCGGCCATAAGGTCCTAAAAAGGATCGATCATGGGCTATTGGCCATGGATTGATTGGTTCGATCAGCAAGAAATCACGAATCGGTCATGGACCGAACGAACGACCGACCAACCAACCGACCAACTAGTCACGAATTGGTCAAGGTGTCGGCCGTGAATTTCTACTGACCATACCAATGAGATAGGATCACCAGCTCATAAGATGACTTTTGGATCATGAGAATTGGTCACGGATGATTTTGGATAGGCGAATGGTCATGACCGGTCATAACGCTCGGCCGCTGGCAATTCCGCCCGGTTATGCGCCAATTCACGACCGATCCGACGCGATCAAATGCGATCATCTTCCGATAAAAAATGCATCATTCCCTATTTAATTTTTAGTGATCGGAAAGGATTCTTGAATTGGTGATGTCCGATTGTGGATCAGTCATGCATTGACTATTAACCCTATTGGTGGATCGGGCGCTGACCAGAATGAGCCCAAGGATAGACTCGGCTATTCGTCACTTATTCTAAGGTCCATGGGTGCCTTGGATTTATGCTAGGCCATGGGTAGCCTTAAGATTGGTCTCGAACTGATCAAAAGACAATCGACCCTATTGGCCGACCGACCGTCCAATGGAACAATTTGGGCGAATATGGGACATAAGGACCGAACCTCGGGTATACGTGATTCAATTTTTCGAGGTGTACCTAATGATCCCTTTCCCGGCCCTGAAACCAAGTTGGATGATAGAATTCTTTAGACCGCCTCATTAATGAAGAAAAAAGACAAAAGCATGGAACATTCTAGAAACCATTCATTAAATGAAGGGGTGAGTTTTCCTTGGAATGGTCAAAAGTCATGATGGCAGCCAAAATATCTTTGAAGATTCTAGAGAAAGGCGGCACACAAGTGGACCAATTAAAGAGTGATCCACGAGCCCTCATTAATAACCAAATATTCTAGAATGACCTAGTTAGCAACCTAGAGTAGCATCATCATTAGATTTCATTAAATGTCATTAAATGCAGGGTAGATGTGGGCCAATGAGAGAACGAAAAGCGGGCCATAATCAATGATGCTTACTTAGGACCTTAGATTGCCAAGTAATGTCTTTAGCTTGGCCAACTCACTTTCTAGGCATAATCGTGAGGCAAAGTAGGCTTGCCACGCAAGGAAAGTTGGTGGAACACTTGGAAACATTGGAGAGGACCACTTGGCTTGGTAATGATGACTGCAAGGGCTATAAATAGCTCACTTGCCTTCCGTTTTCTCCACCCTCCTTCTCCTAGAACGCCCCTCCTCCCTCCTCACACTCTCTCTCTTTCGGCCTCAAGGCAAGCCACCCATCTTGTGTAGTTCAAGCTTTAGTTCGAGGTTCATCCAGGTAAGTAAGATCCTATGTCTCCTTTAAGGCAATAATCTCTATTGCCGAGGCTAGTTAGGTGCTCACCCGTTAGGTCGTGAGTAGGATGTTGGATCTTTTGTATGGTTTGTTCATGTTTATGCTTGAGTTGTTCACACCTGGAATGAGGCCGAGGTTCTTTTGGATTGAGCTCATCGCAAGACAAAGTCGCCCAAGCCATAAAACCTTGGTTTCAGCATAAATAGGACGCCGGGTCCAAGTCTCGCTTGGAGCAGAGATTGCCCAAGGCCACAAGGTTTCAAATCGACATTGAGGCATGTCGATTCTATGCCTTGCTCGGTACGGGGATCGCCCGAATCTATGAGGTCTTGGTAAGGCACCAAGCCATGCCAATTTCCATAGTCCAAAAATGAGCGCGGGGACTTTGTGCTTAGCGTCGAATGAAACCGCGAGCCGAGGGTCATTCTCGATACATGTGCATTCACATCGGGTTGAAGCCGAGGTCCGTCAAGCTTGGGATTGTCACTAAAACGAGGTGTACTCAAGCATCGAGGTCTTGGATCGGTATTGAGGCATACCGTTTCCGAGCCTTGTCCGGTGCGGGGATTGGCGCTAAGTGATTGATTCAATTTACAAACCAAAGATCGTTCCCAACATATTTGCTAGTGAAGTATAAGAAACTCATGACACACACAAATGAATGAGCATGCCTTCGGGCTTTGCATATGTCGACTAAGAGAAAAGATAAAAATCGACTTGTATGATACATTTATGCATGCATTTAAAGAGAAAACAACGCCCGTTGCCATACAATGTTGGTGGCGATGTCTCGTTCGTTGAACGGGAAGCCTCGGTTGATCCGAGATGCCCTGGTTGAGCTAGGATGCTTGGGTCTTGAACTCGGAAGCCTCGAGAAGCTAGCCTTGAGAAACCTCGATCGAGCCGAGATGCCCTGGTCAAGCTACGAAGCCCAGCAAGAAGCTGGAAGCCCCGGTCGAGCCGGGAGGGCCTAGTCGAGCCAAGACGACGATAAATAAATTTGCATGAATGCCGGTTATGCATGAGCATGATATGTTGATATGATAATTGATAAGCTGATGGTAGTTTTGGCATGGATAGCATGTGTTTAGATAAAGCATGACATATGATTTGCAATTGATCTGCCATCGACACTGTTTGCGAGTGCTGTACTTGCTACGCTTTGATGATGAGATGCTTTCCTAGTAGAGAACTATGAATTTTACTTACTGAGTTTCCGCAAAACTCACTCCTTTACATTTTAGTTTGTAGGCATGAAAGTCTCACGTCAGTTTTGGAAAACTGCAGTCACGTTAGAGGCGATAGGATTTCCCTTGGCCTATGTGGAAAGCTTGTATTATGATGTAAAAAGAAAAGAGGGCCATAGAGAAAAGGCTTGTAAAAGTACTGTTGTGATATAAATTAGTGTGTTCTATGTGATATATGAAATGGCTAGTGAATACACCTAGAGGGGGGTGAATAGGTGTGTATAAAATTTTTCGCAGGACTTGGTAAAAGTAATTTTCCCTTTTAGGAGACGATAAACATTAAACGTATTTCAACTTTGAGCAAATAAACACCCAATAAATAAAAGTAAGGAGTTCAGGGAAAATAAAATATGAACACGGGGTTTATAGTGGTTCGGCTTAGATCAAGCCTACGTCCACTCTCCTCACTGACAGCCCGTTGGCTAGATTCCACTAAGAATCAAAAGAGATGTTACAGCTTGTGATCTCGACTGTCACAGTGACAAGTCCCTATCAAACTTTCACACTGTCTCACTAAGAGTTTTTCTCTTTTGTATACAATGTTTAGCTCGATGAATGAAAAAGCGAGAGACTAGAAAGCTTCAGACTTTGGAATTCTCTTTCAAGCACTATATCGAACAACTAAAGAATCAATCCTTAAATACTCCTTCATGCCTTCTCGACCGTTGGCACTTTCCAAAGGAATTCTTCCAATATACCCATTGGACAGAATCAATTAAGGTGATCTCGAGTCGTTAGATGATTTGTGATGAAAGCCCGTCAATCCTATTCGCCCATACAAATCAAGATCTTGAGTTTCAATAAGTGGAACCTTCCTAGTTTGTTTGCCTTTCAAAGATCTTCATATCGAAGTAATTTCCAATAAGAATAATCAATCAAGTATATGTGAAATCCAGCTATAAGGTCTTCCAATAACCATACGAATCGAAACCCTAAAGGTAATCTTGCATCTGGATAATAATCCTGCATTTGGATAAGTCTTCATACTTCAGTCTGGAACTATCAGTGAGGATAGACTTTGAGACTAAAATCTGATGGTCTGTCAGTCTTCAGACTTAGACAATAAAGTCTTGAGATCTTCCAAAATAAATTTGGAAAGGTTTTGTCAATTTCAAAACAATAAAGGAGTTTTCTCTAACAATCTCCCCCTTTTTTATGGTGACAAAACTTTTCTATAGATTTGGAAAACTTTTGACCTGCAAAATAGTACTTGTGCAATACATAATATCTTATAAAAATAAGTTAATTAGAACCTAGAAATTTTAATTCTGCAGCCACAGAACACATGTTAATCCATAAGGATAAATAACAATCCAGTCATAATCAAACATTAGTTACTGCAAGCAAGCATCAAAAGATTCAGAGTCAAACAGTATCCAAAGTCAAATGTCAAAAGCAAAAATTCCACAAAAAGTAAAGTAAAGTCAAATCAAATCAAAACCAATTTGCAAATCTGCACTGAAACTCTCGCCCTTTTGTCATCAGCAAAAAGTGGAGAAAAATGGTTGAAAAGAGTTGGATAAGATTAGTGCTACTTGGGAATATGAACGAGCTGGAAATCCCCCATGGTCTTGACAATGTCTTCAAGCTTTTTCAGAGACTCCTTGAGTTGAAGTAAGTTCTCACCCTTTGCAATTTCCTGCATTTGAAGCTTCAGGACTTGAATCTACTCTTGGATAGAGTTCACTGTTGTCTTGAAAACCGTCATCATGTTCTTCATCTCAAACTCGAAAGCATATTGATGTCCCTTTAATTCCAAAAGAAGTTCCATCACTCTTTGAAAATCTGCTAAGTGATCTGTAGTAGTCCGGGTCCACCGAATCGATTACGGGAGTTTGAAAATGAGGGGGAACATCAGTAGTTCTATCACCATGACTAGGAGTGTATGCCTCAAAATCTGCTTCAAGGAATTGAGAGGCATAGACTTCTTCTAGCTCTGGTGGAGATCTCCTAACATCACTAGCAAAGATGGGTGAAGAAGTACCTCGTTTCTCACCATCTCCCACTGTCTTCGTGCCTTCAGGTGGAGAAATATGTTCTTCTTCATGCTTTGCTTCAACATTGTAGCGATGTTGTTCTCCAGTCTTTCCACTCCTTGTCTTCTCCGAATCATCGGACAATGATGCAGCCAGTGTTGGTTCAAAAGAGTCATCGCGACTCCTTTCTTCTTCGCTTCTTCTTTTTTCTTTTTCTTCTCTTTCTCCTCCTTCTTCTTCCTCTTTTCTCATTTCTTCTCTTTCTTCGTCTCCTCTCTGTTTCCCTATAGCTCACAAAACTCTGTAGATTTCGCAAGGCAAAAGCTGAGATAGTTAGATCATCATCATCTTCTTCTTCATCTTCCAAGATGAGAGAACTCATTTTCTTCACTGGCTCTGTCATAGGCTCCTTGCCTTTCCTTTTCTTTGGAGTAGAGTCTTGCTTTGCCTTCACAGGGGACTTCTCCTTGAAACGCTCCAGCTCCTTGCTCAGTTCCTTTAGCCTCATCTTAGAAACCATTTTCAGACCAATAACCATTGGAGCAATGGTTCTAACACAAAGAGGAGCAGGAAGTTTGATATTGAAATGCTTGAAGAGTTGAGAGATAAGCACAGAGTAAGGAAGTCGTCCCTTGTCTTTCATTACAGTCCTATACATGTGCATAAGAATTGTGTGAGGGAGAGAGAACTTATGACCAGAGATGATCGCATACATTAGCTTCACTTCGAAACGAGAAATATCTGTCTTTGAGGTAAACTTTGGCCTAATGCAATTAATCACCACCTTGTGAAGAAGAATATTAGAGGCATTCATTCTTGAATAAGAAATCTTGCCTTCGACTATTCTGTCATTAACAATGGACAAGGTAGCATGGGCATAAGACACACCAATTGGTTGGAATCTTCCTCTTTCCACACCAATTATGTCAGCCAAAGTGTCTACATCAACTATGAATTATATGTTCGTCATAGTAAAACTGAATTTATTTGCATCTATAAATGATAGATTTGAATAAAAGTAGGCAGCAAGTTCGAGGTATGCGACAGTCGTTTCAGTACAAAAGTGTTCAAGTTGAAGCAAACTAAGCTTCTCCCTCAAATTAACCTTTAAAGAGTCAAGAAAATCGAAATCCACGCTCCTGGGGTTCATAACTCCTCTTTTTAGCAAACTCGAGTGAGTCTTCCTATGGTCCTTGGATCGAAATAAATTTGTCCCTTCACCACAAACTTTTGCAGCAAGGCCCATCCTTGGCTGAAAATGAGCGAACATCCTTTCATCGTCATCTTTCTCTTCAAGCTGACCAAATCTTGGATCACTAGGAAAAATTTCAAATGTCCATTGTGTCAAACCCTGAGGTGCAACTCCTAATCTTTCTATAGTGTTCAAGAAAAAGGTCTCATTTCTATAACCGTGTACTTTTAAGAACTCATCGATTAGATTCAATGCAGAACCACCCCTTTTCAAGTTGGAATACAGTCTATAGATAAATTGGGGTTTTTGAGTCCTTACAGGTTCAACGTCTTCAATAACCTCTTCTTCTTCTTGCTGTGGAGGAGGATTTTGCGCTACTTGTTGACGCTGTTGAGAATGTTGTCTTGGCTGTTGCTATTGTTGTTGTTGAGGAGAATCTTCTTCTTCGGTCAAATCGAAATGCATAGGTCCCTCACACATATGCTGTGGTCCCCGGCTTGCAATTCTCGAAGACTTTCTTTGGTAAGACATTGTAGCAGTCGAGGGGAATTTCTCGAACTCGTTCGTTTAAAAGGTGAAAACTTTTTGGATCAAACTCAAGCAAAAGTGAGAGAGAGTAACATCACAGTATTCTAGGGTTTCAAGAAAGGCGTAAATGGAGAAGAAGAGTTCCGACAAAAGTATATAAGCGGTATACAAAACGTCATAAGGAAAAAGTAAAAACTGCCTTTTTCAAAAATGATAACTACCTTTTTGAAAATGAACAATCGTCAATAAAGATAATTTCTAAAAACGAAATAGGCAAAAAGCAATTAAAAGGATAACGTACCTTTTCATAATTTTATCCAAAAATAACTTCACATTAAATTAAAAGAATTTTACTTACAGTCGTAACATCTGGAAATTCTGAGTTTGAACATCTTCAGACTTTACCCGGCAAAAATAGAATGTTTAGTCTTGCATGAATAGACTCAAATAAGCTTTTCTCTAGTGGCTTTGTAAATATGTCTGCCAGTTAATTCTTCGAGTCAATGAACTGAATCATAACTTCTCCATTCTGAACGTGATCTCTAATAAAATGATGATGTATTTCTATATGCTTTGCCCTTGAATGAAGAATTGGATTCTTTGTGAGATTGATGGTGTTTATGTTGTCACATTTGATTTCAGTGCATAATTCTTCAATTCCAAAGTCTCTTAGCTATTGCCTCATCCATAAGATCTAAGAATAGCAACTTCCAAGTGCTACATATTCCGCTTCAGCTGTTGAAAGAGCTACGGTACTCTGTTTTCCTAAAAACCATGATACTAGTTTGTTGCCAAGCAGTTGACATGTACTAGAAGTACTTTTTCTATCCACTTTTCATCCTGGAAGATCTGCATCTGAACATCCAAGGAGAGTAAAGTCTCCTTCTTTGGGATACCACAGTCCTAGCTTTTGGAGTGGTTGCAACGTGTTTGATTATTCACTTTGCTGCACTGAGATGAGATTCTTTAGGATTTGATTGGAATCTAGCACATATACAAATACTAAACAAAATGTCAGGTCTAGATGCAGTAAGGTAAAGAAGTGATCCAATAATACTCCTGTATAATTTCTGGTCCACATTCTTTCCTTCTTCATTTTTATCCAGCTTTGAAGAACTTGACATAGGTGTCTCTGTCTTTTTGCAGTTTTCCAATCCAAACTTCTTGATGAGATCTTTCGCATACTTCTCTTGGTGAATGAAAATCCCTTCCTTTGATTGTTTTACTTGTAATCCCAGAAAAAAATTTAGTTAACCCATCATACTCATTTCGAATTCATCCTGCATGCATCTAGAAAACTTCTTGCATACACTTTCATTAGGTGATCCAAAGATAATATCATCAACACAAATTTGAACGAGTGTAAAATCTTTACCTTCTCTTTTAATAAACAAGGTAGTATCTACTTTTCCCTTAACAAATCCATTTTGAGTTAAGAAATTACTTAACCTTTCATACCAGGTTCGAGGTGCTTGCTTCATTCCATATAATGTCTTTTTCAATCTGTAGACTGAGTTTGGCTTTCTTGGATCTTCAAAACCAGGTGGTTGTTCCACATAGACTTCTTCTTGGATAAATCCATTTAGGAATGCGCTTTTACATCCATTTGGAATAACCTAAAACTTTTATAGCAAGCAAAAACAAGTAGTAATCTAATTGCTTCTAACCTTGCTATTGGTGCATAGGTCTTGTCATAGTCTATCCCTTCTTCTTTTGTATATCCTTTAGCCACGAGTCTTGCTTTGTTCCTAATCACTTTTCCTTTCTCATCCACTTTGTTCCTGAAAACCCATTTAGTTCCTATAATAGACTTACCTTTTGGTTTGGAGATTAGTTCCCAAACATCGTTAATGCTGAACTGTCTGAGTTCTTCTTACATCGCTTCAATCCAGCTTTCATCAGCCAAGGCTTCTTCTATACTTTTGGGTTCAACTTCAAAAATTAGTGCCAAAGCACTAGACTCCTCTCGCCTTTTGTATCTGGTACGAATTCCTTCATCAATGTTGCCAATGATGAGTTTTTTGGGATGACTAGACTTATGCTTCCAATTGCCGGTTGGTTTGTGAGTCTGCTCATCCTCTGTTTCAGTTGAATCTTCTGGTTCTTCCTGTTGTTGAATTTCAGAAGTCTGAACTTTTGCAAGGAAAGTAGACTTTATGACATCTCGAGCAGGTTCAGTCTCTTCAAGTTGAGTCTCTACCATTTGATTCTTTGTAGAGTCTTGAAACTTGACATTAATAGATTCTTCCACAAACTGGGTCTTTTTGTTGAATACTCTATAAGCTTTGCTTGATGTTGAGTAGCGGAGAAAAATACCTTCATCTGACTTTTCTTCAAACTTACCAGTTCAATCATTTGCATTTTTTAAAACAAAACATTTACAGCCAAACACATGAAAATAAGAAACATTTGGCTTCTTTCCATTAAACACTTCATAAGGAGTTTTCTCTAGGATAGGCCTCAAAAATACTCTATTAATAATATAACAAGCTGTAGAAACTGCTTCGGCCCAAAATCGAGAGGACACACTACTCTCAATCAAGAGTGTTCTTGCCATTTCGTGCATTGATCTATTCTTTCTTTCCACAACCCCATTTTGCTCTAGAGTATATGGTGACAAGAAAACATGCTGTAAACCAAATTCATCACAAAAATTTGCAGAGTCTTGATTTTCAAACTCACCTCCATGGTCTGTTCGTATGCTTGTAATAGCATATCATTTCTCATTCTGAATTTTCTTAGCGAATTTTGAAAAGTGAGAAAATGCTTAAGACTTACTTGCCAAAAAGAATAGCCATGTAAAGCGAGAGTAATCATCCACGATTACTAAGCAGTATTTTTTTCCACCAATACTTTGAGTTCTGGTTGGTCCAAAAAGGTACATATGCAGAAGCTGCAAAACTCGATTAGTAGAAACTTGATTTATAGGTTTAAAAGAACTTCTAACCTGTTTTCCCAAAACATATGGTGTACATAATTCAGACTTTTGAAAATTAAAGTTGGGCAGTCCACGAACAAGTTTCTTGTAAGAAATTTTGGCTATCTACTTCATATTAACATGACCAAGCTTTCGATGCCAAAGATTTTCTTCATATTGAATAGAAATTAAACACTGAGAGCTTTATGGTTTTATATCCAGTAGGTAGATGTTTCCATGTATTCGTCCAGTAAAAGATTGAGACAAATTTTTACTAGTTCTTGAGCAAATGCCTTCTTGGAAGTTGATTTTGAATCCAGTATCGCATAGTTGACTTTTGCTGAGCAGATTGTAGTTCAAGCCTTCCACCAAGGAGACATTATTGATTGTGAGACTTCCAATCTTCTCAGTTCCACATCCAACGATTCTTCCTTTACCATTTCCACCAAAAGAGACTTTTCCACCATTTGTTTGAATAAGCTTTATAAAATAGCTTGAATCTCCAGTCATATGTCTCGAATAACCACTATCCAAATACCATTTCATCTTTTTCTTGATAGTGACCTCGATTTCCTTGTCTGAATCTGAGTCTGAATCAGTTTTAGAGTATGAGTCTGATTCTGAATTTGTCATTAAACAGATGTTGGCATATTCTTCATCACTCTCTTCACATTCAGTGTCACTCCATGTCTCTACTTTGAGAGCCTTTTTGAATTTCTCTCGTATTTCCCTTCTTTCTCTCTAGTAGAGGACAGTTGGGTCTGAAGTGTCCTTTTTTCTTGCATTCGAAGCAAATCACATCTTTGTTGGTCTCATTGTCTTCGTTGATTTATTCTAAAATCTTTGAGTACTATGCTTCCTCCGGTTGAACTTTCTTCCTTTTCTATTTAACTTTCTGAACTTTCTAATCATAAGTGCTAGCTCTTCATCGTCAAGGTTATCTTCTGAATCTGTATCATCAGAATCATCATTAGATTTTAAAGCAATTGACTTCTTACCCTTGGGATCTTCTTCCTCATTGATTTGTTCCACTTCATAAGATTGAAGTGTGCCCACTAGTTCGTCCATTGAGAGAGGTATGATCCTTTAGGTTTCTCTTATTGAAGTCTTTATGTGATTCCAGTCTTTAGAAAGTCCTCACAGCAATTTGTTAACTTTCATTTGTCCAGAAATTGGCTGTCCACGATATGCAAGACCGTTGACAATCTCTGTGAAACGACTGAACATATCAGTGATGGATTCTCCTAGCTTCATTTTGAAGGCTTCATACTGTCCGAGTAGAATATTGATCTTTGTTTCTTTAACTCAATCCTTCGAGGTAACGTGCAACCTGTCCCAGACTTCTTTCGTTGTTTCACAAGATGAAATTCTATTATATTCAGTAGGAGATAAAGCACAATATAAGGAATAAATGGCTTTAGCATCAAGAGCTTGTCTCTTGGTTATTTCTGTTAGTGTCATTTCGCCAGCATCCTCAACTTCCTTTCCTCTTTCTGAAGTCGAAGTGACTTTAGGAATAATCCCTTTTTTCTACCACATCCCATTCCAAGGGATCTTTCGATCTTAGGAATGCTTTCATCTTGTTCTTCCATACGTTGTATTCCTTCCCATCAAAGTAAGGAGGTCTGGTGTTGCTTTGACCTTCAACTAGTCCTGAAGCCAAAATACTAGCCATAGATCTTTAGCTTAAGAAGTAAAAACACTTCAACAGAATAAGCACACAAGCTCTGATACCAATTGAAAGGGCTAGTGAATACACCTAGAGGGGGTGAATAGGTGTATATAAAAATTTTCGCAGGACTTGGTAAAAGTAATTTTCCCTTTTAGAAGACGATAAACATGAAACATATTTCAACTTTGAACAAATAAACACCCAATAAATAAAAGTGAGGAGTTTAGGGAAAAGCGAATATGAACACAGGGTTTATAGTGGTTCGGCTTAGATCAAGCCTACGTCCACTTTCCTCGCTGACAGCCTGTTGGCTGGATTCCACTAAGAATCAAAAGAGATGTTACAGCTTGTGATCTCGATTGTCACAGTGACAAGTCCCTATCAAACTTTCACACTGTCTCACTAAGAGTTTCTCTCTTTTGTACATAATGTTTAGCTCGATGAATGAAAAAGTGAGAGACTAGAAAGCTTCAGACTTTGGAATTCTATTTCAAGCACTGTATCGAACAACTAAAGAATCAATCCTTAAATACTCCTTTATGCCTTCTCGACCGTTGGCACTTTCCAAAGGAATTCTTCCAATATATCCGTTGGACGGAATCAATTAAGGTGATCTTGAGTTGTTAGATGATTTGTGATGGAAGTCCGTCAATCTTATTCGCCCATACAAATCAAGATCTTGAGTTTCCATAAGTGGAACCTTCTAAGTTTGTTCGCCTTTCAAAGATCTTCATATCGAAGTAGTTTCCAATAAGAATAATCAATCAAGTTAATGTGAAATCCAGCTATAAGGTCTTCCAATAACCATACGAATCAAAACCTTGAAGATAATCTTGCATCTGGATAATAATCCTACATCTGGATAAGTCTTCATACTTCAATCTGGAACTGTCAGTGAGGATAGACTTTGAGACAAAAATCTGATAGTCTGTCAGTCTTCAGACTTTGACAATAAAGTCTTGAGATCTTTCAAAATAAATTTGGAAAGGTTTTGTCAATTTCAAAACAATAAATGAGTTTTCTCTAACAATATATGTCCTAGTTTTCCAGCTGTTGTTTGTCCTGGGAGTTATTTGTTCACGTTTTTGCATGTGTATTATAACAAGATAAAAGGATTCGGGACGACAACGAACCTGGGACGTCGTGAAAATAACCCCTGTCACTCGTGACCCTGGAGATGAAATGAAACCTGACTATTGAATTCCGACTGTTGAATTGTGGTCACGCCACAGGTAAAGTGCCATATCAAAATAATCCCTGTCGAAGGTGTGGTAAACAACATGGGCCAAGACCTTGCCCAGATCACCAGAAGTGTTTTGGATATGGGCAGAAGGATCACTTTAGGAAGGACTATCCACAAGGAGGATTGTAGTCGAACGTTGATCCGACACGACATATAGAACAACGTACAAGCGGACCACCTCCACAAGGAAATCCATAGAGGCCACCAGCACAAGGACGGGTGTATGCGGTCACCTAAGAGGAAGCGGAATTCCGTGACCTTGTCTCTCGCGAAAATGACCCTTCGCCGGGGTTATCTTCTCTATGTCACCGCAATTCAACAGTCAGAAGATCCTCTCCATCCCATCAATCCATTGTTCGGCCTCTTCAAGACTCCCCATTCTAGTGAACTTGGGTGGCTTCAATTTCAGAAATTGCTCCACAAACCCTTGAATACGACATTCCACTCCCGGTTGTTGTTGGGCTTGCCTTTCCATCAAACTCCCTATGTCACGCCCTAACCCGCTCGGGACGCGTGACAACCCGTGCTCATCATCATTCATTTCCTTTAGGTCATTCGATTGCAACGTCCCAAGAGTCGTCACCGACCCAATCATTTTATTCGATTAAATTTGCAAGCGGAAGCACAAACGATTCACCCAATCAACAAACATGGATAATTTGAAACACACTTATATTTACATATATGCGTCTATAACGTCATTACAACATAACCGCTATTTTTATCCAAACTTGAACATCACTTGTTACGCCATTTCATGTTCAATCAAAATGCACGGTCATTCGTACTTCCAAAAGGTTTCAGGGTTAGCCTAGCTCCTCTATGGTACGAAGCGACTTCAAAAGGGTGGTATCCCTCACGTGCCTAGTACACGTCCAAACTCAAAATACCATAGCTCAAGCTTAGCTAGTCACGATTAGGGCCTAAAAAAGGTTAAACAACAAAGAGTGAGATAAACTCAATAAGTGAACTCCCTAGACCTCACGCAAGGAAGTCATTTAGCTTGGAAACGCCTTAAATGTGCAAGTTATCTATCGACGACAGATCAATAGCAAAGCAACCTCTACTTTGCCTTAACTATAACATGAATGGTTATTTCACTTCCTCGAAACCATCAATATGAGCATATAAACAATTCTTGAAACACCTCCTACACTCATGAGCCAAACACAAAAACGTGCAATATAACATAGTCATGCGCCCATGCCATGCAATAATCCAAACCTGCTCATATATTAATCTCATGTCACACGTGTGTAGACTATAGCATTGCTTATTACTTTTCAAAATATGCATTCATGCACTCATGCACTTTTCACACAACCATGTCCAGATTATTACGGTCACTCAGGACCCAAGGCCAACCTGAAGGTTCGCAGTCATCCAACGTAACCGGGCATCGTCCCACCCCATCAGGCATGGCATCATCCTGCATATGCATATGCCTCAGGACAACATTCCAATAAGGAGCTTCGTGCCGAAATCCATCCGTGAATGGCATCCCGTTGACTTGAGGGTATCCGAACTTAATTGGGCATCGTCCTACTTAATCATATGCATCAAGACGGAGCCATCACCTCGCATAATCATACGCATCAAGGTATTTGAGTAATCACACGAGCATACATTCACCCCGCATAATCATACGCATCAGGGTATTTAAGTGATCACACGAACATACATCACTCAAACTCATTTCATATCTTTCTCATTGGTCGATGGAAGAGTGTGTAATGCTCATACAATAATCGATAGCACTGATTACATACAACCATATCATGCTATCATGCCACATGATCACATCCCAATCATGCATTTCTCAAATTAATCATACTTCTATCTCATGGCATATTATCTCATAACAGCACTTTAAACACTTCATCATACTATCTTTTCTCATATTCATACGTATGCGCTAATTAGTCACATGCCATCATGTCATACTTGTATCTCATATCATATCACCCAAATACATCACTTAAACACTTCAATATGTCATCTTTCCACATAGCTCACATGCTTATTAATTGGCTAGAATCAACGAATATCATAACCTTTATTATTTTCCCATTCTAACAAGTACATAAGCATACACTATATTCAACTTTAGCAACCAACAATACATCAATCAAATTAGGACTCATGGCATATAGAACTCTCATCAAGGTAAGATAAATCATTACAATTGTGCATAAGTTATTAGAATAATCTATCACATGCTGTCATAACCTACACAATGACTTATTTCACATTATTATAACATGTCATCATAACTTAACACTTATCACATATCACAACATAATAACTTATCGCATCTCCACTTATCACATTTCCATAGCTTATCGGGTATTAGAAAGGCTTATCACGATAACCTATCGCAGCCTACGATATCCTATCATGATAATCTATCAGAAACACATGATAACCTATCGCGATGACCTATCGGCAAAGCATTATAACTTATCCCGATAACCTATCGGCAAAGCATGATAACCTATCCCAATAACCTATTCACAAAGCATGATAAGCTATCCAAACCCTATGATCACTTATCATGCAAAACCCACTTATCACATCAACAAAACATCATTTAACCTTAATTTAGCCCTAAACTAACTCCAAAATGCAATAACAACCCTATTCAAGGGCTAGAAAGCCACTCAATCTCGATTCCAAGCTCGGCAAGTGACGGCGAAGGTGCGGCAAGGGTTGGATGGCTACTATGGTACTTGGTGGTGGCTGGTCACCTTCCAAAGAGATCACGGCAAGGCTGGGGTTGGTGGCACGGCTCTCGGTGAGACTCGGCGAGGCTTGACGGTGGCTGGTCGGTGCTTGGCAGCCCACGACAAGGCCAACACAGTCAAGGGATAGCAGCATGAGGTGGTGAGCACAGCGGTTCAACCACGGCGATGGTAAAGGCATGCGATTTCCGGTGGTTCACGATGGCTCCAACCAAGAGGAAAAGAGACGGATATGGGTGTAAGATGAGGGATGGGGAGGGTGAGAGGGTTCAATTAGTGTAAGGAAATGGAGAGAGAGAGAGAGAGAGAGAGAGAGAGAGAGAGAGAGAGAGGGAGAGAGAGAGTGAGTGAAAATTCGTCCAAAGGGTTGGAGAGAGAGAGAGAAAGTGAGAGAAATGAAAGAATGAGAGAGAAAATGGGTGGTTGAATGAGCTAGGGGAGAGGGAGAAACATTGCTAAACAAGTCAAGGCTATTGGATGGCCAAGATGTATCATTGCTTCCCAAGACAAGAATGGAGGGTCAAGATTGCTTCTTGCTTTACTTCCTCCCCAAGTTCTATTAATGGCATTTATTGCACATTAAATGAACCCACCATGCGTAGGCTAGAAAATAGGATAGGTAGGCTTAGCTAGGTAGGGTAGGCTAGGCATGCCATCATATTCTCTCTCCTCTCCTTATCGAGCGCCCATTTCTTGTTTTATTAGGTAGAAGGGTAAAATGGTAATTTCACAAGCCTTAGGTACTATTCACGCACATGGGCATTAACGAGGGACTTGAAAAGACCAAAAAGGGCTTGGGTGGCCCATGGGCTCCTTTGGGCCTCCCATCTTAGGTGTGAGGCCCATTGGGCTGCCCATCTTGGGCTTGGGTCCATTGGGCTACCTTTGTGGGTTCAATGGCCCATTAGGCCCACTTGTGGGCCTAGGCCTATGCAGGTCCTCGTTCGTGGCCAATTTCCACATTTCCTAATTTTTTGCGTCCCATTGATGAAAAATCGAGTTTTTGCCCCAAAGTGGCCTTCTCGACATTTCCATGGCCTATCGATCCCAATTGCATTCTCACTTTGTAGATTTGCCACTATTGTAATCCCGTTCCGAAAATTGGAGTCGGATTGAGGATGTCACACCCTATATTGGCAAGAGTGTCATGCCCCGAACCTCGAACGCGTGCCCATCCCTCAGTGGTTGATGAAAATTTGCGACGTCTTCAGACGCGTCGCCGATCCATTCATTTTTATACACATGTGAAAGCAAACGATTAACCCTGACAAAACTAATATGCAATAGAAAAGTAGGAAACAATTTCACAACCAAAACACTTTTATAAACAATTGGGTTTAGGTACAAAAAGATCGGTCCCAAAAGAAGCTGTCCTACGACCTACTCGTCGGACACAATCGCCGATCCTTCGGACTCCACTTCAACAGGCTCCGGGGCTTCGGGTCCTCCATCTAAGGACTTGAAAGGTTTAAGCCCACGACGGGGTGAGACAATGTCTCAGCAAGTTCACCCCCTAAACCCCTATTAGGAAGGAAATACGCCTAAGGCAGCCTATACACATAATACGAGAACTTACCTCGCCTCGGTTCCCTCTTGCACGTCAGTACAATTCATATATCACATATGTGCAGTAATAACACTCGATCAATTGGAACGTCTCAATTCATATCTCCATCAATCATCACATCAATCAATCTATCACAAAGGGCTCCCGATTATGAGACCAAATCGTTATGACACGTCCCATACTGTGTCACACAATTTTATCCCATAATCAAACGCGATTAAACCACTCATCCATGCGTTCCAATTTTTAATCACAGCACAATGGACACGGCCTACTCGGTGTTTGGCGATCTTCCGGCGTAGCTACGCGTTGTATTTTAATCACGGCCCAATGGGCACGGCCTACTCGAAGTTCGGCGCTTAATCACGGCCTAATGGGCGTAGCCTACTCGAAGTTCGGCGGTTACTGACGGCACATTGAGCACAGCCTACTCAAAGTTCAGCGGTTAATCATGGCCAATTGGGCACAGCCTACTCAAAGTTTGGCAGTCTTCTCCAAATTTCATAATTTTGGAATAAATGCTTAAAATTCACAACTACCACTCAATTGCACTCAATTGCATAAATTATCAACCAATTGCACAATTAAGAAATCAATATCACATATCATCAAGCATAAGCTCTAAGCATGCCAAAAGTCGGCCACATCACCAAGGACAACTACAAAACCACTACCGGTTCTAACCGGCAGAAATGGTCCACTCGCGCGTCTCTGAGTTTAAATCCAGAAATCTAATCAACCGAATTCTGAAAATTCCCAAATTTGAATATGTTGTAAAGGACACATAAAAGAAAATTTTTTATGAAGACATCTTAACCCATATCCTTCTAGATTAAGCCCAGTAAAGCACTCAATCTAGTACAAAAACTGGGTCCGTTTCCAGAAAGTCCGTTTTCCGAAATCAGTTTGGTTCAAGACACAAAACTTGTCCATTTGATCTGAAATTTGACTATGTTAAACTAGAAGATGTTAAGAACAACTTTTATGAAGAAAAAATTTTGAAATTCGAACCCTAAGAGTTGATAAAAACCCCTAGAGTCTAAAAAGGTCACAAATTCCAGCACAGTCTGAGATTCTATTTGCAAATGACGGAGCAGAAATATCATACTTTTAAATCTCTAAAAATCTTGAGTAAAATATATTTCATAGCTGAAGATGTCTAAAACATTTCTTAAAGAATTAACCTCAAATTCACAACCCATTTCGATCTACAAAAATAGCAAACGGCGAGGGTCCAGAGATCAGAACTGCAGAAAGTCCACTGATTTGGACTAATCCATCTTCAATGGTGCTAATCTCACTAATTATGTTAACACTAATCCATTTTAATTTTAATCTAACCATTCTAGATTATCACTAATCCATACTTAAGCTAATCTAAACAACCCTTAAGCATAATTATCCTCATAAGCAAGATTTAGTGAGTAAACTCACCAGTTTAGCGGGCCGGTGAGTCCACAGCGACGGTGACGCGATGGCAATGAAGACCCGAGCCTACCGTGTCTCCAACGGAGGCTTGGTGGAGACGGGGTCGGCTCTACAAGCTCACAGCCAAGAGAGCTGGTCTATTCTGAGGTTTGCTGGTCGGTGGTTGCTTGCGGGGTTGCCGGGTTTATCTCGGCTGGACTTGGCTTGACGCGGAGGAGCTGAACGTTGGGTGGTGGTTGTGGGAGCGGTGGGGGTTCGTTGGCTGATGTTGGGGGTAGATGAAGTGGACAGTGGTGATGGGAGTGAGGGGGAAGCAACGTGAGATGAAGAAGGTGGGGTGTTGGATGATGGGTTGGTGATGATGATGGGGGGAAGAAAGATGATGTGGTGGAGGGGAAGGTGGACGGCAGTAGCATCAATGGGAAGGGATGATGGCTGGTGCGATGGATGCTGTAGATGGGCGTGCGGCAACACCAAAAATGAAAGGAAAAGAAGAAACTACAGGAGGGAAATGGGTTGCTTCGGTGGGGGTTCACGCACGCAGAAAATATAGAGGAAAGGAGAGAGAGAGAAAGGGGGAAACCAATTAGTCAAAGCAATAGCCAATCAAACTCTTAAACAAATATCCAATTTCATCATTGAAATGTCCACAAAAGTCTTCATGCTTCATCTTCTTTGTCCCCCAAAGTCAAGAACCCACCCAATGGCCATTTTTCCCTTTAATCCCCACAAACAAAATACTTTGGGCAGCCAAATAAATCCTTTAATATGCCCATACGAATTTTCATTTCATTTTCTTTTTGCCGAAAATCGATTTTTCCGAAAATCTCGGACTCGACGAAATTCCTCCGAAAGGTGAGACAATGTCCTAAAAATAAATGATGACACGCTCGAATGTCCGATTCCCAAAATCGAATTCAATTTCATGGTTAATTTCGACCAAACGCGATTTTAGCACGACCCAACCTATCGAGTAGCTTTTAGGGATTTTAGCACGTTTGACCCATGGTCAATAATTTCGATCCACGTTTGTGCATCTCCGACTCATAGTCGCCTCTCAATTGTCATAAAAATTGCAAGGTTTCAATTATGAGCACCGAGTATAAAACTGATAAAAACCGGGTTAGTGCCATTTGACGCAAATTTCGTAATCATGCGGAATCACCCGCCATTCAATCACATGATTCCGTCGAATCGACCTATATCCGATCACAACTCAATTATAACAGTGTCATGTTGACCCTTGCCGATTATCACGATCGAGCGGTCGATTTCCGATCGAATTCTCGAGTCCGCCATGTTATCCCTTAACGGCTTCACCCAATAGATCGTTAACTCGAGAGTGATCAACTCCGAGAAAAATGACCATAGGTGTGTCGACGAAATGCCCATTTCATAAGATTGGGACGGGGTCAAAATTCAAGATGTCACAAAGCGCCTATAGAATATCTTCCATTCAGGGTTCTGCCTTTGAAGCAGTGGCTTTTGCCTTTGATGGGGAAGAACTTCTTGATCATACCATACTTCCCTGCAGATTTCTGAGCATTTGCCACATGAACAATTAGTGACCCAGTGTCACTAATCGGCCAATAAGGGAATGTAACGTTCACACGTTACTAAGATCATATAAGTAACATATAAATGTTACTAGTACATATGGGTAACTCACAATCATTACCAGCAACTTATGAGTGAAAATTAGTCGCCCGTTTTTTTAAAGCAAATCAACCACATGCATTTAGTGCCTTATCGTATGCGATCCTCATAACCTCTTTTACCACTAGCACACCTTATCACTCTAGACAACCTAGCTCTGATACCACTCGAGCTGTGATGCCCCCCAAGCACGTCATGGCTACCGTGACATTCCTTTTTTTTTTCTTTTGCATGAGGAAACGTATAACGACAACTCAATACATTAGAATTTAAATCGACGCAAAAAAAAATATAAAACCAGGCACTTTTATTTATTTATATATTGTGGGCGACCTAGGTTGGTACATTAGAGTCAAAAGGTTCCTTCTCCTAGCTATATCCAAAATAATACCCCGACCATCATACTGCCTATTTACACGGCCGCCGACGTAACAAGTTTTGGTCTCGCCAAAATTACCACCCTCGTCCCCTAGGCCCTCTTCCTATTCGAGCATGCTATCGCCATCGTCATCACCGTCTAGAAGTGGGAATGGTCCCACCTACACCCATTGATCCGGGTGTAAAGGGCGACAAACCCAATCAGCACGAGGCCTGATGGGAGACCAACATCAACAGTGAGGATCGCGGTGATCCAAATAAATGTGACTTTTGGGAAGTCGAGGTCAATCTGCTCCGGGATCGGTTGGGACACCATAGAGCATCATGGAAGACGCGGGTTGCAGAGGCATATCTACGGGTCTAAAAAAAATGGTAATCCACCAAGGGTGAGTACAACACTCAGCAAGTAAAAGCCTGTTAGACTATACTACGTGAATCTACCACTACCCATCCAACGGAGTCCTAAATATAAAATATATGTGATCTAAATAATTCAATTTGCAATGGCTCTAAAAGAAATTCACGGAAATAGTGCATCAAGAAGCAAATAGGCAGTTGAGAATTTCAATAATCATATCTAGTCTAGGTCCAACTACCACCATCTTTCAAAGGGAACTGTGTTGCACCCCTCCAGGCATCTCGCACCCCAACTGGCATTGCAAGACCTTCAGGGGTCCTTATTTTATTCCCCAGGCATCCGGAGAGTGTCATGTTATGCCCCTCTAGGCATCTCACATCCCGACTAGCATCGCAAGGACCTCCGGGGACCCTTATTACATCCCCAGGCATTCGGAGGGCATCGTTTTGCACCCCTCCAGGCATCCCAATGCCCGAGGCATCGTCATCATGAGGATCGATGGCATCCATTAAATTCATACTATGGTGCAGCAATTTAAGCATACCTGGAACGACTCCTTCAGGAAATTCAATAACTATAAGGGAAAGTACTTAAAAGGATAAGGGGATTAAGGGACCAAAAAGGAATATGGAAACAGCCTTACGATTCTAATTGTAACATCTAGTGTTTCACGATTTCATCACTTTGGGGTTAGGACTTGCATTCCTAAATTATCAATCAATTCATTCTTGTCTTACTAGCTACACGAAGAGGCAATCTCTAGCATTGACCATCATTTCCGGATATTTTTTCTAAAAGGAACACCTAACAACAGTATATAACACTTTAGCTCGACTAACTAATGGCGATGGAAGATGGAAGTGCTTTCTTAGATGTAACGACTCAATTTTATCGTTCCTCAATAAGCCTACCTACCACTACTAAACCTATCCAAATCCGCACTATCCCGAATCGATTTGGTTTCATTGAATCATCTAAAGAATTCTGACACAAAGAACACTAGTCAACACATGCAAAGTTAATCTAGCGCAAACAAGTACATGTCTAATGCACCTTGAATCTCATATGGTCACAAACAGCTCACCAAATTGACCAAAGCTTTGAGTAACCTCACACCACGTCGAGACTGACCTCCTCGAGTCTGGAGAGGACTCGCACTTAAACCGGACAGACTTATGACGTCATGACTTGGCGAATGCCGATGCCAACTTTGTCGATGGTCGTTGCAGCTCATAGCCTCACAAATCAAAACCAATGCTTACCGTGCCACCGGTCATCGCGATACACAACTATACTAGTGAAGATCGAACTTAACTTAAGTGATATGAACTAAACTATGACAACAACAGCAACTCAACGCATTCGAGCCCAAATTCATTGACTCCTATGACACAAATCCAGGGAATGGCGGCACCACGCAATATAGAAGAATAGGACTTCTTCTTGCCTTGAATTCTCGATGATGCAGGCTGGTGGCGAAGCAGGGAGACGGCGCGAGCGGAATGTAGAGGTTTAAAATGAAAAATGATGATGGTGAGGCCGTGAGGGTTTGATGCAAATGCTCTTCAGAGGAAGTGCTCGCTAATACCTTCTTATATCCATTCCTCTGCCGATTTTGCATGTTTTTTGTCAAAGTCTTCATCTATGGCGAGCTGATGAGGAGATGGATGGAGGTGGACGTGGATGATGGTGGAAGTTCTTTGCTTATTTCTTTGACAGGTTGCAAGGACACGTGGGGATGAAGGAGAGTTTGAATGAGCTGAAATTTTGATTTGGACCAAGTTTAGAGTCAACTTGGCAACGTCATGAAGAAAATCAGCTCGGTGGGAGGGGGGATGTGGCTAATCTTGAATTAATTCTTTTTGATTTATTGCCATGCCCTTAATGAGGAAGCGGGTGTGACTTAGGGACATGTCTTGGTGCGTCGAGCGGCCATGTGGAGGGAGAGAAAACATGGCTTGGTGGTGCCAATCAACGGTGAAGTGGCACAATGAAATGAGGCGGTGACGGTGAGGTGTCGTGGTGGCGATATGGTGGCTGTGGGCGGTGCCAACAGCATAGTCTGATGACAAGCTTGTCGACGTGGCATGGACCATTAAGTATTTGAGGCTCGGGCGAAGTTCGAATATCACACCTGGTGAGGTGAACAAGACTAGAACAGAGATGTTCTATAAAGCTTGGAAAGACCATGAAGGTGAACAGATTGATAGAGTCAAAATTACTAATATGCTTGGAAGGACTAGAAAGATCAACATAGTTATTGGGTGTAATAGATTGTTGACTTAGAGCAACTGCCTTATAAAGACAAGATAGAAGACTGTAACAATACCGATGATCCTTGTGAGCTTAGTGAAGATGAAGAACCAGCGTGCATATGTAGTGTCCTTGGAGATCTTTGGAAACTGACTCAATGAAATCAATGAGGATGAGGAATCGGTGAGGATGTTGATATCCTTGGAGATATTTGGATACTGATATGTTAATCAACAAAGACGAAGAATCAACGGGAGTGTTGATGTCCTTGAAAGTCTTTGTATGTTGAAGAAGCCAAGAGGATCATTGGATGATTGATCACGAGTCATTTCACACGATGTGCCAGTGGACAGCATTAACATACTAGCAAAGATCTGCACATCCTGATTATGGGTAAGGGATCGTAAGGATATTTAATCTTGGAAGGTATTGGTCACTTGTCCACCTACTTAGAAAATCGAAAAGAAGAAAATAGCCTTTATAAAGGCTTGAAATTCATAGAAAAATCACCAGAGTTGATCAAGAGCAGTTTTAACATTAATGAGCAAATATGACCAAAGTACACTGACACTGTTAGGGAAATTGCCATTGTCAAAGAGATTAAACATTATCTTCTATTGACAACAACTAGAACCAATGGATACTTTGGGATTTCGATGGGCAATTATTATCCAAGGATTGATAGCTATATATTGAGTTCAAGAGAAGTAGTTGGGTTAGGGTGGAACCGAATAGGATGAGTCATGTGCTTTGAGTCTTCTTTTTTGCTCTATTTTTGTTGTTAGTTTTTATGTAGTCTTGATGTTAATATCTGGGCGATTCTACTGTTTGTAATCAGTGATAAGAGCAAATGTACAAGAGTAATAGCAGTACGTGAGTCCTAGTAATGTGATCTGTTGGAAAAATGTTACTTGCCAATTGTAACTTGTCTTAAAGATTGCTATGGATTCCAACCTTCCTGTGGATGTTAGTGTTAGGAGTAGATGTAAGTTTGGGAATAAAACTAAACCATTACATATCTGCTTGCTAATCTATATCTTCACTATTTGCATTACCTAATCTATATAATAACCATTTGTTAAACAGTAGCGCACACACCTGATTTCTATAATTTGTTTCTGTCAATGTTTAAAGTTGAACTCATTATCTTTTGCAAATGTTTTTCATAGTTCTCTTTCAACCTATTCACCCCCTCTAGGTTGTATTGTTAGCTCCAATAGGGAGTTCTTATCAACGGTCCTATTTATTAATGGTTGTGATCAGTTACCGATATATGATAGTGATTGGCTAACATTTGCCATAATAATGTTGACCAAATGCTAGTAAAAGTGAAGACGTCGATTGAGAGGCATTGATTGATAACTAGACAAGGGCACGAGATTCAAGCATAGTGGTTGTCACGCCCCGATCCTCCGAGCGCATGCCCATCCCGGCTTGGTTGATTAAATAGCGACGTCCCAGGATGCATCGCTGATCCATTCATTTTAATACACAAACGAAAGCATATAAATAAATCCCCAGACACCACTTCAATGGGATAGAAAAGTTGGGCCACATTTTCTTGAAAACCACAACACACCTTTCTACATAATGCTAGGCTGTTTACAAAAGATTGGCTGAACAAAATGGGAACTATCCTATGACCCACTAGTCAGACACGTTCGCCGATTCTTCGATCTCCTCCTCATCAATCTCCGGAGCTTCGAGTCCTCCTCAATTGCCATCTAGGGACCTGAAAATGTTATCCCACAACGGGGTGAGACGACATCTCAGCAAGTTCAACCCGCTAAGACCCAACTAGGAAGAAAATACACCCTGAGGGCTACCTATGCACACACATGAGTCGGAGGACTTACCTTGGCATCAGTTCCTTCCTGTCAGACAATATAATTCATAATCTCATCCAATCAATTCACCACATCAAGTCATTCAATTAGATCGAATTATCGATCAATCGACTCAGTCAATTCCATGTCATCGAACCATCACCTGGTCAAATCAATACTATCTACAAAGTCCGGCCACCTTGCGAACAGCTTACTCTAAGCTAAAAGATAGATAGTAGATTGCCTCAAGGGCTAAATAATCGCACATCGTCAATTCTCTAAGATGACCTATCGAGTCATCGAGCCGATGTAGCATAATATTCCTTCTCCAAGATGACATATAGAGTCATCGAGCCGATATAGTATAATATTCCTTCTTCAAGATGACATATAGAGTCACCGAGCTGATCAAGTATATCGTACATTCTCCAAGATGACATAGAGAGTCACCAAGCCGATATAGTATAATATTCCTTCTCCAAGATGACATATAGAGTCACCGAGCTGATCAAGTATATCGTACATTCTCCAAGATGACATAGAATCACCAAACCGATATAGCATACCGTTCTTTCTCTAAGATGACATATAGAGTCATCGAGCCAGTATAGTATAGTATTCCAATCGTGCAATCAATTTACCATTTTGATTATACCCGATAAAAATACACATGTATGGGTACATGGCCGGCCTTAGCCAAAATACAAGGTTTTTACTTTTGAACCTCCCACTTCTTTCAACAGTCCAAAAATAGATTTTAGGCTCTGTAGACCGACGCCCGGTAATTTTCCAGTTAATTACCAAATTTAATTAATTTAGGAATAAAATCCTAAAATCACAATCATGCAAAATTAGCACAAATTAAAACTCAATTAAATACACAGCTTGCACCACAATAATCAGCATAAAATTCCAGTCACTAGCTATCCCGGTCTAAATTCCGGAAAATAATTAATTAATTAATTAATTACGGAAAATATTAAATAAATGCCAATAAATCAACTTAGGCTCGGAAAAGCCTAATTGAACGCCGAAACGGACCCGGAAAATTTCCGAGTCACTCAGATAAATATTAGAGCTCGTCAGGCTCTAATTGCACTAACTATCCACCTAACATGCATCAGCAAATAATTGAATTCACTAATTAAATCTAACTACCCACCTAATCATACTTAACTTAATCTAATCAACCCCTAAGCGCCATTAACCTACTAAGTGAGGATTGGTGAGTTAAACTCACTTGTTTGGCGATCCAATCGGTGCAAATCAATGGGGACGCGACGACGGCTGATAAACTCCAAAGAGGCAGCGCCGACGGGGCCCGTAACGGCTCGAAATCGGCCAACAAGCTCACTGCTCGAGCTGGGAAAAACCTGTTCAGAAGCTGCTGATTTCGGTGACAGCCCGCAGAGAACTTGGCGGACTGGTGGTGCGGTGGCTCGAGTTGTTTGCTGGTGGCATGAGGGCTTGGCTTTGGTGGTTGCTGGACGGCGCGGATGTTGACTGAACGGTGCGGCGCCGGTGGAGAGATGTTATTGGGGTCTACGGCGTCAACTGTTGGGGACGAATTCACCGAGGGGTTGACCGCGAGTGACGAAGGCGACGGGCGTGCGAAATGAGAGGGGGAGTGGGCTGACGTGGGCTAGTGTGGAGAGAGAGAGATCGTGGGATTCGTGGGCTTCAAAGAACAGAAGATGAAAGGAAAACCATGAGTCACTCGTCTAAGATGAGGGGCGACCGAAAACCAGGGAAAAATTAAAGCTACAAGTAGAAGACCGAAGGGGGTTTTGGGGGCAGCTGGCGTGCGATCGAGTAGAGAGAGCAAAAAGGGATGTCGGCATGAGGGAAGAGGATAAGAGTGCAGTGGTTTGTCGGCCAGGGAGGGGGAGACGTGTGGAATTTAAAGAGAGAGAGAGGGACGTCGGTATGAGGGGTCCGGTGAGGGGGAAAAGAAAAAGTAGTCACACACACCAAAATTTCAAATATCCGAGTGCTTATTCAAGCTTATCTTCAGCTCATCTTCAAACAGTAATAACAATTGATCATCCAAGAGCAATTTCAACACCAAATCGTACAATTTGAAGTCCAATTGAAGATCAAAATAAGATAGTCCCTCAAATCTACGAATTTCCTTAAAATCTGAATTCTATTTCCTTTTTCTCGGAATCCAATTTCTGAACAAACTTCTCCGATTGAGGTTCGATTTGATACGGAAAAAGCCCATAAAATTTCCTGTCACTAATTCACTCACACCATATATCAAAAATCTCTTCAAATTAGCCAATCTGAATTTCCATTCGTTTTCCGAATTGTTCGAATCGGTTTCCGTAAAAATCCCGAACTTACCAGAAATTCCTCAAAATGTGAGTCAACGTTCCTAGAATGACTCATGACACGACAGCACTTTCAATTTCTGAAATCGGATTCAAATGCACTGTTAATTTCAATCAAACACGATTTTAGCGTGACCTAACCTACCGAGTAGCTTTTAGGAATTTTTAGTGCAAATGACCCGTGGTCGATTTTCTTCGAGCCACAATGAAACCACTCGACACATTGGCGACTCTCGGTTGTCGTGAAAATCTCGAGGATTCAAATACGGACACAGGGTACCAAAACGATAGAAAAATCAATCTAGTGTCGATTGACGAGAATTTTCCAATTTAGTGGATTCACCCACAATTAGCCACACATCTCCGCTGAACCAACCTATCTCTGATCTTGATTTTAACTGTGTCGTAATGACCTCTAAAGATGAGCACGGTCGAGTAATCGATTCCTAATCGAGTTCTCAAGTCTATTGCATTAAAATCCCTTAATGGTTTCACCGAATAGGCCAGTTATCTAATGAGCGGTCAACTAAAAAAAAAACACTATAGGCGTGTTAAACAAAGGCCCAACTTATTCAATCAAGATTAGAACCTAAAAATCAAGATATCACAGTGGTATTCAAATTAGAAATTGCTTGTGGATAACATAAGAAAGCACAATAGATCACGATTTAAAGGCCAATATGAAGGAATAACGACTTAACTAAGAGTCAAGGCGGTGACGAATAAGCGCAGAGAATCAAACACAACTTTGAAGGAAATATATCTATTAGTTTCCTTGTGCTCCAGTTATATATCATGTTCGTAATCATCATATAACCTGTCTCCTCTTAATAAAAACTAAAGAATGACTTTTGATGAAAGTTATTTTGTTGTCGAATTAAACTAGGGTGAAATAATGCTCATACACAGAGAAAAAGAATTTCCTTGTACTTATGTCCCGAACTTCTTGGATCCTTGAAAAGTTGAAATGGACATCTATAGTCCAACTATTTCAATTAAAATTGTGAAATTTTGTGAGATCACTATCAACTATCATAAAAGTTTAAGATTTTAGGCAAATATGTGGATTAATATTTAAATATTTTGTCACTCACTTCCATGCTTAGTCTTTTTTTTTTTTTTTTTTGCTTAATAATAAGTGTGAACATATTTAATTGAAAAGGAAAATAGGATTCAGAAAGATTTTTGGTGAGATCATTGCCAACTATTTAAAAAACTTAAATTTTAAAATAAATATATTATTTAACATTTAAATATTTTATCAAAAAATAAAAACACAAAAAACTGTCATGTTGCTCTTGCCTCATGCCGCACACACAACACACGCAACCGCAGACTTCATGGCTGCAGAAGTCGCAGCTTTCCTCCTCAAGCAGAAGCTTCAAAATCTGCGAGATGACGAATTCATCATCTATCCAAGGCTCAAACGCAAGATCGAGTCCTCCATCGTCGCTCTGCAACAGCTCCTAAGCTCCTCCGACGAGACGGACGTCTTTAGCTCTACGGCCTTGCCCTTGATCTACAGTGCCGAAGACATCGTCGACACGTACCTCCTGAAAAGAGCGCAACAGCGACGCAAAGACTTCCTGGAGACATACCCTTCGTTCCAATACTTGGCTCCTCTATGGAGCCAGAAGGACTTGGGCAAAGGGTTGAAGAAGTTCTTGAACGATCTCAAGGCCTTGCCTTCTCACTCTTCTGAGCAGAACAATCAAGAAAGCAGAGTTCTTGGCAAGACCCAAGAAAAGGATCGCTGTTTAGTGAATCGCTGGGATTTGGTTGCTCATCTTTTGGACAAGGAATCGAACATTGTTGGTCAGGTACCAGAAATGGCCAAGATGGTCTCTCAGTTAATGATTTCTGAGGGCCTACAAGGAGAAGAAGCTTTAAGAGTCGTTTCTGTTGTCGGCTCAGGAGGCTCAGGTAAGACCGCGATGGTGAGGCATGTTTATAACAGAGTGGGTGTGAAGAAGCACTTTGAGTGCTGCGCTTGGGTCTGTGTATCCAGAGAATTTGGGTACAGGAAAGTTGTTATGAGCATAATAGAACAGGTTAGCATCAAAAGGTTGATTGATATGGACCACATGAATGATGACGTTCTTGGTGAGATGCTTTTCAAGGAGCTGATTGATCAGAGGTACTTGATTGTTTTGGATGATGTTTGGCAAGCGGAGGCTTGGCACCGGTTGACAATTTCATTTCCAGACTCAGAGAACGGGAGTAGAGTGATTCTCACTTCTTGCGATCATAAAGTGGCAAAATTGGCTAATCCATGGAACGTCCCATTACATATGTGCAGATTAACTAACGATGAGAGATGGGAATTGCTGTTGAAGCAGATGAAGGATCATGAAGCTGACCTAATTGAGCACAAGGAAGAGATCATGGCAAAGCTTTGTCATGGTTCACCTCTAGGAATTGTTCTTCTAGGGGGGATTCTATTGAACACAGAACGGATTGAATGGTCCAGAAAAATAGACAAATTCCCATCTTCTTGCGAAAACGAATCAGCCTTGCGGGACATCTTGGCCTTGAGTTTCCAAGAACTACCTTCTGAGTTGAAGGCTTGCTTTCTTTATTTGGGTATCTTTCCAAGAGCATCTGAGGTATCGGTTAGGAGGTTATTGTGTTTATGGCGTTCTGAGTGTTTCCCAGATCTGTTGCCTGGCAAAGAAAGAAAGGAGTCGGAACCCGAAGATCTCACAGAGTTATACTTCAAAAGACTGGTTAGTAGAAACTTGATTGAGGTCACAAAGTGGAATTTAGATGGATGCCCAAAAAGGTGCCGAATACCAGGAATGATACATGAATTTATCTTTCCAAAATCGGTGGATTTGGGTCATTTTCACATTCACAAGGACTTGAACTTTAGGCCAAGCAGACCTCCTCGGCGCCTCATAAAGTACTTAGAAATCAAGAACTCCCTGAATTCTTTCATTGACCACAGTCTACGCTCTTATGTATCTTTCGACTCCTCATCAAGGGGCACGGCCAATAGAGACATTGGTACATTTCTGAAGAATGCTATTCACAAAGGACGCTATGGATTTTTGAAGGTTCTGGACTTAGAAGGCGTGTACAAGCCTGTGCTTCCTGAGTCGATGTGTAATCTGCTGCTTCTTCGGTTCCTGGGATTGAGGTCAACTGTACTGGATTCGATCCCATCTACCATCGGCGACATACCATGCTTGGAAACTTTGGATTTGAAGCACACTAATATCACCGCTATCCCAAGTTCCATTTGGAAGGCGAAGAACCTCCGGCATTTCTACATGAACGAGGTACACATTGATGCGTTTTTCCATAAGCCACCAAAGGGGTCTCTAACCAACGTACAAACATTAAAGGGGCTCTATGTAGGTGACAAAAAGGCCGTGGTCAATGGACTAGATAGATTGGTGAACATCCGGAAACTGGGAATCACATGCCACACAAACTCCTTGAAAGCAGTAGCTAAGTGGATCAACCAGCTTACTAATCTTCAATCTTTGAAGCTGAGATCGATAGACGAGTTTGGTAAACCATCAGATCTCGAGGTGATATCCATGGCTGAGCATTGCAAACTATGCAATTTGTATTTGCTTGGTTTGCTTCCTATCCCTGCCAACCAGCTCTGCGCAGTGCTCCCATCATTCCTCAGGAAACTCACATTGTCCATGTTAAAACTGGTGGAAGATCCAATGCCGATGCTGGGGCAGTTGCAAGACCTGAGCATCCTTAGGCTTTTTGCACATTCCTATGTTGGATCTCAGATGACATGTGTTAGCGGCGGATTCCCTAAGCTACGCGTATTGAAACTGTGGATGCTTGACGAACTTCAGCACTGGACTGTGCAGGACCAGGCTATGCCTCTCCTTCAAGAACTAGAAATCAGGCAATGTGACCAATTGGAGAATTCAGATGGGCTTGAACATTTGCCAAGGCTGAATGAAGTTGTCTTAACCAATATGCCAACAAGTTTTGTAGGGAAAATCAGGAGGAGCAGTGGGGATAATGTGTTTGTCAAAGTGAATAATTGGGAATTCTCTCATTATCAGGTAAAGTTTTCTTACCTCTTAACTCTCAGATTGCAACCACTTATGCACGACTTTAGGAAACTTTCTGTCCCTGTCTCCATTTTTGTTCTTGAAGTTCTGCATTTTTCCCCCTCTCAAGCCAAATGTAGATTAAAGAATCAGTTAGGAATATAAAGGGTGTACCTTCCGCAATCATTTTCTAATAAATCATCATGCTAATGCTCTTAACCTATCTTGACGTGCTGGGTAAATGAATCATCAGGGACGCAAGGGTTCAAGATGAAATATAGTCTGCATAAGTGAATGTCAATCTCTTGGCAAAAGGCATGCTAATGAGGTCAAGAAGCTAAGTTTCCAGAGCCGTCTGCTTCCAAGATGTTGCCCTGTGTTATGAAGAATCTTCCTGCCTGAGGAGATGTGCGAGAGTGGCGAGAGCCTGGTGTGAGTGCCGTGAGAGTTGAGTGTGCCGTAGTGAGTTTGAGAGTCTGAGTTTGTTAGTGATTTGTGTGGAGTGAACTCAATTAGAGTGTGCCATTGTACTTATTGATATAAAATTTGAGTTATGAATCTAAAAGAATCATCCATCAAATTACTGAATCTTAACATGATGACGACTTCTTGAAATTTTAGCACTACTGCTGAATATTCAAGCAGTGACCTAAACTCAAGTGTGAAGCAAAAAGAAAAAGGAAAATGCAAGGCAGACCACAGGGTAAAGGAAAATGTATATCTGAGTTTCCATGTTACTGCTGATCGATATTGCAATCCCGATCTGAGCTTCTCCTTTTTCTCAGGTTCGGAATTGCTATGCTAATGCTATGCAGTAGGACAGTGATGTATTGATCATAAGTTTCTTACCACAAGCAAATTAGAGAAATACAAAATCAAAAATTAGCGTATATGTTTTGTATGGCAAGATCATAACGGTGGGTCAGTCTGTAATTGGTCCACCACCTTATCTTGAGATAGTTGTGTCGCTTTCATTTTATCGTCATCTTGAGATTTTTATTGGTCTCTTTCCAGCTTCATATCGACCGACCAGCAGTACCAGCAGAGGTCTGTTCACCTCTTGCATTATTATTGCTTCTTCGGACGGGACTTTTGCCCTTTATCAAATGTTCTTCCCTACATAAGTAAGTTAAAATGACATCACCAACTCGAGCGGGCACAGGCGGAACACGGACTGCACGATCTCCGACTGGTAGCCGGCGAACCTATGCCGCCCGAGGTAGAACTACCGGTCAACACTGTACTTGTGCCAGATCACCGATCTCACCGCCCTGGAGAAAGCAAAAAATGAAAAATCAACATGACACACTGATTACACATCAGCACAACATCAAAATGCTAAACATTCACTTTGGTCAAAACAAAATCCTAGACATTCCCATGGAAAGACATGAAGTTGGTAGAACTTGTGTTGTTTCCTTAAATATTACAAATTAAGATCACAAAATAATTCAAAAAACAAAGTGTGACATCCTGAATTTTCGACCCCGTCTCGATAATATAAAATGGGCATTTCGTTGACTCATCCTTTTTCTTGGAGCTGATCACTCACGAGTTAACTAACCTATTAGGTGAAGCCGTTAAGGGATATAAACGCGACGACTTGAGAATTCGATTGGAAATCGGCTACTTGACCGTGATAATCGGCAAGGGTCAATACGACATCGTTATAATCAATTAGTGATTGGATATAGGTCGATTTGACGGAACCACGTAATTAAATCGCAGGTATTTCTAATCCATGACAGGATTTGATGCATGGGAGGCACGTGTGACATTTCAAAAAGGTTTGAAATTGTCAATGAAAATTTTGAGACAAGGCGACGTCTCAGTTATGAAAGACATTCAATCGTCAAGGCTAGTTTAGAACTTGCAAAAATGCATTTACAAGCGTCGTAGGTATTTTGAACATAATCCAAACCATGACTTTCACGATTGTCTAAATCAAAGTCCAAAAAAATTTGGAAACATTCAAGATTAAAGAATGTCAAAGTTATGGAGCACATTCAATTGTCAAGGCTAGCTTGGAACTCGCAAAAATGCATTTACAAGCGTCGCAGGCATTTTGAATATGACCAAAACCCCAACTTTTCTTTAAACCAAATTAAGTTTTGAAAATTTAATTTTGAGAAACGTCACATGAACCAAAGCATTTTAAAATTTAATTTGGGAAGAATATATGTCAAAGATCATTTAACAATGAATATCGAGGTATTTGACAAAATTTCCTCCAAAATTATGCACGAAGCACCTCCATTTATGAGTGGTTCTCTGTTTTTCTGAGAAAGAGAGAGGGATGAGTTGGTGATAAAATTTGGGAAGTTAGCTAGAGATAGGGATGAGCATTGGTCCAGGGTCAACCCTAGACCGACCTTGGACCGGCTCAACCCCGCGATCCCGGGTCCGGCCCAAGGAGACTAAGTCGGTCCTTGGTCCTAGAATTCTTGGACAAAGACTTTGTGCGGGTTGATCCTCAATCCTAAGAGTTCTGGGTCGGTCCAATTTGGACCAACCCCGACTAAATATATAATATTATTTATAACTTTTTTTATATAGAGAAAACCTTAAAATAAACGGCGTCAACAACATTAAACCACTATTTAGTGAGAAATTCAAGTAATTTTATATTGTTATTTAATAACATATATTTTTAATGTCTTTTATAGCGTCAATAGTCATAATTTACGAAGGAGAAAAATGTTTTTGTGATGAGTCTCACGGCGTCCAAAAAGGCATAAAAGCTCTTTATGGCATCCTCCTCTAGCATTCGTTCTCTTCTGTCTTATTTGTCCTCTTAATCTTCAATTTATCAAAATCGAAAGAAACAACTTCTCCACTCACCACCTGGACACTCGCCTCGCTCGCCTTGGGTCAATTGTGCTGCTCAATGCTCGCTTGGCTTGTTGCTCCCCGCTCGACATTCGATGCTCATTCTATTTGACGCTCACCCCACTTGATCCTCACTGCTTGCCTTTCTTAGCTGACCTCGTTCATCATCAAACCCATTTGGTCGGTATGGTCCTTGGTTGCCCTTTCAAGAAGTACAAAAAATGAAATAAAAAATTATTGGTTGGTCATAGGTTGACCTTGAAACCGGACCGAACTCATTGGGTCAATCCGATCCTTAATCGTTTTTTTAAGTAGTACAAAAAATGAAATAAAAAATTATCGGTTGGTCCCGGATTGACCCTGGAACGGACCGAACTCATTGGGTCGGTCCGGTCCTCGGTCCCAAGTTCAATAGGGTCAGTCCTCGATCTCAAAAATTGAGTACCAACACTGTGCGGGTTGGTCCTAGGGTTAGGGGGTGGATCGACCCAACCCGGACCATGCTCACCCCTAGCTAGAGAGAGGAAACGTTCTCACCAAGAGTCAGTTCACCGAGCTTGGACTTTAAGTATGCTTCAAGCATTTGTTCACTTTATAATCAAGGGGAAATAGGACTCAACACGTCATGTCATCATCAAAATGGATTCCTTTAAAATTGGAATGAGGTTGTGTTTTCTCGCGAGCGAGATTCAAGGCTTCTTGATCCATTGATTAATAGGGTAGTTGAGGCGTGGTACCTAACCTAAGTGTCCTTGCTCAAGGTAGCCATACTTAAAAATTATGGATAATGATATAAATGATCCCTGATCCCTAAACTTTCGTCTGATATGCAATGTGATTCTTGAATTTTTAATTTATTTAATGTGATCCTTGAACTTTTGATACATATTCAATTTAGTTCTGGACAACATGAAAATGTTCAATGTTGTTCTTCCATTAATTCAACATCGAATATTTTTGCATAATTCAAGGACTAAACTAAATATGTACCAAAAGTTCATGGATCACATTACATATTGAGTCAAAGTTTATGGACCACTAGTGTTTTTTTTTTCCTAAAAACTAAATCTTTTACTATATAAAATAAAATCGGATTAGGCAGGCTAAGGTGGTAGGTCAGACCTGAGATGAGAATTGCTTTCTTAGGCCCGTTTATTTTACCTCTCAGCCTAAATGGACCTAAGCTAGCCCAACAGATCGCCCTCCTAATATGGGTGATCAGTTTTAGGGTTGATAAGTTCTAGAGTTGGAATTTGGAACCTATCTTGTTATAACTGATTTCCAATTTTTGAGTATAGAACCTATGCTATTTGCTTGGAACTAGTTTTGGAACTTATCTTGTTTTTCCGATCTGATTTCAGGATCTATCAAGAATTTGTTTTTTTTTTAATTCATTTTTTATAGCAATATCATATGAGGCTATGAGCAATAAAACGATTCAAAGTAAAAGATGAATAATATAAATCCCTATCCACCAAAAACAACAATCCATAAGATAAATAGGCAGTCACGTATAATTATAAATTACGGGTAACATAAAATATAAATTATAAAACTCCACTCCTCATTTATCCATAAAAACTTAGGGTAAGAGGAAAAAATGGTGAGGAGTTCCAATGAAGGACAAAGATGAAGGAGTGTTGAGGTTAGAATTTAAGAGAAAAAGAAATTAGAGTTTTGACTTTTTTTTATTATAAAACTAATTCCAGGACCGGTTCCAAAATAGGGTAGTCAATTCGGTTTCCAAGTGGGTATTCACTCGGAACCTGCACCGGACCAGTTCCAATCGTTCCAATCAGTTCCAAAAATTTGTATGCTATTCCCAGATCGATTCCAACGAGAATCGGTTTCCAAACCTATTTTTCGGGCAGTCCATTTCGGTTCCCAATTAGAACCAATCCAGTTGCACAGCCCTACCTTCTATTGATTAATTCTAATCTTTGGCAACGTCAGATGATTGATAATGGTATGAAAATTGTGAATTCAAAATTTTTACTAATTTAAATAGTGGGGCTAGATTGAGAATAGCTCTTATTGTACCACATTGTCCAAGTCTAGATAATGATCGACTGGCGAAGAGTTATCAAGGTGGGTTTGCACCCCAATTTTTTTTTCCACCGGGTTCGTTTTAGTTTTGCATCGGTAAATTAGCAACGATGATGAGCATGTGCAAGGCATCCGAGAAACGACTAACATAGTGTCACCGACAGCCAAAAGTAAAGTATGGAAGCATGAAGAATAATTATTCCGGTAGTGTTAAAGAGAAAAGACCGATATTATTGCCACTACTTGGGACCATGACTTTCATGGAAAGAGAATAACATTTTTTTTTATTTTACTTTTTTTCTTGCGCAAGCAAATGATTTGGTTAACGGATCAAGAGATGCCGGCGTTATTCTCATGCTTCATTTCCCGCATATAGAAGGGAATCTGAAAAAGTTCCTCAGTCTCATTTGTCGATTTCCACTATAATGTGTTCAACTTTAGTAATTAATATTTTGATCATAATTATCCATGGAAGAACTCTTTCCCCACCAACTGTAAACACAGTCTATAAATGGAAATCAAGGAAATAATGCACGTGTACAGTTTTGAGAACAGGATGTGCAAGGATTATCATTGCTTTCAGAGAAGTGGATCTAATCTTTTCTTTGGGAACCCCGGAATTTGGAAATGGTATAAGTTTGCCCCTAAATTTTTCACTGTTACACATGATTCCCCGAACTTTCATTTTGATATAGCCGTTTCCCTTAGCATGCATGACTTTTAAGAGGTATATTTTTCTTTTTTCTTTTTCTTTTCCATCAGCTCATGCAATGCACATCACGGTGGGTTAGGCATGCAAATTTTTCTATTTTTTTTTTTTTTTCAGCAGGTTCATTTTAGTCTGACGTCGGCCAAATTAACAATGGTGAGAAGCTTGTGCAAGGTATCCGAGATACATACGACATAATGCCATTGGACAGAGCCAAAAGTAAAGTCTGGAAACGTGAAGGGCAATTATTCCTGTAATATTGGAGACAAAAGACCAAAGTCACAAGAATAAAAAAAATGGTAAAGACAAATAACGGATGTAAGTACTCTTTTTTTTTTTTTTTTTTTTTTTTTTTTTCGAGGATGTAAGTACTTCAGATTGAAGATATACTTAGAAATAACTTCTCGAAGAACGTAACTGGCATTTAAATAAAGGAGGCATATTCAATCAACTCCTAAGGACGTTTCACAGCATTTCATTTTAGTCTAACGTCGGGCAAATTAACGATGGTGAGAAGCTTGCGCAAGGCATCCGAGATACTTATAACATAATGTCATGGGACAGAGCCAAAAGTAAAGTCTGGAAACATGAAGGACAATTATTGCAGTACTATTAAAGACAAAAGACCAAAGTCACAGGATTAAAAAAGGTAAAGACAAATAACGGATGTAAGTACTTTTTTTTTTTTTTTGTCGAGGATGTAAGTACTTCAGATTAAATATATGTTTACAAATAACTTCTCAAAAAAAGTAACTGACATTTCAATAAAGGAGGCATATTCAATCAATTCCTAAGGACTAATCACAGCATTTCATTTTAGTCTAACGTCGCGCAAATTAACAATAGTGAGAAGCTTGCGCAAGGCATCCGAGATACTCATAACATAATGTCATTGGACAGAGCCAAAAGTAAGTCTGGAAACATGAAGGACAATTATTGCCGTACTGTTAAAGGCGAAAGACCAAAGTCACAGGAATAAAAAAAAAAAAAGGTGAAGACAACTAACGCATGTAAGCACTTTTTTTTTTTTTTTTTTTTTGTTGGTCGAGGATGTAAGTAATTTCAGATTGAAGCTATGTTTACAAATAACTTATCTAAAAACGTAATTGGCAATTTGGCATTTCAATAAAGGAGGCATATTCAATCAATCAAATCCTCAGGACTTATCACAGCATTTTATAAATTTTTTTTCTAAGTAAATTTTTCTAAATCTTCATTATTAAAGTTGAAGGGATAAGTAGACCAAAATTTTTAAAACTTTGTCGCATAAGTGCATGAATTGCATTTTTGCGATAAATATTATAACTTTTGGTGTATTTATTTCTAACTTGAAGTAGTGTTTTTTTTTTTTTTTTTTGGTAAAAAACTTGAACTAGTGTTGTCTTAGTCCTTTTTTTTTTTTTTTTCCCCTCCTAGTGCAAGCAGGTAATTTGGTTACGGGGCCGAGAGATACTGGATCGATGAAAAGCATTGATGCAGTTGCTTTCTCGGGAGGGGTCCATTTTCATTTTTCATCTCCCACATAAAGTGTGACATCCCGCATTTTCGGCCCCGTTTTCTACTAAATAAATCGGGCATTTCATTGACGCGTCTTTTATAAAAATGTTTCTGGGAGAATGATCACTCTCGAGATAACTAGACTATCCGGAGAAGCCATTAAGGATTTTAAGGCAAATAGACTTGAGAATTCGATCGGAATCGAACTACTCAACCGTCTTTCATCTTTAGGGGCCATTACAAAGATAGTATAAAATCAATTTGAAATCAGAAATAGGTTGGTTCGCGAGATGTGTGGCTAATCGTGGATGACGCCACTAAATTGGAAAATTCTCATCGATCGGCACTAATTTGATTTTTTCTATCGTTTTGGTTCCCTGTGTCTGTATTTGAATCCTCAAGATTTTCGCAATAACCGAGAGTCGCCAATGTGTTAAGTGGGTTCATTGTGGCTCGAAAAAAATCGACCATGAGTCATTTGCACTAAAAATTTCTGAAAGTTACCCAGTAGCCTAGGTCACGCTAAAAACGCGTCAAATGGAAATTAACCGTGAATTCGAGTCCGATTTCAGAAATTGAAAGTTCTGCCGTGTCACAATATATTTTAGGAACATCGACTCACCCTCCAAAGAATTTTCAGAAATTTCGAGATTTTTACGGAAAATCGGTTCGAACGTCGCGGAAAATTAGCGGAAATTCATATGGGCTGAATTTAAGCGAGTTTTGACTTCCAAGCCGAGCCTTTGGATATTGAGGACTTATAGAAAATTGTTTGGGATTTTTCTACATCAAAATTAGACGTCGCATTTGGAAAATTGTTGATGAAATCGAAGCTCAAAATCCAGTGAAATTCGGAATTAGAAAAGGGCTGCATTTTTTGGCTTCAAAAGGGATAATTTGGTGGATATTACAAGCTAGAAAGTATTATGAGACATTAGGATATGTTTGAGGGCTTTAAGGGGGACATTGCATTCAATGGGGTGGATAGAGATGTTGGACTTTAAACTCCCAATCTTGCCCAACACACCACCGGTTGCTTATCCCATCACACACTCCAACTCTTCTTCATCATCACCGGTTCTTGCCTCTGCTTTCATTTTCGATTTTCATTCCTCTCCAATTTCGCATCTCTCTGTCCACACCCAAGCCTTCCATCGATTTGAAGCCACACGCTGCAGCTGCCACGCCAGCGATTTTGCTCCACCAAAGCCACCAACCAGCTCCATCTCGCCGACCGAAGCTGCCACCGTTCGTGACAGCCTCCAACCACGAAAGAAAACCCCCACCAAAACTTACCCACGCGTCCACTTCTTCCAATCACTGGGTCAACCGAGCAAATCCCCTGTAGCACGCATGTTCTTGCTTCACCGCTGACTTCATTGAGCCCCCACTCGCTGCCTCGTCCACATCGCCCTCCATTTCTCCTCCGTGTAGCTCAACCGCCGAAGCAGTTGGCTGGCAGAAGTCGCAGCATCCTCCAGCAAAGTCCAGTCTTCCCCAGCTCCTGCTAGCAGCCACGTCTTCGGTCCATTTCCACTGCAACAGCCCACGAGCCGCACGCCCATTCGAAGCCCTCAATTCGGCCAAATTTCAGTCAGGCCAACTGTGGGCTTCAGCTTCAGCAGCCCATATGCAGTCCAGCCCATGAGTCCAGCAGCCCATCTTGAAGTCGGATCAAGCTCAGCCCGTGTCCTCAGTCCATGCGAATTTTGGTCCAGCTCCTTGAAGTCAGCCCAGTCCAGCGAAGCCCAACAAAATCATAAGCCCGTTCGGCCGCTTCAAGCCCAGTCCGTTTCAGCAACAAATCTTAGTTTGGGCTGAGATTTGTTGGGCCAAGTTTAGGCCGATCTGAGCTTCTTCGACGCCGTCGCAATTCAAGTTCGACCGCCGTCGCGGTGTTCCGGTTTTCGCAAATCAGTGAGTTTCTTCACTAACTTTCTTAGTTTCTTTAATGATACCTAAGGGTTGATTAGATTTAATTAAGTGCAATTAGGTGGTTAGATTAGTTTAGAACCATTAAATTAGTGACTTAATGATGCATGTTAGGTGGTTAGTCATAGCCATTAGGGAGTAGAAATGCTCTATTATTTATGGAAGGCATCTCGAGATTTTTCCCGACCCGTCTCGGGCTTTAATTAGCCATTACGGGCCTAAAATCGATTTTTAGTATTTATTTATTAATTTTCGAAATTATTATTTTTTTTTTTTTTTTCGAAAATTAGACAGGGATGGTCGACAATCGAAATTTTATGCTGATGATCGTGGTGCAATATGTTTATTTAATTGAGCTTTATATTGTGCTAAATTGATTTATGAGTGATTTTAAGATTTATTCCTAAATTGAATAATCTTTGGTTATAAATTGAAAAATAATCGGGCATCGGTTGACAGTGCCAAATATATTTTGGTGGACTACAGAAAATGGTGGGATTTGTGGAAAGGAAACTATAATATTTTGACTAAGGCCGACCGTGTGCCCATGCACGTGTACTTTTGTCAAAAATGAATAAAAAGACAAATTGATTGTACGTTCGAAGTATCATATACAATACCGGCTCGGTGACCCTATAGGTCATTTTGTAGAATGGACAGTATTTAATGTCGTCTCGGTGACTATATGTCATTTTGTAGAATGGTCGACATGCCATAACGGCTCGGTGACTCAATAAGTCATTTTGTAGAATGGACGTTATGATGAATATACTCGGCATACCATGTCAGCTCGGTGACTATATGTCATTTTGTAGAATGGATGACATGCCATAACGGCTTAGTGACTCAACAAGTCATTTTGTAGAATGGACGTTATGATTACTATACTTGGCAACTTATAACGTCATTTCAGAGATTGAATCGTTTAAAATACTAGCTTGGTAACCTGATAGGTTATTTTATAGAATAGACAGTATTTATTGAAATGACCAAGAATGGTCATTTGACATGTAATCCGACTAGATCGATTGATCGATGTTTCGATCTGATTGATGTGATGTGATCGTGTATATTTGATATATATACTGACTTGCATATGGAATTTAAAGCCAAGGTAAGTCATCTAACTCATGTTGTGTATAGGCAGCCCTAAGGTGTATTGGTTTACTAATCAAGTCTTAGGGAGTAAAACTTGCTGAGACGTTGTCTCACTGGTTATTGAATAACCATTTTCAGGTCCTTAGATGGTTGTGGTGAAGGACCAGAGGCCCGAAGTGTAGAAGGTGAAGCCTAAAGAATTGACAATCCTATTGAACTAGTTAGTCATAGGACAATTCTCTTTTAATGGAAGTTGATTCCTTTCTACAGACGTTTTATGAAACGGTAGTTTAAAACCAAATTTAACAATTCGCCTTGTACATATTTGCATTATGATTTGCAATGTGTATAAGTGTGGTTGCTTTTAAAGTGTGGAAATTTGGAGTCCTACTTTCCTATCCCATTGTTTTATTGTCTGGGGATTTTATATCAGCTTCTTCATGCGTATTATAAAAAGAAAGGGTTGGCGATGCGTCCTGGGACGTCGCTATTAATCGACCAGGTAATAGATGAGTGTGTGCCCGAGGATCGGCGTGACATAAAGAAGGAATTTGAAAATTTTCTTAACTGTTGTCGATTTCCACTATGATGTGCTCACAAGATTTAAGTTTTTTTTTTTTTTTTTTTCTTTTTGGTGATAATGCTTGAGATTTCATAAACTCTGCAACAGTCTATTTACATCATAAACTATTCGGCGGGTAATGCAGCCAATTGGAAGGGAGTTCTTTCCTCCGCTGTGCCTTGGCCACCCATTCTATAGATTAATTTGCCTCTCTTGAACAGTGGGATAATCTCACAAAATTAAGTTGGGCCAGCTTAAATTTGCATTCGTCCATCCAGGCCCGGATGTTCCATGGGCTTTGCTCCCCATAAACTAGGCAGTAAATGAGCAAAGGACAATCAGTTTGTCCTTTCACTCTGCTCCCATGAGGTTCCTCACTTCCCAGCTTTTCATCCACGAAACGGAGGCCGCGAAGAAGCGCTAGGGCTTCAGCTGGCACGGCTGATCCAGCATGAGCAGAGCATGCAAAACCATCGATCACCGTTCCTTTGTAGTCGCGCACCACCCCAACTACTGCCGAGTTTGACGAGCCTTTTGATTTGGAGGCATCAAAACCCTGAAGCATCAAATGGAAACTAGTTCATCTAGGCCACAATAGATTATATCTCTAAGTGGATTGAAGCCGTGTCCTATGCCAATGTCACTTGGGCAGAATGTTGAGGGGTTTATTAAGCATGACATAATTGCTTGTTATGGCGTCCCCGAAGCAATTGTGGATGGAAAAATATCTCCAAGTGATTTTGATGATTTCCAAACTATCATTAATATAATATTCATTATGGCAAATCCAAATGTTCATGACAAGTATTGAAGATTGCATGATGTCCTTGGAGTGTTCCGGGTGGTGAGAGATCATGATATGTCTTGATACGATTTTTCTATAAACAACACCAACATACCTAAACTAGCTGTAAATATCAAGTAAATGGTGCTGTGGCAACAACGTTCATTTGATGATGTTTGTTGGTTCAGCAAACTAGCTGTTATGATAGTGGATTCACACAAAAGTAAAATCAAAGTGATAATAGAAATTGTCGCGACCCGATCTCGCCGCCCCTCGATGGTCAAAGGAGGGAAAGGTCGGATTTAGGAGTACTTGATCACAAGATCATGAGCTCTCCCAAGCTCGTACCCCGCCTGACAGCGAATTTTATACAGCCTAATCATTTATGACATCCTAAAAATAGACGGGAGTCGCCACTAGCCTCTTTTCGGGGTCAGCTAGAAAACCCAATTGAGGGTCGGGAGTGTTCCCTCGATGCCTACGTAACCAGAGATCTAAGATTCGGGGACTTGGGTTATGCTAATATTGCTATTAGCACCCTTTCGGTACCTAAACAGTATGTTGTATTTTACCTAACATGTCCATACGTTTCCTTTTTACATTTTCAGGATCAGTCCTAAACTAAGTGATCATGCGTGGTTGATCATTTTCATTCTATTCTATTTCTAGAAAAGCATGAAAAGTAAACAATCAATGAAATTGAAATTGCAAGACATGAAGTAAACAATCAAAGAAAAGCAGTAAATCTATCATGCAATCCTAAAAAAATATAAAAGAGAAAACAATCGGGAAAGAAAGAGAAAACCCGCAACTCGTCGGGTTTTATACAATGCATGAAACCCGAGACATATGTCGGGAAAACAAATAGTACATGACAATGGTCAGAATGGACATCGACCTCCACCATCTTCACGCTTATCCATGTTTGGAGTTCTAATCTAATCCTAGCTTAAGAAATTTATAACTAGGTACACGTGGTAGGAAGGAACAAACAAACACATCAAACAACCAAAAACAATACATCATATCCAAATCAATTGTTTAAAAAGAAGTACAATGCGAAAGTCAAATTTTGAGTGATATCCTAAGGTTCAGCATTGTTATGTGCCGCACCTAAATCATTCATCTAATGATCACATGCAAAGCATATAACATGACAAGCATCCAAACCATATAACCTTGGTTCTCACTTAATCAAACAAATGAATAAGCTGACGAAGGATCACTTACTAAACAATATGCATCTTTGAACATGTGAAATTGACAAGAGACTTGAACACGTGATATCATTGTCCCGCGGGCAAATAAAAAAAAAACAAGCTAAGACAAAATCCATCTAATCTATGCTTAATCCACAACTTCCAGCATACAATCAGAATTGTAACAGAGCACACGAGACTGCAAATTGCCATAAAATTGAAGCTATATCTTCTCACAAGCACGTATGAGTCTAATTGATCAAAATGGCATCAATCCATAACCAAACTAGCCTCAAGATGGAATCAAATGCACACCCAATCATGGGAAACAACTTTCATGGCAAAAGTTTTTTTTTTAACGTGAGCTACATAGAAGTTTATGAAAATTCAAGAATGCACTATACCACATCAGAAATGCAGCAAAATATCAGGATGTCATGACACATTAATAGTGATTTGATCTAAAAAGAAAATCTGAAGAATATGAAATTTTACCACAGCGCGAACAAAAGAAAGACGAACAACTTTTGTTAAGGACCCAATCTTAGAATCTTTAATAAGAAAATCATAGGAAAATTTCAAGAGGTCAGCTTCGACAAGGGAAAAACAGGGGTTTTGAATTTCACTTTATGACAGATTTCTATCATGCGAATCATAAGAGAAGTTGAGTCCAATTGATGCGCAAATCATGCGAAATCAGCATCATAGGAAAAATTAAAACAAACCCACTTCCTAAGAGAAGTTGAGTCCAATTGATGTCAAATTGATAGTCGAAAAATGATAATCATGAGGACATGCAAATCAGCCGCAAGAAATGGTCATTAGACTTTATCCTGAAAGCGCCAAATGCAAATACGTGCCAAGGAAAGCCAACAGCCACATTACAGTACAGGAAGCCAAAAAAAAAAAAAAAACTAAAAAGGAAGGTTTTCATAGACCCCATCATAGCTAGGGGTGAGCGGTTAGGGTTCCGGTTCGGTTCCGTCCGGAAACCGGAACCTACCAGTACGGGTTCCTCATTTTTGGAACCCGGAACCTACCCGTCAAAACCGAGAACCCGGAACCTACCCTATCACCGGGTTCCGGGGTCGGTTCGTGTTTCAACGGGTTCCTTTTTTTTTTTTTTTTTTTTTTGTCATTTTCAGATTTGAACTATAACGTATGCGCATACTTTACGGTAACTTCCTACATCTTAGCAAACATACCAATGCCGACAACCAAGAATTTAGACATACATAATCAAAACCAATAAGAAGTTTCCAAAGATGAAAGGAGATGCTTGATTAACTATAATTATTGTGCCCACATATGTCAATATATGTGCACTAAAGCTTAAATTGTCACATTTGCCATATGCCATATACCTTCTCAGCTGAGTCAAATGCAAAATGATAAAGCAAAATACACTAAGGAGATGAAAAACCAGAAGTGCCAACAAGATCTCAAATATTCATCTACTCCATAGTGTGAACTCTGCAACCTTTCCCTGTGATTCCTTTGGCACAGCAAAACCTTGCAAAGACATGGATGAAAATCACTCAAATCCTAAGTAAAACAACAGAAAAAAAACCAATATTGATAATACTCCATGAAGCATGCCAACAAAAAACCTTGCTTGACTTCTCAACCGCTGGACCCATTGCAGATGCGACACCACCAACTTTATTTATCAACGATAATCTCCGCATTAAGACCAACCATATCTGAAAAAAAGAAGAAGAGATTAAATAAAATATTCACTTATCGATATACAAACAGAATTACAATATATAAAGATATAAACATTACTTACCCAACTCAAATTGTTCTGCGTTCTCAATGCACTCTTCAACATCAAGTGGTACATGAACGGCTCTCAACCAATCTTGAGTGCAAATCAAAGCTTCCACTACTTTTGGAGTTAAAGAACTTCGAAAGCCATCAAGCACACGACCCGATGTACTAAAAGTTGATTATGAAGCAACGGTAGTTACATGAATGGACAAAATATCTTGAGCCATCAAAGAAAGGATCTTATATTTTGAGCCATTAGTCTTCCACCAAATCAAAATGTCAAGACCAAGATCCTTTTCATTTTTTTCTTGAAGATACTCATCAAGCTCGGACTTGTTGTCATCGCACCCTTGTTCATTCGATTGTAAAAACATTTTCTTCCAATCTTGGGCGTCATACATCTTTAGTTCTTCACTACCACCCGTATCGGGTTGGGAATTGGAACTACTACTACTTGCACCCAAATTATGGCCACCAACATCTTGATCACTTGAAATAAGAGAAGATTGCTCATAAAATTCATACAAATGCTCCAATGTATCCTTCACCTTGCAATGCATCTCTTCAATCTTCGATTCATCATCATAAATTTGTCTATACAAGAAACTCACATAATTTAACTTGGCTCTAGGATCTAACACAACCGCAATCAACACCATCATATTCACTTTATCCAAGCTTCCATAATATTTGTCAAATTTTTCTTTCATTTTCACACCCATAGCTTGAAGCTTAGGATCCGAAGCATTGACCGCATCTTTCAAATATCTATACAAAAGAGCTATTCCTTCAAAATAATCATTTGAAGTAACATATGAAGTCCCAGACATCTTCTTGGTGGCATCACGAAATACTTTTAGAAAATTCGAAAGAATATTAGCATTTTCCCAATCATCATCCCTAGGAGTTTCATGATTAAGCTCACTTACAAAAGATGGATCGTGATCTTCCATCCTTTCGAAAGCTTTTCTGAACTTTATGGCGGTGTCTAACATGAGGTAAGTGGAGTTCCATCTAGTGGCGACGTCAAGAACTACCGAACCCTTATAAGTGATCTTTTCTCTCTCAATGCAAGATTGAAATCCTTGAGCTCTTGTGGGAAAACTCCTTACATACCTAACCACATTTCGGATACGTGCAATGGAGTCACGTACCGTAGTCAAGCCATCTCTCACAATCAAATTTAATATATGAGCTGTACACCTCATGTGCAAAACACTACCATCTAATATCAACGACCTTTGTTTGGAAAGTTTATCCCTCAAATAGCCAATTGCAACATCATTCAAGCTAGCATTATCCACGGTAATTGTGGACACCTTTTTTTCTATTCCCCACTCCTCAATGCATGTCTCCACCATTTTCCCAATCTCCCTACCCTGTGACTATGCATCACCACAAAGTTGATGATTCTTTTATGCAACTTCCAATTTTCATCAATAAAATGTGCAGTGAGACACAAATAATTCAGATTTTGATTGGAACTCCATGTATCAGTCGTGAGTGCGATCCTAGAATTAATATTTCCAAAATAATTCTTCAAAGAAGTTCTCTCACATAAAAACAACTTCATGCAATCTTTTGCCACTGTGAAACGTGATACATGTTTAAAGAGAGGTTGTAACTCAGTAACATATTCACGAAATCCAACACGCTCAACCAAGGAAAAAGGTTGCTCATCATGGATGATGAACCGAGCAAGCATGAGCCTACAACGTTCTTGATTAAATGACCATGTCGATAAGACGCTACCAGTACTAGAATCTCCTCCCGCCTTACCAGCCATGTTGACATTACGTGGTGCAAAGAATTTCTGCCTCTTATCTAGATTACGGGAAACCTCTTGCATATGGTCAAGTGCTTCCTCATTGCAGAAGTACCGTTAGCAACACGGTATTTAAGCATTGACCCACAATGAATGCACTTCACTTGATATATTTTTCCATCCTTATCACTAATTTTCGAATAATGATTCCAGCATTCGGATGTATATTTCTTATCGTGGGGAAGAGGAAAACTGGGTACCTTATTTGTGGCACTCGAGGTAGGGGGTGCCTCTTCTTCAATTTCATTGTCGGAAAACTCCAATTCCGTAATTGGAGTCATCTCCTCACATCCCTCCACCTCCATTGACGTATTATCTTGATACATTAACTTCGCACTACACAACAATAATAGAATATAATTAGAAATTTCAAAACAAAATGTGAATTGAGTTATAGAATAATGTGCAAGCGGTTGCTAAAAAACAAATCAATACACAACTTTCCCCTCAAATCAAGTTGTTCGCTTTTCTATGGTATCTTCTTGTTTCGCCGATGCAAAAGAGCAATAAAACAAAGTGCTCTCCAACATATGAAATTCCAAGCGTTCAAAGGCAACGAGTTGTAGAAAACAATATGCATTGGAGAATGCCCTTATTCATGTCAATATATATGAAGTGCACACTATGCAGGCACATAAGGATTTATTCATGCAATCGCAATCCTGATTAAACCATAATCTTTTAGTCAAAAATTGTTACCGTATTCACAGATGAAAAACGCCATAGACAAAGATCATCTCACAAAAATCTCCATGCATCTCCATCGGGAAAACAGAAAGTAAAAAGGAAAAAAAAAAAAAAAAGAGCCGATGCGAGAGATATAATCATATAACCACAAAGCAAGATCAAAGAACCATCCCCGAAAGCCTCGGATTGATTAGTCACCTCGACATTGAAGGAAAAAAAAAAACAAGGCGAAATGCAGATGCTTTTGATCTCAGCTCAAAAACTCCCCACCCGAAATCGAATTCAAATCGAATTCAAGCGCACGAAATTGACAAGAAAGCAAAAAAGAAAAGAAACAAGGAAGAGGAGAGTGACTTACAGATCTGTAGGCAGAGAAAGGAGCGGAAGCGACGTCGCGACGACGCACTGAGTGAAGAAGAACCGCGACGTCGCTCGCCGCTGGTCTTCGGGTGGTAACGGCGTCGGGTCACGACCGCCGGCGTCGGTTCGTCGGAGGGAGCAGAGGCGGAGATCGGGCAGCGGCGTCGTGGGTCGAATCGGAGACCAGCAGCTCCGATCGGACGGCTCGAGGACAGAATCGCGAGCGAATGCAGGTGTCGAGCGACGTCGGCGACTCGCGTCCGGCGGCGGTGGCCTTGAGGGTGAGCGGCGTCCGGCGGCGAGCGGCGTCCGGCGAGACTCAAACCGAGGCGAGCGGGGAGGACTCAAGAACAGAGCACCGAGGCGGCGGGGAGGGGTTCCTTTCGGAACCGGTTCGGTTCCGCGTCGAGCGACGTCGGCGACCGGCGTTCGGCGGCGAGCGGCGTCCGGCGAGACTCAAACCGAGGCGGCGGGGAGGGGACTCAAGAGCGAGCATTGAGGCGAGCGGGGAGGGGTTCCTTTCGGAACCGGTTCGGTTCCGCGTCGAGCTACGTCGGCGGCGGCGTCCGGCGGCGAGCGGCGTCCGGCGAGACTTTGAAACCGAGGCGAGCGGGAGAAGGGACTCAACTCAAGAGCGAGCACTAAATCGAAAGTACGAAGCGCGCGGGGGAGGGGTTCCTTTTGGAACCCTAACCGGTTCCGAAATCAATTCCACCACCGCCCCGGGTTCCGGGTTCCGGCCGGTTCCGGTTCCGGTTCCGGAAAAATGGAACCGAGAACCGGAACCGGTCCTTTAAGAACCGGGGAACCGAACCGGAACCTTCGGTTCGGTTCTCCGGTTCCCGGTTCTACCCGGAACCGCGCTCACCCCTAATCACAGCATTTTACTAAGGGAAAATATTCATGAAGACCAAAATCAATACTCTTTTCCCTCATCACTATTCTCCCCCTTCGGCGAGACTCGGCATTCACCTCTTCATAATCCTTTCCGAGAGCTGCAAAATCCTCACGGGCCTCAGAGAACTCTCCTTCCTCCATACCCTCACCGACATACCAGTGCACAAATGCACGCTTGGCATAAATGAGATTGAACTTGTGGTCGATCCGAAAGAAAACCTCGGCCATGGCAAAACTTATTTCAGCAATGTTCAGTTTCAGACATGAATAGATTACATCTACCAATCAACAGTTAAAAGAGACACTCGAGAGCGAACTCGATCTAATTTGAACATTTCATCGAGCAGAAAGTAGGCATCTCGGCCCGAGTCCAAAATGCAACAAGTCAAATAGGAAAGCACAACCAAACTATCACAACAATTTTACAAGCTCGGATTACCCAGTGAACTTCAATAGTAGGTAAGTTTCTCACAAACATAAATTAGAATCCGTCCCTGTTCAACATAATGAACATCCGGATATGGAAGATGAATCTATGTTCAACGTACCTCGAATGAATCGGCGAAGGATCGGAAGCCGTCGCGTCGTCGCTACCACCGCCGCCGCTCGTCTACGCGCATCCGAGCCCCGTACTTCGAGCTCCGATCCGGTGAGCCCGATCCGAGAGGGATCGGTTAAGCGTCGTCGTCGCCGCTGTCGCCGATGTTCGTCGGTCGGCTTCGGATCGAGTTAGATCCGACGAGCGAAAAGCCGAGAGAGGGAGATCCGTCGAGCCGAGAAGATGAGGGAGAGGGAGTTCCGTCGGGGATCGATTTTCCGATTGATTCGAGCCCCGATCGTCATTGTCGGGAACCTCTTGGCCGAGAGAGACCGAGCGAAAGCCGCCTCGTGCGAACGAACACCGGCGGCGAAATGCGGAACGAACTCCCACTCCACTCGCCGGAGGCAGGGATTTCCGCGGAGGAAGAGGTTGTTACCGCCGAGAAGACGGAGAGATCCAGAGAGATTTAGGGTTTCGTCCAATCCTCACTTCACCAGAACCGAGAGAGAACCCAGAGAGCTCGTTCGAGAGAGAGAGATGGAGAGTAGAGAGAGCTCCTCCGTAGAGAGGGGAAGAGAGAATCGAAAGAGAGAGCCCCCCCGCCTCCGAGAGAATCTGAGAGAGAGAGAAAAAGAGAAAGAGCGGGAGAGAGAGAATCCTCCGTCCAAAATGTCCCCCTCCTCCTTTTTTTTTTTTTTCGTTTTCCTTATTTCTAATTTTTTTATCTTTTCATTTCAATTTTTTTTTTTTTTTTCAAAATATTTGTTTAAAATGTCGATGAAAATTTCGGATGTCAACAAAAATCAATGAGTTAGGTTATCTAACAGGTTTGTCGAAAACTACAACAAAGGGACAATAGTAGGAGCTATTTTAGGTAGTCTACAAATATTAGGAAAAATACTGTATGGAAAGTTCTATCTCTAGATAGCAGTATCAATAAGAACTCTAATGGCTCTTTGCTTCTCCAATCTACCTCCAATGGATGGACTGAAGAAGGTTATGAAAAGAGAAGATCTGTGACATCATGAAATTTGAGCCCTATAAGGGATGAATGAATGTGAATTTCGTCAATGCATTGTTGGTTGATCTCACTCGGAATTGATCACTCCTAAGATATTGACCTTGAAGGGAAAGGCTAATGAGGACAGAACTCGTACGACTAAAGGACTTGACCTGGGAAACGACTTGACCGTGAGACTTGCGAGAGGACGATCCTGTAGATAGGCAGGCCAATTGCAAGGACGACTAGAAGTTGATTTGCAAACAGAACATAATCGAACGACGGGTGATTCCGTTTATTGTTATCGAACCCGCGAACGACCTTAGGTTGATCCTCAGTAATCGTGTACTTTGAAATAAGAATCTATCCTCCACAATTTCATGTAGTCAAGGACGTCCAAGCGTCGAGATGTCTTGAACGTAGTTTGGCACGAGTCGGTCACGCGTAAATCCTCAAAGCCACCGGTCAGTCTGAGTTGTAACCAAAATGGCATTAGGGCAAAATTGACATGGCTTGAGAACTAAATAGTGGACTTCGAATTGTCGGGAATGTCTGGGACGAATTTGGATGAAGCTACATCAAACAAGTCGACGAGTCGGTTAAGCGAGCAATTGGAAAAGGGGTTTTGGACAGAGGAAGCAAGCCCGTGAGGACGTGGGCCGGGCCAAGCCGGTGTGGGCCTTAGGCCCAAGTTGGGATAGCCACCAAATGGGCCTAAGTCAAGAAAATGAGCCCATTGGGCCAAACCAACTATTCATCTTTCAAAGCCCATGGTCCAACTTTGAGCCCAATCAAGCCCAACCAATTTCCAAGCCCACTCCTATTCATGGCCAAGCCCATTTCTTAGGTACATCCACCAATTTCAGCCCAAGGTTAGATTTGTAATTTGTACAAGGTGAAATGACCAAATTACCCCTAGTTGTAGGGAGAAAAGGCTAGAGAAGAGAGAGAAGATGAGGCCATCATGGGCATGGGGACTTGGGACAGGTTTTATGGAGGCCTTGACAGCCCTCCCATCACTCTCTCTCCCCCGATTTGGCCTCCCAATCGACGGAGCTCTCTCTCCCTCATTTTCCTCTTCCTCCAGTTTCTGCTCCAGCCGACCCTTCGGTGAAGAATCGAGTCAAAAGTGGTCTTCCCGGATGAATTAGCTTACGCTCCACCCACCATCACGAAGAAGACATCCGGACCGTTCCAACGAATCCCCTTTGCTCACCAAAACGATGCTCCGACCGTCCCGTATGGCGGTGCAAAGACATCGATCACCGGACCGCCTAGTTCCGCCCTACTTCGCTTATTTCGACTTTGCAGCTCGTTTTCTTCTATTCCAGCCATTCCTTTGGCTATCCCAACCTCCAGCAAGATCTCCAAGACCCCCGGGAGCCTCCGGTTGCCGGCCAACCCCCTCGCCGGAGCTCCAATCAGCCCGTTCAACTTAGTTTCTCCTCTGGCAGGGCTGTTTTTTAGTGTTTTCAGTGGGAGTCCGAGCTATGGTTGCTGTGTTGAGCTTGGGACCGCCTTGGATCATCGTTGTAGAAGTCCCGGTGCGTAGCCACCATCGTCGCCGTCGCGTCGGTGTCTCCGGCCCGCTTAACGGGTGAGTTTAGCTCCTAATTCTTCGATTAGTGCCTAAACTTGTTTAGGGTTTGTTTAGTTAGATTTAATTCTAGTTGAGATGATTTAATTAAGTTGTATTAGTCCTAAGATAGGTGGTTAGATTAATGGCTAGGAATAGTTTAGCTTCATTTTACTTTATTAGCTTAATGATGCTTATGTGGTTAATTAAGCATGTTTAGTTTAATTGATTGAATTTCCTTAAATTAATGATTGTTTTAATAATTTCTTAATATAATTTATTATTTATTAAATTCTGGAAATTCACTGTTCATGCGACACTATTTACGTACACTGTTCACGTAACATTGTTCACGCACACTGTTCACAAAAACATTGTTCATCCAGAATGCAAAAAGTTGTGTAAATTCATGTGTGTTGATTTTATGAAGTGAATGGATGTGTAAATGCATGGGCATCCGCATGAATTGAGTGTGATTTGTAATTTTGGGTATTTATCCCAAAATTTATTAATTTCAGTAATTAATTGGAAAATAACCGGGCGTCGGTTGACAGTGCCAAAAATATTTTGGTGAACCATTAAATAGTGGGATTTTCTAAAAGAAAAAATATTGTATTTTGGCTAAGGCCGACCGTGTACCCACACACGAGTATCTTTATCGGGAAGGATAAGAATGGTGATTTGATTAAAGGAGTATTTTCAGCATACTATGAAAGTATGGCTGGCAGCTTCTGGCGAGCATATATATAGTATATTATCTCCGTATATGAGGCAGCTTCTGGTGAGCTATAGTATACTCTATGATTATAATTGCGGCAGCTTCTGGTGAGCTATGGTATACTATACTGATATTTGCGGCAGCTTTTGGTGAGCTATAGTATACTATACTGATATTTGGGCAGCTTCTGGTGAGCTATAATATACAATATTGATATTTGTGGCAGCTTCTGGTGAGCTATACTATCTATTATCGGCTTATAGTAAGCAGTCCTGGGTATGATCAGACTTATAGATAGTATTGATTGAAATGATCGAGAAATGGTCTTGATGACAAGGAATCGACTAAGTCGATTGATCGATGACTCGATCTGAATTGATGCATTGATGTGTGAAATTGTTATATGCATTAATTATATTCATGGGTGAATCACATCGTTTATGGCACACACGCATGAATCGATAACGTGCAGAGTGTGGCAATGGCCAGGTGAGATCGCTTGTGGCACGACTCATATGTGATTGATGAACTGTATCATCTAATGGCCATGTGCATTGCGTGTATCGTGCTGAATTATAACATGCAGGGTATGGCAACCAGGTAAGGTTGTATGCGAATCGACCGTTGGTTGTTGTGTGTGGTGGAGTAGTTCTGGATAGATACCCTGAGTTGAGTTGGTGTACTAACCGAGGCTTAGGGGTGGAACTCGCTGAGATTTATATCTCACTGGTTATTGAATAACCATTTTCAGGTCCCTAGTGTGAAGAGCCAGGAGCTTGAAGCGGAAGGGTTAGGAGCATAGGTGGCTTAGTAGTTCTTTATGACATAGACCTTCTGTATAAGCTTGAAGTGTTTATAAAAGTATATTTGATTTGAAATTGGTTGTCCTGCTTTTCTATCACATGTATGTCGTTGTCAGGGGATTAGTTAATTCACTTCCGCATGTGCAATAAAATAAAAAAGGGTTGGTGACGAGTCCTGGGAACGTCATGAAATTCTAATGACCACCGAGAGTTGTGCACGCGCTCAAGGTTCGGGGCGTGACAAGATTGCAGAGGCTAAATGTAAGAGACGTGCAATACAAAAGACCGAAAATTTGCTATGTACTGTGTTCCAAGCGAAACGTTCTCTTTCAACTATTTCTCTAAGTATTGTATTCTTGTTATTTTAGTAATTATACTAAAGATTAAGTGTACAAGAGTAAGAGCAGCAACTGAGTCTTGATAGTGTGACCTATCATGTAAAACGATTATTGCTTTCCGGTAGTAATTTTCGAAGCAAATTACTAGTGCAATCTAGCCCAACTTGTGGCTATTAGTTTAAAGAGTGGATGTAGGCTTGAGGATAAAGCTGAGTCACTATTTATCCTTGTGTGCTTCTTTTTTTCCATCTTATTACTTCCACAAGCACACAACACACTCACAAGCTTTGAAACATCACATTGACTTGATCTTCAATTAGCATCAACTATTTTTCGTGAAAGATTGTCAAAATTTATAAAACCTATTTACCCCTATCTAGGTTGTATTGTTAGCCCCTAACAATTGATATCAGAGTTGTATTGTTCGTTATTTGAAATCTATTTCTTCTAAGTATAAAGATCTTCTCTTATGGCTAACTTTGGTAGTTTCTTTACCAATGACGCTCAAGCTCCTAACAAGCTGCCTTACTTTGATGGAAATAATAATGTATACTAAAAGCAAAGGATGCAGTCATACAGTGAAGCTACAAATCTCAAAATGTGGCGTATAGTTGATAATGGTGTAGATGTACTAGCTCCTACCTAGGCTCCTACTCAAAAGAAGCTCAAGCTATAGTTGATGTTATTGATGTCACGCCGCCAACCTATGCCATCGCTTTTCACTTAGGTCATTTGCTTGCGACGTCTAAGGACGCGTCGCCAACCCATTCATTTTATCTTTTGATTATACACAAGCAGAAGCAAAATAAACATCTCCTAGCCATTAAAAAAAATAGGATAGTATAAGGCATACATCAGAACACACTTTTATATTAATACTTCTACCATCAAACATAATCTTTCTTTACATTAAAAGCTTAGCCCTTACACGTCCGTGTAGCAAATTCCTTCATACTTGTCCAAGTATCGAGGTTGGGGTTAACCTAGCACCTCTATTCTATGAGGGCGACTCACAAAGTGGCATCCCCTACGCGTCTAGTACGGGTCCATCTCAAGATACTTTAGCTCGGGCTCGGATAGCCAAGATTAGGGCCTAAAAAAGTTAAACAACGAGGAGTGAAATAAACTCAGCAAGTGAACTCCCTAGACCTCGCGTAGGGAAGCCATTCACCTCGGAAACGCCCTAAACATGCAGGTTATCTATTGATGGCAGATCAATAGCAAAGCCTTCGCTTTACATTATCTATTAATAGGAATTAGGCCACTCAACATGCGACACTCTATCACGTGTCCAATTATAGTATAAATAATCACTACGTGAGTGCACCATTCCATTAAGCATATGACATTCACAATTTAATCATCTAGGCATGATAACAACAATTCAAGGCACCATACAACAACTTAAATCTCTCGAGTCCTAATCGAAAATATATAAATTCACAAACTTATCCATGCCTTTCTAACTCAAATATCGACCTGTAGGATATTCTCATGCCTCTCAATTCATAAACAGGGTCAATCAAAGCATACATGTGCCACATAAGCCACTGAAATGTCATTTAATTCATGCAATTTCCTCATGTAACTCATATCTATCCATGCCACACGTGTGTAGACTATGGCATCATTCTCATCATATGCACTTGGCATTCATGCACTTTACACATGTGATGTCTTGAGAATCGCATAGCATCCAATACTACCATGCAACCCTCAAGACTATGCTTTCAAATTATGACGGCCGCTCAGGAGCCAAGGCCAATCCAAAGGTTTGTAGTCATCCGGCATAACCAGGCATCATCTCGCACCTATAGAAGACAAGGACCTTTGAAAGTTCAAGTGTTGAGTCATTTATTATAGATAATCCACAATGTGGATGCTGTATGCATTGTTTGTCAAAAGTCAAGCCAAAAATAGAACTAAAGGGCATGAAAAAGTAGTGTGCCTAGTAAAAGCAAGGACGATGCCCATAGACATAAAAGTCAGAGAAAAATTGAAGAATAAATGAGAGCTAGGGGCACAAAAAAGTAGTGTGCTTGGTTAAAACAAGGCCAATGCCCATAGAAGAAAATGAAAAAAAAAAAATCAAGTAGGTGTCGAAAGTTGTATTCCTAATGGAGCGTTACTTGAAGAGCACAAATGCCAAGGTGTCATAGTCAATGGAGCATTATGAAGAAAATCCTTGATAGTGAATAAAAAGAGTAATGGCAATGCCAAGATGATCATCGACTCTCACCCAAATACACACATTTTGAGCCCAGCGATCCTTTCATTTCTCAACCTGTGAATCTAGCCTATGTTATGTCCCTTGCAAAGTCTTTTCGGATTATGGCACTTCAATTAATGTAGAATTCATATGTTTATAAGTATCGCTCGAAGAATCGCGAGCAAAATTATTCCTATCTCATTTTGTAGATTTCTTGACTTGTAAAACGAGAGATGATTGTGGAGTATCGTTCTTTCAACAGCCTCGACTTAAAGAGTCCCGCTTGTTGAGCCATTGACCAAGCCTACATATGATCCCTATTAAAGCCCATCTCAAATTGGTAAGATCGTACCACGTACGAGAACACTCGAACCCTTTTTTGGTGTGATGTTAGTGAGATAGAGTGATTCTCACGTTCTCATATCAATGGTCGGGACAGAATAGCTTTTTCAATAAGAATGAGTGAAAAGTCCTTTTAGATCCAAAGGTCCCTCATTGGACACATTCATGACACTCATGTGCTCGAAATAGATTATTCTTCTGATCTCCTAGTGGAAATTTGATAATGTAGACTTCATAGAAATTGTCATGCATGAGCCTCTCTTGAATTGATCAAGTTTGATGCATGTGTTGTCAGTGACCATAAATGCATGTTACCTCTCCTATGACCAAGTTTTGCAGGAGACATATTCCCAAGGATCAGAGATGTCATTAGGTAGGTATATTTCTATCCATGCTTCAAATAGTTGGCATTGCATAAGTATTCCCTTTCAAGACCAATGACACCCGACTTGTTCAAGCTATTCCCCCCAAAGAATTTTTTCTAGATTCAATCACAATTCAGGTGATCGAAGATAGTTTGGTGGCCTGAACAGACAACCAATTGCCGCGTTAGGAAAGGTTCGGGTTCTAGTCAAATGACATATGCTATTGTGCTGGGCAACTAAAGAAAGGTTCAAGTCCTAGTCGGGCAAAACCCTCATCGTTATACTAGGCGACCGAAGAAATGTTTGAGTCCTAGATAGATGATTTCTCCTGCTACATCAAGGTGATTGAAGATAGGTTCAGGTCCTAGACAAGCAAACCCTCATTTTAGGTGACAGAAGATAAATTGAGTTCCTGGGAAACACTTTTGTTGCTCTAACAGGCAACCGAACATAGGTTCGAGTCCTACAAAGCAACTCCCCCATTTCAGGCGATTGGAGAAAGGTTTGGGTTCTTAATAATACACACATTACTCTAAAATGTGACTAGAGATAGGTTTGAGTCCTCAAAAAGTAATTTCTCATCAAGGCAATCGAAGATAGATTCGGATCCTAGACAACAAAAAATTGTCATAGCAGGCGGCGTAAGATAGGTTCGGGTTTTGTAAAAGCAGCTTTCTTCTACAAGAGTCCATTGCCATGCTAGGCAACCAAAGATATGTGCGGGTCCTAGACATGCAACATCAATCATCATGAATTACTCTACCCTCCTTACAAGGTAAATGATTTCAAGCATGTATTATCCACTTTAGCATGCATTGCATTATAAAATGGGATTCATGGTCCCGCAAAAATAACATTCATTGCGTGTGCATGGTCAAAATTTAGTTCTCAATTTGTCTTTAAATGCAATTTCTATGATCTCTCACCTTCAAAGAGGGGTAGCTATTGACATTAAATTTTGGCGACCTAGTCATTCATTTATTTTATAGAAAATTAGAGATTAATAAGCAAAACCATTAGAATTACATTTATTATTTAGTTTGTATTTTTCATTAATTGCATTAGCATTGCACCAACAGTGGATGGTTTTGAGTTTAAAATTCGATAAATTGAGCCTATAAAAAGGGGCAAAATTCAGCCAGCAATAAGGCAACATAGTGGCTGAAATTCACATGGAAGACAGGCTAAATTAAGCCTAATTTAATCCAGTCTTAGCCCACATGATTTAATTAGCAATAGGTTGTGAGCTTAATTTAGCCCATTAAGGTTTAATTGCAATTTAACCTTTAGTTATTAGAGCCCATCATATTAGAAAGCTTAAGCTAAGCCCATAATAGCGAAATAAACTTAGGTTAACACTATATATAGGACATTATGCCTCACAAACCAGAGGTGGGCAACCAAAAGCTTAGAGTACATTGAGTGATACATGTGAGAGATTGAGAGAAGGGAGAGGGAGAGCTCCCTCGGCTGCCCTTGGTTGAGACACTTGTTTTGACACGGCCCACCACCATGCTATCATTGTCCATGACATAGCTGCTGAACTCGAGCCCAAGCTACTCGTTCCCTTCGTCGACACGACGCTGCTTTTCTTTATCTGGTCGCCGCAGCACTACGACCCAGCAGCGACTACTATGGCTGTCTCGTCGTCCCAGCTACTGTTTGCTGCTGACCCGACATGATCCGCTGTCCCTAACCATGATAATCTACTACTTCCTAGCTGCTGCGAGCCTGACGACGTCGAGCCACCCGTGTGCTTGAGCCACCTGCTGCTACACCGAGCTTGACGTCGCTACTTCTAGTCCACAGGACACCACTTATACCACTGCGTCTATCGCTCTGAACCCGACGAGCCACCGGTTGTGGCCATGTCGAGCCAAGCCTGAGCCGCTGTCCCACAAGCTCGACGCTACGCCTCTAATCTCGACATTGCTGCTGATTCGCGACCTGAGCTGAGCCACTGCCTTGATGAGCCCGGCATCACTGAACCACTGCCATCCATCCACCAACTAGCTACTGCTGTTCGTGATCCGACGCCCTGATGCAACAGAGTTGTAAAGCTGTAACACCGAGCTACTGTTCTCCCCTTGATGTTGCCGTGCTGCAACGTCTTGAGCTCTTGTCCCTTCGATTGTTGCTTCGCCGTCTCACCTCTAGAGCCTGACCCGAGCCATTGCCGAGTTCATTAAACCCGCTCTTTGTCAAGCTCGCCCTCAAATTGAGCAATCCGTTTGAATTTCTATTTTGTAGGTCCATTGGCCGTGAGCCCACCGCTCACCGCCGTTCACCGTCGTGGAGCCGATTGCGATCCCAGTCCAATTGCATTGCATTCAAAATTGAAAAGTAAATCCTCAACTTATGTAAGAACCTGATCTTTAGTAGATTTGAAATATGTTATTGCCTATTTGAGTGATTTGATATATTCCATTAGATATTCTATTAGATAATGGATATCCACAATATCCTAAGATACCACCCCAAGTTTCCTAACTTAACAATGCACTTGCATGGCCGTCTAACTACGCGATACGATACCCAGTGACGTGTAAAATCTTTCATTTTATCCACAACCATTCGGATACGATTGTTGATTTACCCGTTTCCGTATTTAATATATAACCTTCCATCAATATCCATAACCACTTGAATATGATCATTGGTTTATTTCATTTCCAAAGATATATAAAATAATCTTTATGCATTGCATTATTTAATCGAAAATCTATCCATTGTTTTATTGTTTCCCCAAAAGGAAGACCCAAAAATAAATAGAATTGGATTTTATTTTTGCTAGTCAGCTTGCATATTTTAGATTAGCTTGCATGTTTGAATTAGGCAATTTATTTATTCCGAAATTTTCAAATTAAAAATACTAAAAAAATTGCTTTGGGATAAATTAGATTTCCTTTTCTTAATTTAAATTGCATGTTTAGATGTATGGTACTTTTAATTCTGAATTTTAAATAAAAAATACAAAAAATTTAATTCGCATGTCACATAGAATCTGAACATTTATTGTACGTCATTTAGCAACTGCATTTAACTATCATTAGATTGTGACATGTTAGAATAGTTGCATTAATATTTGTCAATTAGATTAGGTCATTTAATTAATGTCTTGTGACATATAGTTTGCATGTTGGTTTGCATGTTGGGTTACATGTTACATGATATTTTTGTATGTCATTACATTGCACTGCAGTAGATTAGATTTCATTAAAGTAAGTGAAAACCCCCAAAAAATTTGAGTGATTGAGTATTAATTAGAAATCATAACTAGGATTGCTAATAGGATTTTTAAGCCAACCTCATAGGTGTTTTCGTTACTATGAGGTAAGTCTTGCAACTTATTTATTACTTTATTTGGTGTTAAATTGGTGGTTTACACACCCACATGATCACCTCACATGTTAGGGAATAATAAAATAAATCTAAACCACCTGCTAAACATCTTTTCATAAATAGAATGATAACGGAAGTGTATTAGAAAAATTTAGTGTAACCAAATTCGTGTACCTAGGATCTCTTATTTGTCGGAACAAAGAGTTTCTCCCAATTCTTTACTTGGGTTTACCCACTGTAAATTGATTAGTAGTGACTCCTAATGAAAATGATTTGCGTGTTAAGAACTTGAACCCTAAGTGCGAATTGGTATGGGCTTGGGAAAGCTCGAGTTAATCTAGACTTAATAATCCATTAGCCAAACCCTTAGGTGGTGCACCGCAGGGTAAGGTTGCAACACCTTTGTAATGACTATTTTATTATTGTCTAACGTTCTAATTAGTTGATCAAGTAACCAGCACATTGTGGAACTAAATATCAGCATGATCCCTTATTCGTAATCAAGACCTGTAGATTATTACTAGCATGTTGATTTTACCCACTGATAAATCGTGTGGATGACTAACGATCAATCATCCAACAATTCTCTTGAGGATCTCAACTTCCAATGACATCACCTTATCATCATGACCACCTCATCATCTTTGATTTGTTCTCCTTCCAGTCAAGATCCTCATCCTTGTACCTAGTATTCATAGAACTCAAATAGTTAATTGATATCATCACAGTCTCCCATCTCATATGCATAAGGCAATTGCTCTTTTCCAATAATTTGATGCTCTGATAACAATCAGTTGAACCCAATACTAATGCTGATTTTTCTTCTTATCCTTTCAAGCATATTAGCAATTTTGATTCCACCAAACTATTCACCTTCATGGTCTTTCCAAACTTTACTGAACATCCTCGTTCTAAAATTGTTCGCCATCCCCAGGTCCATTCAAATGTTCACTTGATCTTTATACCTCCAAGTCATCTTGAGCATCCTCGTTCCCTCGACTTTTTCACCCTTAATCAAGGTCCTTCCAGATGTTTACCTTATCTATAGATACTTCCAGCTCGTAGACATCTAGACGGCCAATACCTTGTTCACCCTTGATATTGGCAGTGATTCCTCGATATTGGCCTTTTATTGTCTTTGTCATCATCAAAACAATATAGGAAATTTTTCAACAATCACCGCATAGGTGATTTCCATAGCACAATTTGGATGAGGTTGGAGATAAAGATGCAGAATAAATATCAAATCTTGTCAAGCTTTTATACCCTTCAAAAAGAGGCAACAATTCACACCTAATGATCCAAAGATTGACGGCCTAGAAAGACAATGATTTGTGAACCATGTCGGTTGAAGCGATGTGTGAACACATTACAAAGTGAAGAACAGTATCCGTAAAAAACACGGGACGAAGCATTAGGGATACAATACACTCCCGATCTGTCCCGCAAAAAGGCAATTTGTACTATTCAAATATTGAAAAGAATTCAAAATCATTCAATTCTCTTAAAAGGGGGTATATGTTTACTAGGGGTGTACAACCGGACAGGGTATACCCGATTCCCGGATCGGCCCACCTAGAAAACAGGGTCGGGAACCGGTCCCATTGAAACCGGTCCGGGAACCAGTTCCCAAAATTCGGAACAGGTTTAAACTAGTCCGGAACAGGTTCCGAGTGATTACCCACCCGAAACCGATTCTGGACCGGTTTTGTAAGTAGAGATCCAAAACCCTTTTTTTTCTCCCGATTTTTATTCTTACTCCCGCAATCATACGATGTTTTTCCTCTTGGCTCTCTCAAACACAAACGGCACTCCTACTTTGTCATTCCTCTTCCTCACTTGCTTTCCTCCCTCACCGGCTCCCTCTCGCACCGTCTGATGGACAGACGGTGTTCGTTGCCGCCAAATTCTTGTGTATCACTTGGATTGGCTCGCCTAATTTCTCTTTTGTAGGAGGATTTATGCTTGCATAAATGAGTAGCTTCATGTAGTAGTTGTGGGAATAAGATTAATATTAAACCCATATTTGTTGCTAATTCTTTGCCTTATGATTTTATTTATTCTAATTAGCCCTATGGATCCTTAATTTTTCTTTTAGTCAAAAAGTTCATGTATTAACTTATTACCAGTGCTTAATGTTTCAATAAGAATGAGGAGGATTACGTTATTTTCTCACTTATTAATATAAAATTCGAAGTCTATAGGATATTGGGAGATTGCAAAACAAGTTCCAGTGGAAATAGGGTTGACCTAGAACCGAATCGGAAAAACATGGTGGGTCGGGTATAGGGTCCAATACAAACAGGGTCGGGTATAGGGTCCAAAAAAGGGGAACCGGTTATAACAAGATCGGGTACAGGGTCCAAGTCTAGACCTTACCCACCCTGGACCCGATCACCCCTAATGTTTACACTAGTAATTAACCAAATCATTATAATCGACATGGCATTGATTTGGGTATATGACCTAAGACTAGGTAAGGTGTCCATATCGATGGTCATACTAGTCATAGGAGTGTTGGGAAAATCGCTATGTTGTTTTAAAGATGACAAAGAAAATCATAGACTACTAATATATGTGTTGGTTGAATAATGCCAGGTGGAATATGCACAAGCCAAAATGCAGATGATGTCATAAATAGTATCAGAGATTTTGATATGAGGAGTGCTCTGCCACCGTCAAGGTTACTCTACCGATATTTAAGGTGAACAAAGGCATTAAAGATGCCTACAAATTGGAAGGATCTTCAGATAATACGAACATTGGAAGGACTTTGATCGATGGTGAACAAGTCGAAAAGAATGGAGATGTTCGTGATGGCTTAGAGGTACAAAGATTATCTGAACAGATGGATGGACCTGGTGTGACGCCCCTAGGCACGTCACAACTACCGGAAATGTATAATGACAACTCAATACATTATAATTTAAATCGACGCACATAAAAATATAGAACCAGACACTTTTATTTATTTATATATTGTGGGTGACCTAGGTTGGTACATTAGAGTCAAAAGGTTCCTTCTCCTGGCTATATCCAAACTACTGCCCTAATCATCCTACTGCCTATTTACATGGCCGCAAACATAACAAATCCTGGTCTCGCCAAAAATGCCACCCTCATCCCCCAAGCCCTCTTCCTATTTGACCCCGTTGTCACCATCATCATCATCGTCTGGAAGTGGGAGTGGTCCCACCGTACACCCATTGATCCGGGCAAAGAGGGTGACAAACCCAATCAACATGGGGCCCGATGGGAAGCCAGCATCAATAGTCAGGATCGCAGTGATCCGAATAAACGTGACCTCTGGGAAGTCGAGGTCGACTTGCTCCATCCGATTCCATGTGAGATTGGTTGGGACGCGATAGAGCATCATGGAGGACGCAGGTTGCAGAGGCATACCTACGGGTCTGAAAAAAAAATGATAATCCACCAAGGGTGAGTACAACACTCAGCAAACAAAAGCCTATTAGACTATACTACGTGAATCTACCACTATCCATCCGACGGAGTCCTAAATATAAAATTTACGTGATCTAAATAATTCAATTTGCAATGGCTCTAAAAGAAATTCACGGAAACGGTGCACTAGGAAGTAAATAGACAGTTGGGAATTTTAATAATCATATCTAGTCTAGGTTCAACTACCACCATCTTCCGAAGGGAACCGTGTTGCACCTCTCCAGGCATCTCGCACCCCAACTGGCATTGCGAGGACCTCCGGGGGTCCTTATTTCATTCCCGGGCATCGGAGAGCATCATGTTATGCCCCTCCGGGCATCTTGCATCCCAACTGGCATCGTGAGGACCTCCGGGGCCCTTTTACATCCCCCAAGCATCTGGAGGGCATCGTTTTGCACCCCTCTAGGCATCCCGACGCCCAGGGCATCGTCATCATGAGGATCGACGGCATCCATTAAATTCATATTATGGTGCAGCAATTTAAGCATATCTAGACCGACTCCTTTAGGAAATTCAATAACTATAAGGGAAAGTACTTAAAAGGATCAAGGGATTAAGGGACCAAAAAGGAATATGGAAACAGCCTTACGATTCTAATTGTAACATCCAGTGTTTCACGATTTCATCACTTTGGGGTTAGGATTTGCATTCCTAAATTATAAATCAATTCATTCTTGTCTTACTAGCTACACGAAGAGGCAATCTCTAGCATTGACTATCATTTCCGGATATTTTTCTAAAAGGAACACCTAACAGCAGTATATAACACTTTAACTCGACTAACTAATGGCGATGAAAGATCGAAGTGTTTTCTCAGATGCAACGACTCAATTTTATCGTTCCTCCATAAGCCTACCTACCACTACCAAACCTATTCAAATCCGCACTATCCCAAATCGACTTGGTTTTATTGAATCATCTAAAGAATTCTATTACACAGAACACTAGCTTTGATGAAGTGGTACCTGATGTTCACACACAACTTACCAAATTGACCATAGCTTTGACTAACCTAACACCACGTCCAAACTGACCTTTTCGAGTCTGGAGAGGACTCGCACTTAAACTGGACGGACTTATGACATCATGACTTAGCGAAGGCCGACGCCGACTTTGCCGATGGTCGCTGCAACTCATAGCGTCACAAATCAATTGTTCTTCCATGTATCTTTGTTCAAGATCTGCAAGTCTAATGTCAGAGGGGCTGCGGGTGACTTCTCTTTGTATTATTAGGACATTCCACATGCTTATTCCAATTGAGGAGTGTTGGAATATAATATGCGAAAATGACACGACATTGCAATTTACGTCAACACAAAATCACCAGAGAAATAAACGAGAAATAATAAGGACACCAAAAATTTACGTGGTTCGGTCCGAATATCAGTACCTACGTCCACGGGGAGAGCTAGCAGCAAATAGTCCACTATAATCGGAGAATCAGAGTTTACAATCGCTCACATGCTCGAGTGTTTCCCACACCTAGATTTAAGCCCAAATCCAAAGCGTTTATAAATAAACAGCTCACTTGGACATAAACTCACGGTACAAAATCACTGCGCGTTCAAGCTCAAAGTAAAACATTCTACGTATGCCAAAATCAAGAACTCCAATGTTCGTCTTTAGACCGCGTACGTACGGCTTCACGTTCCTTTTCGAGGCTTCGCGTGGCTTCTTTCTGGACGTCTTTCTCTTGCGGCTTCAAAAAACTCGCGACTCCTCTCTTAGGCGGCGTGAACGTGCAAAGGGCTTCACTTTCTTCTTTTCGTAGCTTTTATATTATGTGTGCCCAAAGTCAAGACTTTGACTTTGGGCCCCATGTAGATAACCTCTTTCGGCTTCTGCAGGCTTTTGCAGATAAAGAAGAAACTTTGCTCCCTTTTTTTATTCTATTTTATTTCCTCTTCATGGAGTCCAACGAATCTCCTTCTGTTAACTGAAGACATCCAAGACCAAAAAATAATTTTGAATTTCTTTTCTTGTGCGTAATCTTGAATATTATCTTCATAAAAAAAAATATATTCACGATCAAATAATAAAAATTTTATCCAAGCGGATCGCGTTTTGCAAACGTTCAAACTCGAGACATTATTTAACAATTCTCCACATTTGCTCAATGTTTGAAGCTAAGTTATAGTGCTCATCATCCATGCTTCTCTTTCAACGCCTCGACAGGCGCTCACTTCCCACAGACCCCAATAGAGCTCAAGCAGAGCTTGAGCTTCGCCAAAGGAACAGACTTAGTCATCATGTCTGCCGAGTTATCTACTGTAGCACTCTTTTTTACAATAATATTACCCTTAGCTAAGACATCCCGGATGAAGTGGTACCTGATGTTGATATGCTTCATTCGCTCGTGATAAACTGGATTATACGCCAAATATATCGCACTTTGATTATCACAATGTATATCCACACTTTTCTATTCTAACCCAAAGTCCAAGAACAAACTTCGTAACCATATCGCATCTTTCGCTACAAAGGTTAGTGCCATGTACTCTGCCTTAGTCGAAGACAAGGCAATGTGATCATGTAAGGATGCTTTCCAACTAACTACACCACCCGCTAGCGTAAATACGTACCCTTCTAAAGGCCTGCGATCATCCAAGTCACTAGCGTGATCCGAATCCACAAAACCAGTGGTCTCACTGCCATTGCTGTCTCTTCGATACACTATACCCACGCCTGTTGTCCCCTTCAAATATCTAAGGATCCACTTCACAGCTTCCCAATGAGCTTTACCAGGACACTTCATATAATGACTAACCACGCTCACAACTTGTGGAATATCAGGCCTAGCGCACACCATAGCATGCATAATACTACCCACAACACTAGAATAAGGAACACGGGACATATGCTCCTCCTCCTCCTTAGTATGCGGTGATAATTTATCTGAAAGTTTAAAGTGCTTTTGCTAAAGGTGTACTTACAGATTTTGCCGACTGCATATTAAAATGTGCCACAATCTTCTCAATATATTTCTTTTGAGATAGACATAAAACTCTTGTAGCCCTGTCACGCAAAATCTTCATACCCAATATTTTCTTTACAACACCTAAATCTTTCATCTCAAATTCAACATTTAACCGCCTCTTCAGCACATCAATATCAGACATATTTTTAGCTGCTATTAGCATATCATCAACATATAAAAGTAGATAAATCACATAAACATTCTCCAATCTCCTAAAGTAAACGCAGCTATCCATTTGACTTTTTGAATAGTCTTGACTAGCCCTGAAAGCATCAAAATGTTTATAGAACTCCCTAAGAGACTGTTTCAGCCCATACAAAGATTTCTTCAACAAGCAAACATGATCTTCCTTACCCGGAATAGCAAATCCCTCTAGCTACCTCATGTAAATCTGCTCCTCCAATTCACCGTGAAGAAACGCAGTTTTCACATCTAGCTACTTTAACTCGAATAGAAGTATGTCTTATTATAGGAGAGAACACCTCATTGTAGTCAATGCCCTCACATTGCGTATATCCCTTCGCCACAAGTCTTGCCTTGTACCTCGCTGCCTCGACACCAAGAATGCCCTCTTTCCGTTTAAAGACCCATTTACTTCCGACAATCTTCTAGCTCTTGGGTACTTTGACCAGCTCCCATGTCTGATTTCAATGGAGTGATTCCATCTCTTCACTCATAGCCCTTAGCTATTGCGACGACTCAGAACTAGCCATCACCTCAGAGTAAGACGAAGGCTCATCTGTCTCAACCTCATCACTTACAGTCAATGCATAAGCAATATTTGTATAACCATAACGTACCGGTGATTTAATTTTCCTTCTCTATCTATCTGCGACTATGGTGTGCTGCGGTTGTGCTAATTGTCCATTATCGCCAACTTCAGGAACTACGGCTTCATCTGCAGTCTCAACTTATGTTACCTTTGAGGTCTCCGGAGTCTCCACCCGAAGCTCCACCTCACTAATAACACCATGATCTGTCTTCTCTACTAGTTGTGTCTCAGAACTCCTCTGTTAAAGCATTGTAGTCTCATCGAAGATCACGTCTCTACTTATTAGAAAATCGGGTGATCTGGGATTAGTGCACCGTAGCCGGGTAGCCTTTCACCCCATGTGCATAACCCAGAAATATGCACTTCTTCGCCCTTGGCTCAAGCTTACCATCACTCGCATGAGCATACGCAGGACATCCGAATATATGTAATCCAAAGTAATCAACAGGTTTCCCCGACCATACTTCCTCAGGAGTCTTCCACTCGATAGCAGATGATGGAGATCAATTAACCAAGTAACATGCCATGTTCATTGCTTCGGCCCAAAATTCCTTGCCAAGTCCCAAATGCGAAAGCATGCATCGAGCTCGCTCAAGCAAAGTTCTATTTTTCTGTTCTGTCATGCCATTCTACTATGGTGTCCCAAGTACTGTGCGGTGTCTCATAATACCTTCTTTCTCGCAGAACTCGATAAAATCTTTACCACAGAACTCCATGCCATTATCGGTTCTCAAGCACTTGGTTTGTTTATCTGACTACTTCTCAATCAATACCTTAAATTTCTTGAATCGATCAAACACATTATATTTGTGCTTTAGAAAGTATACCTATACATTTCTCAAATAGTCGTCGATAAATGTCAGCATATATTGGGCACCTCCTTTCAAAGGAATTGAAGACGGGCCCTAGACGTCTAAATGAATATATTCAACTAGTCGTTTGGTCAAATGAACAGCTATAGTAAACTTAACTCAGTGCTGCTTCCCAAAGATGCAGTGCTCACATAAGTCCAGCTTACCTGTCTTTTGACCCTTCGACAACCCATTTTCACTCAGCATCGTCATATCTTCCTCGCTCATGTGCCCTAAACGCTTATGCCATAATTGAGTCAAGTTAGAGTTTGACTCGCCTCGATGAAACGTAGCTATTTCAATCATTGTCTCTCCCAATAGATGATAGAGAGTATTCACTTTCTTCCCCTTCATCACTATCATGGCACCTCAAGAGATCTTCAGTACTCCACCTTCAGTGGTGTACCTACACCCAATGTCATTGAGTGTCCCTAGAGAAATAAGGTTTTTCTTGAGCTCTGGTACATGCCTCACATCTATTAATGTGCGCACCACCCTATCGTGCATCCGAATCCGAATTGTCCTTATATCCATAGCCTTACAGACTGCGTTATTCCCCAAAAGAACTCTACCACCATATGCAGTCTGGTAAGTAGTAAATCAGTTCTTATGAGGCGTCATATGATAAGAACACCCTGAATCTAGCACCCATTCGTCTCCTGACGAAGTAGTAGTCACGCATAAAACAACTTCTACATCACTATTGCTCCCCTCAGCAACGTTTGCCAAACTGCTTGTAGCATTCTACCTATCACTTTTATTCCTCCGCTTTGGACAATCTCTCCTGATGTGCCCCTCCTCATGACACTCAAAGCACTTCACGCATCCCTTGGACTTTCTATGGCGTGATTTCGATCTACTTTTACCTCTGCTATTACTAGGCCCTCGATGTTATTCTCTACCCCGAATCATCAATGGTTGCGCTACTCCTTACGCCAGACTGTCATCTTGCAACTTTCTCTGCCACTCCTTAGAGAATAAAGAAGACTTCACCTCTTCTGAGGTAATTGTAATACACCCTTACAATAGTGAATCAGTAAAGTACTCCCATGACTCTAGTAAAGAGGCTAACAACATCATGCCCCGTTCTTCATCATCAAGTATCTTACCGACGTTCTTCAGATCCATCATGAGTTTATTAAATTCATCTAGGTGGGTTTTGATAGGCATACTTTTAGTATATCTAAATTGAAACATCTTCTTCAACATGTGCAAGCGATTGTTCAAACCTTTCTTCACATAGAGTGCTTGAAGTTTTTCTTTGCTCTTTCCAACCCCTAATAGAACCTCATCTGACAAATTCAACAGGATTGTACTCTTTGCTCTTTCCATTAGCTCTACCCTCTCTGAGGTTTTCATTATAATCGGCAACTCATCTTCACAATTCAATCCCTTGTCCAAACCTTGGGTTGTCAATAATGCCCGCATCTTGATGCTCTATAACCCAAAGTTGTTCCTTCCATTTGACTTCTCAATTTCAGATTTCCTCTCAAACATAATTGCAATAACAGAATTTCCAGATAATAATCAAACAAGCAAAAGCTTCAAATCACAATCAAGAAATCCAATCCCAAGTGCTCTGATACCAATTCTTGGAATATAATATGCGGAAACGACAAGATCTTACAATTTACATCAACGCAAAATCACCAGATAAATAAATGAGAAATAATAAGGACACCATAAATTTACGTGGTTTGGTCCGAATATCGATACCTACGTCGACGGGGAGAACCAGCAGCAAATAATCCACTATAATCAAAGAATCAGAGTTTACAATTGCTCATATACTTGAGTGTTTCCCACACCTAGATTTAAGCACAAACCCAAAGTGTTTATAAATAAACAACTTATTTGGACATAAACTCACGGCACAAAATCACCGCGCATTCAAGCTCAAAGTAAAATGCTCTATGTACGCTAAACTTAAGAACTCCAGCATTCATCTTTAGTCCGCGTACGTATGGCTTCATGTTCCTTTTTGAGGCTTCGCATGGCTTCTTTATGGATGTCTTTCTCTTGCAGCTTCAGAAAACTCGCAGCTCCTCTCTCAGGCGACGTGAACGTGCAGAGCGCTTTACTTTCTTTCTTCTGTAGCTTTTATATCGTGTGTGCAAGACTTTGACTTTGGGCCTCTCGTAGATAACCTCTTTCGGCTTCTGCAGGCTTCTGCAGATAGAGAAGAAACTTTGCTCCCTTTCTTATTCTATTTTATTTCCTCTTTTTTAATCCTTCATGGAGTCCAACGAATCTCCTTCTATTAATTGAAGACATCCAAGACCCAAAGAGAATTTTGAATTTCTTTTCTTGTGTATCATCTTGAATATTATCTTCATCAGAAAAAATATCTTTACAATCAAATAATAAAAATTTTATCCAAGTGAATCGCATTTTGCAAATGTTCAAACTTGAGATATAATTTAACAAGGAGGGTGCTTCCTCACGAGTCTTGGAGGATACTAGAGTGTCGGTAGGCATGTTTGGTTGGGGCCAATTTGTTGGTTGAGCATATTGGGATGTGTCTAGTTTAAGGGATAAGGACAAAGGCCCTTGATCATAGGGGTCTTGAGAGAGAGGGTTCCCCATTGGGCATAGGATGCTTAAACATAGGATTCTTGGGATGACTGTGCAGGATCATTTGTGTTTGCCATTTCTTGCTCTTGTGATGGAGGTGTCCTTGTTTGGTCCTTCTATGTTTTTTTTTTTTTTTAAAACAAAAAGCAGTCTTTTTTAATCGAATATTATGTGGCTAGCTTGAAGAGTTTTCACCATTTTTCTAAGAATTGATCGAGCAATTTGGTACTCCATTCAACCTTTCCCATTTCATATGATGAAATATTTGTCATTCACTAATTTTATATTTATGAATTTAAAAAAATCACACTTTTTCCTTAACTTAATTGTTACAAGTTCAACTTTCACCTTTAATCAACCCCATTAAATTCTTCTAAAAAAATGTAATTGTCAATGAATGTGCCATGAAAGGCGGTCCATCTTGATAAAGATTTTCAAAATATTCTTTTAATTTTTTTATTAGTTTTGAGTTAAAAAATTCATATCACTAGCTACATTGGTAATCGAACACTTTATATACGTGAAATGGACTTATAGAATCCAATAATTTCAAATGCAAAGGATCTACAGATATAATATGCATGGCATAGTTTTTAATTGATATTTGTATGTCATGCGGAGAAAACTGCCGGTAAGGTGAGATAAGATAAAAATAAGAAAAAAATTCGACCAAAAAAGAGATAAGGTAAAAAAAATAAAAAAAATCAATTCATTTTCAACAAAGAAAGCAAATAACTAATTACCATGTGATGAGTGCGGTGACATATAGAAAAGATTTCGTATTTTCTTTTCTCCAAATTTCCAAATTTATTCCAATTTTTCTCTAGTTTACGTCCATAATGGGTAGATTTACTACAAAGCGAAGGTCGTCAATTTCTTCCATGTGGATATTGCTAGTAAGATTTATGTTTGACATGTTGACCAGGAGAATTTACAATAAACAATCGATGACAAGTAATTGAACATTCATGTTTCAGATAATTCATCCATTAAATAAATCAGAATCCGTTTGAAAAAAATACATCAAGAAAATTGTCCAAAAAATCCTAAACATCCTAAATCTTTTAATTTTGCCAATAAAATACTAAACATTTTCACGTTATGCCAATTGAGTCCATCTAGTTAATTTTGGTCAGAAATCACTAATGTGGACACTAACCAACCTAAGTGGCATAGTTGAGCTTACGTTGACAATTTTATTTTTATTTTTATTTTTATTTTTATTTTTATTTTTATTTTTATTTATTTTTCAATTTTCTTTTCTTTTCTTCTTTTTCAACTTTGGCAAGCAAAAGTTGCTGGCCTTGAGCAAGGGCCGAATGCCTTCGTCTAGATCTAGGCAAGGCAGCCTCACCTATGGCCACAATGGTCTGGGCTAGGGCCGCAAAGCCCTCACCGATTGCGAGATTGAGTCATAGCCCTCACCGACTAGAGTTGTAAAAGAAAGAACAAAAAAAGAAAAATAAAATAATTATAAAAAATAAAAATAAAATATTATTAAAAATTGTCACATCAATGGGCATGCCACATAGAACAATCGGCGTTCACTTCAGCTATTTTCAATAGAAATTGGCTAGAGAGAGGCAATTGGTAAAATGTGAAAATATTTATGACTCCTTTAGCTAGATCCAATGAGGGGACCCTTGCCAACCTTGCTTGGACAAGGCCCCCGCTAGCGCCAAAGGTTGGTGAGGGGACCTTGCAGCAAGGGCGGCCTCACCTAGATGGCAAGGGGCCTCATCCAGGTGAGGTCGGCCCTCGCCACCTCTGACACTAGTGAGGGGCCTTGTCTAGGCAAGGTCGATCGTCGCTAGAGGCCAACAAGGGCTTCTCAGTGCTCATCGGCCCTCACTGGCCTTTGGCGAAGGTTGGGCGAGGGTTCGCTCGCCGAATCTAGCAAGGGGGCCTCGACAAGCCCTCGTCAACCCTCACCTTTGCCGGCAGCCGGTGATCACCATTGGCCGGAGGTGGGTGGAGGAAGATGAGGAAGAAAGAAAAAAATAAAGAGAAAAAAGAAATGAAGGAAGGAAAAAAAGAAAAAAAAAAAAAGGAAAAGAAAAAGGAAAATATTAATAAAAAATTTGAACAAATAATTAAAAATTATATAAAAATATCTACATCAAGCATTGATCATGTCATGTAAAATGATCGGCGTTCATGTTAATAATTTTCAGCATAAATTAGCTTAGTAGACTGAAGTGGTATCAATGTGAAAATGTTTAAGACTAAATTGATACAAATGTAATAGGTTTAAAAAAAAATTTGTACTTTTCCCTATATGTAAAATATCTCAATGATTCAAATTTTTTGGATAAATTGAATAATATATATAGCTTTGTATCTATTTTACGAGGTTTCCGTGCACATACGGACTTAATTATAGATTTCCTCCAAAGTAAATGAGTATTATGAGTAATTTGATTACAAGGTAGCATCTCAATCACACATGAAATATGGGCACAGAATGTAATAAGGTAGGCATTAATACAAGGTAAAAATGAAAAACTGATTTTGTTAAAAAAAACATCTTAAGGGCAATTAATCAAATAAGGATTTTTCTTGGGATATTAATAATCGATGCTTTGAAATATAAATATTTCCTCATTATCTATGTCTATCAATTACCTCATCAACAAGACCCTTTAATCTTCCTTGTGGATTCTAGTTCTCGGTAAAGAAGATGTCCTGCTCATTTAGTCGTATTAATTTTATGCACCAAGAGTGTGAAGGGAAAACTGTGGCACCCCCGAAAAGGGCCCCCAATCCGTTGGGGTCGCCATAGTTCGCTTACCTTTCTCTTACTTGACCTGAAGGTCTATCAATCCTGGGGGTTTTTATCTTTTAGATCGGTCCTTGCGCAGTATATAAATATATAGCGGAAGCAAAAATTAGCATATCCCTATCCCAAAATTAGAAACGATGCACACCTACTAGACATTTTTATAAGTCAAGCCGAACACTTTTATTTACATAGATTTGATAGACATCATCAGTCGGTACACCAAAAGTTGCCATGGTTTTCTATACCCGGCTACATACCAAAAGATAACCGACTCCCTTTTTCTTTTCTTTCCAAACAGTCATATACATAAGTCTATCGGTCAATGTCGGCGGTCCAAAAATGCTTCATTTGCTAACCATCACTCTCGGTCACACCCAGCCCGGTCCGTCAGCTGGCGGTGGCGGCAACATCCCCAGCATGATCCCATCACGACGGACGTGCACTGACAGAAACTCCTGAATCACTGGGCCGTCAGGTGAACCAATGTCATACAAGACTAGAACCCGCACTCGAATAAAAACCAACCCTCGTATCTCAGGATGAGGGTGCTCCGAACATTCACACTCAACGTCAACCAGAACACCGTAAAATGTGCCGGAGGTGACTGGTAGCAGAGACATATCTTCTAATCTGAAATGTTAGTCCCCAAACGGGGTGAGTACAGTCACTCAGCAGTAAAAGATTCATCAAACTATATCAATCATTACTATCAATATCTAGATTCATGCAAGATAGACAAGAACAGGTAATCAAGGGATAAATATGCATCAAAATCATGAAATTCTTTAATGCAATGGCAAGTGCAATTTCAAAAGAATCAAAATGCATCATGTCCAGTTACACAAGTCCCGATCATAGGGCCAAACTGTAATGACACATCCCATTCTATGCCATACAATTTAGTCCTATAACCAGACCACACACACACTTAGTAGAATCATCCGTTTTATCATTCAAAAGGTTTCATCCCCCAGAGGACCAACGTTTGCATCCTTCTGGGATTTCGCACCCAATCCTGGCGTCGCGAAAGCCTTCGGCATTCAGCCACTCTGGGCCACCGGGCATCCAGAGCGTGTCTCGTCACACCTCTAGGCATCTCACACCCCACCTGGCATCACGAGGAACCTCCGAGACTCACCATGAGAATGGTTACCTCGGCCCTCCGGATTTACATACCGACTAGCATACAACCGGGCATCCCGAAGCTCCCGGGGAAAAACCTCCGGCATTCAGCCACTAGGGCCACCGGGCATCCACAAGGCATCGACTCATTCGATCCTTTGGGCCTCCCAACTCTTGGGGCATCGTTGACCCGAGGGTCCAACGGTATCAATTAACATCTTAATTTCCAAAAACACTTTTAAATGCAATGACAGGATGTCCCATGAATCTTCATCAAATCTCAATATCGCATAATATGCTGAATGCCAGTATCATCATGTCAAATAACAATTCAAGATGTATTCACCTTTGGGACAATTTGAGCAACTTCGGAACAAAACAGCTCAAACATCACAATGCACAGTTTTGTAATAATTTCGGAATAATCCCTAAATGAACTCAGAAAATTCTGAAATTTTGACATGTTATAAATAAGATCTAAAGGAAAAAGTTTCATGAAGAGCACTAAGTCGGATTCATTTTATATCAAGAGCAGAAATTGCTATATTCCTTACTAACCATCTGAAATAGCTTCCAGATTTAATATTTACAAAGAAAATAATTTTACTGACCAAACCTTGATAATTTATTCTCAAATTTTGATATGTTATTCCTAAATATATGCCCTACAACTTTCATTAAGGGTTTGAAGTCCAATTCTGGCTAGATAATTACAGAAAATTCACGAAATCACCAAAGGTCACGCTGTTTTTCTATGAAACAGGTTACAAGTTTAAAGAGAACTACTTCTACTCATTTAAAATCCAGCATCCAACGTCCACAACCCAATATTTACAAGTTTATTGCACTACATTACAGCTACTTCACTTCAAAAATCCACTATGGGTAGACCCTTCAATTCTTATTTCAGCCAACAACCGAAATCCACATAGAACAAACTCTGTTCTTACTCAATCTCTTAGTCCAACTTCATCTCAATCATCCAAAAATCAACATGCAGTTTCCATTTCTGCATTTTCTCACATCTACCAGCATTTCACCACATAATCACAGCATGCAAAGACATAGATCAATGAACTTTCACTTGCCTCTAGCTCTTTTACTCGATTGCAAGCAAAACAGGGGCTCGGGGGTCTCAGGCTCGGCTCAACGGCGGCGAAGACCGGCGGCGTCGACGGCGGTAGCTCGATCACGGCAGAAGGCGGTCTCTTCTTCCCCTTCGCTGTTCACCCGCTGACTGCTCACTCCCGCTCGAACTTTCTCTCTCTCTTTCACTCACTCGCCCGCTCACTCTCGATTTCTCTCTCTCTCTTCCTTCTCGACTAATCTGCCCATTTGTCCCTCAATTAATTAATTTACAAATTCTTTGCATGCAGAATAATTTCCAGTGGCTGCTTGGTCGAGAGACACCTGGGGAGGACGTGTCTTCTGCTTGCCCTTCCTTGAATTTTGCTGGCCGTCCACGCGGAAGCAACGTGGCTGTCGCTGGCAGTAATTCGGTCAACAATCTCCATTAGCTGCTGACTCCATAATGTCGGTAATTAGAAGAGAGCTTGGGTTTACTTGGGCCGAGATAATCCCACGCATGTAGTCCCCAAATAATTCAATATTTCCTCCTTACTTGACTAACTTCAAAAAGAAACGTGACTAAGATTAGTATCGAAAGACTTCTCTTGTTGCGTGATTGGTCGGTTCATGAGATAAAAATAACGTGGCCCTTGGTGAGATTGTTCGAATGGCCATTCAAAGACGAAGTTCTTTTTCTCCAAAAGTAAATATTTCGGGATGTCGAGTGATGATGAAACTAGGCCAAATGTGGTACCGACAATACTCCCCTCGATTACTCATGGCCGTTGCATAATTGAGGGTCGTTGAAATTTTTGGATGCCACAAAAACCGTCACAAAAGTTCTAATTATGTTGCAATTATGCCAATTTAGTCCTAAACTTTTCAATGACATCAATTTAGTCATAAACCTTTTGAACAAGTGCTAATTCAGTCCTTCCAACTAACTTTGACTGGATATTGATAACTTGGACGTTGATCGGCCGACCTATGTAGCACGGCATGCAAGTTGGCCAGCATTGAGGAGAACATGTATATTTTAATAATTTTATCTTTTATCTTTTTTTCTCTCTTTTTTTCCTGTTTTTTATTCTCTCTTTTTTTCTTTTTCGTCCTCTTTCCAATGGCTAGCATAGGTGAGCATCGGCCTTGCCAAGGAGAGGGCGAGCCCCGGCAAGGCCATTCCCACTAGATTTGGCAAAGCTAGGCATTGTTTGGGTGAGGGCTGCCTTGCAGGGCATAACTTGGGTGAGGGTTGTTCTCGTCGGGTCTCACCCTTGCCTAGGCAATGCCCAGCAAAGCCAATATAGCAAGGTCTTTCACCCAACATCGATTTCTTTGTGATAGCATTCCATGAAAGCATTGGAGTGATCCCCTACTTGAAGAGGTGACTCGACTTTCTCATAAACCTTTCTAATAGGAAGACCAAGAGCCTCACTATTGAAGAAAGGAAGAAGTTCAAGAAGGCTTTGAACAAAATCCGAATCTTTGTTGCCTGTCATCCTTGCTAGATCTGGAGAGGGCCGCCTCATCGACACCCTTGCCTTGACGAGACCGATGCTCATGTGTACCGACATAGGGCCACCCTCACTCAGGCAAGGCCAGCCCTCCCTAACCACCAAAAGACGATGAAAAAAGAGAGGAAAATAAATAAATAAATAAATATTATTAAAAAGTGTCAACATTAGTGCTAATCAGCCACAGCAACAATACTTTGCCAAAATTAGCCAAAATGACTTAACTAGCACTTCTTCAAAAGGTTTAGGACTAAATTGAGACCATTAAAAAGTTTATGATTAAATTGATACTAACGCAATAGGTTTAAGACATTTTTTTTATACTTTTCCCAAGTATGATAGCATATGCATATAATGATGTAGTTAATTTCTTCGTCGAAAATAAAGTACTTTTTCTTGTCTCTTCTTAGAATTAGAGGAAGCTCTTAACTACAGGAATCAATAACCGACACTTATAATAGTACTTAGATATATTAGGGAAATTTTAACTTTTATCATCTAATGTCTTATTTAATCAAGTCCCCTAGCCTATTTTCGTTGATTACTATTATACTCTGATGAAATTTCCCATCAAAATTCTAAATGTAACCTCGAGCTAAGGTTTTGTTAAAATCTCTCAACTTAACTCGAAAAATTATCCAATCAGTCCTAAATATATAATACATATATCAATCAGTCATAAAATTTTCAATTTTGTCAATTTTATCTTAAATATTTATGTGAAATTCCAATATAATCATTCCGGTCAATTTTCATTAAGAATTGCTGAAGTGACATTTCATTCATCACCAATTGTCTTACATGAAACACTATCATGTAGGCGATTTTCAACAAAAATTAATCGAAAGAGCTACATTAAAATTCCACACAAAGATATATGACTTGATTAACAAAATTGAAAAGTTTATAATTAAATTGGACAATTTCCCCTCCCTTAACTCCCTATACTAATAAAAATTCTACATCCGCCAAATTAGACCAACTAACAATCAAATGCTAGATGTCTAATTATCAATAGTTATCCGACTTCATTTGTATAACTAATCAAGATGATGAAATAAGATAGAGTAAGGTGCAAGCGTTTGTTTGAGGTCACACACGAGATCGAGTAATCAGGGAATAGAATCGAACTTTTTTTGAGCCAGTTCACTTAGATAATGAGTTTTTAATGTGAGGTCAAACTAAGGCCGAAAAGCAATGACAAACAGAACAGTTCTCTTGAAGCCGGACGAAAGAAAAGAGGTGGGCGGATCTTGCCCTAGTACAGGCGTGAGGACGGACCTCACGTCGTGGTCCGGAGAATAAGAATATTCTCCGACATCATCGAAACCATGTTCTCGTTAGGGTTTTTCCTTTCCTGGGGTCGTTGTTTAGCGCGTCATCAGCTCCCCGTTGTCGTTTTGCTGTTTGAATTTAAAGACGGTACGAACTGAAAACGACCTTTTGTCCTCATGTCACCATGTGGTCGAGAGCTATCACATGCACCCTCCATGTGAGCTCCATGTTCTGGCATCCCCTTTTTCATGGCTTTATACGTCAGCGAGAGAACCTCGAAGCAGGGATGAGTCAACCAACATAGAGAGTAGAGAGAGAGAGAGAGAGAAGAAGGGGTTTGGGGGGGGGTTTTACATTTCACGTGTAATTACAAAGTTCGGGGAGGCGAATACCATCGTCGCAACCACTTAATTTGTCAAGAAAAACATGGAGTTAGGATATTAAAGTTACTAGCGTATTAACGTAAAAAGGAAAAGTAGGATGAGGAATAAACATTTCGCTCATGATTTATTATACAACAGCGAATACAATTATAACAAATATATTATTATAATTCCCGAGAATGCCATCAATAGGTGAATCATAAAATAATGTTGCGTAATCATTACTAATCATAAGTTGAATAAAGAACCCAATATAACTAACTATCTTCGTTATATTTCCATGTCCCCAATACAAACTTTTACACCAAGTCTAGTTGATGCAAAAATGAAATTTCACCAGTGAGGATGACTTTTAAACATGTATAAAAATGGGATGGATACTAAATTTGAAAAATGTTCACTCATCAATTAATTCATATTGTTCATTGGATTTTTAAGCATGTTTCATGAGAAACCAAGCTTCGAATTCGAAATTACGAGTCATGTATCACTATAAAATTATCAAAGATGAAGTATATTCCTTAGAAAAATAAAAAATAAATGCAAAAAAGTATGTGAAAGTTTGGTAGGGGCATGCCCATGTAGCTTAATCTAACAAATGCTTAAGACACAATCTAGTTAGAGTTTCGGTTTCGGCTGTGACTCAAATTTGTGAAATCTTGTGGAATAGAGATGATACTTTGATCACTAAGCTACCATGCTAGGTGCACACCAGTCACATTTTTGTTTTAACATACATATGCTGGAATTGCTTTTATTGCTTTGAAATGTGGTCTCTCGGTCGCAGCCAATTGTTAACAACCTGTGCCATCAAGCTAGACTAGAGAAACAATGAAACCGTTTATGTAGGGCTTTTAGTGCTTTAATCAATGTCATGAAAAAATATTTAAGGAGTGTTGCATACCACGTTTTTACCTAATTGGATGCAGAATCAGAATTAGGTGACATGATGTAGTTATTAGTTGTACTCTGTGTCTCCTAATGATATGATGTGCCAGGTCCATAGTTAATCACATGTGATGACTGCTCAACGGATGGATTTTTCAGCCGAGCTCCTTTTTATTGTGAGTGCGCGTTCCACTCAAAATTACTATGCAATCGATTTTTCGACAATTTTTCATTTAACGATGTGCTGATTCAAGATATATTGAGATCGTGCCACATTATCTTCATTTCCAAAACATAGGTTACTCTCCATAGTTTACAATTCATAGCGATGTTAGGATCTCGGAGTCGTAAATTGTGTCAAGAATACCACAAAATATTGTCAATTTATAGATATTGTCACTATATATATAATTGGGCTAACCATCTCTTTGTAATTTTTATTTGGACCCTCATCAATAATCAAGTCCGTTCATAAATCCTAAAAATGTCAATTGGACAATCTGTGCAGGCCTAACAAGCTGCCTTGAAAGCTCCCAGACAATTCCATCCGTGGACTCAATTTCACTCCTGACTCGGCTAATTTAGCCACTATAGCCCAATGATTATTTGCGTTTGTCTTTTCCTAGAATGACATGAGGAGTTTGCACAATAGGTTTTCATGGATCGGTTTGGAGACATTCTCGATCCACGCCGAACTTATCGGTTCGAAAAAACTCTCAACATGAACCCATAACAGATCAATCAAATCACGTTTCAAACCAAACCAACAACTTTGATCTGGTTTAATTTCAAACCATTAATATCAAGTTGGCACAAGTAAAATTACAAGTCTTATTTAACAAATTAGTCCAGTCATCAATAGCTTAAAAGGCAACATAAAAACCATAACCATTAAAAAAAAAAATCCGGTACAAAATTATTGATAACAACATTGCTTAATTTTTTAACAAAATAGGAAGAGAAGCATATCTCGATATATAAATGAGAAAACAAACATTCATGATCCTTGATGAAGCACTTCAATATGCTTTTAGCATCAAAAGGGAGAAAAGGATTATAGTTAATACGAATTACATGGTTTGGTTCGTCTCCATTAATTTTTTAACCATAAAAAAGAAACCATACTGACACACTAATGAGAAAAAATATTCCAAATCAAGAAACCAATAGACTGAACTTATTGGTTCAGTTTGATTTATTGGGTAAAAACACGGGTTTAGGTGCACTGGGTGCTAGACTTGAAGCGTTAATTGAGATGCTCATAGTCTAATTCAACCGTACATCACATAAGGCTCATGTGAGATTTCTAAATTCAAAAGATTATAACTGTGGGAACATACATTGCGTTCATTTTGTGATGTTTCAATTTGAATTTTTGGTTTTATTTGTTATGTCTTTCACCGTCCTCTGATAACGTCTTTGATCGGGTTACAAAATATGAACGATTCCATCAGGAAACTGTTGAAAGAAGACAATATTCCTTTTCCTTTTCCTTTTAAAAGGACAAAAGCTTTAGCATGATCTATACATTGTAAAGCACGATTATTAACTATTTATGTCCGTTTGTATAAGGTAATGGATTGGCTCTTTTCCCCTAAAATATTTTATTTGACAAATTTTATGTGGAACATCTTTCATCTAAATATTCAAAAGATGCTGCGACAATCGTGCACCAATCGAAATTTCAAAATGACCAAAGCTGAACACTAAGTTCCGTTTAAATGTCCAAAAAAAACACAGAGAGGAAAAATGGTGCCATTCATAAAACTATTTAAGTTTTTAAAAATAACTTACTGAAAAAGGAAAACTGACAAAAGAATTGGGCAACTTGCTGGGATACCAATTGATTAGAGATGGTGGATTGTTGTCGTAAGAAACTTAAAACTTCTTGGCAAAAATGTTTGCAAATACGCTTGTGTGGAAATAGAGCTTTTAAACAATTAGTAAAAGAGTTAAAGAGATAGAAGATATTGCAAACAAATTGTGGTTAGGCCATTTACTTTGGCATATATCCACTCTCCATGCTAACAATCATAAAGTTGGAATCACTAGTAATCTCACAAATGTTATAGTTCGTAAGGAGTGCTGCTTCTAGATGTAGTTTAGTAGATAGCTCCATACGTACGAGCACCTCTCATACCATAGAACATTTTTTTTTTTCTCTAATTACAAACTGAAGCAACCGTTACAGAAAATACAATTAGAAATATACTGCTTCTACGAACAAGAACAAAATAAAGACGAATACTTGGAGCATTAGAATGAATTTTGTTCATCCCCCTATTGCTTCCCTTGCATTGAGTTTCTAGCCATTAGACCTCAAACGACCGTCTGCTATCTGCAAGAACCTACAAAAATAAAAACGTCTCCCTGCTGTTTGGCAGTGGCAGTTCCCAAACGAAGTCAATTCTGCTTCTGCACGATCTGCCATCTCTGTTGCTTCTAATCTTCTCCAGTCCACTTTCTGCGAATTCTTGATCCTGAAAGTAATTGCTAGGCATCAATTTGAAGTCGAATCAAATTGGAAAGAAGTCTAGGTCCTCTTATCCAGGTACGTAAACACATCACAGTCTTCCATAGCAGAGATGCTTTTGCTCACTATCCCCCCAACCTATTCACGCTTCACGATGAAACGTGCTATTCATATTCTACTAGCTAATCCTTCTAACCGTATAGACATCTCCTGATTCTACTCAGTTGTTAACCTTCTATTGGTTCATCTAAGCTTCAGTGATATCTTCTTTTTACTTGTTCACCATCTCCTCATGTCCATCCAACTTTAAATACCTTCTATGTCCACTTGTTCATCCACAAAAGAGTTGGAGCTCTGCCAACCTTTGGACGATCTCATCACTACTCTATCTCCATATTGACTTGTGCATTGACTAGTTGATTCTATAAAACCATGCATGAGTTAGTAGTGTTTTAATTGTTTTGTTATATTTAAAACAATATAAGAGATTTGCTTAACAAAACAAACTATCGTGCAAAATGGAGGCATCCAATCCACCGAAGTAAGAGCGGGAAACATGATCATATTAATTTCAAGATATACAAAAAAATATATATTCTACTTCTGATGCTACTATTGTCAATTTGGTCGTGTTGTAAACTCCGAAAACGTCCATCTTGAAATTATGTTCACACAGATGAGGAAATGGCACAAAATTCACAGGATAGAATCGACATTACTTATAAACCAGAACCGCCAAAATCAATTGGATGCGATAACACATATGATGGTCAAGTTGCATAGTGCCCATTTCAATTCTTTGATACTAATAGAAAAATTTCAACCTAAAAATTCTTGAAACACAAAATGAATCAGGGCATGAAACACAACGATCATCACACTATGAGTAATGAAAATGCCACATCAATTCTGTGAAAAAATGTAGATTCCAGAACACCCTTTTGATTCACATATTCTAATTGCACACTTTTATGTCAAATTTCCTCACCAAATAGGTCAAATTATTGCATGAAGCTCACAGAATATCACCATAATGACATGGAAAACATTAACCTCAGATCAATTTCGAATTTGCACAACTTTGAAACATCATATTCCACCACTTATAAGCCATCAACTCTAGACACAGTTCATAGATTTCCTTCTAGATTAAGCATCGACTAGGATTCTGAATGTACATGCATATACTTTGATACCACAAGTTGAAAAATCATTGATCCAATACTCTTAAATAGTATTTAGAGTACTTAGATAAGAATCCACAATACATACCTTATCTAACTGATCATCGTCATTGTATTGGCCAGCATGGAGAAAACTGCACAAATTGGAGACTCAGTCTTCCTCAACTTCTCCTTTCTAGATGGTATCAATAGATAAACTGATGTGTTTCAATAAACGGATAGCAGAGAGAGCCTAGCCTATTTATAGTATACATTCTGTTAGGCCTATAAATCATACTTCCTTAAAAGTACTGGCATGCACCTATCGTCCATCTATTTGAGTATCCAAATTGGTCTCATATGTTTTATTTACTTTATAACAGCCCTTTTTTCACAAACTAAATTATCATGAAAGTTTCTCTTAGGATTTGGAGAGATCGGAAAAACAAGGTTTATGAATTTAAAGATTGAAATTGATCACCCCATAAAAAGAGGGGGAAATCATTTGAGCAGAGAAAATCCTATAACCACAAAGACTCTCCTGGAAGTAAAAAGCGTCATGCCCCTCTATCATGTCGAAAAGCCAACAAAGAATAGACAAATATACAGACCTCAGGTGGTTGGGGCAGTCAAACTCCTCTGCAAAAGCTAAGGGACACAAATCAAACATCACACGCATTGCAATAAAATGGTCACAAATAACGAAGTTCCACATGGGATATCATCATATGGGTCATGGCCACGAGCGTCGCTCTCAACCCAAACATGAAGTACAAACAGAAATAAAGTAGTACAGCAACTAAAAGATTAAGTTCTGTCGAAGCAGCAAAATCAAGAAAATGCTTCTTTTTGGGTTAATATGTGTTATAAGTGGGATTTAAAAGAGACGTTCATACATGATATGAGAGATGTAAGTAGTATTTATCAGTTCAAGAACCAACTTTTACCTCCATGGATAATCTCCTGATGCTTGCTGCTACTCCATCATGGTCTGTGAACGGGCGTTTTTACTTGCCCGGCCTTTGAAGTTTGAATTTTTGTGAAGATTAGCCAAATATTGCCGCTGCAGCATCATCAAGATTCCCAATTCATCAAAGAGGCTTTTACTTGAGAGGGGAGTGAGAAAGTGCCTTGTAAAAGGGCCATTAATGCCCCAATCTTAACCCCACTAATTACCTCTCCTAAAAAGAGCAAAAGAAAGGAGAGATCTGTGAATCTTGATGATGATGCAGCAGCAAACAGTGACTGTTGCTTGAGTTGGGCCACCGATCAATCCATGCAAAAGAGAAAAACCAAAAGGCGGAAAGAAAGAATGGAACTCGAGGCAATAACCCTAACCCTAACCGAAACTCCCCTCTCCCCCATTCCATGAGGATAAGAGCAAAGTGAAATAAAGGACAGGAATTTTTCTTTTAAATAAAATACTTGTTTGTCTAGATATTTGAGAAAAGAAAAAGAAAGACCCACCAGGGAAGAGGGCGAAAAGAAGTTCACTGCTGATTTGTCTTTTACTTGCACTCCCTGAATGAAAAACGTCACAAGTTCACGGAGAGAAACCACCACCTTCGCGTTCATTTTTAGTGTAAAAAAAAAAAAAAAAAAAAGAGAGAGGAAGAGGGCAACTAAATATAACACACACATACACACAGCCAGCGAGCGAGCGAGCCACAGAGAGAGAGAGAGAGAGAGGGGGGTTGTTCTGAGAACTGTGGTTGTGTGAGAATACCTCGAAGGGTTCAATTTATAGAAACAAAAACAAGGGTTTAAGTTGAGAAACGAACGGGATATGGGGAGATTCAGCTGTTGCGCAGAGAGAGAGAGAGAGAGAGAGAGAGAGAGAGTACCCACAACAGTTACACATCGTAATCCAAGGCACCAAATTTTGCAACAGCTTTTAACTCAAACTGATTTCTCGCAGGACGAGAATGGGGGAATAATCTTTCTCTCCTTTTTTCTTTCCTCTGAGCAAGAAAGTGAAAACCTAACCAGTAATGGTGGCATTTTAGGTTATTTGGTTGGAGGAAGATGTTGCGTCCGGAACAAGCATTGATGGGGCTTCGTCGGTCCCTCCATATAGCTTAGCTGTCTCAGAGTTGATCATGTCATAGCTATGGTTGCTTGTGTTGATCCCTCAATTTCCATTTTTGGCGCCCCTTTGAACTGCACCCGAGTTCAGTGCCTTTTACGGGTCATGTCTATGTTTCAGAATGTGATCTAATTAAGGTAGTGTGGTAATAAATGAAATCTTGACGAGGAGCTCTTCTCAATTAACTTTTCTCATACTTTCTGATGTAAAAGTGTCAATTGAATTGCTGGTGAACCAATGTGATGATGATTGCCAATCTACTTTAAATCAAAATGGATAGTGAATGTGAAAATTTGCTCGTCTAACGTGGAAAAAAAAACATAGAGAACCTCTTCTAATTAATAAAATCCTAAATTGTCCATCTTGTTACATATAGGTTTGATAAAGGCCAAAAGGTGAAGCTGAACAAATGTTGTGTCTTTAGCAGCTTTGAAGGGGTGTTTCCAACGGAGTTTATCCCTCTCGTTTCACCAATCAAATGATCTCCGACTCTCAATATTAGTTCACTCTCTCCTCAGACCAATCCTCTGAAGCATGTCGCTCCTCTGACCAATCAAGTAGTCATCTCTCTAATATCTCTCTCCTCTGACAATCAAATAACAACATTTTTATTTCTCTGTTAGCCAAAACCTTTAAGCAATGAGAGAGCCTCTATCGATTACCCAAATGGCCTTTTCTCTTAAAGTTCGTTGCAAAATAACAAAATAATAAATTTAAGAATCGCCATCTATCGTTCATATAAGAATAGTATAGATAATCTAATATAATCAAGAGATTAGATAGACATATCTTATTTTAAAATGCAGATTTTAATGTTCGTGTTTTCTAACAGCGTGTTTTTAAAATTGACTATTATAATTACTAATAAAATTGAAACATTGAAGTAAAATACGAGGGGACCCATCGCGATTAGTGCGAATTCCTCCTGCGATTATAAAAAATAAAGTAAGAAACATCTTGTCTAATATGGGAGTCCCACTTTATAAAAATGAATGGGTAGTTCCCCCATAGGGATGCTTCCGACTTTGCTTTATTACCCAATATATTCATCTTTTGGACCAATCAAATAGCATTCTCTATAATATCTCTCTCCTCTTAACAATCTCTCTTTAATATCTCTTCATTCTAACTAATCAAATAAGTTTTTCTCTAATATCTCTCTACTCAAACCAATCAAATAACCTTCTCTCTTTTGCTGTTAACTAAAATATCTCTTTCCTTTTACTGATTAACCCTTCTAATATGGAAGGGGGAGGTGGGGGATTCGAATCTCCACCTTTTCGGGGGGTTGGTGTGGGGACAATTTGGTTTCAAGTATGGGTTTCGACTCCCACGCCCTGCAATGAGGCAAGACAAAAGTTTGAGAGTGGGAGTTAGAGTAAAAGTAGAATAAGACCGACAAAAAAAAAAAAATCCTTTATCTATTAAGGACCGACAAAAAAAAAAAAAACCTTTATCTATTAACCAAATAGCATTCTCTCTTAAAGTAGATTGTAAAATAATAAATACTAAATTTAAAAATCGCCATCTATTTTTTTAAAAATAAAAACAGTAGAAATAATCAAAGGAATATATTAATAAATAATTAAATTGAATTATCTTATTTTAAAAGCATATTTTAATCCTCATGTTGTCTTACAACTGTTTTTAAGTTGACTATCATAATTACAAACAAATTGAAACATGGAAATTAAATCTTAGTAGTTACCCGCCAGCATGGATTCCCCTCACAATTATAGAATAGTAGAGGTAATTTGATGAACTTATGAAAACGAGAGTAAATTGACATATCTCATTGTAATTTCACTTTTTAGTATTTATGCTGTCTTACAAAATGTCTTAACTTGACATTTATAAATACACATGAAATTGAAACATTGAATATGATTTCAATATTCATACTATTTTTACGCATCAAAGTATGTTGAATACATTTTGTGAGGTTCACATAGCTAATGGGTTGGTCAGTCGCGATCTATTCACAAGAAGAAAAGGCACGCAATATAATATTTTTGCGTTCCAACCTGAAATTACCTTTGTTTTTTTTTTTTTTTATGGTCTAATCAGAGACTGATTAGTACGTAACCATATGGTGAAACATGAAATTAACCAAATAAATGATACCGCAGACCATGTCACCTCAATATTATTATCGCCATTTGCTAGTTAGTATCTACCGGTGTGAACTGAATAATATCTTATATAGTATTCTTGAATCAGATAAAGTATTGCAAAGTCTAAGCCCATTTTATATTTGGAATCGCTTAAAGGTCCCAAGAGCGTGATACATCTAGGGAATAAACTATCCTTAAAAGACGAAACCTTGTAATTTCATTCTAAAAGAAACCTTGAATATATGAGTTTCATAAGAGTAATTTAGAAAAATTCATTAGCATTGAGAAAACCATGGGTTCAATGATTATCTTATAAGACATATTAAGCCATTTCTAAGTTTGCTAAAGGGCAATCTAACGTATAATTTAATTGTCTTAGTTTGGACAAACATGTAAAGGAAATTCATCATCGCTTTCATTCAACTTTGAAATCCAAACCCACATAACAATAACAGCACAAAAGATCACCACCAGGATAGTTCCACTAAGAAAATCTCGACCACATACATCAAAAGATAACATAGAACATCGCGTGATCTAACAAGTTATGAACTAGCTTCATATCCAAGTTGTATTGGTTTTGGCTTGGGCGTATCAAATGGATGGGCCAGGGAAAAAATGAGAGGAACGGGATGAGGCGATGATGGTGACAACGGTGGTGAGATAGTCGGTTCAAATAAAAAGGGCGAAACCAACGTCCTTCGTAGTCCGTCTTCCCGTGCTTGATCTCCCATTCCACCTTCTCAGTTTCTCCGGTGTCCACGACTTGGCGAATCGTGAAGTGCGAACGCGCAATGTAGGGAGTTATCCATGAGGAAAAGACACAAGGGTCTAACTCAGAAACAATACGTCCAAAACTCTACTGGGCCATCTTTGATATCTGAAAAGATTTTAGGGTAAACCGCGAGCCTAGGAGCCTCCTCGAAACTAGAGAACGGAAGTTCCACTCCCATGTTCAAAAGGTGAACTAGGTTCATGTCATGCAATTAGATAACATGGATAGCATTCAAGAAGACATGTATTGTCACGAAAAAGTATTTGGTGATCCCAACTCCATCTAAGACGCATCAAAGTGAGTATATTAACAGAGTTCATTGAAGGCAAGCTACAATAGGTAAGTTTATATAATCATTGTTATAGATGAAGCCAAATATTTTTTAGGGGTTTTTTTGTCTTTTCTATCATATTTGCTTTTAGATTAAAAGTGATACATTTATATTAGCAATGGCAAGACGCTAGCCATTAAGACGCTGAAAAAGAAAAATAGAAAGGCAAGAAAAAGAGAGAAGAAAAAAGTGAGTTTTCTCTTCATGAGGGTTCTCAATCTCTTTGTGCCCTGATCTTTGAGAGAATATCATCGTTGTGTTCCAACTTTTTCCGAAGTCTAGCGGATTCGCAGAGTGCCTCTGCGTAGAAACGTAGCCCAGGTTTGGGTGAACTTCGTTAACAAATTTTCTAGCGTGTTCATCTAATTCTGTTATTTTGTTATTATATTTTGCTTGGTGAATTGTTTGCGAACGTTATTTTTTTGGAATCGACGTGCGATTTCGTAACAACTAGTATCAGAGCCTAGGTTGGCTAATCGAGAACATCGAGAGTTTTTCGGTGACATTCAATTGAAAGCAAACAGTATGGCAGAAGATAAAATCAGAATTGATAAGTTCGATGGGCAAGATTTTGGATAGTGGAAACTACAAATTGAAGATTATCTTTATCAAAAAGATATCTATGCACCACTTGAGGGTTGGAAACCTAAGATTGCATAAGTGGATCCGACAGTAGAAGCCAGATGGAAAATTCTTGATCAAAAGGCATTAGGTGCGATTCGTCTAGGGTTGACGAAAAAGACAGGGTACCACATCACGAAAGCAAAAACTGCAAAAGAAGCCATGGATATTCTAACGAATATTTATGAGAAGCCGTCCACATCAAATCAGGTATTTTTGCTAAAGAAACTAGTTAATATGAAGTTATCTGATAGAGGTTCTGTGGCAGAGCATATTAATAGTTTCACGCAGGTCACGAGTCAATTGGAATTCACGGGCATAAATTTAGGTATGAAGCTTCAAGCTTTATTATTTTTATGTTCTCTTCCAGAAAGCTACAATACCGCAGTGCAGGGAATTTCGAGCACCATGAAGGATGATTTAACTTTTGATAATGCTATGAGTAGTATCATGGACGAAGAGATGCGAAGGAAAGTCTCAGGTGAAGATAATTTTTCTGTATCTATGTCTTCAACGGCACTCGCAGTGGAGAACCGTGGAAGAAGTAAAAGTAGAGGAAGATTTAGCAGGCATGGCAAATTACAATCAAGGGTAAGAGACAAGTTGCAAAAGATGAGTGTTGGTTTTGTCACCAAACCGGACACTAGAGGTTTCAGTGTAAAGCCTACAAAAAGAAGCAATGAGATGAGAATCAAGCAGGTAATGTGGTTAGCGATGAATCTCTGCTGGATACTTTGTGTTTGTCTGCAGGGTTTGACTTGGCGACAAATAAATGGTTTATTGATTCCGGTGCTTCTTTTCATTGCACCTCACAAAGAGACATATTTGATGATTATGTCAGTGGAGATTTCGAACAAGTGGTTGTGGGAAATGGCCACATGTGTCCCATTGTTGGGAAAGGAACCGTGACTGTGAACATCTCAAGTGGAGGACGTCTAGTTTTGCGTGAAACTAGGCATATTCCAGAATTAAAGAAAAATCTGATTTCAACTAGTAAACTTGACCAAGAATGTTTGGTAAAAACATTTGGATGCGGAGAGTGGAAGGTAACTCAGGGGCAAAAGTAAGAGCAAAGGGAAAGCGTACGGGTACACTTTACCTTCTCTAAGGAGACAATATCAGTGATATGGTTGCAACTACAATGGCTAGAGGTAATTTGTCTACTCTTTGGTATTATCGTTTGGGACATCTTGGTGAAAAATGTGTAAAATAGTTACACTCGAGGAAATTACTTCCAGGTTTGCAAAAAGTTGAATTAGATTTTTGTGAGAGTTGCATTTATAGAAAACATAAGGTTTATAGTTTTCAATTGAATGAGCAACAAAAAAAGGGCCAGAAGCTAGAGTTGGTTCATACTGATGTATGGGGACCTACTTAGGAACTCTCTTGTGGCGGTAAGAGATATTTTGTCACCTTCATTGATGATGCAACAAGGAAGACTTGGGTCTATGCTCTTAGAGAAAAGTGAGACATTTTCGGGATGTTCAGAATGTGGAAGACCATGGTAGAAAAATAGACAGGTTATCAGATTAAAGCTCAAGTCGATAATGGTGGTGAATACACGAATAAGGAATTTGCAGAATATTTGAGTCGAGAAGGCATACACGGGTTAAAGACTATTCCTAGAACTCCTCAAGAGAACGATGTAACTGAAATGATGAACAAGACTATTCTAGAATGTGCAATATGCATGAGGCTACACGTAGGTCTTCCGCTACACTTATGGGCTGCCACAATTGATGCAGTTGTTTATCTTATCAACAGAAGTCCATCTAGTGCGTTGGATGGAGAAATACCACAAGAGCGGTGGTCAGGTAAAAAGATTAATTATTCACATCTAAAGGTGTTTGGTTGTATTGCATATGCTTTGATTGACAGGGAGGATAGGAAAAAACTTGATGCTAAGTCCCAGAATTGCATCTTTATCGGATACGATGGCGATGAGTATGGCTATAGGCTTTGGGATTATCAGAATAACAAAGTCATCCGCAGTCGGATTCCATGAAGAAAAGATGTACAAGGATCATCAGATAGAGCATGAGAAGGTAGTAGAACCAGAATATGTTGAATTAGACACAATGCCCGTGAAGATATTTCTAGTAGATCAAAGTGCACTTGAAAGAGAGGTTCAAGATGAGCCTATTATCAGTGAAAAGGTAGTTCAAGAGAAACGCAGTGATTCGGAGCAAACTAAAGACCCTAAAGTAACCTGTCTTGAGAAGGTCTACACGTGTGAGAAAGCCAAAGGCAATTTTTGATCCATCAGCTAATATTGTTTTGAGCCATGTCTTATTTACAGATTTAGGGGAACCAGAAACTTACGATGAGACAAAGGTAGACACGTCTCACTTGCAGTGGGAGTGTGCTATGAAAGACGAGATGAGCTCGTTATTTCAGAACGAAACTTGGGAGTTGACCAAGTTGCCCACAAGTAAAAAAGTTTTATTAAACAAATGGGTGTATAGGATTAAGAATGAAGCATATGGTAGTATTAGATACAAGGCGAGACTTGTAGTCAATGGCTTTTCTAAAAAAGAAGGGATCGACTACTCCAAAATAATTTCACCTGTAGTGAAAAATACATCAATTAGAGTTCTGCTGAGTATAGTTGCAGTGGAGGATCTTCATCTTAAGCAGTTAGACGTAAAAACAGTGTTTTACACGGTGACTTAGATGAAGAACTATACATAGCACAACCTAAGGTTTTCGAAGTCAAAGGTAAGGAGCACATGGTATGCTGCTTGAAGAAAAGCTTGTATAGCTTGAAACAAGCTCCGCGGCAATGGTACCTAAAATTTGATAGTTTCATGAAAGAAAAGGATTTGCACATTGAGTCTGATCAATGTATTTATTTTCACAAGTATGATGATGGTGACATTGTGTATCTCTCTTTATATGTGGATGACATGCTGGTGGCTAGTTCCAATATGAAGAGAATCGTAAAAGTGAAGAAGATATTATCATCACAGTTTGCTATGAAAGACTTGGGAGAGGCCAAGAATATTTTAGGTATGAAAATCATCAGGGACAAGAAAAACAATAAATTATGGCTATCGCAAGAAGACTATGTGAACAAGGTGTTAAAGAGATTTAACATGGACAAGGCAAAACCGGTTGCAACTCCTCTAGCGAGTCACTTTAAACTTTCCAATGATATGTGTCCGAGCACTCAGGCTTTGAAAGATGAGATGGCGGTAGTTCCATATGCATCAGCAGTGGGGAGTTTGATGCATGCCATGGTGAGCACGAGACCAGACATTGAACATGCAGTGGGAGTTACGAGTCGATATATGCAAAACCTAGACAGAGAGCATTGGAATGCAGTTTAATGGATATTGAGATATCTAGCAAATACTTCCAATTACTCACTTTGTTATGGTGGTACATCTCTAGAGTTGCAGGGTTATGTAGATGCAGATCATTTGGGTGATCGAGATAGTGGTAAGAGTACCACTGCATATGTCTTTACAGTTGCAAATACAATAGTGAGTTGAGTATCTCAACTACAAAAAGTAGTGGCTTTATCGACAACAGAGGCAGAATACGTGGCGATCACAGAAGCCTCCAAGGAAATCATATGGTTACAAGATTACATGGAGGAGCTACATCGAAAATAGCCAGTCAGTATACTGTGGAGTTATAGTCAAAGTGCAGTGCACTTAGCAAAGAATGCAGCTTATCACTCAAGGACTAGACATATCAAGAAGCGTTATCACTTTATCAGATCAGCATTGAAAGATAATGAGTTAAAGTTATAGAAGATTGATGGCTCAAAGAATCCAGCTAACATGTTGACCAAGGTAGTAGACAAAGAGAAGCATATTTTCTGTACTACTACCATTGGTATTACTCCATGTTGATTGATGAGGAGTATCGTAGAGGCACAAGTTTTTCAACTACTATTTTTTGAAGATGGATGCAAAGTTTCTTGGTGCTTGGGTATATTTGTCTTCAAGTGGGAGATTGTTATAGATGAAGCCAAATAATTTTTAGGGACTTTTTTGTCTTTTATATCATATTTGCTTTTAGGTTAAAAGTGATGCCTTTATATTAGTGATGGCAAGACGCTAGCCGTTAAGACGCTAAAAAGGAAAAATAGAGAGGCAAGAAAAAAAGAGAAGAAAAAAGTGAGTTTTTTTTCTTTATGAGGGTTCTCAATCTCTTTGTGCCCTGATCTTGTAAGAATATCATCATTGTATTCCAACTTTTTCCGAAGTCTAGTGGATTCGCAAAGTGCCTCTATGTGGAGACATAAGCTAGGTTCGGGTGAACTTCGTTAACAAATTTGCTTGCGTGTTCATCTGATTCTGTTATTATATTATTATATTCTACTTGGTGAATTGTTTGCGAACATTATTTTTTGGAATCAACGTGCGATTTTGTGACAATCATAAGATGAAAGAACATCATATTACCTTAAGTCTAATGGCCGATGACAATTCCCCACTGGGGTCAGTCACACCATAGGAGCGCTGGTAGTAACTACCCAGCCAAACCGAAGAAACCCTTTCCCACTTTTTATATATCACAAATTAGACAACTGTTGACATTTGAGGGCACCCGTCCATAATCCAAACCTCCTCCCAAAACCCATATGAGCATCACCTAAGGTAGCATCGTTCGATTGAAGCTGTTGGTTTTGGCTAAGGACTCTTTCAAGTACTATAAGACAGCAATACTGATTTAGAACGGTTGTTTACCAGTAAGCCTTCAATATTAGAGCCATATCTTATTCATCTACTCACTTATATACATGAAACAAGATTAACTTGTGCATTTCAAAGCATCATGCCCAGGGAAATTTATGCCAAACACATGTAAACTAATTATGACTCTCAATATGCTCAAATTAACTCATTTGGCTCAAAATAGAGTGTCGTAACCTAGGCTTGAGATTATGGCCCTTCATTATTTCAAGCTCATATCGATCTAATTAGCTCAAAACAAAATTGATAACAACTCAAGCTCGGAATCATTGTTTTCTATCATTCCAATACAACATATTAATAAGGTTTATGCATAGGTTTCCATTGGAACAGGTATAGCTTTGCATGTCAAGTATGTTTGGTTTGGCTTTGACAAATGCCTTTGGGGCTTTATAGGCCTTTGGGCAAGTGCAATTGGCATTTGGCAAAATTTTTGGAAAGTCTTGGGGAGATGCAGTTCTCTAAAAGCCTTTTAGCCTAAGGTAGGTCTCAAGGTGCTTTGAGCTTTAAGCATTTCTGAAATGCAAATAGACTTTTTTCTTCCAATTTTGCCCTCACTATACTTTCATAATTACATAATTGACCTCGATAACCTTAACATTGCCGGCGAAGGCCTCAGCCACTGGCAAGCCACTGTCAATCTCACCTGAGGTCACTAGACATGAGGCAGCATCACATGGGGTCGCACGACCCAAGGTGATGCCGCTTGAGGTCATGCAACCTTAGACAACACTAGCTGTTGGCTAGATCTAGCCATTGGAGGTAGATTTGGCTTGCCAGTAGTTGAGTCACACTAGAAATGTTTGGGAAACTTTTTCTTTTGAAAAAACAAAAATTTTCTTTACAAAGTGCAGTTTTTTCAAACGGAATTAAGTCAAAATTGCTTCTCAAAGTGTTTTTAAATTACACTTTACTAAACACTATTTACATTTGGAAAACCCCTTTCGCCTAAAATCATGTGCATTTTTCCTTCCCCAAAAAGCCAAACTAAACGCACTCATGGTTCAGCCTAAAATGATCTAATTAGCTCAAAATAGAACCTAGTAATCCAAATATAGAACCATCGTTTTTATATTATTATGAGCAAATTGGATACATCATATAACATATGAATAAGGTTTATATACATTTTTAAATTTGCATTAGAATGGGCGTGGCTAAGCATGTTGTTGTTACCCCTAAAATGATTTAATTAACTCAAAAATGAAACTATAGTAATGCTAACATGGAATCATGGTTGTATAGCATTCCAAACACATTAGATACATCATGTAATAAATGAATAAGGTGTATACATATATAAATTTACACTAGAATAAGCGTAGCTATGCATGTCATGGTCCAAGCCTAAAATGATCTAATTAGCTCAATCCAGCATTTTAGAGATTTTGACATGCATGAATGGGTTTCAAACCTTTGAAATTCAATTGAACTACAAGTAATATGCCAATAAATTGGATGAACACATGGAGAGGACTAGAGTAGGTTGTGGCCATGTATTAAATACATTTCAAAGATTAATTCCTAAACTAACTATAACAGGTGGTCTAACATGAAATGCAAATTCTAGTAGTTGACACATGATCATAGGAAAACGATGCATGCATGTTTAGAATGGCTTATAGCTTACTAATACCTATCTAAGTATTTGTAGTCATGTGTTGTATTTCCAATTTCCATAGTTAAATCTTAGAATACATAGAGGAACGAATGGACATGCCAAACTGATGAATGGCTACGTTTGGATTCTTGAATAAGCTAACATAGGATAAGATAAACTAATCTTTCTTGCTCTCTACCTTAAAATCACGCCCAAAGTAGAAAGAATAAGCCCTAATCTCTGAAATTCCACGATATATACACTAGCCAAGCCATTGCATGCAAACTAGAAGGGAAATGTAATCATTATTAGAGATTCCTGATATAGTCTTAACTGCAACCCCCATTCCCCGGTGATTTTGGCAATCATTGAATCTGGATTTTGACAAACTAGCAAGCCATTTCTTATTAGGTGGCATCCATGCAAAGATCAAGCAATTTGAGCAAGCAAACAACTCTATATAAACCTTCCATCTGCCCATCTTCTCATATCTCACACCCCGCTTTACTCCCTCTTTGATACCACTTGTCAAGGGTTGGTTGATTCCGAACGATCACACACCTATGCGGCCTTAGGATTCAATCCCAAGTCAGCCTTACACGACTTCAGCTCATAAGAACAAGTATGGGAGTGAAGCACGAATATATTCACTTATGAAATAAAGTGTCAATCTAAAAGGGGAGGATCCCTTATTTATACATGAGCGGGTTTGATCCTAACCATTGATCCCCTCTCGATCCAACAGTCATATTAAAAAATGTACAATCATTACAAGGTTACATGTAGCTCAAGAGGCCCTAGGGTGTGGGGAAGCCCAAGGGATGCCTACCATGGCTTTGTAGGATTAGTCCATGGGGAACCCAAAGGATCGCCTAACACAAGGAACTAAACGGTCACGAGCTTGTCCCGCGTTGCGCATGGGCCGACTCTTGCGTTAATGACAAATCACTCATGGGTCACTCAAGAGGTAGTTCGTGGGCTAGCTCATGTATGAGACACGGCCCCATCATATGGATAGTTTTAGATCATACTCATCCTTGGGCCATGTCAATCTCCCCCCACCTATTCAGGCGACACCCTTGTCGCGTCCTCGGCATGAAAGGTGTCTATGTGTTTATTGAACTACCACAGAGCCTTGGACAATTTCTACCTCGCTTCACCCTCAAGAAAGCCCTTCCATTAGACCAAGTATTCTTTCCTGGTGCACAGTGCCTCTTCTATATGACTCGGTCCACCATGATGCATTCGACGTCCTGATCATATAAGGTTTTCGCCCCAAGGGACGCCCGTTGTGATTCACCTCAATCTAGGTTTTCCTCATCTTTATGGAAAGGTTTTAGCATACTTACGTGGAACACAAGATGTGCTTTGAGTTTGGCTAGCAAGTCTAGATATGCAACCTTCCCGATCCGCTACAACGCTCGGAAGGGACCTTTGTAGTGACGGATCAGCCTTTTATGTACTTCTCGCTATCAAAGGACCAAGTGTAGCTTGGCCAGCTCTAGATCCCCGACTTGAAATTCCACGTGCCGTCGCTTCTTGTTGGCCCACTTTTTCATGCGTTTCATGGCCTTTTGTAGGCATGCTTGTGCCAAGTTTGCATGTTCATCCCATTCTTTCACGAACCTTTATGCGAACGGACTACTTCCTTAATAGCCCGAGACAATCGCGCTCGGTGTAAGCAGCTATTACCCCGCGATGATCTTGAATGGGCTTTTGCTTGTGGACTCGCTTCGCTGCAAGTTGTATGAGAATTGGGCCACGTCGATCAACCGTGCCTAGTTTACTTGCATGTTGCTCACATAATGCCGGAGGTATATTTTTTAAAGCGCATTCACCCCTCCGTCTAACCATCGGTTTAGGGATACAAACTTAGGGAGAAGTTAAGGTTCGACCTCAGCAACTTGAAGAGCTCTATGCAAAACCGCCCAGTGAATCAAGGGTTGCAATCACTCACGATCGTGCATGGTATGCCCCAGGACTTGATGATGTTCTTGAGGAATAGCTTGGCTGCTTCCTCAGGTGGACAATTCCCTAGTAGCGGGCACGAACTCGCGTACTTGGAGAAACGATCCACAACGACCATGAGTGTCTGACATCCTTCAAACTTTGGCAGGTTCTTGATGAAGTCCATAGAGATACTCTCCCATGGACGTTCGGAATAGGCAACAGCTCAAGGAGCCTCTCCGACGACCATTGTTCGATCTTGTCCTGCTAGCACACAAGACATGTTCGCACATAGGCTTCAACATTGTCCTACATGTGAGGCCAATAATATTGATCCTCAACGAGTGCCATAGTGCGGTGGATTCCCGAATGACCCACCCACTTAGAATCGTGGCACTCGTGCAGCACTTCCTTCCTTAGTTTCTCGTGGAGTGGCATATAGAGTCGTCGTCCCTTGGTGTAAAGGAGGTCGTCCTCAAACCAAAATCACCTCGTCTTGCCCTGTCATGTCTATCAAAGGAAAGCTAGGGTAATTTAGTCATGGTTTTTGCCCTTCTTTGATGCGATCAATCCACGGGCTATTGGGTTAGCTCACCATGTTGGCCAGCTCCACTTTCGACTCAAGGTATTGGCCACAGAGTTAGACTTCCCGAGCTTATATTCCATCACATAGTCGAACTCGACCAAGAAGTCTTGCCATTAAGCTTGCTTTGGGCTGAGCTTCTTTTAAGTTTGGAAGTAGCTCGTGGCCACATTATCCGTCCTCATGACAAACCGAGACCCTAAGGAATAATGCCTTCACATACGAAGGTAATGCACTACTATAGTCATTTCTTTTTCTTGGACCGTGTATCGCCACTTGGTATCATTCAACTTTCTAGATCCAAAGGCAATCGGGTGCCCATCCTGCATGAGGACACCACCAATAGCGAAATCAGAGGCATCGATTTCTATCTTGCATGGCTTGGTGTAGTCGGGTAGCACAAGCATTGGTTCTTCGATCACTGCTTGTTTAAGCTAATCGAATGCCTCTTGACACCGATCCGTCCACTCCCACTATCACGCCCCAACCCTCGAGCGCGGGGCATCCCTCGATCTCTTCGGTCATGGAATTGTGACATCTTAGGATGCGTCGTCGACCCATTCATTATATCTTTTGATTAGACGAAAGCGGAAGCAGAACAAACATCTCCCAACCATTAACAAACAATAGGGATAGAAAAAGGCATACATCATAACACAATTTTTATATATATGCATCTACCGTCAAACATAATCTTTCCTTACAACAAAAGTTAGCCATTTACACGTCCGCTACGCGGATTCCTTCATACTTGTCCAAGAACTGGGGTTGGTTTTAAGCTAGCACATCTTTTCTACGAGGGCAACCACACCATGTGCTATCCCCTACGCGTCTAGTACGCGTCCACCTCAAATTACTTTGGCTTGAGCTCGGATAGCCATAATTAGGGCCTGAAAATGTTAAACAACGAGGAATGAGATAAACTCAGCGAGTAAACTCCCTAAACCTCACGTAGGAGGGTTCTTCGCCTCAGAGACGCCTTAAACATGCAACTTATCTATCGATGCCAGATTAATAGCAAGGCCTTTGCTTTGCATTATATCTATTAACAGGAATTAGGCCACTCAACATGCGACCCTCTATCACGTGTCCAATTATAATATGATAATCACTACATGAGTGCACCATTCCATTAAGCATACGACTTTCACAATTTAATAATCCAGGCATGAATAACAATAATTCCATGCACAATGTAGCGACTTAAATCTTGCGAGTCCTAATCAAAGGCGTACAAATCCACAACCTTATATGTGCCTTTCTAACTCGAATATCGACCTGCAGACTTCCTCATGTCTCTCAATTCATAAACTGGGTCAATCAAAGCATGCATATGCCACATAAGTCACTGAAATGACATTTAACTCATGGACTTTTCTCATGTAACTCATATATATCCATTCTACACATGTGCAGACAATGGCATCATTCTTATCATATGCATTTAGCATTCATGCACTTTACACACGTGAACGTCTCAAGAATATCATAGCATCCCATACTACCATGCTATCCTTAAGACCATGCGGCGCAATATAATATAGTCATGCGCCCATGCCATGCAATAATTCGGACCTGCTCATATATCAATCTCAGATCACACGTATGCTGACTATAGCATCACTTCTGAAAATATGTATCCATGCACTCATGCACTTTTCACACAACCATGTCCAAATTATTATGGTCACTTAGGACCCAAGGCCAACCCGAAAGTTCACAGTCATCCGGCGTAACCGGGCATCGTCTCGCCCCATCGAGCACAGCAACGTCCCGCGTAAATGCATCAAGACGGCATTCCTATAAAGAGCTTCGTTACGAAATTCATCCACGAACGGCATCCCGTTGACTTGGGGGCATCCGAACTTAATCAGGCATCGTCCTGCGTAAATGCATCAGGATGGGTTCACTACCCCGCGTAAACACATCAGGGTCTTTAGGTACACGAGCATACCATCACTCAAGTCCATTGTTTTCTTTCTCATTAGCCTAATATGAATGCCTCAATGGCGTGTCAGGCGGAGTGTGTCTCATGATCTATCGAAACTACATCAATAAAATATGCCAAGCACGAAACGAGAGTAGTGGTTTAACACGATACATTGAGCACCGGCCTAAGTCCAATCCGAATCGAAACGATATGCCTCGAAATTGCACCGAGACCAAGAAAGAACCAATCCGTCATGACATGATCACTGACCTAATACCAAACTTAGCTCGGGAACAATATGTCTCAATATCACATCGAGGCCAAGAAGGACCGACCCGTCATGACATGATCACCGATTTAGTACCGAACTTAGTTCGGGAACAATACGCCTCAACATCGCCGATCCAAGAGAGAGACTTGACCCGACGTGCTTCCACGCATGTCCAAGAACCATCGTATATCCCGTCTGGAGGCTCGGAGTGTTCTCACGCATTGACCATGGACAATGAACATATGTGTAAAGACTATTTTCAATGAACACATATAAAACATTGCCATCAATACCAAACAACATCACATAGAATGAGCACATCCAACAACATCACAATTCATCTCTAATGACAATATCATATCGAACAACCTTAGCATATTACCTTTCAAAATAGTCTTTCATTACTTATAATTATAGAATGCTACAAATGCTTGCCATTTTCAACTTTGGAATTGCATAGGCATATAACATCTTTAAAAACTAGCATTCAACAAGCATATACATTTTAGAATTCACAACATAAAAAACACTTATCATTTCCAAAATAAGGGATTGCATAAGCATCTACTATCTTTAAAATTAGGCTTTAGTAAACACATATCACATTAAAAGCCACAACATAATACGCATTTATCAAAATCGAGATAGGTTATTGCATCCAACGATAACTTATAACTATAGCTTATCACTTTCAACGATAGCCTATCACAATAGCTTATCACATCTAACTATTATCGCGATAACCTATCGTATTCACTTATCACCTATCGTGATAGCTTATCGCATCCACTCATCACCTATCGTGATAGCTTATCACCACTACTTATCACTCTAATCCACTTATCACATAATCTAATCACCATTAACCATAAACCAATCCTAACTCTACTCCTTAGCGCAATTACCGCCCTAATCAAGGGTTAGGAAGCTACTCACTTCCAAAACTAGGCCACGGCAAGCGGCGGCAAGGCTCACGGCGTGGTGGTGGCTCTCGGTGAAGCTCCACAAGGCGCGATGGTGGCTGATCGATGGTTGATAGCCCACGGCAAGGCTAGAACAGCCAAGGAACAGTAGCACACGACTTAAGGGAGGTCCGACAATGGCTTGGGACTCGCAGCCAACACGTAGGAACGACGGCGCGGCAAGATCTCGCGGCAAGGTAGCTCGGCAAGCTAAACGGGGGATGGTGGCTCACTACCACACAACCAAGAGGAAAGAGAGAAATGGGTATGAGATGAGGGAGAGTGATGGAGGAAATTCATCCAAATGAGGGGTAGAGAGAGAGTGAGAGAAATAATGGAAAAAGAGGAAAACTTGGGCAAGAAGTTGGCCATTCAATGCCCCTTGACTTATTGTCCTAACTAAGAACACATCTTGGCCCTTCATTCCAACTTGGGGAGCAAGAATAAGTCCTACCCCTCCATCTTGCCACAAAAGTCAAAGCCTTCTAGAAGTTAGGTTACTGTTCACGCGCACTATTCACGTAGATTACTATTCACACACATGGGCCAAGTCCAAGATGGCCCAATTATCTTAATCCGCTTGTCCTTGGGCTTGGGCTTAATTAATCCAATTTGGGCCTAAACAAGCTTAATGAGCCTTAAAAGGCAAAACTGTCATTTCCATCTATTTGGGCCCTTATGGATGAATTTTAAAGGAAAAGTGGCCCATTGGGCCTTTCCAAATTCATTGGCCCCCTTTAGGCTTCCAATTTCCGGCCCAATTCCACTTATTCAAAATTCAAGGTTTGCCTCTTAATCCTCTATAAAACCAACGGGCGGCCTTTAGGAGTTTCGTGAGTTCGATTTGATATCAATCCACATTTAAGCCATTTTCAATTCATGGATGATCTTCTATTGTCATGTAAGCGTGAGGGATCAATCGAAGTACACGATCATTTGGAATTGGTTTAGGGTCATTCATAATTAATATAGTAGTCGCACGGAATCACCCGCTGTCACGCCCGATTCTCGAACGCGTGCCTATCCCTCACCTGGTCGATATAATAGTGACGTCCCAGGATACATCGCCGACCCTTTCATTTATAATACGCATGCAGAAGCAGATATAAAATCTCCTAGACAATAAATCAATGGGATAGGGAAGTAGGACCATTTTTTTTTTTTGAAATACATATTTTATAAACAAACAGGTATATATATACACTGTCAGGTTGTTCACAAAAACATCGGCTTAACAAAAAGGAACTATCCTATGACACTCTAGTCAGACATGTTCGTCGATTCTTCAATCTCCACCTTCCCCAAACTTCGGGGCTTCCAATCCTTCGCCAACACCGTCTAAGGACTTGAAAATGATTATACAATTACCAATGAGACAATGTCTCAGCGAGTTCGACCCTCCTATGACCCGATTAGGAAACCAATACACTTTAAAGGCTACCTAAGCACAACACGATTCGGAGGACTTACCTTGGCCTCTATTTCCCTCCTGCAAGTTAGTATATTGCAAATATACACAAACCACATCAATTCACCCAATCAAATCGAACTATCGATCAATCGACCTAGTCAATTACATGTCAATTAGACCATTTCCCGGTCATTTCAATCAATATTATCCATTCTCCAAGATAACCTATCGAGTTACAGGATAACCTATCGAGTTACAGAGCTAGTATATTATACGATTCATTCTCCAAAATGACATACTAAGTCACCGAGTATATTCATCATAACGTCCACTCTCCAAAATGACATGTTGAGTCACCGAGCCGTTATGGCATGTCGTTCTTTCTCCAAAATGATCTATAGAGTCACCGAGCCGACATTGCATACCGTCCTTTCTCCAAAATGACATATAGAGTCACCGAGCCGGTATTATATAAATGTCGTCCATTCTCCAAGATGACATGTTGAGTCACCGAGCCGACATTGCATACCGTCCTTTCTCCAAAACGACATGTAGAGTTACCGAGCCGGTATTATATAACATTTACATCAATTTACCATTTTTATCATACTCAATAAAATAGCCGTGTGTAGGTACACGGTCGCCCTTAGCCAAAATACAATAATTTCACTTTTGATTCACCCACTCCTTTCAGCAGTCCAAAAATAGATTTTTGGTGCTGTAGACCGACGCCCTGTAATTTTTCAATTAATTACCAAAATTAGTTAATTTAGAAAATAAATCCTAAAATCACCAATAATTTGATTCAGCACAAATTAGCACTCAAATAAATAAATAGACCGCACCACGATAATCAGCATAAAATTCCGGTCGTCAACTATCCCAGCCTAATTTCCAGAAAATAATTAATTAATTAATTAATTTCGAAAATTATTAAATAAATACTAAAAATCCAACTTAGGCATGTAATGCCTAATTGGAAGCCGAAATGGACCCGAAAAATTTCTGAGGTACGTTCAATAATTACTCGAGCCCATCTACTCGCTAATTACGCTAACCATTTGCCTAACATGCATAGGTAAATCCCTAATTTAATTATTCTAATTTAATCTATCCACCTAATTGCACTTACTTAAATCTAATCAACCCCTAAGCATCATTAGTCTACTAAGCGAAGTTTAGTGAGTTAAACTCACTTGATTTAAGATTTACTTGGATCAAATTGACGAGCACGCAACTAAGCTCGATCCTCTCCAAAGCAGATCCACCAACCGGGGCCGAGAACGGGCCAAAATAGGCTTGCCAAACTCACAAACCCTTGCTGGTCGGCCACTGAACAAGGCTAAACAAGCTGCAATGACGGTTGTTCGGGCACGGCTCAAGTTGGGTTGGCCACCACAAGTGGTGGTACGGGCCGTGACTGAAACGGCCTTAAGCCGGGCCGACTTGTGGCTGATAATCTTGCTGGAATGGGCTGCCTTCGTCCACTCAAACGAGCTTCTTGAAGCTGAACCGGTGAAGGCGCGGGTTGGGCCGAGCTAAAGAAAACGTGAGGGCCAAAGCTGCTGCTGATGAAGGCCACGACATCCACGCTGGAGAGAAGCTCAACTCGTGGAGGTGCTGACCGAGAGAGGTGGGGACGTCCACGGCAGAGAAAGTGCGAGGGACATGGCCAAAGAAAAAATAAAAGAAGAGGGGACCGCCGCTTCTGTGGGATAGCAACCGAACAAGATGAAAAATAAAATGAAAAGGAAAGATAGATGCAGTCAAAGAGAAAGAGATTGACGCTGGAGAGAGAGAGGAGTAAGGGATAACCATTGACTCAAAGTCAAAAGAGACAAGGCCAAAGAAAAAGGAAAGCCAACGTACAAGGATTGTCGGTTTGGGGGGAAGGGTGCGAGTTATAATAAGAGAGAGAAAAAACATGCATGCACGTGGATAAAGAGGAAGAAGAAATGTCGGCCAAAGAGGAAAAAGAAGACGTGCGTGAGATGGGGCTACGTCGGCCGAAATGGGGGTGCGTGTGTGGGGGCGTCGGTCCAAGAAAACAAAAGAGAAAATAAAACAAAACTAACTTATAATTTTAATCAACTTCTAAACAACTTCAGCAATTAGTCATCCTAGGACCAATTTCTTTGCCAAATGCGCAATTTGAAGTCTAAACGAAGACCAAGATAAGACGGCCCCTTTATCCCACGAATTTCCTTCAAATTTGAATTCTCTTTCAATTTTCTCGGGATCCGATTTTTCGAACAAACTTCTCCGATTGGGGTACAATTTGTGACAAAAAAAGCCCATGAAATTTCCTCTCACCTATTTACTCACACCAAATGTGGCACCCCGAAACACCTAAGGTCGCCACAGGTGCCTATCGCTATACCTAAAGAACACTAGTTACACCTCTTAGTAGAAGCATCGCAATTCATAGGCTTTTCTTTTTTTTAAAAAAAAAAAACGGTCCCAGCGCAACTTATTAGCGGAAGCATAATTGAATATCACCAACTTTCCCTCCAACAATCATGATACAATGCACACCACTAAGCATCATAGGAAGATAAAGCCGAGCCACTCTTTATTTACATATTTTTCAAGATGGATTTCACGGGTCGGTACAACCAAAAGGAAAGCCAAGACTCTTGGCTAGACTTGGCCACAACTCAAAAAGAGACAACTCGACCCTTTATGTCGATCACGTGTCATCCTCCATCTATCAGTGTCGGCTATGTCCAAAAAGTGTCAACTCCCACTCCTCATGCGGGCCATCACACCCATCCTGGTGCGTCGGGCGGTGGCGACGGCAGCATCCCTACATTCACTCCATTGCGCCGAACATGGACAGACACAAATTCTTGCAAGACGGGGCCCCCACGGGCCTACATCATATATGATCAGCACACGGACTCGCGAAATACCAATCCGGGAACACTAACGCAGACATGCTCCATACACTCGACCACAGTGTCAACAGGTATACCATAGAAGGTACCCCGCGCCACCGGTAGTAGCAGCATCTTCTAATCTGAAATGTTGGTCCCCGAAGGGGTGAGTACAGCCACTCAGCAGGTAAAAGATCCAATAAACCACTCAATGCATCACACAATACAATCATAACAATCATAGCATAGTATATGTCATTCATGCATCCAAGCATAACTTACCTTGCGGCCATGCATATGTCATCATACCATATGTACATACATCCTCATGTACTCATCACCATCATGTCATACATATACCATGCCATAGGTGCACACACAACCATGCACTCATCATCATCATGTCATACATGTATCATCATGCCATAGGTGCACACACAACCATGCACTCCTCATCATCATGTCATACATATATCATCATGCCATAGGTGCACACACAACCATGCACTCCTCATCATCATGTCATATAGTCATGCATATGTCACCATATCATACGTGCATGATTCAATTTCCACTTTTATCTTTCAATTTGATCACCACATCTTTCTTTCTCGGGACCAGTAATTGCATCCCACATTTTTATCACTCGCACCCCAACCTGGCATCGCAAGAAACCTCCGGCATACATCACCGGGCATCCGGCACCCCCACATTCTGGGCATCTCGCATCCCAACTGGCATCACGAGGCATTCCCCGGGCACAAACCTCCGAGGCTTCCGGCACCCAACCATTCCGAGCATCTCGAAACTCCTGAGGACATCCGAGCATGTATCACAATACAACCGAGCATCCGGCACCCCCCATCCCGGGCATCCTGACACTCCCAGGGCATTATCGACCCTCCTCCAACAGTTTCCTCATTCATCATAATTCATATTCACCAATTTATGTCTCAACCATCAACATGGCACATGATGTAATGACAACAAAGTCAAATTCAGCATTCGATTCTCTATGCAATGCCAAATATCATCACATGCTCAGCAAGATTCAATCGCCTCAACCAATATAATTAATAGGACTCATCTAAAACAGAATAATCATAATTTCAGCATTTGAAATTCGCACAATGCAGCTTGCACAGTTTTAGAAAATATTTCCATTAAATACCCGAATGGTCTTTAAAAATTATAAAATTCGAACATGTGATAGTCAAGACATAATGGCAGATATTTCATGAAGGACACTGCACGAAAAGACCCTCATACAATTTGATATAGATCACGCATCTCAGCATTTCTATTCTATCAATACAGTTTGCACAGTTTTTGAAACATTTTTGGTTAAATAGGCAATTGAACTTTAAAAATGTTGAAATTTGAATATGTTGCAGATAAGACATACAGAAAAATATTTCGTGAAGAACACCTTACCGAAAGAGCTTCATACAAAAAGATATGACCCATGCATTGAAACTGACTAAACCGAACGCGTCAGATTACTCGGTTTTGAAATATTTCCGATTAAATACTCTAATGACCTTCAAAAATTATGAAATTTAAATATGTGGAATTAAAGACCCTAACGTAGATCTTTCATGAAGACACCGAAGTCATATTTGTCCTAGATAATTAATTATGAACGGTTGAAGCCCCTGTTCCTAGTACCGAACATTACAGGTTTTGCCGTCTCCGAAAAATCGTGATTTCACCTACTTATCTTCCATCTTTTCCTCTGAATTTTTGATATGTTTTGTCTCAAGAGGTATACTGCAACTTTCATCAAGGAATCAAGGTGATATTTTTAAAGGAAAGTCACTTTATAGTCCACGAAGTCACTGGGGTTCAGTTCGACATTTCCAGATCTAACGTCTTCAAAAGAAAAATCGTTTCACTAGGCTATACTTGTTCGTTTTACCCCAAATTTGAGTATGTTAGTCTTCAATATGTTCTCTATAACTTTTGTGAAGAAGTCGAAGCCAAAATCCGACTCAAACATTGCATACAAGCCACTACAACATTCTGGGTCAGACGGTTTACTCGAGAACAGCTTACTACTTCAAAACAACACACTCAAAACTTCGGTTTTTCACACCCTAGACATCCGAAATTCATCACCATTCAAACACACATGCTAGATACAACATGCAAGAGCAGATTAAGGATCCCAACTTGCCTCTATACCGAGCAAACATGAGTACACGGCGGCAACGAACGACGAACGAGCGGGCGGACTTCTTCCTCGCACGGCCTCTTCCTCCTCTCTCTCGGTTCCTCACTCTCTCGACAGCTTTCTCTCTCACCCTCTCTCTCTTCGGACGAACCCCTCTCTCTCCCTCTCTTTCTCGCTTAAGCCGGCCATCATTTCCCTTAATTTTTCTTCCCCTCAATGATGAACAATCATTGGATGTGCATGGGGAACACTTGGCAGCTAGGAGGGACAAATGGCCTTCTTCATGCAAGATGGGCCTCCATCTTCGGCTGGGCTTGAGGCCAGCCATGGGCCGACGGCAGCTCCTTCTTGGGCTTCGTGGGCCGGTCGAGAAAGGGGTGAGGAAATGGGCTGGTTTGGGCTTTCAATTGTCCAGCCCATCCTCATCCTATTAATTTACCTAATCCTTAATTATATAAACACCTAATTGGAATTTATAATTCACCAAAACTTTGTGACCTATCTTAATAAATTCCAATCCATAATCCACATGGCCAAAAATAGAATTTTCCTATCAAATAATTATTCACTAAAAGCTTGGCCAAAGTCTTAATGCAAGACATTAATTTGAGCACCCCTAATAACTGGCAAGGAATTCTAGGATGCCACACCAAATGCCAAAAGTCCCTTCAAATTAGCCAATCAGAATTTCTGCTCGTTTTCCAAAACGTCCGATTCGATTTTCCATAAAAATCCCAAACTCGCCGGAAATTCCTCAAAAGGTGCGTCAATGCTCCTAGAATGACTCATGACATGATAGAACTTTCAGTTTCTAAAATCGAATTCAAATTTGCGGTTATTTTCAATCAATCGTGCTTTTAGCGTGACCTAGCCTATTGAGTAGCTTTTAGGAATTTTTGGTGCAATTGACGCGTGGTCGATTTTCTTCGAGCCACACGTACCTCTTCGACACATTAGCAACTCTCGGTGGTTGTGAAAGTCTCGAGGTTTCAAATACGAACACAGGGTACCCAAAACGAAAGAAAATCGGTTTAGTGCCGATCGATGAGAATTTTGTAATCAGGTAGAATCACTCACACTTTGATCACCATCTCAGTCGAATCGACCTATCTCCGATCTCCGATCAATTTTTAATTGTGCCGTAATGACCCTTGTAGACTAGCACGGTCGAGCAGTCGATTTCTGGTCGAATTCTCAAGTCTATTGCATTTAAAATCCCTTAATGGCTTCACCAGTTAGGCCAGTTATCTCATGAGTGGCCAACTCATAGAAAAACACTATAGTCGCGTTGACGAAAGGCCGATCTTATCCAATCGAAATCAGAACCTGAAAATCAGGATGTCACACCCGCAATCCAATCGTATACTATTATCGAATCGATCTATAACCGTTCCTAGATTAGTTTGAAACGGCTAAAGTTTGTCCCTCATCGATCCTTATGATCGAATTGTCAATCCATGGTTAAGTTCTTGGTCCCGCGCATCGCTTACAAACCAATTCAAAGTCTAATTCTACCAATTGTGCATTGATAGAAGTAAACCCCTTATCATATCCTGAATAGGGTCGAATTTTGAGGATGTCACACCCACGATCTCTCCTTCTTCAACATGTCTACGAGTGGTACAGTAAGACTCAAATATCCCGGATAAAGTGCCTATAATAATTCATGAGACCAAGGAATGATCTCAACTCCATCACCTTGGTCGACATCTCACATTCAACAATTGCACGGATCTTGGTTGCATCCATCTGCACTTGTCCACCCCCGTTTATGTGCCCAAGGAAAGGAACTTCATTCCATGTGAAAGAATATTTTTCACGCTTCATGTACAGATCATTTTCCCACAAGACCTAGAAGATTTGCCTCAACTGCTCGACGTGTTCCTCGAGTGTTCGGCTATACACAACAATATAATCAAGGTAGACTACCACAAATCAATCAAGTAACAGGTGTAGTACCTTGTTCATTAATGTATGGAATGTGGTTGGTGCATTGGTCAAGCCGAAAGGCATGACGAGGAACTCGTATGATCTATATTGGGTCAAGCACGTGATCTTTGGCTTGTCTCCTTTGGCGATCCGAACTTAGTAGTACCCCAATTGAAGATCGAGCTGGGTGAACCACCGAGCTTCCCTAAGTTGATCAAACAAATCCGCAATTAGAGGTATCGGGTACTTGTTTTTTATGGTGAGATTGTTCAATGCTTAATAATCAATACACATCCGAAAGGATCTGTCATGCTTCTTTTGGAACAAGACCAGGGCACCGAACAAAGCCTTAGAGGGTCGGATGTATCCCGCATCGAGCAACTCCTTGAGTTAGTTCCACAATTCTTCCAATTCGGGAGGGGTCATGCGATAGAGAGCCATGGCCGATGGATGAGCATCAAACACGAGCTCAATCCAATGATCTACCTCTCGTCGAGGGGAAAGTTTCTTAGACAATTTGAGCGGCATCACATCTTGGAATGCCTCAAGGACTTAGATTACCTCCTCCTATGAATCACCTTCCTTCATGTCCTTAGTCTTCAGCATTGCCAAGAAGGTTACCTTGCCCTTCTTTGCTCTCTTTGAGAGTTGAATGGCCGATAGCATCTTCCTATCATGTCCCGACTCACGATGGATCAAGATCATGCATTGGCACCACTTATCCAAGATGCATATGCAATCCACAAACGACATTACACCCGCATTGATCCTATCAAGGAATCTCAACCCCAGCACAAAGTCATAATCGTCAAGGGGGATTACCTCGATATCTTCCTTGCTGGTCCATGGACCAAGATGGAGCTCCATGTCTCTAGCCACACTGCTAGTTGGGACTTCCTTGAAGTTCACTGTTTTGAGCCAATCGGCTCTCCCTTTCTTAATAAGAAGATTCAGCTTCTTTGCAGCCTCTTAGGATATGAAAAGATCGGACGCCCCGATATCCACGAGGGCACATATCGTGGTACATCTGCTCTTCACATCCACAAACATCATACCTTTGCAATCCTTTGCTTTCTTGATGTTGATTGATCTAAGGAGGCATAGCGAACCTAACCGCGCCTCCTCTCACGATTCGTCTTCTTTGCATAGGGCTGCTAGTTTACCCCTCTTGAGACAATCACTAGTCATGTGAGGACCATCACAGAAGAAACGCTTATAAGTATGTACCTTTCTTTGTTGCCATCCACTCAATTTTGATTGGGTCCTAGGCATTACTGCTAGTGGTTTGCCTCCATTCGAGAAATTGAATCTTCCCCAATCTTCCCCATCATTAGCCTTGTCTTTCAGATGAGGATCAGACTTTGTCGTGGATGGCGACTTGTACTCAATAGAGACTCAGCCACAAATGTGGCCATCGCAAGATCCAACAAATGACACCGCTTGAGTTCTTACTTAACTCATGGCTTGAGTCCACTCAAGAACTGGTGGTATGCCTCCATCTCACTCATGGACAGGATTTGAAGCAATAACTCCAAAACTGCTTCACGTAGTCACGAACTCCACCCATTTGCTCTAGGTGTTAAGTTCATCGCAAGCTTCCTCTTCCACGTATGCAGGATACTAGTTCCGTCAAAACTCTTTAAAGGACCGAGCCCGTGTCATGATAGGATCGTCTCACCTATCATCCAACCGACAAGGCCACCACAACAACATGTTATCAACTAAATATATTAATGCGTTATTTACCCGAGATGCATCGTCGTTGATTCCCATGGCTTAGAAGTATCATTCCATGTACCACAGGAAATTATCCACGTCTTTAGCCACCTACGAGCCCTTGAACTTCCTTGGCTTAAGGGCTTCGGTACATGGGTTTGCCTACATGGTGACCACCCCATTCACACGTGCCACCTCAACCTCGGCAAGCTTGCCTTTTAGCTCGACAATCTCTACATGCATGGCTGCCATCGTTGCCTCCCAAGTCTTATCCCGCTACCCTAGCTCGTGAGTGAGGGACCCTTGCACCTCAACACGGAGCTCTCCCATGCTGGCCTAAGTTCTTGCACTTCGGCCAAGAACTCTTCCCTACTAGCTTTCGCTCCTTCAACAGTCTGGGTCAAATCATCCACCATTGCTTGAAAATCCGTGATGGTCTCCTCTAAGACTATCATTCGATTTTCCAAGTCACCTTTTGGATCCCTCAAGCTCGAGACAACATGATTTTTCTTCAACCGGGTGGTCTTCTCTACCGATTGTCCATGATCCTCGCGGTCGTCACTATGAGTGACCACAACATCGGAATGAGCATCAACCATTGCATTTGGAGCAAAGGCTCTGATACCACTTGTCACTGGTCAATTGATTCCAAACGATCACACAATTGTGCGGTCTTAAGATTCAATCCCAAGTTAGCTTTACACACCCTCGACTCATAAGAACGAGTATGGGAGTGAGGCACGAATATATTCACTTGTGAATTAAAGTGTACATCTGAGGTGGGAGGGTCTCTTATTTATACATGAGCGGGCTTGATCCTAGCCATTGATCCCCTCTCAATCCAACGGTCATATTCAAATATGTACAATCATTACAAGATTTCATGTAGCTCAAGAGACCCTAGGGTGTGAGGAAACCCAAGAGACGCCTGCCATGGTTCTGTAGGATCAATTTGTGGGGAACCTAAAGGATTGCCTGACACAAGTAACTAAACGGTCACGGGCTTGTACCATATTGCGCATGAACCGACTCTTACGGAGATCACAGATCACTCGTGGGTCGCTCAAGGGGCAGTTCGTGGGTTGGCTCATGTATGAGACACGGCCCCATCATCTGGACAGTCTTGGATCATGCTCATCCTTGGGCCGCGTCACTTGCTTGAAACTCAATTAGTGAGTAATTTGCCAAATCCATACACCATTATTTCCTTCCTTTTAATTTATTTTAAGCCTCCATCAAGCTTAGCAAGCTAGGCCAAAGCTTTCATCTAACTGTGGACGTGAAGAGGAACATTCTTGCCCACCAACAGGGGGAAAACAAGCAAGCTCAGATTTGATCAAGTGAGGTAAGGGAAACCTCTTAGGTTAAGTATGCTTAGATCCCTCTTATGGTCACTAAATCCTTAAAATTGTGTTTGGTCTTTAGGACCTTTTTTGACATAAAATAAGGCCGGATAGGATAATGATGGGAAGTGTAATATCTTATACAATTTTTGGTAAATATGCAGATATGACATGGATATAATATAAATTCTTCTCTCTCCCCACTCCACCCGACAAGGCCATTGCCTCTCACCACCACCAGTCAAGCTGTTGTTTACATCACCTCACTCCGCCATGCCATTGGCTCACCTTCCCAATATGGATGAATCGAAGTAGAAGATGGAATGCGTGGCTCAGTTTTTTTTTTTATTCCTGTGAGAATAATGAATGATTGAATGAAAGATTGCAAAGGTGGAAACTTTTCATTGCTAGTAAAGTGCATATGTAATAAAGAGGATGCACAAGTTATGAATGAGAAGGAACGATGAACAAAAGTTCCACAATAACACTAGATATGGGCAAAGGTGGAAATATCGATCAGAAAGTGCCGGTTGGAGAACACAAATATTTGATTGGCAATGATAATTGGCAGTGGCAAGAGGCAACATCGGTCGACTATTGCGATGGTGGTCATCATGTGGTAGCCGGTCGAGAAGCTCTAGTTGGGGAACGCAATCGATTGGCCAGCAATGACGATTGGTGATGATTGAAGGCAATAACAACCGCTTCGGTGATCAAAAGCGAGGACAATTAGCTGTTGTGGTGGTTTTTCTCATGCTATTACTAGCATATATCATAGACACAAAAAATACTATCCACATTTGACCAATTCCGATTTGGGATTTTTTAATCCTAGTTATATCTATCTTTTATTCAGTCTTATCTTATCTTGGATAGCGACAAAACATAAGATATGATAAAATATATCATATCTTGACTTATGTCCTCACTACCAAATGTAGCCTAAGAGCATAGTTGACATTAACTAAACTAGTTTTTTAAGTGATTTGCTTTCGACAAAAAAAAAAAAAAAAAAAAAAAAAAAAGTGATTTGCTGCTTTATAAGTGATTACTTAAGTTAGTGGCCATTTAAGCACCCAGCGGACATTTGTCATAGCCAAGTTTAGGAGAGACTCTTAGAATGTTTATGATGTTCAAAGTATTTTTGACTCAATGATTTTAAAATGGATTTTTTTAACGAATGCCCCATGAACATATATTATACACCTCAAAAAAGAAAAATTCATCATTTTCTTGAATTTCTCATATTATGTACAATAAGTCAATTGAAAATGAAAGCATTTCCTTTTTTAGGATGGTTAACAGTGCTCGGGGCAGCCATTAACAATGTCATTTAAAATTAGGAGATGATAAAGTTTATATATCTCTTCAAGATATTGCCCATATCCTAACCAAAAAGACGGTATATTGTGTGGCTTAGACTATTTCAATTTTCAATCATAATTCGAACAAAAAATACAGGATAACGAACCTTCTTGTCATGCCACTGAAATCAGGTAAAAATGAGTTGACCAAACCCAATTCGGAAATTTACAGGTCATGGTCGGGTTGGCCCGATTTCTCCCTGGTTGAAAAAAAAGTCCACCCATTCCCTTTTTTTTCGGGCGGGCTTAGGCGAGTTCTCGTATCCAAGTGGGTCATTTTCTAGTTATTCCCTGAAGTTTTATTTTTCATTGTAAAGGTGAATGTTTGTTAGTGCTGGGGAGGAATGCTTCAATTCCGTCCAATCGGTACACCTTGAAAAGGAGAAAAACTCCAGAAGATAAGGTCAACTGTAGTTGTCCATCAGGGGCCCTCCCACGTCGAAGTTAAGGGGGGGAGAGAGAGAGAGCCGAGGGATGTTGGACAAGGCTGGGCAGCTCGCGACGTCGGTAGGTGGGGCCTCGCAACCATGGGCGGTGGGCGAGGACTAATGGTTCTTGACAAGCTTCTGCTACAATGAAAAGGAAGGGGAGAGGGGAGGGGAGAGAAAAAGAAAATGATTAGACTTCAATTATATGGTGTTTCGCCGGTTTTGGATCAAGAATGAAATACTTTTTACCAAGTGTTATATTTTGGTTTTTATTAAATAAGACTCAGATGTTGTGTTAGCTTTGAACAGAGAGAGTCAAGTGCGAACGAAACTATATACCATATAATCTCAAATTCAAAGAAATTGCTGATTTAATATGGGCTTAATATTGATGATAATCAATGTCAAAACCTAATCAATGATATCATCTAAACTCACCTTAACATAATAATAAAAGCTCATTAAAATTAAAGTGATTTATGCAATATCGAAGATACTTCAATAACGCTGGATATTAACAAAACGCCTAGAAAGCACTGTTCTCTACTAAGTTTAAGGATACGATATCGGAATCTAATCAACATTGCTGGACAATGAGGATAACACCTAGCAAATGTTGCTCCTAGATGGATATAAGAATACAAAATCGAAATCTAATCGACGACACTGAACAATGAGGGCAACACTTAGTAAACACTGCTTTTAGATGCATATGAGGACACAATGTCAAAATCTAATCGACAACGTTGGACAATAAAAAAATACCTAGCAAACACTGCTCCTAGATATGTTTGAGGACACAACCTCGGAATTTAATTTTCAACACTGGATAGTGGATTAGCACTGGAATCTAATCGATAGCACTGCCCGTGATATAGACACTCACCGGAATTGAATCTACAATGAGAATCTTGAGCTACAACTAAGCTAAAGTAAGTAAAGATAAAAGTAAGATAGAGTAATTTTGTGTGTTGTTCAAGGGGCTATTTGTTGGATTGCTTGCGGTATTTATAGGTCAATTTGGTAACTATCAATAGTCTATTACCTCCTCAAGAGTTGCTCCACGTTATATGTTGGACTACCTTATTCATATATAGTTTCTGACTTGTTCAACAACATTCTCGCGACTTGTCCAACAAGTATTAACCGCTCCTCTTTAAGTTTGGCACTCTTTTAACTGTCCTCGCCTATTTCCGCCGTCAATGTTGTATCCTCATCAATGATCTTTGGCTTTGACACATGGCAGCCAATTGTTTCATCATAGTATTATATCTTTATTCATCTATCGAAATTTAGCCCAAAGTTTCTCAAAGTCTTTAATTATCTTTTCTTGTATGACCACTTTTGGGCTGAGCAGATGTAGATCATGGCCCATATACGGCGACGATTTTAGTACTTTCTATCTATGTAACACTAATACCGATACGCTACACACGACACAACACGTCGAAACGTCATTTCTCAAAAAGTAAAGAATTCTTACACGTTGTATATTAAATATATATTTTTATATATAAATAATAAATTAACATTTAAATTCACAACTAAATGAGCGAAAAAAATAAATGGCCTTTCTGGTTTAAAAAAATGGAGAAAAGGAAGGGGAGGCCTATGGAGGGGTGTAATCGGCACAATAAATGAGTGAGAAAATAAATATGCCAAGGAGAGGAAAATCCAAATCTAGAATTTTAAAAATCCTGAAAAATACCGAAAAAGGAAACAAAAGGAAACAAAGAACGGCGGGTCGCAATGGGTTGAATGAAAGAAGACAGAGAAGGTACACATTATAACCGGCCACGAAAGACCTCACAACAACAGCATCTCCAACAAAGAAACAAAAGGAAAAAAAAAAAAGAGGAGGTTCTTGAGGGCGTTCTTGAGGGCATTTTGGGCATTAAAATAGTTAAAAAAAATCCCACATAGTAATTGTCATCGTATCGCCAAAACACTGCTTTGTACAGTTGCCCCGCCGCCGCCGCCGCCACCGCCGTCAAGTCGGCGAACGACAAATTGAAGATGACAGCGATGGCGATGGAGGGAACAAGAAAAGGGCAAAGACGGCGGGGACGAAATGGTCATCACAAGAAAAAGGGTGACTGTTGCCCTAGGGTCTAGAGGGCTGAAGAATTTCTTGCTTCCAGAGCCCCTAACAAAAGCGACCCCTTCTAGCTTGGGCTTCAAGACAAGAAGGATAAAATTACGCGCACTTGGGAGGGGTATTTCGGTTGATTAAAGAAAGGGAGCCCCTAACACCAAACTGAACATCGCCAACCGCTGGAAATCTCACGCAAAGAGAGAGAAAGACAGGCGAGAGAGAGAGAGAGAGAGAGAGAGAAGGACACTCTTGAGCTGAATGCAATTGCCGACAAGTCTAGGAAAAGAAAGATATGTGAACACCGGAGAGGTGAAGACAAGGTCGGGACGGCGCCAGCGAGAGGCAGAGGCGGAACAGGGTGAGTTAAAATTTGGGGCTGGAAGGGAGCATCGCGCGGCGGCAGAGCAACACTAGAGTGAGAATTTTTCTTCTTTCCCCGTTATTGTTTTTGTTATTTTTATTATTTTTTCATATGTTTACATTTTGACCCATCAAGTATTGAACATTTTTAAAATTGACTCTATGCGTGTTGGAATTGCGTGTGGGGATTGCGAACTTGAGTGTCGGAGCGTGTCGATGAGAGTTGACCACGAGATCTATGACTCTCATCGACCGTGTGTTGGAGCATGTCGGACACGTGTTAGAGTGTTGAACACGATACGAAGGCTTCCAAAGAGTGTTGGTGCTTCTTAGCTTTCTATCTCTCATGACTAGCACGAGCTTGAAGGGTATTTCGGGTGTTAAAATATGGCTATTCATCCTTAATCACAACTTTGATCAATGAGTTATAAGTGACATGCAAATAAAATCAAAATTAAGGGTCATTTGTTTTACTACAAATATTTTTTGGGAAAGCCTTTTTTCCCGATGTTTGGTTCGTTTAGGAAAATGAATAAACGAAAAATGTTTTCCTAATCGACGAAAAAAGTTTTATTATCATAATTATATTCAAGAAAATGATCTTCTTTTTGAAGAACCAAAATCGTTTTTCAAAATATGGCCAAGTATCGGTGTTCATATTCAAAATTCTATACTTGGACACGAAACTCTCAACTTCAATTCCGAGTCTCGGGGTTCAAGACCAGATCTCCAGCAGTTAGACTCGGGTCCAACAAGGCCAGGCCCAAGAACTCAATGCTCGGGCTTGGGTCCCCAGCGCCCACACCCAGGTTCATCAAGACTGAGTGATCCATAACTCCACGTGATCTTGCCTATTTCATATTTGTATTTTCTAGATGGTTCATATGTTCTACATTAAATTAAACTCAAAATAAAAATGCTAAAAGAAAATAATTAGTAAATCCGCGGTGATGATTTACTTTTAGACATGCCACAAGAGTGTGATAAGAATTGCCAAATCCTTGGCGGTGATTTATTTTTGTACATACCACGCGAGGGTGATTTATATTTACTTTCGGGAATGTCTAATAAGTTTTGTATTTATTGTATTATGTGACGAGACTGACTTAGCTCAGGCACGTGCAAGAATTGGGTTGCCTGTTTGGTGTGAACAAGTTTCATGGACAAGAATGCATAAAAGTACAACAAATCTAGGGACCTTAAACATTAATTTTCGAATATCATAGATTTTTTACGAAATTAATCAAAATCTAATATGATGTTACTGTGGACGTAATTTCCTCTGTATTAAAATAACTCCACGTTTTTCTTTTGCCCCACTAGTAAAAAAACTCTAAGCCCAAGCAGTGGTCGTAATATGTCATCAATAGTTCATATGTCATCAGTGAAAGTTGTTTACAAATAAGAGTCACTATTATATGGAGTGAATTTTCTTTAAAATTGCCGTTTTCCATGCAAAGGGCCGTTATTCCTAAAGAATAACGGTGCCGTCATCTTAGCATCATATCTCTTTTCCCTAAAAGAAAAGGGATATCAACCAAGCAATGGCATAATGAAATTCCCTTAAAAAATTAATCTATTGCATGATGTATAACCCTAAAGTTTTATGGCCTACTAAAGAATCCCGTAATCATTTTTTTTAAAAGATCTACTTAACATTTTAAGGAAACACCTTAGACAAGCACTAAAAATGATTCCAAGGTGCTTCTTATCAGATGAAATTACGAAATTTTTAAAAGGTCAGTAGTAGTACTACCACTACTATGTTGGTACTCCATGTATGGGAGAATATTGCCTGGACGATGAAAAAATTATCCAATTCATACGGCAATATGGCATTTAAGGATAGTTCCATAGCGGACAAAATCAAGTTGTATGACTTTATGTTTTTGTACTTTGCCATGCTGCGTGATGCAACCTTTTTAGAATCTTATTATGCAAAATTGAAAAAAAGATATATATATATATATATATATATATATGTTGTGACGGTATCTCGTGGGGGTTGTGGTTAATTCACGTTGATAACTTTCAATAAACCTCATCGGTCATATAGATAAGAATAATACTTTCATTGAGAAGAAAAATTTATTCACCGCACCACTCAAGCTTCACGTCATCTAAGAATCAGACTACTAAGCGGTGGGAAAAGTATAAAAAAATCATAAACCCATTACATTTGTATCGATCTAGTCATAAACTTTTTAATTTAATCAATTTAATCTTAAATATGTTTGCATTAGTACTAATCCAGTATATCCGACTAATTTAGGCTGGAAATCACTAACGTAGATGTCGGTCATCTTATGTGATACAACCGATGCCGACATTGACTTTTAATAATATTTTAATAATTTCCTAAATTTTATAATCTTTTCTTTTCTTTTCTTTTTTATTATTTCTATCTTTCTTTTTTCCTTCATTTTGCCCAACGAGGGCCAAGAAACCCTTGCTGGCGGCTAGTGAGGTAGCCCTAGCCCCAATCTAGCGAAGGCCTTCACAGCCTCACTTAGGGCCAATGAAGCCACAATAGCCCTGCCCAAGGCCACGAGCTCTAGCCGAGGGAGCTCTCGCCCAAATCTGGCAAGGGCCACGATCCTCATTGGCCAAAATGACGGAGAAAAAAAGAAAGAAAAATGAAAAAGAAATAAAAGAACAACAGAATTATACAAAATCAAAAAATTATTAAAATATTATGAAAAATGTCTACATCAGCGTTGGCTATGTCACATAGGATGGCTAGCCTCCATGTCAATGATTCCAACCTAAATTGTTCGAATAGAATGAATTAATGCTAATATGAAAGGGTTTATGACTAAATTGATCCAATTGAAAATTTTCATAATGAAATAAACTGATATCAATACGATAAGATTATAACTTTTTTAGTACTTTTCCCAGTAAAAAGCCAACCTCGGTTAGAGAAATTTCCATCTAACCATACCTCTGATCAATGAATAATGACTTATGGATATCACTTCACATGCGAAAATAAACCAAAATTAAACGTGTGCGCTTTTACTTATGGAAACTCGTTAAAATAGACTCAATAGCATTGCCGACTCCATTGCAAAGAGAATTCCTTCATCATTTACTTTATTTTTCATTGTTTGTGTGGCTCTGTATCTACCAAATGAGGAGATGAGACATAGATTTCATAAATTGGGTCTACTATAATAACTAGAAAAGTCGAGTTTTGCCAACTTCAATTTGCACCCTTGCAAAGAAAGTGTTTTCCAAGGATAGAAGAGTAAATCACTAACGGCTAAATTGCATCCCCAATCTGAGTAAATCCCGAACTTCTTGCCAATAATAATCATGTTCATGGTAGTTTCTAAGAAGTTTACTGTTTCTCTCTTCAAAGAGCACATAGGCATTAAAGTTAAAGACTGAAGACCCGATTATTAATGAATGAACAGAACTCATGCATAATTAGAATCAAATGCAGAAAAGTGAAAAATTTTATCTTAACCTCCAGCCATTGATAAAATTCAATTGAAAGCCAAATTCGCAGATCCTTGAACAGCAAATGGCTACTTCTAATCAATTACCCTCTCAATAGCGATGGTGTGTTCTCTTTTTAAGGGGTTTGGCTTATGGATTATTTATATTTTCATTAGAACTCTTTTAGATAATTTTTTCAATCAAGACAATTATCATGATATTGGGCAATCACCATACAAGTTAATGTGGCTAATGGGTAGTTATCCCACAACTTAATGTAGACAATAAAATGACGATGAAATTAATGTGGGCAATAATTAACTAAATGTAAGATCACATTACCAATTTAATAACAACTCATGCTCACTCACCTAATGCAAGGATGGCATTTAGTGGTGTTGACACCTAAATTTTGATTAGGTTTTTTTAATTAGGCCTTAGTCTCTTTTAATCTTTATTTTCCTTTTTTTGGATAAAAAGCAACAAAAACAACAAAACAACAAAAAAAATAGTAAAAAACAAAAGAAAACAAAAAATTGGCAGCTCATCGAGGCTAGGCCTTCGCGGCCAGCCCCCCTCCTTTTTCTCTCCCCCCGTGCGGGCTCAGGCCCAGGCCTAGCCCTTTTTTTCCCCAGATCTGGCCCGGCCTCTTTCTTTCTTCTTCTTCCTTCTTCTTCTTCCTCGCTCCTTCTTTCTCCACCTTTGTAGGCCACGCGCAGCGACAACGACGCACTCGAAGACAACCTACGGCCGAGGAGGGTAGGCCGACGTCGGCCGGAAGAGACAGATCTCAGGTGCCATTATTGGCTACCTTCAATGCCGAGCACGCCTTGTTGGAGGAGCTCGGATAGGACGCCGGTTCAGTCAAGGGGGACCGGTCGGCAAGCTAAAGACCGGAGGCCGAGCCCCTCCGTTGACCGGACCCCCTCACCTATAAATAGGGGAGTACCTCCGTCGACGAAGATACACAAGACTGCGAACTCGGAGACCTTCCCTTGAGAGACTTCAGGGGGAGATCAAAGAGCGAGCGTGAGAGAGAAATCGAGTCGCAAGCTCCCCCGACCTTCCTTCGACAGACTTCGAGGGAGGCCGGCGGCAAGCGAGCCCGAGGAGGAGAGATCCGAGCATGCGGAGGTTGAACAAGAGAGGAATCGGAGGGAAGAGGACCAAATCCGAAGGGAGAAGACTCGCCGTCGTCGCCGACGCAATCGCTGCTCCGCCACCGTTTCAACGCTGTTCCCTGCGCTGCGGCTGCCACTGAGCCGTGCTGCGCTACCATCACCACCACCGTTTGCCACCTCGTCACGAGACAGTAATGCAGCCGTCGGCGCCGGTCGCCGTCGCATTTCCCCCCTCGAACCGTGCCGCTACTAACCACACCAAAGCCAGACCCGTTGTCGCTCATCCTCGCCGTCCTCGTAAGCAGTTTGTCGTCGTCGTCTCCGCCGTCGCCAATGTCAAGCCCGCCGTCGCCGCCGTCCGCCCGGTGACGCCTCAATCCCCCTCATCGGCGCCGCAAGAGAGCAAGATAGAGAGGAGGTCGGGAACCGAGTCGATTCGCGGGTCCGTCCAACCTGGTTTCCTTGTTTCCGGGTAGGGTTTCCTGTGTCGGGCCGCACGCGTCGGGTTGGGTTTGGAGCTCGGACCGGGCATCCCCTTTTAATTAAAAATAGGCCTAATTTCGGCGTGTGGGCCGAGTTTTAAAAAAAAAAAAAAAAAACAGAAAAATCCGGTCCGGGCCCGCAATGCGGGCCCTTCCAAGTCTCGTGGGTCACAAACCGGGTCGGTCCCAACCCGGGAACCCGACCCGGTTCGTTTTTATATCATTATAATAATAAATATAATATTTTCAAAAAAATAAAAAATAATTTATTTTCAAAAAAATCAAAAATATCTCATATTTTTCCAAAAAAGCCAAAAAAGACTTATTTTCCAAAAAAGAAAAAAATCCAAAAATTCCTTTTTTTTCCAAAAAAATAGAAAAGGATCCCAAAAAATGTTTTTCTCCACAAATGCATGGAAAATCCCTCAAATATCAAAAAAGCCTCGGGGTTGAAATGTGGCATCCTAAAACTTCATGACAACCTCTAGATGCCTTACAACCTATGGAAGGGCGATGGAAGTATCATTAACCTATGTTGTGGCCTTTAGACCAAAGAAGTGTAATAGATTAATGGCTGAGCACCTAATGGGTGATTATTTTGTTGGAAACATGCTTTATGTCCATATGAGACCAAGGATTTTATTTGATGAGGAAATTATGTTTTTGGCCATGAATTTTATAAGTTGGATTTTATTAAACTATGTTACAAAGTATTATGGCCATTTAAATTTGTAATTTAGTACTTTGTATAAATAGGGATTAAGTTGGATTTCTTTTAAAAGAGGTAAACATGGGCCATTTAAGTTTGGGCCTTAGGCCCAAGAGTGTTGGACCTAAGGTGGGCCAAAAGGCCTGGCCCATAAAGCCCATGAAGGGCTGTCGACGCATGGAGGGGGAGGAGGAGCCGAATGGCTCCCTCCAAGTGTCTTCGGCAAGGGAGACACTTGTCTCCTTCTTGGGAACAAGTGTCCCCCCATGCAAAAATGAAGATGCATGCCATTTTCTTTTCAACCAAAAAAGGGAGAGTGGGCGGATTGAGAGAGAGAGAGTGACCGTCCGAGAGAGAGAGGAGTGTTGTGCGAAGGAGAAGAAGAGAGAGACCAGCCCGTGTGCGAGAAGGAAGGAAGAGAGGGTCCGTCGCCGCCGTGCTCCGCCGTCGAGCTCGCCGTTCGGTTGCTGAGTTTCACTTGGTTTGGAGGCAAGTGGGATCTCTTGATCTACTCTTGCTTGCTGTGTTTGATGTATGTGATTAAATGGTGAAATTTCGGATGTGTAGGATGTATAAAACTCGAAGATTACAAGAGTGGTGTTCTAGTCTAGTATGCTGTTTTTGAGAAAAACAGTTCGACCTTGGATGTTCTAGTGAGTTGCATGTGATGTTCTAGTTGAAATTTGACTTCGACTTCTTAATGAATGTTGTAAAGGACTTCTTGGAGAATAACATACTCAAATTTGAGACAAATCGAACAAGTATAGGTAGGTGAAATCGTTGTTCTTTGGAAAGACTAGATCTGGAATTTTTGGTACCGACTCTTGATGAATTCGTGGACTGTAAGGTAACCTTTTTTTTGGAATCTCACTTCGATTCCTTAAGGAAAGTTGTAAAGGACATCTTGATATATAACATATCAAAAATTTAGAGAAAACTAACAAGAATAGGTAGGTGAAAATCGTGGTTCTTTAGAAAGACTAGATCTGGAAACTGTTGTGCTGACCTTTGGTGATTTCATGAGCTGTAAAGCAATTTTCGAGCTGGAATCTCACTTTGTGTTCTTGATGAAAGTTGTAGAGGACTTCTTTAAGTTTAACATATAAAAATTTGAGGGAAAACGGACAAGTATTTGATGGTGAAATCATTTTTCTTCAGAGATGTTAGATCTGGAAAACTGTTATGTTGATCCCTTGCGATTCTGTGAATTTTGTAAAATTATCCAGTCCGAATTTGATCTCGTGTCCTTGATAATAATTGTAGATAAAATTTTTAGAAACAACATACCGAAATTTGAGAATAAACGGACCAGTATTGATTCGGGAAATGATTTTTCTTTGAAAGGGTCAGATCTGGACAGTGAACCGAGAGTTAAGGGAGAGTTATAAAAATTATATCTTTTAATACAGAAGGAATTTGATTTCGATTCCTTCATGGGAATTTTATCTCTAGGTTTCATCTATAACATATTAAAATCTCAGAATTTTCGGAGTTCATTTAAGGGCTTAATCGAAATTATTTCCGAAACTGTGCAAAAGTGGCGCTGGAATTTCTTTTGCTGTGATGTATGGATCTATGTGATTGATGTGAAAATTTCTTGACATGGTATTCTTCACGAAATATCTTCCACTGGATCTTGTTTACATCATGTTAAATTTTTAGAATTTATTGAGATGGTTTACTAAGTTTCCAAGAATTTTTACTAAAGAGGTGCATTCTGTTTTACCCGAAAATTGGTTCTATTTTCACAAACCAATGAACTGCATTATGAAATGTGATATCGTGGGTGTTATGTGCACTGCATATGTGGTGACATTTGGCATATCACATGACATCAAAAAGCTGGTTTAGACCCTTGATATTGTTGCATCAAATGCCATGTTGAAAATGAGACATATATGTGATTATGAATTGTGATAATAATGATACCATCGGAGGTGTGAGCCGACGATGCCCCGGAGTGTCGGGATGCCCGGTGGCCTAGTGGCGTAATTCCGGAGGGTCCTCGGGAGTTTCGAGATGCCCGGTGGTATACGGTACGTAATTCCAAGGGGAAATGCCTAGTGGTATGTCGGTACGTAATCCCGGAAGCCCTGGAGGTGTGTGCCAAGGGGATTCCTCGTGATGCCAGTTGGGGTATGAGATGCCCGGAGGTGTGTGCCGGATGCACGGAGGTGTGTGCCGGAGGCTCCTCGCGATGCTAGGTTGGGTGTGAGCGATAAATGAGGGATGCAAACACTAGTCCCTGGAAGAAAAATGAAATGAGATCCTTTTGAAAATTAAAAATTGGAAATTGAATCATGAGCATGGGACTGTGCATATGGCATGATGCATGATCTGCTTATGAAAGTGAATTGATATATAATGACATTGAGAATGCAATCACGAAGGCTTGAATGGATCTCATGGGGATATACACATGATTGTGCGGATGATATGAATCATGCGTATGTATGTGCATATGGCATGGAATGAACCTCATGGAAATACAAGCATGACTGCATGGTGGTATATGCACGATGGCATGAGGAGATATGCACGACTGCATGGTGATATATGCACGACTGCAGGGTGATATATGCATGATTGCATGGTGATATATGCATGACAGCATGGTGATATATACATGACCGCATGATGATGTATGCTCGATAGCATGGATGATATGTGCTTTACTTGTGATATCTTGATTGTCTTGCTTGTTGCATTGTGTAGTTTGATGGATCTTTACTGCTGAGTGGTTGTACTCACCCCGTTTAGGGACTAACATTTCAGACTAGACAAGATACCTCTGCTACCACTGCCACCAGTAGATGGATCGAGTGGTTGGATATGACCGTGAGGAGGAGGATAGCAAAGGAATGAACTTTTGGACGCCGACACTGGTCGATGGACCTTAAGTATGCGACTGTTGTAAAAGATGTCAGTCATCTTTTGAAGTATAACCGAGTATAGAAGACTACGGCGTTTTGATGTACCGATGAATGATGTCCATCTGGTTTAAGTAAATAAAAGTGTTCGGCTTTTACTTATAAATGTTTAGTTGGTGTGCATCATTTTCTGAATATAGGGAAGGGAGTTGATGGATGTGCTTCCGCCATATAAATTGCGCAAGGACCGATCTAAAAGATGTAAACCCCCAGGATTTATGAATTATAATGAAATTCCTTGATATCAGAGTATTATATTATCAGGTCAAGTGAAAGGTAAGCGGACCGTGGCGACCCTAATGGCTTGGGGGCCGTCGAGGGGTGCCACATTAAACAAGATTAGGTACCGAAAGGGCATTAGTGATTAACTAGTGTAATCAAGTCCCCGATTCTAATTTCTCTGGTTGCACAGGAGCGAGTATTTCTCTCGATACTTTGCTTGGGTTTCTAATCGACCCACCCCAAATTGATTAGTGGTGACTCCGTTTTTAAAATTAACTTACAGGTTTAAAACTTGGATTATTAAGTCGTGAATTGGTGGACTTGGGAGAGTCCAGGCTAAGCTTAATAGACTTAGCCGAGCCATTAGCCTCCGAAGGCGCCCGCCCCGATCGGGCGTCGAAGAAAAAAAGAGGTCGCGACAGCTTGGCGACTCCGCTGGGGACGTTTGAGGACTTAGGCCTTTTTTATCTAGTTTAAACGCTTTGCTGACTTGGGTTTTTGTTTTTGTTTTTTATGCAAGGTGAGTAGCTTAGAAGTTTATTTTAATTAAAATAAAATGTTTTGTGATTATAAACTGTTGTGCATATTTTACTGTTTTAGCACTACACATGGCACACACAACTCGGCCGCCAGACCTAGGCCACCATAGGATATCTAGGATGGTGTTAAGAAAGATACGGCCTCGAACGCGAGACTGCGATGTAGAGGTTGCCTTTCTTTTCCCCGAATTTCTCTAGCCAAGGTTAAGAGGATACGCTGCCAACGCGAGACTGCGACCGGCGGATACCCTTTTAATTTCAACAAGCCTTCATAGTTAGAAATCGAGCTGCGCGTTCCATGTGCATGTCTCTGTGCTTGCCATTTTCTTTAAAAGCAAAGTAATTTCTTTACTTTTACTCAGTCTTTTTTTATTGGCCCATGGCAATTTAAGTAGGTTTTTCGAGTCCTAGTTTATATGCGATGGGAGAAGATGATATCCAATTTATTCCCACTCCCAAAGCAGAGCTCTTCAGATGGTGGTGTCAATTGGACCAGTATGCCCAAGAGCGTGTGAAAGCCAAAGTTGGTCATCTTCTATCGTTGATCTGAATCCCTGTTCATCCCGAAGTCATACAGGCCATGGCACATTTTTGGTGCCCGAAGACGACTACCTTTATGTTTGGAGGGTTCGAGCTAACCCCAACTCTAGAAGAATACAGTATTATCACTAGAATGCCTCTCGAGAAAAAGCTTGTTAGGCCATCAACAGGCATTATCCCATTGCATGGGTTAGCACGACTTTTAAGAACTGAGGTCCATGTTATGAGGCAAATTCTTGAAAACAATCATAATACTTGCCCACTAGCATTTTTGACTGTCTGTTTTGAAAATCAACCCATGACCCAAAAAAGCAAGATTTTCCTCCTGGCCTTTTTCGGGCTCATCATTTTCCCCCATCAAAGAAACGTCATAAGTCCAAAGATGGCGTGGATAGTTGATCAAATCTCAAGGGGGCAAAATTATGTCAACATTATTTTTAACCGAAACATTCTTATCTCTTAATCGTTTTAAAGAAAACACGGAAAAAATCATGCGGGTCTCCCCGTAAATTTTACAGGTTTGGTTCTTTTCTCACATAAGCGAATTTCGATGCTTCATGCGATCATCTGAAACAAATTATTTTGAAAATCCATTACAGAAATTTATGGTTCTAGGACCATGCATTCCCAACCAAAGCTGTTTAAATTGGATAAATTTCCTAAGAGACCTAGCTCCTGAGGCATTCCAATGGTGTGCTGGTTGGTTCCATGAAAAGAGAGCTCGCTTTGCTTACAAAAGCTGCTATCCAATTCCATTGCTCGGCCTCACCGGCGCCATTTCCTATTTCCCATATCAGGTGGCATGACAGTATGAAGCCCTTCAGGAGATCCCACCACCTTTCAAGAGGAAGGCCCCTCCACTCCTTTTCAACACAAGTCGTGACTACGCGGTCGAAATTTCCATCATTGAGGAAACATGGAACAAGTGCCATTGCAAAAGGATCGTGATACCTGAAGGGCTTGAGGGACAGGAAAAGGCCCATCATGCCTCTGAGTCCTAAATCTACAACCATTGTATCCCGACAAAATTGAAGCCATCGAACCCTCATCCAATCAGCAAGATCAGCCAGCACGAGCAAGTAGAGCTTATGCAAAAGGATTTGGGAATAGGCTAGATACATGTCTCAGAGCCAGTCTAAGAAAGCAAGCATCTGCGCAAGAACAAGGCTCCCTGTCGCATATAGAATAGCAGTCATGTGCCCCCCAATATTAATTTCATGAAAATTTTTGTCCCATTGTTTAGGGACTTTTGTTTAATACCTAGTATTTCATTCTGTCATTTTGATTTCAAGTTTTAGATGTCAGAAGTCTGCAGTCTATGAAATCCTCTTTTGACAAATAAAAAGCAGTTAAACCATTGCCATGGGTCAATCTTTGTTTACTTTCATGCTCATTTAGGGTTTTTGCGATACCAGGTAATTATGAATCGTCGACTATCAGCCACCCGCAATTGGCCTCACGTGATAGGGCCCGATCAAAATGATGTACAAAATCGCCTCGCCAACATTGAAGACTACGTAGGACAGATGTCCATTATCCTTCGACAGCTCTCGAGGCAAATGGAATCCACTCAAGCCAAACCCAACTCTATAGCTGCTTTAAGCGCACTCCTGGCACCTGTGAATTTGCCAGAGGATAACCAACAAGATAAACAACTTGAAAAGATCATGAAAAAGCTGAGCCAGCTGCAGGGGCGGGATCCTATGGACTTGTCTAATTATGCCGGCATTAAAATCCTTGAAGAGCTCAAAACACATGAATGCGAAAGGTATGCTGATACCTCTCGCCCAGAGACCTACTTGCAGGCCTACCTGGTCCGAAGGATGATTCAATTGTACCGATCAAACCTGACTGGCCCTACTTTACGGTGGTACATTATAAGAAAGATTAATCTCCTTAAAACCTGGAGAGAACTAATTGATGCTTTCCGTCAAGAGTATAATGTTGACATCACCCTGCCCTACGAAGAACCAAGGGTTGCGAAGCACGAGGAGCCGATAGTCGCAGAGAAAGGAGAAGAAGATGTCAATGAAGCCTTGCACGATAAATGGGCGACCGAGCAGTATCCTATTACTGAGAAACTTCCCACTAGGAAAGGCAAGGAGCCCGCAGACGAGACCAACACTACTCAAAACCGAAGCATGATGGGACGGCTTCTCAGGTTTACCGCAAGAGCTAGGGTCCAAAGAATGCCGACCCCCATCAACCTAAGGAGCGAAACTCCACCATCTCCCAATCTCCTTGACAAAGTCCAGCTGGCGAAGCGAAGGGCTTTACTTAAAAGGTCCGAACCAGGAGTCAAGAAAAGAAGGCCTAAGCAATTCGAGTCAACGCCCGTTACTGAATTTAGGCAAAACCTGACAATCAACGAGTCGCCACACCAAGACTTTGAACATCCCCTAGGGTACAATCCTGAAAGCTACCATCATCTAGGGTACAATCCTCGAGGCTACCAGTCCCTAGAGTACAATCCTGAAGGCTACTAGTCCCTAGGATACAATCCCGAGGGCCACTAGTATTATACAGAGGAAATCAGCCATTCATCATATGACTATCTCCCACCCACACAGGATCCAAAGCCCGTTAGAAGAGGAAACATTCGTCTTTATTCGCCATGACTTGTCTCCTAATGAACTACTAAGCTTATCACCTGACTATGAGGATAACTTAAACGCCTCATCCTCATTTGGTGATTTTGATCCGAAAGAAAGCAGTGAGATGAACACGGGAGAGTCCAACTTTCCTGAAGTGGCAGAATTCAACACCACAATGAATATGCAATGGGAAAACCAGTGGCCTAACCAAGACATGGCAGGCCCGTCTTATCCTCATAGGATCATGACCCCCAAAGAGATGTGGATACCTAATCTCCACAAGTATAATGGTACGACTTGCCTCATGGCCCATTTGCAATATCTCCACGCTGAAATGAGTCAGCACTATAGCCCATTGTCATTCACAACTCAGGCCTTCCAAGAAAGTCTTACAGGTCTGCATTGTAATGGTTTGTCACAGCAGATATCAACCTTATGAGAGACTGGAATGAGCTGTCTTCTGCATTCCTACATTAGTATCAAAGCCAGATTGGAACTGAATTGCCTTGCGAGAACTTGGTTCACTTTAGAAGAAGACAAATGGAGGATTTCTAAGCATATGCAAGGAGGTGGAAGGCTTTTATGATACAAACCTACCCTCAACTGGCCGAAGAAGAAGAAGTGATAAAGCTGTTCATAGGAGCTTTACCTCGCAAGCATCGTTGTTGGTTGCATGGGTTGCACTTTCGTAGCTTCAATGAAGGGGTCCTCACGTGTGAATACTTCAAGTCTACTGGAGGCGAGGAACTCAAAGGCGCTTGATTTCAGAATTAACACTATCAAAATGCTCCTTTTCATAGGAGTTTTCATGGATTTTGCCTGTTTTTATAATTTCATGCTTCTTATCCTGTCTAGTGTGCTACTATTGCATTTTCCATTCTAGTAATCTAATGTACAGTTCTAATATTTTATTTTGAGAGGATGAGGCGGTATTCCAAACCAGCCCGGTGATGCTATCCAACCATGAAAAGAAAATATCATCCAAGGAAAATACTGAGGGCTGGGCTTCCTCATGCTTTCTTCCCCCCAAAAATATATACTTTTGAAAACAAAAAAAAATTTCATTACCAAAAGCTTTTGTCAAAATAAGATGTTAAATTTTATCTTGTTCACTTCGTGTCTCATCCCCTTCGACTTAGCATGATAGGGGGCATTTGAAGCTAGCACACCATGTGAACTCGCTGAGTTCAATAACACTCTTTCAAGAAAGCAGGGGCAAACAAAAAGGATCATCCTGTTTCAAAGAGGAATATCATCCCCTTTCAACTTAGCAAGATAAGGGGCATTTGAAGCTAGCACATCATATAAACTCGCCAAGTTCAAAGACACTCTTTCAAGAAAGCAGGGGCAAACAAAAAAGGATCATCCTGTTTCAAAGAGGGTAAGTCTTATTCCCTTGACATAATTTTTGAAAATGACGTCCCCTCTCTTCTATGTACAGGAAACAAAAGATAGGACGTAATAGGCACAGGCATACGGTTAAATTCGACGCATGCACACCATGGTAGCTCAAGGCAAGGTAGCCTCCTCCATGCTACCTTCGGCCTTCACCCTTTCTTCAACGAGCCAAGAAGCACAAGGAAGAAATTTCTTCTCTTCCTTTAAATTGATTACTGTCAACAAGGAGAAAATCCAGACAGTCAAGGCGATCTATAACCCCCCACTCCAAACAACGACTTTAGAATCTGGAAGCTCCACTCCGTGTTCCAGACGCATATTCTTCCAAGAAATAATTGCCTTTAGGAGACTAGAGACTTTGATTGTCCATCTCAGGTTCCATCGAAGCTTGAGGTATATGACTTTGCCCAATGCTGCTATAGTCAAAGACAGAAGGAGAAATTCCACAGAAGGAAGGCGTTGAAGATGAATCAACGACCATTAATCATACATACATGGCCATAAATGAGAAAGGACAATCAAAAGAGACGTTGAACCGTGTCGAGACAAAGAGGCCGTCATCAACATTCAAATATCCTTAGGAGCCAGCACATACAAACTCTGGGGCAGGGTAATTTGGTATTGTTTCCAACACTCACTCTCTAAACTCACTTTTGACATATTTTCTCCTATTGACGGGAAGCATAGGATTCAAGAAACAAGCTTAATGGTTAATTTGGGAAAATCAAGTGACCCATATCGATTTACCTAACTTGGTATGAAAGGACGTATCGTCCAGGAGCCAGTTTGGTTAAATGAAAAAAGAAGCGCCCTACGGACACCGTCGGCGCCTCTAGCCGAGTGGTACCGGGAAGAAGCAAAATAGTTCGAAGTTGGGGGTTCAAATCTCTGATGCGGCAGTTAGCCGGTTGGTAGGAACCAAAAAATAAAAAGGAAAATAAAAATAAAAATTTTGCTTCTCTTGCGTCTGCAAATTACGAGAGAGCGGGTGACCTAATGGAGTGAAAATTACAGGACTTCATATCCTCCTCGTACTTCAGGTCTATTCAAACATCTGCAAACCAGTGAAGGGTAATGTTGAATCGCTTCCAAGTTGTTCGACTTCTAAAAGAGTTCGTGACTAACATGCTCCCTCTTGTTTGTCGCAGGATCACCTGACTGCCAAAGATGTGGAAAACAAATCAATGAGAGGCATGGTAGACTCTAATAAGCTCTCCCAAACAAAATGGCGTCTCAAGTATCACCAAAGCAAATGACAGAAATCCTTCAGGCCTCAATTCACTTTTAATTTTGGCCCTGCTGATTAATTCATTTACACCTTCTCTTCTACAGGGGCAAAAGCAAAAGGGCCCGTTGAATAAATAAATCAGATTCCCAACCATGGTTGATCATTCTTGTGTCATCTCCCTATTTAATAGGGACGATCCATTGACACCCCTTTGTGAATAACTCTTTTGATGTTCAAAATTCAACACATTTGTAAATACAATTCCACCAAGTAAACACCCTTAAAGTTGTCAATAGGGTTTCTTGAGTAAAAACCATTCATTTGTTTTGAGAGTACAAACTCTCTCATACTTAAAAATGCCGCATGCCTTCTCCAAATGGATTTTTGCATGATAATTTTGTCTGTCTAAATCACTGATTCCATTGAGGATTATTAGAATAGACAGCTAAGTCAAGAATACAAGATTGATTGAGCATGCTGGATGAGGCGCGTCAAAATGATGACAGGCAAGCCATATCCTACACACACTTGTGAGATGAGTGCAAAAGATTACATGACTGCAGGGTAAAGAGTTCTCTCACGAATGGTACGATAACCAAAACAGTGAGAGGCATTTCATTGCTCACCCCCTTTTGAGCCCCATACACTGGTGAAGCTTCTCTCATCAAGAATCACCCCCACACTGGGGCATGTTGAAGACAAGGCAAATCAGCATCACAAGGTGAGAAAAGGGATAGAAATTTGCTTGCTCGCACTTGCATCAATCTTCGGGTGTCTTTTTTGCATATGAACACTCGCGTTAATTTAAGTACCCTAGAATGACGAAGAGCAATTCTTTCTCTACGCACTTGTATTCATTGTACAACCCAATTAAGTCTGTAATTTCACCCTCACATGGAGGCAAAACAAAAGTTACTACCATTCGAGCAGCATAATCATGAACGCTAGCAAAAGATGAAGACTCAAGAGTCTAACAACGGCGTTTGTTTGAACTAGTCTAGGTCAGTTCCTCAAAAAAAAAAACGAGGGCATGAAAAAAGCAATGTACCTGGTAAAAGCAAGGTCAATGCCCATGGATGAGAAAATGTGGAATAAAAAACTAAGGGCATGAAAAAGCAGTGTGCCTGGTAAAAGCAAGGCCAATGCCCCCCAGCCAAAAAAATATAGTCAATTGTATTCCCAAGAGAAGTTGCTGTTGTGGTTCGATTGATAGAGCCTCCATCTAACAGTGAGAAGAAAGACCGGTGACAAATGCCAAGGCAATCACCAGCTCTCAGCCAAGCCTACATTGCGTCCCGTTGTAAAAGTCTCGTCAGACTAGGGGCACTTCAATTAATGTAGGATTTCATATGTTTATAAGCATCGCTCGAAGAAGTACGAGCAAGATTATTCTATCTCTTTTAGCAGGATTCTTGACTTGCAAACCCGAAGATGATCGTGCGGCATCTTTTTCACAGAGCCATGACCTTGATGGTCCCCTTTGATGAGCCGTTGACCAAGCCTACATTACAGTACCGGCAAAGACCTCTCACATTGGTAAAATTGTACCGCTTGCGAGAATACTCGAACCCTTGCTGACATGATGACAGCGAGATAGTGTGGTCCTTATAAATCCTGCATCAGTGGTCAGGATAAAACAGCCTTTTCCATGAGAGTGAGTGAAAAGTCCTTTCAAACTGAAAGTCCCTCATCTGGCATGCTCAAGACATCTACATTCTGAATAAAGGTTGTCTTTCAAAATTTTCCCCAGTGGAACTCAGATGATACAAAACTAACAAAGTTATCATGCATGAATCCCATTTGAAATTACAGCATATATAATCATGTGTGCATATTTCCTAAAATCAGAGATATTGCCAGGTAAGCATATCCCTATCCCCATTTGTCTTAAAGTACCTACCACTGTCTAGGTACTCCCTCTTTTCTTGACACTCGACCTGTTCGGGTTGTCTTTAAAGTTTGGATGCTTGTGACTGTCCAAGTATCCCATTGTCTTTGAGTACCGGCCACCGTTCAGATACTCCCTTTTCTTGACACTCGACCTGTTCAGGTTGTCCCCATAATATGGATACTCGTGACTACTCAAGTATCCCATTGTTTTCAAGTACCTACTGCCATTCCAGCCCTTCCAAGCGCCTGCGGCCATCCAGGTAAGTCTCGTGCCACATTCGAATTTATGTTACCAGGAGGTGAGAGACCTTCACAAATATGCAAGGCACATCCTCGATATTCCCTTTACCAGGAGGTGAGAGACCTTCATGAATATGCGAGGCACGTCCTCGATATCCCCAATTACCAGGAGGTGAGAGACCTTCATGAATATGCGAGGCACGTCCTCAATAATCCCATTACCAGGAGGTGAGAGACCTTCACGAATATGCGGGGCACATCATCGATATTCCCTTTACCAGGAGGTGAGAGACCTTCACAAATATACAGGGCACGTCCTTGATATCCCAACTACTAGGAGGTGAGAGACCTTCATGAATATCCAAGATACGTCCTCGATATTCCCATTACCAGGAGGTGAGAGACCTTCACGAATATGCGCGGCACATCCTCGATATTCCCTTTACCAAGAGGTGAGAGACATTCATGAATATGGGAGGCATGTCCTCGATATTCCAACTACCAGGAGGTGAGAGACCTTCATGAATATCCAAGGTACGTCCTCAATATTCCAATTACCAGGAGGTGAGAGACCTTCACGAATATGCGGGGCACATCCTCGATATTCCCTTTACCAGGAGGTGAGAGACCTTTATGAATATGCGAGGCACGTCCTCGATATTCCAACTACCAGGAGGTGAGAGACCTTCATGAATAGTCGAGGTGCATCCTCAATATCCCCAATTACCAAGAGGTAAGAGACCTTCATGAATATCTCAGGTACGTCCTCGATATTCCATCTACCAGGTACTCTTTCAATGCTTGCGAACATCCAGGCACCTTCCAGAGTTCATACTTGTGATTATCCAAGTACCCCTTCGATGCCTGCGAACGTCCAGGCATCCTTCAAAGTTCGTACTTGTGATCATCCAAGTACTCTTTCGATACCTGCAAGCAATAAGGTATTCTCTAGCATCTAGTACTTATGATCATCCAGGTACTCCTTCAACGCCTACGAACATCCAGGCACCCTCCAGAATTCGTACTTGTGATCATCCAAGTACCCCTTCGACGCCTGCAAAGGCCCAAATATCCTTCATGTTAGTACTTGTGAATATCCAGCTATTCTTTTAATGCTTGTGAATGTCCAAGTATCTTCTAGAACAGATGCCCTGAGAAAGGTCAGTGCATCTCTTGAGAAAGGTCGGGTACCAACCGGTGTCCTTGACTGAGGTCAGGCACCCTAATAAATCGATGCCCTGAGAAAGGTTGGCGCATCTCCCGAGAAAGGTCGGGTACCAACCGGTGTCATTTACAGAGATCAGGCACCCCACAAACCGATGCCCTGAGAAAGGTCAGCGCATCTCCCGAGAAAGGTCGGGTACCAACCGGTGTCCTTGACAGAGGTCAGGCATCCCACAAATCGATGCCCTGAGAAAGGTTGGCGCATCTCCCGAGAAAGGTCGGGTACCAACCGATGTCCTTGACAGAGGTCAGGCACCCCACAAATCGATGCCCTGAGAAAGGTCGGTGCATCTCTCGATAAAGGTCGGGTACCAACCGGTGTCCTTGACAGAGGTCAGGCACCCCACAAACCGATGCTCTGAGAAAGGTCGGGTCATCTCCCGAGAAAGGTCGGGTACCAACTGGTGTCCTTGATAGAGATCAAGCACCCCACAAACCGATGCTCTGAGAAAGGTCAGCGCATCTCACGAGAAAGGTCGGGTACCAACTGGTGTCCTTGATAGAGATCAAGCACCCCACAAACAGATGCCCTGAGAAAGGTCGGTGCATCCCTCGAGGAAGGTCGGGTAAACTACTGATTGCTCTAACAGGCGACCGAAGAATGGTTCGGGTCCTGGAGAAGCAACCTCCTCATGTCACCAGGTAAGATGACGCCTTGATACTTGCCAAACTCGGGGTTCACACCCTGTCTCACTCACCCCCGGTAAGTAACTACAGGTATCTTATTATCTGTCTTAGTATGTGTAATGTTATATCGCTATTTTTCTGCATAGGACAATAGGTCCCAAATAAAATATAATCTGCTGCACATGCATGGATGAAATTTAGACATCATTTTGTCTTTGAATGCAACCTCTACGAGCTCACCTTCAAAGAGGGGCAGCTGTTGACGCCTAAATTTTGATTAGGTTTTTTTAATTAGGCCTTAGTCTCTTTTAATCTTTATTTCCTTTTTTTTTGGATAAAAAGAAACAAAAATGAAAAAAAAAACAAAAAAAATAGTAAAAAACAAAAGAAAACAAAAAATTGGCAGCCCATTTGGGCTGGGCCTTCGCACCAAGCCCCCCTCTTTTTTCTCTCCCCCCGTGCGGGCCTAGGCCCAACCCTTTTTTTTCCCTAGATTCGGCCCGGCCTTTTTCTTCCTTCTTCTTCTTCCTCACTCCTTCCTTCTCCGCCTTTGTAGGCCACGCGTAGCAACGACGACGCGCTCGAAGATAACCTACGGCCGAGGAGGGTAGGCCGACGTTGGCCGGAAGAGACACATCTCAGGCGCCATTATTGGCTGCCTTCAATGCCGAGCACGCCTTGTTGGAGGAGCTCGGATGGGACGCCGGTTCAGCCAAGGGGGACCGGTCGGCAAGCCAAAGACCGGCGGCCGAGCCCCTCCGTCGACCGGACCCCCTCGCCTATAAATAGCGGAGCACCTTCGTCGACGAAGATACACAAGACAGCAAACTCGGAGAACTTCCCTTGAGAGACTTCAAGGGGAGATCAAAGAGTGAGCGCGAGAGAGAAATCGGGTCGCAAGCTCCCCCGACCTCCCTCCGAGAGACTTCGGGGGAGGCCGGCGGCAAGCGAGCCCAAGAAGGAGAGATTCGAGCGTGCGGAGGCTAAGCGAGAGAGGAATCGAAGGGAAGAGGGCCGGATCCGAAGGGAGAAGACTCATTGTCGCCGACGCAACCGCTGCTTCGCCACCGTTTCAATGCTGTTCTGCGGCTACTACGCGGCTGCCACCGAGCCGTGCTGCACCTTGCCATCACCACCACCATTCGCCACCTCGGCACGGGCACAAAATGCATGGCCGTCCGCCGCCGCCGGCCGCGTCGTCACCGTCGCATTTCCCCCTCGAACCGTGCCGCCACCGACCACACCAGCACAGACCCGTTGTCGCTCGTCCTCGCCGTCCTCGTAAGCGGTTTGTCATCGTCGTCTCCTCTGTCGTCGCTTTCAAGCCCGCCGTCTGCCCGGTGACGCCTCAGTCCCCCTCATCAGCGCCGTAAAGGAGCAAGATGGAGCGGAGGCCGGGAATCGGGTCGATTCGCGGGTCCGTCCAACCCGGTTTCCTTGTTTTCAAGTAGGGTTTCCCGGGTCGGGCCTGCACGTGTCGGGCTGGGTTTGGAACTCGGACCGGGCATCCCCTTTGTAATTAAAAATAGGCCCAATTCCGGCGTGTGGGTTGAGTTTTAAAAAAAAAAAAAAAAAAAAAAAATCCCAAGCCGAGCCCACAACCCAGGCTCGTCCGGGTCTCGCAAGTCGCGAACCGGGTCGGTCCCAACCCGAGAACCCGACCGGTTCTTTTTTATATTATTATAATAATAAATATAATATTTTAAAAAAATTTAAAAAAAATAATTTATTTTCAAAAAAATCGAAAATATCTCATATTTTTCCAAAAAAGCCAAAAAGTCAGAAAAAGAAAAAAAGACTTATTTTCCCAAAAATATCAAAAAATCGAAAAATCCTTTTTATTTTCCAAAAAAAAAAAAGAAAATGATCCCAAAAAATGTTTTTCTCCGCAAATGCATGGAAAATTCCTCAAATATCCAAAAAGCCTCGGGGTTTAAAGAAGATTAGGTACCGAAAGGGCATTAGTGATTAACTAGTGTAATCAAGTCCCCGATTCTAATTTCTCTAGTTGCGCAGGAGCGAGTATTTCTCTCGATACTTCGCTTGGGTTTCTAATTGACCCACCCCAAATTGATTAATGGCGACTCCGTTTTTAAAATTAACTTACAGGTTAAAAACTTGGATTATTAAGTCGTGAATTGGTGGACTTGGGAGAGTCCGGGCTAAGCTTAATAGACTTAGCCGTGCCATTAGCCTCCGGAAGGCGCCCGCCCCGATCGGGCGCCGAAGAAAAAAAGAGGTCGCGACAAGTGGGATTCTTGATGATTTCCATCTGTCTTGTCCTCGCCGGGGATGGAGAAGGGTAGTTCTCATGTATATTGACACTTGGTGAGAAGTGTTGACACCTCAAATTTTGTCCCCATTTTTCAAAAATCCTCAAGTGAACCGAGGTTTGACCAAGACTAGACCAAGGTTTGATTGATGATATACAACACACGGTATGCATTTTGAACATAAAAAATGGGTTGCCCTCGTCAAAACAAGTCCATTGATGGTAATATCATTTAAGCATGTTACTCGTTTTTTCGCAGTGTGGGAAAGTTTGAGATCTCCTGGTTTTAGTTGCACATCATTAAATTAGGGATCACAATCGTTCCAAGCCATCAAAAGTCAAGTCAATCATTTGTTGGATGAGGAAATTAGCAACGGTCGTATTTCAATCAAGCTCTCTAATACCAGAAAAATGTCCTAGAGCCCAAAACCATACTTAAAGGTCCTGGAATCGTAATGAAACTTTTCGGGTCTCTAAGTTGAGGTAAGTATAGATGTTTTAAGATGTTAAGTCACCAAGATGACGTCCAGTTCTTACATTCGAGCCTATGATCTTATATGGGTCAAAACCTTGTCGGGATCAAGCGATTTACCTCGGCAATATCAGGCTCCTCTGAAAGCTCTCCTTATGAGCTTTCAAACACCTTAAAGATCACACGAATTCAGCTATGAACGAGCAAGTTACGTGCCCAAGAAGTTGCCGGTACAAGCACAAGGAGCCTAAGCCTCACGCCGACGAGCGTCATGGTGAGGTGACAGGCATTATACCCTAGTGCGCCAAGCCTCAATCGCCTCGACTTGAGGCTCGAGATCCTCAGTCTTGTGATCTCGAGAATGGATAATTTCACTTTACCGTCATGCTTGGCTTGACGTGGTGAATAATCACTGATTTGGGCTAAAAGAAAGGAACCACCTCGGCTTAAAGGCCTTTGCGAATGGTAAATGCGTTTGAATAGCGAAATTGACTTAACATTCCTTTATTTCAAGACTAATTGACTACTTTAGTGCCTTGTGCCCTTGCCCCAACTGAAGGGATGACATCACTAAGGTTTTTTAGTTTTTTTTTTTAAGAAAACATCACCAAAAAAATCATAAATATATTATAATTGTGCCAATTCAATTATAAACTTTTTTTAACTAATTGAGTCATAAATTTTTTGTATTTATGCCAATTCTATCCATCTGGTCAATTTTGGTCGGCCAACACTAACATGGACAATTTTAATAATATTTTAATTTCTTTTCAATTTTATTATTATTATTTTTTCCTTTTGTTCTCTTCTTTTTTTTTTCTTTCTTTTTTTTTTTTTTCCTTCTCTTCCTTCTTCCTCCAATCGGTCGCCGACTGACCAGAGGCGAGAGCCAACGAGGTCAACTTCGTAGTGAGGTCGACTTCATTGGCCTCTTGGGAGCCTCTCTAGCCCAGCATGAGGTAATTGATGACCCTCACCCAGCCATGGCTTGAAGGCTCACCAAAGGCTAGTAAGGTCGACATCATTGGCACTCACCTTTGGCTAGTCATCGAGCCAACGACGGCGACATTGATGAGCTGGAGGAGGAGGAGGAAGAAAGGGAAGAAAAAAAAAAGAAAAAGAAAAGAAAATATAAAAAAATGAATAAAAAATTGAAAAATATCAAAATATTATAAAAAAAATTATCCACATTAGTGACGTTTGGTATCCACGTCAACACCAACTGACAAAATTGGTCAGATTGATTGAATTGTCATAAAAACAAAAGATTTAGAATTCAATTGACAAAAAAAAAAAAACAAATGTTTAGAACTAAATTAGCATAATTACAATAGATTTCAAACTGTGTTGGTAATTTTCCCTGCATATATTACCTGGCTTCATCTATGGCCAACGGGCCAAGTAGGGCTCGGCATGCCCTTGGGAGGGCCCACACCATGCTAGGCCCGGTTCTTCAATTTATTTGGTAATTTATATAATTCTTAATAAATTCTAAAATTTAAATAAAATCATGGGAATTTTAGTTACCTATAATTAATTAATCAGAACTTCGGTAGCAAGAATCACATAGGAATCAACACGTAATAAGATACTTCAATTATGGAAGACAAACTACGAATACACGATGCTTAAAAACACGTCCATTACTAATAAAATACCAAAGTGAAATTTGAATTCTCATGATTATTCTTGATCCGATGGCTCAGCTCTAACCATGCCCCTTCTTGTTGAACATTAACACCCATCTTTTGACGGCAACAACACCGTTTGTGCAGCAACAGATGTCTTATCCCGACTTGCGGATCATAATGGAAACTCATTAGCTCGATAATGGTCTATAATCTTGAAGAATTCCCACATGTCTCTTCTTCTCGGTTGGCTATCCAAATCGATTATATTGGTATGCAAACCGATCAAATGTCATAAATAGCTAGGGAATGATATATACATAGTGGGAGTTTATTAGAAAGTCTGGATTTTTTTAGAATTAGTGGAATTTGTGAGGAATGGATGAAAGTAAAAGTTAGAAGGGAAGACTACTAAATTATAGAAAAAATGTTAGATGTTTTTTTAAGGTGGTTTTTTTTTTTTTGGTCGAAAACGGGTGATTTCTTTCATTCATTCTTACGATAATTACAAGACAAAGGAAAACAAACTTCCGAACATAAGATATCCCTAAGAGGCTAGGGATGGGAAGATGTCCAATTGAGAGGGAGTTTTTTGGTTCGACGGGCTTTTGCTATCCAATCGGTGGCATGATTTCCGTCCCGAAGGCAGTGGATCATCTTTGCTTGTCTGAAATGGGCTAGAATTCTTTTCCCTTCACTGACTATGTTCCTCACGGCCCAAGGGGCTTCTTCCCAGCCCATTATGCTTTCCACAACCCCCACATTGTCACTTTCGCATAGGGGTGATCGGTTCCCGGTTCGGTCCGGTTCCAAGGTGGAACTGGGAACCGAACCGGGAGTACCGGTTCCCAAAATTGGGAACCGTGGACCGGACCGTTTGGTCCTAGGACCAGGAACCGGCCCGACCATCGGTTCCGGTCCGGTCCGGTCCAATAGAATCAGCTCTTTCTTTTTTCACTCAAGAACGACCATTCACTAAAGAACAACCATGCTCCGAACCGATCAATCCAATTCGGTTTCCGAGCAATCTAATAAAACTACTCACACATGTTTCCACATGCAAAATATTCAAACTTCACTTGCGTGAATATTAATCATAGTTCATGTGTTTCATGCTTAATTTTAAGCATAAAAGCCATGAACAATTTGATTAAAAGTTGTGCTTGGCTTAGGTTTTATAGACAATCTCTCTTCTATGCTTTGAATGTTTAGTCAATGTGGGACTCTTTGAGGCTTGAAGTGCCTTGTCATTTGCAAGTGAGGGGAGCGAGAGAGAGAGTGTGAGCATGAGGAATTCCTAGAGCCTTGTCCCACATCGAGTAGAAGATAAAATTAACAAGTAAGTTTTCTCTACAAATAAAGAGTAACAACAAGAGCTTTGGTGGTCTTTTGGCCACATAAGAGGTTGTTACCTCAATTGTAAATCCTATTGCAATAAGTTTCATATATAATATTCATAGATTATATGTGTTTACATATTATAAGCATATAAATTATATATATAAAAAAAAATTGGTCCGGTCCGGTAGGTTCGGTCAGTCCAGTTCCCACCTTGGAACCGGGAACCGGACCAGCCGACTGCCGGTTCCAAGATTAGGAACCGGGAACCGGACCACCGACCGTGGGAACCACCCAAAACCGGCCGGTCCGGTCCAGTTCGGTCCAGTCCCGGTTCGGGCGGTTTTCGTTGCACACCCCTACTTTCGCAGAGAAAATCTATTTCTTTCTTTTAACTTTGCCCCACGTGACTCCCTTGGATTTGCTTCAAAAAGTGCAGGCCTTTGACAGCAGCAAGGGTTTCAGCTTCAAGAGGGGATGCTGCTCGGACCTCACACGTGAAGCCTCCTTCCACCATTCCGCTAGAGTTCCTCAAGATCCCGGCGATAGAGCTCGGGAACTCGCTCCCCACCCAAGACGCATCGACTAACAACTTGAGGTTTGAGTTTGTTGGGGGTGTCCACTTTGTTTCTTCCTTCCCAGATCTGGTTTTGCACTGCTGTTCTACGAGATCCATATGCAGTAGGTTGCAGCTTGAGCTCTCGCCTCTTCTAATATGGCAGTGGGATTCGGCTGCTGTCCTCGAAATACTGCATTGTTCCTTGCCTTCCACATACACCAGAGGAGCGTTGCTATTTCATCCCCTTTAGTTGTTGTTGCATTGTTCTCGAAGACATCCATTAACCATTTATCAGCTCTGATGAAGTTTTGTAGGGTTGTGAAGTTCTTCAAAGTTGGGTCTAACCAAACTCCTTCTGTCAAGCCGCATAAGAAGAGTACATGTTTGATTGTCTCAAGGTGCTTGGAACAGAGCGGGCATATTGGGTCCGATAAGACTCTTCTCTTGTAAAGTTTATCACGTGTTGGTAGAGTGTCTTGGCATAGTCTCCAAAGGAATATTCATATTTTGGGGGGAGTTCGGATATTCCACACTTTTGTCCATAGTTGTCTCGGTGGCTGGAAGGAGGTCGATGCCATGTTTGTATTTCCCTTGAGAGCCTTTGACCGCTCGTTGTTGTAGCCGCTCTTGACTGTATAACTTCCAGTTTTGTTCGTTGTCAGTATAAAGTGTCCACCTTTGGGGAGGAACTTATCGGGGTCGATAGTATCTCTTCGATGACTTTTTCCGCAAAGAGGTTCTGCAAAGTTTGTTCTTTCCACTTCCTTGTGTCATCATTTATTAGTTATGCCACTTTGTAAGGCTCATCCTTGTTTGCCAGACCCCCAATTATGCCCGAGGCTAGCCACTTGTCCTCTCTGATTTTTATAGATTTGACGTCTCCCACTACCCATTTGACCTCCGGCTCGATAACTTCTCTCCCAGTTAAGATACTCTGCCAACCCCAAGACGGTCGAGAACCTCTTTTGGCTTTCCAAAATTCCCCATCCGAGAAGTATATTCCTTTAAGAATTTGACTCCACAGTGCATGAAGATTTTGATGTAACCTCCAAGCTTGTTTTCCCAACATAGCTCTATTTAAGGTTTGCAAATCTTTGAAGCCTAAGCCTCCTTCATCTTTCCAGAGTTTTAGCACTTCTCATTTTTTCCAATGCATTCCCCTCCTGGCATCGCTTTGTTTCCACCAAAATGAAGTGACTCTCTTCTCTATAGCATTACAAATAGAATTTGGTATCTTGAATATCGACATGGCATATTGAGGAATGGCTTGCACTACACTCTTTATCAATATTTCTTTACCTGCTTTCGAGAGAAATTTTTCTTTCCATCCCTCCATCTTCATATTAATTCCAGCCAAAATCCAAGCGAACATGTCTTTCTTTGACTGACCCCAATCGGATGGTATTCCGAGGTACTTCCCGGTCTTCTCTATAATCGGGATGCATAATTCTTGAGCCATATTCCCCTTCAAATTCTGTGGATAGCCACTACTGAAGACGACTCCAGATTTGTTTAAATTGACTGCTTAACCGGTTGCATAACAAGATTGATTTAAAGTTGCAGCAAGACTTTGGCACTCCCTAACTATTCCATCCAGGAAGAAAATAGCATCATCGGCAAATAATAGGTTTGTTAATGTTGGGCAATACCTGTTTAGAGTAATTCCCTTAAAGCTTCCATCCGCTTTTGCTTTATGCAACATCCATGATAGCACATTTGCCACTATTATAAATAAGTAAGGTGATAGTGGATCGCCTTGTCGGATGCCCCGAGTAATTGAAAATTGTTGCATGGGTTCTCCATTTACTTTCGCGCTAAACGAAACTATTTAGATGCACTGCATGATTAGATTGACCCATCTCTCACAAAAGTTCATTTTCAGCATGCATTCTCTCAAGAAATCCCATTCAATCCTATCATACGCCTTTTGCAGTCCAGTTTGAGAATGGCTTAGAACTTCTTCCTTCTCTTTTTTACCCTCATATGGTGCAACACTTCCTGGACTATGAGAATATTATCTTGAATTTGCCGGCCTTGAACAAAAGAGCTTTATTCTATCGCAATTATCTCTTTGGAGCCATGGTTTTAGCCTATTAGCCATCACTTTTGCTATAATTTTGTAGCTAAAGTTGCATAGGCTTATAGGTCTAAACTGGCTAATTTCCTCTGGGTTCTTAACCTTAGGAATAAGAGATATATGTGTCAAGTTTAAGTTTGGGTCAAGAATACCTGTATCAAAGAAGTTCTGGACTAGCTGAAATGTATCTTCCTTGATATCTTCCCAAAAGTTGCGATAGTATTGTCCATTCATTCCGTCAGGCACTAGGGCTTTTGTTGCTCCTAGTTGGAACACAGCTACTTTAACTTTCTCCATTGTGATGTTGGCCATGAGATTTTCATTTATCTCATCTCCAATCGGGCTCAAGCATTGGTCTAGAATAGGCTGGAAGTTCCTGGGTCCTACCGATTCATGTAAGTTTCGGTAGTAATCCTTTATGTGATTTTTAAGAATGTGAGGTTCTCTAGACCAAGTCCTCCCATCAATCATCAGCATTGTTATCCTGTTTCGGTTCCTCCTCTGGATTGTTGTTGCATGAAAATATTTGGTATTTTTGTCACCCCATTGCAACCAATCAATATGGGATCTCATCCCCCAATACATTTCCTCTTGTTTCCATATCTTTTCTAATTGTTCCACTATCTTCTGAATTTCGTCTCAGCTTGTGGTTGCCCCTAGTTTGTTGTTTATCTCCGTTAGTTTCCTTTTCAACCCTTTGATTTGGTGCGATGCATTAGAGAACTTCCCCCAACTCCATGATGCTAGCTTCTTTGATACTTCTTGGATTTTACCTGGGAAACTCTGCAAGCTGAAGCTTTTCCTCTTTCCATGTGCTCCTTATGATGTCCCCGCATTCCTGTTCTTCTAACCAATAAGCCTTGAACTTGAAATCCTTTTTTCTTTTGTTCTAGTGTGGGTATAAATATAGCATGAGTGAGCTGTGATCTGATCCCACAGCAGGTAATCCCACCACTTCCACGTTTGGGAAGGTCACCCTCCACTCCATTGTGCATAACACCCTGTCGAGCCTTTTCCTTACTAGTGCATCGCCTTCTCACTTATTTATCCACGTGTAGGCACAGCCTTTACTCTCCATGTCATGAAGGAACATTCATTTGTGAACTCCCGAAAAGCCGCAATTCTATGATGGTCAGCCTCTCTCATTCCTTCTTTCTCCTAAATATACAAAATCTCATTAAAGTCACCCATGCATATCCACGGAAGTTGATTTGTTGTTTGGAAGCTTCGTATTTGTTGCCAAAGTGCTTATCTCTCTCGAAAATTCGTGGACGCATGGAGGAAGGTGATTCTCATATGTTTCCCACTTTCTAGTCCTTTGCATTCTAGGTCAATGATTTCTTTTGAGCTGTAATTCACTTTGATCTCTACATCTTCAAGCCACATAATAGCCAGACCTCCTGCTATTCCTTCCGGTTGTACTAGATGTGAACGTGGGAACTTAAGCTGTCCTCTTACCCTTTCCACCAGCATCTCTTTATTTTTTGTTTCCATTAGAAAAACTAGGGTGGGCCTTTCCTAAGCCACTAAGGCTCTTAGCTCTTGAACCATCAAGGGGTTGCCTAGCCCTTGACAGTTCCAGCTCAAAACTCTCATGTCGTTATCGGTGGCTTATTAGGGCTAACCACCGGAGCCCACTCATTTCCTTCTCTTACCACCTGAATGGGGGTATCTAAAAGCTCCATCCCGTCTACCAATGCTATGGTAGATGCATGAATCTTCTTCTGTTTCTTTGCTCTTTTGAAGATCTGACTTTTCTTAACACTTGTTGCTTTGATCTTGATAGCTTCAATGGGGTGTGGTTCGAATATAACTATTTGTTTGCCTTTACTTTCCTACTCTGTTGCATTTTTAACCACACTTCCCTCATTCTTCTCTGGTAAAGGCCAATCAAGTCTTTTTTTCCTTGTAGTTGGATCTGGATTTTGTGCTCCTTCTTCTCTCGCAACAATTTCCATTCCACCTTACTGGATGTGTGTTTCTGGAACTAATTCATCTTCTTCTTGCTACAGGTTTAACTCGCCATAGAAAGCCTTCTAGTGTGGACTTTTTTCTCCCACCTCAACCTTCAACCAAGGTTTGTACTGCCCTGCTTTGTTCTCAGCCCACTTTGTTTGCTCATATGGGATTTCTTCATAGTACGATGCATAATGGCCCATTCTATCACATGAGTAACTGTAATGGGGTAATCGTTCATACTTAAAATCCACCCACAGCATTTTTTCTCCTAATTTAACGACAGTTCCAGATCTCAGGGGGGTCTTTAAGTCCACTCCAACCTTCACTCGTCCTGTTTTATAGGGTCCCCCTTTAGCTTCTAGTTGAACATCCAAGACTTTTCCAATTTTTGCGGCTACATCCGAATAAACATCATCCAAAATCCATCCTGGAGGTATCCCTGCTAGTTGAACCCAAAAGGCGCACTTTGTGAAATCATAACAATGCTCAGGTGTATTAGCAACACATTGTTTCAACACCAATAAATTGCTTGCGAAGGACCACGGTCCCTGGTTTAGGACTTTTTCTTTTTCAGCCTCTGATTGGAACACAAATTAGTAAAAACCCGGCTCTTTCTTATTACAGACCACTGTATCTATCTTCCAAGCCTTCTTCATAGTGTTGTGGAACGCCTGAAAGTTCACATTTGGCTTTGAATTGAGTTTGCCATAGAGGGTTAGTTTACATTCTAATCTTTTTTCAGCTGGGATTTCACATCTCACTTTCACAACATCATCCTCCGACCACAAGTGGCCCAAACTTATACAAAGCGCAGCAAGACGTATTTCATTCTCATTTTCTCTCTCCATTTTCCAATCTTGCAGGCGACTAAAATAGGGAACTTACTAATGGATGTTTGGTTTGCAACTTGCTTTGAAGGGAGCTTTGGGAGATGGGGATGTGACCGACGAGGTGCAGCAACTAAGACTTGAAAGGTAGGGTCTCTTGAGAAATTTGGACTTGCAACGAGAGAAGCCCCACCCAATGGAATAGAACCACCTACCCAAGCCAAGAGTGTGAAGCGCCGAAATGTGGGTTGTGGTGTTGCGATCTAGCTTGAAGACTTTCGTCCCCGGCCTTGGAAGCAGAAATCTTGTTGTGGTTTAGGGGGGAAACTATGGGTTTTCATGTGTTAAGGTTTGGGATTTTGAAAGGCTATGGGTGATTTGGAAAGAAAAGGTTTTTCTTTTTCGGTGAGGATGGTGCTATCCTCCATATTGAATGTAAAAGGAGGAGACTTCAGGGGTGATGTTGAGATTTGTTGACACTATCACCCATTATAGGGATAGAGAACTGCTTTGCCCAAATGGAGAGGAAGCAACTCTTCCGAGAGAAGAGAGTCGGGAACCCAGTTCATCCATTTTAAGGTGGTTGAATTGTTAGCCAAATCGTCAAACGGTTACAGAGTAAGTGGTCCAGGACTTTGGGGCCCATTTTATTCTTTCTTTGGGGGCCCCATGGACCCAATAAGTGGACTCGCTTAAAAAAAGCTTTCAGGCCTAGGCCAAGCCATTAGGACCCATGGGCTTGGGCCATTGACTTGGGCTAATGTCTGAGTAGTGGCTCGAGAGCAAAGGGATTGTCCTTCGGCCATTCTCATAATAAGACCAACTCAGCATGGGTCCAAGGCCCACTATGGCCAGTAGGCCATTGCTACTTGGATTAAATGCGGTTTACTAGACATGATGTCATTCTTCATCCGAGAGACGATCATCTATAAAGATTTTCGATCTTCCCAAAAAAAACAAAAGAGGTTTTTTTTTTTTTTTGGTGACCGAGGATCTATCGGAGCCTGCCCTTGTCGGCTTATGCCGATTTGGAGTCTCACGGGCCTCCGCGGTGGAGGCCTAACAGCGACTATACCTTCGGAGAAACTGGCCCAGCAACCCACCGCCGAGGCCCCCCACTTTAATCGCTAACAACGCAGGGTTTCAAACCCTTGACCTCCTTCGCTGGAGGAGAGTTCTCAACCAACTACGCTGCCCACGGGTGGGTAAAGAGGTTAATATCACAAAAAACTCCAAACTAGTATATATGTGACAAATTTATCCTAAACTAATTTTTTAACTACTAAAATCCCAAACCGATACACTTGTAATAAATTTATCATCCGTTAGTTTCCGTTAAATTTTACAATTAAATTGTTGAGTTGGATGACATGCAGCGGCTGACGGATGTAGGGGTAATTGGTTCCCAATTCGATTTGGTTTCACCTAGGAACCGATAACCGGACCAGGAGAATCGGTTTCCAATTTTTGGGATCGAGGATCGGACTAAACATTCCTAGGACCAAGGATCGGACTCGACTAATCCGGTCCTATCCCATGGAATCGATCACTTAGCAAAAAAAAAAAAATTAAAAATAAGCAAAATACAAGAGTTGTTACTATTTTTAGGTTTTATTGCTATTTTTAAGAAATTTAAAAAATATTTTTAATAAAAAAGAGTCGGTTTGATTCGGTCCGGTCCAATTCCCCCAGGGAACTAAGAATTGGACTGACAATCACCGGTTCCAAAACTAGACTAACCCCTTCGAGAATGAGACCAAATTGACCAGTCCGGTACAAGCGGTTTCCGGTTTAGGCGGTCCAACATGCTCATCCCTAGACGGATGTACAAGTTTAGGGTTTTACTCTTCGTTTATCATAGGTTTACCAATTCGTGATGTTTACGGAAACCTAACGAAAAATATATTTATCACAAATATACTAATTTAGGGTTTTTAACAGTCAAAAAATTAGTTTTAAGTAAATTTATCATATACATACTAGTTTAGGACATTTTGTAGTATTAATCTAAGAAAAACTTATTGATATGACAAGTTGAGCTTAGCTCATGACTTGCCTATTATAGAGTGGTCCTTGACCTAGTTAAATTAGGGTCAGTGGGCTCATATTTGGACCTTGACCGTTTGTCACGCATCCCAACAATTCTTAAATACGGAGCAAGTATATAAAAAAAAAAAAATAGGGCAAATCATATTCCATCAAATTAGGCCCAACAAGAGAAACTTTATGGAGTAAGCGTGTTTGGATAGACTTTTATTTTATTTATTTGATTTAAATATGGTGAATGACGTATCTTAGCCGTTCTTTTTTTAATCCTAAACACTTAAGATTTTCATAATACATAAATATTGACACGTACGTTCACATATGTACTTTTCATAATTTTTTGAAATTTTGATAATATTTGAATTTGGTGAAAAAAAAAAAAAAGATACTTTTTACATCAATTCAATTCTAAAACAACAGCCCGATCAAAACTGAAAACGCAAGTGGGTCGGAAAGATCGACTTGTGCATTTTCTGTTCTGTACAAGCAAAGAATCTGATTATCATTTTCCCCCTAGTCTTCGTAAAGACTGCCCTGCCAAGTTCACTCCCATCTATCTTCCCACCGCCTTCCAAGACAGAAATCGACGACAAATATCCTCGTTCGAGTTATGAAATACAGGTGAACAAAATAAGCGTGAAACATAACTGCAAAAATCAGCAGCTGCAGACATAAACAGCGTCGTCTCCCCCATGTAGAACCACCTTAAACGAACGAGATCGTGCTCTGCTTTCGTTAATAGAGTTTTCAAAACAAGCAACTGCTTACCTTAAACGAACGAGATCATGCTCTGCTTTCGTTAATAGAGTTTTCAAAACAAGCAACTGCTTATTACATCAGAATTAGATGACCAGAAAAGGGGGAAAACAACAGTAACTCCTTCGGTCACACTTCGTCAGTCAAGAAATACAGAGGGAACGAAAAATTACAAACACGGAACATCTAACGGGGTACACATTTAAAAAACCCAACATATCCCATATAAAGTCCCAAAGCTTGATCGAAGCCTCTTCTGATACTCGGCATATCAGGCGCAAGCTTCTCTCTGAGGCACAACAGCGAAGAGAAGCTCAAGATCGGGAGGCTGAAAGAAGCCGTTCTTAGGCGGATCACGCCTCCATCCCTCGTAGGCGGCCTTCTTCCTCGGCGCAGGCGGTGGGCATGCCATGTCGACAGGTATCTGACACCCTCTGTGCCTCGGTGTCCTGCACTGATCGCCTTCTGCAAATAATAGCTCTTCCATCTCCATCATCACGCACCGAGGCTCGTTCCAAGAAATAAGATAAGTGCAAGGGTACAAGAAGAAGTTGAGAACGTGAAGTATGGAGGTAAAGGAAGGTCTTCGGGGTCTCTGTGGAAGAGGAAAGGGGGAGGAGAAAGAAGAAGAAGAGCAGCAGCTGCAGCAGCGGTGCTGTTTGGGAAATGGGAGAGGGTGTGTGGTGATGATGTGCGAGGAGCAGTGTGGCTTTTCGCGGAAGCTGACATCTTGACTTATCTCTCAACTCAACGTATGGCGGAAGGCATTAAAAAGCACATCCGACGCGGAGTCCACGTGGCCACTGCCACCCCGTCCCTGCTGACGTGGCGCTCGTCGCTTGTCGTCGCTTTTCTCATTGATTAGCTAAATTCACTTGGGTTGTGTTCCTTTTCCTATTTGGAAGAGAACTTTCCGTCCGCAGCTTGTTCCCAACAACGTTTTTCTCAAAGGGAACGAAAACGGAGTCTCATCTTTTCTTGTCTGAAGAACATGGAAATGAGTCCGAAATATTAAGATTGGCAATTCTCTTAATCAAGTTCAACAATCATACTTCTCAAAAAAAAAAAGTTAAGGGCGTGCATGTTTTCGTTTCTTTTTCTGTTTAAGAACAGATCTTTTGTTTTTTTGTTAGGGAAAAAAAAATAACATAAACGCGTTTGTTTGCGTTTTTTGTTCAAAATCGATTTTTTGTTAGAACACAAAAAGAACGAAATGAGAAACAAAAAAAAAAATTGTTTCTTGTTCAGAAACACTTTTGAAGAAACACTTCTCTTCTCTCTCTTCTCTTTTCTTCTTCTTTTCTTCTTCTTTTTCTTTGGCCGGTCGCCGGCCTCGGCCATGGCCGGCGGCCGGCCGTCGGGGGGGCCGTCGAGGGCCGGCGACCTCGCCGGAGCGTCGCCGGCCCCGGCGAGGCCGGCCTCGCCTTGGCGGGCGAGCTCGGCTCGCCCAAATCCGGCGAGGCCGAGCTCGCCCGAGCCTCGAGGCGCGGGCGAGGCTCGGCCAGCCCGAGCTCGTCGGCAAGGCGAGCCGAGCTCCCAAGCCTCGAGGCGCGGGCGAGGCTCGGCGAGCCCGAGCTGCGAGCCTCGCCAAGGCGAGGCCGAGCCGCCCAACCACGTCGAGGCTCGGCCTCGCCGGAGGCCGGCGACCGGCCTAAAAAGAAAAAAAATAAAAAATAAAAAATAAAGGAAAAAAGGAAAATTAAAATTAAAATATTAAAATATTAAAAGAAACAAAAAAGAATAAAATTTACCAAACGTGTTTTATTCATTTTTTATTTCCGGAACAAGTTTACCAAACACATCTTTTGGTCAAAAATTGTTCCCAGGAATAGAAATAGTTTTTTTATTTACGTTCCTAGAAACAATTTTTGAACGAAACGTTACCAAACGCGCCCAAATGAATCGGCCGGTAATGAGTAAAATACAACAACAATAAAAGCAAATGACTCTTACATTATTTCAATTTTAGTGTTTTATTTTTAAAAAAATGGATGTGATTACACGACTCACGAGTAGTTCTTAAAAATCATTATTTTTATCAATAATAAAGAATTAAATAAAAGATGGTGCGAGATTAGGTCAAACGGGCCAAAACAATTCTCTTTAAATCATAATAAAAAGTCAATCATAATATTAAAGTCTACCAAACCAAAAGGGTAATTGTCGGACGAGAGCTACACGTTGCTTCTCTTCTTTTTTTGGCCTTTTTGCCTTTTCTATTTTTCCTTGTGAAGGAAGAAAAGAGAAAAAATATATATAGAGAAAAAAAAATAGAGGGGCGGGCTCCATTTTTCATGGGATACTTATTGGGTGGGCCCGTCGAAGAGATGGGCTTAATGGGCCCGGGGGTGGGCCCACTGGAAGATGTGGTGAAGAGCGGTGCACGCGTAAAAGTTTGGAAGTTGACTTCGTTCTTATCGCAGACGGGGACTGTCACCGCCACAAAAAGCCATAAGTCGGAACACCCCACGTGCCCCCTCTCGAATTCACGTTTTCACCCCTCGCCTCCACTTCTTTTTGGCATCCTCGCCCCTGTTTTATGACCTTTTTCTTACATCGATGTCTATCCGAGAATCGCAAAGGATGACCAATATCGTGTGTTTCATAGAAAATGAATGAAAATAATCACTTATGTCGTTTCAAATAATTAATTAATTAATAATAAATACTTTTATTATTGATAATAATTAATATATAAAAATTTTTACGAATGATGAAAATATTTTTCGTTTATTCATTTGTAAGCAATATAAATAATCATTTAAATTCGGGATCTCTTACTCTCTACACCATGTAAGAATATATCAGTCCATCCACAACTATTATAGAAATTTAAACTATTAGATGAATGCGTGAAGTATTTTATCATCACTATTGTAATATTAATGCGGAAACGATGGGATCTTACACATCAAATCAATGTGAAATTACCAGGGAAAAGCAAGAGTTTCTTTTTACTTGCAGCAGCCAAACAATGGTTGGTCTTCTTATATTTCCCTGGGCATGAGAAGCTGCATAAAATGGGGCTCAGTTCAATGCTGTTGACTCTTGAACACAAACATATAAAGCACGTGGGTTTCTCCAACAAGAGAAGAGCGCCGTACAAGAACAAAAGCCCTACACAAAGAGAGCAAGCCATCATACAAAGCGTACACGAGCGTTTTGCTTCATGATTTTATGTTGTGAGTATTTATTTATAAAAATTTTGGGTTTGGACTTAAATTCGAGTGTGTGAACAATTATAACTCTGATTCTCCGATTATAGTGGATTATTTACCGCCGGCCCTCCTTGTGAATGTAGGTATCGATATTTGGATTGAATCATGTAAATATCTAGTGTCCTATTATTCCTCATTTATTTCTTTAGTATTTGGCATTGACTTAATTTGTAAGATTCTATCATTTCTGCGTTAATATTACAACAATTGATATCAGAGCTTGGGATCAGATTTCTTGATTGTGATTTGGGGCTTTTGCTTGTCTAATTATTATTTGGAAACTTTGTCATTGCAATTATGTCTTAGGTAAAAGCTGAAATTGAGAAGTTTAATGAGAGGAACAACTTTAGGTTTTATGGAGCTTCAAGATGTGTGCGCTATTGACAACTCAAAATTTGGCCAAGGCACTAAATGGTGAAAATGAGTTGCCAATTATAATGAAAGCCTCTAATAGGTCGAGTTAATGGAAAGAGCAAATAACACAATCTTCTTGAATTTGTCAAATGAGGCGTTAATAGGGTGGCTGAGGAGAATGATGCCACAGCGTTATGGGCAAAACTTCATACACTCTATGTAACGAAGGGTTTGAAAAATCAATTATACATGTTGAAGAGGATGTTTCAGTTTAGATATATTGAAGGTACGTCTATCAGATCTCGCCTGGATGAATTTAATAAACTCATGATGGATTAAAAGAACGTTGGTAAGATACTTAATGATAAAGAATGGGGCATGATGTTGTTAGCTTCTTTAGTAGAGTTATGAGAACACTTTATTGATTTATTATCGTAGGGGTGTACTATGATTACCTCGGAAGAGGTAAAGTCCGCTTTGTTCTCTAAGGAGTAGTAGAGAAAGTTGCAAGATGACAATCTAGTATAAAGGGTATCACAAGCACTAACGGTTCGAAGTAGAGATCAATATTAAGGGCATAATGACAGCAGAGGTAAAAGCATGTAGATTTCATGCCACATAAAGTCTGAGAGACACGTGAAGTGCTTTGAGTGTCACGAGAAAGGGCACATTAGAAGAGATTATTTGAAGTGAAGGAACAAATGTGATAGGTAGAATGCCACAAATAGTATCGCAAACGTAGTCAAGAGTAGTACCAGCGATGTAAAAGCTATTTTATGTGTGACTACTAGTTCGTTAAGAGACGAATGGGTGCTAGATTCGGGTATTCTTATCATATGACGCCTCATAAGAATTGGTTTACTACTTACCAAACTGTAGATGGTAGTAAAGTTATTTTGAGGAATAACGTAGCCTGCAAAGTTGTGGGGATAGGGATAATTCACATTCGGATGCACGATAGGGTGGTGGTGTGCACATTGACAAACGTGAGGCACATACTAGAGTTCAATAAGAACCTTATTTCCCTAGGGGACACTCGATGACATCAGGTATGGGTAGACTATTGAAGATTGAGTACTAAAGATCTCTCGAGGTGCCATAACAGTGACGAAGGGGAAGAAAGTGAATACTCTTTATCATCTATTGGGAAAGAATGTGACCAGAACTGCTGTAGTTTCATCAGGTAAGTCAGACTTTGACTTGACTCAATTATGATATATGCATTCAGGACATATGAGTGAGGTAAGTATGACAATGCTAAGTGAAAGAGGGTTGTTGAAGGGTCAGAAGACAGGGAAGCTAAACTTATATGAGTACTGCATCTTTAGGAAGCAGCATCGAATTAAGTTTACTATAGTTATTCATTCAACCAAGTGACTAGTTGAATATATTCATTTAGACATTTGAAGTGCGTTTTCGGTTCCTTTGAAAGAAGGTGCTCGATATATGCTAACATTTACTGAAGACTATTCAAGGAAAGTATGGGTATACTTTTTTAAGCATAAATATGATGTATTTGATCTGCTCAAGAAATTTAAAACGTTGATTGAGAACAATCAAATAAACAAATCAAGTGCTTGAAAACTAATAATGGCATGGAATTTTGTGGAGAAGATTTTATCGAGTTCTGTGAGAGAGAGGAGATTGTGAGACATCACACAATACCAAGGACACCAAAGCAGAATGGCATAGTAGAATGGAAGAACAAAACTTTACTCAAGCGAGCTTGGTGCATGCTTTCGTATGCATGATTATGTAAGGAATTTTGGGCCGAAGTAGTAACTATAGCATGTTACCTGATAAATCGATATCCATCATCTACTATTGAGTGAAAATCTCCTGAGAAAATATGGTCAGGAAAATCTATTGATTACTTTGGATTACGTACATTTGGATGTCCTACGTATGCTCATGCGAGTGGTGGTAAGCTTGAGTCGAGAGAAAAGAAGTACATGTTTCTAGGTTATGTACATGAGGTGAAAGGTTACTGGTTGTGGTGCATTCATCCCAAATCCCCCGGTTTTTTAATCAGTAGATACGTGATCTTCGACGAGACTATAATGCTTCAACAAGGGAGTTTTGAGGCACAACTAGCATAGCAAACAAATCATGATATTAGTAGTGAGGTGGGAGCTTCAGGTGAAGACTCTGGATACCTTGAAGGTAACAAAAGTTAAGACCACGAGATGAGGCCACAATTCCTGAAGTTAGTGATAGTGAATAACCAGCACAGCCGTAGTAAATTGTAGCCGCAGGTAGACAAATAAGGCAAATTAAATCATCGTTATGTTATGGTTATACAAATATTACTTATCCATTAACTGTAGGTGACGAAATGGAGACAAATGAGCATTCATCTTACTCTGAGGCGATGGCTAGTATTGAGTTGTCGCGGTGGCTAGGGGTTATGAGTGAAGAGATGGAATCACTCCATTAGAATTAGACATGGGAGCTGGTCAAAGTACCCAAGAGCTAGAACATTGTCAAAAGTAAATGGATCTTTAAATGGAATGAAGTCATTCCTAGTGTCGAGAGAGCGAGGTATAAGGCAAGACTTGTAACGAAATGATATACACAGCGTGATGAAATTTACTTCAATGAAGTATTCTTTCATGTGGTAAGACATATTTCTATACGTGTTTTACTTGCATTAGTTGCCTCGCAAGATTTGAAGTTAGAATAACTAGATGTGAAAACTGCGTTTCTTCACGGTGAGTTGGAGAGACGTATTTATATGAGATAGCCAGAGAGATTTACTATTTTGGGTATAAAAGATCATGCTTGTTTGTTAAAGAAATCTTTGTTTGGGCAGAAACAATATCCTAAGCAATTGTATAAGCATTTTGATGCTTTCATGACCAGTTAGGACTATTCGAAAAGTCAAGATGGATAGTTGTGTTTACTTTAAGAGATTGGAGAATATGTCTTTGATTTATCTACTATTATATATTGATGACAGCTTAGAATATGTTTGATATTGATGTGCTGAAGAGGCAATTGAGTGCTAAATTTTAGATGAAAGATTTAAGTGCTGCAAAGAAAATATTGGCTATGGAGATTTTACATGACAGGTTTGCAGGGCTTTTATGCCTATATCAGAAGAAAAATATTGAGAAGATTGTGACACGTTTTAACATGCAATCGGTGAAGTTTGTAAATACACATTTAGCGATTCACTTTAAACTTTTAGATAAATTATCACTATAGATTGAGGAGGAGGAGAAGCATATGTCTCGTATTTTTTATTCTAGTGTCATGGGTAGTATTATGTATTTTATTGTATGTAATAGGCCTAATATTTCACAAGCTGTGAGTGTGGTTAGTCGCTATATGAAGTATCTTGGTAAAGCTCATTAGGAAGTTATGAAGTTGATTCTCAGACATTTGAAAGAGACAACATACGTGGGTATAGTGTACTGGAAGGACAACAATGGCAATGAGACCACTAGTTATGTGGATCGGATCATGCTGTTAACTTGGATGGTTGCGGGTCTTTAGAAAGGTATGTGTTTACACTAGTAGATGGTGCAGTGAGTTGGAAAGCGTCCTTATACGATCACATTAACTTATCGTCGACTGAGACAGAATACATGGCACTAATCTTTATGAGACAATATGATTATGAAATTTGCTCTCAAACTTTGGGCTAGATCAGAAAAGTGTTAATATATTGTGCGATATATTTGGCATATAATCCCGTTTATCAAGAGCGAATAAAACATATCAATATTAGGTACCACTTCATCCAAGACGACTAAGCGAACAATAATGTTATAGTGAAAAAAATTACTAAGCAAACATGATGACTAAGCTTGTTTCTTTGGCAAAGCTCAAGCTCTGTTTAAACACAATTGACATCTGTGGAGAGTAAGCACCCATCGATGCGTTGGGAGAGTAGCATGGATAATGAACACATAGCTTCAAAAGTTGAGCCAAGGTGGAAAATTGTAAAAACTGATGTCTCGAATTTGAATTCGGATATCGATTTGTTAAACCAAATTTATTGAGAAAGATTTCCTTGTGTGGATTAGAATTTGGATGGAGAAGTTGTTCTTGTTGGATTTGTTTTTAGATGTATGAAAGAAAGAAATGACACTATAAGTCAACAGATTGGGCACATCTATTGTACAAATTTGAATATATTTATTTTATGGGGTAAGTGACAAAAGGACAAAAGCAAATCCAACAAGAACTTCTCTGATTGAACTTTAATCCACTTAGAGAAATCTTTCTCAACAAATTTGGTTTAACAAATCAATATTCGAATTCAAATTCGAGACATTAATTTTAATAGTCACCTTTACCTCAAAGAATAAGAAATGTTAATTTTATTCCTTTTTATGTAGAAAAGGAAGTGGTGCAGGGCGTTATCGGATAGTCGATCTGCTCAAACGCTGCTAAAACTAAATAGATTTCAAGTAGGAAGTAGCGTGACCTTCCGGATTAACAACTGAAAACCCTATTCAATTTGGGATGGGATTGGGATTTTATGGTTGGTAAACGCATTGCACAAATTACCTCTAAATATTATACTCTTGACATAATTTAGAAAAAAATACATGATTATTGCCAGCCTAATGACTAAATTAATTTAATCTAGCATTTTTTGTTACCACCAATTCAAGCATGGCCCCCATTGTACGGTTCTTAGATTTAGCTTTCCATGGATCTGTGTAAATTTTGAATAAATGGTTGTCTTTGTAATTTTCGGGTGGTCCATTAAGTATTTATTCTGAAATATTTTTTTATTTGAAAAGTATTGTTGTGGGATGGGGGTACCCAACTATTTCATCGCGACAAATTTGAGCTTTCATGGCAAAACCCACCACGAATTGGTGGAGACAGAGTTGAGGAATAACAAGGATGTTGACAAGATGGATTTAGCGTCGCATTGTCCCGCTACCATCTAAAATCATATGTCATCTCATGTTTGTCCTTAACATGTAGGGGAAAATATCAAATACACACTTAAGAAAATTACTTACATATCTTCCCTTTTTTTTTTCTTTTTTTGGTCATAAAGAGTGATTTCATTCAAGTAACAGTAGATATACACCCCGCTCGTAAAGCATCGGATAGAATAAGGTCAAACAAAATGGGGGAGGGGAAAAAGCCCATTGCGAAGTCAGTGACCCGCGGGAATGAGCCCTGGCAACCCAGTCCGCTGCCGCATTTGCCTCACATCGGCAAAACCTAATTTGGAGTCGAAAGAAGCAGGGGAGGGTAGCGGCCGTTTCAACAAGCAGCGATCTTCCTTCCCAAGGCGTCTTCTGTGGGTCAGCTACCGCCTGAACCACCTGGAGGCAGTCCATCTCAATGATCAGGGGATCGGCAAACTTACCGATCTGCAAAAGATATCGCAGAGCTATATTCAGAGCTTGGATCTCAATCTGCAAGGCGGTGGATGCTTCAGCTTCGTAGGTAAAGCCTTCTCGCAAACTACCGGTATGGTCACAACATATGTACGCTGTTGAGCCTAAGTTACTACCGATCTTGAAGGCTCCATCAACATTGATCTTTAGCACACCAGGGTCAAGGGACCGCCACAAAGAACCTAGTTCGGTGAGAGATAGGGTTGAACCTGTTGTGCTGGAAGATAGATTCTTCGCCAAACTGGATGTAGCAAAGGCCGCTTCGATGACAAAGAGTGGATCTGGTTTCTGTCGATTAAAGATACAGCGGTTTCCCTCTTTCCAAACGTGCCAGAAGATAGCAGCAACAACTTCCATACCTGGTGAGTTTTGTTTCTCAGCGAATTTGTCTACAAGCCAAGATTCAACGCGAGTGATTTGAGTAGGTAGGATAAGTATGTTAACCCGAGGATGAGACCAGATGGTCGAAGTCCAAGGACAGAGGAAAAAAAGGTGCTCCATCGTTTCTGGGGTTTGGATTACACATACACTGCATGCTGAGTCTGCACTAATGTGTCTGTGAAATAGATTTGCCTTAGTGGGAAGAGCATTCGAACATATTGACCAAAGAAAGAACCTGATTTTGGGTGCGATTTTGAGTTTCCATATGCTCTTCCATAGGATTATAGGTAGTTGGAAGGACGAGGATGCTCTGTTTTCATTGTTATGGATGGTTGTTTGTTTGATTGAATGATAGCCACTCTTCATAGTGTATTGGCCGTTGTTGTTTGCTACCTAGATTAGCTGATCTTCTGTATAAGTTGGTATCACCGGGATGCTGAGTATTTCCTTTGTGATTTCTTCATCAAAGAATCGATGAAGAAGAGCCTCATTCCATTTGTTCTGTTCGGGTGAAATTAGCTCAGCCACCATTCGTGGCTCCTCTATGTCCGCTGGTCCTCCTAGAATGCCTCTGGGCAGCCAACAATCTTCTCAAATGCTAATCTTTGACCCGTCCCTGACTGACCATCATAACTGAGTTGAAAGTAAGTCCCGTCCTATTAGTATGCTCTGCCAACCCCATGAGGGGCGGGCACCTTTAGTAGCACTCCTAAAGTCGTGTGAATGAAAATAGAGGCCTTTAAATAGTTGACTCCATAAAGATAAAGGATGATGAAGTAGCCGTCACGCTTGTTTTCCCAGCAGTGCTCTATTAAAGGCAATGAGGTCCCTGAACCCAAGACCCCCTTTTTCCTTCCTGTCCTTCAGTAAGTCCCAACTTTTCCAATGAATGCCGAGCTTGCTACTATCATTTTGCCATCAAAATCTAGCAATCTTCTGTTCAATTGATCGGCATAATGACACAGGAATCTTAAATATGGACATTGCATACTGGGGGATAGCTTGAACAACTCTTTTAATTAAAATCTCTTTCCCACCTTTCGACATAAGTTTCTCTTTCCAACCGTCTAACTTCGAATTCACTCTCCCTATAATCCACGCAAACATATCTCGCTTGGAACGACCCCTAGTCAGACGGGATTCCAAGATATTTTCCAGTCTTTTGAAGCATAAGGACCCTGAATTGTAGTGCCAAATTTGCCTTTAGACTACTAGGACAATCTTTACCAAGAAAAAGTCCTGATTTATTCCTATTGATGGCTTGACCAGTAGCTATACAGTATTGATTGAGAATATTTGATAAATTCTGGCATTCTAGGACTGTCCCATCTAAGAAAAAGATAGCGTCATCTGCAAAGAATAAGTGGGAAAGAGTGGGACACCACCTGTTCAATTGGATTCCCTTGAGTTGACCCATATCAATTGCTTGATGGATGAGAGTCGATAGTAGATTTGCCAGCAAAATGAATATATAGGGAGAAAGGGGATCACCCTGACGTAGGCCACGAGTAGGTTGGAAATAGTTGAGCTGGTCTCCATTAAATTTGACACTGATAGTGATAGTCGTGATACACTGCATCACCCACCTCACCCAAATGGAATGAAAGCCAAGCCTAAGGAGGTAGTCTTTAAGAAAATCTCACTCTACTCTATCGTAAGCCTTTTGCATGTCTATCTTGAGAATTGCTTGAAATTTTCTCTTTCTGATTCTAGTTTTGACTTGATGTAATACCTCCTGAACTATTAAAATGTTATCCAGTAGCTGGCGCCCACCCACAAAGGCACTCTATTCGGAGGATATTAGTGAGGGAAGGAAGGGTTTGAGTCTATTGGCAAGGATCTTGGATATGATTTTGTATGCGTAGTTACATAAGCTAATAGGTCGAAATTGATCAAGGCATTCGAGGTTAGATACTTTGGGGACTAGGGTAAGGATTGTTCTATTGAGGTCTGAGGGCATGACTCCTGTTTGGAAAAAAGTCTAGACAGAAAGGAAAAGATCCTGTTGAAAAATATCCCAGTGAGATTGGTAGAAAAGACCATTCAAACCATCGGGGCCGGGCACTTTAGTTTTACCCAACTGGAAAGTGGCTCGATGGACCTCCTCTATTGTGAGTTCAGCAGTTAATAAAGCATTCATCTCAGCTGTAACGAGCCTCGAACATTGGTCCAAAATCGGGCCATAATCCCGGTAACCTGCTGTCCTATAATGATCAGAAAAGAAAGACGTAGTCATTTCTTTAAGAGTTTGCTCATCACTTACCCAATTATGATTGTGGTCTTGTAATAAGCTTATTTTGTTTCGCTATCGCCACTGAATAGTGGTAGCGTGGAAAAATCTAGTGTTCTTGTCTCCCCACTTTAGCCAATGTAGTTGAGATCTCATTGCCTAGTACAGCTCCTCTTGCTGCCATGCTTTTTGTAAGTCTGCTTTTAACTTGGTCGCTAAGTGATAGTCATAGATAGCTTGGTTGTGGTTTGTTAGGGCCTGTAGTTGCTGTTGCAAATCTGAAATATGTGAATGTGCATTGGAAAACTGGGCTCGACTCCACCTATGTAGTGCTGAGCTAACTATTCTAAGTTTGTGTGGCAGATTACTACCAGCACACATAGCTGAGGCCCATGCTATTGCAATGATGCTGCGGCATTCCGGGTGTTCTAACCAATTTGCTTCAAAGACAAAAGGTTTGCGTCGCCGTGTATTTTTAACCTCTGTATAGAGTAATAGAGGGCTATGGAGACAGCAAGTAAAGCAAATACCTCCGCTTCTAGGAAGGTGAGTCGCCAATCCAGATTTGCAAAGAGCCCTGTCTAACCGTTCTTTCACCAAGTCTCCCCCCTGGCAATTATTCATCCAGGTAAAAGCACAACCTTTACTCTCTAGATCCATTAATGAACAGTCATGAACCATCTCTCTGAAATAGTGCATTCGATGCGAGTCTGCCGACCTTGTGCCTACTTTTTCCCAGTGGTAGAGGATGTCATTAAAATCTCCAGTGCACAGCCAAGGTAAGGAGTTGATACTTGCGATCCGACGCAAAGCTATCCAAAGAAGTTGGCGAGAGTGGAAGTTGACAAGCGCATATATACAGGTTAGCTTCATCATGAGACCCTTACTAGTGTCGGTACAGACTGTATCAATAATGTTCTGAGTAGCGCATTCCACGGATATAGTGATGTGAGAATGCCAATACAAGGCGAGCCCCCAGCCATTCCGGAAGGATTGATAATATAGGAATTCGGGTACTTTAGTCGTCGCTGAATTTTGATAACCACCTCCTCTCTGTTCTTCGTTTCCATTAAAAATACCAGGTCGGGCTTGTCTTTGACCACAAGGGCCTTGAGAGCTTGAACTGTCAGGGGAGAGCCCAGTCCCTGACAGTTCCAACAAAGGAGCCTCATTTTTCATGCGGTGGCTTTTTGGGGTAAGCCACCTCAACCCACTTGCCAGCAGTTTCAGCAGACAGGACAGGAGTTTCTAAAAGGGACGTTTCATCCAACTCGTCAATTGCAGAGGTGTGAGAATCGTACGGGTTATACCTTTTAAGTTTCTTAGCATTCCCTGCTTTAGTGGATACTCTGGAATGTTTCTGTTTCTTCAGAGAAGCTGCCTCCCAATTTGGATCAGAGTAACTTGGCTTTTTAGCTGGAGAGACAGTGGGAGCTGCATTAGACAGATTCTGTGGCAGAATATCTGCTCGATGATATTGCAGAAGCGGAACTACTTCAAGTGTGCTAAGGATGATGGAGTCCTGTTGCATCATGCCGGGATCCTTAATGGTATCAGTAGGTATTGCAACTTGTTTACCTTTCCACTTGGCTGCAGCATTGTCCTCACAGCTGATTAGGTTATTCCCAGACTTTAAGCTTTCATGTTGATGCATGAGAGGTGGTGATTGCTGCTCACTAGAGTTTACATGCAGCATTACTGGTCGGGTTGAAGGATCCTCTATTCGGACTGCGGCTGTAGCGAAAACAGGTCCCTCTGATGTCATCGCTAGTGGTGGTAAAGCAGGGAACTGAGCCATCAAGAAAGGAGGAATTTCAGGAATAGTTTATGTAGTCTCAACAGAATCAACCTTGGCCCCATAAAAGGTTAGCCAATACGGACTGTACTCTTTAACCTCTGCTCTAAGCCATTGGCCAAAGGCCATCTTTTCCTTCCCTTCCATTTTTGCTTCAATGAATGGGATGTGTGGACAGTACATGGCGTAGTGACCCAAACGACCACATGAATAGCATAAATGAGAGAGTCGTTTGTATCGGAAGTCAATCCATATGGTCTTGCCGTCTACACGAATGAGCTGCCCCATCTTTAGTGGTTGGCTTAAGTCAATATCAACTCAAACTCGACCGGCTCTGAGTGAGGAGCCCTCCTTGGTATCAATCTTAACGTCCAACACCCTTCCGATACGTTTAACAGCTTTGCAGAGCATAGGGTAAGTACACCATTCCAGTGGAAGTCCAAAGACTTGTACCCAAAATGTGCATGTCGAGAAATCATAACAATGTAAGGGTGTTTTGGGTATCCAAGGTTTAAATATGACTAGATGATTGGAAAACAGCCACGGACCACCCTCTAACACTCTCTGTTTGTCACTCTCTGAACTGAATTTCGCCACATATATACTAGTTTCATGTTGGGAAATCTCAACTTGCTCTGTGCGCCAAGCGCGCTTTAAAGTACTTTGAAAAGCTGTAAAGTTGATGGAGGGATTAGAGAGAATAGTACCGACTAACATTTTCTTGCATGCCTCGATTTGTTCCAGCGGAGGCTGTTCATCCCAGACGTCGATATCCTACTTAGACCAGAGACGGCCCATCCGATTGCATAGGGCAGCCAGGCGCCATTCCTCTTCTAGTTCGGGAGTATCCATGGAAATAACCCCAAATGAAACGATTAAAGATTAAGGGGGAGTAGGCGAGAACTGAAGTTGAGGCCACATGAAATTAGTGCATGCAAAAGAAAATGGGCGAAGGAATAAGGACAGAAGATGGTAAATTGTTGCAGGGAAAAGAAAAATTCATCGCTGAAACCCAAAAGCGGAACGACTCAGCAGTAATGAAGAAACCAAATCAGACCCAACAACAACAAGGGAAGAGTAAGCGGAAGACTCAGGTGGGCGATTAAGTCAGGGAAGGGGCGGAGAAGTAGAGATGGAATGGTAAGGATTATCATTAGGGTTTGGAAGTAAAACTACCATGGATGGTATAGAAAAGCTCTGCATGTCGAGAGTCAGATCATATCTTCCCTTTTGAAAATATCAATTATTGTACGTACCCGAGTTTTGCTATTAGAGACTACTTTGAACCTCAACATGGATCATTATTGTGTCCCCATTTATGAATTCCATTTCCATTTTAAAGATGTTCATCCTGAATCTTAAATTCTCTCACCGACCCAAAACATTGAAAACCAACTAAAAACCAAATCACTTGAATTCTAAGCGAGTGTAGTTAAAAATAACTGAGAAACCATGCCCTACCGGAGGATATTGTCTGCGGACCTTTCCTAATCTCAATAAAATATTAGTCTACTAATGCTCCATTTATTTTACAGGAAATGAATTATTTAGAAAACATTTTTCTAAAAACGATTTTTACAAAAAAGGTTGAATGAAAAATATTTTCATTATTTACAAAAACATTCATGTATATATTGTTGTTGATGATGAAAACATTTTCTATCGACTAATTTTTTCAAGCAATGTAAGTAATCATTGTTCAAAAAATGTTTTCTAAATCATTCATACCCCGTGAAACAAACGAAACCTAATACTAAGATGTTGTGGTAAAAGTTTTATGCAATTGCACCGGTATTATTATTGAAATGAGTGTTGCCGGCAAAACCCTGGGATGAGTTTTTAAAATTGGTTTCTGTTTATATCTAGATTTTGATTTTGTGAAATAGGTGCTCTGTAACTGCTATATATGGGTTGGACAGCAGATTTACTTAGTGTCGTCGTTAAATTGGCCAACATTTGGCTGATATTTCTTAGTAACAAGCTCACTAAATAAGAGTGAAGTTTGATCAAAGCAAAAATCATCAATCGAAAAAGAAAAATCGGCACGCTATAAGCTCATAGATGGCGCAAGATTTCGAAATAACAAGATGATGAAATTAGTGTGGAGGCTATCGATGAAATCCTTCACTAGATATGAAGTCATCGACAGCAAGCAATGGCTGATTTTGCTAAGTATTGAAGCAGTGTCGTTTATGGATGAAATAGATATTTGCCAACATATTGGTCCAAGACAGAGACGGTGGATTGACAAGAACGCCTAATTGCCGTGTGATTATGCCTGTAATTAACAAAACCCATTTTCTTCGGTCCTTTCTTGGTATTCCCATCGCTAAACGTTAGAACAATCGCTGATTTTCACTTTCTGGTGAAACGCCGGGGCATTGTGAAAGTGACACTGCATTTTCGGATGAAGCGACGAGCTATTCTCTTCCGAAAGGATCGCGAACTCGCGTCAAAGTTGAATAGGATGATTGATCATGGGTTCCACCACTTCTTTATTAGTCTTAGACAGCTTGCATGCCTTCATTTGTCCATTGTTATGGTCCTACCCTTCCTATAAACTCCAGAGCAAAGTAGGTTGATATAAAGTGGCTCAATTTGGAACTACATTCTCAAGTGACTTTGGGCTTCAAAGTCCCTTGAACAAATATAAATACCGTTTGACAAATTTTATAAAGAGTTTTGAAAATATGCAATTGTATTTCTAAAGGCCTTTCAAAGCCTTTAGCTCAAGATAGATTCAAAGGTGTTTTTAAGCTTTGAGCATCTCCGAAATGCAAATATATATTTTTTCTTCCAACTTTATCCTCACTAAAGTTATAATTCAAAAAATGTTCACACAACGTCACCAGTAGGCCGCCCATGAGGGACTGAAGTGACCAGATCTAATTGCGGCATATTAGTCTAGTGCTAGCTAGCCTTGCCTAAGATTGCACAACCTTAGGTGGTCACCTGGGTGGGTTATGCAAGGTTCACACAACCCAAGCCAAGTCACCTAGGGTAGCACAACCTCAAGCGAGCGACCTAGGCGATGGTCGCCTAAAGTTGGGCAATTTAGATGAGGCTGTCGGCGAGCCAAACTTAGCCTTATTGGCCACCCGTTAAGTCCTTCATTGGTTGTGAGTTCTTTTTTTTTTTTTTAAGCAAAATTGATTTATGAAGTGTGATTTTCCATACACCATTTAAATCAACTTTATTTCCTAATGACTTTACAATTTACTAAAACCTACTTGCATGCTGAAAAACTCTTTTAAAGTAAAGGCCTTTGCATTTTCCCGAAAACTTTTCTTGAAAGCCAACCCAAACGCATCTAGTGGTATAATTTACCTTTTCAACAGTAACATTGGTAAATTTTGTGAAACTCACACTTTTAAATTTTAATTATCCGAAACACATGCAACTTTCAAAATGTTCAAATATTTAGGTATAAATTCACTCGATCAATTATTAACGTTTCCAGAGTTAATCACCTACCCCTCTCCCGTCAATCGTTTGTCTTCTTGAACATTGTTTTTACTTCTCTTTCTACCAAAAATCTAAGCTATTAATTGATGTGGGAGCATCGGGTTCAATCGATCAACTCACAAGCTCGACTATGGCCTCGCCGATTGATCCTTATTCCTACAGACAATATCAATTTTGGCTACAATTAATAAGTTAATTTCATGATTGAAGTTGCCAATTATGTGGAAAAGTTATCGATTTTATGGACAAGTTGTCGATTTCATAATTATCGATTGACTACCTAGATATTGATTTACAAACTTAATGTCAATTCAGAGACTACTAATCAACTATAGCAACCGGAAGTTGCTTTGGACGATTTCCTTTGCTGATGGGCGATCTTTCAATATGTCTATTGAATTGCCCAGGCTGGTGGCGAACAATTTTAGAATCTTAGTTTAATTATTTTGCATATGATCAAATGTCTTTAGTCCTAGTTTTATTAGTCTTGAGTGTGTTATAGCTTTCAAGAGCCAAAGTTCAAGTCTCTAGGTATTTTAAAGCATTTTCTAGTTTCTAGGTCTTTATTGTGTTATCTAGTTTCCATATCTTTAACATTTGGGTAGTTTCCATATCTCTTTAACATTAGTCTATTTCCTATATTATTATTTTTTTTGGTAAAGGTAAGAATATATTGAGCTTAACCAAACTATACAAAAGATCCGGCGCCAAAAAGTCTATTTCCTATATTTTAGTCCCTCTACATATAAAGGAAAGTTGTCAATTGTAAGGTAAGCGATTTGAATATATGAATATATAAGATTTTTCCGAATATCTAGAAAAAGTAGTATGAGTATCAAATAAATACCGAATATCTAGAAAAAGTAGAAAATTCTTATCCCAATTTTTTTATCCTCGGAGAGTAGATTACCCCTTGGTAGTGAGTCAAGAAGTGTTTTATCATTGGCTGTGATTTTCCTATAGGCCTTGGTGGTAAGTTTCTCCTATCTAAATGAATAACCTAAACTTAATTAATTTAGAATTTTCCCTTTTTTTTTCAATCCAAAATTTTGACAAAATTGCCCCTATTTTAATCACCGAAAAATTCCTTATTTTTAACCTTGGTGGTTGGCTTGTTCTTGGTAGTGAGTAAGTTTTATCATTGGCTTGATCCCGAATTCCTTTAAGTGAACTTGATAGTGAACTTCGTTCATTCCAATCTTCTTCCTCCACTGGTGATGCGTCATTTAAGCCTTGGTAATAATCATATTCTATCTTGTATTTACATTTATCCATTGACAACCATCACCATGCACTCTAATCTATCCTTCACTCTACACATCGATCCATACACTTAGTCAAGAATTCCCATTCTCGAAATCACTTGCTTACATACGCATCATTAACAAAGACAAACTAGCCCTTAATTTTAAAATAATTAAAGCACCAAATTTTCCAAATTGTTCAATCGGGTCGTAGGACTCTCTCTTCTTCTTTTTTTTTTTTTTTTTTTTTTTGCCTTATTGAATCTTTGAACTATTTACGTCATACATGGCAATTAAAAATTTTGAGATAAAAATATAAAAGAAAATAGTGTTTCTTGAAATTTCCAAAAATGAAAATCTGAAGAAGAACGAGATAAATGGAATAAGCAAAATAAAAGATGAACCAAGGGCGGAGGCTCTGTTCCACTCGCCAGGGGAGCTCTCTCTCATTATCATTTTTTTTTTAATTTTTCTTTTTAATATTCTTCCTTTTATTCTTCATTCCACGCAATGAGTTGGAGGACTATTTTGATGTGGCGCTAACATGGATATCCATGCTATGATGTAACCTAGACGTGGTTTGCTACATCAATATTTTCATCAAAATATTTGGCTTAATCTAAGAACAAACGTATTGTTTAAGGATCCAATTGACCAAAAAAAATTTCAAGAATCACATCAAAAATTTTTAAAAAAAGAAACCCAGAAATATTGGTACCTCTGTCCCAAATTTGAGTAGTTATTCCTTGCTCTTGCTCTTCTTTCTTTTCAACCTGCTCCGTGTCCACTTGAGCAGTTTAAACTTTTATGGGATTGAGGTTCTTCATGAGCAACTTCTTAAGGTTTGCCCCAAAAGTGGTCACGGGGCATAGGGCTAAGTAGTGTCTCTACAGTGTTGAACAAGCAACAAAGTGTGTGATGAGATGTTCGTGACCGTCGTTTCTCCTTGCTTGCGCCTTTCTGGACAAGCGCATGTACACCAAAGGCATTTCTGCTTTTCAGGGCTTCAAAAAAAAAATCTAGGTCCATTCCTTATCGTGTCGATGGATGTGGATGCAATCAATTCGGGCGAGCGAAATGATCTAGAATCTATGTCCCTTGTATGTGGATATCTTCAAAGGTATTCAAGGCAATTTCAAACCAGAGAACCTCAGGCACACTGGGATATTGTCCAACATAGTGGAAATGATTCCCATTCAAGGAAACTCGTTTACAAGTCATTATTCCTTGGAAGAGGAGATGCACAGATGTCGGCGGTGAATCTATCGTTCCTTCTATAGACAAAGTGAGAGTATTTGAACGGTAGTCGCATTCTACAGGTGCCAATTCGTCTGCTCATGATCATGCTCCGGTTCCTTCCACTCTTTGGAAGCTAGAATCAGGCTCACAAGTTTGAAGTCTGGCCAACGTTCCGACGATCCATCGGTCCATGTACGTATTCTGTGATGGTGCTTGGGATGAAAAGCAAAATTATGCTGCTAGTAGAATAACGAAAAGTCCCTTTTACCTTTTTTATCGTTGATAGAATATTTAAATATTAAATCACATCATAATCAAAAAGTTCAAGTTTTTAAAATAATTGACGGTGGTTCCAAAAAATTTCACATTATATTAAAGCTGAAGTTTTTTAGTTCAAAATTTTCCAAATCCTATTTACCTCCCCAATTAAATATGTCCACGCTTAGTTCTAATTTAAAAAGACAAGACTAAGCGTGAAAGGGTGATGAAATATTTAAATATTAAACCATGTTATCATCTAAAAGCTAAGTTTATTTCTTGCCGATGGTAACCACGTACATGGTACTTTCTAAGTAGTTTACTAATTCTCTCTTTAAAGAGCAAATAAGCATCGAAGTTTTACTCATAAATGATAAGGTGAGCTCATGCTCATGCAAGTGATGCAAGGATGGGTTTTACTGGACCTCTTTGGTATTTCCTACTCCCCTGCTCTTACCAAGTATGGAGAACGGCTGTATCTTAGCCCTTAGGTATATTGATACTCGGTAAGAAGTGTTGACACTTTATATTTTGCTCAAACTTTCGAGAAATCTTTAAGTGGATCTAGAGTCGATCAAGAGTTGACTAAAGTTTGATCGATAATATGCTAGACACAATACACATTTTAAATATTAAAAAATCAGTTGTTCTTGTTAAAACGAGTCTTTTGACATCCATATCATTACTCAAATTTCATAGTCAATTTTTTACCCTTCGGGTCCAACTGCTTTTCTTTTTGCGGTGATGGGAAGTTTGTCATTTCTCGATTTCAATTGTACATCTCAAAACTAGGGATCACAAGCATCCTAATGTAACAAAAATTGATTCAATTGGATATTAGATGAGGACTCTATTGCTAGTCAAATTTTGATCGGATTTTCTCCTACTCGAGAAAGATGGGTAAATACCAAAAAGTCAATAACCTATTATAATTGTATCAGTCCAGTTCTAAATTATTTAATTTAACCAATTTAATGTTAAACCTTTTAACAATTTGTCATTGCAATCAATTTAGTCAATTTTGATAAGAAATTGTTGACGTTGACAATTTTTAAAATTTTTAAAAATTTTTAATTTTTCTTTTCTTTTTTTTTTTCTTTGTTGTAGTTCGTGACGTCCCTAATGACCCTTGCCAATTGAATGAGGCTCGACCATGCTGTCATTGAGCAAGGTCAACTTCACCAACGGCTAGGCTGGTGATGGTTGAGCCTAGCTCAACGACTGTCAAAGCTCGCCCTTGCCTAGTGACGACGGCAAGGTCGAACCTCGCCTGGTCGGCAAGGAGTCGTTGCAACCTTACTGGTGAAATGAAGAAATAGAAGTTAAAAAGGGAAAAAAAAAATAATTCATATATTTTCTTTCTTTTATGAAATTATAAAATTATCCATGCCAAATTAAAAGATTGACACAATTGAAATATGTTTAGAATGTTTTTGATAATTTCACTCAGGTCTTGGGGCCCAAAACCAGGTCTAGAGATCTCGGAATCGAACACAACTCGCCAGATTTCTGAGTTTGTTGTAGACCATTATATCCTTTCAAGCCGTTGCGACAATGTCCAGTTTATGAGCGGAGCCTATGGTCTCAATATGGATCAAAACTTTAGGTCCACGATGTAGCGATTTGTCCCATTACGTTGGGTTTGTTGGGCTTTCACGAGCCTTTGAATGGCGTAAAAATCATGCAAATCATATGTTGGACGAGCACGTTACGGGTTGTCGGCACAAGGCTGAGGAGCCTGAACCTCGAGGCCTCAATTTCTCTTATCATGAAGGGGCTCTTAATTTCTCGTTCTCCGCGTGTTTTCCTTTATCATTGTAGGTACCCGAGTTTCGCGCGCTTCTAAAATAAGTTTCCAAACACCCTCTCTTTAAATGTTGAATAGAAATACATATTAGATTATCGTAATGTCTATTTTTATCAATAAATACATTATTTTGTTTTTCGTCTTTAAATAAATAAATAAATAAATAATCAAGTTTTTAGGCTATTGTAATGCTAAAATGAGATCTCGAGTGATAAATTATGCCGCTATGATGTCAAAGTTATGCTAGAAGTTATGCATGTTTCTAAGCCATTGTAAGATACTTTTTATTATATATCTGAACTTAGGAGTTTATGCCATTGAATTAAAACCTTTTGCGTTGGTTATGCTTAAATGCGCTAGAATGCAAGTGATTATTAACATATCGTGTCATTGTTTTAACTCTAATTCGGCATGTCATGTTGCGTGTAGTTGTTCTATTTCATATCTTCCTCATGTTTAAATCTTAATTTCTTATGTCATGTTGCATGTGATTATAGTCATGTCATTTTTTTTCATGTTTTGAAACATGAATTTGACATATTGTTGCAATGTTATGTCATCCTTTCTTCATGTTTAAAATTTGAATTTGCCATATAGTTGTCATATCGTGTTCTTTTCTCAGATCATAGTAGAATTTTGCATTTGAATAGACATTTGCACGGACACTTTCATGGAAAAGTGGAGTCGCAACAATACATAAGAAAAAACGGCATTGATAATCAATAACGGCTCTTAGTAAGCATTTTGGCGACAATTTAAAGATTGAAAACAAACCATCATGCATACTTAGAAAATAAAATGACAAACAATCTAGGATTTAACGAAAAACAGAAAAGATTGCGGTACCGAAACAGCATCGTAGGATTCACCGCGTCCTATACGTAACAAAAGCCCCCACTCTAAGATCTCTAGTTTTCGTTTGACCAGTTTCTTTTACAAGTCTCTCATCATTACTTAAGTTTATGATCCATTATCCCTCACTAAGCTGGCATCATTCATGATATTAAAAAAAAAAAAAATTCTTTCTAAGCACTGTCTATTGGGCTAACGCTACTTCATTTTGCAAAAATAAAGGGAAAATACTTAAAATCACACATTAATACATAGCTAATGCATCACCTTTTGGTCACCGATTCCATTTTATTGTATATATTTACCAAGATTTTGTTTAGCATTAATATATTAAAGCGATAAGCTATCAAATCCATCATTATTTCACACGGGGAGTAGCCAAATGTTCAAATTGGACATCCTATTGTTATCAAAAAGTAAAAAGTATGTGTAGTCTCGCATTATCTTGATGCGCACAAATGGTATAAGTCCGATACCTCTCCTTTTGGCATACTTTGAACTTCTATATACACGTCACTTCCATCACTTGAACCCACAAGCTCCTCAACCTTATTTTCCGGGCGAGCTTGCCAAGAATGCGAGCTCACCCCGCTAACATTTTTTAGGTATCTAAAATAGAGAGGACAAAATTAAATTCCTCAATTTTCTTGTCAAAAATATGCACACACAAAAAAGAAAAGGGAAAAATACTGCGAAAGTCCTAAAACTTATCACAAAAATGCATTGAGTCATAAAATTTGCAAAAAGTTCAATCAAGTCTTAAAACTTGTCAAAATGGTTTAAGTGAGTCCCAAAGTTAACACCGTCAGTTTTATTGACGAAAATGCTAACGTGGCATTTTAAATTATTTTTTATTTTTCAGATGGCTTTTTAAAATAATTTTTTATTCAATTTTTTTAAAAATATATATTTAAAAACTAAAGTTCATTTTTTTTTAAAACTGTTAAAAAAAGAAAAAAAAGAAAAGAGCAGGAGGAGGCGGCCGCCCATCGTCGGCCCTCAATTTTAGTTTTCAAATATAATTTTTTTAAAAATTGAATAAAAAATTATTTTAAAAAGCCAGCTGAAAAATAAAAAATAATTTAAAATATTACTTCAGCGCCACGTCGTATTTTCCGTTAATAAGACTAACGGTATCAATTTTAGAACTCAATTAAATTATTTTGACAAGTTTTAGAATTTGATTGCACTTTTTGCAAATTTTAAGATTCAATTGTATTTTCGTAATAAGTTTTAGGACTTCCACATCACTTATCCCGAAAGAAAAAGAAAAGCACCCGAAATGAAGAGACGGAACGAAAACTCTCGATTTTTCCCCACAAAAGAATATGGTCCGGTCGAATCGAACCGGTCCGGTTCGCCCAAAGCTGCAGCCTCCAACTCCAAATGCCTTCCCTACTGGTTCCGTCTTGCCCAAGTTCTTCTCCAGGGAAGTGCTTGCAGCGAAAAGACCCACAAGGCAAAAAAGCTCAAGAAGCCAAGACACCCCGACGAGAAGAAACCCTAATTCCTGGAGCTCCATCTCCGCGCTGCCGAACTCGAGCGAGAACCCAAAATGCCGTTCGTCTCGCAGATACAGAGGCAGACCGATTACGGGCTCTTCCCGTCCGCCACTCCCATCGTCATCGACAACGGCGCTTCCTCTTTCCGCATCGGGTATCGCAGAAAATACCGCAAATTTTTATGGCGGAGTGAGCGTCGGCCGTGAGATTTTTAACCTTCTTAATCCGTCGTGCCTTGGGCTGTTTCAGGTGGGCAGGAGAGGACGACCCTCGCGTCATTTTCCGGAACATTGTTCAGAGGCCTCGACACAAGGCTACTGGTGCGTTTTTTGGGTTCTTTTCTCGATAGGGTACGACAAAGGTTGTTCCTTTTTTGTTGGGTTTTCGTTCTTGAAACTGGGTTCCTTCTGTTGTTCAATTTCAGTTCGCGGGATATCTTTTTTTTTTTTTTTTTTTCTTTCACGTTGTAAGCTATTGAAAGTTCATCCTGGAGCCCCGATGCGGTAGGATATGTAGACTTGCAATGGCACGTAGCAGTTGTGAATTTGACTTTTTTGAATCTTGCTGGGTGGAGTCTTTTAGTTTTCTTGCTTCGTAGAATTGAGTTTCTGGGGGCATTTCTTGGAGAGAGTGGATGTTAAGCTCGCGGTGTCCCTATGGGGTTGCTCATACTATGTTGTGTTTCTCTCGACTTAGGTGAGACTGTTACTGTTGTTGGCGACCATGATCCTGCTTTGATGAAGTACTTCGATTGCACTCGCTCTGGGCCGCGCTCTGCTTTTGATAGCAACGTCGTTTATCAGTTTGAAATGATGGAATATGTAAGTGTCATGGTGACTTTCTAATTATGTTGTCGGATGACTTTCATCTTTTAGTTTCATCTGCTCAACTTATAAGAATGATTCATTTTGGCTATTGCCTATGATAGCATTGGTATCTCTATCAAGTTCAGATCAAGATATGATTGTTAGTTATTTTTTGTTTCAATAATCATTTAGAAACTTTGTTTCTTCTCAGAGCAAATCATTCTACATATATTATGGCCTTCGTAAATTGTTCTGTGTCACATAAGGTCTATGTGCTCCTTCAAAAGCATTCTAAGCATAGTTATTCTGAAGTGTTAGTTTTCGCATTTGTAGATTTTTGATTTTGGCTTTGACCGCTTGGGAGCAAATGGTCCAGAGGTATGGAATATCTCAATTCTTCTGTTTTATTCAATGTGTCCATATCTGTTCATAAATTTGGTTAGTCAACTCATTAGCTTTAATAGCCTAACAGAAAAAAAATCATTGGCTTTTATATTAATCTTTCAATAGAGGAGGTACCTAGTATATGGAGCTTCAGTTCTTGTGGGCATCCAGCATTTGCTAAGGTTGAGAATTACTTATTATCACATTGCATATTGATAGAACCGTAGCTCAGTTTTTTCATTTCTTGAATATCAAATTGGTCTATAGTAGCTTCCTGTAAGACATGTCATTACGTAATTTCATTTTCAAATTGCTGATTAAGTAGAATGTAGATGAACTTCTACTCTTGTTTCTGTGTAGATATATATTCCAAATCATATGCTTATTTGAAGTTGTGCAGATTGATCATCCTGTCCTGATCACAGAATGTGTGTGCAATCCTGTCTATTCTCGCAGTAAAATGGCAGAACTTCTTTTTGAGACTTATGGAGTTCCATCAGTAGGTACTAGCTGTGCCTCCAGGTTCTTTCTGTAACTAATATACGATATGATTTGGGCCTGTCACTTTTCCAAAATGTGGTATTTTCTTTGCCATGTAATGTAACTTTTGGCCATAAGTCATGTTTACCATTGGACTGGCCTCATTATATTGCGCTCATATTGAGATGTTCTCACACTTCTCTGATTGCATTAAGATGACATGGGTTAAGATAGGACATATCTTTTATGGTGTTTATTAACTGCAACAGATATGCTTAGGGTGGATACGTGGGAGGTATAAGCCCTGATAAAGAAATACCAGCCATGGTCAATAGATTGAACAAAAAAATAATAATAATAATATTGCGTTCATATTGAGATGTTCTCACACTTCTCTGATTGCATTAAGATGACATGGGTTTAGATAGGAAATATCTTTTATGGTGTTTATTAACCGCAACAGATATATGCTTAGGGCAGATACATGGCAGGTATAGCCCTGATAAAGAAATACCAGCCATGGTCAATAGATTGAACCCAAAAAAGACAAATGGTATTGAGAGAGAGAGTTCAACTTAGCACAGTGACCAATGTGGTGGTGGCTGTCATGGTCCAAGTTTGCTGCCTCTCTGTCTGGTGTACGGAGGGATTAGTGACTTCCATGCCATTTCACCATCCTCAGGTCACTGCCTGGTGGTTGTCTCTCTTGGCTGGAGGGGACTGATGACCCTCACCAGTTGTTGCTGGTGGTGATCGTCAGAGGGTTTTTTTTTTCCTTTTTATTTGTGCATATCTTTTTCTCTATTTATTGAGAGATGGTCCCGTGTCTGGTGATATAATAAACAAGAAACAGCATAAGTTAGAAGAAATTCCTATTCTATCCTCTGCAGTTAAAAAAATTGGCAAAACCAAACGCAACGTCTAGGTTTGTCTGCGTTGGTCTGCATTGTTGCATTGCTTTCTTCACTGATAACACTGTCTGAATTTATCTGTTTTTATTTTCAAAGCATTTGGCGTGGATGCTGCATTCAGCTATAAATACAATCAGCAGCTTGGTATCTGTGCTAGGGATGGTCTTGCAATCTCCCCAGGGTTTACAACTACTCATGTTATTCCAGTAAGTTTTTTTAACCACCGCACTCACTTACAATATCTCCATGAGGACAATTGGTTGTTCAGATATGGCAGGAACTGGGGATTTTTTTTGGCTTTTTCTACAGTACACAAGCTTACAACTGTTGAATAAACTTAGTGAAGAGATTTACCTTCTTTTCCATCCATTGAATGACTGTTTATTCTATTGTCCTGCAGTTTGTGGATGGAGAAGCAGTTTATAAAGGTGCCTGCAGAACGAATATCGGTGGTTATCATGTGACTGATTATTTCAAGCAACTCCTTTCTCTCAAGTATCCTCATCACATGTAATGACAAACCAACACAATGCTGCTATTATCATTCTCATCCCCCCTCCCTCCCCTTCCGCCCCTCTCTCTTCCTTCCCTCCTTTTTCTGGGTGAACTCTTATCTTATTCATGTGATAAATAGGACAAGGTTTACTTGGGAAAAGGCTGAAGACCTGAAAATGGAGCACTGTTATATTGCACCAGACTATGCTTTGGAAACTCAACTGTTTCAGGTTGTCGATTTTACTTAATATTTCCATGCCTCCTACTTATCTCTGAATGTAGTTATTCTGACAGAAAGGGACAAAAGAAGCTGAAGACAAGACCAGGTGTTGGCAGCTTCCTTGGGTCCCACCAGTAGTTGAAGAAGGACCTTCAGAAGAAGAGTTGGCTAGAAGGGCAGCTATTAAGGAGAGACAAGGTCAACGTTTGCGTGAAATGGCTGAAGCAAAGAGATCTTCTAGGATCAATGAACTGGAAAATGAATTGAGAGGGTTGGCTTTTCTCTTAAAGCAGCTTGAACAAGTAGGAGAGGAAGACGTGCCATCTTTCTTGTCAGAGACTGGTTATACGTCAAAGCAGGAAATAGAATCTGCCCATGCTAAAGCAACACAATCTCTTCGAAAGGCAAAAGGGGAGCCAAAGGCTGACCAAGTTGAATCCGACGAGAAAATAGATCCTTCTGCCGATGAAAAGTTCTCTCTTCTCAATGTACCTGACAACATGCTTTCTGCTGAGCAGGTATGCTTTTTGGTAAATTTATATGACTGAATGTTTCCATCGAGTCTTTGCCACCTTCCCAATATTTGCATTATCCATGTATAATTTATGAAGTGTCATTTTATGGTAGAGTTGCTGTTGCTTAATGTTTATCTTGAGCCTTGGAGATTGTTGTTGTAATACTTGAAAGGTACCAAATTGTCTTAATAGGAATTGCAGCAATGAGCTGTAAACCACTTTTTGCTGTCACGGCCAATGCTGACTATATGAATTTTGGGCTATTTCTCTTGTCAGTTGAAGGAAAAGAGGCGGCTGAATTTTCTTAAAACCACTACTGAGGGGCGGCAGCGAGCCAAACAGAAGCGCATGGAAGAGGAACTAGAACGGGAAAGGAAAAATCGTGAAGATGAAGAAAAACGCTTGTATGTTCCATCTTAAGGTTTTATTTATTCTTTTATGACAGATGTATGAAAGGTTAGTAGCCAATCAGAAAAATAGTGCACTTGATTGCATTAATGATATAAGACTGACAATATAGAGGACGAATGACTATTTTAGTTGGCCTAGTAAAAGTAGCTACTATTATTTGTTCAATGATTTGAATGATCCTATAAAAAAGTACAGACAAAACATAGAAATTGCATCACCATTCTTTCTTTCCCACTCTTGACCTCTGCCAACCCAGCATTCTGTTGGCCGGCCCCTAGCTGCTGATGAGGCCACTATTGAGCATGCTGTGCTCATTGGGGATTGATGATTCTCTATTCCACCATGTGTTGAGGGAGACAAAGGAGGAGAGACAGAAGGGTATGAGAGATTACTCTGTTCTGTGTAGGCTGTAGTACTATGCATACAATTCCCACCATAACATTACAAGGATTTTAGTGTCTACCTACGATTGCAATGATAAACACGTACTAGGCATGAAAGGATCATTATCACTACCAAAAGTTGAATTCCAAACATTGTTTGTGCTTAGTGTGATTAAATATCTTCTTAGGTGTGGAGAAAAAATCTGAGTTTTCTCTCTGCAGTGGGATTGTATCATAGGAAACTACATCAAATAGCTCTACAACAGGGTTGAAGACAATCAGCTGTCATGTGCCTTATGAGAGTCACATTTCTATTCTCCCTATGATTTGGACATATTGAAAGAGAGTAGAGAAGATATTTTTCTTCCTATTGCCATCAATAAACTTGCTTATGTCTCTAAACAACAGAAATAGTTTCCTTTACTTGCTGTTGCTTGCCTTCAGTTCTCTTAATCCAAAATTATGTTTTGAATTTTCAGAAGGGAGATGGCATGCTTATTCTCTTGTTGAGTTTGATTTTTGCTTTTTTATAGTTGCTGTACTTTTGTCTTGAGCTCTCCATTGGAATTTTTGGCAGAGCGAATCCAGGGCTTTATCTAGAACAGTTGCATGTCAAATACAAAGAGCTTTGTGAGAAAGTAGAACAACGTAAACGGCTTAAGACAAATGGTGGCAATACAAATGGGAATAATCTGTCTGGAGGTGTTGGTCGTGGTGAGAGATTGAATGCAGCCCAGAGGGAAAGGATGCGCCTTCTTACAACTGCTGCATTTGATCGGGGAAAAGGTGAAGATACTTTTGGTGCCAAGGATGAAGATTGGCAACTTTATAAACTTATGAGCAAAGATAATGATGACGACGATGATGAACATGATCCAGAAGAAGCTGAGCTAACCCGAATCTCATCTAGGCTTCAGGTGAGCTTGCTATCAGTTTAAATAGGTTTCTGTCATCTGTGCAAATTTCTGTCTCACTTTATATTATGTTTCGGCCAGTTCGGCCAGGTCTTTTCGAATTGGGAATAACATAACTATTGGCTGTATCTGATTGTTCCTTGGAATCAATGTGGCAGGAGATCGACCCAACTTTTATTCCCAAGGCGGAATCAGGAACTTCCCAACAAGTTGTTGAGGTCCCCAAATTCCGTCCTCTGACCAAGGAAGATTTTCAGGTCATTCTTGGAGTTGAGAGATTCAGGTGTCCTGAAATCCTATTTAATCCAAACTTAGTTGGGATTGACCAGGCTGGAATGGATGAGATGGCTGGGGTTTCAATTAGGAGGTTATCATGTGACTCTAAAGATGTCGAAGACAGATTAACCCAGTCTATCCTTATCACTGGAGGGAGTTGTCTTTTCCCGGGTATAAGTGAGCGTCTGGAAGCCGGAATTCGTATGATACGGCCCTGTGGGTCTCCAATAAGGGTAGTTAGAGCATCCGATCCAGTTCTTGATGCATGGCATGGAGCTTCCATGTATGCTTCCGCCTTGCAATTTCCATCACAAACATTCACCCGGATGGATTATTACGAGAAGGGTGAAGATTGGCTCCGGCGATACCAGGTGAGGTACGCACTATAGATCTTTTATTTTTCACCCTCGCGGTGCACTGTGTTTTCCGTGCAAAATGATTATTCTTCTTCTTCGTATTTAAACTGTACATATACACTAATTTATATCGTAGACATTTGTTCTTTGTATTTAGAAATTTTCTTACATGATCTTCTGAGGAAGCTATTCTGTATGTCATGCAAATGGATAAATGATGTGAACTGTAAGGTCCTTTTTATGTTTTTTTTTGTCGAACTGTGAAGTCTTTGAGTAGTGGAGATTATTATAACGGGCAATATTGGTAGTTGAGAATCTTGAGACTTGGATGGCACGGAACTTCTAGAAAACAGATGCGAAAAGTTAAAAGAAGGAAAGGAAAATTTGATAAAGAACCTAAGTTTTAGCAGAGATTTTGGGGTGATAACTGCTAGTTCAACATGAGACTATGCAAATTAAAAGCGATGTTAAAAAGTTGCATTATCTAACCATCCCAAGTTTGGGAATTTCCCATCAGGTGGATTTCTATAAGACCAAGCGTGAATTGCTTGCATTTGACTTGCTTGGAAGCTTAAACTAATCAGTATTTGCGTAAACTAGCTCGCACACCCATTGATCAAAAGACTCGAAACTAAAAGTTGCTCTACATGGAGGAAAAAATTCGGGCAGACTTGCTTTTCATAGAGCTGCTTGAAAGCATGTATCACAGCATAAAAAATATATAATCAGAAAATAAGAGCGGTGTTCGGAAACTCAGGTCGGCTAACTGGGGGCAGACATTACTTCGAACAATTCCAAGTCCCCTGCAATAGCCACTGCCCCTCTTCTTCAATCTCAAAATCCTTATGGTAATAAGATTTCAGCCTGCCCTTTGCCAAGCTCACCGTATCCTTATTCAATGGTAGCTGCCTAAACCCGGCCCTCAGGTTTTCGCACGCGTGACATTTTGTATGTCTTCGCCCTCTCGATCCTCTTCAAGCCCTCGCAGGCGATGATGTTCATCGCCTGCCTCCCAAATATCTCTCGCTCGATCAGCAACCTCTTTGGAGTGTCACGAGGCACCATTGCCAATGGAAGAGCACCTCCCGGGATCGAGCGGCAAAAAAAAAGGGGACACATGGCCCCACCATTTTTTACTCCCTGAATGAATACGTCGGGATTCATCTTCTGATCAGATTGAGCATGGCGTCTCGTGGACTGTCCACTGTCTCATTGAGTATGTTCTGAAATCTATACATACAGTTAACGACGAGGAAGTGATTCCAAAAATCAATAGCTCGAAAAGATCTTGAAAAAAACTTTGCACCGAAGTTCATCAGCTCGCTGTGTAAATGCAGAAATGATTCCCCCTATGACTCAATCAGGCAGACAACTGGGTGAAAGTCTTGAAGCCTTTTATTGGAGCTAAAGCTCCAAGCTAGTACGTAGTTTAGCAAAATGAAACAGAGAATGCAATTTGAGTACAGATTACAAGCTAATATGTTTCATATAGAAACAGAACGAGATCGAATACTTCAACTCTTTCCGAGGAAGTAGGGGCATTCAGTTGACCTTTTTCTCGAACCGATCGGTTTTGTTCGCAGAAAAAGAAAGGGCTGTAAAATATTGAGCGTGCCGTGGCTCATTATGGGTTGCTGAAGGCCGTCCCGCCATGTGTAGAGGGAGATGAAAGAGGAGAGAGAGAAGGGTTTAAGGGAAAACTCAGCCCTGTGTAGGCCGTAGCACTACTGGATACAATTTTGGCAATAACATTGCAATTGTATAGAACGTACTAGCTTGATTGCAATAATGAACATGCATTAGACAGTGAAATAGTCAATTATTGCAACCAAAAGTCGAATGCTGAGCATCTGGTGTGGAGGAAAAAAAACCTGAGTTTTCCCCCTGCAGTTAGATTGTATGAAAGGAAATTACATAGCATAGCTGTACAATAGGGGTAGAGACAATCAGCTGTCAGCCTGTCATGTGCCTTACGAGTGCATTTGCATGTCTGTTCTTCCCATAATTTGGAAGGATATTGAAAGAGGGTAAAGAAGATATTTCCTTCTTTTTGCCATCAATAAACTTGCTTATGTATCTAAACAACAGATCTAAGTGTGATGGCATGCTCGTTCCCGTGGCATTTGGAAACTCTCTTTTATCATCTTAAGAGAAAAAGCTATTCTGTTTGTATGTTTGTTTGTCGTGCAAATTGATAATTGATTTGAATTGCAAACTGTGAGTATTGGATGGCACGGGACTTCTTGAACTACGGAAGGGGGAAAATTACTAGAAGGAAAGAAGGAAAAAAAAGAAGAACCGAACATTTAGCAGAGATTCTGGGGAGAACTGCTAGTTCAACATGACACTATGCAAATCAAGAATGATGTTTACTAATAGCATTGCACGATTCATGCCGATACCTTTTCCATCTAAACATCCCAAGTCTGACATTTTCCATCATCATGGAATATCTCTAGACCAAGTGTGACTTCTGTGCCTTTGACTTGCTTGGGTTGTTAAACTAGTGTTGTGTGTGCAAACTAGCTTGAACGCCTATTAACGATAAGACTCAAGACCAGAAGTTGCTCTACATGGGAAGAATTTGGGCAGGTTTGCTTCTTATGGGAGCTGCTTGAAAGCACGCATCATGGCATCGAAATTGAATGAGCAGAAAATAAGCAGTGTTTGGTCCTCAGGATGGCCGACTCAAGGTAGAGATATCTCTGTAAGCGACTGTAAGCTCATAAAAATCTTCTTCGCGAACCAAAAAAGGAGCAATGGACCCAGATTTGATCTCAAAACAGACCACACCCATGATGATTGTAGCATGATTTTCAAAACAAACCATGCTAGTGATGACTGTAGCATGATTTTCCTCCGTTGCAGATGACCTAATAGCATCTCAGCTCCTATGATCCCAAAACAAACCATAACAATATTGATAATTGTGGCATGATTTTCCCTCATTGCGGGCGCAACCTAACAGCATCCCAGATCACTTAATCTACGACCATGAAGATAATGAAAAACCACAGCAATATGACTCACTTTAAGAGTGATTCCTATGCCAGTCACTCCTACGCCATTGCTGGTGTAGAATCTGGGATTTCTTTCATGTCCCGCTAAACTTGCTATCATTTTCAACAAACTGCATAGAAATGTTTTGTTTCTTTTAGACAGTACAATTCCCTCCAATGTGCGCAAAGATGCAGGGAAGCTAAGATATTCAATTTCAAAACCACCAATTGCGAACCTTACCATTCATATCTGGAAATGTCTTCTGACACTATGATAGAAACAGTAAGAGCACAAACAGAGAAGAAGGCAGTGAAAATCTTTCCTGATCTACTTTCGACAGGCAATTTATACATTCAACAATCAGGCCTCCAGGTCGATAGCGCATAGATAATCCTGCCTTTCCAGCCCTGCAATAGCCACTGCCCATCTTCTTCAATCTCAAAATCCTTATGGTAGTAAGATTTCAGCTTGTCCTTCGCCAAGCTCACCATATCCTTATCCAAGGGTAGCTGCCTAAACCCAGCCCTCAGGTTTCGCATGTGTGACAATTTGTATGTCTCGGGCCTCTCAATCCTCTCCGAGCCTTCACAAGCAATGACATTCATTGCCTGCTTCGCGAGTAACTCTTGCTCGAGCAGCAACCTCTCTGGGTCGTCACGAGGTACAGTTGCCTCGAGAATGTCAAAGACAGCTGAAAAATGGTAGAGTGCCTCCCGAAACCGCGAAACGAAAAAGGGGACACCATGGTTACCATTTATGACTGCCTGAATGAAAACATCAGGATTCATCTTTTTTATCAGATTCAGTACGACATCTCGTGGACTCTCCGCCAGCACCATGTCATCAAGTATGTTATGAAATCTATGTATGCAGTTCACAACAAGGATCTCATTGCTGTGGATATTTAGCTCCTCAACTTTAATGGCATCCCAATCTTTCACTATAGCATTAAACTTGAACGGGACATTGAAAGTTTTGGCATAGCTCACCAAGCGTCTGCCGGTTTCCTCAACGAATTCATCTGGTTTAAATCCGGGTTGTGGCAGATCAATCCCAGTAATCCGAAGCTCAGGTGGTCCACTGGGGCTTGATGAGAGATGCTCTATAAGGCCAGGCCACTGGAAACCATAAACAATTCCAAAATCAATGATGTGCAACTTGGGTGCCTCCCTGGCCACATTCAATATCGTCTTGTTCGAGAAGTAATTTGAGAGCTTCATAAATGGACAAATTGTGAGGAAGAGATGATAAGCCTTCAAGACATCAACAGCCGATCTTGGCCTAGCCATGAGAGCCTTAAAAATTTGAGAGCCTGACCCAGCGAGGCGTGCCTCCAGACCATTCGCAAAATAGTGTGCCATCCTTTGCATCCCGTCCCCTGTGGGAGACGCATGCCTTCTGATCTGCTTGAGCAGCTCGCCTGCACTTCCTCGATCATCCATAGTAACGGCTTGTGCACAAAGTGTCAAAAGAGTTCTCAAGTCGACCACATCCCTCTTGCGCCTGCCTTGCTTCTTGCTGTGGGCCTTCCCCTCATTTGGCCCTTTCGATTTGCCATTCTGCATCATGTTCCGTAGAGCTTCACGAAGGGTAGCTTCACTTTCTTTAGGATTGAGCAACACCATATCGAATATCTCTGACCTCACAGTTGATTCAGTGTAAACTGATAAACACTTGCTCATCCTTCCTTCTTGTAAGTTCACATCCTCCAGCAAAGGATTTTTCTTTCCCCTGTTTCCTCCAAGGTTGGCAAACATGTTCTCATCTGTCTCTTCATTTGGAACCAAACTCATGGGCTCTTCGGTTTGTTCATTAAAGGAAAATTCACCCCTCGCAGAATCAACTAGAATTTCATTTCCAAAAGCGAGCGACTCTCTCGTTTCTTCACTGTTGCCCTTGAACTGCATAACAGACTCACTTCCGATAAGTTCAGACAAAGAAATGGCACTCACTGGAGATTCAGCATGTCCAGCAGTACTGATACCAACGCAGACATCATCCAATGACTGGGCAACTGAAGATGAGATGGATTGAGACACCGTGGTGAGGACAGTATGTTCTTCTGATTCATAGTTTGGCTCTGACTCAACCAATTTAATCGTACTACTGCTACTACCACATGAGCTCTCATTGGTTCGATTAGGTGATGGATGCTGATCTGCAGCTGGCGGGTACCTCTCCCCAATGACCTCGTACAATGATTTCTCGGCTGCCTCAATTGCCGAGGCCTCATGACACGCAACGCTCTTCTCTTCTATGTCTTCCTCCATAAGCATCTGGTTAATGTACTTGAGAGCTGCATCACTGAAATCATAGTCCTCAGCCGGCTCCTTCCCAAGGTCAGCACCCAAATGAGGCGCGTATGTGCAGCTATAGGTAAAGTCATTGAACATGTCGTCAATCGTGAAACTACTAACAAGATCGTCCTCCGCTAAAATCGCAAAGGCTGCATCATCACCATCATCGAGTACATACCCATCAATGAAACTATCGAGTTCGTCTGGTGGTCGATCCATTTCTATATAATATGCTAAACTCAGAAGTGCTTCAGAACATCAATAGCTCAAAGAAATATATAAAGAACTTGTACCAGAATTCCTCAACTCGCTCTATATATCGATTTTCCCAAATCGTGACTCAACCCAGCGCCCAACTGGGTAAAATTCTTGAAGCCTTTTCTTGGAGCTAAAGTTCCAAGCTTGCATGCAATTCAGCAAAATGAAACAGAGAATGCAGTTTGAGGACACAGTACAAGCTAATTTTGCTTCAAATTGAAACAGAACGAGATTAAATACTTCCCTTTCTGAACTCTCTCCCGAGGAACTGGGGGGGAATTGTGCAAGATTTGACCTTTTCCTTGAACCGATCAAGTCTGATCTTGAGAAAGTAAAAAGAAAAGGCCCTAAATCTCAGGAGAGGAACAGCCAGCTCGATTTCAGATTCCTCGGAAATATCCCATGTGATGGTCGACTCTTGAGAGGCCTGCATACAGCTTTCCCTGGTCAAATTACCTTCGGCCTGGCGTTACTGGGCCACGAGCGCTTTTATATCCCCAGAAAAATGAGACTCCAAAGTCTCTTGAGAAAGCCGAATCAAACGGGCCAAAGGAGACTCGTCGCGTGGTTGCCAAAGAAGTAAAAAGCCCTGCAGATCGCTAGCCCGACTAAGAGCCAGTTTGTTACAATTAATTTCATGGTAGATATAATTTTGAAAAGGGATGTTCTAGTCATTGTAAAGTATTTGGCAAATTCTCACAATTACGACGAGCGCAGTTGACTAAAATCTCGAGTGATTTTTAACTTGAAAAGCGAAAGTCACTCGTTTGTATCTCGTTAATTATATTTAAACTGCTTACATCGGAGCTATTTGTTTATTGTCAAAGATTCGAACTTCACAAATTCAAATATCCCGCAAAATGTTCGATGGCCTCCACGTAGCTGGGCTCCACTTTTATTCCACTATATTGGAATAAAGAATACAAATTTGCCTCGAGAGCCCCATTAAAATCACTTAAATAAATCATTTATGTCAAAATCCCAAAAACCCTAATCTCACACCACCCAAACTGCCCAATTCTGCCAACGCCATCTCCTGCCGCTGACCACCCCTCCGCCATTTTGGACCACTGAAGGAAGCGGCTCGTCACTATATCGGCCCCTTTCGACAATCAAGATTGCCGCGGGCTATCACGATCTTGGATTGAGGTCGCCATGCCACAGCAACCTCGGATGCATTCACCATTAGCATACTTCTCACGTTACTTTGCATTGTAATTCTTTTGTTCAATCACATATTTGTCGATAATTTTCTATAAAGTAGAAAATCTACTCCTGCAGTATTCCCAGGCTTTCTAGCGCCACCCGAAGTCACGGGTTGCGCGTTCTGTCGCCCGCTTCAGGCCCATTTGCTGATTCCACCATATTAAAAGCTATTCTTGATAGTAGGGAGATAGTCTTGGGAGGGACCTGCTTTTATATTGGGTAATGAGGAAGAATATTACGTATGCTGAGTCTATATAGATCAACACGATCATAACTATTAGAGATCATGATCGTTTCATTCCAGCGACCGTGAACGATCTTGGATTTCATACGGCGCATGAGAAATAAAGTGCATGCTACGATTTGCACCAGTGATTCACCTTTAAGTGTTTAGGACTCATCAAAGCATCTTTATAGAGAACATGTTCGAAGAGTCAAGCTGTAATATCCAAAATTTTCGTAATTATAATATTATAACATTCAGAAATTCGCATTATGATAATGATACTTATGATTATAAGTTAAGTAACGTAGAAATTTTAGTGAATTGTAAATTTCTTGGGTTGTGACAGATAATTTTTCCTTAAACATAATTGTTTCGCATATGACGTGTTGAATTGAATTGATAAATGTTGATGTGTGTGCTAATAGTAGGGTGATATTAATTAATTTATCGTTGTCTTGGTAGTTGATGTGTGATATAAATTTTGTAAACTTTGGCTAATTAATAATAGTAGTGATCCACTTACATTAATGATGTTGAAGGAAGAAGGTTTACATTTTCTTACTATATTTTACTCACAAAATTTCAATTAAAATTGGTATGAGCCACTTGTTCTTAAAATGGGGTTTGGATGGCCAAGTGTCTCCTCAAGAAGTCTTATTATTAAGCTCGACACCTAAGAATTAAGTTATGATTTCCCAAATGAGTCATTACTTCTTGCATTTCCCTTACCCATGTACAAGACTTTGCCTTGAAATTTTGCCACAATGCCTAGCTCCACCTAGCAATTGAAGACCCATTTTTATCATGGTAAAAATATTAATAAAACTTCTCTTAGCCGTATAACCCTTTTGATCTTTGCAAAAATTACAAGAACACATTTGTTATTCTCACCTTCAATCCTAAAATTAGTGAGCTAAACTCTTATATTCAAGACCTAGAAGATGGTGACAGCAAATTGATGGTTCATGGTTGTGTTGAGGTAAGTGAAGTTCTAAGTATTAAGTTAGTTTAAATTTACTTAGTACTTCTATCTTAGTGGGTTGATTGAGATGTGCAATAATGTTTTAGGTATGGTGATTGTTAAATTTGTCTTGGTGGTTTTGTCAATGTTCGTTTTGCATTTCTGCCCTTCCTAAAATTTGGAAGGATATTGAAAGAGGGAAAAGAAGATATTTCCTTCTTATTGCCATCAATAAACGTGCTTATGTATCTAAGCAATAAATTCAAGTGTGATGGCATGCTCATTCCCTTGGCAATTAGAAACTCTCTTTTATCATTTCATGAGAAAGCTATTTGTCTGTCATGCAAATTGATAATTAATTTGAATTGCAAACTGTGAATATTGGATGGCACAGAACTCCTTGAAACACGAAAGGGGAAAAATTACTAGAAAGAAAGAAGCAGAAAAAAAGAACCTAATGTTTAGCATAGATTCTGGTAGATAACTACTAATTCAACATGACACTATGCAAATCAAGAATGATTTTTACTAGTAGCATGGCACGATTCATACCAATGCCTTTTCCATCTAACCATCCCAAGTCTGGGATTCTCCATCATGATGGAATCTCTCTAGACCAAGTGTGACTTCTGTGCCTTTGACTTGTTTGGGATGTTAAACTAATCATTGTATGTGCAAACTAGCTTGAACACCTATTAAAGATAAGACTCAAGACCAGAAGTTGCTCTACATGGGGGAAGAATTTGAGCAGGTTTGCTTCTCATGGGAGCTGCTTGAAAGCATGCATCACAACATCAAAATTGAATGAACAAAAAATAAGCAGTGTTTGGTCCTCAAGACAGTCAACTCAAGGCAGAGATATCTCTATAGGCGACTGTAAGCTCATGAAAATCTTTTCTGCAAACCAAAAAAGGAGCGATGGACTCAGATTGGATCTCAAAACAAACCACACCCATGATGATTGTAGTCAAAATCTGGTCATTTTATTATATTTATCTTGATGGCCTATTGTATATTCACTCTGCTTCGTTCTAGATAGTCTGAATCTGGCCGTTCTGTCATATTTATCTTAATTTTGCTTCTATCTATATAGTCAAAATCTAGTCGTTTTATCATATTTATTTTAATAACCCATTGTATGTTCGTTCTGCTTCATTCTAGGTAATTAGAATCTAATCGTTCTGTCATATTTAACTTGATAATCCATTGCATGTTCATTTTGCTTCATTTTGAGTAGTTAGAATATAGTCGTTCTATCATATTTATCTTTATGATCCATTATATTTTCATTCCGCTTCATTCTACTTCATTATGGATAGTTAGAATTTGGTCATTCTATCATATTTATCTTAATAACTTCTTGCATGTTCATTCTACTTCGTTTTACTATAATTTTATTAGTCAGAATATGCTCGCCCTGCTTATTTCTATTAGAATTTCCTATAACAGAATTTGTCCATTCGCTTTAGCAGGATTTATTATGTCTAATTCTGTTCGTTTACTCTACCAAATTTTACTAAGTTTGAGTTTGTCCATTTGTGAATTTGCCCCTTTATGAATTTGTTCATTTGATTGAATATGCTCATTTGTGAATTTGTCCATTTATTGAATTTGCCAACTTGTGAATCTGTTCATTGATAAATTTGTCCATTGGTTCAAACAGACTTTGCTGAGTATGAATTTATTACTTATTGAAATTATTCATTTGTTGATTTCGTCCATTGTTAAATCTGTTCGCTTATAAATTTGTTTATTATTAGATTTGTTCTTTTATTCTATAAGCTTGTATCAAGTCAAAATTTACCTTTTGGTTGTTCAGATTTTACAACCATAATTTACTTGTTCTAACTCAGAATATACCCATTTACATGTTCGGACTCTATGTCCAGAATGAACTTATTCGTTCGGAATTGGAATATATCCATTTAATTGACCAAATTTTAAAGACTATAACCTGCTTAAAGTCCAAATTCAAAATTTACTCATTTGGATATCAAGACTTTAAGACTAGAATATGACCATATGTTATTTCATATGCAGTTATTTAGTTAATGTATTAAATTGAGTTGAAATGTGTGCTATGCTTGTAAATATGCAAATATCATGGATTGAATAAGATTAATGTCATTCTATCACTCATATAATGGTGCAAGACGATGTCCCGTGGTGGAAATTTGCGGGATGCCCTAGTGGTTGAGATGCCCAGGGAGTGTTTCAGGATGCCTCGAGAGTCGAGATGCCCTTGTGATGGGGATGTCCTCTGGTGAAGTTTGCAGGATGCCTCGAAGTTAAGATGCCATAGTGGTTGGATGCCCAAGGAGAGTTTGGGAGGAGGAAATATTAATAAATAAAATGTATTGTTATGTGTAGAATCAAACATTGCTTAAATTGTTTGTTTATGTGAAACATGGTGTGCATAGATAGACATATTGTTGGTTGACGATTTTCGTGGTAAATGAGATGGGAAAGGTAAAGTCTAATTATGTTTTTATCACACTTCATGGATTATTATGCATTCACTTTGTGTGTACTAGGTAAAGTAATGAGTGGATTTTCCTAATTTAAAACTAGAAATTTCATTTATTAGGCTTTGACTCATTCCTTTTTATTTTTCAAATGTGTAGGATGGATGTGATGCCCAAAACGTCACCCAACACGTGATTGTTATATTATTGTCATTTTCTTTTAGTATATGGAAGTGAAATCAAACATTTACGAATATTCCTTTAACAATTTAAACCTTACAAATATAACCAACACACTTAAGCTTCTTTTATTTATACCACATTTGAGTTCACAACTTCATTACATTAAAAACAAAAAGACAGAAGTCTAGGTAGGGGTAGGGAGACCTATCTCCATACTATACTATACTTTCAAAAATCTGCCTATACAAATGTCCATACTGAAGTCAGGGATCGAATACTTCTTTGCTTATTGTGTCTCCCTCGTTCAGATCAAACCCCTTAATGAACCGACTAACTTACCGTCAAGGTTTTGATACTAGGCAATGAACCGAAAAGGAACCTACTCGGCGAAACCTCCTACATCAACCCATATCGGAGAACCACATTTGATATATATTATTCTAGACTTTAGTTCAAGCACACTTTTATAAAGAGCTTTATTATACGTAGGGACTTCATAGCGCAAAGGTTGAAGGGTATCCATCCTACATGTCTAAAAAATAAAAAGATGAGTCGAAACCCAATAAATGAAATATCTAGTTTTAAGTTAGAAAAATTATCTTATAACTTCACTTGATATACACAAAATGAATACATAATCATCTAGTAAGTGTGATAAAATATAAATAGACTTTACCTTTCTTATTTTCATTTATCACATAATTCATCAACTAACAAAACGTTCATCCAGACTTATGCATATACACACCATGTTTTCACACAAACAAACAGTTTAAGCAACATTTAGTTCTACGCATGATAATGCATTTCATTCATTGATGTTTCCTACTCCCAAACATTCTAGGGGCATTTTGACTTGTGGGGCATCCCAATTACTAGGACTTCTCAACTTCAAGGCATCTTACAAACTTTCACCACAGGGCATTTTCACCATAGGGGCATTTTGACTCTCGAGGCATTCCGAAACATTCCCTGAGGTATCTCAATCATTGAGGCATGCCACAAATTTTCACACAAGGTATCGTCACTCATCATTATACAAGTAACATAATCACATTAATCCCATTCCAAACCATTATATATACATACTCACAAGTATAACACACATATCTTAATTCAATTTAATGCATTAGTCAAATACCTGCATATCAAATAACATATAATCATATTTTGGTCGTCAAAGTACAGACTTTCAATCGGTACATTCAAAGTATCAAGCCCCGATCCTCGAACGCGTGCCCATCCGTCTCCTGATCAATTAATAGCGACGCCCCAGGACTCATCGCCAAACCTTTTGATTTTAATACACATGCGGAAGCATATAATAAATCCCCAAACAATAAAACAATAGGATAGAAAAGTAGGGCCATATTTTTCGCAACTGGAAAACCACAACCAAACTTTTACATAAAGCAAACTATATATACTATACAATACTATTCACGAGTCTTATCTACTGTACACCGATCAAAACTCATAGTTTGCAAAACAGGAGATGATCTCAGTCCTCATCCGGGTCATACTCGGGATCATCCTAATCCTCCTCTGATTCCTATTCACTAAGTTCATTTTCTTCCAGTTCTTCTTCTTCTTCTTCAGGCTCATCCTTGGCTTCAGCTGCCGGCTTGCCCACAGGCTCCCCCTCCATAGGTTCCACTTCTAGCCACTCCCATTCCTGATCCTCCTTTGGTCCTTCCTCTTGCTCTACTATATCCCCTACATCTTCATTCCAGTTGTCATCATCGACAGAGTACACAAGGGTATGAGCATTGTCCTCTTCTTGAGGATTATTAGCATCCACTACCGACCCATCATGATGGTTTGTTGTTCCTTCTCAAAACGCTTCCTCTAATACGAACCTAGGCACATTACTTTCTGGGTTAGGGCCTTCTCTTTGCCCATTATGGTAGTAACGGTACCATGAACGGAACTCATGAGGTCTCAGGGCATCCTGACCTACGTCAACCCAAACGATCGACTTAACTAGCACGTACTCTAGCCCTTCTGGGTGAGGGTGTATGTGATAGTGGTATGCTACCTCTATGACTTCCTCGGGGATACCAAAATGCATAGGAGGACGAAGGGGTGGAGGTGCTGCCATCTAGGGGCCCGAAATGTTGTCCCACAATTGGGATGAGACTACGTCTCAGCAAGTTCTACCCTTAAGACCCGATTAGTAAACCAATACACTATGGGCTGCCTATGCACACACAGATAAGAGGACTTACCTTGGCCACAGATTCCCCATACATATTAGCACGGTCCAATATGCACCCAATCGCAATATCATGGATCGATACAACAATCAATTGACCTAGTCAATTACATGTCATCATGACCATTCCCCGGTCATCTCAATCCATATTATACAATTTTCAGTATAATATATCTAGTCACCAAGCCACGTGCATTCTCTAAGGCGTCTTATACGCCAAGGTGACGTAACAATCATCGAGCCCGTGCATTCTCTAAGGTGACTTATTCACCAAGGTGAAGTACCAATCACCGAGCCATTTGCATTCCTAAGGAGATATACTAAATCTCCGAGTCACGTGCATTCTCTAAGGCGACTTATTCGCCAAGGCGATGTACCATTCACCAAGCCACGTGCCTTTTCTAGGTGATGTATATACTCAACAATTCACTTGCATTCTCTAAGGTATCTTATACACCAAGGCGACATAACCGGTCACCGAGCCACATCATACGATATTTTCTTTCACTTTTATCTTACCCGATAAAATATCGTGCGTGGACACACGGTCGGCCATAACCAAAATACCATACTTTTCATTTTTATAAATTCCACCATTTTCTATAGTCCACCAAAATATTTTTGGCATTATCAACCGATGCCACGGTTATTTTTCAATTAATAACAAAAAATTATTCAATTTAGGAATAAATTCTAAAATCACTCATAAATCAATTTAGCACAAAATAAAGTTCAAATAAATAACCGGACTACACCACGATAATCAGCATAAAATTCCGGTCGTCGACCATCTCGGTCTAATTTTCGAAAATTAATTAATTAATTAATTTAGAAATTAATATTAAATATCAATAAATCCAATTTATGCCCGTAATGCCTAATTAGAGGCCGAGACGGACCCGAAAAATTTCCGAGGTTTGCTCAATAATTAATCGAGCCTATCTACTCGCTAATGACTATGTCTAACCACCTAACATGCATTAGTAAGTCACTAATTTAATTATTCTAAACTAATCTAACCACCTAATCATGCTTAATTAACACTAATCAACCATTAAGTATCATTAGCAAAATAAGCAGGGATTAGTGAGTTAAACTCACCTTATTAACAATCTGTTTAGATTGAAACGTCGGGAACGTCACGAGGGACGTTTTACTCCAAAGCGGGCCTAGAGTTCGAGGCCTACAACCACCTCAAAATGGCCTCCAAAGCCTGTTGGAAACCCACTAAAATAGTTGCTGTTCTTGGTTGGAAATGGAATGGAATCAACTCGGTTTAGGCCGGAATTGATCGGGAAGGAAAAAATAGGCCAAATGGGGCCTAGATGGAGATTTACTGGCAAAGAAACGGCTAAGGACAGCCCCGGCTAGGCTCCACGGCTGCTGGACGATGGTTGGATCGGGCGTGAGGCGCATAGTAGAGGCAAAGCAGCAACGGCCGGCGTGGGGCAGCTCGTGCGGGTGGAGGCGCGCGGGCGGTGGCTCTCCGGCATGCGGCGGCTGTAGCTCCTTCTTGCTGCTGGTGATCGCACGGGCTGAGAGAGAGAGAGAGGAGAGGAGGGTTTGGTCAGTTGAGAGAAAGAGAGAGAGGAGAGGAAAAGTGAGAAGGATGGAGGGGCCCCTTTGGCCTCAATTTTCCACAAAAATATCCTCTCAAGTCGTCCTAGGCCAAGCACACCTCCTTGGCTCACATTGAGCCACATATACACTCTTCACAACTTCTCAAATGGTCCATTTGGCTAGGGGGAATGGGGAGTTACGAAATTGTTTGATATCTCCTCCAATTGGTCACTTATTTCCTCTCAATTCAACCTCATAAGGCCTCAATAAATTCAATTGGTACTTCAATGCTTCAATTGATAATTTTCCTAACCCAAGAAACTATCTTGCCTCTCAATTTAGTGACCAAAATTAATCCCTGGCTTTTTCTACACAAAAACGACCTTGCAACGACTTTTTCCCAAAAAATCTCGGGTGTCAGAAAAATCTTCTGAGACTGAGTTGACACTCCTATAATTTATTGTGACATGACAAGATCTTCAATTTCTGAAATCGGACTTGAATTCACAGTTAATTTCAACTTGGCACGTTTTTAGCGTGACCTAGACTACCGGGTAACTTTTCAGAAATTTTAGTGCAAATGACCCATGGTCGATTTTCTTTGAGCCACAATGAACCCACTCGACTCATTGGCAACTCTCGATTGTCGTGAAAATCTTGAGGATCCAAATACGGACACAGGGTACCAAAACGACAGTAGAAATCAAATTAATGTCGGTCGACGAGAATTTTCCAATTTAGTGGTGTCACCCACGATTAGCCACACATCTCAGTCGAACCGACCTATCTCTGATCTCAAATCGATTTTTAACTGTGCCGTAATGGCCTCTAAAGATGAGCACGGTCGAGAAACCGATTCCTGGTCGAGTTCTCAAGTCTATTTGCCTTAAAATTCTTAATGGTTTCCCTAGATAGTCTAGTCATCTCGAGAGTAATCGGCTCTGAAAATAACCCTATAGGTGCATCAATGAAATGTCCGATTTATTCAATAGAAAACATAGTTGAAAATTTGGGATGTCACAACTTTTCCCCTCTTATAAAAATTTCCTCCTCGAAATTTAAATCGTTACAATGCTTATTCAAAAAGGTGGGGGTACAATTCTCTCATCGACTCTTCAATCTCCCATGTTGCTCCTTCAATACCGTGGTGTTGCCAAACCACTTTGACCAATGGAATGGTCTTTGTACGCAGCACTTGTTCCTTTCGATCCATAATCTGGACCGAGCTTTCAACGTATGACACACGATCGTCCACGTCTAATTCCTCAAAATTGAGCACGTGGATCGGGTTAGGCTCGTACTTCCTTAACATCGACACGTGAATGACGTCGTGCACTTGCGCCAATCTCGATGGCAACACAAGACGATACGCTAAGGTCCCAATTCTTTCAAGAATCTCGAATGGACCTACGTACCTCGGACTCAGTTTGTCTTTCTTTCCAAAGCGTGAAGTTCCCCTCATTGGTGACACCTTTAGAAAAACGTGATCACCAACTTGGAATTCCAAAGATCTATGACGCTTGTCTGCATAACTTTTCTGTCTGCTCTACGCAGTCTTTAGTCTGCCTCTGATTAATGCCACGACATCCACTGACTATTGGACTAACTCTGGGCCTGTTATCTTTCTTTCCCCAACTTCATCCCAACACACTGGTGTTCTGCACGTCCTGCCATATAACGCTTCAAATGGAGCCATCTTGATGCTCTATTGATAGCTGTTGTTGTAGGCAAACTCACCAAGTGAAGTTGATCTTCCCAACTTCCTTTGAAGTCTATTACACACGCTCTCAGCATGTCCTCGAGGGTTTGAATTGTCCTCTCGGACTAGCCATCCGTCTGAGGATGATACGCCGTACTGTACTGAAGCTTTGTACCTAGAGCACTCTGAAGGCTCTTCCAAAAAGCAACAGTAAATCTCGGGTCTCTATCTGAGGTTATCGTAACCACACTCCATGCATTCGAACTACCTGACGCACATATAAATCTGCATGTCTATCCAAACTCAAGTCTTTTCGAACTGCAATGAAGTGAGCCGACTTTGTCAATCTGTCGACTACCACCCAAATTGAATCATTTCCTCTTTGACTCCTTGGTAGTCCAATCACAAAATCCATCGTGATGTGTTCCCATTTCCATTCTAGGATCGCGAGAGGTTACAGAAGTCCTCCCGGCTTGCAATACTGGGCTTTTACTTGCTGACACATCAAACACTTGGCAACATGCTTGGCAATGTTTGCCTTCATACCTGACCACCAATAGTGTTGACGCAAATTCTAATACATCTTAGTGCTTCCAGGATGAATGTTGTAGTTGCTACGATGGGCTTTAGATAAAATATTTTATCTAAGTTCCACATCATCAGGTACAACCAAACGTCCTTGGAATCTTAGTATTCCATCATCAGAGATTTGAAAATCAGCATTTCTTTTCTCAGTGTCCTCCTGAAGAATTTTCTATACATCCGGATCTGTCGGTTGGAGTTGTTTGATTCTGACCTGAACATTCGGTTCAATTCTGAGGGTGGCCATAAGACTAGAAATGTGGCCTACCTCAAACTTGAATATCGAATCTCGAGCTCTCTCGATTAAGTTCCACTCCTTAATCAAGATGTGAGCTACTGAAGACTTTCGACTTAAAGCATCGGCAACCTTATTCGCCTTTCCTAGGTGATATAAAATATCACAGTCGTAGTCTTTCAGTAATTCCATCCATCTACGTTATCTCATGTTCAACTCCTTCTGAGAGAACAGGTACTTGAGGCTTTGATGGTTCGTGAAGATTTGGAATCTTTCCCCACACAAATAATGTCTCCAAATCTTCAAGGCAAAGATAATTGCCGTGAGTTCTAAGTCATGTGTCGTGTAATTCTGCTCATGAGATCTCAACTATCGGGAAGCGTATGCAACAACCCTACCATGTTGCATCAGCACACAACCCAACCCTCTGAATGTCGCATCAATGTAGATCTCGAAACCTTCGGGACCAGATGAAATCGTCAGCACAAGTGCGATAGTAAACTTTTCCTTCAGCTCTTGGAAACTACGTTCGCACTTGTCTATCCAAACAAATTTATCTTCCTTCTTTAGGAGTTTTGTCAGAGGTGATGCCAAAGATGAGAACCCTTCCACAAACCGTCTGTAATACCTTGCCAAACTCAGAAAACTTCTGATCTCTGTCACTGTAGTTAGTCTTGGCCAATTGATCACGGCTTCTATCTTACTCGGGTCCACAGAAATTCCTTTGCCTGATATCACATGACCTAAGAGTCAACCAAAACTCACATTTGCTAAACTTAGCGTACAACTGATGGGCTCTTAGCTTCTGAAGCACTAATCTCAGATGATTCTCGTGCTCTTCGTCACTTCTTGAGTATACCAAAATATCATTAATGAACACGATCACAAACTGATCTAGGTATTCCTTGAATACTCTATTAATCAAATCCATGAAGGCAGCTGGAGCATTCGTCAACCCGAATGGCATCACTGTGAACTCATAATGACCATACCGAGTATGAAATGCTGACTTAGGAATGTCTTCCTTCCTAATTCTTAGCTGATGATATCCTATCTTTAAGTCAATCTTCGAGAATATTGACGCTCCTTGTAACTGATTGAACAGGTTATTGATCCTTGGGAGGAGATACTTATTCTTAATCGTTACCTGATTAATTTTTCGATAGTTGATGCATAGACGCAACGAACCATCTTTCTTCTTTACAAACAGAACTGGTGCTCCCCAAGGTGATGCACTAGGGTGAATAAACCCTTTATTCAATAATTCCTGCATCTGAACCTTCAGTTCTTTTAATTCAGATAACGCCATTCTTTAAGGGGCCTTAGAGATTGGTTCTGTTCCGTGTGCTAGCTCATTTACAAACTCAATCTCTCTTTCTAGCGACAATCCTAGCAATTCCTTAGGGAAAACATCTGGATATTCTTGCACGACTAAAATGTCTTCCATTTTCAGTTCCTTAACTGTTGTATACAAGACAGTTACCGGGTACCCTTAACAACCCTCGTCTAACAAATGAGTTGTCTCTTTCGACGAGATCAGGACAATCGAGGGTCCTCCTCGACTTCCTACAAACTCGAAGCTCTAACCCCCTAGTGAATCAAACTGAATCACTTTGCAATAGCAGTCCATTTTAGCTCTTTGCTTGGTGAGCCATTCCATGCCAATAATTAAATCAAAATTATACATGGCTAGGACCAATAAATCTATTTTCCCCACTCGCTCACCAATCACTAATTTGCACCCCGAACAACCCAAAGCAGAAATAACTTTATCCTTCAGGGGTGTAGATATGCAAATTGTCAACTCCAATAATATAGGACTGACTCCTATCAACTTAACATATTGCTCGACAATAAAGGAGTGGGTTGCTCCCGGATCAAACAAAGCATAAGCAAGATGGTCGTTGAGCGAAACCATACCTGTGATCATGTCAGGCGCAGCTTCTGCCTAACCTTGTGTAATCGCATACATGGTGCCCTGAACTGGAGGTCTCAGTTGTCCTCCCTGTGGCACGTTCTGAGAGGCGTATCCTTTTATTTGTCCCATCGGTGGTGGCGGCGGTAGCTGCGTTTGTCCCTTAGTTTCCTGGGACAATTTTTGGCTATGTGGCCCTATTGGCCACATTCATAACATGCACTCGTCCTAGTTGGGCACGGTGCTGACCCATGTCTTCTCCTGCAGAAGTGACATGAATCATTCCTACTGGGCATTGGCCTGCCAAAGCCACCCTTCTTGCTGGGTGGGCCTTGGAATTTGTTTCCAGGCATGGGTCTCTTTCCCTGCCAGATTGCATCTCTATGAGAGCTGAACCTCGATCTAGATGAGGCAGCTTGCTCATTCAATCCTCGCTCTATCATCTAAGCTCGACAATAGACCTCTCGATAAGTCATCAAGTCCAATGGCAATAGAGGCTGCTTCAACTCAGAAAGAATACCATTTCTGAATCTTCGAGCCTTCTCTTCTAGGTCCTCAACTAACTTGGGAGCATACTGCGAAAGCTCCGTGAATTTGACCCCATATTGGTCAACTGACATAGATCCTTGACAAAGGCGTTGGAACTTCTCCATCTTTTGTTCTCAGGCCATACCCGAAAAATACTGATCGTTGAAAGCTCTTAGGAAGATATCACACACCGGGATCATTCCTTCAGGAAAGATCGTGTCTTTGGCGGCCTTCCACCAAATGTTGGCATTGCCCTGCAACTGATATATTGCCAGGGTTACCTTCTCTACCTCAGTGCACATCAGGAGTGCAAAGGTCTTCTCCAAATCCTATATCCACAGTGAGGCGGTCTCGGGGTCTCTAGCACCCGTAAATCTTGGCGGACTCAACCTCAGGAACTGTTCCACACTAGCTTGTGGATCGGTCTTTCTCTTTGCGCCATAGCATTCTCAGGTTGAACTTTGGCAGGTGCGGCAACAGGTGTGGCGGCAGGTGCAGCAACAGTAGCGGCTGCTTGATTCAAAGTCTGCTGTGCCATGACATCTCTCATGGCCTCTAGCGCCTGCATGATCCCTTCTATTTTGGGATCACCAAGGGCTGCTACCTCGGCATCCACTATAGGTGGTGCCACTTCACTTGCGCTAGCTTGAGCTGGCGCACGGCCGCGACCTCCTCGAGTACCAACTCTAGTCGGCGCTCTTTCCCAAGCCATGGCCCTATCGGCCCTCTTAGCAAGAGTTCTTAGCTCCTGATCGCTCATGGTGTAACCTTAATCTGCTGACACCTACTTCCAATTCAACACCGAATTAGAAACAGAGCGATCCAAACGACAAGCAATTCTAGCACTTAGATAACACAGACATGCACCGGCATGAATTTAAAGGCCTTTCCTCCTACTATCCCATGAACCATCGCTCATTATCACTCCAATCTTTAACTTCGCTCTGATACCACTTAAACAGGATGTCACGCCCCAATCCTCGAATGCGTGCCCATCCCTCTCCTGGTCGATTAATAGCGACGTCCTAGCACGCATCACCGACCCTTTTGATTTTAAAACGCATGCGGAAGCATATAATAAATCCCCAGACAATAAAACAATGGGATAGAAAAGTAGGGCTGTATTTTTCGCAACTGGAAAACCACAACCAAACTTTTACATAAAGCAAACTATAAAGTATATAATACAATACTATTCACGAGTCTTATTTACTGTACACCGATCAAAACTCATAGTTTGCAAAGCAAGAGAGGATCTCAGTTCTCATCCCGGTCATACTCGGGATCATCCTGATCCTCCTCTGATTCCTCTTCACTAAGTTCATTTTCTTCCAGTTCTTCTTCTTCTTCTTCAGGCTCATCCTCGGCTTCAGCTGCCGGCTCGTCCACAGGCTCCTCCTCCATAGGTTCCGCTTCTGGCCACTCCCACTCCTGATCCTCCTCCGGTCCTTCCTCTTGCTCCACTATATCTCCTACATCTTCATTCCAGTTGTCATCATCGACTGAGTACACATGGGTATGAGCATTGTCCTCTTCCTAATGATTATTAGCATCCATTACCGACCCATCCTGATGGTTTGCCGTTCCTTCTCCAAAACGCTTCCTCTAATACGAACCTAGGCACATCACTTTTGGGATAAGGCATTCTCTTCGCCCATCATGGTAGTGACGGTACCATGAACGGAACTCATGAGGTCTCAAGGCATCCTAACCCATGTCAACCCAGACGGTCGACTTAACCAGCACGTACTCTAGCCCTTCCAAGTGAGGGTGTATGTGATAGTGGTATGCTACCTTTGTGACTTCCTCGGGGATACCAAAATGAATAGGAGGAAGAGGGGGTGGAGGTGCTGCCATCTACGGGCCCGAAATGTTGTCCCACAACCGGGATGAGACTACGTCTCAGCAAGTTCTACCCCCTAAGACCCGATTAGTAAACCAATACACTATGGGCTGCCTATGCACACACGAATAAGAGGACTTACCTTGGCCTCACATTCCACCTGCATATTAGCACAATAGGCACCCAATCGCAATATAATGGATCGATACAACAATCAATCGACCTAGTCGATTACATGTCAGCATGACCATTCCCCGGTCATCTCAATCCATATTATACAATTTCTAGCATAATATATCTAGTCACCAAGCCACGTACATTCTCTAAGGCGTCTTATACGCCAAGGTGACGTACCAATCACCAAGCCCTGTGCATTCTCTAAGGCGACTTATTCGCCAAGATGAAGTACCAATCACCGAGCCACGTGCATTCTCTAAGGAGATATACCAAATCTCCGAGTCACGTGCATTCTCTAAGGCGACTTATTCGCCAAGGCGATGTACCATTTACCGAGCCATGTGCCTTTTCCAAGTGATATATATACTCAACAATTCACGTGCATTCTCTAAGGTGTCTTATACACCAAGGCGACATAACCGGTCACCGAGCCACATCATGCGGTATTTTCCTTCACTTTTATCTTACCCGATAAAATATCGTGCGTGGGCACACGGTCGGCCTTAGCCAAAATACCATACTTTTCCTTTTTATAAATTCCACCATTTTTGTAGTCCACCAAAATATTTTTGGCATTATCAACCGATGCATGGTTATTTTTCAATTAATAACAAAAAATTATTCAATTTAGGAATAAATCCTAAAATCACTCATAAATCAATTTAGCACAAAATAAAGCTCAAATAAATAAACGAACTGCACCACGATAATCAGCATAAAATTTCGATCGTCGACCATCCCGGTCTAATTTTCAGAAAATAATAAATAATTAATTAATTTCGAAAATTAATATTAAATAGCAATAAATCCAATTTAGGCCTGTAATGCCTAATTGGAGGCCAAGACAGACCCGGAAAATTTCCGAGGTTCGCTCAATAATTACTCAAGCCTATCTACTCACTAATAACTATGTCTAACCACTTACATGCATTAGTAAGTCACTAATTTAATTATTCTAAAATAATCTAACCATATAATCATGCTTAATTAACACTAATCAACCCTTAAGTATCATTAGCAAACTAAATGGGGATTAGTGAGTTAAACTCACCCGTTTAACAATCTGTTCGGATCGAAACATCGGGAACGTCGCGGGGACGTTTTACTCCAAAGCGGGCCTAGGGTCCGAGGCCTACAACCACCTCAAAACGGCCTCCAAAGCCTGCTAAAACCCACTAAAATAGTTGTTGTTCTTGGCTGGAAATGGAAGGGAATCAACTCGGTTTAGGCGGGAATTGATCGGGAAGGAAGAAATAGGCCAAAATGGGGTCTAGATGGAGATTTACCGGCAAAGAAACGGCTAAGGACAGCCCCGGCTAGGCTCCACGGCTGCTGGATGGTGGCTGGATCGGGCGTGAGGCGCACGGTGGAGGCGGAGCAACAACGGCCGGCGTGGGGCAGCTCGTGCGGGTGGAGGCGCGTGGGTGGCGGCTCTCCGGCATGCGGCGGCTGCAGCTCCTTCTTACTATTGGTGATCGCACGGGCTAAGAGAGAGAGGAGGATAAGTGAGAAGGATGGAGGAGCCCCTTTGGCCTCAATTTTCCACAAAAATATCCTCTCAAGTTGTCCTAGGCCAAGCACACCTCCTTGGCTCACATTGAGCCACATATACACTCTTCACAACTTCTCAAATGGTCCATTTGGCTAGGGGGAATGGGGAGTTACGAAATTGTTTGATATCTCCTCCAATTGGTCACTTATTTTCTCTCAATTCAACCTCATAAGGCCTCAATAAATTCAATTGGTACTTCAATACTTCAATTGATAATTTTCCTCACCCAAGAAACTATCTTGCCTCTCAATTTAGTGATCAAAATTAATCCTCGGCTTTTTCTGCACAAAAACGGCCTTGCAACGACTTTTTCCCAAAAAGTCTCGGGTGTCAGAAAAATCTTCTGAGACTGAGTCAACACTCCTATAATTTATTGTGACATGACAGGATCTTCAATTTCTAAAATCGGACTTGAATTCACAGTTAATTTCAACTTGGCAATTTTTAGAGTGACCTAGACTACCGAGTAACTTTTCAGAAATTTTTAGTGCAAATGACCCGTGGTCAATTTTCTTCGAGCCACAATGAACCCACTCGACTCATTGGCGACTCTCGATTGTCGTGTAAATCTTGAGGATCCAAATACGGACACGGGGTACCAAAACGACAGTAAAAATCAAATTAGTGTCGGTCGACAAGAATTTTATAATTTAATGGTATCACCCACAATTAGCCACACATCTCAGTCGAACCGACCTATCTCTGATCTCAAATCAATTTTTAACTGTGCCGTAATGGCCTCTAAAGATGAGCACGGTCGAGAAGCCGATTCCTGGTCGAGTTCTCAAGTCTATTTGCCTTAAAATTCTTAATGGTTTCCCCAGATAGTCTAGTTATCTTGAGAGTGATCGGCTCTGAGAACAACCCTATAGGCGCGTCAATAAAATGCCCGATTTATTCAGTAGAAAACAGAGTTGAAAATTTGGGATGTCACACTAAGCATGGACATTGAGTAGGTTTTGGACATTTAAATCGGGTAACTCAAATGGACATATCCTTAATTTGAATGAATAAGTATACTCTGAACGTATAGTCTAAACCTATAAATGGGTACATTCTAAGTTAGAACAATGAAGTATAATTTGGTCATAAAGTTTGAACAATCAAAGGGTAAATTCTAGCTTAATAAATGCTTATAAAATCAAAGAACATATCCAATAATGAACAGATTTACAAATTGACAGATTTAATAGTGGACAAAATCAACAAATGAACGGGTTCAATAAGGAGTAGATTCTTATTCAGCGAAGTCTATCTGAACCAATAACTAGACTTATTAACGAATATATTCACAAGTTAACAGATTCAGCAAGTGAACATGTGACGTCCCAAGTTGTCACCTTAAACCCTCAACTATAATCTTTCATTATTATTACGCAAGCAGAAGAGTATGTGTTTTTAATATAAGGAAACTTCACTGAAGAACAAATTTCATAATGGCATGCTTCCATTGCATTCATCATAAGTAGGGATTACAAGAGGAAAGCAAAACATCTTGACAGTTACAGACATATCAAAATACACATCAAGATGACCATAGCAAAACGCTTGGGAGAGGCCAAAAATGTGCTTTACTCCTTTAACCGGTAGTTTTCCTCATCCATTACATCCCTCCATGCTACGCACGTCTCCTACTCCAAGCCTAAGACATCACCAACGGATGGGACCAAACAACCTCCCATTCACGTTGAGATACACGAATACAAAGCGCATAGAAAAAGGATTAGGACGTTCATCATCTATCCAAACGGATCAAACACAACGAGTCAAAACAAGGCTGGAGTCTCGATCCTCAAAGTTCCTATACACGCCATATACTTGCACAGGCATGCCATAAGTCGCCAAGGGTGTCACATCCATAGCTAATGATTTGAGAGGAAAAATAAGGGGTGAACAACAATGCCTAGTAAAGGATAAAGCATGGCATTAAACAATAAGATCCTAACTTCGCTCATTAGTGATCATAGCCCAAGATAGTGAATCATCATGAACATGGATTATATCGAATAGGGCGGCATATGGTACCAACGATGTCATGTGAATCTCACATGCTAAAGTGAACAAAATGCATGAAAACCACACCACATGGCACACATGAATCCCGTTCATGCATCACGATCACACATGAACCCATTCATGCATCACATGGCACACGGCTACACCATCACACGTACTCACACACCTTGTGGATTAATTTCAAAGCGAGAACATTTCATATCCACCATCGAATGAATTTAACCCGGGACATTGGCTGGATTCATTCTAGTCACTTCTGAGTCGCTGGTTGGGCTTCCAGGGGACGCTGGCCCTAGGCATCTCCCTCCAATGTATCTCGGTGTCCAAGAGTCACTCACCTTGTGACTTAAACCGAGGCATCCCGGGCCACACGGCTTGGGGCATCCCCACTCCCCAAGGGCATCATCAAGACGCTGGTCAATGGAATATCTCATAATTTGGTTCATTCACACATTTCACGACATCACTATCTTTCATTAGTGCACAATTTTAACACCACCAGCACACGTATATGCCACCACACATCATGCTCAATGTGCCAAGATCGCAATGCAACAACATGCACTCAACAGAATTGCCCTTCACACGACCTCCAAGCCTATTTCACTTTATTTCACACACACAATGAGCACTACTCTTGCACAACCAAGCACAAGTTCTCCACATGCTAAACTCATCCCACAATCACTTAACATGCCTTTTCTAGCAAGTGAAACATCAAAACAGCAACAAGACCACAACTGGCCCTTATCGGCAGAAACCAAGCCCACTTACGTGGCTCTAGAATTAAAATTAGAAACTTAATCAAATAGGCCCAAAAAATTCCCAAATTTAAATAAGTTGTAAAGTACATTTTAAAAAATTTTATGAAGAAAGTTTAACCCAATTGTTTCTATAATAAGAGCAAAAATCGCACAATATAGTCACCAAAACCGTTCCTGTATCTAGAAATCACATTTCCAAAACCAGCTTGGTTCAAAATCACAAACTCAGTCATTTGCTCTGAAATTCAGATATGTTATATTTCAAGATGTGTGAACAACTTTCATGAAGGAACCATTCTAAAAATCGAAACACAAAGGTTGATTAAAATTCGTTGAACACCAAAAGGTCTCGGATTCTGGTACAAAATAGATTACTCATTTGCATGCAATGAAGCTGAAAACTTTGTTCTTTAAATTCAGAAAATCCCGTGTTAAATATATGTTGTAAAACAAGATGTCTAGAACATTTTCCAAGAAGAAACTTTCCCCAAATTAGCAACACATTTCAATCCATGAGATCAACAATCACCAAAGGTCCGATAGAACAAATCTCAAGAAGAATCAACCTCAGCTTCCAAAATCACGCCTCATGCAAGCTTAGCACCCAAAACCTTCAAGAAAACTTATATGCAAGACTTCTCACACATCATAGAACACATGCAAGCTAAGATTATCCAAGGATCTAGCTCCTATAACCGAGAATCCACTAGATTTGACTAATCCACCCTCAAGCATCAAGAGGATGTCAAAGCTTAATACCTAGCTTATTACCTTGCCTAGTTTAGGACACAAAAGCTGCTTCCCAAGCTCTCTTGAAGACTAATCACTTCTTTGGTTGCTGGTTCTTCGAAAAACAGCAAGGAAACAAAAAGAATCGAGCGAGTAAGGGGAAGAAGGAAGAAGAAGAACCAAATTGAAGGGAAAATAAAGGGGAAATGATGGGGGGAAATGATGGCATTCCTTGGGAATTTTCCCTTGCTGCAACCATGCAAAGAGAAGAATGGTTGGAGGATTTCAGGGCCATCATGAGGGCTAATTTTCGACTAGTGGGCAAGGGGAAGGAAAAAATCGAAACTTGCTTGGGGGGTTTCGAAGGTAGGTTTGTCCTTTTCTATTTGGCTTACATGCTTCATCAAATCTTCATTTAAATAAAAACAAAACTATTCCTTTCCTAACCCAAAAAAATTCAGCCACCACAACACTAGGCACCCAATCAAGTCACTTTATTACAAGATCCTCCACTAATGACATGAACCAAAGCCCAATGAAATTGCTCATATCCTCAAGTCGTCACTTCTAATGTCCAAAGGTCCTATGTTCACCATTCTTTCCATACATCACAACATCACCAATTGAACTATGAGAAAGTACCATCAAACATTTAAATTCACACAAGACAAACATTGCCCAAAATCTCAGAAATTTTTCCACCTCAACCAGGCCTTCTGCACATGTCTAGGCCATAGGGCCTTATCCATGGCCCACCGTTCTACCTCCAGTCCACGCTCAGCCCATAACTAGGCCCACTAGGCCTTCACATGCCTAGCTCACACGCAAATTCCATCGAGCAATCCACTTAGCCCAATTCCATTTCCGTTGACAAGCACTAGCTTAAACAAGAATTCTAGGACTAAATTTCCGGATGTCACAGAATAGATTCACAAATAGCCAGATTCGACCAACGAGACAAATTCACAAATGGACAAATTATGTCATAAGAAATTCTAGTAGAAATAAGTGAAACAAATAGTAGAATTTTAGTAGAATGAAGCGGAACAAACATACAATGGGTCATTCTTTACCAAAAAAAAAAACATACAATGGGTCATCGAAATAAATATGATAGAATGACTAGATTTGAACTACTTAGAATGAAGCAAAAAGAAGCAGAACGGACATGCAAAGGGGTTATCAAGACAAATATGGCAAAATGATCGAATTCTAACTACCTAGAATGAGGCGAAAAGAAGCAGAATGAATATGCAATGGTTCATCAAGACAAATATGGTAGAATAGCCAAATTCTAACTACCCAAAATGAGGCAGAATGAAATAGAACGGACATGCAATAGGTCATCAAGACAAATTTGACATAATGATTAGATTCTAACTACCCAAAATGAGGTAAAAAGAAGCATGATAAACATGCAATGAGTTATTAAGCTAAATATGGCAGAATGACCATATTCTAACTACTTAGAATGAAGTAAAAAGAGATAGAACAAACATGCAATAGGTCATCAAGCTAGAAATGACAAAGTGACCAGATTCTAACTACCCCGAATGAAGTAGAAAGAAGTAAAATGAATATGTAATGGGTCATCAAGATAGAAATGGTAGAATGAACATGTTTTGACTATCTAAAACCACACAAAATGAACTAGAACGAACCAAAATGAAGTAGGACGAACTTGTAAAAATTATCAAGCCACTTAACAACTACTATACCCATAACATGAATATCAAGACTTCACCTCTCACCTAATCAATCAAGATAAAAGTAACTAAGTAGATTTAAGCTAACTTCACTTACCTTGACATGGTCGCAAATCATGAATTATCGATTGCCTTCACCACTTCAGTAGCTCTTGAATATGAAGTTTTATTTTCTAAATTTTTGGATTGAAAAGTGGAAATAATACATGCAAGTTTCTACTTGAATTTTGGAGGAACGAAAGGGGTTTTATGGCAAAGATAGGATGAGTTCTTATCAAAATTAATTAAGGTAACTTCATATCTTTCGTTGCTAGGTGTAATTTTGCTAGCTAATCTTCAGCTTAATGTGGCACAAATGCAAGGCAAAGTCTTGCACATGTCAAGGGAAATGCAAGAATAAAATGAGTCATTTGGCGAAAATTATGATTTAATACATAAGTGTCAAAATTAGTATTAAAAATGTTGTTTGCTAGAGACATATGGTCTTGCAATACTTAGTATAAGAAGGACACTTAAAATTTTAATTAATAAATTTTGCAAGAGAAATGTAGCAAGCAAAATTTAATCCTCTTTTTTCTAGCATTATTAACATAAGTCATTTACTATTATTATTAATTAACTAGAAATTTCACAATAAATATCAACCGTCACTACTAAGATTACAATATATTAATTGATACCACCTTAGTATTAGTGTACGCATAATTTAATTCACACGTCGGACTTGGGACGATTTACGTTTACCAAAAACTTATCCGTTGCATATTCCAAAATTTACAATTCAACTAAAACTTCTATGTACCCATTTAAATACTAAAGGAAATAATACTTAGCTCAAAATTTAAGTATCATTATCACACATGGGAATTTCCAATATTACATAATTACAAATACAAAAATTTCGGATGTCACAATGGACACCCCTCAACCTTTTGGCTTTGAAGTCCCTATGCATTATGAAGGCCTTTATGAAAGTGTGCTTAAACCATAGTCTGAAATAGTGTATACCAAGTGTAGTTCTACTGTGTAGGTTAATGTAGGAGGTTTCACAGAGTGGGTTCTTTTTCGATTCATTGCTTGGTACTAGAACTTTGATGGCAAGTTAGTTAGTCTATTGAAGGGCTTCGATTTTGACGATAGAGACGCATTAGACGGAGAAATTATTGACCCGTTACTTCAGTCTGGATGTTTATTTAGACAGATTTTTGAAAGTATAATGTAGGATGGAGATAGCTCTCCCCATTTCTACCTAGACTTTTCTCTTTCTGCTTGAAATGTAGTGGAGTTGTGACTTTTTTTTTTTTTCAGTCGAAGGAGTTGTGACTTGAAATGTGGATAAATAAAGAAGTTTAAGTACGTTATCTAAACTCGTACAATATTCTTTGTAAAGGAATTTTGGAAAATGTTTAATTACGCTTTTGCATGCTTAAAGGGAATAATTTTACAATAAACACATCATGGGTGACATTCTGGGGGCGTCGCACAAGTACCAAAGCAAGTGCGTCATGAATCAACCTCCTCTTCTGTGTAATCTACCTCCCCAATTCGTGATTTTAAGAAGGTTAGGGCCAAGCCCAACATACCTACTTATGTGGTTCATGTAAGAATAATTGTGATTCGCGTGATGTTATTAATTCATGATTTAATAACTATTTAAGTGCTTAAATGTTTTGATTATGAAAAAGATGAAAATATGCAATTCCATTGGGAAGTTACAATTCCTTCGAAGAGGTGCAACTCTCATGAAGATAGAATGTGTTTCGATAGAAGACACTTATTGATAGCTTGTATAAATAGAGTACAATCCTCTCTCCACTCAAGACAATGGATGTTGTATTCTATCCTCCATCAGATGGAATATGTTAAGTAAAAGAGTGGGTTAAGGGAAAAAAATCAAATTTCTTCGTTTCTCTTGTTTTCTGCAACAATCATTTTCAACAGTGATGCTAAGATGTCTTCATCCTTCTTATTGTGAAAAATCATAAAGATCTAAATTCCCTTGTTTTTTGAATTTCCACATAAAGAATTACATTATTGTTTATAGTTTAGTACTTTTCATTCATCCAAACTTAATATTTTTAAGTTGATCTTTCAAATTACAAAATGAATATTATATTTGAGAAAAGAAAAATAATAAAAACCTTGCTCTGCATGCCTAATGGATGTAGATGGCCAATCCAAAATGATAATCGAGATAAGATACATCACAATGCAATAATCATGTTAAACTGGAATTTGAAGATGACAAAGTAATCAAAGGTTACTAACATCTTTAATGATTGAGGAACCAGGTGAAAGATGCATAAGCTGCTTTGCATGTGATTTTTTTAATAGAACTTGTAAAGGAAATTATCAATGATTATACTTGAAAGAACCAAAAAATAGACTCTATGTTGAAGTTGAACTTATTCAAACTATGTCCAAACGTTAAGGTTAAATCTGTTCATACACAAACTTTAAGAATGAATATGTTCAGACTTAAATCCAGATTGTGAAATCTACTTCAGACAAATCATACTCAAACTTTACATACAAAACAAGATAGGTGCCAAACAAAGCAAGCTCAGAACACAGTAGGTTCAGAACAAGAAAACTTGGCAGAACATGACACAAGCCCAAAACATATAATGGTTAGTGATCTAGTTTGGATTTCACACCAAGAAAGATATGATTCATTCAATCTAATTGATTGGCAAATCAATCCTAAAGACAAATTCTCTCTAAATGGAGAAACTCTACTTATGGAAAATAGACTCCAGTTGTATGGGCGACCATAATTAAGTGGAGATTCTGCTTCTATTGCTCAACAATCACTCAATCATCTTGATACAGTTTTATCTAACGGGTAAATTTGAAGACAATGCTCTAGAGACTGTCCAACGGCTAGTTTTTAAGTGGAGGAGTATATAAAGAGATTAAGGGACCGAGAAGCAAATAAGAGATGAAGCCTAGAATATATAATTCCAAAGTCCGAGCGTATTTTGGCTATACACTCATCTTTTGTGAGCTTCAATTTTGTGATTACAAGAGAAGTACAGAAAGAGTGGTTGACTGATGTAATCTTTTGTTGATCATATAGTGGAATCTAGCCAATAAGTTATTAGTGTGGGAGAATGGATATATGATTGATCTAAGCCGAATCACGATAAACCTTGTATGGAATTTCTCTTAACCCTTAGCTCTTATTGTTTATTATTAAAATATATTGCACACTCGTTGGGTGTCTCTAAAGTCTATTCTATCTCATAAAAAATTTAACCTTTGTGTAGACTTTGATCTTGACTCATTATATTCCGCATTGATTTGTCAGGGTCTTATAAAATCACCTATTGACCTCATTTAAGTGACACTTGCTAACTACTTCAATTGGTGTCAAAGCAAGCTACTCATTTTTATTAAAGTGTTTTTACTTCTGAGCTAAAAATGTTTTTTTTTTTTTTGAGCTAACAATCTTCTATGGTTAGCAATATAACACCAAGTCTCATTGAAGGACAAAGCAACACCAGACCATCATACTTTGATGGGAAATATTACAAGGTCTGGAAAAATAAAATTAAGGCATTCCTCAAATCCAAGATACTTTGGAATGGGATGTTGTGGATAAAGGAATCAATCCCAACGCCGTATCAGCTTCAGTCCAAAAAAAAAAAACAGATAGAGAAATTCTTGAACCTTCTATCACTCTATCTCAGCCAAAAATAACAAAAGGGGAAGCCCTAGATGAAAAAGCTATCTACTCTCTTTATTGTGCTTTATCATCTACTAAGTATAAGAGAATATCTTCTTGTGAAACAACCAAAGAAATATGGGATAGACTTCACGTCACTTATGAAAGGACGGATCAAGTTAAAGAAACAAAAAGTAAACGTATTGCTTGGACTGTATAAGTCTTTCATGATGAAGCTAGGAGAATCCATCAGCAAAATGTTCGACAGATTCATTGACTTAGTGAACAGTCTAGCATGTCAAGGGAATCTAATTTCCGGACCCATGAAAGTGAACAAATTGTTGTGAGAACTCTTAAAGGATTGGAACAACATCAAAATTTCAATTTGAGAGACTCAATGAATCATATGCCTTTATCAGTCGATGAAATCATTTGGACTCTCCATCATATGAAATAAAATGTATATATGATGAAGATCCTAAAGGAAAGAAGTTAAGTACCTTAAATACTAACATTGATTTTGATGAGACGGATTCTGAAGAAGACGAAGAAGATGACGATGATGAGACTAAGTTGCTGATCAAAATATTTGAACACCTTGTGAGAAAGTGAAGAAACTCCAAAGGGAAGAAGCCAACAAAGAAATCCAAAGAAAGAAGATTTTATAAGAATAGATACGACAATGAAGGTAAGGATATTATATGTTATAAGTGTAGGACAAGGGGTCACATAAAACCCGATTGTCCTTTATTCATGGAAGAGAAAGATACTTTGCAAAAGAAAAATTTGCAAAAAGACAAGAAAGAAAGCTCTAAGTTAATGAGCCGAGATGAGGTGCAGAAGTGATATAGAGTCTGCCTATCAAATCTCAATATTATAATTGTTCAAACTAAGATAATCCTAATCACTTTAAGCAACAATGTCCACTTGATTGGAAGAAATCCAAAACAATCAATTGTATTTATCTTTTTTCAAATTCATTTGGATATTGAAGAGAAAAAAAATCTCGCAGGGAACAAAGGAAATGAGAAGGAGAATTTGGTAAGGATTGTATATTTTTTTCAAAAAAAAATCTCACTTTGTTTTGGGCACATACTTTAAATTTCTATACATTCTCTTTGTATTTAATAATTATATCTTCATGATATGTTTTGCTTGACTCAGACTTTACGCGACATGTGTGATAATTTCAAATTGATGCATGCTTATGGATAATGAATTGGAATTTGATTAAATTCGTGCAATTGATTGATATCTTACTTTTGATTTAGAAATACTTCGATTGATTGTATAAATACTAAAGAATGTTATTTTCTCTAATCTTATCATGCTTTGCTTAGTGAGATTTTTTTTATGAGATATTATTTTATTATGCAAGATATTTTGCCTTAAATACTCTACTAAGATGTGGCATCCAGAATTTTGAGATGACCCTTAGATATGCGACAGTCCATGACTAAGTAACGGACATTGTTTTATTTTCATTTTTGGACCGATATACAACGTATTGTAATGGTTCGATCGTTGAAAAAGCTATAGACTCGGTTCTACATATTGCCACTGGTGAGACCAAGATTTATTCCACGAGATGTGTCGACAAGATTCTTATATATTAAATTTTGGCTGTCCAATTGTATACCTTATGAAACCGGAATGCTCCATTTTTGTACAGAAAATTTAAGGATTAATCTTTGGAGGATTTGGGTCGTGAATTAAGGGCCGTGCGACCACAAGCCCACAGGCCCATGCAACTCTACTTTTCCCCTTAATTGTCGACAAAATGAAGTCTTTGGGCTTGATGATGCTCGACCAGAAGAAGACCAACAATGTCCACGTTGCTTCCTCATGCAGCTGCCTCCGATTGTGCCTCCAAGTGGCAAGGGAAAATCTTCACACTTCCTCCACTTGTCCAATGCCGCTACAGTCACTAAAAAGATCGACATGCAAATGATTAGTTAGTGAAGTTAATTGAGGTGAAAGGGGGGGCGGATTAGTCGAGAGAGAGAGAGGGTGAGATACCGAGCGGGTGAGCGAGTGATAGAGAGATCGAGCGAGAGGGTGAACGGCGAGAGGAAAGGAGGTCGCCCTCTACCGTGCACGCGTGCTGCCACCGTTCGCAATCGCCGCCGTTGAGCCACGCCCGAGAACCACGAGCTCCCTATTTTTGCTTGCCGTTGAGCCATAGGACTTAAGGCAAGTAAAAGTCCACTAATCCATATAATGCTATGTTGTTATTGTCTAATGTAGTGCAATAGACTCAAAAATATTTGGGATTTTTGGAGGATGGATGCCGAATGGTGGATCTAGTTGAATGGTGGAGGATTAGATGTGAAGTTGCTGTTTTGTGTTGATTTGAGCTTGAGGAGCACTAGATTGAAGTTATAAGCCATTGCATGTTGCATTAGAGTCTTGCATGTCTCGAAATTTAAGTGTGAGTAAGCTGTGATTGTCGAGCAAGGTAAGGAAGTGATTGCCGAGTGAAGAGGTGTGATGTATGTTGCGGTAAGTGAGTTGAGGTATGGATATTTGCTTTGAGCCGAGCTGTGGAAGGTTTCTTTGTTAATAAGAACCTATTGAAAGTATTCTTAGATGCTGTGAAAGAGTCTTGAGATGCTGTAAAAGAAATTAGAGGAATATAGATAGGAAGTCTTTTATTTTGTTAGAAGCGAAGGAAACGGTAGAAGATGTTTTCTGTTTTAGAGGAATATAGATAGGAAGTCTTTTATTTTGTGTCGCCTTGATTTATAACGATGAAAATAAGGAAAGGAACCATTTTACTTAAGATAACATCCATTAGATTGAGTTTGACATCTAGCAATGGCCATATGAATGTAGAAACATGAAGGTAGAAGTGAACCTATTGAAATCAGTAAATTGTTTCGTAAAGAACAGCTTGACCTTTGATGATTATGTGAATTTTCTGTAATTATCTAGTTAGAATTGGACTTCGAATCATTAATGAAAGTTGTAGGAAACTCCTTAGGAATAACATATCAAAATTTGAGAATAAATGGACAAGTTTTGGTTAGTACAACGATTTTCTTTGTAGATGTTAAATCTGGAGATTATTACAGGATGCTAGTAAAGATTATAGCGATTACTACTCTTAATACAGTGAGATATAGACTTAGGTTTCTTCATGGGAAATGTCAATCTATGTCTCTAATTTAACATACTAAAATTTCGTAGTATTTTGATAAAAATTGATATACTTTCTGTGTCTGAGTTCATTTGGGGTTTATTCCAAAATTTTTACAAAAACTGTGCATCCGGGTTTTTGAATTGTCTTTATTTCAAATTTGCTCAATTCATCCCAAAAGTGAATGCATCATGAGTTGTCATTTGACATGGTGGTTTTTGGCATTCGGCATGGCATTCAATACCAGAGGTTTTCAATGAAAATTCATGAGATTTCAAATGTTATTGCATCCAAAATGTTTTGGTATTGAAATAAATTAAGATGTTAATGTTGCCGTCGGACCCTCGGGTCGACGATGCCCCGGGAGTCGGGAGGCCCGAAGGCTCGAGTGAGTCGATGTCCTTTGGATGCCTGGGGTTCGTAGTGCCCCAGAGGTTTTTCCCCGGGAGCTTCGAGATGCCCGGTTGTATGCTAGTCGGTATGTAAATCTGGAGGGTAGGGGTAACCATTTTCATGGCGCGCCCGGAGATTCCTCGTGATGTCAGGTGGGGTGCGAGATGCCTAGAGGTGTGATGTAACACGCTCCGGATGCCTGGTGGCCCTCATGGCCGAATGCCGGAGGCTTTCGCGATGCCAGGCTGGATGCGAATGCCTAGAGGGACGCAAACATTGGTCCTCTGGGGGGTGAAACCTTTTTTAATATTAAAATTGATGGATAGCTAAGTGTGGGTGTGTGGTCTGGTTATAGGACTAAATGGTATGGCATGGAATGGGACGTGCCATATCAGTTTAATTCTATAATCGGGCCTATGTCCCTGAAACAATGCATTTGGTTATGAATCTACTTTGTCATTGCTTTGAAAAGCTTTATCGATTTGATGCATACTCATTCATTTCTTGATTATATGTTTTGTCTATTCTACATGAAATTGGATAGTGATGGTTATGCACGATATGGCTTAGTGGATCTTTTATTGCTGAGTGGTTATACTCACCCCTTTTGAGGACTAACATTTCAAATTAGTTATCATGCCTCTGCTGCCTGTATCTCCCGACACATTTTATGGACTTCCAGTTGATTTACAATGTGAGCTATCGAAGCATCACCATCCCGAGGTGCGAGGGTTAGTTTTCATGTCACACCTCGATCCTCGAGCACGCGCCCATGCCTCACCTTGGTCGATTAAAAATTTGCGATATCCCAGGACGTATCGCCGACCCTTTCATTTTCATTTGCACATGCGAAAGCAATTAAAAATCCCCAGACAATAAAACATTGGGATAGAACAGTAGGACTAAATTTCAAATCCTTAAAAACATTCACTCTTATATACATTGCAATCCAGTGCACATATATATACAAAGTGAACTATTAAGTCCAATTCAACTTAAACCAGTTTAAAAAACAAGGTCTACAAGCAAGGGTGGGGTTCCACAAACTACGGGTCCTCTTCCTCCTCTTCATCATCGTCCACACTCCAACTGGGGCCTTCAGCAGACTGCACCGGACTTTCGAGATCTTCAAAATTCAGGTCTGCGGCATCTAGGGACCTGAAATGTTGTCCCACAACCGGGATGAGACTACGTCTCAGCACGTTCTACCCCCGAAGACCTAATTGAGAACGCTAGTACGAGCACCTAGAGGGGGTGAATAGGTGCGAAAACAAATTTTTGCAAAGTAAATTAGAAATTGTGTTTTTAACTCAAGTATGTTTGGCAATAGACTTTGAAATGGAAATTGGATTCTACAATCAAATAGAGTTACGAACAAAGTAAAAGAGTTTAGGGAAGAGAATAAGAATGCAAGGTTTGTAGTGGTTCGGCTTAATCCAAGCCTACGTCCACTCTCCCGCACTGACAGCCCATCGGCTGGATTCCACTACGGATCAAAAGAGTCGTTACAGTATCACTTCTTGATTCCACAGTGTAGAGACTCTACTACACTTCCTCAAGGCTTCACAAAAGTATAAACTGTCTTTTGAGTACAAGTTTACGCTCAACAATTGAATCAACAAAGAACAAGAAGCTTTAGACTTTGGAATTTATCTATCTCGCACATACTCAAATAACCAGAGCATCTTCCTTATATACTCCTCCATGCCTTCACAACCGTTGGCACCTTCCAAAGGAGTTCTTCCAATCTACCCGTTGGACAGAATCAATTAGGGAGATTTTGAGTTACTTAAGAAATGTGAAGATAGCCCACCAATCCTTTCGCCCATACAATCGGGATCTAGGTTTCCATAAGTAGAACCTTCCAAGTATACTTCGCCAATCAACAGATCCAATTTATTTGAATTAAATTTAAAATGAATAATCGATCTTAAGATGCTATCTCCAGTCGTGAGATCTTCTTCAACCGCTCGAATCAAATCCTTAAAGAAATACTCAAATCTGGATAAATCTTCTTCGTCGGTCTAGAAACTGTCAATGAGGGCGGACTATACATCTTGAGTCCGGCGGTCCGGCAATCTTCGACTTTGTCGAAAGAGTCTCGCAAGTCTTCGAGACTTTGTCGAGTGAGTCTCGCAAGTCTTGGACTAGGCGATGAAAACGTTTAGTCGACATCAAAACAAATAAGGAAGTTTTCTCCAACACTGATTAGTAAACCAATACACCTTAGGGCTGCCTATGCACAACACGAGTCAGAGGACTTACCTTGGCCTCAGATTCCGCCCTACATGTTAGTACAGTTCAAATAGGCACCCAATCAAACATCATAAATCAAAACATCGATCAATCGACTAAGTCAATTTCATCTCATCCCAACCTTCCCTGGTCGGTACATTCAATACTATCTATAAAGTCCTATCAAATAAGGACTGCTCACCCAAAGCTAATAAATGGATAGTATAGCTCGCCCAAAGCTGATAATATAGTATACTATGTATATACTCGCCCAAAGGCGATAATAAATTGCTCGCCTTAAGCCGATAATAAGGTATACCGCTCTCTCGCTAAATTGACATATCGCCCATAGATCGATATAGTATACCAAAACATTTTTGGCGCTGTCAACCGACGCCCGGTTATTTTCCAATTAATAACCAAAGATTATTCAATTTAGGAATAAATCCTAAAATAGCTCATAAATCAATTTAGCACAAAATAAAGCTCAATTAAATAAACGGACTGCACCTTGATCATCAGCATAAAATTCCGGTCACCGGCCATCCCAGGTTGAATTTTCGAAAAATAAATAAATAATTAAATTAATTAATTTCGAAAATTAATTAATTAATTCAATATAATTTCTAAAAATACTAACCTAGGCCAAAATCATTAAATTTAATATCAATACGGACCTGAAAAATTCCCGGACCCTTCTAGATAGATAGCATAATTTTTCTAGGCCTCACTTAATCTAATCTAACAACCTAACATGCATAATTGAATAATTAAATTTCTAATTTACTCTAACCAACCACCTAATTCCTAATTAAATAAATCTAAACAACCCCTAAGCATAATTAGCAAACTAAGAAGGCATTAGTAAGTAAAACTCACTTGGCAAAGCGAAGATCGGAACACTATGACGGCGATGCGACGGCGGCCGAATTCCAAAATTTCAGCGGCGAAGATAGACACTCGAGCCGGGCCCAAAGCTGAAAAACTGAACTGGGCTTGCTGCGGCTGGGCTTGGGCCTCCAAATCGCGGGCTTCTAGAACTCAATTGATGGGCTTCAAAGAGCTAGACCAAAATTCAAGTGGGCTGAATTCTTGGGCTGGACTGTAGAGATTTTCTTGAGCTGGGCTTGACTAAAATGAAACCTGTTCTTGCGGGCTTGCTGAACTGAGCTTTGGCTCCAAATGGTGTGGTTGCTCGGTGGACTTGCTGCTCGGATGATGGGCTGAAATTGGGCTAAACTCTTGAGTTGAATTGATGCGGGCTTTAAGTGGGCCTCAAAGCTAAAAACTTGGGCTGTTGCAGCTAAAGGTGGGCTGAACCATGGGTTGCTTCTTGGGCTGAGATGGGCTTGGACTAAATGTGCAGGCATCACTGGGCTTTAACTAGCACGGGCTTGGGAACATGAGCTGGTGGGCCAAAGACGTGAGCTTCTGGAGTTGAATTTGTGAAGATGGGCTCAGTCTAACTAGCGCGAGCGAAGGAAGACCGAAGTTGCTAGCGTCGCTCGAGCGTGGAGAAGACCACGCGTGGAGATGGGATCGTGAGCTAGCTTCGAGGAGTGGAGATTTCGGTCAATCTTCGGTGGCTTGCTGTTGGGCCTTGCTCGATGAAGACACGATGGAATGAAGCAGTTTCAGTGGAGATGCAAGGCCGTTCGGTGGGTTAAATTGCAGTGAAACGTGGCCTAAAGCAGATACGTCAACCTCGGTGGCCGCATGGGTTGGCTTGTTGACCGAGAGAGCAGATCGTGGACGTGTGGGTGATTCAGGGAGTGGAAAGGTGGAGCGGATGATGGATGATGAAGATGATGGGAAGATGATGGATGATACGTTGGGGATGGGCTGCTCCACTTCGGTAGGTTCAACGTGGATGGAGAGATGATGATGTGGGCGTGAGCTTGGGGAATTTCGGTAATGGAGTCAACAAAAGAGCTTCGTTCTTGTGGGTGTTGACCGTCGTGAGGGCAAGCGGCAGCTGAAGAAAATCTCGGTGGCAAGGGGTTGTTTCGGTGGAGTCTTCGATGGGTGATGAAGCGGCAAATGCGGTGGGGAATTGAGCGTGCGGTTCGTCCAAGAGAAAAGATGAAGCAGCTCCTCCTTTGCTGAAGTAGAAGCCGCGAAGGAGATAGGGGTCGGTCGAGCTGGTCCAACAAGCTAGAAGAGAGAGAAAGACCAAGGCTGCGCATGGTAACCTTCCCCAGCCTCCAAAATTTTATTCTTTTTGTTAGAACAAAAAAAAACATGTAAAACCTTGTTTGAAGTACAAAGTTGATTTTTATTTAGGAATAGAAAAGTTAGCTTAGGAATAGAAATGAGAAACAAAAAAAAAAAGTTCTTCTTTGTTGGGGAACGATTTAGAAATAAGCAAATTTTCTTTTTTTATTTTTGTTTTATTTCTTTCTCTTGCCGCGCCACCTCCAACCGCCCACGGCCGCCGCGCTGGCGCGCCGCCGCCCCGCCGCGCCCGCCGCCCGCCCGCCGCCGCCCGCCCGCCTCCGCCGCCGCCGCCCGCCGCCGCCGCCGGTCGCCGGCCGCCGCCGCCGGTCGCCGCCCGCCCGCCCCGCCGCCGCGCGATCGCGTCTCGCCACCACCGTCTCCCCCCGCACGTTCGGGCTCTTTGCCTCCCCGCCCGGCCGCCGCCGCGATCGCCGTCCGCCCGCCAAGCCGTCTCGCGCACGTCACGTCGCGGCCGCCGCCTCCTCCCGGCCGCCCCGCCGTCGGCGGCGGCGGCCGGCGCGGCCGGCGGTGTCGGCGCCCCGATGGGGCTGGGCGCCGGCGGTGGGCGGCGGCCGGGCGGACGTGGCGGCGGCGGACGGCAATCGGCAGCGGCCGGTGGCCGCGGCGATCCGTGGGCAAGAATAAAAAACAAATAAATATAAAAGAGAAATTGTTGCGTTACCAAACGCATTTCTATTCTTTTTCTATTCCAAGAGTAGAAATTTTGTGTAGTTACCAAACGGGTTCTTTTACTCAGAAATTGTTAGGAATAGAAATAGAAAGAACTATTTCGAAAAAACTCTTCCCCAGCCAAGAAATTTTACCATGCGCACCCCAAAAGTCCACAAATCTTAGCCAATGTCTTAAATGCTTGGTCCCCTTAGAGTCTTCATACTTATCTCACTTGTCCAATAATACTTTCCAAGCTTTATCTTCACAATTAATCTCATTTGATGCCCAAAATACACTCATTTTCCTAATTCCAAATTTACTCACATAGCTTCAATTTCCATCCAAATTCTTCAATTTGATGTCCAAATTTGAAGTAGAAAAAGCCCACATAATTTCTACAAGTGCTCCTCGTCAAGTAGCTTGGCTTGCAAGTCCAAATTTCCTTTAATTTGGTCCGTCTAAATTTCCGTTAATTTTCCGTGACGTCCGAATCGATCTTCCGCAAAAATCTTGGAATCTCTGAAAAATCTTCTAAGACTAAATCGACGTTTCTAGAATAGATTGTGACATAATAGGACTTTCAATTTCTGAAATCGGACTCGAATTCACGGTTAATTTCCATTCGACGCGTTTTTAGTGTGACCTAGACTACCGGGTAACTTTCAGGCATTTTTAGTGCAAATGACCCATGGTCGATTTTTTTCGAGCCACAATGAACCCACTCGACTCTTTGGCGACTCTCGGTTGTCGTGAAAATCTCGAAGATTCAAATACGGACATAGGGTACCAAAACGATAGAGAAATTAATCTAGTACCAGTCGACGAGAATTTTCCAATTTAGTGGTGTCATCCACGATTAGCCATGCTTCTCAGCCGAACCGACCTATCTCTGATCTCAAATCGATTTATATCTGTGCTGTAATGACCTCTAAAGGTGGACACGGTCGAGAAGCTGATTCCTGGTCGAATTCTCAAGTCTATTACATTAAAATTTCTTAATGGCTTCCCCAGATAGTCTAGTTATCTCGAGAGTGATCAACTCTGAGAACAACCCTATAGGCGCATCAATGAAATGCCCGATTTATTCAGTAGAAGACAGGGTTGAAAATCTGGGATGTCACATTTCATATGAGTGCGGGTGTTGGTGATGTTTGAGGTTGGTTCTCCCGCCGGCCCAGTACTTCAGGAGTTCCTCACAGTCTTCGTTCGTCAAGATGGAGATACATTGGGGCCATTACCACCACCACCAGCTGATTAACCAGATGGGTGGGTGTGACCGAGGGTGAAGGACAGCAGAGGAGGCATATTTTTTTTGGACGCCGACACTGGTGATGGACCTTTTGTAGATAATCTGCTGGGAAGGGTCGGGTATCTTTTGAAAGTAGCCGGGTATAGAAAACCTCGGCATTTTGTTATACCGACCTGTATCATCCATCTAATTATGTAAATAAAAGTATTCGGCTTTACCTTATAAAACGTTTAGTAGGTGTGCATCGTTTGAATTTTAGGTTGGGAATAGTTGAAAGTGCTTCCACTATATTTTATGCGCAAGGACCGATTGAAAAATATGAACCCCCAGGATTAAGAGTTATATTGAAATTCTTTGGAATCAGAGTACCAAACTAAAAGGGCAATGTGAAAAGTACTTGTGGTGACTCTAACGGATTTGGGGGCCGTCGAGGGGTGCCACATAAGATGAGTTGGGAAAGTGTCAGTGGCTTCTATGAAGATTTCCTATTTTGCTTTGAGGTAAAGAAAGGATTCAAATACATGAATAACAAAAAGGGAATAAGTTAAATGCAGGAAATTCTACAAAGAAAGAGTGATTGCAAATTTATGCAAATCATTATGCAATCAAAAGAATATCTCAAATGAAGATTGACAAGAGTCATCTCTAAATCAATGGTTTATTTCAAACATGTACCTTGGGTAGAGAATATACATTCATCATCTTGCCCTTCAAATTTTTACACGAATTTATCATGAATCTAGATAAGGTGAAACAATTTCTCTTAGAGTTTTGATATAAAGGATATAGGCAATGCATCTTATGTCATTGACATTAAGATCCAAAGAGATAGACCTTGAGAAATTTTAAGACTATCTCAAGAAACCTATATCAATAAGGTCTTAGAGAGATTTCGAATAAAAGATTATTTACCAAGTATAATACCTATTGTGAAGGATGACAGGTTTAATTTGAACCAGTGCTTGAAAAATTATCTATAAATGGAACAAATGAAGAACATTCCATATGTTCTACTATCGGAAGCTTGATATATGCTCAGTTTTGCACTTAACTTGACATTACTTTTACTGTGGAAATGTTGGGAAGACATTAGAGTAATCCAGATATGGACCACTGGAAAGCTATAAAAAAAGTAATGAGATACTTTCAAGGTAGCAAAGGTCACATGCTTATATATAGACAAATTAACAGCCTGAAAATAATTGGTTATTTGGATGCGGACTTCACTAGTTGTGTTAATTTTTGAAAATCAACATCTGGATACATTTTTATAGTAGCTGGTGGAAACGTGTCATAGAGGAGTGTGAAGCAAAATGTGACTGCTACTTCCACCATGGAGGCTAAGTTCATTTCTTATTTTGAGGCTACCTTGCATGGTATATGGTTGAAAAGTTCTTGTTGATTTTATTTCTAGGCCATTAATAATATATTGTGTCAATTCAGCTGTGGTTTCTATGGTTAAAAATACCAAGAGTGGCAATCGAAATAAGCATATCAACATCAAGTATTTAGCCATAAAAGAACATGTTGGAGAGAATAAAATGGTCATTAAATATGTTTGCCCGAATTGATAATAGCCGATCCTTTAACTAAAGGCATGTCACCAATGAAGTATAAAAATCATGTGGCTAGTATGTGAATAGATCCCCTCATGTGATTTGTCATTATATAGACGATTTTTGTTGTAAGAAACTCCTATTCAGTTATAATGTTGTTCTCATTTTTTGGTGTACACTTTATGTTGTTTTTTAGAATAAAAATTATTCTTAGTTCTAGAATAAACATAGGGTTTGTTCCTTAAGATGTGTTATCACATATAAGCTGACATTAAAGAAATAAAATGCATTGTAATACATGGAAGATATTACTCGTTCTTTAAGTATAAAGTTTTCATAGTTTTGGTTGGATGATTCGAATGATGAAATTGTTGGGATCAAATTGGAGAATGTTATATATAACGTGATCCTACATTTTTTCAGGGATATGGGCTTTTAAAATAAAAATTTATCCTTAGCCATTAGTCCACTTTTCTCTTTTCAGTAACAATTATCCACCGTACAGTTTCCACATTTCATACCATTTCGTTGACAACCACCCTATTGATAACCACTTTGATGGGAAGAGGTTTATAAAAGATGAATGTTCATTAAAATGAGAGCAATCACAAGGTTTAACACAAACCCTCATTCGGAAATACACTATCAGTACGCGAGGGGATTGGGTTAATCACCGTCAAATTACCATCTAATATCTGTGGATTTCCGACGAACACACACTCGAACAACGGCTGGAGGTCAAATTTATTTTTGATCATGTTTTCCACATATGACTATAATTAATGCTTGAATTCTATTCTTCAATGCATGATTAGAATCTTTTTGTCTAACAATAGGATCCACTCGAAAGCATACAGGACAGCATTAAAAATGAATGAACGGAAAATAAGCAAAGTGGTTGGGACCTCAAGACGGGCAACTCAAGGCAGAGACATTTTCTGTGAGTGAGTCTGAGCTCATGAAAATCTCATCCCCCTGACCCAAACAGGTGCGCGATGGAACCAGATTGGATCTCTCTACAAAGTCAACAGCATCCCAGTTTGCGTAATCTTTACCTTGAAGATAAATTGAAAACCGCACCAATATGATTCTCGTTAAGAATGACTCCAATGCCAGTCGCTCCTGCTCCTCCAATGCCAGTCGCTCCTGCTCCATAGCTGGTTTCGAATCCAGGATTTCTCTCATGTCAAGCCAAACTTGCAATCATTGGCAACAAATTGCACAAGTGAATACAAGTCATTGTCAGCGCAATTTTGCACAGAGATGGAGGGAAGCTGAGATGTTCAATTTCAAAAACACTGCCTATGAACCTTACCTTGCGTATTTAGAAATGCCTTTTGACACTGCAGTAGAAACAGTACAAGCCCAACAAACAAGCAAAATGCCAAAATCTTTCCTTGTCTACTTTCGACAGGCAATTCTACATTCAACAGTCAGGCCTCCAGGTCGACAGCGCATTGACAATCCTGCCCTTCCATCCCTGCAATAGCCACTGCCCATCTTCTTCTATCTCAAAATCCTTATGATAGTAAGATTTCAGCCTGTCCTTCGCCAAGCTCACCATATCCTTATCCAAAGGTAGCTGCCTAAACCCGGCCCTCAGGTTTCGCACATGCGACATTTTGTACGTCTCGGGTCTCTCAATCCTCTCTGAGCCTTCGCAGGCAATTACGTTCATCGCCTTCCTCCCGGCTACCTCTTGCTCGAGCAGCAACCTCTCCGGGGCGTCACGAGGCACAGTCGCCTCGAGTATGTCAAAGATAGCCGAAAAATGGAAGAGTGCCTCCCGGAAACGGGAGGCGAAAAAGGGGACGCCATGGCCACCACTTATGACTCCCAGGATAAAAACAGCCGGATTCATCTTTCTGATCAGATTCAGTACAACATCTCGTGGACTCTCCGCCATCATTGTTTCATCGAGTATAAGGTGAATACTAGATATGCAATTAACGACAAGAATTTCATCGCTCTGGATTTTTAGCTCCTCGACTTTAATGGTATCCCAATTCTTTGCTATAGCATTGAACTTGAAGGGGACATTAAAAGTTTTGGCATAGCTCGCCAAGCGTTTCCCGGTTTCCTCAACAATTTCCGCTGGTTTAAATCCTGGTTGTGGCAGATCAATCCCAGTAATCTGAAGCTTCGGTGGTCCACCGGGGCTTGATGAGAGACGCTCTATGAGGCCAGGCCATTGGAAACCATAGAGAGTTCCGAAATCAACGATGTGCAACTTGGCTGCCTTGTTGGCCACGTCCACTATCGTCTTGTTCGAGAAGAAATTCAAGAGCTTCTTAATTGGACAAGCTGCAAGAAGGAGATGATAAGCCTTCAAGTAGTCAACAACCGACGTCGGCCTAGCCATGAGAGCCTTGTAAATCTGGGAGCCTGACCCGGTGAGGCGTGCCTCAAGGCCATTCGCAAAATAGTGTGCCATCCTTTGCATCCCGTCCCCAGTGGGAGATGCATGCCTTCTGATCTGCTTGAGCAGCTCGCCTGCACTTCCTTGATCGCCCATATTAACAGCTTGTGCACAAAGCGTCAAAAGAGTTCTCAAGTCAACCACATCCTTCTTGCGCCTGCCTCGCTTCTTGCCGCGGGCCTTCCTCTCCTTCGGCGCATTCAGTTGGCCATTCTGCATCACATTCCGTAGAGTTTCGCGAAGGGCAGCTTCGCTTCCTTTACGATTTAGCAACACTATATCAAACATCTCCGACCTCACAGTTGATTCGGTGTAAACTGATGAATGCTTGTTCATCCTTCCTTCTTCTAAGTTCACATCCTCCCGCAAAGGATTTTTCTTTCCCCTGTATCCTCCCAGGCCAGAAAACATGTTCTCATCATTCTCTAGATTTGGAACCAAACTTGTAGCCTCTTCAGTTGGTTCATCAATGGAAAATTCACCCCTCTCTGGATCAACTAGAATTCCATTTCCAAAACTGAGCAACCCTCCCGCTTCATCACCATTGCCATTGAACTGTTTAACACACTCACTTCCAACAAGTTCAGGCCAAGCATCGGCGCTGGCCGGAGATTCAGCATGTCCAGTGGTACTGATACTAACAAAGACACCATCAAATGACTGGCCAATTGATGACGAGATAGATTGAGACACTGTGGTGTGGACAGTATGCTCTTGTGATCCACAGTGTGGCTCCCACTCAACCCAGTTGATTGCACCAGCGCTACTGCCACACAAGCTCTCGTTGGTTTGATTAGGTGACGGATGCTGATCTGCAGCTGGTGGATACCTTTCCCCAATGACCTCATAGAATGATTTCTCAGCTGCCTCGAGCGCCAAAGCCTCGTGACACACGATGCTCTTCTCTTCTATGTCTTCCTCCATAAGCATCTGGTTTATGTACTTGAGAGCTGCATCACCAAAATCATAGTCCTTGGCCAGTTCCTTCCCAAGGTTAGCGCCCAAAGGAGGCGCATACGAATAGCTATAGGTAAAGTCATTGAACATGTCATCAATCGTGAACCTACTAACAAGATCATCCTCTGGAAAGATCGAAAACGCTGCACCATCACTATCATCGAGTACATACCCATCATTGAAGCTATTGAGTTCGTTTGGTGGTCGATCCATTTTTATATAATATGCTAGACTTAGAAGTGCTTCAGAACATCAATTGCTCAAAAAGATCTTGAAAGAACTTATACCAAAATTCATCAACTCACTATATAAGCACAGATATGATTCCCCAAAATGATTGGTCAACTAAGCGTCCAACTGGGTAAAAATCTTGAAGCCTTTTCTTGGAGCTAAAGTTCCAAGCTTGCATGCAGTTCAGCTAAACGAAACAGAGAAACGCGATCTGAGGACAAAGTATAAGCTAATCTCGTTTCAAATCGAAACAGAACGAGACTGAATACTTCCCTTTTTGGACTCTCTCCCGTTGAACGGGGGGATTCAGGAAGATTTGACCTTTCTCTTGAACCGACTAAGTTTGATTTTGGAAAGTAAAAGGAAAAGGCTGTAAATCCCGGGTGAGAGAACATCCAACGAAAATGGCGCTCCGCAACCTCCTCGTCAACAAACCATCACTCTTCAATTTCAATCCCTCGTCGCTGCCTCCGATCAAGGCTCCACCGCCGTCGTCAGCATTCGCCCTGTCTTGTTCCAAATCTTCTTATCCGCAAGCGCAGAGCATCGACGACGGCGACAACAAGTCCGACAAGTTGAAGCCCAAGAGACTCTCGGAGCAGTCGTCGTGGGAGGCCAAAGGACGCGGAGGGCAGGGATTACCTGTACCGGCTTGGACAGGAGGAGGCCGACAACATGAAAATCGTCGTCGGTGCGAGGGCTGGTGTCATCGACGACGTCTTCTCCGGCAACTTCCTCGGCAAAGACCGTACGCTTCGCTTTCAGTTTTGCTTCAGATGGGATTACAATAGATGCAACACGAAATATGCCGGCGAAGCAGGTTGTCATTTTGCTCTCCTTTTTATAATTGACGATATTTGATGATATTTGATGATATCATGTGCAGTGCATGCTTAATCCAATAACAAAAGTTACTGAAGTAGAGTGGAGCATACTATCACGAGACTAAGGGGCCGTTTGTTAAATTGCCTAAAAGTAAAAATTTCTATTATTTTGTTGTTGAGAATAGATTTGAAATAGAAATGCGTTTGGTAAAATTTTATTCTCGGGAATAAATTTTTATTTTTTTTATTTCCGAAATAGATTTGGAACAAAAATCGAAGTAAAAAAAAAATTGATTCTTTATGGAATCAAGTACCTATTTTCTCTCTTTTCTTTTCTTTTTCTTGTTCTTCTTTCCTCTTTCTTCTTCTTCAACTACCGTCACCGCCGTTGAATGCCATCCACCACCATCCGCCGCCCCCGCCGCCGGTTGCTAGCGACCGATCTGGCAAGCTCGTCGAAGACTCGCCAGGCCAAGGCGAGGTTCGACGAGCTCGTCGATGGCCGGCGAGCCCCCCCAGGCTGGTGGCCAGGCGAGCCTCGCCGGGGCCTCCCTAGCCACCGGCGAGGCTCAACCTCGCTCGGATCTGGCGAGGCCAAGCTCACCTAGCCTCCGTCGGAGCTCGACCTCACCTGGGCACCACGAGGTCGGTGTTGCCCGGCCAAGGCGAGGCTGACCTCGCGGTGGCACAGCAAGGTCGAGCCCAATTACGAGGTTGGCCTCGCCGATAGCTGGGCGATGCCGCTCGCCCAGCCAAGGCTCGGCCAAGCCTCACCCAACTGCCAGTGAGGCTCAGTCGAAGAGGCACGGCCTTGCCGAGGGCCGACGAAGTTCTAGTGAGGTCATCGGCTGGCCGATCACCGGTCATCCCAAGGTCGGCGACCGACCACCTTGAAGAAGAAGAAGAAGAAGAAGAATGGGAGAAAGAAAGGAAAAAAAAAGAAAAGAATAAAATAGGAAAAAAATAATAAAATTATTTTTTTAAAAATTATTTGAAGTAGAAATTTTAAGGACAATATCAAACACAATTCCATTCTAGGAATTGAAATTTTCGATAGTTACCAAACGACTTAAAATGCTTAGAAATTATTTTCGAGAACAAAATCAAAAAGAATCATTTATGATCAAAAATTATTTTCGGAAACAGAAGCGTTACCAAACACACCCTAAAGATCTTTTTAAGGAGATTCGATTCGGAATTATTATATATCCAAAGTCTAATATTGAAATAATTTCGGAGGTTTTCCCTGATTTTGTCCATGTCAACAAACAATTCAAAATGTCTCGACTTTTTTAGAATGCAGCATAGGATTATGGATTGCAAAGCAAAGAATTTTACAGGAAAAGAATTACATTTAGAGGATTCTTGGAGAAGAGTGGCTGTAATCCGTGGGTGATAAATGAAGTTGATAATCACGCAGCGAGTTAGGTGTAAGCAAAATTTTTCAACAATTGATGCAGTTTGTCCACAGATTCCTCGATATCATCCCATTGGATAGTTGACTCTTGGGGAGGTCTGATATATACCGTGTCCTCTAGTCAAATTACGTTCACCCTCACATCACTGCCCGCAAGGGTTATTATGTCCGTGTCCTCTAGTCAAATTATGTTCGCCCTCACGTCACTGCTCGCGAGTGTCTGCTTGGTGATCGAAGAGGAAAAAGGCCCTTCAGTGAATTATAATTGTAAAAAGGGATGGTATAGCCTTTTTAAAGTATTTGACAAACTTCTAACAATTATGATAGATGTAATTGATTAAAGCTTTGAGTGAATTCTAATTTAGAAACTAGAAGATGCCAAAAGTCTGAATTTCATGAATCTCGCAAGGCAGTCCATAATCTCTAGGTAGCTAGGATTCCACTCCTATTCCCACGTAAAAAATACAAATTTCCTCCTAGAGCCCCACTAAAATTACTTAAATAAACCCAGTTTTGTAAAATTGCCAAAAACCCTAGTCTCGCACCTCCCAAAACACCCTAGTTTGCCAGCACCTTCTTCCGCTGCCAAACACCACCTTCGCCATCTCGGACTACTCCAAGGAAGCCGCTCGTCGCTATATCAGCCCCTTTCTAAAATCGAGGTCGCCTCGGGCTGTCGTGAACTTGGGTTGAGGTCGCCACGCCATGAGAACCATAGATACATTCACCATCAACATACTTCTTGGATTACTTCAAACTGTAATTCTTTTGTCCAATCACATATTCGTCGAAAACTTTCGTTTAAAAGAAAACTACTTCGTAATATACTTTCTATAAAACCAAGATCATCCCATATTCAGTGAAGTCGATAATAATTGCAACAACAAAAAAAGGCACTTTTTCTAGGATATTTGCTTCATTGTGATTGATTTCTCGATCCCATCTGCCACTTCAGCCCCCATCTCTTTCTGCAGTGTCCCAGACGAGATCATAGCTAAAACAAAAACAGATCGAAACCTCTTCTTGACATGTTGATCTCCCCTTTCCAGGCAGCTTTCATTCAAGGGACGCTTCTCGGAGTAAAATAATTTGCCACTGTAATTCTACCATATGGAAAGCTATTTTGATAGCGGTGAGATGATCTCGAGAGGAGCCTGCCTTATCGTATGTAAAGAGAAAGAATGTTTCGTAGACTCGGTCTATGTAGATCATAACCATTGAAGATCAAGATCATGCTAATTACTCTGATCAAACTTCAATTTCATATGGTGCATGAGTAACAAAGTGCAGGCAACAATTTGCACCATTGATTCAACTAGGTGTTTAGGACTCGTAAATGCGTTTAAAGAGAGCATGTTAGAAAAGTCAAAGCACCAAATCATGTGCAACCTGAATTAACCTATTCTTCTATGTGATCTACCTACCTCAATTCCTAATTTTAAAAGGTTAGGGCCCAACACCTGCGTGCCTAGCGATGTAGTTTGGTACATGAACCTAATCACATCGTGAAGGGAGACTTTGGACCAATGAAGACATCTAAGATCCTCAAAAAAAAAATCCTGATTTTAATTATTTTATTTTTTGTACTTGACCTATATCAAAATTCCTTTTTTTTTCGAGTTGATCTTAGATATTAAAGATTAACTCTATAATGAATATGACAAAAAGCTTGCGCTCCGCGCCTAATGAATGTGGAGTGCCGATCAAGAGATGATGAGGTGGATGAGATCCCCAGTAAAACGAAAGTCATGTCAAAAGTTTCACCGTTTTCTCATATGTGATTGGCTCCATTAAAGTAGACCTATAATAACTTGATCGTGAGGAACATATTGCCTCCCAACATTAGATCGGTATGTCTCTCTCAAGTAATTTTAAATGGTAGCTTATCCGCGTCATTTAACTTAGTTTTACTTCACCAAGAGAAGTCAACCTTGTTGTTCTTGAAGTTCTATATTTTACGAATGAAAGAGCACTTGTTAAGTTACTAATTAAAAAATATTTGCAAATTTTAATGCGCCCACTTTTGATCGCTACTCTCCCCTATTGAATGTATTTAATCATACACTTGTTTACACGACCTTGATTAGACAGCTTTGCGTCTTCTTCTACAAGAAGTTAGATAGGCTTGTGCAAAGTGAGGGCCGTTCATAAACATGCTGTTGGGCCCATTTCCTCATTTACTCCCTCTTTCCTCATTTTCTTATTGCTGTGCAATATTTGCATCATGGCCATTGAAGCTTGCCTCTTGTATGATTTTATCACCTTGTTCAAATTTATTTCAGCCACTTCACTCTTTGTGCATTCTCCTGCTTGCTGAAAACGCTAAACGTGCTATAATCATTTAGGGAATTATTTCAGTCTGCTTTCTGACTTTGCATATTGTATTACATGCTTCAGAAGCGACTCGGTTCCATCTTACCAAAAACAATTATGTTTAATTAAAGTTGAACGATTAATGATCCAAAATTAAAATATTTATATGAACATAAAAACACACAGATTGAACGAAATTAAGTTAATAAAGGACGATACACAAAAGCCTAAAAATTTTATCTACCTAAAAGATGAGGAAAAATATTTTGATCGGTACAAATACAAGTATTTATTGGCAGATTTCTAAATATCATTATGAAAATATTTAAATAGGGATCTCAATCTGATAGAATTGAGGTTCTACTTTGACTATTATAGAGAGCATGAGCTAAAATATATTTGAATAAAACTATCATCATATTTATAAAGATAAAAAAAAAAAAAAAAAAACTGAAAAGGTAATAAAAAGATAACACTTTTATTGATTTAGAAAGTGAACTGGAATGAAAAGATATGTTAAAATCCGAGCAATGGTACAAAACTAATTTAACTTTTTGAAAAGTTGAGGAAGTAGATTCAACAAATTAAAAGTTTAAATATTAAATTGCACATTTCACAGTAGTTCAAGAACTTGGGTTAACCTTTCTCTCTTGTGTGATCAAATAAAACGGGCTACACATAATATATAGCAAATAGTTCAAGGACCACATTAAACAATAAAAAAAATCTAAAGATAATGTTGTACATCTAGCCAAAATTTAGGACTTTCACTATCATTTTTCTAAAGAGAATTTAAAAGTAGATATAACCTCTGCAAAATTCAAGTTAGTCTCTGTTTTCATTCTGAAATAATATTGTGAGAACAGAAATGTGTCTAGGGCAAGAAGATCATACAAGATCTTTTAATAAAATACTGTACATTGAATCGAATTGGATTTGAAGTAAGCCTAAATACTTATTTATTTTTTTTACTTATTTTTTATTTCTTCTTCTTGTTTTTCGGGAAAATTAGAAGAGTTGGTTCAATTAAAAAACGTAAAAGAGGTTGATGGCCAAATGTTCAAGTAAAGGTTATTTTAACATATGCTAATTGTGTTCGAAACAGTTTCAATAAGGAATCAAGAGCTCTTTCTAAATATATTATTCAAAAGAATTGCCAAATACGCCTGACCGATTAGAATTGTAAGATTCCGTCCCTATTGTTACAAACATACTATTCTTAGGGAGATATTATAAAAATAAAAATAAAAATAGCTCCAATTAAGTATCTATGTGTCACTTTTACAAGAAACGCGAATAAGGACATATTCTACATATACCATATTATTTTATATATTCTAGTTAACATAATTCTACTAACTAAAAACGAAGCCATCTTAAATCCTATATTTTAAATTTGAAATCATTTTGGATCAGATTGAGGTACCATTTTTGAGATAAGGAATAAACAAACCATTAAAAAAAATCCTTTCTTTTGTCCAAGCAATCTTTTCAAAGGCGTTTGCCGTGAATCCGATCGAGAGATAGGATTAGTTATAGAAACATGAATTATTATTCGATTTATTAGTAAATAAAGAAAAATATTTTCTAGACAGAAAAATAGATTAATCTTATGACAACAACAATTAATTACTATTGCCAAATTACAATACAAGCTCATATTTCATCTGAAGAGTAAAAGCCGCCCAAAGCCCCAAACTTTGCCAATATGACAAATTTACCCCATACTTTTTTTTTTGACACGAAAAATCCCGAATTTTGCCAACTGTGATACATTTACCCCAAACTTATTTTCGTAACACAAAAAACCTCAAACTTTTATCTGTGTGACATGTTTATCCCAAACTTTTTTTGTCACCCTCACTGGGCAGGTCTAAATCCAGGGAGGGCAGCCCTCACCCAACATAGGCAAGGGCCGCGGCGAGGGTTGCCCTCGTCGGAGGGCCACGGGCGAGGGTTGCCCTCGCCGAATCTGGCAAGGGCTGGCAAGGGTTGTCCTCACCCGACCTTGGGCGAGCAAGGGCAGCCCTCACTCACCCAGGCAATGGCGACCCTCGCCCAACGTCGGTAATGGCGGCCCTCGCCTAAGTCTAACTCCCCTCTACCATGGCCGACGGAGGGAAGAGAAAAGAAAAAAAAAATGGAAAAATGGAAAAAGGAGAGAAAAAATTAAAAATTAAAAAACAAAAATGCCTTTGGCCATAAAGTTTAAGATAAATGCATCACAGTTGGCAAAATTTGAGGTTTTTTGTGTTGCAAAAAAAAATGAGATAAATTTGTCACATTAGGTGAAATTTGGGATTTTTGGTAATGTTTACCCTCTTAAAAATGAGAAACGATCGAAGAATATTGAGGTGACCGCGCAGGTACTGATTTTAGAATCACAAATAAACAAATAAGGAAGACGTACTTTACTCCTCGGTTAAGTCCAAATTTAAATTTGAATCCGAACTCAAACACAAATTGATATATTAGGAAGAACATGAATTTTTTTTTTCATTGGAGGTTGGATGCTCATTTAATTTTGAGCAACTTTATCGTATTATTTTTATCATACTAATTCTAATTTACTTTGTTGGAATTCGTTCTCTAAGCAAACCTCATTTTAATTAGGATTAATATAAGGAAAAAACCCAAATTACTACACTTTTAACAATTTATCACAAATTAATTTTTTGACCATAAAAAATTTCCAAACTAATACACCTTTGACAAATTTACCTCAAACCGGTATACTTGTGACAAATTTACTCTCTATTAATTTCCGTTAAATTTTACTATCAAATTGCTGAATTTGATGACACATAAAAATTGACTTGTGCACCAATTTAAGATTTTACTCTCTATTTGTCATAATTATACAAGTTTTGTGATTTTTTTTATATTAATCCAATTTAACATGGGACATATTTGTCACGGATATATCAATATGAGGTTTTTTAAGGTTAAAAAATTAGTTTTTCACTAAACTTATCACAAGTGTACCAATTTTGAGTTTTTATTATCCTGTAAGATAAAATTGCCGCAGTTGTACCTATTTTGAGTTTTTTGAGGTCAAAAAATTAGTTTTGAGTAAATTTGTTACAAGTGTATTAGTTTCAAATTTTTTGTGGTATTAACCCTAACTTTTTTAACTTCCTACAAATTCCTACTTTTTTTTTTTTTTGGTAAGTAACAAATTCCTACTTAATATTTATATTTGTGCAAGTACTTTACGATTAAGAATCAAATGTCTCTAGTATATATTTTGTATTAATCTACTATTAACTATAAGATAGAAACCAACGTCACGAAATTTTACAAAGCTATCTAACAAGAAGTAACAATTACACATCAAAACTATAGTTTCCCTACTAAAATGCTCCACAAAAATATCTCAATATTAGGCTTTCTTTGTCTTGGAAAAATGTGACATTTCTGGAATTTATTATCAACAAATTATTTTCTATGAAAATGGCAATATTTTCAGGTATTTGGTTAAGATTTGAAAATAAACTACAAAGTATTTTCCATCCTTTGATAAGAAAAATCTCATTTAAGTTGGAAAATGATGATATGTATGTCGATTATTTTATGTGGCACGATCTCATTGACATTGCAATTTTTGTAATTTAAAAAATCAAATTTTTACTAATTTTTTCTTTTCTTTTCTTTTCTTTCTTTTTCTTTTTCCTTTTTCCTCTATTAATCCCATGCCTTGGTGACAAGCCTCATGCAAGGGCAACCTCGCCAACCTCAGGCAAGGTCGAGCCTTGCCGGTCTAGTGAACTCGCACCTCACCAACCTCGGGTGAGGCTTGAGCTCATTGGGATATGGGAAGGGCAAGCTTGCCCTCAGTAGCTAGCTCCTATAGTTGATTTTCAACCATCGTGGAGGTGTGGCGACCGGTAGAGGAAGAAATGTAAAAAAAAAAAAAAAAATAGCCTCCTTGGACTTGGGCATGAGGTTCGAGGACCTAGGCTTCGCATCGATATTACTAGGCTTGGCATTCCGGGCATGAACACTAGTATCCCAAGTCTGGCCTTGATGGATCCCAATGCAGCCTAGATGAACTTGAGCCAAAGCTCTAAAGTCCCAAGCCCCACTTTGATGAACCCTAGCCTAGGCTAGGAACCGCCGTTATTGCCAAGAGCCCAAGAACAAGTGTTGGTGTTCTCATGCTCAAGCACAAAGTTTTTGATATAAACGCCGATACCTAGTCATGATTTAGAAAAAGATAAAATCATTTTTTTTTGACAGAAAATTATTTTTCATAATTTAGGAAAATATTTTATATTGACTCGTTTTTCTAAGTGATCCAAATGCCAAAACAATGAGGATAATATTTTCTTGAAAAAAAATTTCTGCGAAACAAATAAAACTTTAGTTTCATTGATTAGGGTTAAAAATAATTAATGCAAAGAGTCCAATGTCTTGTCGCAATAAAAACACATATGACCGTAACGATTTATAGTAGCTAAAGTAAAAGATACCACGGTAAATTGCCATAAAATCTTGTGTTCTTCAAATAGAAGTTGCCATTGTCGCAATAAACGAAAACCTTGAGGACATCCACCCAACAGAACTTTCCACGATGAAAATTGCAAAATGACCCCGAATAATTTATAATTTGCCGAAAAGCATGACTCTGTGAGAGAGAGAGGAGAGAGAGAGAGAGAGAGAGAGAGAGAGAGGAGGCCAGACCGGGATGATTGTCGTGAGATTATTAAATGACGTGAATCTCATGGACCATGTGAAGGTGCACATGCCTTGGGACTCGGGAGTCCTCTTACGTAACAGAACGAACAGATCGAACACTTGTGTAGGCGAGACGAAACCCAACACGATATCATTGCCAGGATGCAACCGCAACTGCAGCCACCGATGCAACGACGACCCCAAAAGTCCTTCTTTATTACTCCACAACACCCGAATTTGGAATTTTCAAGATTCATCCCTCACATGACGTAACGTGCCGGGAAAGTCCATGTTCCCCTCTGGTGTTAGAGAGAGAGAGAGAGAGAGAGAGCTTTTGTTGCTTGCAATAGCGGGGTTGTTGCTGGCGTTGCGTGAGCTGTTTGAGACGTTGCTTGGGACGCAAAAGTTTGGAGATTCAGAAAGGAAGGAGCCTTAAAGTCATCACGAAGCTCGCGCTGTCGAGAATACTATCCATGAACGGATTTTGATGGAGAGAGAGTTACTGGGTCTTAAAGAAGCAAAAAGCGACCTTGCCATCCAAGGACAGAACAAGTCCAAAGACGTCACAAGACGACATTTGTTGTAAAACCATACATCACCGGGAAGACCATGAATTGTTCGAATAAATTAATTGAATCGCAACTTTACAGTACGTGGAAAGATAGAATTACATAAATTGTATCATGAGTCGGATGTGAACTTTACAAAAAATTCCATGAACTGAATTGAAGGAATTCGGCAAATTAACAACTTTTCTGTTAACAAGGCGTTTATTGGATGAAAAAATTTACAACTGCCGGGCTCCCTTGAGCGGGACCGGGCAAAAAATCATGTGAGTGACAATTACACATGAATACTCTGTACAATTTCAGGAAATTAATGCCATCCTGTCAGACGATTCGTCACCTTTTGTACAACCTGCGCTGCATCTCACATCCCTTCGATCGCCATCCTGTCAGCCTGCTCATTGGTTATCTTCAGACTCGCGGGTTGGTGCTTCCCCTGTTGCTTAGCTTGATGCTGAGACCAGTAAGCGTGGGCAGCCATGACACGGTCCAGGAGCTCCTGGGGCACGGGCTCTCCCCTTCTCTGCTGTGGAGCGATGCTCGCTGTGTGGACCAATGTCTTCCATTTATCCTGCATGCAGTCCACGGAGAACATCAGAATGGTTGAAACATACGAACCTTCGTATTTTGATGTAGATCGCAAATGGATAAAAACAGAGAACAGTTGATGGCGGCAAAGATAAAACTCCTAACAGGAAAAGATGGAAGACTCGAAGAAGGATCTCGCACCAAATACAGTCAAAAGGATAGAAAAAAAGCCAGGTCAACAGAATAACATTTCAGAGGCTCAAAGAATGTGGTCAAACTAAAATTGCAAGAAAGAGAGGCCAGAAGTAAAATGAATGAGAAAGAAGATGCACAACCATGTAGCAACTAAAGTTTAAGTCCTATTGATAACTGTGCATCCATCGTCAACCATGGTGCACGATAGATTCTCAAGTCAATCTGTGTGTACATCACGGCCTCATCAACTGTTAACTACATACATATTGCATTCCAGGGCAATTAGTGAGCATGAAGAAATGTACCTTCAAGTCCACGTATGTCCGGTGGTCTGCATTCTCAAAGGCACGTAATTTAACGTCACGCCACCTGAAGAACCAAGCATAGTCAGAACCCTATCATTAAACAACTGGACTCGGGTCCTAAAGACACATCCACCTAAACCAAATTAAGATATCCTATGTTGCTGAGGAACAAGCAGCAACAAATTTATATAGAGAAAGCGCACCTGCCAGTTCCAAGCTCCTCAACTGCCTGAACCAATGCTTCCACCTCAGACACAGAGAAAGGTCTCCTGATGCGACGTTGGGAAAGTTCAGAGCGCTTGTTTTTCTGGTTCACTGGGACAATAGCTAGTGGCTCCAGGGAATAGCAGGAACTGGAACCAGAGCTCTAGAATCTGCCGTCTTTTTGTCAGATGAAACATCAGAATGCAGGGAAATGGATTCAGGGTTAGTATCTACATCATTGCTGCTATTTGTTAGTGGAGGTCGGTCAGATGGAACATCAGAAACCCCTGGATTGGATATATAATTTTCTGGAGAACTGCAGAAAATGACGGCAAAGAATTAGAATGTATGGCAGAGCAAGTCCATCTTTCTAGTATATATTCGCAATTTAAAAGCAACCCTATTTATTTTTTTATTAATTTGAAAAATTTTAAAAGCAACTCTGAAGCACCTGCTTAGGAGTTCGGGTATGTCATATGGTACTGTCAGGGGCACATCTTCAGAAGCAATGGCTGAATTAACTGTTTGAAGATTGGGCTCCAATGTGAAACCAACATTATCAAGACTCTCTTTACAAGATATGCCTGTCTGCAACAATGTCCTGTTATCATCTCGAATCTTCTTTCCACGGAGCAGTATCCCAACATGCAATCCACTGCCAAGTATAGCACTCACTGCTTCCACTACAGTCCTCTGTCAAAAGATGGATGATACCATTTAAAGGCAGATACATTTCACTTCAATAGAATATATCTCTACTTGCTGGAGAAAGTATACATGATGCAGAACCAGAAGCATGAAAATAGACAAGAAAATGTCACAAAGCGGAAATGATTCTGATCATAGGCACGAAAATTGGACTCCCACCAGTTGAAATAGACACAAGTTCATTGTATACATGATTCTGAGCATTCTTTTTTTCTTTTTCTACATTCATGATGCAGTATCTCCATGATCAAATCCTTCTTTACTTCTACGGAAGAATTGGTGAATGTCACAGTTCATACCTTCAGCGAACCTACAGTAGCAGTTTCAGGGACATCTATGAAAAGCTCGGGTATTCTGAAAGACTTGATGCTAAATTTCACTGTAAGAAAGGACATCAAATATATAAGTGCTTCATAAATGGCTAGATAAAAAGGATATAATGAAAGCACATTTGTTAGACATCCAATTACCATGAGAATCCTTCGCATGACTAGATGCTTGGCTACCAAAGCCTGATGAGGGTCCTCCACTTTCTGCCAAAAACAGATAAAATCAGTGAGATAATAGGAAATTGTGGTGTCCACATCAACGAAGAACGAATGAAGAATGGACAATTGAATGTAAGAGCAGACCTCCATGCATCATTGCAATTGAACCATTTCTGTCACTATTCATGTTCTTCTGAGGTGAACTAGAATTGCTTTCACCACTAAAGACACCATCAAAAGTGACAATTGAACTTCTGTCAAGTAACTTCCTCCTCTTATAAAGGCAGTCACCGTAATACCTTTCACGTTTGTAAAAAGTTCTCCTCTTGTGAGTAAAAGGCTTCATCTCACCATCTGAAACAGAACAATCAAGAATATCACCACACGGTGCAAATAGAAGGATCTCAAGAATTCTAGGAAGAAACAAAGTGGATGAGAGCTCACCAGCTTTTGAGGTTTCACAGTCCTTCAACTTTGGAGCTGCCCTCCAGTATTTGGATGTCAGCAGTTTCCTTATTCTGCGGTCTCCAATGCGTTGTGTATGCCTAAAAGCTTTATTTTGTTGCTAAATTTATTAAACCTAGGGAAGTTTTCGTCACCATCTCTACTGCCTATGTTAATGTTATTCCTACACCTGGGAAAAGAGGCAACCCGACGAGGGTTCCCACAAAGTGGCTTCTGGATTTGGTTGCCTATGTTCGTCACTGCAGGGTACTTGCTAGAATTTTCAACTGAATCCTTCAAACGATCGGCCAAATCAACATCTCCCTTTCCTGGCTTCTCCACATTAAGACCAAACGAGGGCCCAAAACCAGGAATTGCCCCTGCTAAATTACTGGACATCCCAGACCTGATCTCGTTCTTGCAAATTGCAGGCTTTAAATTAGTATCCTTCTCTGATTTAGCAGATCCAGAAAATGTTGAAGTGGAGTCTAACAAGGCATCGTGCTGAGATTGTGATTTTCGCAAAGAGAACTTCTGCTCATTGTTTTCTAAAGCGTGTTCAGATGCAAAGTTACTCTCTTCACAACTTGCTTGCTCAATGCACTCAGCTTTCAGTGGTCTATCCATATCTTGCCTTTCCTGCTTAATGACGTCCTTACAAATGGCAAGGTGATCATTTTCTTCAGATGCATTGTTTGAAGCTGAAGAACTTTCACTCTCCTGCAACAACTTGCCAGCTAAAGAAGCGAGCAGTTCAATAGCACATATATAATTACCATCTGCCCGCTTTTTCTGCTGACCCCTCTGCTACAAGCAAAACAAAATTCAATCATTGAACATTCTGGTGAGTACAAATCAAACATCTGAAAATGGTATGAGGTACGCACTCTAGCTGATCTAGGAGCTCGCGGAATGATAGGGACTTGAAAGCCAATTGTTCTATTTCCCAGACTCTTCTTCATAACCATAGCTCAGGAATGCATGGCCGTCAAAAAACACTGAAAGGTCATGAAAGAGTTACATATCAGTAAATGCAGCAAACTACCAGGAGAAAAGAAAGTGCAATAGGATGACATTTAAGGTTGACATCATATAACATCATAATGGATCATTGAGATATGAGCAAACTTCTGATATGTCATCAAATCCAAACAGATATAGAGACAGCATTTGCAACATCCATTGGCTAATAATAGCCACCACAATGCATTCCACAAGACCACCCAAGGACCCATTCATAAAAATCAGAAATCAGCAAAAGGACACAAAGTAATAACTGATCCTCACGCTAAAAAAAAGTCAAAGCTCTCATTTATTTCCATGATACACAGAAAAGAAAGAACAGTTCAAAATTCACAGAAATGTCAGCACGCCAAAATGTGCTGATCGTCCCTTTGAAACTGCATGAGTCATGTCGACTTCAGATCTTGCATCACAACCAGATCCCTCACAACAATTCGACAGCAGAAAATTCAACCAACCCAACGGTCCGTGGCCATTGAATGGCAGAATGGGGGACATAACGATCACAAATTGTAGAATTATGCACCAACCCGGATCTCGGACTCTGCAAAAATTTCTCGACAACAACCGATTTCTACCGCAACAAGTATGATCGAAGCTGTGCTCGGTTGATGTCGAATCAGACCACGCGAATCATAACGATCAAATTAAAATGAACATAAAAAGGTTTCGATTCGCGAGTCCTTTCATACGCCAGAAAGAATCTTCAGGACCAACAGAACCGGAGCTCCGGCGGTTCCAAAAGCTCCGTTGAATCAGAAAACAGTAGCCTTTGACGTAAAAACGAAGACAAACAGCAAGCAGATGGAATCGAACTTCGCCAATCAGATCTCGACCCAAAACCCAATTTCGCAAAACCAATTTCTCCCAAAACCACGTCCTCAAAACTGCGAAAGGACATTCGAAAACTCGCCGGAAATTCCCATCAGCCTTCGCGCAAAAAAAAATGCAAAAAAAAAAAAAAAAAGAAAAAGAAGAAGAAGACAATCGCACGATCAACCCGGACAACACATCAAAGGGCGAGAAGATCGCGACGCAAGAACCTCCAGAAAACACAAAATTCAACTCACCTCGTGATGCGATCGCGGCTTCCGGGAGCTGTCCGATCGTGGGTAGGTGCGATCGAGGTGCCAAATTTTCAAAAATCCAACGGTTTTCTCCAGGTAATTGAGCGACCAACAAAACAAAAAATGACTTTCCGAAGAATCTAATCCCAACCCAAATTTCGGACAATTCCGCACCGGAAAAAAACCCCGCTTGCCGGAAGAGATCTAGACGGGATCGAAGAAAACCCAGATCAGAACGAACGAACCATCATGAAATCCCTCGCTCTTGCTCGCTCTCTAATGGGTAAGATCTCTCATTTTCTTGGGGGAAATGAAAAGTTCTTCTCTCTTGGGTTTATGTTAAATATTTGCAATAGGACAAGGACAAAAACCCCTCCCTCCCTCCCTTTCTCTCTCCTCCTCTCTCTCTCTCTCCCTCCCTATCTATCCTCTTCCTCTTGTATGACAAAAACCAACCCGAAAAACAGTGCTAAAACCCACCACCGTATATATATCCTGCTGCGTCTTGACCACAAAACCGGACGAGCCGGTAAAAGCACCCCCGCGACGGGCAGCAGCCGGTGCCCACCCCCGGCCCCTAACTATAAACCTCTCTTGGACCAGTTCCCAACCGTAAAACCCCTCCTCCTCTCCTCTCGCGTATGCCTAGACCGGATCGGCGTGCTCGCCACGTGGAAGGCCACCCAATTGGGTAGAGGCCCCTTTTTTTTTCACGTTTCCCCATTTTCTTTCTTTTCTTTATTTTTCTCTTTTTTAAATTTTTTTATTTGCTTTTTAAGGGGATGGATAGGATAGTAATTGATAAAAAAGACATCATTGGACTGGAAAACATTGATGTTTCACTTTAAGAAGGAACGTAATCCTGTTCCTAGAACGTACGGGGTTAATTAATTTCGTGTTCTTTGGGGAATTCCCTTAAAAAGAAATAGAATCGACACGAAATAATTATCACTAAACATGATGATGATTGGAAAACTTGAAAATAATAATAAAACTATATTTTTCTGAGACTCTTGAAAGAAAAAAATTAAGGGTGAAGTGATTTTTGGAAAATAATACAAAGAAGATGCTTCTAATTCTCATTTCAAAAGCCAAAATTATAGAAAGACACAATTTGTCGATCATAGCATCGAAACTAAGAATCTGAAAGAAAAAACCAAAAGCATTTTTCCTGATTTTTAAATTGAGAATGGAACTACAATGGGAAAATTGTCAAGAAAGTCATAAACTTATTATACGGTTGTTAATTCGATTCTAAATTTTTTAATTGTATTAATTCAATTATAAACAATTTCACTATTTATTAATATAGTCATTCCGATCAATTTTGATTAGAAATTGTTAATATGAGCACTTGCCGTCCTATGAGGCATGGTTGGTAGTCTTGAAGTGGATGATTTTTGTAATTTTTCAAAAAAATGAATTTTTTTTTTTCATTACTTCTTTCATTTCTCTTTTTTCCATATTTCCCTCCGCCGGTTGCTAGCCACCAATGAGGTTTACCTTCGCTTGGGTAGGCTTCGCAATAAAGACAAAATATCATAAAATTTAAAAAAGAATTATAAATATTATTCATTAAAAATGTCAGTGATTGGATTGCTATATTAATAATTTCCTATCAAAATTAACCGAAAAGACTGCATTAACAAATCGTTGAAGATTAGGACTATATTAATAAAATTGTCAAAATATTTAGAACTCAATTGGCACAATTAACAAGTTTAGAACTAAATTGCCATCTTAAAATAAATTTAAGACTTTTTGAACAATTAGTACGAATTCTAACCCTTATTGGTAGGAACCAAAGTTAGAAAAGGTTGTCGGGTCCATCATTGATTTTTTTTTTTTTGGTCATGCTTCATCAAAATTTAAATTATTTAAAATTTGGCATTCTGAGTGATTGTTGCCACAGAACTCAACCAAATGCAAAATTGTTGAGTGAGGAAATGGTTTAATTGTAGTGGACCGACTCGGTGAAGCCGACATTTAATTAGCAAGTCAAGAGAACTCTGATGAAAATGGCAAGAGTTTGGTTACATCCCTTAAAACTTTCTGCTTTCTCTTTCACATCTATAGCCATACAATTACGTAAAGGTGGCAAATGGGTGGGTCGGGTCGAAAATGGGTCGACCCATATCTGACCCATTTAACCCGTTTTGACCCATATTCTTGTAGTATAAATCTAAGTGCCCCATACCCGACGACCCGTATCCAACCCATACCCGACCCGACCCGTATCCGATTCATACCCAACCCAACCCGATCCGTATTACTAAAACCTATTTATTGTTAAAACATTTTTATGTAATACAAATTTTTTAACAATTTTTATGCAATACAAATTTAATGGAAAATTTTTATAATTCTTTCTAAAATATTTTTAAAAAATCGAATTTTTAATTTAAAAAAATATAATATATATAATTTTAATTATTTAAAAAATAAAAAATATATATAATTTTAATTATTTTTATTTTTAAAAAAAAATTATTTTTTAATATTTTTATTATTTTTAATAATTTTTCTTTTTTCTTTTTTCTTTTTTTTTCTTTTCTTTTTTTTTTTTCTTCTCCTTCGCCGGCCGCCGGCCACGACGACGGCCGGCGGCCGGCCACGGGCGAGATCGAGCTTGCGGCGTCGGGCGGGGCTCGATCTTGCCAATTCAAGAAGGTCAAGGCTCCGCCCGACACCGGAGAGCTCGAGACTCGCCGGTGGAGAGCTCGAGCCTCGCCGGATCCGGCGAGTCTCGAGCCACGCCCGTCGTCAATGAGGCCGAGCCTCGCCGGATCGGCGAGGCTCGAGCTCGTCGGCCTCGCCGATCTGGCGAGATCGAGCCTCGCCCGACGCCGACGACGGCGGTGCGGCTTAAGACTCGCCGGATCTAGCAAGGCTGTCGCCGCCGGCCGACGGCCGCCCTCGTCCCGCCGGCCACCGGTAAGGAATGAAGAAAAAGAAAAAAAAAAAAAAAAAAAATTGAAATATGAAAAATAATTATAATTTCAATTTTTATTAAAACAACATTTTTATAAATTTACAAGGCCAAGGGTTTAAACTTTAAAATGGGTTTCCTTATAACCCATTTAGACTATTTCTTTTTGTGTTTTACATTCACTAACCCATTTCTGATTCATATTTAACTTTCACTTGACCCATTTATGACACATATTTAACCTTCACTTGACCCATTTTTGACCCATATTTAACTTTTACTTGACCCATATATGACCCATTTAACTAAAAATGGATCATAATATGGGTTTTTGACCCATATTGCCAGCTCTACAATTACATGAGTAATGAAATCTGTTAGAGAAAATTCATCTTTCCTTTTAAGCCTTGCTAAGTAGTTAATGAACTTACCCAGTTGCCTTTCTTAAGCATGGCCCTCGAAAGCATTCACATCTGTATTTTTGCTCCATGCCGAATAGACATATATGCTTACTTTCTGGCCTGATGCCAAAGTTTCATTAACACAGTTTTCATTATCCAACTTTCACATCCTCCTCCATCCCCAAACAAACTTGTTCAATCTTTGAAAATTTATTTTGACCTTCGAGAAAATTTATAATTCCTATGAGTATAGACATATATGACCCATTTATCACTCGAGCGCATGGAAGGGAATGAGCATACATCCGTGGAGATTATCGGTAGCTCTAAAGGTCCCAAGAAAAATAAGAGACGGCACTATCTTCACCAATCATATAGTAAAATCCATCAATTTTTACCAAAAAGCGAAAATTGTCAAAAATCTTTCAATTACAATAAAAAGCGGTAGCCCAAACTTATTTACTTTCCTTCTTGTTTTAGTTTTTCTATTTGTATATAATATTTAGTTGACATAATTTAAATTTCACATGTTTTATTTTTTTTTCTAGCAGGTACTCCATGTATATTAAAGGTACTATGTTTCCAAAATATTGTTAGATTTTACTTATGTAGAATTTACTTTTGTTGAAAATATAAATTTTCAAGAAACCCCATTCTTTCCAATGTTGTCTATCAAATTTGCGGATTAAACGACAAGTAGAATCAAGAAAATATTTAATGTAGACACTTTTTTTTAATGCAATCACTAGTTTGTAAATTTTCACATATGTTGAACGTATCGCCTTCAAACTCTTTCTTATTAGTTGTTTTATACACATATATACATAATGGAATGATCGATGAAACAAAAAAAAAAAAAAAAAAAAACCTCTATATAGAAGATCTAAAATTAAATCATAGTTATATTCTCCATTGTGAAACTTTAAAAGATAAAATGTAATTAAATCATAGCATTCATAAAATAAGAATTTTTTTTTCTAAATGCCAGTGAAATCTCTTTATTTTGGATTGACAAAAATTAATATTATTCATGAAGTATTTTCGAAAAAAAAAAATATCAAGATAAAAAAGGGTTTGATGGTGATATGCACAACAAGCAATAAAATTTTATGAAAATAAGATTGTCTTACAAAATTGCTTACTTTAATCTCCAAATTCTACTCAACAATTAAACCATAATTTGCTTGACAAATTAACAAATAATTATATTTAGTGAAATTATTATTTTCAACAACTTAACAAATAATGCCTTCAAAATACACGAAATAGTCACATTAATTAAACACAAAATATTTGAAATGTTTAATTATGACAACTAGATTCTCAATAAAAATAGAAAAGAATAAAAAAAATTAAGGAAAGTAAATAAATTTGGGGCTACTGCTTCTTTGTTTTTCTTTTCTTTTAATTTTAAATTGGGAACTACCATTTTGAATTGTAATTGCATGATTTAAGGTAATTTTTCCTTTTTAGTGAAAAATGGAGTGGATTTAGTTAATTGGAGTGGAAATAGTGCAACCTTAAGAAAATTGGCTTTTGTTTGCTATTTTGGTAGAATTATCAGTGGAGATTACAAATTTACAGGACATTCAAATAAGTAAAATTTCAGCTCAAAAAGAGAATTTGTGTAACGTTTTGTTAACAAGCCCCAACTGTTAAATCAAGTGGAGTTACGAAACCATAATACATATTTAGAAAGCTTATTTGTTTCGCATTACCCAAGTTGAATTGGATAGTTTGTTGTGATAATCATTTTTCCACCCCAAAAATTCGCTGTTTCATGACTTTTGAGATCTTTACAACCTAGGCCGGTTTTTGGGCATTGTCCAGAGCTAAATTATTGTTGTATTTTATTATGTTTGCATTGTACTTCTTTTTTTGGGTTAGCTACAGATTGTCATGATTTTTTTAGGGTTGACAACTGTCTACATTTGTTATGTCTTGTGATCACGAGTTCCATACCCATGTTTTTTTTTAAGATTTGCAGTTAACTCATTCAACCGCGTCAATTTCAAAGTTACAAAAAAAAAAAAAAATTACTCATAACCTCAAACTAACTCAAAAGGGGCTCCAGGGCTCCAGCCAAACTATTGTTCCAGTAAAAAATAAGTTCATCAGGTCAAAATACTTACCTCTAATTGTTGCTCAGATTTCTTAAGTTATATCTCACATGAATTTTTTTTTTTTTTTTTTTGTTGGTCTTATGGTCATATATCCGAATTCAACAGTCACTATAACATAAGTAACCATACTACAGAACAAGAATAAATCTTTACAAAAAAGAAGAATTCTCAATTTACAAGATAATGTTATATCTCGTCACTAATTTCAGTTAGATCTAGATATAAGATTACGAGAATCTTGTCATTAATGATTTCAGGGCTTTGGTGAGCATACTCAACACAGAGTAGTTTAATATTCAAAGCATTGATTGCATTTAATACGTGAAAGGTCAGTACATTAGAAGTTGTAAAAAAAAATGAAAAATTAATTGGTTATTTACAAGTACCCCTAGTATTAGCATAACCGTTGTATAAAAGAAACTAACATCACTAACTCTTAATTATTAAAAAAATTGCTAAGTTAACCTTTTTTCTACTACTTTCATTAGTCAAGTGATTAATGAGAGAAAGAAAAATTATGAAGTGAATTAAGCAGATTAATGAGCTAAACAAACTTGTAGAAATATGTGAAAGGAAAAACAAAATCATAAATAAAAGGGAAAAATTACCAAATCAATCTCACACTTATTATATGGATATTAATTCAGTATTAAAAAAAATTCAATTTTGTCAATTAGTCCTAAACCTTTGTATAAAATTTCAATATGGTCATTCCGATCAATTTTTGCGGCAATGCTAACGTGGCAATGTAGTCATTATTAGCCGTCCTATGTGGTGCATCGCTAAGTCGGCAATTTTCCAATGAAAATTGGCAAAATGAATGAACTAAATTGAAAGTTTGTACAAATGTTTGGGACTAAATTGGCAAAATCGGAAATTTTAGATTGATTTGATATCCGTAAAATAGGTTTAGGATTGATTGGACAATTTCCCCTGAATAAAAGTTTACGAAAGTACCTTATGTTCCTAAGAGATTTTCCCAAGAGATTTTTTAATTGCCATTTAACTTATAGGAAAAAAAATCACCCAACAATTTTTATAAATATTGTACCATGATTCCAAGCCCATGTGCAAAATGGATATGCTACTTGGTAATTAGATAAGAGTTTGGTTAGCAAGAGCTCATACGACACTTGTTATAATAAAGGAATGTTTTTGTTTCCAATGTACTACTACACTCGATAAATAATGCTTTCAAATGATAAATTTTCCTTACTAGGTTAACAAAATCCATGACGATAATTAACTGAGCATAATTTTCTCACGTAATTACGGCTAGTCAAGAAACAAGTACTCGATTTAGTTATTAAAAAAAATAAATCAGACAAAATTGTTCGGATTATCTATGAAGGTGAAATACTGTAAAATGTAATTAGGTGGATCTATCGCAACTGTGGCTTTATGTAGAATATTGCATATGCTTCTAGGTTGAAGCTGCATGTTTTGTAGAGGTAATTAACATCGCCGGATTGCATTCTTGCTTAGGCTACTAGAAATGAGAGAGTGGAGGAGGGGAAGCGGCACAACAAGACCACCATATACGCTCTTCAAATTTCGTATATTCTTTGTGAACTATTTAATTATTGTCTAGATCGATAGGAGTTTTGCACAACATTTACACTCTACTGCGCAAAATACACATTCTGTACACTATCCTGTGTTAAAATCGCTCAAGAATTTTGAAATTGCGAATTTATCACCCCTTGATTGTCTTGTCGAGTTTATTTTATATTGAGCTTGATGCTAAAAATGACTCGGGTCCATACTTTGATGTATTGTTTTGTGTGCATATGGTAGCGTAGCATGTGTTTTAAACATGATAAGCCATCTAGCTAGGTGAATTAAATTTCTTAAAGTAGTTAAAAGGTGCCTTGGGAAAATTTATCTAGTCACTCTTATATTTACTAAACAAACACCAATTCATCCGTTGGATATCGCTCACGTGATGTTTCAATCATGACCAACCGTCATAAATGTCACACTCCCATGTCAATGATTTGCTGCAAAAATTGATCAACATGATTATATTGAAATTTTGCGTAAAAGTTTAGAACTAAATGAGTAAAATAGAAAATTTTATGACTAAATTGACATCTCTATAATAAATTTATGATTGACTAGACAATTCTCACTCGCTCTTTAATGAATCAAATTTAGCGCCCATATTCATATAGGATAATTATTATTATAAAAGAAGGCATGTAAGTTCATGATCTTAGATTTGACTAACGAGAAACCATTATGCGGAAGTGATTGATTCCAGAGCTAGAGCCAAGATCAAGTACATTTGTAAGTTAAGTAATTTCTAAAGAGCGATTCTAACCACACGTGATTATAATAATGATCAAATCTCAAATTAATCCCTTTTATTAAAGTCAAACTTAAAAAAACCTTCAATCGTTCCATGGTAGACAGGCGTAGGAAAATCGACAACATGTGAAAGGAGCTCAAATTATGTGATTGAATAAGTCATCATCTATTTGTTGCGAGGAGAAGTACTGTTCAGTCAAAACTTGGCGTGAATTGACACTTAAGTGCCACTTTTATTAAAAAGTGGGACACTTAAATGCCATCTCCGACGAACCCCACCGGAAAATCCTACGTGACAATTTTTTATTATTTTTTTCGTCTACGTGGCTCGCCGGAATGCTGACTCAACAAAAAAAGTCAAAAACGACATTGTTTTTGCCTTTTTCGAATGTTAATATAAAAATTAATATAATTAAATTATAAAAATAAATAATTATAATTATTTTAATTTAAAAAAAAGTGGGGAAGAGGAGGCAACGGCGAGGGCTCAGCCCTCAGTCGTCTCCCTCCCCCGCCCTTTTTTTTAATATTAATATTAATATTTTTAATTTAGTTTTAAATTTAATTTTATTGATTTTTATATTAATTTTTTACTACGTAAGAGACAAAACGACTTCATTTTTGCATTTTCTAGTCACATCGGCGCGCAAAACAACGTCGTTTTGCATTGATCTCACCGAAAAATCGTTACGTCGGCATTTTAGTCGGATTTTGGACCAGGATTGACACTATGATCAATTTTGTTTCGATTTTGACACTTAAGTGTTCTTTCCTAACTTTTAGTCTTAAGTGTTCTTCCGTGTTAAGTTTTGGTACTCCAGGTCCGGCACCCATTCATTGCGAATCGATGGCTCCCGTAAAAAAAAATTACAAATAAAAACTGAAGGGAAAGAAAGAAATACGACGATCAATTAGGGGAGAGGGTCCCACCGCGAGGGTAACGGTGGCGGGCCCCACCGGGACTCGCAATCAGCAATTCAAAGGCGTCGGGAGGGGGAGGTTCATCTCGTGGAGGGGCGGGTGCGTGAAAGCACAACCACCAATCTTTCTTTGCGTACCTGCGGTAGTTGAGTGCCCACTCCTCCCTTTGTAGTTTATTCTCCTCTTGGATCGGCATATAATGAAAACTGAAAAGCATATCCGCGGCTCCTCCTTCGTCTCGGTGGTCTTCGTCGCCGACGACGGAACCCATCTCGAATAGGTAAACCGTCGGGCTAATGGACCGATCTCGAGGACTCGATAAGACGGGAGTCGAGAGTAGGTTGAATTGTCCGAAAATGACCGTCGTTTCGCATTCGATGGCATCGGGAATCGAACATGTGTCGCGCGCCTGATCAACACGACGAATTCATCGCCTCTTCTGTCGGATTGCATTTACCTATCATGAAATTGAAATTGGACATGTAAAGTAAACTTTGTCGTTTGAGAGAAAGTGACGAGTAAATTTATAAATAAGGTTTCGTTTGTTTTTTCGCAAAAATCAATAATTTATTAAATATATTTCTAAAAATGATCATTTATATCATTTTTAATAATTAGTTAATGAAAAATCGATAACAATTCATATGTAAACATTTTCGTTGATGATGGAAATTTCTTTGTTCATTTATTTTTTAAGTGTTATGATAGATCATTTTTAAGAAAATATTTTCAAATTTATTCAATTTTTTGTTAAATGAATACGCCCTAAGTGTTCCGAATTGGGATACAAAGAGATAATATCTTTTTCTTTTTTTTTTTTTCTTTAATGTTTAAACAATTTTTTTTTGGTCGGTAATGTTTAAACATTGACTTGGCCATGTTCTTCTTTATATCCTAGGAGTCATTCTTTATTGGTTTTATTGGAGATGGCTATTATTCTTTTTTTTTTCATTAAATGACGCATATAATAAGGTCAACTTTTAGATTTTTGAAGGCATGATTACCGAGACCGACGCTTCATCCTAATTAAAGAAACCATTAATTAGTCCTCAAGGTCTTATAGCTTCCAAATAAGTAAGTTTTAGTTGGGGGTGACAATGATTGAAGTTCTCACTCGGATCGATGAAATCTGAACTTAAAGTTAAATAAAAGATAGAGAATCATGTTAATCAATGCATCATTAGCATTCCTCGGAAGAGTACCATTATAAAAATTGTGTAAATATTCCTAGTAAAAACCACAATAACATAGGGCCGGAATACAATAATGAAAAATTAGTTTGTTAACATGTCCATGTTATGGTCTTATAAATACGAGAATCTAATCTTGTGAACGTGGATGGTAGTTAAGAGTTGTTCTTACAAAAAAGAAAAAAAAAGTTGCGTTAAATGCATGCGAGTGTATCCAACTCTTTGGCCTTTGTATACCGAGAAAATGCTCTCATTGATCTCAAAAAATAATATAACATGAATAAGTCGGAGATATCACGTATTCGTGTAGGGTTATTTACATTGGCTTGTTTATTTGAGTAATCACTTATATTTCATAATATCTCTTTATGAACTCTTTCAGCGATCAATCTTAGTAATTTTTTTTTATTTTTTGCATTAGTCTTGTGAAGATAAATTTTTAATTAAACCTTAATGCGTTGGCTACAGTGTTTAAGTGCCCGTTGTGGATGAACAGATCTGTGTTCGAATCATCATATCATCTTCCACTTATGCCCATCAATCCTTGAGAGCCTTAATTGTAAAAACTAGTTGAATCGAAGGTATGTTAAAGATGAAAACCCCGAAGAGAACTCAAACAATTCAAATGAGAAATACAAAAAAGAAAAGAAAAAGTAAACAAATTGGAACCTACATCGATGGGGAGAGATCAACGGTTACTTCTACTATAATCGAGGTGCAAAAATCATAACTAAAACCAAATATTGATCGGGCTATACTTCAAGCCACATATAAAAAAGACTCCTCATGAAAATATAAATCTATTTGTGGGCACAATTTCTTTTTCTAGGGGAAGGAAGATATTATTCTTCTTATTTTAATATAACTTAGAAGTACAGAGTTGGGGATCTAACTATTTAGAGACTCACGAAATAACTCGCAAGTTTCATGAATATGTCAAATCCAACTCTTTGGCCTTTGTAAATGGTCCTTATCCAGAGCAATTTGCGGAGGTCAATGTCATTCGAACAGGATGGCTCTAATTCCTAAATTGGAAATCTCCTGCTGTCTCAATTAGCCGCGCCGACTCTGGGGGTTAAAATTTGGTATTATGAATAACAGACGTGAAGGAACGGGGGAGATCTCAAACATTTGGCGTTTCCGGTCACCTTCCTGGAACCGGTTCTAGTTGAGCAGATCGATTGAAAAGTCTCCTCAAAGTCTAGAAAAAGTGATGATATAAATATAAATGAGAGAAAGAGAGAGATGCCTGCAAGCGTAGATTCAAAGGTTTTTGGTTGCGTGACTCTTACACAAACCCTCCTTACTATTTTCCCATTCGATTTCTACTTTTCTCTCTAGAAAACAAACTTGAACTCCACGAATCCCACCAAAAGTAAAAGCTAATCAACCGCCGCTCGATTCAGATCTTGAAGTTGCATTTTTCATGTTCGGTTACCTTCTCTGAAGAGCGCACCGGAACCGAATATGGCTAAGGTGAAAATAACATTAAAAAAAGGAGAGAAGAAGGAAGGAAGAAAAGTGATGCTTTTGGTCCCCAATTTCGCCTTATTTTTTTAATGTGTTTTCTCGAATTTATAATTTGTACAATTGAGTATGTCCTGAAATTTGCAGAATTTTTTTTTTCAATCTAGTTGATTCGCAGGCAACTTTAGCAAATTGGAGTTGATGGGTTGATGCGTGCCGCCATCAGGCAGACTGCGATTTTACAATAAGTGCGCACAATTGAAAAAAGGGCCATTTGAAATCAAGCTCAACCGTATCATGAATTGTTGTTCTTGTAGTTTTGATGAAATGATTGTCTAAGGCGACACCAATCTTTTTCCGATATGGATTTTGGCCAATACTGATAAATACATCAGGTTCTTTTTGCCCAAATTAAAGATTGCAAAAATTACAAGATTTAATTAAGGATAATTACCATAACAATTCTAAGCCTATTAAAAAGATGTCAATTCAATCATAAAATTTTCATTTTGTCAATATAATCATAGATCTTTGCACGGAACTTCAATGTAGTCATTCTCGTCAAATCCCCCTTGGAAATTATTGATGTGATATCCAATCATCGTCAATATCCTTAACTTGTAGATCGTCATGTTAACGATTTTTCGATAAATTTTAACCAAAAGAATTATATTGGAATTACATATAAATGTCGGTGACCACGTTAGAATATAGGTTCAAGGGTCAAATGTGTCCATCTTTTCTGTTTAAGACATCGACCCAATAATGCAGGAAGAATAATTTCCTTGAATACAAAATCTACTTAAATATCCAACAGATCCACATGAGCAAAATTATTTATTTTTTTTATTTTTTTGAGATGGTCATTAAATGAGAGGCCATCTGCATCACATGGGCCATGGCTAAGGTGGTATCCACTATCCAGAAACCGTGGAGGTAGGTGGGGCTCGAGAGAATAAGTACTTACACGCCAATTTGGAGGAATTACAGAAATGCCACGGTCATGGCGATGGCATCATGGGTCCGATTTCGTCAGCTTCTCACAATCGAAGCTCACCACATAGTCCAGATTCCTTCTAGTTCTATCTACTACCCCCATCATTTAACTTATATGCAGATGCATATTTAAATGATTATTTGATGTGTATGGAGATGAGTGGATTATCGTCCCCTAGGTAATGACATTTTTTACACATTATGATAAATGACATAGCGTAACAATGTTTGGCTTAGAAGTAAAGATATGTTTACACTACATTTGCATGGTGAATATGGAGATTGGACATGGCCAATGAGAATATGTCAAATACTTAAAAAGAGCCCTGAGAGATCCCATTGGTTAGCAAAAAGAAAAGATAGGGCATTCAATACTCAATAGTACTTTTATAATAAGGAGGGTACCCTCTTTTTAAAGAGAACACACTATAACAAGGCATAATAAAGTGGTAAAACAAACCATGTGAAAAGAGTTTAAATAGGGTTTTGACTTGAAAATTTCTTAATCCATACAATTCTCAATTAACAACGTTATTGAATGAGCCTATATATAACTACTTACTTAGAAAAGAAAAAAGGCTAAATCAAGATTGACCCAATTGGTTAGGGCATTAGGGATTTACAGTCCAAGAATTGAGGGTTATGAATTGTGTATAAATTGCTTTGAATAAGGCCATTTGCACAAGTCGCAAGTTTGAACTTAATCAATTTATGAGAGTTGTAGGGCGTGTCGGTGTCGTGAGTCTTTAGATAGTTGGATTTCTTCTTGATGCTCATAGACTCTATATATATATATATATATATTTATTTATTTAAAACACCCACTTGATTACAAGAATACATACGTACATTTATTATATACGTAATGAGGAGATAAGCCTGTGCTTTGCGCAGGCGACAAAGGGGAAACGTGAAACATCTGACCTTTAGAGGAATCCAAGGAAGTCGGTTTTCGCCTCTAGTCTCGCTTTCTGTGTTTTTTAAACTTCCTTTTTCGACAGAACCACGTGTTGATTGCCGCCAAGCGAAGCCTTCCGTGTCCAACGCGACTCTTCTGGTCCAAAAGGCGGGTCAACATGCTTGAGCCAACAGAATTGTTGCTTCCCAAGAAATTCACCGTAACCTGCCAGCGCAATGTCGTTTTGGGCTTGGCTTTGTCAATAATTTATTCTAAGATTAATATTACAAATCATCTCTAATTTATATATGTATGACAAATTTACTTAAAAAAATCAAACCAATACACTTTTGATAAATTTTTCATTCGTTAATTCTTATGAAATTTTATCATCAAATTACTAAGATAACATTCAGTTTAGGGTTTTACCCTCCGTTTGTTATAGGTGCAACAAATTTCTGATTTTTGTGATATTAATCTAATTTAACAAAAATTAATAAATGATAAATATACCACAAATATATCAATATAAGATTTTTAGTGTATCAGTTTTAGGTTTTTTATGGTTAAAAAATAAGTTATGTATAAATTTATTAGAGATATATTAATTTAAATATTTTTGTAATGTTAACTTTAATTATTATCATTTGCGATTTCTTATAGGAGTATCGAATTTCTACTGCTTATCTGGGAAACTAAATGATAAAAAAGAAAAGGGAAATTGAGGGTTAATTTGTCTTATCACTATGGAGATAGCGAGATTATTACGTAGTCCTAAAAGTCAACTAATTTGATTACAATGAAAGTCTCACACTGACAAGTCTCCTTCGGTCGCCGTATTGGATAATACAAATAATAAGCACTTCTATTAACCCTATTTTAAAAACAAATTGTTTTATCCTATCTTATAGGTTCAATAAGTACCATGGCAGTTAACTTCATAAAGTTACGTGAGAGGCATGTATTCTCTCTTTCTATAAAGCATTATTAAGCATTTGAATTTTAATTGAGCTAATTTTCTTTGGGGTCCTTTTAAGAGTCCCTTATATCTATTAAGGGTGAGCAATCAGGTCGGATTTGTCTATGATCAAATTGAACGACCCCAACCGGTTTAGGCCATTTAACTCATGGATTTGATATGATCAAATTGAACGACCCCAACCGGTTTAGGCCATTAACTCATGGATTTGATAGGTTCCTAGGCAAGAAATCGAAGAATTGTCTATATTTAGTCAAAAAAAGATAGATATGTCATAGATGGATTTCAAACCTGACTAATTTAGGAAATCTAACAATACCATGACATTAATTGTTCGCTTGGCATTTTGTCTAAAACAGTAATTACATCATTTATTGTTAGATTTGATTTTAGGATCGACCCTAAAATCGAACCGGCCAACTCTTGATTTTAAAAATAAGAAACGGACTATGTTAGAGCAGCTAGACGATAGGATCCCTAAATAATTTTATACTTGGTGGTCATTGTTGGCTCAAAGAAAAAGCTGACGTAGTCTAGTTTGGTTCCTGTAACCGGCCTACCATCTTATCATGTGACAAGACGGCCTAAAAGGCCAAATCATCAAAAGCGAACTCTAGAATTTCTAGTTCTTCGGGTTTAAGTTAAGAATTTTCCTTTTTAACTTTTTTCGTGAAAAATGAAAAAAAGAAATAGTTTTCACAGAGATAGCTCGAAATTGGAGGATCTATGAAAGGCACCTGGGTATAAGATCCTCTTTTCTATAATGGGAATTTCTCTTTGTACCCGAGAGTTCTCTCCACTTCCCGTTGTGCCATTAACGTGGACCGAATTGCGCGGCATATTCGTGTCATTTTATAATATATTTTTCCATTTAAATAAATGATAATATGTACGTTCGTGTTGATTTTCGAATTAGCCAGTAATGTCGAGTCAAGTTAGAGTTGCTCTCGAATCCGTGTCGTGTACAATTTGTGTTCTCATTGGAATTTATTTCCAAGTAAAATAAAAATAAATACAGATATTAAAATAAAATAAAATAAATGAACATCACAAAAACCCTCAAAATGATATATTTATGAAAAATTTACATCAAATTAATTTATTGATCACAAAAAATCCCAAACTTATACATATATGATAAATATACTCGAAATTAATTTTTTAACTATAGAAAATCTTAAACTGATAAATTTATGATAATTTATTCTCCATTGGCTTACTAACCATGAAAAATTATGACAAATGGAGGATGAAACTTCAAATTAGTATATCGTCAACTATCATGTATTATCCAACTCGGTAATTTGACGGTAAAATTTAATGGAAAGTAAATTCGTCACGGGTATATTAATTTAGGATATAATCATAACAGATGATCAATTTATCATAAGTGTATCAATTTGAAGTTTTTATTAACTCAAAAACAAATGGTTAAGTGTTCGCCAAATCTAATAAAGGCCGTGAAAAATTCGCATTCATGCGCCAAATTATTTAATTCCGAATTAGGCCCCGTCGTATTGGATAAAACCCGAACTTCTCCCGGAAAATTCACTACATATTCCAATTAACAGCACCGCAAAAGTTAAAAAGATAAAAAAAGAAAAAAGAAAAGAAAGCAACAAAAAAATGAAAAAAGCAAAAGTCAGACCGCCTATCCTAACTGATCCATCGGCCAAAAAGAGGGCAGCAAAAAAAAAAAAAAAAAAGAAAAAAGAAAAAAAGAAGAGATTAATAAAAAAAAGGGTTCTATAGAATTATAAATAGGCGGATACAGTTGTTGTCCGGATAGGCCGTAGCCAAAGAGAAAACGGACGGAGACATTGACGGCGTCAGTTACAGAGATAAAAGCGGATGTTATCGGTCGTCGTTGTGTGTCTAGAAGGCAGCCTCGGAGTCACCGAAACGAGCGGCCACCGAAGACGCCCGCTTCAATTCAATGCGATTCGATTCGATCCTTCATTAGCGACGGTCTCGTGTTATCCACAACGCCCCATCCCACTCCTCACGACCCAAAAAGCCAGAAGTGTCTGACACGTCATCATCTACAAAAAAAAAATTAGAAAAAATATAAAGTACAAAGGGGGGAGAGAGAGGGGCCCTAAACCTGTTGGATCGGATTAACCAATTGGGGATAGCGTATATCAAAATAGGTCATAGACGCATTTCTTAATCTATATCTAATGGATTAAATTATTCAGAGTTAGCTATATTCTGTAATTGTATAATTCAAAATTTACGTGAATCCGAGTAACATTTAAGATTATCTCTTCGCTCCTTCTCACCTTTACTTGATCCCTTCGCGCTCTTAGTCTGGGTATGAGTTTTTTTTACATTGAGTGTAATATGAAAGTATTTTACAGATACGAGATTAAATTGGGTGTATTGTATGAGAATGAGTTAATTTGGACCGGATAATTTTCAATCTTGACTTGTTCATTTAATGGGTTTAATGTGGGGGTTACGTGTGTTGAATTCCAACTTGGGTGGGTCAATGAGGGTTTGTGTAAAATTGGGGGATTGGTGGATTTGAATTCCGAGGATTTCGGTCTTCCTTCTTGATTGGGTGTTCGGTTGGCTGCTAAGAATAGGGTGGTTGGACCAATTCTCGAATTCTCAACGTACTCTTCTCTGTCCATTTGACAATTGGTGATTATGATTATTGGGTTAATTCTAGCTTAGTGTTAATAAATATTCTTTCTTGCGGTGGTTAACCCACACGTCGGTTCAAATTAATCTACAGGAACGGGATATCTTTGTCTTGTCTTAATGATAGATTACAGTTCAAAATGTATTTTTCAAGCTGACGTGCGCACAAAACATAATTGCATAAACTGATTTTTGTTACCATGATCAATGGAGAGGGGGTAATAATAATAATAATAGATAAAATTTGACCATCTACAATACAAGTATAGAAGCGATACCTATCAAATGAGGAAACCGTTAACTTTTCTAATCATTAGATGGTCAACATTAAGCCGTGTGGTAATGCTGCCCATTTTTTTCTCCTCACGGTGAGAATCTGTCGTACTCTAATTTCTTCACACGGCACTATGTGTATGACCGATTCGAGATGAATTTTGCCGATTTTCAACGAATAATTAGGGTGAATATTTCAAAGGTGAGGACACGTGCTCATAAATAGGATATTTGTTAGGTAATCATTAGGAGATAATGATTTTTAATTATCAATTTAATAATATATAAGGTTCTCTGTATCGAGATAAGATGGAGGGTACTTTGGACATGTGAAAAGTGCACGCCAAACTTGGAAGTTGGCTTTATATAGTATTTGACAATTTCCTATCTCAATTTGATATCTCAAACGCCTTAAAAAAATGAACTATGATTCATCCATCCCAGCATGGCAAGTTAGAAAGAGCTCCCTACCGACACCAAAATGCCCAAACGACGTAGATCCAACTCCATCGAAGATACCTGTAACTTTTTATACAAAATGAATTATGATTTTTTTTTTTGCGGGCGGAAAACCGGGCACTCATTGCTGGACTTCCTACAATTCATCACTAAAAACCTAGATTTTTTTTTTGGGCAAACATGATGAAACCTTAGATTCAATTGCAAAAAAAAATAATAAAAAAACAACATGAAGGAAACACAAAAATTATAAGACAGTGAGCGCGTCGGGACTGAATTAAAAAAGGCTGGCTAGGTCGGGCAGATCAGATCTGAGGTTTTGTGGTTTTCTCTTCAGACACTCCCGATGCGCATGCTATCGTTACTTACAAAGCGATCATCCACCCGCAAAAAGCTAAAAACCCCTATCTGTCATCGTTTGCATTAGACTATCACCAGCAAGAATCTGGTAAGCAATTGGGTTTTAAAAATAGAAAGCGGGAAAAGCCTTGGATATAACATGCACTTTTGCAGGAGGAAAGTAAAGTATCCCATCACATCGCCTACCAAATCATCCGCACCAAAAGGCTGGAGAGAATCTTTCCTTTAAGGACATTGAATCAAGAACCCAAAAAAGAATCAATGGAAAAAAAACCAAATAATTCGATAGAGGAGCTGGTTGGGTAATTAGGAAACAGAACAAAGATTAATGAGCACGGCGAATGCAATGCAGATCCATTCTTAGATCCAATTTCTAGTCCTGCACTGTAATTGATTTGAGCGGTAAAATCATTTGAGAATGAGTATGAAATCATAGCGAGTGGAGGCTCGATTCATGTCATGAAATTTGCTCGTGGGAACGAGCCTGTATAATAACTCTCCCATGTCTCTCTCTCTAATCATGGGGATTGACGAATAAACAAGATGATCGACTGATGAATCTCCAGGGACACAGGGAATCCCTGTGACAAAGAGGGGGCGAAACCGCATGTGATGACTTGTGGCCACCAGCTTGTCCCTATTTCCACCGCCAGCTAGAGAGGGAGAGAGAGAGAGAGAGAGATGAGAAATTTGTGGCAAAGAAGAGAAGGCCGCAAGTGGGGGTGAGTTGGGCAATTGAGCATATCCTCCATATTTACTTCTAAGACACAGCCAAATTTAATACGGGGACAATGAGTCATGAACAGGCTTTTTAACTATTAATTTTTTTTTTGCCCAAAAGGAAAAGCAAGACATTGGATAGAATCCATTCAGAATATGCTATAAAGTCTGCACGGAGGCTTGAAAGTCACGATTAGTTGAGCGTTCTATATCCCCCCAAGAAAAAAAGGAAAGCCAAGTGAGAACCGTTTATTTCTTCTTTCAAGAAAGGGAAAAAAGAAAGGCAAATTGAACTCCAAGATCGTAATCCTCTGCAAAAAATCCAAATACAAATTTATACATGTGGTAAATAACTATGCCTCATGGTAATGGCAGATTTTTTTTCTCTCCACACGACGTGCAAATATTGCTCCATCCGCTCCTATGATTCAAGCAAGATTCCATCATGGTGGCAGGCATGGTTCCTATAGTTAATCTGATGGTGGAACACTTTTTCACGAACTTCCACGTTCCTGCTAAATAGTTACTGCAAATAAACTCGTTTAACGCTGAGTCAACACCCTTTATGTCTCTTGTTAAAAAAAAACACCCTTTATGTCTAGTCCTCGCCTAGCAACATACTCATAGTTTTAAATTATAATAAATGTGGGTGCTTCTCACCATATTATTTATCTAATTCCATCTCCCGCATTGCGTTATTTATGTTCCTTATGTTACTAACAGATGTATAAACATTACCTACATAATGTGGCGGGCATACACTTATGACGACTCCAGTCAAATTTGGGCAGTGGAGACGACAAGTTAACCTTTACTATGGTAAAAGTTCTAAGCGGCAAAAGTAACTACCTTTTAATTTTATATGTTGACAAGGATAGATTGCTAAGGGTGCACAACGCATAATGGAAGCGCCTAATAGGAGGCCCATCACACAGTTTGGGTCCAAAATAAGCCCTATCTACTGCATTTCTACGAGCCTCGCATCTACCAATGGTGGAGTTGATTTTTAGGCATATATCAAAAATTAAATCATATTATATTAAACAGTATAAGTTTGCAGAGATTAGCGTGTTTAGGAAGATGAATCCAAACTCTTGTTAGATACTAAATATTTAATTACCAAACGACAAGAAAGACTTTATTCAAGTAAGGAAAGTGCTAGGACTCAATGAAATAGTCATTGAGCCATGGTTCCCTCATGATGCTGGGTAAGTTGGGAGTAACTAAAAAGGAATTGAAATGAGTTGATAATGAGGAGGCTCCGTTCTAGTGTTTTCGTCGATACGCAGACAAATGAGAAGGAATGAGTAAACTAAGTTAAACTCAAAGCCTGCCGGCAAGTAATAGAATTAGCGAACAGATATCCATATTAGGTCACGGTAGAAAAGACAAGGACCGTCATAAAGTTGCAGCAAACAGATCAAAATAACCAAAGCAGGTAGAGTCGTCAGTTCATAGTTTCAACCCCAACAAACATGAGGACGATACCTCACCTAGATTTGCAAAAAGATGAGTACCTAATCTTGATAAGCGGTCGACAGCTTTGACCATGGATAAAAGCATACTGATGTAAACGTGCTATAGTTTCCCCTGGATTTCGTTCACAGCATGGTCCTCCAAATCCCATCTGCTTCAGCATTTGTTGTTGTTCCTACAAACACATTCTGCTTCCCTTTCTTAAAAGCAATATGAAGTAAAAGTTTTCACATATTTTCTAGCCTAATAGTTTCCTCAACATAAATGGAAATTGCCAAATGTCTTTAACACAAACCGAGCCAAACATGCAAGCACTTTTGAACTCCAATTAATGACTCTGCATCATAGATTAGACACTAACATGAAGGGATTGCTCGTTCTGCGCTTATCAGTCTGCCACTGCCAATATATCTGTTGAATTCCCTCTTCTACTGAAGCCTTTCTTCCCTCCCTGTAGTTCCACAACTCTGGGACGACATACCTGCCCCTCGGATTGTACTCATCCATCTCCAGCAAGGCCATTGTAACGGCTGCATAAACTTCATCCCCCATTTCATCCCTCAGGCCTTTCAGTTTTTCATCTTCATCGTCTATTACTACCTGAAAAAGAACTCAATCTCAATAAAGAATATTTAGCCTCTCTCGAAAAAGAATGGCAGAACTGAAGCAAGAATCAAATTGAGAAGATGTAAAATCAACTGTCAGAATGGAACGAGTATATAAAATTCGAATGAAAAGCTTTGTGCTGAAAATCAAGGGGTGTAGGGACCAGTGGCTTAAGAACACAGCTAACACGTGAGGATTCACGCATGTATTGGTCTATGATACTTGCGCTATATGCATGTTGACGTACAAATTCTATTGCCATGTACTCATGACTACCTCAAGATGACAGAGAGAAGAAACTATACCGAAATTCACTGAATGCAATGTCATCATGGCAGTAATTAATGAAATTCATAGACCAAAATTAGAAATCCCAGCCCTCTAATCACTTCAGTGATGCGAGTGTATGTATCCCCACTTGCTACATTATTATCACGAGAAGATCGAAGACAAGTATTGGATAAAGGAACCAATGGTTACAATCATAATGCTCTGAATTAACTTAAACAGCGACTAGTACCCTGAACCCATAGTCATGAATTTAAATTATGAATTTTAGAGATTAAAGCTCTTTAAATCACGTTGGAGGAGACCTAACAAATAGTAAGTGCTATTACATGTATCACAGCCATACCTGATTCTTTCCCTGAGACCAGATCATCTTGAAAGGTTGCCATGAGGGGTTGTTCAAACAAGTCTGCCACAAGGAACATGACATAGAAGCTCTTTCTTCGGTTGATTTTTCATTCTTTTGTTTCAATGCTTTTAGGAACGGCTCGATATCAAGCTCACCCATCTTCTTGATACTGATATGACCACTTGATATTTCGCTAAATGCCTACATTATGAGTTGAGAAATTCATGCATAAAAGTTTTTGAAACTTGAAATGAAGGAAGGAAAGAAGGGAGGAAGTTACATGGATCAACTCGTTCCGAGCTTCTAGTAGTTCATTATTGCTCCGGCTTGCCATGTTGATGAGCTTGATATTCAACTCTTCCATATCCTGAATTATTTCTTTCTTTTCTTTCAAATCCCCGAGCGCAGATCCTAGATGCTTCGGAAGTTCAGCCTCATCATGCTTCATGACATCGATTCTCCCCCTCAGCCGTTCGTTCTCCAGTTTCAGCGCCCGATTCTCATCAACCAGACCTTCCAGATTGCTGTTAGAGAAATTGAAGGCCAAATCTTCATGTTTATTATCCAACTCGAGGCCCTTGTGAGATTTATCTCCCTGTTTGTCCATTTCAGACCAAATCTTTTCTGTAGTCAAGACAAATTCAGTAGTCAGTAGCATACAGATAATTACCAATTAGAATTTTTGAAAGCACAATTGATAAAGTGTACAACTGTTTACATTGATCGTGCAACATTCTGTGTGATTTCAGCACAAGAAAATTCAGTTTGCAAATGCTATTGATGAGAAATGTACATCCTAAATTACTGTAGGATAAAGACCTTTAGCAGAATGAAAGTGGAGGTTCAGCCACAGACATAAAGTAGCAAACGACTTGGTTCGCCATGAGTGGCGAGTTTGCTGGATTTGTTCTCCAACCATGGCTCAGAAAGGAAGGACTTGGGATTAACATGACTGGAACAAAGATAGATCAACCGAGACTTCGATGATAAGTCTCTAAAGATCGAGCTTCAATGTCTATTTGGACAAAGCATTAACATATAGAACAAATCGTCCAAAATCTAGGGCAAATTAACTGAATTGTCTAAAATTGAGTACCTTGTGCAACTATCAATCTCTTTGTAATGCCAATAGGTCGACTGCACAAAGCTATCAGTACACTGCTAAACTTCAGATTTAGTTGATTTTGAAAAATAATTTCGTACTTCTCAGTTCTTAGTCCTCACATGAAACAAGAAAATGCCCAATATGAGATATCTACTCATCAGGAAAATCTTCAAAAGGTGATAAACGCTTGTTTCACTGTTAAGCTTGGCGATGTCACGCATTATATCACTAGCATTTAACCTGTGAGCCGAGCGGTGGCGATATCGTTTAAGTGCACGATGCTTTACAAGCATGTTAAAGGTATGGCCCTATTCGAGTCCCGAATTCTGCTAGATACACAAAGTCCGGTCAATATGGTTTACTAAGTAATGTGCCCGATTGCAAGTAAACAAAAGGACCGTCTTTAAATCGGCTGATAACAGCCCGTCATATCACTTGGTAAACCAGTTTTTGTATATTCGGCATTTCTCTTATGTTCTTATGGGTTAACAAGTGGAAATATTTGACACTTTTATGAAGGGTTCAACTTCATCTTTCTCTCGAGGGAAGAAAGACATTTCGGTTATGGACAACCACTGGGTTTGGTTGAAAATTAAGAATCAGAGACATGGTCTAGTCATCTCAGTTAACTTTTCTTCCGTCAAAGAAAAAAAAAGAACAAAAAGCAAGGAAAAACACATGATCGTGATCATCCGCACGAAACAGATGGTGCATGAAGAATGTCCACGAGCATCATTCCATGAAAACGAGGGACTCTCTAGTACTGAGAAAGCAAAGATAGGCATTCTACCTTGTGTTGCGACTGGCGAGTTGAGTTCTCTCTCCTCGTTTTTTCTGAAGAAGAATGTTGGTTTTCGCGCAGTTCTTGTAGAGCACAATGTGAAACCCTAAAACGAAACGTCCGAAATAATTTCACCCGAAGAGTCTCGTGTTGGAGGAGAAGTTTTCGCTAGTTTTGATTAGGATATCGACAAAACGAAACGTCCGAAATAATTTCACCCGAAGAATCTCGTGTTGGAGGAGAAGTTTTCGCTAGTTTTGATTACGATAAGTTTTCGCTAGTTTTGATTAGGATAACGACAAAAGCAAGAACCAGTTTGAATCTTTTTTCCGATCAAATCTAAAAATTGAATCTTTTTTCCGATCAAATCTAAAAATTTGTTTTAGAGATTCATGCTTGAAAATCTTAAAATTTATCACGAAAATATAATTGAATTATAAAACTTATAAAAAGTGTAATCAAATTTTAAAACTTATCAAATTGATAGAATCGAATCGTTTTATTAATTCTATCCATTTAAATTAATGGAAGATGTTAATATAACTATTTTAATATGGTCATAACGTGATAAAATTTTAATTTTTTAAATTTAAATATTATCTAAATAAAATAAAAAATAAAAAAGTATTTAAAAACACAAAAGAGGGAACAAAAAAGCCATGGGGAAGTTGCCACCGCCACCCCGGTTGGCCATTGCCACCATCGCTAACACCCTTGGTGACCCTTGCCAAGCCCCCGTCGTGGGGCGATAGGGCAAGACCGAGCGTCCTTGCTCTAGCTCTTTCTTTTGTCTTTTTCAAATATATTTTTATTTTTTTATTTAATTAAGATTTTTATTAAAAAATTAGATTTAATCCACAACAGCGTTAGTTTTGTGTTCTATATTTTAACCTATGAAGCACGGACATGTTCCATCTCATGTCGGACACCCAACATGTGTCAGACATGTTCGGACATGCGGTCAACACATGTTCGAAAATCCGACATGTGGTCAGCTCTTTCCAACATGCTTCGATGCGTGTGTCCGGAGGTTTGTGGGTGGGTCTACAGGTGCAAAGGGAAGAAGGTGATGGAGGGTGGAGGCAAGGGTGAGGGAGCAGAGGTGACACCGAGAGCGATGGCGAGGAAGAGCAAAGACCAAAATGATTGAGAAGGCTGTGACCGCCGACTGCAACGCCGAGATGGAGAACCGCAATGCCGCTAGGGAGGGTTGGACGCGAGGCTACGACGACAAAGGGGGGATGGAACGGAGGCGAGGCAGCGGCGGCGATTATGATGAGGCACTCGAAAGAGAGCAAAGATCAAGAGGTAGAAACCGAGCAAGGGAGAGGAGAAGGCGGCTGTTAGGGTTGTTGGGCTGTTACTTTACTGAGGTTGCTTTTTCAGTTTTAGGAAGAAGAGCAAGGAGAGGAGAGGAGGCGACGGCTGCTGGGGAAGAAACGAAAGCCTTGTGCATGGTGATTTTCTTTTGTTTTCTTTTTTGGAGGGAGGGGAGGATGGAGCCTCGTGCAGCGTGACCTCAATTTTGAGAAGTGACAGGCGCAGGCGGTGGGGTGGGGGAAGAAAGCAGAGGGTGAAATAAATGGTGGCACCCATTTAGCCAAAAAAAAAATATCGAATGTTAAATAAACGGTAAAGCTAAAAAATAAATAAATAAATGGGTTAAAAAGTTATTTTGAAAAATAAAAGCACTAAATGTTAAATAATGATAAATTTTGATCACTGTAGAAAAATATAAATTTATTTTGACTCTAATCTCTCGTTAGTTATTTATTTCATCGATAACTTTTGTTAAAGTCAAAAAATGTCTTTCCAATTTTTTATGAATAAATTTATTAATGTTATTAGTGTAGATTCATTATAGGCTCTTTTTTATTATTTATTTTATTTAAATTTATGAATTTAAATAAAATATTTTATCATGTATACATAAAAATATTCATTTAATATACAACATGTCCTAACGTGTTGGAATTCTCTTTTTTGAGAAATGACATGTCAGCGTGTCGTGTCGCGTGTCGTGTGTCCGTATCGGTGCTACCTAGGTTTTAACCACGTCATTACCACGTAAGAGAGTGAAATTATTAAAAAAAACTATGTCAGCATCTTCTATTAGTTCAAATGGACAAAATTAGTGAAATGATTCGATTATACCAATTTGAGAATCTTTTTTATTTAATTTTATTTTTTGTTAGTTTTATGATTCAATTGTACTTTTGTGATAAGTTTTAGGACTTCTAATATACATATACATTTATTTTAAAAGTGAAAAAAGTTTATAAAGTCTATCCATGCAAGGAAAAATTGTATTTAATCTCACTTTTAACCGGACAAAAAAAAAAAAATCACACTTTCAAGAACTTGCCAAACATAGCCCCGTCCAAAATTTTTTCAAAAATAAGTAGAACCATGATATGAAATCAAACTATTTTCATACTTCTCTTCTATATTTCCTTAAATCTTTTCTTGGAACTTTTCTAGTATTCCCTTTCTTTTGGCCTTTATTATGTCGTGCCCTATCACATTATTCACAGTGTCCAAGTTTTGTTTGGTCATGCTTACCGCATTGATAAGAAGTTTTTAACAAATCATGTAACATTCATTAAAAAATGAAAATTTTTTAAAAAAATTATACTAACAATATCAAACGTTTGGTCAAATTGTGCAGTATATGCAATCTCCTAGACCATGGGTAATGGCTGATCAACCCTAGCTAAAAGCATGCAAGGGTTCGTGAGCTGTTGTTCAAATCTAGACAAAGGCTCGTGGGCCCTAATGTGAGATTTCGTGGGACCACTATTATTCTAAAAGTTTGGTAGATGAATGCGTGATTTAATATTTAATTATTCTGACACTCCCACTTACACATAGATTGGACTTTGGCTTAAGTTTAAAAGGGTGAAAATATATAATTGGAGAGATAAATAAGGGTTTGAAAATATTTAAACTTAGGACTTACTGCTTTGATAACATATGAGAACTTGTACTTTTTAGTGAAACTCATCAAGGAACTCTGGTTGTATGTCCTCGTTAAACTATAAAATATGCTTGCACAAATGTGATTTAACTACAAATTTATTATTTTACCTTAGGTTATTTCAAATTGATGTATTATGTCATGTTTCTTTAGTCATAGTAACAAAAGGTAATTTTGTATAGCAATTTTCATGTTAGAAAATATTTATATCTCCGGAATTTATCCTTAAATAAAATAATGAACAAAATTTGTCGGGGATCCCATTAATACTGGCACTATTTCACTCAAATCCTAAGCCTCACATCAAATCTTTTTACATGAAATAACACAAAACTAGCAAGCTGTCCTGTATATAACAATGGACTTATTATACATTTACAACTTATTAAAAATAATTTATCCTATATATATATTTTCATTTTACTCCAACTATTTTTATGTTTCAAAATGATCTCGATAATAAGCACGGATGAAATATTTGAAATTTGAGACAGTCATTGTGATTTGTTTAAATTTAGGCAACCTTCCCTAGGATGTGATTATCCTCGGAATAAATTTTGTCGCATTCGGCAAGTCTTATGCGACTTGAAACGGGCACCTTGTGCTTGGTTCGCGAAATTCAGTGCTGCTGTCGAAAAAATTTGCTTATCTCTCTAGCCCTCATGGCACGACTTCATTTATATGAAAGTTTGGTTTTATGATGCTTCTGATATCTCAGTTCTTAAATGGCATTTGAGTAAACATTTTGAAATGAAAAATTTAGGCAAGTCGATTTATTTCTAAGGGCTTGAGGTGTATTCTGACTTGGATGGATGCTATCTTACTCGAGCCAATTTTGCTTCTGCTTCTTTCTTGTGCCCAACTGACAAGCGTCTAGAAGAGGGCTTCGATGGCCTCTTGAAGTTATGGGCGTTCGATACAAACTTTACCACCATCTTGTTTCGCAAAAATAAGAGTGCCATAAAGATCGCCCACATTATTGTCTTCGATGAACAGATAGAGTATATAACCGCCAGTTCATATGATGACATATCGGGTGTGACACTATCCTTTTATTCCATATCTTTTATGTTGATCACACTGCTAATGTTTTCACTAAATCTAATCATCCACGATATTTTTACGGTTTGATTTGCAAACTCCAAGTGGTTTTCTTTCTATCATGTTGAGTTTTAGGGGATGTTAGATAATGTATTTGGTTCGATATGTTGTGTACTTGTTTTGATATTTTCCATGATTCATCGAATCTCACACTATTCAAAATATTGTGTAGATGCATCTTTTCCACATTTTTTTGTCTTCACTACCTTGGTGAAGTACAAAAGAACTTTAAGATAAATTATCAACTCCATCACTTCCTAATGAAGAACAGTCAACATCTGTGCAAATTGGGCACAAACTATGGAATCAAATGTCTAGATGAAGTTGCACCCACAGCATGGTGTCTAGGGGAGCCAACCTGGAACCTTTCAACCTACAGCATAAGCTTCTCATTATTTTAATGCTATTTGTAACTTCGATCATTATCCCTCGAAGATTATCTAATGCTCTGAGTATTTATTTTTGATTTATCTTATTGCAATTGTTACTCCCCTTATGTTACAAAGAATAGAAAGAAAAGAACAATTCCGATGGTTCAATTTGGAATTTTATGGGACACTCTTATCTTGTTCGAATCTCAAATTGTCAATTCCTACTAATTTCACTTTTGATTATTATTTTTTTTAAATTCTTGTATGTTGTTGTAGGTTCGTAGTTCACCTGTGCATACCTTGCGATCAATTTTTCTTAATGAAAATCAAGCTTACGATAAATGTATTTATCTCAATCACTCCACTAATTTGATATTAAACTTGAAGAAACAAAATTATCAACTCACAGTAAATATAAAAAGAAAAAAATCAAGTCCAGTGTAAACCATTTAATTCTCTCTTTAGGAAAGGGAAAAAGAAAAGTAAATTAAACTTGAAGATTTTATTCCTTTGTACATATCTAATATATATTTATATATGCATATTCAAATAAGGATCTTTTGTGTTTATTGCAGATTTTTCTTTTTCTTTTTATGATGCCTATTTGTCTTGATACAATGAGTCCCCATGGGCGCACATTTCTACTCCACATGCTCCTGTGCTTCAGATAAGACTCCAACCACAGAGATCCACATGGTAGCATGCGTGGTCCCTATAGCTACTCTGATGGCGGAATACATTTTCACAAAGAATGTTGGACCATCAACTTATACGCTTTTGATAAATAATGACGGTAAATAAACTCATCTGTCACCGACGAAACCCCCTTTTTATGGGGGAAAAATTACCTTTACTGTGATTAAATTTCCAGTCCTCCCAGTAATGATATACTCGTAGATTAATTATATAAATTAGCATACGCCTCAATATATCACTTATACAGGTCCATCTTCCACATTTTGCAATCTATGTTCCTTATGTTACTGATAAATGTGTCTAATCAGTACATAATTTGGCCAGTGGAGATGGCAATTTATCCTTCCTAATGGTAAAAGGTGTATGCTAAAGATGCACAAGGCGTAATGGAAATGCAGAAGAGGAGGTCCATCGCATGGTCTAGGTCCAAAAGAAGCCCTGTATAGTCCATTTTTAGGAGCCTTTCATCTGCCAATGGTGGGGTTGTTTTTTCTTAGGCATTGCTTGTTTATGGGAAATTACATTAAATTAGATATATGGAACAAGATCAGTTTTTAAAGACTCGAACTGCTTAGGAAGGTGAATCCAAACTTGTCAAATAATGGAGCCTCTGTTCCCTTGTGATGTTGGGTGAGTTGGAGTCATTTGGATGGAATTGAAATGAAATGGGAATGAAGAGCTCCGTTCTCGTGCTTTTGTTAATACGAGGAAGACGTGGAAACGAATAAGAAGGAATGAGTAAACTGATGTAACTCGAAGCCTGCCAGAAAGCAAAAGAAGCAGAAAAGTACAAATATAACTCACAAAATATAACTTTCACTATTACAATATTTTCTCACACCACATACAAGACTTGGACAACTCTACTCAATTTCTTTTACACTCACAATAAAAAACAGATATCCACATTAACTTCATGGTAAGAACGACGAGGACCTTCATAAAGTCGGCAGCATACACATCAAAATCATAAAAAAACTGGGGCATGTCGAGCCGTCAGCTCATAGTTTCAAGCAAAACAGACGCAAGGAGCACACCTTACTTAGGTTTGCAAAAAATGATTAGTTCATATCTTGGTAAGTGGTCGAAACAAAATCGAAACAGCTTCTATTGCAGACAAAAGCGCAGTGATGTAAAAATACCAGGATTTCGACCTGATTCAGTTCACAGCGTGCTCCTCCAAGTCTCATCTGCTTTGCAATTGTTGTCCCTACGAACACATTGTGCTTCCCTTTCTTAAAAGTGTGATAAAGCAAAAGTTTTCACAAATTTTCAAGCCTAATAGATTCATCAACATAAATGGAAATTGCCAAATGAGTTGTCCACACGTAAAGTCAAACATGCCGGCACTTTCAATTTCCAATTGATGACTCTGCCTGAGAGACTGGATACTAACCTGCGGGGACGGTTCATCTCGGGCTTATCGGTATGCCACTGCTTCATTATATACTCGATCCCCTCTTTTGGTGAAGCCTTTCTTCCCGCTCTGTAGTTCCACAACCCCAGGACGACGTACGTGCCACTCGGATGGTACTCATTGTTGGAGTTTTTGTTTGTTAAAACAAAATAAGTGCTTTTTTTTCCTTGTCCCACATATAAATATTCGTTATTTAAAGAATATGAAGAAGTTAGACTTGATAAATTTTAATGGCGAATATGATAAATGTGAAATATGTGCTAAGTCCAAACTTACTAAGAAACCATTTCCTAGTGTTAAAAGAAATTCGAATTTATTGGATTTGGTTCATAGTGATATATGTGAATTCAATGGTATGCTAACACGTGGAGTTAAAAGGTATTTTATTACCTTTGTGGATGACTGCAATAGGTTCTTATATGTTTGTCTCATGAGATCGAAGGATGAAGCATTTATCATGTTTAAGAAATATAAGGCTGAAGTAGAGGATCAATTAGAAAAGAAAATTAAAGTTCTACGATTAGATAGAGATGGAGAATATTTCTTAAATGAATTCTCTTCATTTTGTGAAGAACATGATATTATTCATCAAGTTTCAGCACCATATACTCCACAACAAAATGGTTTAGCTGAAAGGAAAAATCGATCTCTTGGAGAAATGGTTAATTGTAGCTTTCAAATTCAAAGCTACCAATTAATCTTTGGGGAGAAGTATTACTTACTGCATGCTATATTCATAACAGAATACCTTCCAAAAAAAATGACATAACCCCTTATGAAATATGGAAAGGTAGAAAGCCAAACTTATCATATTTTAAAGTGTGGGGGTGTTTGGCATACTACCGAGCTCCAGATCATAAGAGAACAAAGCTCGGTCCTAGAGCTATCAAAAGTATTTTCGTTGGGTATGCTGAAAATAGTAAAGCTTATAGGCTTCTTGATTTAGAGTCCAATGTCATTATAGAATCGAGAGATGTTGAATTCTTTGAGAATAGATGTTTTACAAATTCTGAAATTATTGAAAATAATTCAACATCTATGGAAACTCAAAGAGATTCTCAAGAGAAAGAAACGAATGATTCTAAAGACATGATTGAACTAAGAAGAATTACTAGAGCTAGGAAACTAAAAGACTTAGGTCTTGATTTTATTACTCATGTTTTTCTTGTTGAAGGAGATGGAGATAATAACGTGATAAATAAATATCCTTTAGTACTAAATCTAGAAGATGATCCTAGAAACTTTGATGAAGCTATGTCTTCTAGAGATGCTTCTTTTGGAAAGAAGCTGTGAATGATGAAATGGACTCAATTATGTCCAATAATACTTGGGTATTAGTAGATTTACCGAAAGGATCAAAACTTATTAGGTGCAAATGGGTTTTTAGAAGAAAATATCATTCTGATGGTACTATTCAAGCTTTTAAAGCTAGGCTTGTAGCCAAGGGATATAGACAAAAAGAAGGAATAGATTATTTTGATACATATGCTCTGTAGCATGTATAACTTCTATTCGAGTTCTTTTTGCTCTAGCTTCCATTTATGATCTTTGTGTTCATCAAATGGATGTTAAGATTGCTTTCTTAAATGGAGACTTAAATGAGGAGATTTACATGGAACAACCGGAGGGTTTCGTTCTTCCTGGAAATGAAAAGAAAGTATGTAAATTGATTAAGTCTCTTTATGGGCTTAAGCAAGCTCCTAAGCAGTGGCATGAAAAGTTTAATTCGGTCATATTGTCAAATGGTTTCTTCAATAGTAGTGCTGATAAGTATATATACTCTAAATTCACTAAAGACTATGGTTCTTAGTGTTCTTGTATGTTGATGATATGCTTATCTTTGGAACGAATATGATTGGAATTATTGAGACTAAGAAGTATCTAACTTCCATGTTTAAAATGAATGATTTGGGTGAAGTAGATACTATCTTAGGTATTAAAGTTAAGAAACATAGTGGGGGTTACTCTTTAAGCCAATGTAGTTATGTTGAAAAATTATTAAATAAATTTCAACATCTTGGTTTCAAGGAAATAAGTACTCCATTTGATTCCGGTATTAAATTAAATCATAATACTGGTAGAGCGGTGGTACAATTAGAATATGCGAGTGCCATAGGGTCTTTAATGTATGCAATGCATTGTACTAGACCTGATATCGCTCATTCTGTATGCAAGTTGAGTAGGTATACTAGTAATCCAAGTATAGAACATTGGAGAGCTATTACCAGAATTTTTTGTTATCTTAAGAGAACTAAAAATTTAGGATTGTTCTATAATAATTATCCGGCTGTATTAGAAGGATACACCGATGCTAGTTGGATTACAAGTGTGGGAGATGAGCGTTCCACTTCTGGATGGATCTTCACACTAGCTGGAGGTGCTGTATCTTGGGCGAGCAAGAAACAGACGTGTATAACTTATTCAACAATGGAATATGATTTTATTGCTTTGGCGGCAGTTGGGAAAGAGGCTGAATGGATTAGGAATTTGTTGTTGGATATCATGTTGTTGGATATCAAATAATGGCCTAGTCCTATGCCTCCTATTTCTATCCATTGTGATAGTCATGCTACTTTGACAAGAGTCTATAGTAGCACCTATAATGGTAAGTCTAGACATATTAGTCTAAGACATGAATATGTGAGACAATTGATTAAAGATGGTATCATAACAATTGTCTATGTGAGGTCAAGTAATAATCTTGCCAATCCTTTGACAAAGGCCTTACCAAGACACATGGTAATAATGACCTCACAAGAAATGGGGCTGAAACCCTTTAATTGAAATCACCAATAATGATAACCTGACCTTTTTCTAGAACATCACTAGTTACAAGGTTTAATGGGTAAGAACAAGTTATTAAATGTGATTGTTTGATACTGACGTAGCCCTAATATGAGAAGTCAGTATCGTCTGTTACGTTTTGTAGGTTGAATTGAATTCTTAATGAAGTATGATACAAATTTGTAGTGTGTTGATAATAACAGAAACACATGGTAGATACTTCACCTATATGAGCTTAGAAGTGGTGCCGCTTCTTACGAAAGTGAGGGTTGCTTTCTAGAGAGCTCATGAAACAGGATCAAGCACAAGGCCATAATAGTGTGGAGTAATATAGAACTTCTCGCTGAAACAAGAGGTTAGTGTATATGCGGTATGTCCGGTTCTATTATATAAAAGTACAAGTTTAAAGCCGAGCTACTTGTCACTTTGATAGAGCTTTGATATACTTGCACTAAGTAAATGTTTAACTCGAAAGAGACATTTATGTATGTGTATTAATCTTACTGAAATTTTGGCTGTACGATTTTTTTAAATTTTAATTTTGAAATCTTTGTTTTACAAACAAAGTGGGGGATTGTTGGAGTTTTTGTTTGTTAAAACAAAATAAGTGCTTTTTTTTTTCCTTGTCCCACATAGGAAAGGTGGAAGGAAGTAAACCAATTTGAAAGTGTGGGATTTCCTTTGTGTAGTTAAAGGAATGATTGGGTGGGGCTAGACCCCACCATACCAGCGTCTGCGGGTGCGCGAATAATTGCGCTATTTTGGTGCGATTATTTGGCGCACTTAACACTTTGCACGCCTGCGTGCCCGCGGTTTAATTAGCACTAATTCCTCTATTATTTATTATTTATTTTGTTATGTTATTAATTTTAATCAAAGGTTGTTTTTGTTTTTGAGAATTTTCGGAAATAAAATATAAATGAAAATTCGAAATTTTATTTTTTTAAAAAAAAATTATTATTCTGAAATTTTGTTTGTGTCTTTTCAAGACAACTTTTCCCGAAGGGTTGCGTTCGTTCGTTTTTCGACTTCTTTCGAAGGGACGCATTTGTTTATCCGAACACTTTTCGAAAAGACACGTTTGTTCGTGTTTTACAATTTTCACGAAGAGTTGCATGTGTTTTAAGACTGTTTTTATACTTGTCAATTTTCGAAAGAACCAGAGTGATCATTTTCGAGTCTTCCTTTAGAGAAAAAGGTAGCCATTCTTTCGATTGTTTCCTAGAGATCCTGGAGAAATACTAGAATTGTTATCTAGTATTCTCAATTGAAACTTTGTTGTATCCTGGAGGAAATTTGCCGGTGACCATTAGCAATTTTGTGGGGCAAATAAATCCTTAAAGAAAGTGATATCACGCCTCAAAATCCGAATCGAGTACTCTAAAGATCCATCTTCATTGTTCTACCCTATTCGAAGCCATATTTTACCAACACTCATTCATCGCCGCAAGGCCGTTAAATTGGCTTTGTAAAATTCATCTCCCAATTCATCCCTCAGGCCTTTCAGTTTTTCATCTTTTTTTTTTTTTTGGTGCTTGGAGGAAGCGCCTTGGCGACAGCCGCCACGTAAACTCCCAGGTGACGCTAGCAGGGAAACCACCACCCCGACGTCACGCTTAAATCACCTAATGATCCGCCGGCCTCCTTGCAACTTGCGCTGCAAGGGCTTCGAACTTCTGACCTTTCCCAGCGGAGCCACCACGGCCGGTGGTTCAGTTTTTCATCTTCATCATCTGTTACTTCCTGAAACAAAACCCAATCTCAACAAAGAATGTCTACTTTCTCTTGGAAGATAACAGTGGAAATGAAGCAAGAATCAAATATAAAAAGAAACAAATCAAATGTCAGCCAGTATATAAAATTCAAATGAAACGTTTCACGCTGCAAATCAAGGCGTGTAGGGATTAGAGGCTTAAGAGATCACTAACGCATGAGGATTCACGTGCCGGTCTGTGAAATTTACTGTATATGCACTTTAACAAACCAATTCTATTACCATGTACTCCGGACTCCCTTCAAATGACCGAGAGAAGATACTATACATAAATTCACTGAATGCAACGTCATTACAAAAGTAACCACATAGAAGAAAAAATCATAGACCCAATTAGAAATTCCAGTACTCTATTACTTCAGTGACGCGAGCGTGCACAATCCGGGTAGCTGTTTGATCATTAGGAGAGAAGATCAAAGACCTCATACTGGATACAATGACGCAACGATAGTACAATTGAACAATGACTGGTACCATAAACCCATAGTCATGATTAATATTATGTATTTTAGGGGTTAAAGCTCTTCGAAATAATCTCAGAGGCAGATCTAACAAATAGTAAGAGCCATGACATATCTCGCAGCCATACCTGATGCTTCCCCTGAGCCTCGATAATTTTGAAAGGATGCCATGAGGGGTTGGCCGAAAGCTTCTCCCACAAGGAACATAATTTCAAGCCACCTTCTGCGGCCAATCCATCATTCTTTTGCATCGACACTTGAAGGAATGGCCGGGTCTCAAGCTAACCCATTCTATCGATACTGATATGAGTACCCGTTATATCTCTAAATGCGTACATGATGGGTTGAGTGATTCAAGTACAAAAAGTTTTCGAAACTTGAAATGAAGGAAAAGAAGGGAGGAAGTTAGATCAGTCAATTGTTTCCGAGCTTCTTGCAGCTCATCATTGCTCAGGCGCTCCCTGAAGATGAGAGCGACATTCAGCTCTTCTGTATCCAGAAGCATTTCTTCCATTTCAGTGAAATCCCTGGGCACAGCTCCCATACACTCCAAAAGTTCAGCCTTGTCATGCTTTGTGTTATGAATTTTCCCCCTCAGCCGTCTGATCTCCTGTTTCAGTGCCCGATTCTCATTGACCTGACTTTCCAGATGAATGTCCTCTTCCCTCTAAACTGAATATGACAAATATACATTTGATTTCATAAGTTCGAATACTCCAATGCAGGAGCTAAATTTAACAAGGAAATTACACTATACAAATAGTAATGCAACAATTTCAGTCCTTTTTCGCACCTCTTGCCTGTCAGTGCTCTGAGAACCTACTTGTTGCAAGGTAGAGTTTCCGTGAGTTATTAGAATGCTTCGCAAGCAATCATATGCACTGTTTACTTTCTTCATCTCTACATAAAGAGAGAACAATCACATCAATTGATTTTAGTACACTCGTGCAAAATAATAAAAACAAGAAAAATAAAAATTGCAGGAGAAATTTCGCATCCTCCTTTAACTAGTAACCTTGCTCTGATGTATCTAAAAGATAGAAGCATAGTGGACATCTTCATTATAAGATTGCTCGACCTTTTCTTTCTCAGTAATTAAGGTTTTTAGAGAGTCAGAAGTCTGGTTTGATTTTTCTTCCATCTCTCCCAATTGCATATTTGTAAGCTCTAGTTTCCTCTCCACGGAAACAAGCTCTGGTCTTAAGGTTCCTGATCTCCCATAGTTTGTCTTCTATGATACACTTTGAGTTGTAGTCATTGGCTTGAGCAACCCAAGCATAAGTACCTGTTTTCCTTTTCTTGCTGGAATACCAGTCCTTCCGTCCATGATGATCTGCATCACAAGCCCTCTCAAACAACAAGGCATTGCAGAAACCGAGCCAATCCTTGCTAAATTCCACAACAACGATTTGGGAGGGTTTCGGTAGTCGCACAGTGCTTGAACTCCGATGAAACTGAAACCTTTCCTATCTAATTCACCTGTCATTCTGGTATTATTTCTTCAACACGACACCGTGTCCTCGCCTTTTTAGGCAGAGTACACACCACAGCCCCCCTCCAAGGCCACACAAACATATGGTCATTGCAATAGTCAACAGGAGTATCGATTACATTCTCTTGATCTTCTTCTGAATCTTCCCCCAAAGAAACACAAGAGTCCTTTTCTTTTGCGTACCTCTTCTTTGAACTATTTTGGTCACCACAGAAACATGCCGGAGGTCCCCTCCATCCACACGGACTCCCTTTCTCTTCTTCTTCCAGCTGTTAAAGAATGTAAAGGCCAAGTCTTCATCATCCAATTCCACTTCCTTATGAGATAGATCTCCCTGTATGTCCTTTTCAGATCGAGTCGTCTCTGTTGTCTAGACACATTTATTAGTCAGTAACATAAAGATAATTCCCAATTGATTTATAAAAAATATTACTGACAGAGTACACCATGCCGTCTTTTCTTCCATTTGTGAAAGGAAGTACTGACCCATGGATTGTCAGTCTCACCATCCGACTCTAGATCCTTGTGAGATAGATCTCCCTGTTTGTCTGTCTCAGTCTCACTCATTTCTGTATGCAAGGCAAATAAGGCATTTCTCATCTTCCAGTTGTTTGAGATTATAAAGATCGAATCCTCAAATTAATCGATCAATTCCAGATCCTTGTGAGATTCATCCCCCTGCTTATCCATTTCAGACTGAGTCTTTGTTGTAATCCAGACACATACTCAGTAATCAGTAGCATCCAGATAATGGCCGATTAAGATTGTTAAAATCACAATTGACGGAGTGTACCGTGGTTCCCAGGGATTATGCACCATTGCGTGATTTCACCATAAGGATATTTAATTTGTGAATGCCATTGATGCAAAATGTACTTCCTAAAGTAACGTAAGATAAAGACCTTTAGCAGAATGAAAGTGGAGATTCAGAATCGGGCAAAATAAAGTAGCAAACGAGTTGGTTCACCACGAGTTTGCTGGATCGAGTCTCCAACCATGGCTCAGAAGGGAAGCAGATGGGATTAACAAGACTGGGACAGATAATGACAAACCAAGACTTTGATAATAAGTCTCTAGATCAAGCTTCAATGTCTATTCAAAAAACAAAAACATATAAAGTTAAACTGACCATAATATCAAGCAAATAAACTCAATGGTCTACAATTATCAATTACCTCATGCAACTAACAATCACTTTGTAATGCCAATCGATCGACTGCACAAGGATACCAGTCCACTGCTAAACTTCAGAACTAGGTGATGAATGTTTGTCTCACTGTTATGTCACGCTTTATATAACTAGTATTTAACCTGTAAGCCGAGTAGCACCAACATCATTTAAGCATGCAATCATATGCTTTATAGGCATATTAAAGGTATCACGCTATTTGAGTTCTGAACAGTGCTAGATATACTGAGAACATCTACAAAACTGGTTTAGCAAGTGATGCGCCGGACCGCAAACGAGCACTTAAACAAAAGGGTCATCTTCGACCGCCCGATATCAGTCTGTTCCATCATTTGGTAAACCAATTTCTGTATATAGCATTTCTCTTATGTTTTTATAGCTTAACAAGTGGAAACATTTGAGGCATTTCTGAGAGGGGTTAGCTATGTCATCTTCCTCTCGAGGAACGAAAGACGCTTGGATTATAGACAACCCGTCGGTTTGTTGCAAATTAAGAACCAGAGACTCGGGTTTCAGTAATCTCAGTCATCTTTTTTGGGACAAAAGGAAAATGAAGGAAACAGACCTGATCGTGATCGTGATCATCGGCACGAAATAGATGGTGTTGGAAGTTTGTTTGTAAAAACAAACTGAGTGCATGTTTCCTTATTCCATATAGGAAAAGTGGGAGGAAGTTTTTTTTTTTTTTTTTTTGACTAAGTGGGAGGAAGTTGATCAATTAATAAGTATGGGGTTTCTTTAGTGTACCTAAAGAGATGATTGGGTGTAAAGGCTAAACCTCACCATACCTGCGTGCGGGTGCGCGATTATTTGGCACACTTACTTGCACGCCCGTGATTTAATTAGCACTAACCCCTTTGTTATTTTATTTTATTTTTTTCTTACGGTTATCTTATTAATCAATTCAAAGGTTGTTTTGTTTTTGAGATTTTTCGGAAATTATTAAAAAAAATCGAAATTTTATTTATTAAAATAATAATAATTTTTTAATTAATTATTCCGAATTTTGTTTGTGTCTTTTCAAGACAACATTTGGAAAAGATACTCGTTCAGTTTGCAACTCTTCCCGAATGGTCGCAATTGTTCGTTTTTTCAACTTCTTCCGAATGGATGACTTTGTTCATCTGGGCAATTTTCGGAAGGACACGTTTGTTCATTTTTCCAGTTTTTTCACGAAGAGTTGCCTCTGTTTTAAGACTGTTTTATATATACATGTAAGTTTTCAGAAGAAAAAAGTGTGTGATCATTTTATCTTTTCAAGCATTTTTTATGAAAAACTACAACCATTTTTTTAATTGTTTCCTAGAGAGATCTTGGAGAAATACTAGAATTGCTATCTAGTATTCTCATTTGAGACTTTGTTGTATCATGGAGGAAATTTGCCGGTGACCATTAGCAACGTTGTGGGGCAAATATATCACGCTTCACAATCCGACTTGATTACTCTAAAGATCCATATTCACTGTTTTACCCAATTCGAAGCCATATTTTTTCCTACAAATGGTGCATGAAAACTTCATGGAAGCATCACTACATGAAAACGAGGGATTCTCTGGCACTGACTAGCAAAGATAGGCAGCCTAACTTCTGTCACGACTAGCGGGTTGGTATCTGTCTCCTTGTTCCTTCAGAAGAAGATTGTTGCTTTTCACTTGGCTCGTGCAGCGCAGAATGAAGACGAGGAAGCCCTACAAGTAGAAACAAAAGTGACGAGACTCGAATTGTCCGTGGTGAAAAGTTCTCTGCTGGTTTTCTTTAGATAACGACAAAAGCAAAAAAAAACAGTTTTTATTTTTCGGCAAAAATTATTCAAATGTGAAAAAAAAAATGACAGGATTAATGCGCAAAATTTTTATTGTTATATTTCCTTTGATCTTTATTGTGTCGTGTCCCTTAACGTTGTTCACGATGTCCATTTTTTTTTTTTAGTTATGCTCATTGCATAGATAAGTAGTTTCAAACAAATCATACATCTATCATTGGAAAAATTGAACCAACGGTGTAAAATATTTGACCCATGCAATCAATTGCTAAACATTTAATTGTGTGCAATCTCGTCAACTATATACAACGGCTGATCGGCCCTTGCTACCCACGAGTCCTCGTAGAGATCTCGCGTTATGATGATTCCATGGCCACTCGCCACTTAAATAGCATTGATATTGACGTGCAATATACGACACGACACGATACGTCGATACATTGTTTCTAAAAAAGTAAAGAATTTGGACATGTTGTGACACGTTATATATTAAATGTATATCTTTATATATACATGCTATATTATCACTTTTATGATCATTTTAGTCGATTAATTTGAGAAAATTTCACAAATAATAATAATAATAATAATAATAATAATAATAATAATAATAATAATAATAGCCTATAATGAATTTACATTAAAAATATTAATCCACCATTTGTTAATATCATTCTTTGTTTCAATTTCATAAATTGAACTCTATATTAATAATCCATAAAATTTGAAGGAAAAAAAAGCAATTCACATTATGGACTCGCGTGTTAGAGCGTTCGAAATAGAAGAAAAAAACAAAATTGGAAGGTTCATGGGAAATGAGACTGAGAAGAGATGAGAAGAGAATACAAATTTTTTCTTATTTCCCAATTTATTATTTTTATTAATTTATTATTTTTAAAATATTTATATTTTGACTTTTCATTTATTGAAAAATTTTCAAATTGTCCTATGCGTGTTGGAATTATGAACTTGCATGTAAGAGAGTGTCGGAAGAATTGACCAACACCTATTGACCGAATGTCAAATAATGTCGGAAAGTGTCGGATACGTGTCGAAATGTTCAGCACGACACGAAAACTCGAAGAGTGTCGATACTTCCTAGCCCAACACTATGTAATGATTGACCGACCCTTGCATGGTGGTGACGGGTGATTGGATGAGGCCTCCTCACATCCCGAGCCACCACAATGCAACCGCCTCGCTTGCTTGCGGAGAGGGCTAATCAGCACCCGTTGAGGGTTGCCAATCCTATCCGACAGCTTGAGGCTGTCTCTAGCATGCCATGGTGCCTCTTTCAACTTTGTTTTTTTTCACCCCCTTCAATTTTGGTAATTTTTTATTACTCTAATTGTTTTAACTTATTGGTTTTCTTAAAAAATTTTCCTTTATTTTTTTTCTTTTATTGACGTGGCCCCACGTCTGCGAAAAGAAATTAAAAGATGCCATGCCGTATTCAGGAGTACTACTGCAGCTAATTTAGCCATGAGTTCACCAAAAGGATTTAATTTCAATTAAACAAAAAAAAAAAAATTTAGAACTTGACTACACCGATTGAAACTTTTTAGACTCAATTCAATTGTACATTGGATCCATTAGTATAATTTGCCCAATTATTTTGTAACACAAAAATTTCTATATGAATACATTTTGTTACCTTTCAAGTTGTCAATGCGGCAAAAAAAGCGTAACATAATCCATTAATTTCAAAAATCCTAGAATAAAATGACAAATTTATAGTACAATCATGTTGTGCATGCATAAATTTATTGATAAATTAGAACATACAAATGTTAGATTATATTTGGGATCCACATTGAGTCTCACTATAAAGATACTAGTTCTCGTGTTCGTACACTGTAACTAATTTTGTCCACCATATTGGATCGGTTTTTACTTTTACGTCAATCTAAATTTTGCAGCTCACATGCTTTAACTCTTTTTTCTTTTTTTAATTCAAAACATTTGAAACGTTAAGAGCATACTAAGGTCGACCAATAATTCATACTAGATTTTATGCGCTTTGCTCAGTTATTATTTTGCTTATTTCTATGTGAACTTTCTAACTTTACATAAATTTTACAGGATAAGTATATTAAAAATCTTATAACTTTTTACCAACATACAATTGAGTCCTAAAACTTTCAAAGTGTACAAGTAAAATCCTAAAATTTGTCAAATTAATGCAATCAATTTTCTTTGTTAATTCTATCCAATTTAACTAACTCAAAACATTGACAAGACTTTTTTTTTTAATCACTTTCTTAAGTGACGTGGTGTTAATGTGGTGGCCACCAAGAACCACATCAGATTTTTTTTTTTTGAAAATTTAAAATAAAAAAAAAAGATTAACTAACTGTCCTCACCTAGCCCTCGCCTAGCCATGGTGAGGCCCAACCTAGCCAGGGGTCGATGAGGCTCCCCCAAGTCCAGCGGCCTCGTCGGCTCTCGTCTTTGGTCGGTCAACTGCCATCGTCGAGACCCGGTGATCGGCTTGAGGAGGAAGAAGAAGAGAAGAAAAAAGAAAAGAAAAAAAAGAAAAATCTCAAAAATCATTAAAATTTTTAAAAACATTATACATCACAAAAAAATTTGAGGGTCTTACGAAACACATTCCTATTCTTTTTCTATTCTAGGAATAAAGATTTTGTGCAGCTATCAAATGTGTTAGTTTGCTCAGAAATTTTTCTAGATAATATAAATAAAAAAGTTATTTTTGAAAGGAAATTATTTCCAAGAACAAAAATATTATTCGTCGTGACCCAACCTCCCCTCAGGATCCCTAGATGGGGATGGAAAAGAGATCGGGTTTAGGGTACTTGATCATGAGAGTTTTCTCATGGTTCGCATTTCAAAAGACGTTATCACATTGTCTTTCGAGATGAACCTTTGTAGATTCCCTCGTTCACGGTTGTGAGCTCTTCCAAGCTTGTAACTCGCGTGACAGCGGAAGGTATCGTGATTTATACCCATATGGACGACACACCTCGAAGAAGGAGGTCGGGTATGGATATTGAATTTCAAGGCATCTTTACCATAGTAGCTCTCCCAATAGTACTCAATCGAGAGTTGGGAGTCGGCTAGAAAACCCAATCGAGAGTTGGGAGTAGTCCTTCGATTTCTATGCAACTAAAGATTCTAGATTCGGGGACTTAGGTTATACTAATATTTTTATTAGTGCCTTTTTGGTACCTCACAGTATGTCTGTTTCCTAAGGTGTCTATGCATTTCTTTTTTGCTTTTTCGAGTTGATAATACTAACTAAGTGATAATGAATGGATAGTTGTTTTCATGCAATTCTATTTCTAAGAAAGAGAAAAGAAAGAACACAATTGAAATCTAAGACAAGGCGGGAAGTAAACAATCAAGCGAACAATTTAGGGAAAGCAGTAAATTTAACATGCAACCTTAAATGATGAACAAAAATAAAATGGAAGAAATAAAACCTGCACCTTATCGGATGTTTATACAACATGAAACAACCTGAAACATATATTGGGGATAAATGATAAAAAAAATATGGTTGGATAGGACATCGACCTTCCATCGTCTTCAAGTCTTGAAGGACCTCCATCTCTAGGGACCTAATCTAGAACTAAAACTAGGTACATACAATAGGAAAGAAACAATCATTCATGACAAAAATAGTCAAAAGCACAAGACAAGAAAAAACAATCAAGCAATTGAAATCATATGCAAAAGTGAACAAGTTGGGCCTTGAGGTTGGCCTTTGTAATTCATGCGTTGATCCTTCTAGACACCTATCCCAATTCATTTTTATGGCTTACAACCATTGACCACCATTTGTGTTCTCGCATAGCGATCAACGCTTATAAACCTCTAAGACATGTTCTAAGTGAATCCCAAGGTCATTCCATGGAATCATGCGTTGCGCTTATGCATACATCTAAGATCCACAAGCAAAGCAAGAAATAAACATGCATATAGGCCCTTGAGCCTTGGTTCTCAAACAAACAAACAATTTTAGTTAGCCAACATTGAATTACTTATTCATTCAATATACGCCAAACACGGCCGTAGGCATTTAAGGAAAGTAAACAAGTCAAAGAGTTATAAAAAGTGTGTGCATGACCATCACTTGAACTAAAATCAGGTCCCAATAAAGAAAAACGGAAAAATTCAGACGAGTTTATGATGTTCAAAGGGTCTGAAAAGCAGTCAAAGTACTTTTTATTTTCTGAAAATTTTTGTATGTAAAGTTCAAAAGGTGAAGAACAAAGTCGATGAAGACATTTAAAGCAAATTCAACATGCAAGTTAACCTAAAAAATTCTAGAAGAAAAACACAGCGGAAAGTTGTAACAACACATCACCGAACAGGGCAAAAAAAATCAGCACAATTGACAATGGACTCATTGCTAATTTGTCTTAAGAAAATTACACAACATTCGTGACATCATGGGGAACAAACTTCATGAAGAAGGTTTTCTAAAACGAGCTATATAGGCATTTATAAAAATTCAATAAAGTTCAACATCGCATCAGAAATTCAGCAACGCATCAGGGTATCATGACATGTCGACAGAGATTCGACCTAGTAAACAAAATCTAAAAAATGCAAAATTTTACCACAACACATACAAAAAAATGACAAACAAAGTTCACTAAGGGTCCGACCTAAGAATGACTAATGAGAAAATCGCAAAAAAATAATAATAAAAGACAGATTTAACAGGGGTAAAATTGGGGTTTCGAATTTTGCCTAAGTCAGATTTCTAACCTAACTTGACAAAAATGGAAAATAGGTCAAATGATATGCAAATCACACAAAATTAGCGGCATTGGAAAGATTAAGATGAGTCTTAAGACTTCCTAATAGGGTTCAAGTCCAATCAAGGTCTAATTGATGGTTACAAATTGATATTTGTGACATCGTGCATGTCAGACACAAACAAAACAAAATATGATGCATGTTTAATGGTTCGTAAGACCACCTAGACAAAACACAAAAATGTGAAACTTGCACATGACATAAGATTGAATGAGATAAAGGTTTGGGTAAAACATTTAAACCTAAATCAGAATGCAAAGAAGTCACACAAGTCATTAACATTGCAAAGTGACTTAGAATTAGGAATGTCATGCTTGACAAATTTCAATTGCAATTAGCCAAATTGATGCATGATGTTCACATCAAACTAGATTCAAATATAACATGCCATGCATTGATGCGAAACTTGTAACACGTGTTTCAAATGTCAAGAAGACAATGAGGCATGATTCGGCCCTCAAAAGGCCCAAACAGATGGCCCTTAAGCCCTTAACTCAACATGACCATCACAGAAGATAATTAATTTTTGATGACCTAATGACGTGCAAAAATCTTAAGAAAAATCCTCTATGTAGAATGTGGCTTGAAAAGCATTTCTCATGAGGAGTCTAAACCTAATTTGGCCATACGAGCCCACACAAAAATGACAAAACATAGTCATGTGATGAAATGCGTCAATTATAGCAGAACCTAGACACATTCATGCATGCAATTAACATGCAAAACGATGCTCAATTCACGCAAATCATACATTGTTAGAACATTCACAATACGTATTACAAATCTCATGAAGGATGCCAAGTCAAATGGACTCATCTAAGACCTTAATTTCAAGCAAACTCAGCTCAAACCTAGTGTAGGGCAAACTGACCTAGGGACAGTTTTTGATTATTTTACCTAACCAAAACAACTCCAAAAAAATATAGAAAAAAAGATATGTTTTAAACAAGAAAATTTCAATCTTGTGAAGAAATTTTTTCCAAAATTCAAATGCAAAAATCAGTACAAAAATAACAAAACAGAAAATTGCAGTAAGTCAGAACAACAAATCAACCTAAAAACTACTGCAGAATCGACAGACTTTGTAGGTGTTTTTCGATGACCAAATGATGTCCACTCAGGTCATGTGAACTATCAAATCGAAGCTTGAGAAGTCTATTTTCTATGTCTAAAAGGGCTCAAGACCAAAAAACCTCATCTATCACCTCATTTAAGCCAAAATAGAAAGTCACATATCAGGTATACGAAATTGCAGATCAAGGCAAATCAAGTTCAATCAACTTCAAGTTCATCATCAATAATCATCAACTCATTGCAAATCATCTCATATCATCATGAATCTTAGATGAAAGCTTAATATGAAAACCTAAGATTGAATCCTAGCCTCGATTGGTTAATTTGATCTCGCTTCATTGGATTCAAGATTAGAGAGTTTACCTTTGTCACTTTCTTCGAATGTGATTGGACGAAACACGAGTCGCCGGATTGAACCTCGAACTTTGAGGATGCTGATCAGACCTCACAAACTCACTAGCGAGCAAGATCAACGGTCGGACTACAGGTATGGTGGGATCAAAGATGAAGAATGGTCCAAACTGGATTGGTTTTTGGACATTGTCTCAAATCCTCGTTGGAAATGGATTCAGACAGGGCTTGCTGGTGATCAAACGGCATGGCATCAGTGTCGAGAAGACTAAGCCGGAACTGAGGGACGCTGTGGATAGTGAGGCATTGCCACCATTTCACGTGTGTAATGGGCAAACCAAGGTCCAAGAAGGGAATGCACATAGTATGGGGGCCGCTTTTGGGAGCAACTCGGTAGAGGAGTTAGGCTACCTCGGCCTTTTGATTAACTATATATATGGAAACAAAAATAAGTAGCCCAGGACTAGGATGAACATGTAATCAAAACAGCTTTTGATATCTAAATATGTGTATGAATATGTTGCTTTTATTAGCTTGGCTTGCATACGTCTTGCCCGGCTTCCATGTTTGTTTGTATGGGGATTGTTTATGATCGCTTCCGCATGTGCTTAACTAAATCTAAAAGACTTTCGGGACGTTCAACGTTGCCAGGGGCGTCGATGCTAACCCGCTGGGTCATGCCTTTGTGCCGAGGTGGGCGGGGGTGTGACACGAGACAAGCACAAACAAGGTCCGTCAAGCGGCTGGTGTTAGACGAGGTCGAAGCCGAAACAGGTTCTTCGCCAACTTTCCCGAGCCCCATGTTCAGCAATCAAGGGGTTCAAAACCCCCACCCAATCGTTCCTGGGTTAATGTTGCCAAATTTGCCACTAAAGGGTATGACCTTACCTTTGTGCCCCCGACTATTATTGACAACAAACCTGTTGTGAACTTATCAGAGGAAATTTTAGAAGCGACTGACCCGAAATGGCATGAATGCATTGTCGGTTACTATGTGGGGAAGAGGCTTCCTTTCAATCTCATTGAAGCGGCCTTAAAATATGCTTGGGGACCTCAACTTGCTGAAGTATTGGCAAATGATGAAGGATTCTACTTCTTTCATGTTCCTGACCATGAATTTCACAGGAAAATCCTTGATGAGGGGCTATTAACAGTAGTCGGGGTCCTTCTTATCTTGCAGCAATGGCATCCTCTTCTGGAGCTAAACCACTGTATGTTGATTTTCAGATGGAGCAAATGAAGATGATTTCTTTCGCCAGAGTGTGTGTGGAGATAACTGCTAAGCAATCTCGATGTGACTCGGTGGATGTCATCTTAAATGGGGAAACTCACACCGTTGCTATAGAATATGAGTGGAGGCCGGTTTCCTGCTGAAGTTGTGGCACTTTTGGCAACAAATGTGCGGCTCAAGCAAATCATTCGGCCCCATCGAGGCCCCTCGGCATGCACCAGCCCGTGCTGTCCCTACTACCCAAAGCCATGTACATGCCCCTACACCAGAAACGACCCCGATTCCAAGTGCCCCAGAGGAAGGATGGAAACAGGTCCGGCCAAAAAAGAAGAAGCAATCTTTGGTGCCAAAGGAAGCAGATCCAATTCAATCTGTGAAGCTAAGTGAAGCAACTCCAAATCAATCTGTGAAGCCAAATGACACCACTCCGATAATTGCAACGCAACCTCTTGCATCTTGGACGGCCCAAAAGGAACAAAAAATGCTGCCAAAGCACAATGATGTCTTGGTTACCTTCCTCTTATGCCTTTAAAGCTCGTTGCGTGGGAACTACCACCCCAGTCCTGTCATCTAGCTTGGAGGAAGAATCAAAGGATGCTGCAAGCAATGTGGGTAGCTCGAATGAGGATGACCACATCTTGGATAGCTCTTTTGCTCCATAGGATGTAACTCCATAGGATGTTAATCCTCTGCCCAAATCCAACTCCTTTTGCTCAACCTAAGCCGGTGGCCAATCGACGGCATGTGGGCAAGCGGCGGTAACCCTCCTGTCCATATATATATATATATATATATATATATATATGCATATAGGAATATGGAACATTAGGGGTCTTGTGGATCCCATTAAACAAGCTGAAGTTAGAAACCTTGTTAGCACTAATAGTCTTTGTTGTGTTGGTTTACTGGAAACCAAAATCCAAGCGTCCCTCTTCCCATCTATTGCGGTGGGACTTTTGACGGGCTAGAAGCGGTGTTCTAATTATGAATACTCCCCTAGAGGGAGAATTTTGGGTAGGGTGGAATCCATCCCTTGTGATTTTTGCTATGTCTTCTTCCAATACTCAAGCAATCCACGGCAAGCTTAAGTTTCTAAGTACAGGTTCTGAATTTTGCCTCTCTGTTATCTATGTGGAGCACACCTTCATATCTCGTTGGTCATCATGGGCGGAGATTATTCATACTAGTGCTAGCCTGTTGGATTTTCCTTGGTTAGTGGTGGGGGATTTCAATTCTATTCGGGACTCTTCTGACTGTATAGGTAGTTCGGATACATGGCTCCCTTCTTATGATGAGTTTGGGCAATGCATAGCCTAGGAAGAACTAGAAGACCTAAGATATGTAGGTTATCGCTTCACTTAGTCTTCTTCATCGGGCGCTAACCGGAAGCTGAGGAAGATTGATAGGGTGCTTATAAATACGAAATAATGTCATGACTTCTCATTCTTGGAAGCCTCCTTTCTTGCTCCGAGCATCTCCGATCATACTCCCATGGTCATCAAAGTCATGGTCCCTTCTATCTATAGAAAACCCTTCAAGTTCTTTATTGGATAAAGCGCCCGGCCTTTCACACAATTGTTGCTTAGGTGTGGGAAAACCCGGGGGTGGGAACACCCATGTTCAGGCTATGTTGTAAACTACGAACCCTTAAAGGCCGCCTCAAGCAACTCAATAGGGATTTTTTCTCCGATATTTCTACTAGAACAGCAAATGCAAGGAATACCCTCCAGATCACCCAGGATGCCCTCCAGCAGGACCCGAATGCTTGCGGAACTAGAAAGGAATCATCTTCGGACCTTCTTTGATCTTTGACTATAGGAGAAATCCTTTTACAGACAGAAATTTAGGGTCCGGTGGATTAAGGAATGTGATCAAAACACCAAGCTCTTTTACCATTCTGTCAACAAAAAGACATTTGAGGAACATAATTATTTCGGTTTCGGACACTTCTGGTAATCTAGTGATCGATCTTGGTATGGTGGAACAATTATTCGTATCCCACTTTCAGGACCTCCTGGTGCCTATAGATCTTTCTTGTCGGCCAGCCTTGCAGGAGATTCGGCCGATACTACAGCACTCCCTGAATGCAGAATAGGTACGAACCCTCTCTCGTTATGTGACTGAGCTAGAAATTCATGATACCCTATACTCTCTAGCTGTTGGCAAGGCTCTCGGACCGGATGGGTTTAATGTTGAGTTTTTTAAACACAACTGGGATGTCGTAAGACCGTCGGTCATAGTAACGGTCAAAGATTTTGTTATCTCCGGGAATTGTTACGTGAGATAAACAACACAAGTATAGCCTCGTGCCTAAAATCCCAAATGTGTCTGCAGTTTCGATTATAGACCCATTGCTTGCTGCAACACAATCTACAAGTCCATCACCAAGATTTTAGCTAATAGATTGGTGGTCGTCCTTCAAACCATCATTGGTACACCTCAAAATGCTTTTGTTAAAGGTCGTCGAATTAGCGACAACATCTTGCTGGCCCAAGAACTTTTTAGTGGCTTCCACTATGACTCATATTCGCCTAAATGTGCTATCAAAGTAGATTTTCAGAAAGCTTATGATATTATTGATTGGGATTTCTTGGAACTAACTCTCCATGCTTTTGGCTTTCGCAATCAATTGGTCGAGCTTATTATGACCTGTGTTCGTACCCCTAAGTTCTCCATATCCATTAATGGGGAGCTTCATGGATTCTTCTTCAGTGGCCGTGGATTACGCCAAGGGGACCCCATGTTTCCTTACCTCTTCACCTTGGCTATGGAGGTATTCTCAGGGATCCTACACATTCAATCCAGAAAACCGGGATTCATGTACTTCTAGAGGTGCAAATCAACTTGCTTATCGCATTTATTCTTCGCAGACGATGTTTTCCTATTCGGTGAAGCAAATATGGCCTTTGTATCTCTCCTCAAGGACGGCCTGAAAACCTTCTCTTCTTAGAGTGGATTAAGACCCAATATGAACAAGAGTGAAGTTTTCCTTGCAAGTGGAATAGATATATCTCGAACCCAAATTCTTCATGTCCTTGGATTCCAGGAAGGTAACCTACCATTTGTTACCTGGGAGTCCCCATCATCACTTCGCGGCTTAGGAGGTCAGACTGTAACTCCCTTGTCAACCTTATAACAACAAGAGTGCAATCGTGGGCACAACGTTTTCTCTCGTTTGTGGGCCCGCCTACAGCTTATTAGGTCAGTCCTCCATTCAATACAAGTCTATTGGGCTAGTATTTTCATGTTACCTAGAGCTATGCTGGACTGAATTGAACAAATACTTAGACAATTTCTCTAGAAAGGTTTGGGCCTTGGGAGTGCGGGTGCGAAAGTAGCGTGGGAAGATGTTTGCCTCCCAAGGACTTGGTATACGTAAATTTCACGATTGCAATATGGCAGCTATGCTTAAACATTTCTGGATCATTTTCACGGACAAAGAATCCCTATGGTGTAATTGGATTCATTCTACGTACTTAAAAAAGAAGAATTTCTAGGTAGTCACTAATCCAACTTTCTGCTCCTGGGCTTAGAGGAAGCTACTTGATCTCAAGAGGGATTTCCAGTAGTCCTTTAAATGGCGTGTGGGCGATGGCCTCTTGGTGTCTCTATGGTTTGACCCTTGGCACCCTCAAGGACCCTTGAATATGTTCTTCATGGACACCTACATCTATCGCTCGGGTCTATCTTGGAAGGCTACGGTTGCGGATTTATTCTCCACACTAGGCCAAGCTACCAAAGCCATTATGGAATCGTGGACGCATCCCCTCCCAATACTCTCACAGAACCCTGACCGGTTAATTTGGCTAGAGCACTCCTCAGGTTCTTTCTCGATTGCATCAGCTTGGGAAGCCATTCGATTGAAGAGAAGCTTGGTCCCATGGTTCTCCTTTGTCTGGAATAGAACACTCACCCCACGGTACCAATTCCACCTCTGGCTTATCACTAGAAATCGGCTACCTACCTAGGTTCTATTACTTTCTTATGGTAGGATTGCGAATGTTTCTTGTGTTTTCTACAATTCAAGACTGGACTCAATTGATCATCTCTTTTTTGGATGCCATATTATTGCTGGCCTTGTTATGTTTTGGGCCGCAAGATGCAACCTTTCATGGCAAAACAGGTCGTGGATAGACAACTTAAACTGGCCCGTCAGATTTCTTTCAGGCAATAACTTCTTTCAATGTATTGCTCGGTTTTATTTTGGAGCCTATGTCACTTAATTTGGAAGACGAGGAACAACATCCTATTCCAGAGCCAAGCCCTGTTTGTGCTTGCATTGAAAAAACATCTCATCAAAGTCGTCAAGGACAAGGCCTTGACCTTCAGCCATGTTGTGGACATGCCAAGGAATAGGAGGATTCAACGAAGTTGGGGACTTGTCCCTCTATTTTCTCTTCTGAGGTGTTTGAATTTTCCTTGTAAATTCTGCTTTGAGGGTTGCCGCTGTTGGTTTCCCCCTTTTTCCTTTTAATCTCGACACCCTTCCACTCTTAATGACATGTTTGTCACCATGAGTGCAAGTTTTGTTGGTGCCGAGACTGCCCTGCTGTAAAGCTCTTTTTGGTTAAAAGCCAATACAAATCTTACTTTACCAAAAAAAAAAAAAAAATCTTACTAGTAGAATTCTAACAGAACGAAGTAAAACAAACATGGAATGGTCATTGACATGCAATGAATCATCGAGATACAAATGGTAAAATAACCAAATTCTAACTATTTAGAATGAGGCAGAAAGAAATAGAACGAATATGCACCGGGTCATCAAAGTAAATATGTCATAATAACCAATTTCTAACTACCCAGAATGAGGTAAAAAGAAGTAGAATGAACATGCAATGAGTCATCAAGATAAATATGGTTAAATAATCAATTTCTAACTATCTAGAATAAAACAGAAAGAAGTAAAACAAAAATGCAATGGGTTATCAAGACAAATATAATAGAATGACTAAATTTTAACTACTCAAAATGAAGCAGAAAGAAGCAAAACCAATATACAATGGGTCATCGGGATAACTAGGGCAAAATGAGTAGATTCTAAATGTGGCAAAATAACTAGTTTCTAATTATCTAGAATGAGGTAGAAAGAAGTAGAATGAACATACAATGGATCATCAAGATAATTATGGTTAAATAACCAAATTTTAACTACCTAGAATGAAATAGAAAGAAGCAAAACAAACATGTAATGGGTCATCAAGACAAATATGACAGAATGACTAAATTCTAACTACTCAAAATGAAACAAAACCAATATACAATGGATCATCGGGATAATTGAAGTAGATTGAATATGTAATGAGTCATTAAAACAAATATGGTAGAATGATCATATTTTGGTTACTCAAAACCATATAGAACGAACCAGAACGAATCAAAGCGAAGAAAAATGAACTTGTAAGAAATTATTAAAGTCACTTAACAACCACCATACCCACATCAAGACTTTATCTCTCACCCAACCAACCAAGATAGAAGCAATCAACTAGATTTAAGCTAACTTAATATTAAAAACTTCACAACCACAAATCACGAACTATCGATTGCCTTCATCACCTTAGCAACTCTTGAATATGAAGTTTTGCTCTTCAAATTCTTGGATTGAAAGGTGGAAATAACACGTGCAAGTTTCTACTTGAATTTTTGGAGGAATGAAAAGGAGTTCTACGGCAAAGCTAGAATGAGATTTTTTTTTTTTCAAAATTAATTGAGATAATTTGAAGTCTTTCCTTACTAGATGTAAATTTGTATGCTAATTTTTAGCTTGATGCGGCACAAATTCAAAGCAAGCCGCTTGCACGTGGCCAAGGGAAATGGAAGAAGAAGAAAAGTCATTTTGAAATAATCATCATTTAATTTAGGTGTAAGAGAAATTAACCACAAAATCTTATTTTGTAAGAACACATCGCCATGCAAAGCTTTGTATAAGGACACGTGGGACTCCTAATTTTAATTAATAAATTTTGCAAGGGGAAATGTAGCAAGCGGAGTGTAATCTTTTTCTTCTAGCATTATTAACACAAATTATTTATTATTACTATCAATTAACTAAAACTTACACAATTAATATCAACCGTCACTATTAAGATTATAATAAATCAATTAATACCACCCTGACATTAGCGTATGCATAATTCAATTCACACATCAGACTTAGGATGATTTACGTTTGCGGAAAAGTTATCCACCGTATTTTCCGAAACTTACAATTCGACTAAAACTTTCCTGTATTCATCCAAATATTAAGGCAAATAATATTTAGTTTAAAATCTAAGTATCATTATCAGATACGAGAATTTCTGAATATTGCATAATTATAAATAAGAAAATTTCGGATGTCATATCAACTACGCAAGGTTGGATCATATAAATAGTAGGAAAGATAGAACAAGTGACTTCTTTCTTTTCCTTGCTAAATTTAATGACAATTGTGCCATCTTTTTTCTTGGTGAACTATGACTTTGTTGATTAGATCGGCTTAGAATTCTGGTTGATTTTTTCATAGTTAATTACCCAAGTATCTGGGAGTAACTTAACTAGCTAATCTCGAGAAATCTATCTAGGTCCGGTAAACCATCTAGTAATATAAGGTAGTAGCAATAAAATCTAAAGTTCGAGGTGCTCTAGTAATCTATAGTTGAACTTTAAGAGCTAAGAAAAGGCGTGGATTCAAGAAAATGATATTGAAGTTAGGAAATAGCGTAATGAACATTGTTCCTACATTGATAGTAATTTGGGTAGTACCAATGCAAGCATGCTGGTAATCCAAAAATTAGATGTCTAAAATAGCTATATGAGCAACCATGGGTAATCCATTCCTTTCATGAAAGGATAAAGCAAGTCTAATGGCACCAAAGTGAAGGTATGTATAACTTTGTTGTATCCATTGTCATGGAAAGTCAAAAGGAATTTGAAGGGTGACAAAGTATTCTTGTTGAGTAGCGGGAATAGGATGCTGGTCAAATTTGGACATACTCCTTAACCTCTCAAGAAGTATGTTTCATAAATTGCTTAATAGAATGGATAGGGGAGAAAGAGGAAGGTTGAGCAAAAGTGAAATATGGATTTATAAATGGAACGTAAGTCTCTAAAATTTTATTATCTTTGTTGAGATGATGAGATGAGAAACCTCATAAAGATAGTCAATTTTAGAGATATTAGAAGTACGGAGTTCTAATGGAGGAGTGAGGGAAACGAGGGCATTACAATAATCGGTGAGGAAATTTCGGAGGATTCTGTCATGATATGAAAATTCTCCTCTTTTGCACTGGGTAGTGAAGTGGTTCATGAAGATTAAATCGCACTCATGTTAAGCAAGCAAAGTAGTCAAGCTAGAGAGCGCCCCCCCCAAAAAAAAAAAAAAAGAAATAAAAGAAGCAAAGAAGCGAGAAGCGGTTTTTGATCGAATTGACGAAATCAATCATAGATTCGTACTTTCATTGTGGTGGATTGGCTTTCATAAAGCACCTTTGGGCAGCAACCACTTCTATTCCTAATCCCTAATCCTTATTTATTTCTTAATCGTTATGCGAAATGATTCAAGAGCCAATAAATGGTGAAAATAGCAAAACCAATAAATAAATAGGGTATTGCTAAAATTGCTCCAATATCAGTTAAAATATTAATGTATCAAATGCTCAATTGTATCTATTATAACATGGTTACAAATACACAAACATATATATATATATATATATTATGTTAAAAAGTCTTTGATAATTACATACTTTGTATGGAGATGAGAGATTGCGACATCTTATAGGATTAATCTAGTACTCACAAAGTGATAAACACACCATTAATATAACAAAAAAAAACCTATGACATACTTTCTAGTTAAAATTATCTTGGGAATATAAGACTAAAACGAGTTTATTAAATGATTTGGAGGATTTCTTAATATAGTCTCTATTAACTTACATAACCACTTATTATTTGCCAAAATGGCCCTTAATCCCACGGATCCAACGGGCGAGCGTGAGCCGGGTCTTGGGCGGTCCGACCGGTAAGCCTAAACCACAAGTTCGAACCCCCCTCGGCCATGGAGATCATCTTCGAAATCGGAACGGCGATACCTACGAGCTGCACAGTTGCTCCGCAAGTTCAACTCCGATCACCGATTCATCTTCCCGATCTCTCCCCCTCGCCGGAGAATTCACGGCCGGAGGGGAGCCACCGGAGCTCCGACCGCCCGAGAACCTACGAAAAGGCCGGAAGACCCCTCCGCCGGGAGCATGTTCACGCAGTTCGGAGCCACGGCGGAGACGCTGAGCAAGGCGTCGACGATGATGTTCCGGATCGGCACCGACGCCCACCTCTACGACGACCCCGAGGACGTCAGCATCGCCCCGCTGCTCGACAGCAGGTTCGACTCCGAGAAGTGCGAGGCCCTGAAGCGCCTGCTCGCGCTCATCGCCCAGGGCTACGACGTCTCCAACTTCTTCCCCCAGGTCGTCAAGAACGTCGCGTCCCAGTCCCTCGAAGTGAAGAAGCTTGTCTACTTGTACCTGCTGCATTACGCCGAAAAGTATGTGATCGGATCGACTGGCGTGCTCATTTGAAATGGATCCTTAATTCCGATTGTTTTTGAGCTTTGAAGAGGTGTGCGTGATTGTTCTCTATCTCTCATGTAGGCTTTCGGGTAGGATTCTGTTAAGGCATTGTTCATGTCTCGCTAAGTTTCTGCTAATCCTGTTAAAGAAGTGGGATGATGTCATGTTTACATGCTCTCACTAGATATCCGTCCCATACTTGAATTCTATATCACCTTGATGTGGACGATTGGATTTAGATTTCGGCGCTTGGCTGATTGATTGTGTTTATGCTTTCTTGATGCTTGTAGGCGTCCGAATGAAGCATTGCTTTCGATCAATTGTTTCCAAAGGGATTTGGGGGACACCAATCCGTTGGTGAGGGCCTGGGCACTCCGCACGATGGCTGGAATTCGTCTTCATGTAGTTGCACCCATCGTCCTTCTAGCCGTAAACAAGTGTGCTCGAGATCCATCTGTTTATGTCAGAAAATGTGCTGCTAATGCTCTTCCCAAGTTGTTCGACTTGCGCATCGAGGAAAATATATCTGCAATTGAAGAGGTGTCTGTTTCCACTTTTCGGTTTTCTGCAATTACTATTTGCCATTGCTTTTTGTCTGGGCAAATTGCTTGGTAAGGTGTATATGATGGTTTGTTAGAGCAGGAGAAAGAACTCGACAGGTTTATGCACCTCGACTCTTTTTGCCTGTGCCAAAAATTTTCTGAAAAGTAACTAATGGGGTTGAGGATATGGCTCATCAAAATTGATTTCTCCTTTTGCTTATTCATTTTATTTACCGTTGTTCTTGGGTTGGGGGGAGGGGGTGTTTCTATTCCTTTTAATCAGCTCATCGCTAAATTAAATGCAAGCATGCACTTGGTATCTGGTTTACCAAGACTGTATCCAGTCATTTGGTGAAAGATAGGCTTCTATGCTTTCAGTTGCCATGTAGGAGGCTTATCTCTGTTTGTTGTCCATGTTATGCACTCTGATTAAGTTCCACCGCTTTGTCCTTTTAACATGTGATTGACATTTTGTATCATTGAGGAAATCATAGAACTACTCTCATTAAAGAAAGAACAATGAGGGTAAACTTTACCGACTGGTTGGGAACCCCTTTTACTTGTTGTTCCTTTTGTGCATAATTAGTTATTCCAACTTTTGTTGCTACATTATGAACAATCTCCTAAATTACGAAGAAACGGTGGATCAATATTTAAAGGTCCCTTTTGGGTTACACATGGAGTATAAAGCAGTCAAAGGAAGATATTGTGATGAAGTAGGATTTAGAAATCAGACTCAAATCCTACCAACCATTCATTCTGCCATAGGGTAGAGGTCGATGGTGAGGTCAGCGTGGAAATTAAGTGTCATGTTGTTAGACAGGAAGTGCATCTGGAATTTTGTGTCCATTTAGTAAAACTTAGGTAATCTTGAAGCGATTTGGTTTGTGATGAGTGAGATGAAATGAGCAAAACTCATTTTGGGGTGATTTTGGCATGGTAAACAATGATATGAAGACACTCTTGTGTTTTTTTATTGGCATGATGACACTTTAGTTAAAACTGAAAAGTACTGCAAATTTGTATGGTTCTTCCAGGTGACATAGTAGTAGGTTGGATGCACTGGTGTAGAATCCATACAATCAACCCTGCATAGTCCAAAATTGCTCAGTTGCCCTTGTTTGCTATTTTAACTAGAGACTTTGTTATACTCATAATCTGCATTGAATATTTGGACATTTGTCTTTGTGTTAACAGTTTGCTGCACAACTGGTTTTCAAATTTCTTCAGCTGTATTCCTTTCTTTTTCCTTAAGGATTCAATTTATTACCTATGAAATGCAGGTTGTTGGAAAACTGTTGAATGATCATTCCCCTGGAGTAGTTGGGGCTGCTGCTGCTGCTTTTGCTTCTGTCTGTCCAAATAACTTCCCTTTAATAGGGAAGAGCTACAAAAGATTATGTGAGATTCTGCCTGATGTGGAAGAGTGGGGTCAGATATTGTTAATCAGCATTCTTTTACGCTATGTAGTTGCAAGACATGGTCTAGTAAGAGAATCAATCATGTCTTTTCTGATTAAAAAAGAGAGTTCACATCTGGATGAGGAAGATGAGGTTACCAGAATTATAGAAGGAGAAGAAAATACTGACCTGAAAGATGTTTATGAGGCTGAATTGGCCAATACAATATGCAGGTCGTACATTGAAGGACCAGATGAATATTTATCACGTGCAAGTCACATTAATATGGATTCATTGAAGTTAACTTCTGCAAGATATACATCTGGGAAAATTAATGATGACATTAAGATCTTACTTCAATGTACATCACCACTGCTATGGAGTTATAACAGTGCAGTGGTAGTTGCTGCTGCTACTGTACACTGGATTATGGCGCCGATGGAGGATGTCAAAAGGATAGTTAAGCCACTTTTGTTTGTCCTGCGATCCTCTAATGCCTCAAGATACGTGGTAAGCCATTTTCTCGAGCTCTCACATTGATGTATCTATGGAGGGCAGGAGGGTGGATGTGTCTGCATATGTACATTTATGCTAACTTGGTTGACATCTATATTTATTTGGTGAAATATCCGGTTATGCCTTTGATATGGTATTGAGGTAATTTGTTTTGCTGCCACTATTGACCTGACATCCAGTTTATTTTTCTGTTTCAACCTATTTTAAAATGAGAATTACTTGACCATTCCCCAACTCCCTAGCTTAATACATACATGGTCTTTGAGGAGGTTGTCTGACACTGCATTCTCTCTTTTTTTTAATGCCCAACCCTTCCCCTACCTAGGCGCAAGGTTGTTCTTGTGTTTTCGTTCTTGAACATAAGTGAATGAGACTTAGGTCGTGGGTGTGACAGACATATGCAAGGTGAACATATTGCTTTCTGGTTCAATAGGAACGAAATTAAATGGTTATCGTGCAACATGAATGAGGATTAAGAACATCGTAAAGTAAATATAATAAGGTAGGTGCTACATATAGACAAGATAATCTGCAGAAGGCACCTGTTCTTATGTTGCTGACTTTTCGAGTTTGTGAATGTATCCTGGGTGGGTAGGCAAGTTAGTGGATTGCTCCAGCTAAACCTAGTATTTGCTATTATATGTGTCAATTTGGCTGAATCCAGTTTCGAATGTATCTGTCATTCCACTTGCATTTATTAAAATCATAGTGGATGTTGATGTTGGTAACTTTGATCTGTGTTTCTAGGTGCTTTGCAACATTCAAGTTTTTGCAAAAGCAATGCCCTCTCTTTTTGCGACTAACTTTGAAGACTTCTACATAGTTTCTTCTGATACATACCAAATAAAAGCTTTGAAGCTTGATATACTAGCTTCCATTGCGACTGATTCATCGATTCCATTCGTTCTGAAAGAGTTTCAGGTACTTTTTTTTTTCTTGCCCCATGCTGTCTTCTTCTTACTTGTTAGTAACCGGCCTCTGTTGGAGGAAGAATTCATTGCATAATACTAAGATTTTGTGGTGGTATAGTTTAGTTTGTTCTTAATTTGAAGTTATTATTCTTTTCTTGGATATGTAGATATCTTTATTTGCTCCAAACTCAAAATGTGGGAGAACTGCTACCTATTACAAGTCCAAGCAACACCTCTACTCTACCTACCTGCAATGCAGCAAAATAATGCCCCTGTAACCCCCACCACACCTCTTCCAGAAGACGGAAAGAACCATTGAAACAACCTGGGACAAATTCAGTAGCCACTCATACAATCAAATTCCTCAAGAAAGCTCCCCCCCAAAAAAAAAAAAAAAGACCAGAAAAGCCATGTCGTGGATCATTCAAACCATTCAGCAATACAACTTCAATTCTAGACAAAATCAATTGGCAATGAATTTGAATTTTTGTGGACTGAGTTGCATGAAAGAATAGAATGATCCTAGTCTTTTGACTTCATAATTCTCTGTCCTTCCATAAATTTCTTTTTAAAAAATACAGATAATATACAGTTGACTTTGTAATTGTGGTCATGCTTGTGATTGAATCTGTTGTGAATCACATATGCTTTTTCCCCAAGATTATCTTCCATTGCGATATATAGATATATGGTTGAGTAGGTTTAAGGTTTTCTATTTTCTGTTGGCTTTGGAACTTTAGGGCTTAACTGCCCTAGTTGATTGATTCTTGGATTTTGGAATGAGTAGGATGGAAACTATTGTTTACATGGAAGTTCAGATTAGCAGAAGGGGTATTATTGCAGTCTTGGTATGCTTAGGTGTAGCTTTATTCTTATTGATTAATGTAGATAGGGACACTTATAAATAGCTGGAGTAATCTAATGTGGGTATGTGATTGTCAGAGGTATGCTCCCAAATTTTCCTCCTATTAACAGGATAAATGCTTTCAAACTGATTCTCATTTTTAGTACTTCATTGTTAGGATTATATTAGGGATCCAGACAGGAGATTTGCTGCAGCTACTGTGGGTGCGATTGGTTTATGTGCACGACGGCTTCCAAAAATGGCAGATGGATGCTTAGACGGTTTGTTGTCTTTGACTAGGCATGGTAAGTTACTATCACTTACCTTTTATCTGCTGTTAAGAAGTCCTTTTCATTAAGTGGGCAAAGATTGGTGTTGCAGAATTTTTCTCTGGTGAGCTTGGTTCTCTAGATGAGGAAGCAGGTGTTTTGACTCAAATAATAATGTCCATTTGGTCTATCATAAACAGAGATCCAATAAGACATGAGAAGGTTGTATTTTCTTCCCTATACCTGTAAAGTTAGTCACTCCATAGCAATTGATCTGAATATTTTGTGATGTGTACAGAGACGAGCTTTAGAGGATTGGTAGGATTCTTCTGAACATTAGGAGAGAATATGGTTTGCATCTTGGTGAAATAAGTGAAAGGGGCAATAGGTACTTTCAGTAGAGAATTGAAAAGATCAAGATGATTATTAGTACTGCTTTCCAGATTATTTTTTTGAATTTTAGATGTTGAAAATTTTATGGTGCCTGAAATTTGCTGACCAACCCCCTCCCCCTGGCACGGCCACTATCAGGAAGAATATGGAGTAAATGAACCATTAGGCTCGACTAATCCCTGTTTATAGTTCAGTTGAGATAACTGAATGGGGCATTAGTTCTTTCTTTAAAACTGGACCGATTGGAGAGGAATGATAAATCCATATCTTTGCCTTTTTGTCGATACATCAGAGTTCTCTGTGTTGCTTGAATTCAAATAAACCTGGTCTTTCAATGCAAAAAATTAGTTGTACAGAGTAAAACTCTTATGTAATTTCAGATTAAAATTCAGAAACTTTTCCAAGTACTTAAGAATGCTCAGAGAAAGTTACTCAGTGGTGCTAATCAGAGAGACAGGAAAGAAGGTGTTGGAATAATCGGTGTGGAAGCTTAACTTTTTTTTGTTTTTATGGGTATTAGCAATAATTCGGCCTAACAGGACTCTCGTTCATAACTCTAGTGACAATTCACTGGTTAAAGTTGGGATAGGTGATAGCTGGCATTTTCTTGATGTAAATTGGAAGCTCTTCCTCATTACAGTAGGCACATTTTCATGTGATTTCCCTAACATTGCCTGAGATGCTCTTCAAGTTTTGATGAACTTATACTGTGTCCATATGGGAAATTAGCAGATAAATTCTCCATTCTGAACTGGTGGACTTTGCTCTGATTACTGCATTATCATGCCTACCTACTCCACTAGCAAAATGAATATACCACTAACCAGCAGTCACAGTAATGTGGATGGAATATTAAAGCAGTGTCAGCGGCAATCATGTTAAAAGTCATTGGGTTGGGTTTTGCCTCAATGTTTGGTACAGGACTCTTTCTATGCTACTATTGGGGAAAAACAAGAAGCTGAAGTAAAAGATCATGGCAAGAAGATTGTTATCATACTGATCTAGGAAATCTTCAACCAAGATTCTTGATTCTTCCTGAGTATGCCCATGGAATATTGAGCCACATGTGCATGTCTAGCTGAACTAAGTTTTCTTCGGCCTTCTCCACGCTGGTTCAAGCTTTTTTGTATCTTTGCCTAGTGTGCTTACTAAAAAATTATAAACAAGCCCAATATAAAAAAGAGAATATTTTGCAAAAGTCTTATTACAAGCTATTAGATAGGGAGGTTGTTGGGGGTAGAATGGATTTTCCTTGGAAAGTGAGGGTTCCACTAGAGCTTCTTTTTTTTGCATGCAAAGCAACTGGGGAAAATATAATTACTCTACATAACCTACAACAATTAATGGGTGTTTCCTCTGTAAAAAGGAGGCAGAGGCCGTGCAGTATCTCCTCCTTCATTGTTCTCGGAGAATGGTGTGGACAGTTTCCTATGCCTGTACCGGGTTATCTTGGGTTAGTGGAGGTTCCATTGAGCAGGAACTTTGGGCTTGGCATGCATTTTTTCCACAGTGCAACAACAAAAGAATTACATTAATTCCTTTCTCTCTGTTTTTCGGTTGATTTGGAAGGAGCGGGACAAGAGAGCTTTTGATGGAGAGGAATCTTCGTTTTCTATTTTCATTGATAATTGGCTTAAAGTAATACAGTTTTGGCATAATGAATACTTGCATATGGATGTAGATGCCTTGGTTGATATAGTCGATGATTTGTCTTGTGTTTGAGCTCTCTTTTGCTTTTAAGAGCTGTTTTGTATATGGTTTCAGTTTTTCTGAGCTCTCTTTGTATATAAGGTTGCACCTCCTTGGTGCCCTGTAGTTGAACTTTCTATCTATTGAAAAGAAAGAAAGAGCACCTGCTTTGCCTCATGGGATGAACAGGTTTTCATAAATTATAACCACTCAAACCCATTGCTTATCTATGCTCTTTGGCTTTTTTCCCGACCTCTCCACTTGCCTATGAGTTGCCTTGTTGATTGTGGCAATCTGCCAATTCTTGTTTATTCTCCTCCAGTGTTAGTTATATGAACTATGTAGCTCCTCATTTCTTTTTTCATGAGGATTTTTCATCATATAAATGTGTCGTTATTGATTGTATATCATTTAGCTCCACTTTTACTCTGAAAAATTTCCATGAACGTTTGGTCTAAGGCATTTGTGACATACAAGGTAGTAGAGTTGGTAGTACTGCATGAATGACACTTGATGGATGACTTCATTTAGCTTCACTTCTTTCTTCGATTTTCGGTACATGTTAATTGCTGATGTATTGACACTTGATGGATGACTTCTTTTTCATTACAGGTTGTAGTCCAATTGATTCGTAGTTTAGATTCAATCAAGGTGCCGGCAGCTCGGGCGATAATTATTTGGATGGTAGGAGAATACAGATCCGTAGGAGAGAAAATTCCAAAGATGTTAACCCCTGTGCTTGGGTATCTGGCTTATTGTTTTAAGTCAGAAGCGCTAGAAGCAAAGCTTCAGATTCTGAACACTAATTTTAAGGTAATGTGAACAGTTATACCCTACTTTATTTTAACTTTTGTGTGCACGGTGTTGCTAAACCCACATTACTTCTTTTTATAGTTAGTTTTCAATATATTTATTCTATTCAAATAGATAGTAAACCCTATAATAATCAACAAACTATGATGGTATAAAAGACGAGTTCACAATAATTGAAATGAAAATCAGTCAAAATCCAGTTGAAGTTGAACTGATTTTGGTATATGTATGCACTTGCTCATCCTGCACATTCCTAACTACTGTTACCTCTAGCCAAGCAATCACGTTAGAGAAACAGGGCACATTAAAGTTTAGTGAAGACCAACTCCTTTTCAACTGTGCTAATTGTTGGTAGGCAAGTTTCTGAAGATATCCATCGATGTAATCATCAAAGATTGTTATAGAACCAAACAGGTGATTGAAATTATAGATGGATGGAAGATAACTTTCTATGATGTTGATGAAAGTTAATATGCTCTATCTAGAAAAGTTGTCTCACTTCTTCAATTAGTGTTGTTAAAACAACTAAGCATGGAACTGCGTTGGCTAACCAGTATTGTCTCCCCCTTTATTTAGAAAAAAGTTGCAGAATTTATCAAATTATTTTGGTGTGTAGCATTAATTTGAAATGCTCCCATAATCCTCATGGCGACAATGGATTTCATTCTCTTTTTTCACATTAGATTAGATTAGTAATTAGATATTTCTGAGCAGTACAGAATTTGGCACCAGTTACACATGAGAGTAATACAAGGTGCAGAGAAGAATTCATGCCGAGGTTTAACAACCTAGGGGTAAAAATGGTGAGTTTGGAGGCTTAAAAATGAGATGCTGTGGAGATACTTAAATTTGAAGATTGTGATTTATCATGGAGTAAATTTAGCAGAAAATCAAAAGAATGAAAGAGCAAACTGGAGTCATTCCACGAAGAATCTGAAGAACCTGACAGTCAGAGGATTTGTATGAATGCTTTGACTGATTTTCTTTTCATGTGACCAAAATTACACTAGTAGGTCAGAGTTCCCAAATCATGTAAGAAGTATTCGATTTAAGTTCAGCTGGAATTGTCGTTATGTGCGTCGGATACCTTTTCCACTTGTTTTGTTCTAACTATTTTTGTTGGCTCATGCTTATTGCTATTTGTCCGTTTGGTTCTGTTTGCTGTGTTCTCAATTATTGTTGTCAATCTCAAGTCCACTGTTCAAAGTCACCCTTATGCTCTTACCAGATTCACATTGTATCGATGCTTGGAACTCTGTATCTTGAACTAAGTTCTCCACGAGGTGATGTTGTTGAACAGGCTTCATTTGAGGTGTTGATGTACTGAGACGTGGGGAATCTAGTTCTGTTGTTGCCTCTAAATTATATGTTCATTTCTTATAGGTGGCTTTTAATTGCCGGTTGTGGAGATTTGTTTTGATCATATTGAGCATGTTGGTGTTGACTCGTTATGTCCAACCTACTTCACATAACTGTCACAGTTAATTTTTAGGAAGTGATGTAAGAAATTTGAAGTACGTGGACATGTCCTAGGTAATTACCGATATCTGCACTTATTGGAGTTTTGAGATGGAAATATCTATTACATGATGTTTAAGTGCCAATGCCAACTTTTATATGTTTATCTGCTGAGTCCACCTATGGCACATGTGGACATGCACATGAATAAAAAGTCAGGAGATATACTCGACTCCTGGGCATAATTACTGTTAAGCAGCCCCTGCTTACATTGGGTCATGTTGGCCTGACTGAATAGTTCTGAGGTTAATTATTGACACTGGGGGATCCTTTGCTGGTTTTTGACACATAATAGAAAGGAGTGCCACTACAGTATGGCATTGAAGGCTTTCTCTCACTGCTTAGTATGCGTATGTCCAACGCATATCGATGAAACTTTTTTACTTTAATAACATCACCTTGGGGAGGACAAGCCTTGGCATAAAAGTGAACTTACCAGCCTTTTACTGGATTGTGAGCTCGAGTCATGTTGACAGCTCTTTGTGAAAAAGCAAGGGAAAGGCTGCATATGATATATGATGCTCCCACAGTGAGGTGCCTCATGCACTGGGGCGCCCTCTTATGAAGTCAGCCATAGAAATATCTGGAAATAATTTGAGCTGTTAGGTTTGTTCATGCTGTCAACTTTAGACAAATGTCACACTGCATTGAATGGTTAAATAGAGGATTTAGTGATATAACTATATATTATGGCTTTATTTTGACACCTGACTTTTTCACAAGAATCGTATTTGTAGTGTAGTTCATTGATGAAATATAATATAATTCTATTTGTCATTCTGGCCACCTCATGCTGTCTCAGCATCTAAGATAGTAACTATTCCTTTGGGCTATAATATATTGAACTTTGTCTCTCTTCAGTCGTAAGTTTGAATGTCTTGATGAGAGCATAGTCATTTATATGAAGCAAAATAACAAAGACAGAAATTTGAAATTCTTGGTTTGCATTACCATTTTTACTTGGTATATCAAGGTAGACAAACCAATTGAAGGGACAAGTTGCAAATTGAAAATTGTAACCTGAAAATCCTTGTCCTTGTATCTTTAAAAAATGGGTATCTTCGGAGACCAGGAGCAATGCTTACTATATTTATTTACATATCACCTGTTGATCTCTGTGAGTGCTTCAGTATATGTACTCCTTTGACCTGTTTTACCATGCCTATGCATCGGTATATTTACTAAATACTATATACCTACTAAGTATGCTGAAGAACAATCATGTACCTTCTCTGCAGGTCTTGTTTGATGCTAGAGGGAAAGATCATTTGATATTTAGAAAGACTCTTGCCTTTGTGCTAGATTTGGCTGAATGTGATGCTAATTATGATATTCGGGACCGAGCTCGCTTTCTCAAAAAGCTTTTGGAATGCAATATAGGTTCTTGCCTTTCAGACACACAAGCAGATTGTTTGCCACAAAATAAAAACCTGCATTGTGTACTTGCAGAGCACATATTTGGGGGCAAACTAAAATCAATCTCACCTGAGCCACTAAGCAGCCGATTTTATCTCCCCGGGTCGCTTTCGCAGATTGTTTTCCATGCTGCTCCTGGGTATGAGCCTCTTCCAAAGCCTTGCACTTTGCTTCAGGATGACCTGGATCTGATATCAAATGCTAAAGGACAAAATATGCCTGGAGATGGGGTTGCAGAAAGTGGTACTACTGGGATGGATGAATTTGATGCTTCTGATGGATCTTCAGATGAAGGCAGTGCTTCAAATTACAGCTCTCAGGTTTCTATGACCGGCTCGGGCAGTGATGTTTATAATTCTGAAAGTGGTTCTGTTAGTGAAGAAGATGATAATGCTGGTCCTCTGATTCAGATTTCTGATATTGGAAATGAGAATGTAGCTCCACAGGCTGGGAATGACTATATGGGCGATTTAGTATCAAAGTCTGCTCTTGAATCATGGTTAGGTGAGCAACCTGGATCTTCAAACACGAGTATATCACATTCAAATCGAGTCCACAGATCTTCAGCAAGAATTAGTTTTGGGAACATTGGACAGCGAGTCAAACCTAAAATCTACGTACTCTTGGACCCAGCAAATGGAAATGGTTTGAAAGTTGAATATTCATTTTCATCAGAAGTTTCAAGCGTATCACCTCTCCTTGTATGCATTGAAGTTTCCTTCAAGAATTGTTCTGCAGAGTCCATGACAGAAGTAAATTTAGTGGAAGAGGAATCCAGCAATGGACAGGATTCCGCTGATCAAATAGTGTCTGCTCCTGAAAGGTCAATTGGTTTTCCGCTTGTCCATATCTCTTGACTGTACCATCATTCACGTACTGTTGACCTGTCATGCTTGGCGCAAATGCTGCTCTCTCTCTCTCTCTCTCTCACACACACACTGTGCGCACATACCTTAGGTAGTATTCTTTTTTCCATGGACTAATGCTGCATGGTTGGAAAATATGCTTCCACTTAATTTTGAGAGATACCCTGAAACACTCTGATTTGTGCACCCATCTCAACAGAACAGTGTTGGAGTTTGTTCACCCATCTTAAAAGTGTTCACCCATTTGAAAGCTGATCTATTATTGGCTTAGAAAAAGCTTGTTTACAGACACACATACAAATAAAGAAAAAAGCAAAAGATTACATTTCTCCCCAATGTTCTAGGCAACGTGTTGAACTTTCTGTCCAGGAACCCTGAAATTCTATTGCATTAAATTCTTTTTTCAATCTTTTGCTATGCTTTCAGCACTAATATCTACTCTGGGTTTGCAGTTTCTCAACGTCCAACAGCGATGTGCCAACTTTAGTTCCTATGGAAGAGATCAATTCTCTGGAACCTGGTGACACGTTAAAAAGGATTATGCAAGTTCGCTTCCATCACCATTTATTGCCTCTTAAACTTGCATTGCTGTACAATGGCAAAAAGGTTCCTGTTAAGTTGCGGCCCGATATAGGGTATTTTGTCAAACCACTTCCGCTGGATTTGGAAGCCTTCGTAGACAAGGAATCCCATCTCAGAGGGATGTTTGAATACATGAGAGGGTCAGTATTTTTGTCTGAAGTATATAACAAGAAGCAATTTATTAACTTTATCTTATTTGCTGGCATTTTCACCTCCCTCATCCTTGTAAGTTGGGCAACTAACAAATATCAGATACACCTTTCATCATTGCTTGCAATAGGTGCACTTTTAACGACCACATTGAAGAGATAAATAAGGACAAGGATGGTGACACAGTGAAAGATAAATTCCTTCTAATTTGTGAGAGCCTAGTGCTGAAGATGCTCAGCAATGCAAATCTTTCCTTGGTATCTGTGGACATGCCAGTTGATACCAAGCTTGATGATGCGACGGATTTGCGCCTGCGATTTGGCTGTGAGATCCTGAGCAAGTCTATTCCTTGTTTAATAACTGTAACTGTAGAAGGTAAGTGTTCTGAGCCACTAAATTTAACAGTTAAAGTCAATTGTGAAGAAACAGTATTTGGGTTGAATCTTCTGAACAGGGTGGTAAGTTTTTTGAGTGAATCCCCACACCATCACCCCTAATTGGATTTTGAGGGATGGATCATACAGTTGTTCATCATTGACTCAGGTTGGCATAAAGGAAATTACAATCGTCATTCTGATCTTTCAATTGATGTCATGGTTACTGCACTAAATGGAGGGCCTTCGTTCCCTCTTATGTTAATTTTTGCTTGTCTTGTGTTTTGGGGTCGTAGATGGTGTGGGCTGGAGCTTGCTTTTTTCCTTTTTTTCCCTCCATTCTTTTTGTACAGAAAAAATGCTTCCATTTTACTTTTTGTTTTCGTTTTTGGGTTGGAGTACGAGATGTTAACTTTGAACCCAGGTGTGACATAGCAATCTAATAGAGGTCCACATGGCATATGTTTGTAAGGAAACGTTTGTTTTGTGCTATCTGAAATTCAGTTTTAATGTTTAAAGACATTAATTACATCGATGGCTGATCGGAAGTAATATGGGCAAGCTGGGTGATCGCTCTCATTTCGTAGGCAAAGGGCTCAATCGGAAAGGTGCGTCATCGAAAGGTGAAGTAGAGAAGAAAATAAGTTCGTAGAATCTGCGATTCGGCTGCACATGCTTTTGCTAAATGGGGACTAAAGAATCATGTCTTTTCTTACTTGGTTCCTGAGATACTAATCAACGGCGTTAGTATTGATAGTTTGGCCAGGATGCACTTCTAACTGAACTTTTAGCGGTGGATTCCGGTGGTTCAGTGTAGAAGAACATAATGAAAAGTTGACTCCCGAAGTGTCGTCGTCAATTTGGCGTCTCAATTCATCAACGCTCTGAACTGACCGGCGTCTCAATTCATCAACGCTTTGAACTGACTGGTACGAAGCAAAGTTTGGTTCATTCGTTAGTCTCAAAACAGGCACAATCCCATTGTAGTCTATGACACGGCCGTGGTTGTTACTGACTGACCAGCATCAATTAACAATTCTCTCTGGAGTTAAGACAGGACAAAGAGCAAAAATGACCAGTATCAATTAACAATTCTCTCTGGAGTTATGACAGGACACAGCAAATACAAAACTAAAAGTAGAACGCCGTCTGTGGGAATCGAACCCACGACCACATGGTTAAAAGCCATGCGCTCTACCAGCTGAGCTAAGACGGCTTATCTTGAACATTTTGACTTATTATAGTATTTAACATAGAACTTGATGAGGTATTTTTTACCCATCCATATGGTTTAGCCGTGAATGAGAGTCGGTAAATGAATCGAAAACGGCAATGTCATGCATTTTCAGGTGAAACGTGCTGCTGTTTCGATAAAAGAAGGTGATCTTGATAGTACTTTTGAAATTTGAGCGAATGAAACCTGATTATGATGTATTCCATAAGGTCTCATTTTTCTTGAATTGCAGGACGGATTTGTCCTTTGAGCATTTTGGTTCCGGTCATTATGTTTGATGTCCTTTCCAATTCCATTTTCAGCTTTAGTCTATCTCCCTAGCTGTCTGTTTGGCATAGCTTTGACCTCGCCCATGCATTCACCTCGATTTGCAATTTTCACTGCTGCAATCGATCCCAGTGGTGTGATTCGCCGTGCAAGTCATTCCGGAGCAATTATCTCAGGTGTTTCTCCTGGAATTTGCTCCGTGAAGAACAAGGTGAAGAAAGACACCCAGGAAATTCTGGGCAAAACATAAAAAAGAGATGCTCCATTTCAAGTCATGAAAAGCTACAGCTGATGATCCGCACGTTCATAAACAAAACAACAAAAGAAAAGGAAAGGATCACACATGGACATAAATTTAAGCAAGCCAATCGATTTTGTGTATGGGGTCACCATACTAGTTTGAACATCCAATGTAAAATTGCAGTACTTTGCTTGGTCTAATGAAGAGAAATTAAAATATTATTAAAACGAAGAGAAAGAAAAGGAAGAAGAAAAGCAAAGAATTTAAAAAATACTAAAATATTATTAAAAATTATTCACGCTAGCGTCGGCCGTGTGATCATGCGACGTATGATAGTTGGCGTTCATTGGTAGATTGATTCAATTGGCAAAACTTCAATATATTTAAGATTCAATTGATAAAATTAAAAAAATTGAAAATGATTTGGTAAAAATGTAATAAGATTAGGAATTTGTGGATAATTTTTTCCGAGGTCTACACTTATGTGTTGCTGGTCCATCATAATGTATGCCACGTGGCAATCACTAGATGGTTGGCACAACTGCCAACCATCACCCATCAATATGTTGTGACCCATTCTTACTGAAAATGTGATACAATCGTCAAAAAGTGAAGAAATTGTAGGTTTCTAAGGAACAGGCCGAAGTGGAGTTGTGGTGAAAAATTGCGATATTTCTTTATTTTTTTCTCTCAAATCCGATTGGTGTGATTCTTAGGAAGTTGAAAAAGTTGCGAATTGATGGAAAGATCTTAATGAATACTACACAGTTAAGCACGTCAATCGACCTTTCTATGAATTTTATGCTAGGTCAAAGTCGCTTTAATTTTGAAAAGGATTAGATAAAATACGGGGTTTCTAAAATCACATTTTGTGGTCAATTATTAATTCTATATTTTTGTACATTGCAAAAAATAAAATTTTCTTTAGATTTTTCTATGTAGAATTGGTCATGTGGATTGCTTTAGAAGTTAAGGAATGCATGTATGTGTTGGTTAGGCACATGAAACGTATTTCACATTTAGACCACCCCGTAATTTGACTAGTGTCTTATTTGGTCATCGAGTTTAATGTGGTATATTATGTGTTCAAAATTTATCAACTCAGAATAGATTCCCTCCTAAGGAAAAACATTATTGTCTGTTCAATTTTTGTTGCTATACTTTGAGGTTTGCACGTGTTTAATTTGTGGCTCTTCTTGCATGCTAAACAGGTTACGAGTACTTGGCAATCTTTATAAACTTTACTATTGAACTGTTGTATGTTCAAAATGTTTCTTCGTGCATCTTTGCGTTGAATCTGAGAAGCTCGTTTGGTCTTCGAGGGAAAGAAATCATAACGCTCCAAATTCAATTTGACAAAAAAACTACTCAGATAAATGTACAAGGAATTCAATGATTTCATACTTTTAGTGCAGCTTCCCCCTGTCATTATACCATTTTTACCTCTTCACACGTAGATATGACATTAATCATTGTGTTGGATTCTGTAATATATCTAGGTGCATGAAAGGCACGTAAGCATGCCATTCACACTCCCTCATTTTGTGTTTTCCCATATTGATAGGGCAATCAATTTTGAGCTTATTGAAGGGCCAATAATTGCCCTGCACTAATTATTTTTGAAAATAATCGGCCAATAATAGGAATTACAATAATAATAATTATGAGCATGTTCATTTGTGCTTCTCCTACCACTGGCATATCCATATCTAGTCCATGGCATGAGTATAACTCAGTAATAAATATGTGTGAAATCTATCAATGGTTCAACTATATAGGAAGCAGCTTGCCGATTCCATATCTAGCCTAATCAAATTGTACATATAATAGTTGCTTTGAACTAAATTAACTACTCAGAGATTTTGGATATTTAAAAGGCAAAGAATCTGTAAGATATTGACTCCGCTTGTCAATTATTCAAACCATAAAATATGTTTATCAATTTAATTAATCTTTAACCACTTTCATTTTAAAAGAAAGATACGCTCAAGAAAACACAAAAAGAAAAACATGTCGACTCATAATATCACAGGCTCTGTTCTGTACGGCGCTAAATGTCATCGATCCAATTATTCTTCACTTGCGTTGTGAAAATGCTTTTCGTACAATTCACAATGATAATTTTTTTTCAAAATTTACTCTACGAATAATCCAATAAATCCATCTCAACATGCTGCGGGGCTCATTACCTCACGTAATCCATCTCAAGCTCTAGCAGAGTTTCATCAAGATTCAAATTTGTTATACTACAACTCTATAAATTAATTTCGAAGTTGATGATTGGTGAAGACATAGGCCGCTAATCTCTTCTTCTTAAATAGTCATGCACTTCTTATTTCAGTGTTGATACTTACGTATACTGCTAGAGTTGGCCAATAACTCTTTTATGCTATTCTTTAAGGTAAGTCATGCCAAAATAGTGATAGGTATACATCTAATATTGCATCCAGGTAATTGGTGTGACTATTTTTGGCATTTCTCGTCTGTCCCTGCATTTTGTTTCTCGCATAAAAGCTAGATAAGACATTTGATGACTGTTTAATTAACGATTTCATTAGGACGCTTAATGTGTTTTGGAGAGGTAAGAAGGTTTCTCCCGCTTTCTCATGTCAAATTTTTATGTGTTCGCATACAAGCTAGATAAGATATTTAAGGAGGATTTTATTAACAGTTTCATCATGACGCTTAATTGGTTTGAAGAGGCAAGAAGGTTTCTCCCCCATTCTTATGTCAAATTTGCCGTGATGTTTAGATTTGTCGCACTTTGCCAGACTCGCTATACGTAGTTGGCTTAATTGGTGACCCATAACCATTGTTAACAAGACACCTTTGACAATTTGATCGTATTGTACATTGTATTTCAAAAGCTTTAAGAACGAGAAGTTCTTCTCATATCTTATAATTAATAGTCATATCCATAATCACATCGAAGCTCATTGATGTTGACTTGAGTAAAAAACCGGCAGGTCTTCTCACATTCACATTTTCTCACACATAATCTTGGCAATGGTTTAGAAAGAAGACGAAGCTTCTTCAAGAAAGTCTTCATTAGGGATTCGTTGAAGAGAAAATGAGTTTCCTATTTTGACATCTGGTGCTGCATTACAATTAAATGTGTGTTTGGTTTAGCATTCCTAAAGCACTTTTAGCCTCCAAAGCCCCTTGGGAAAATGCTGGACCATTTCACAACTATTTTGAATGAACTTTTACTTCAAAATCAATATTAGGAAGGCTAAGGGTCCATTTGGTTCAACATTCCCAAATGGCTTTCAGCTTTCAAAGCCTCTTAAGGAAATGCTAAATCGTTTGGCAACCATTTTAAAGTACCTTTCAAGTGAAAGTCAGCATTGGGAAAACTAAAAACTCAATACTAGTAGGAACTAGCTTTAAGCTTTCAGCATTTGATGAAATGTTGAAACTTATTTTTTTCTTCCAAAACTATCCTCACTCATTCTTCAAATTTCTAATTTTGCCCTTGTTATTATTTTTTTCCAAAATAATGCTAAAAAAACGAATATATATAAATGCTAAAAAAATTAAATATTTTTGGCAATTTTTTTAGCATTATTTTCAACATTTATATTTAAAAAGTTGTATACATTATTTTTTTCAATTTTAAATAAATTTAAAAAATTTCGTTAAAGGTTTGGTCTTTTAAAAAAATTACATATATATGTATTTTATTTTTAGCATTATTTTCAAATTTATATTTAAAAAGTTGCATACATTATTTTTTCAATTTTAATCAAATAAAAATTAAAAAATTTCGACTAAGGATTTGGTCTTTTTTTAAAACAAATTATATATGTGTATTTGATTTTTTTAGCATTATTGTCAAAATTTAAATTTAAAAAGTTGCATGCATTATTTTTTTCAATTTTAAACAAATAAAAATTAAAAAATTTAGATGAAGGATTTGGTCTTTTTTTTAAAAATTAAAATATATATATATGTATTTGATTTTTTTAGCATTATTGTCAAATTTTATATTAAAAAATTTGCATACATCATTTTTTTTCAATTTTAAGAAAATAAAAATTAAAAAATTCCGATAAAGGGTTTGGTCTTTTTTTTTTTTAAAAAAATAATATATGTATTTGATTTTTTAGCATTATTGTCAAAATTTATATTTAAAAAGTTGTATACATTTTTTTTTTCAATTTTAAACAAATAAAATTAAAAAAACAAATATTAAACACCCAAATGGCTTTTCAAATGTGTTTTTACCAAACGGCATTTCTCTCAAAATTGCTTCTTAAAGCATAGTTGACCAAATGACCTTTACATTTGATTTTCCCAATGGGCTTTCAAAATCTTTGTATCAAATGCACTATAAAAGCCCAATACTAATAGAGACTAGCTTTGGGCTTTCAGTATTTGGTCATATGCTAAAACTCATTTTTTTCTTCCAAAACTACCCTTACCAATTTTTTAGAATTCCAATTTCATCATTCATTAGTTTTTTTTAATTAAAAAGGACTAAACCCTTCGTCAAACCGGGAAGGGCTACAACCTCCGCCGGCCGTCGAGGTCGCACGACCTTGGGTGACCAAGGCGGCGTAAGACCCGGGCAACCATCGCCCGGGTCTCGTGGCCTCCGACAGCCCTTGCTTGGGTGTTGTGAGGGTCGTCCGAGGTCATGCGACCTCGGCTAGGTCGCGCGACCCTCGCTAGAGGTCACCCAACGTCGAGGGACCTCAACCGATGGCCCTCTACACTAAATCGGCTCGCCGACAGCCGTAGCCCTTCACCGGGCGAAAGGTTTGGTCATTTTTCAAAAAAAAAATATATATATATATATATTCAAAGCCCATTGCAAATTTTTTTTTGCCAAACATACATTCAACTCAAAGTCCATTTGGAAGAGGTTTTAACCAAACATAATTTGCATTTTCCTAAATGGTTTTGACTTTCAATATTTACATCACACCCAAAACCCATTTACAGAGCTGAACCAAATGCACCCTAAAAAGAACAAAGTGCTCAACAGAAATTAGCAAGTTATCCTAGAGAAAACAAAGATCTCACTTAAATAATGTCTTTCCATTATGTCCTTAATCACCATCATGCATGGGTGCACAAAGCTTGTAGATTGGCGTGTCGTTATGCTGTAATAGTGGATTTTGTGTTGTTATGGTCTGTATAAATCTTACTATCATAAAATGTATATATCTTTCTTTAGAGTCTAAGATATTTGAAGTGTCAAAACTTAGCACGAATGAAACTTAAGTGCCAAAAGTTAGGACAGTGACACTTAAGTGCCAAAATCGGAGCAAAACGGTTCACTTAAGTGCCAACGACAAGAAAATCTAGCCAAAATGCTAACGTGGGTAGACAAATACAAAAATGTCGTCATTCTATTGCCGACGTGGCTAAATAAGTACTATAAAAATTAATTAAATTTAATTTAAAAAAAAAAAAAAAAAGGAAGGAAGGAAGAAGATGAATAGCGGTTGAGGGCTCAACTCTCGCCGCTGCCGCCTCCCCACCGTTGCTAAGAAGGGCCAACAACGGTGGAGGGAGGGTCGGCCGAGGTCGCCTGGCCTTGGCCAAGGGCTGACGACCCCAGCCAACCGACGGCGAGCGACGAGGGCCTGCAAGCCCTCACCCAGATATGGGGCGAGGGTCGCCAACCCTGGCTCGGCCAAGCCAAGGGCCGCCATTGGCTAGGGCAAGGGTCGCGGCCCTCACCGCCCGTCGGCCCGGGTCGCCGGCCCTTGCCCCCCCCAAGGCAACCCTCCCCAACCATCTTTAAACCTTCCCGGTGACAGCAGCAAGGGCTGAGCCCTCAGTTTACATTTTTTTTTCCTGAGTCAACTCTCCAGCGAGCAACGTAAGCGCGCAAAATTAATAAAAAATTGCCATGTAAGATTTCCGATGGGGTTCACTAAAGGTCGCATTCAACTGTCCCATTTTTCAAAAAAAGTGACACTTAATTATCACTTTCTTAAACTTTTGGTACTTAAGTGTCTCCCCATGCCAAGTTTTGGCACTTGGAGTGTTCTTTTGCCATTTCTTTATGTATTTGCTTTGATTATACTACCATATGCGATAGTTTACATCGTTTGCATTACTTCATGTTTTTCATTCTGCCAGAGAAAGTATACTTTCTCCCTTGCAGTAGTCGCTTCTTTTACTTTTAAGATATATTTTACTTGGTTAATTAGTCTTCTATCTCCACTAATCATAAATATTCATTTATTTCTAGACCTTTGGGCGTGAACACTTTCTAATGACAGAGCTATTGTACTCCTAGGAAATATGATCCGAGGTGCGCCTATCCATGTTTAACGAATGTAACTTGTCTAGGACTATCGAGCAACAAGAAACAAGCAATTGAGGTAGCCATCAATGGGCCAGATGTTTTGCTAAGGAGTGTTTATCCATTGGACAAAGCCTCCAATTGTCCGTCACTTCCAGGGCAACTTCAAGGGGGACTTGTCTCGAGGCCCTCCTCATCTCTATACATGGTTAATGTGTCAATTGGTAAAGATGGTTTGAGAGCTAGAAGGAAGGACGGACGCATGTCAAGGTGATGCCCCAAAAAATTCAAAGAATTTGTCCCAGGTTTGGTGATGCATCGACCGGAGCCGTGTGAGATGAAACACAACACTACAAATGCTGCAAGAGGTGTAGACCACTCGGGTGCAGTGAGAGTGTATAATTTTTTCCCTCGCGATACTCCCTTCTTTCACTTAGATTTTATTTGTGTCAATTGGTTTGCTATCTCCACTAAATATAATTATTTATTTATTTTATAGACCTTTGGGCGTGAACTCTTTCCAATGACAAACGGCAATGGATGCGGCAAATATGCTCGACTGAGCTATTATACCCCTAGATTGTTGACTGTTGGCTCTAGCAAGTACCATAGCAGCTTCTTAGCTTTGAGCCGTCCATGTCAGATTAAGGATGGGAATAATACTCTAATGGATATGATTTGCAATGAAAGGTTGAACCCATGTCTCACTTTGGGCAATAGTTATGAGGATGAGACAAATACAATTGTCTTTGGTAGAATTGATTAAGAACCTATCAAAGATGCATTTTGCATGGTCATTGCTGAAAAACAAGGCAATTGTGGGGTATAGAAACCTTCCTCATTTGTTAGGAGTACCTAGCCGTATGAACACTGTTAAGCTGAATGCTCATCTGGAAAACATACCTGTGCTTGTCATAAGCAATGGCGGAGCCAACACACATCGAACCTTCGCTTGCAATCACAATGACAAAGGAAAATGCATTATTTCTGGAGGAGAGCTCACTGCCAATGGTATGATGATAATAAACAATCAAAACTCTACTCAAGCTTCGTGGGAAACTAGTCAAGCGGGCACAGTTGAGCCAAATGCTCATCCTGCTCTAGGGAGCACTTTGAATATGGGAGGTATCACAAAGAAAACAGAAAGCTTGCAAAAGAAAGAAACTAGTCTTGACTAGTGAGCCTAACCCTGATATATACTCATTTTCCAACCGGAGTTTATTATCAACTGGAGTATTTGATAGGGTTCTAGTGAAGTATGTTTTGAGGAGACGTGATGTAAGTTCTTTCTCATATAGTCATTTGCCAAATTTCTTTAATGTTTTATTCTTGTTAAATTTTTATGGTTCTTTACTCAACAATTGACGCACGGAGTTCCACAAATAATTCTCCATAGTGTTATAAAAGGGTCAAAGATTCTTTGTTGCTGCAACAAATGCAAGAACTCTCAAGTAAGCAAGGGGTTGTACCTTGATTTATTTCCCTTTTTGTTCAGTTCTGGAGTTGAAGAGGACGGTATGAATTGGAGATTTGTACGGTAACTTGTCTTATATGTTAAACCATGCAGTGCATTATTCCTTGCAAGTTTGAGCGCCATGCAACAGGGAAGACCAAGAGACCGTATTCTAGCATCTACTTACAGAATGGCAAGACCACCAACCAAATTTGTCGAGAGCTAAGGGCCACTCCCAAGGATATGTTTTTTTCATCGGCTTCCGGAAATAACAAGTTCCTGCTTTTACTTGGTTAAGTTTTAATAGTTGGAAAGGTCACTCTAATATTGACTCCTCTCCAGCGGCACCTCCCCCAATTTAAGATGTCGCACTCTAAGTCTTTGCAATAAGTTGCTATCACCACGAGATAGGTCGGTTCGGATGCATTTGCGAAATCATTTCGTTTTGCGATTGTCCAAAATATTGGTCAACTTTGCTTGACTTTGGTGAAATAAAAATCTACTGGTCCAAACTTTGTTCTCCTCTGCCGATGCAGTTGCATGTCAATCATGAGTGTAGAAAAGGAAAAGAAATTTTGTTTTGACGAAGTACTGCATGGATGTGAAAGCTTTGTTTCGTCACAGTGTTACATTAGTATATGTGAATGTTTGTGTTGAATGCGTTAGAATCAATTCGAAAGTCCAAACTAAATAGAGAATTGCATGACTAACCTCGTCTGCTCCAAAAAGGACAAAGATGTTCGTCTGTGTATATATATATATGTACAAGTTCTTTAAAGTTATTCTCCAGAGAAGCTCTATCTCATCTTCGAGGGAAAGAAATCATAGCACTCCAAATTCAATTGACTAAAAAATTACTTACATAACCTTACGAAAATTATTGATTTCATGTTTTGGTGCAACTTCCTCCGGTCACTATAACCATTTTTACCACTTCTCATAATTTACACAGATTATGAACGTATCTGATAAAAATTAAATATAACTAGTTGCACATATGACATTTACTGTAGGGTCGAATATTGTTCTATTTATGTACCCAAAAGGGACGTAAGCATATTATGCTTACCCCTTATATTTTTCTTAGCCATATTTGACGGGCAATCAAGTTTGGGCATATCAAAGAAGCCAATAGTTGCCTGCAATAATTATTTTTGAAATTATGTGCCAATAAAATGAATTACAGAAACAACTATGAACATGTCCATTTATGCTTCTCCGACGACTAGATGGCTTTCTTTGAATTGGCTATATAGAAAGCAGCCGACCGATCTCATATACAACCTGAAAAAATCCTATAAAATTTTCTTTGAAATAAATTTATTACTGAAACTCATTGTAGAGATTTTTAATATTAAAAGAAAAGGAATTTGTAGGATATTGATCCCACCCGTCAATTAATTAAATCACGATATAGATTTATGATATAAATAATCTGTAACAAATTTTATTTAAAAAGAATGATATGCGCACGAAACAAAATAAAAAGAAACATGTTGGCCCATCATATCATAGATTACGTCATATACGATACTAAATGTCTTTGATCTAATTATTTTTCACTGGTATTGCGAAAATGCTGTCAATTAATAATGGCTATGAAATATCCGTTACTTGTAATCCGATAATGCCAGCTCAATATCCCACAAGGCATAGCTCACGTAGTGCATAGTTGGTACAATTTGGCTCCTCGCATGGAGAGGGTGGCCCACCTAATTAGTCACACAAAACCGAGCTAGGAGCTAAAATAGATATAGCATAGATGTTACCGCAATAACTCTAGCCATTCGTAAATTAAGGGTCTCAAAGGTCAAGTTTTTTACACTTTGTTTCACATACATTTTCCTTATCAAAGAGAGAAAAAAAAAAAAATCTTTTGGCGGTTGACAGTGTACTTCGAGCTCAAAGGGATAAGACGATGATGTCGCTTTGCTTGCAAGTCTTCCGGGCAAGAAAATTGGTAGTGGCCTTTAAACCAGTGGTGCATTTAGTATTAAATTCTTTATTTTTGGCGCTAAGAGTTATCCTTGTTTGTAGGGGTGTGCAAAAGAACCGGGATTCGCCCGGACCGCCCGGAACCGGACCGGAACCGCTCGAAACCGGTGGTTCTTGAGGGAACCGGTCCGGTTTCAGTTCCAATGCATGGAAACCGGTGGGTACCCGTCCGGTTCCCGGTTCTATGGGCTGATCCGCCCACTCGGACCATTACTTTTTAATCTTAAAATAAATAACTAAATTATTAATTAGCAAACCTAAATTTTAGGGCTCTATCTTCTCTCATGGTTTCCATGTTTTTATAAGAATTTAGTATAGTGTGTAAGTTGCTTTTCAGCAACTCAACAAATGGTTCATTCAAAGGATACTTTCGGGACTCACATAGGATACTGTGTTCAAGAAAATGTGAAGTTTCGGTGGAATTATTTCTACAAAAAGAATTCAGTAAAGTAAAGGTTGTAAAAGATTGAGCATTGTTAGGAGATAAAAGAAAAGACGATCTATATATGACAATCGTTTAGAACCTTGAACTTAAAGAATATTTTAGATTTCAACTGAAATAATTCAAAAATAGGAAAAAAAAAAAAAACCTATTTCTCTTCTTTGGCAGTGTTTTCCAATAAAATAAAGGAGAATAGTACCCTTAATTAAGCCGGTTCGATTTAAAGAAAAATATTACTCGATATGAAAAGTACTTACGGCGGGATTTAGAAAACGATATTATTATTGGTGAGACCAGTTTTATGGATCCACCTAGGAACCGGACCGGACCGGCGGTCCGATTTTCAGGTGGTTTCCAGTTCCAAATTTTTGGAACAAGTCCTTAGCGGACAGTTCCCGGTTCTAGGCCGAGAGCCGCCTACCTGGATTATGCACACCCCTGCTTGTTTGTCCAAGGATGTATGCTATTGATCTTTCTTTTACCCCTTCTTGCTTGACTATTTTGTTGTGGCTACGTTAACCTAATCAAAATTTTGAAGTAACGGTCTTAAAATACGTAGTTAGTCTAGCTATGCAGTCATCTTGTTATTTGATATATATCTGCTGAAATGGAACATTTTAATTGTTTTGTGACATCTAAGCTTACCACAACGTCATTGCATTGTGTGAGACATTCGCCTCGTCTATGAGCAATTCTATTTGTAGATTGTAATTAGTATTGTCAGTTGATTGCGAACTTGGTTTAATTCGTCGAGATCATCTCATCACATGACTTGATGGAAGGAAACGATGATTCAAACCAAGTCGGAAACATGACAAAGATCATTTACAATCCTCGACAATCGGTTTCCCACATTTTGGATTTGAAGAGACGCTTACGAAACTAAATCTTAATATTCTTTTTCGAGGCCTATGAAACTTTCTTTAGCTCCTTTATCTTCAGTTAAATGTCCTAGAAGATGAGTCTATGTCTTGAATACACTAATTAACAAGTACATTCTCCATTTCAAGTCCTCAAAAGCCACAGCTGATGATCCGCACGTTCATGAACAAAACAACAAAAGAAAAGGGAAAAGATCACACATGGACATAGCTGTCGACTAATACTCGCTTTGCCTCCATCCTCCGTACTCTTCATTAATCTCCGGCTCCTCCTACAAATCCCAACACATAAAAATAGTGTCAAACTTGTATAGCCACGGATTATTTCAATCGACATAACTTTAGCGTGCCGATTGATTTTGCGAATGGTTCTCCATGCTAGTTAAACATCCAATGTAAAAATGCAGTGCTTCGACCATTGGTCTTATGAAGGGAAATGTAAGTTCTATCGAGATTGGAAAGAAAAAGTTCGATGAATCCGCGAGAGAGGATGGGACCACTGAATACCCTTAAATTGAATGTTAGGCCAACTTGGATCTCTCCGCAATAGGACTGGTCCATCCGAACCACCCGGTATTTGCTCGGATGCAGCTCGGCGGTCCCGTTCTCCACTCCTAACGCCAGAAAGTCCTCCAGAAAGATGCTAACCATTCAAAAAGAAAGAACTGAAAAGTCATCTACTTTCACTACTTGATCAAAATCGACGTTGCATAGTAAGATTAATCAGCACTAATTAGAAACTGTGGTTTCATTCTTTCTGTGGCAAATATTGAAAAACTCACCTCGCACTTCCAATGTAGTCGTCGGCGGAGAAGGTGTCTTTGTCCATGATCTTGAGGTTGAGCTTGAACTGGTGATGGTCGCCTTCTCCTGGATACTCCACCCGGAACGTGAACTTCTCCCCCCATGATGGATTACTTCCCTGCCCTGCTTCACCGTTGTATCACTCTTAATTTCAATCCCAAATTTAACTCGTTTCTCTACACATTTGTCTTCTCCACAAAGTTATAAACGTTAAATATAGGTCAAATTTGTGAAGAAGTAAAAGCAGCGGGCAAATAGCATAGCCTTCAATTCATTAATCTAGTTGGTTTTAATTTCTTATGCCTAAAAGTTAATCGCTAATCAAAAAAATTATCAATTAGTCTAGTTGGTCCAATTTCTCCGTTCTTTTTTTACTTTTGTCAAGACCCTTTACTATATGGCGGGCCGCGACAGTGAGTAGAATCATTCAATTACACTATTCTTCAGCATAACAAAGGACAAATGAAAAAAAAAAAAAAATTAAAGACCCGCATTTTAGAAAATTCACGTAGTCAACATAGGACTACGTCTTCCTTTTCACACCACAACCCAATTTAAGATGCCCCACCATTTTCCATGTTCTGGTTTGCTGTGTGCTTCAATCAGAATTGGTCAACATCACAATTCTAATGTGTTAATTCCAATCAACTTCGAGGCAATTGACAACACCGATGCCCAATTGGATCTTTCAATTGTCATGTAGTTGATATCCGGCAGTGAAATCCTGAATTTGCATGTATTATTTTGCATCTAATTGATAAATATTTACAATTGAATTCCCTAATAACATATTTTCAGAGGATATTTCTCATAATTTTAATTCACTCTCGACATGGTCGAAGACTCGGTTGTCCTACTTAGTTTTTTGCCTAGGTTCCACAACGTGACACCCCTCAAATTACGTGTTAGCATGATTTCCTATGACTATATCAAAATTCAATGCGTGGAAAAGTGACAAACGATTCAAATTACTAATAGCCACTTCAATACTTAGGGACAAAAGAAGAAAAAGTACTCGACACCAATTTCTATGTGAACAAAAAGAGGAAGATTGTTTTGGCTTTTACCTCTGGCGATGCTGCTTTTGCGTTCTTGTGTCTTGTACTGAATCAAAACGTAGGGATCCATCTTACCTATTAAACCATCTCAAAGAGACAAAGGGAAAATAAATAAAATAAAAAATTAAGGAATTCTATTGTATTCTCAATTAGTGAAAGGTAAAAATGTCCACGCTTTTCTTCCATAAAATATTAATGGAAATTTATTGTCAGTGTCATGAGTAGAAATTATCATTTTTATCATCATGAACTAAATTTCATAAACACATATAAAAAGGGGAAAATAACATAGGAGACCCTAAAGTTTCGGGTAGGACTATTCAATGTAAACCCACCCGAATTGCTCCAAAAGATATGATACAGTCATTTTATAAATTGCAATTCAGCCCTCAATTACACGATTTTTTTTTCTCCCTTCAAAACCTCTTGTCCATAACTGACGAAATTTACTTGAATGTCTGACGAAAGTCTTCCTTTTGTGATGGAATTTAAGAAGCAAATATAATCCGACATAATGTTATTACTTAAATAAAAATTGTAGAATGGAGAAACAATCAAAAGTTTTGAGTGAAATTTCAATTTAGTACAAATTTAGTACAATAACTTTAAAACACAGACAATGATACTTTAAAACTTTGAAAGTTTTTTCTCTCAACGTCCAATGAGATGGCTCACAAATGAAGTCAACATTGCCATCTCTCCAAAAATCATGTAGATAATAATAATAGTAATCAAAGTGAGAATAATTCTTCAGGAGTTTGAATATTAAAAAAAAAAAAAAGCCAAAGAAGGGCAGATAATGCAAATAAACAAGCTTCCAATCTTTCAAGAGATCACATGAACTCGAGCAAAATCTTGAAAATCTGGCTTTTTTTTGTTTTCCTAATTTTCCATTTACTGTCCAAATTTCGGAGACAGAAGTTGCAACCAAATGAAAACTGACTAACAAAGTGAGAAAAAAAAAACTTTTTTTTTTTTTGGTTGCTGGGGAGATAAAAATGATGACAAACTCTATAACAACTACTAGATCAATTTCAGATACTGTCTTCAATGTGTGTGCGGGTGAGGGCGTGTGTGTTCAGAGAGAGTCATCAAGAAGATATCTGCATGCGACTTCTGCTGTGGTGGATGATTTTGATGATCCAGGAGGAAGAGGAGAAGAAGAAGTTACCAAAGAAATCAGTGTTTCCAAGGCCTTTTGCGTTCACCAGCAACACCTCCAAAACCCCAACTGCCATCCTCTCTCTCTCAGCCGGGAATTCAAAGGGTATTCTGTGATGGAATCTGAGAAAGAAATCTCTCCCTCTCTCTCTCTCTCTCTGTGCTGAGAATTCAAGGGGGATCGTATAAAACGTTCTGAGACACGACTTCTCCGAGGTTTAAGGTGGCTTGTGACCATAAGGTGGTTTATCTGGACAGGTTGATGACGGCAACCTGACCAGGAAAAAATATCTTTATCTAATAAAACACGCAATAAACAAAGATTGGCAGTACATATCCAACTCGTGTTCATACCTTACGGGATTCGATATCCTCTCCAATTAAATTAACATGATGTGGGGTGTTGTTTGCTTTGACCAGATAAAATTACGGCCACGTTCAGTCTTCTTGGGCCAAGTTCCAAAAAAATTGTTTATTATTTACGTTCTTAACAAGTTGGGTTCTTGAGCTTTACCGATGGGGATTAATCTTCACATATGTGAAAACATTGCTTATGGACATAGAAAAAAATTCCCATTATAACGTGGGCACAAATTTATGAAGTTTGAGATTACTGGCGATTGATAAAAACTCGAGTATAATTTATGTGTGATCATATATCATTGTTAAATTTATAGCAAAGGACAACCTTTATGTCATGTCATAGATCACTTTCACCACGCCACATAATTAAAGCGTAAACGTACGAAACATAGCAACTTTTTATAATAGTCCAGGAGTATTCAGCGCTTCAGAGGAATTCATTACTGCCTTCATGGATGTCAGTTTCACTTTAATTGCGTTGCACCCTTTTCAGTCTTGACGTGTTTAGTCATTTCACTGAGTGAATTCAGAGGTAAATTGAATGCAAGACTTCTTTATTTTCCTTCGGTCAAAGAACTCCTTCATTGAAATAACTAAGACGAAGTAGAAGACCTGAACAGTCGCTTCGTTCAATAAAAGATCCATAAGGTGTCGAAGGGAGGAGGAAAGCCAATTACTGGAAAAACCTTTTTCTGTAGATTTTAGCAACCTAATCTGCTACCAAATTGGCCTTTCTAGAGCGATGGACTAACCGTATATCGGAAAAGAGCGATAGCAGATAACTGCATTCCTGCATAAGCACGCGACCTTCCCAATACCCTTCACGAGACTTCAAGAGGAATGGAATCCATTGTCCCCTGCCCTCCAGAAAACGTATTTTACTCCCAGCCAATTGAGGTCAAGGACATTGACTTGACCAAAACTCAATCGATTGTGAGGAAAGATCATCGCTATAGCTTCAACATTGAAGTCCTCTTCCCGTAGTCCTTTCACTTGGAAAAATCCAAAACAAAATAAAGGGGTCCGTGTAAATATAACTGACAGGGAAACCAGATCCTCAATGTGGTTGATGATACTGCCGAGCAAACAACACAAAATTTCCTCCTCCCCTTTTCTTCGTTGATAGAAGAGTAACCATGAAAATGAAAGAGTTAAATTCAGAGGACTCTGTGATCAATCACATCCAAACGGAGTACTTCACGGGAGCATTTTGCAATTTCTACTAGATTTCGCATTCCGCAGATTAAACGTTAATCAAAAGGATGAATGCTATCCAGATAGATCCAAACCCCACAGCAAACAAAAGTAGAGTCCCCACATGCAGCGCTCAACATACTGGGAAACTACACTGAAGAGTTAAGGAGCGTCCGCTATTAATTCAAGCAAATAACATTCTCTTTAATTCAGAAACACAAAAAAAGATGGAACTGTTTAGATAAGGTACAACACATCTGTTGCTGCAACTTCTGCTGGAACATCTGTGATAGATGCATGTTGAAATTGTGTTAACAAGTGCTATAAACCCCAGTAGTACAAAATGACAACTGCATTTATCAATGTAAAAAGAGCATTCACCTCACATTTCCTCATCTGCTGGGCGATGGTTCTGGAGACCTTGATCTCGACCCAGAAGGTGATCTTGATGCGTCAGCAGCTGGAGATGAACTCCTCCGATCATGTGCTTCCCCTGACTCGTACCTGGATTTTCTGCAAATTGACAAGTGTCATACTACAAGCATTGCACAGATCACATATCAACTATGGCAACCAAAACGAAACAAAAATTATTGACCCTCGGCATCAATTATAAAATCAAACAAAAACATGTCCATTAAAAGGTATACAGTCAAGATGTTTAAAAATGTTACACAGCAGTTATAGATTCAAAATTCAACAAATGAAAAGAGAGATGAAACAAAATTAACCAGCCATTAGGAGCTTAATTGTTTTATAAGGCTAGAGGCATCTCCATCATTGTTGTCAAAGTCATGACCATAATATAGAACATTATTTTGTCACAATAAAAAAATTAAATGCAACATGAAATTCTTTTGAAGCCTACGATGGTTATGAATCAGGACGAATCAATTTTTGGTGAAAGGAGACTAGGGTCAATTGCCCAATTGTTTCCTATGTTTTAGTCACTTCTGTCTTACTTCTGCAGACTTCTCTTTCTTTGAGCTGTCATTCTTGATTTTCCATTGAAGATCAATTTCCTTGCAAAACTCTCAAACAACTTCACACAATTTCAACAGTTCCGTGACCTTGACACTCCATTTTACTGTGATCCTACAAACTTTTGACCAATGACCTGGGTGTTTGGTATTTTTTGCCTCATAAAACTCTCACGATTGCAAAAATCGACTCTTGATTTAGAAATCATGCATTCATGTCCACATGCTATCTGCCAATGATGAATAAACCGGTGACAACCACCCCATAGAAGAAAGTATATGCACTCACTGACCATCCCCACACAATCCTTGAGGCTTATCCAAGGAGGTATGTGGCAAATGAACAGCGGGACTATGTGAACAGCTATGACTCTGTACAACCTCTATTTCAAGAAATTCATCGCTAAATGAAATATGACCCTCCTAGGGATGCAGATGATTCACAACAAATGAAACAACAAAAGAAAATGAGTCATAGAAAATCACATATGCCAAAACTAGTCCTAGTTACTGCTTGGTTCCTATTGATCCTCCTTTCAGATTGCATAGGTTAAGAAGACATTCATCCTAACAGGTGAGTCTCAGTCCAAAGGATGATGTAACCCAGGGGAAAAGAATGAATACATTCCCTACCCATTTTCATTTCCCTTATGGTATCCATTGTCATAATCGGGAGAGAATGACCTGCCATTCCGTCCTTCGCGCTCTTCTGAAGGGGCTCGAGGCGATCTGGAGCGGTCATCAGCATGCCTTCTACTAGGTGATACAGAAGGAACCCCACGCTTTCTTGGCACGGGAGAGTATGACCTGCTAACATTATGCTTTCAATGGAGTATATAGTAATATTTATTGCAAAAAAAACTGTTGGTTTTCTATTCTTGCTTCTCCATATGTACACATAATCTAGCTCACCAAATTGCATACCCCACTAAAAATCATGTTAGTTGCCCATACCTGGAGCGATGCCGACTCCTAGAAGCTGATGGACGACGAGGAGATCGTGAGCGTGAACGAGAACGTCCTGCAATTTAAAACCAAGCCTCACTTCTTATAGACATCGTTTTGCATATTCTACAGATAAAAGTTCAAAATAGTCCTGCTCTACCATTTTGAAGATATGAAAGATTAGTGTCTTGGTCTAAGAATATGAGATTTTGAGTAGACCAATGCTGAAGAGATGAAAGTATCCCTTCCACACTATTTTACAATTTTCAATCATTTTTCCAAACTGAAATTTCTATAATCAGAATAAATAAGAAAGAGATAAATTAAAATTGCCATAGTGATGGAGAACCAATATGCATAAGCTAGAAAGCCTAAGAGACTCGCCAAGTAATTAAAAACCCAAGAACACAATCTGGAATTCTGGACTCTAGTGACTCAATAAAAACAAACACGGACAAGCATTTCGTCTCCCCCATGTCAGCAACATAGACTCACAAAAGGAAACCCAAATACAAACTTTCTTCCTGTTCTTTTTGGGACAAAGCCTTCACCTCTTGAAGCAACAAAAATATTATCCCTAATAACTGGATCAGAGGTAGCAATCCACGGTAGCACTCGATAAGTAGGATACAGCTCAAATTTGAGACGTGAAATGAGAAAGACCAGTAGTTATTCATATATGTGAAATGAAAAGATTGCAACCAACTCCCAAGTTAACAAATGACACCTGCCACCAAAGTTTATGAGCAAGCAAATAGTTCTCACAAACAGTTTTAAAGAGTTCCTGGATCAACCATTAAAAACTAAAGCATGGCGCATGACAATAAAGGTCAATACTGCTAGGACAACATCTTTCTCATGATCTCTCATACAATATGATTCCCACTCAGAAACATGGCAATTTCTTCAGACTACACAAATCTAGGCTTGTCAGGCAAATTTTAATTGGAAGATTCATCTCACCATGATTAGATCTTCCTCCATAGCCTGAAGGTTCCCTGCACAATATTAAGAAAACCTTTGAGACAAGTGGCCTAACAGTGATCAAAGCTCCCTCTCACTGATAAGAACACTACCTTCTAGTTCTTCGACGCATGTCCTCTGGCCTCTTCCTACTCTCTGCAGCAACAACAACAGATATTTTCCGCCCCGCAAAATTTTGTCCATCCATATGGTATTGAGCATCAGCAGCATCATAAGGGTCCACAAACTCCACAAAAGCAAATCCTCGAGGTTGCCTATTAAAAAGGAAAAAAAAAACAAAGAAGCAGTAAGATTTGGACAAGATATGTTTAGAACGTTCGACTTAGCACAGATTATTCAAGCACCTACTAAAACAAGTGTACTAATTGTTACCTCAATGCTGTCATCTGAGTGCATGTGTCTTTTGAATCTAATAAATATCCATTTCGAACTACCAACAGATAAATGGATACACTTGCATAAAGCAGCTCGCACACCCAAGCTTATTGGCTGCGCTTTTGTTATGAATGATGTATGAAATGACACTTCAAAAGAGCAAAATGACTTCAAAAATCTCCAGAGTTGTAAAACTAAGATGCGCTTGAATCAATGCTGCCCATACTTAAATTGTCTCCTTGAGTCTTCAATTGGTCAACAATGATCTTCTTCTGCCAAACTTCTATCGATAGTGTAATTATATGTTTCTCTTCGTTAGGAACATTCCTCATATGACAAAGAAATCAAAACTTCCCACACTTAATTTCTCTCTTCTTGCAGTCTTCAATGGGTCAAGAGTATTCTTCTGCTTCCAAACTCTACTGATAGTATAATTCTATTTCTCTTCACTAGGAACATTCTTCGTTTGAAATCATCTTCTAAAGCCTTCAAGAACGAATTTGAAAGGCAATGACAGATCCTCCGTTAAATGTAGGCTTTCACCCTGTTTTAACTTCAAACTAACAAACCCTGATAAACCAGTCAAAGTGGGAACTATGAGAGAAACAGAAAAGCCATGAGAATATTGCTATGTGCCAACACGTAGCATGGCTCGCCCCCCCAAAAAAAAAAAAAAAAAAAAAGGGGGTCATCTTAGAGCTCTATATTGTCTTGATTAGACAGAGATCTAAACATTTAAGCGCGATAGATTGCGCAAATGTACCATTCAAATGCAGATTCTGAACCATCGCGCTGCATCTATAAGTCTACATTTTAAAGTGTGAAGAGAAGACTATTAATAATCTTTTGAATGCCAAAAAGGATATGGTAGCTGGGTAGTAGCATGTTTGGCACATAAAAGTTCATTAAGAAATCCATATCCCACATTGGCATTATCACTTTTATATGTTTGACATACGCAATCTGATTGAACCAGATACTGCTTCACTTAAATTTTTTTACTTATGATGAGCCAAATCATTGGATCTAACAGGATACAGACGCAGTTACAGACCATAAACTTCCCCATTATATACCTAAGAGTTCCATTCTGCTATTGTTTTTGTTCTTGTTCTGTCTAAGTGTTCCATGTCCAACCCGTTAACAGCAAGCACAAGCAGTATAAATTAAAGATACAAATAACAGAAGCTTGCAATCAGAAAACTAAGTATTTCGACTGGGACAACTACCTACCCTGTATAGTAGTCCCTTGGCAGATAAATATCCCTAACAAGTCCAAATCTCTCGAAGGGAATCCTGAGTTCTTCCGCCCTGCAAGCAATCACCAGTAAAAGGGGGCAAGAAAAAACCCTTTACAAAGAAAACTAAAAGAACATTTCCCAAGAGCTCAGGTAAAACAGCATAAGAGAGAAATTCCATGACTAGACAGAGACCTGCAGTCCAGAGGAATGTTGCGAACCAAGAGGCTCCCATGCGACCGCTCCCGCTCTTTGTGCCTCCCATAGCCGCCAGGCCCACCGCCACCATATCCCCTCCGAGGAGGAGGACTCCTCTCTCGGCCCCCGTATCCTCGTCTCGGCGGACTATAGTACGGCGGACTGTACCTCCTCATCGTGCAGCCTAAAACAATCCCAAGCAAAGAAAGAAAACAAAACCCCAAAAACGTAAATCAATCCAACAATCCCGAGGGTTCAAATCCGCGTTTTGCCGCTCCACCGAAAGCACGAAAACCCAGCAGAGACGCAGCTGAATGGTCATCAATGTAGGTGCAAACGCGACGAAAAACCCAGGAAATCAGGTACGTGCTTCACACTTCAGCACACCGAGCAGGCAAATACCTCGCAGGTTCCATTTCCGATATCGATAAAAAAAAATAATAATAAGCCCAAAACCCCCAAAAAAAAGAGAGAGAGAGAGAGAGAATCCCACAAGAATCGCAGCAAAGAACTCAAGGCACATCGGGGAGGCGAATAGAAGGAAAAAAACTACATGCATTCCAGCAACAATCACCGTCATCGTCATCGTAATCGCCAAAACCACAGGCGACCTCAAACGCCTCCCAACAGCTGCGAATCTGGAGAGACTTACTGGACCGAAGAAAAGCAGAGAAGGAAGGAGAAACCCGACCTCTTGCTTCGACCTCCCGAAGCTTCCTCCTCCTCCGGCACCCCCCGCGAGATTGCTTCGGTTCGATCTGTTCAAAACAGTCTCGACGACGAACTGGGGAAAGTGCAGACGAGCTCGCTCGTTCCCCCCATTCAAGTCGTATATAGAAGCCCTAGATATGGGTCAACGAGTCAACGGGGGGCGTCGACTTGACTTGTGACTGGGCCTTTTTTAGATGGAGTATTTGGGCCCATGTTATTTTTTTTATGAAATTAAAGCCTTTTTTTTGGGGGGGTCGCAAAATTAAAACCTTTTTTTTTCTCCAGAAAAGTTTCCCATGTTGTTAATTCATTTGTGATTAATACCACCGAAAATTTCAAAGTAATTTATTCATGCCATATTTACCCCAAGCTAATACTTGTGTGACAAGAAATACTAAAATTGATATACCCGTATTACATTTATGCAAATAAATTTTTGTGTCACAAAAATCGAAAAATTATTACATCAACAACGAATTTATTTTCCATTAACTTCTATACAATGTCTCTTCAAATTGCAGACATGGAAGCATACACAACAAACAATTTGGATGATCGGCTTGTTGCCCGAATTTTACGCTGAAATTTAACATAAATGGATCTCCTAAATTACATTGTTTTGAGGAAGATGGATTTGGAGAAATTGAATCAAGATTGGGAAATCTTTTTTCACTAAAATTTGGATAAATTTCCCTTGGACATATTGGTTTAGGGTTTTTTGAGATTCAAAAATTACTTTAAGGTAAATGTGATACAAATTTATCGATTTGGAATTTTTTGTGACATGAGAATTAATTTAAGTTAAATGCAGTATAACTGTACCAATTTGAGAATTTTGTGATGTCAACTCTATTATTGGAACATGAAGGCATCAATCTTCAAACTAGCATTTATTTTTTAATATAGGTAACAATAAGGAACATTGTTGCATCATCGATAGATGCCAGAACTTCTTTATAGGAATAGCCAACGTGTGATAGAAGACGACATCACTAATAGTAAGGCATGCCGTCATCTAAGTAATACCGACACCAACACGCGACACGCAACACGCGACACGACACGACACGCCGACACTTTATTTCTCAAAAATAAAGAATTCGACACGTAGGACACGTTGTATATTATATGTATATTTTATATATAAATAATAAATTATTATTTTTATGATTATTTCAACCAAATTAATCTGATTCAAATTCACAAATATATAAATAATAAAAAATCCTATAATAAATTATACTAAAAATATTAATCCACCATTTATTAATATCCTTCATTGTTTCAATTTGACAAATTCAACTCCATTTCAATAAATTCATAAAACTTGGAAAGAAAAAAAAAAGTAATTCACATTCTAGACTTGCGTATCAGACGTGTCAAAACCAAAAAAAAAAAAAAAAACTTGGGGTAAATTGTGATCACGGAAAGTGAAAATCAAAAGAGAAGAGAAGAAAATATTAGGTTTTTCTTCTTCCTAATTTGTTATTTCTATTATTGATTTTTATTTTTTTTTTCGCATATATATTTTAACCCTTCATTTATTGAAATTTTTTAAAAAATTGACATCGCATGTCGAAATCGTGTGTGGAAAACTTGCATGTCAGAATTTCGACTCGAGTGTCGAAAAGTGTCGAAAAAATTGACCAAGTGTCGGATTTTCCGACACTTGTTGACGGAGTGTCAGAGAATGTTCAAGAGTGTCGAAGAGTGTTGAACACGTGTCGAAGTGTCCGACACAACACGAAAGCTCCCGAAGAGTGTCCGTGCTTCCTAGGCCGTCACCGCGGCTAGCATGTAGAGACGTTAAATTTATGAAAAAGGAAATATAGTATTCAAAAGGCACTGTGCAATGAGGAAAGCGGGACGCATCATGTGGCATAATGTAAAGTATGCTGGTGAATCAAAAGGGGAATGAGGGAATAACCGTAAACTCACGCAACTCAGTCGAGAATTTGATCCTATGTGAATTAGGCCAAGTAATCAAGCAGACTTTTTACCAAAAAGAATTTCATAACAAAGGAAAGCAAAGGATCCCCCTGGTTTGGCATATTCCACGAAGAAATCTTCTTGGAATAAAATTAAATAAATTAACGTTGTCAAATCAGAAAGGAAATCATCTTATTTGGTTGCCTTTTATTTTAAATAAGGGAAAAACAATCAGCGTTTTGTGAACTAAATTGCTGCAATATTTCGACCAAAAAATAAATAAATTGTTGCAATAGTGAATAGAATGGCATCGCTGTTTACCTAATAATTCTCTCCCTTAGATGGCACCCCCATGCCCAAAACCCACTTTTCGCTTTGCTCAACCATTTCTCGGAATTCCGAAAACGCCCCCCACTATTGAGTGCCATGCTAGGATACCAAAACAATTCGTAGGACAAAATAGTAAATGCGACAATGCCCCATTTCAAAGCAAACTCTCCTCCATTTAATTCAATGCATCTAAAGTAAATGGAACTGCTCTCATTGTGCATACTTTACGTCAATTATAGTCATGTGTTGTAGTAATTATACTACAAAGATGATATTGTAGTTCCTCTAATCACTTTCCGTTATTTAATCTGAATCATTGCATTTATTTAATTTCCTTTCATATGTGTCATCTCATCATGTCGTTCTTCTCCTGCTTACAATGATTCTCCTATCATTGAACTAAATAAATTTAGCAAATAGAATTTTATATATAACTTAAAAAATAATTGCACTAAATGTACATGTGAAATAGTACATATTAATTACATGTAATCCAAAAAGAAAAAATCGTGAAGTTGTATGTATACAACATCAACATACAATGTCCGATATTCATAGAAGGGAATGGAATAATAGGATAAAGTGAATGCCAAAAATTTGTATTGCCCATCATAGTCATACTTAAATTATATAACCAATACTACGAAATAGGAGATATTAGGTAAAATCCATGTCTTTTGCTAATGATGTGACACTCAAGACATCATGCGCAATATGTGCCATTTCCAATTATATTTTTTTAATTATTAGTAATATGCAGAAACACAATAAAATATTCAATGAGAAACCCAACTAGCTTAATTGATATACACTGCTTCTTTATATTAATATCATTAGCTAACAACTTGACATAGGATACAGACAAAACACAATCACATTATATAAGTTTAGGGAAGGGTCGAGCTCACCTAATATCATTCGCCACTTCTGCACATAAAAACTTGCCAATATAAAAGTCAAGTTATACCTATGGATCGATAACCTTGCCCATCGACATATAGATGTCACCACTGAAGCCCCTAAGCAGTTTAACTAATTCATTGTCGATGTTGAAGTACCAAGTGACAAATTGATGGGACCCACTCTTGTAGCTCCATGTCGACCCCTACAACAAGCTATGCTTGGTATATACTATTTTCGATTCTGATACAAGCACATCTTAATGTTCGCAGTCAAAGTACATGGGAGTTCCAAAAAGTGGTGGCAGTGGGGGCTTCATCCTATATATTTGTAAAAAATAAAGGAGTGAGTCAAGGCTTAATAAATGAAATTTCAAAGTCTAAAGTAGAGATCCTCTTACCACTTAACCTCATGCCAACAAATAATATGAGTTCAAGACAAGTATAAAAAGATTATGTATGACAAATGATGAAGTAAATACACTGTATTTTCTATCATGATATGCCAATGAAAACCACTAACCAACATTGCAAAAGATTCTTTACTCAAATGCAAATAGATGGTACGTTATTTCCTAACGCACAGATACCACATAGTCACTCACTGATATACACAGGTGCGTATCTATTACATACTTGTCAATAGCCACGACCCATCTCAACTCACAAAACATATTGACTAACGATGCATCGTCTTCACCAACTCATGAAGGAAAGAATTATAAATACCTCTTTGCCACACTCCACGACCTCTTCATCACGAGCATCCTCTATATTAGTAATGATAAATGCACCATTGTACAACGCATGATGATATTCAGCTCAAATTACATAAGCCAATTCATATCATGTGTGAATCATATGATTTTCATGTCCCTTCAACCTTGAAGAGATTCAGACCCAAAAAAAAAAAACCTTGAAGAGATTTGTCTCTAGATGGTAGAACATTATTCGTTTTTCCAAAATCTTTCACACATACTCGTATGATGAGATTCGCTCTATATTGAATAGGTGTTAGGTCTTTGTCACATAACATCACTCACACACAATTCATTTATATAAAGTAGTTGTCATGCACTTCTCAATAATCATCATGAGACTAAAGTGTGTTTGTAGCTTGATATATTCCACGGACACAACAGTAATCCCTAATAATTCATGTACTTCGACAAGTACACCATCATTCCCATCTCATCATGTTATTCAAGCTTAAGAAGAGGCTCTAGTTACTTGATACTTATGATATGAACACTAGAAGTAAGGATTTCGAGGATGCATGTCAAGGTGATACCCTAGTAAAATTATCACAGTGATGGCAAAATCCTAAAGGTAAAAGTCAATCACATTCTTGATTCAGAAAATGTCTTGTCTACGGCAGTAAGGAACTCTTTTAGAATGATCAATGATGGAAGATTGTTGAGGACTACTAGCTCTAAAAGGTACCATGGCAGCTTACGTTCTTCGAGCCATTTGTGTTAGATTAAGAGTGGGAGTAACACCCCAATGGATGTAATTCACAATAAATTATTAGACTCGAGTCTCACTTTATTCGACAACTATCAGGAAGAGATAAATATAATTGTCTCTGGTAAAGCTAATGAAGGACCAATGAAAGATGCATCTCGCTTGGCCTTTGCTAAAAACAAGGCAATTGTGGACAATAAAAATTGTACTCATTTGTTCGGAGCAACTAGTCAAATGAACATTGTTGAGCCAAATGGTCGTCAACATGATAAACTCATGCTTGTCATTTGCAATGGTGGATGCAATGGACATCATACCTTAGGTTCCAATAACACGAACAAGGGAAATGACATTATTTTTGGAGGAGTCAAGGCCACTTCCAATGGTGAGGCAATAATAGACAATTAGAACACTACTAAATCCTTAGAGACAACTAATTTGGTGGGCATAGTTGAGCCAAATGCTCATCCTACTCCAAAGTGTGATTCGAATATGCTTGATAACGTAAAAATCAAAAAGCTCGTAGAAGAAAAAATCTATCCATGACTAGTGAACTTAGTCCAAACATATATCCCTTATCTGACTAGAGTTTATTATCAATTGAAGTATTTGATGGGGCTTCAGTGATGTACACTTCAAGGAGTCGGGATGTAAGTTCTTTCTCATATGGTCACTTGCCCAGTCTCTTTAATGCTTTATTCTTCTCAATTTTCCTGATTATTCAACATTTGATGCATAGAGTTGCACAAATAATTCTTCGCGATGTTATAAAAGGGTTGAAAACTCTTTGTAGCTACAATGATGCAACAACTTTATAGTAAACAACTAATTATACCTAGATTTCTTTGTCTTTTCATTGAGTCTTGGAGTTTGAAGAGAACAATAAAAGTTGGGAATTTGTATGGTAACTTGTCTTCTATGTTGAACCGTGCAATACAATAGTCCCTACAAGATTCAGCGCCATGCTAAAGGGAAGACCAAGAAGCCATATTTTCACATCAGCTTCAAAAATGGCAAGACCATCAACCACATTCGTTGGGAGTTGAGGGCCACTCTCAATGATATGACTTTTGATCAATTTATGAAAATCACAGGTTTCACTTTTAGTCGTGTTTGTAGCAATTTGCAGCAATAAGTAACTCTTTTAGAACGATCGATGGTAGAAAATTATTAAGGAATGTAGGCTCTAACAAGTACTGTCACAGCTTCTTGGCTTTAGGCCATCTGTGTTAGATTAAGAATGGGAATAACACCCTGATGGATGTAATTCACAATGACAAAACAAACCTAAGTCTCTCTTTAGTGGGCAACTATGAGGAGGAGTCAAATACAAGTGTATTTGGCAAAACTGATGAAGGACCTATGAAAGTGCATCTTGCATAGTTGAACATTGTTGAGCTAAATGTTTGTCAAGATAACGTACCCATGCTTGTTATTGGCAATAGTGGATGCAGTGCATATCGAACTTTAAGTTCCAATAATAAAAATAAAAGAAATTGCATTGTTTCGAGAGTAGTGAAGGCCACTTCCAATGGCGAGGCGATAATAGACTATACAACACAGCTCAATCTTCTAGAGGAACTAGTTGGATACATAGTTGAGCCTAATGCTCCTTCGACTCTGGAGGGCGATTCAAATCTGCTAAGTAATACAAAACAAGAAAAAGGTTGTAGAAGAAAGAAGCTAATCACGATTAGTGAGCCTAGCCCTAACTTATATTGCTTATTAAACCAGATTCTATTATTGATCGGAGTATATAATGGGGCTTTACTGAAGTACACCTGGAGGAGTCATGATGTAAGTTCTTTCTCATACGGTCCCCTGCCCAATCTCAATAATGCTTTATTCTTCTTAATTTTCCCAGTTCTTTAATTGACATTTGATGCATGGAGTTGCCTAGATAATTATTCATAGTGTTATAAAGGGGTATATTGACACCTGATTTTTAGTCGACACATCATCAAAGGTAAAATGTCGAGATTATGATATCCAATTACGACGAGACATATTTTTCAAACAAAAAGTGTTGTTTTTCATTTCTTTTTCATTAGCCTTTCATCTGTAAGCAATTTCCTAGTCATTTTCATTAAAAACTTAAAAAGTCAAAAGTTGACTTTTTGAGTTGATTTTTTTGTTAACCCAACCCCAGATCAAAATTTGGCTTTTTGTATAGAAAGTTCCCAAATAGTCCCAATTTTATTTTGGTCCAAAAATTTTTTGCAAAAAAATTGAAATTTTGATCATAGATCTACGACATCCGAGCCTTCACTCAATAGAATCATGAGCCTTAAGTGACTAGCAGTCATCGTCACGCCACTACCGTGTCTTGCCTCCATGTTGTCATGCCTTACCGCATCACCGCGAGGACTTTGTGACTTCGTTTCATCCTCATCACCACAGCGACACCTCTCCGAGCCACTGATGCGAATTTTAACACCTACATCACCACCACTGAGCCAAGCCATCCAGCCACCTCATCCACTAATCACACCAGGCCAACACCCATGCCACCTAACTCTTCACCGCAATGCTAGCTTAGTCACGACGATGCCAGCTCATTCCCTCCGCCATGTGACTTCTCCAAATGATGCCATTATGACACCAGCTAGCACAAATCACAGTCGTCGAGTCAATAGTGGTCGCGTCATTCTTCCTCGTGGGTGACAACAACTCAAGTGACGAGAATTGAAGACTGAGGTGTATAAATGGGTCAATTTCCTTCTTTGTGCGACACACCTGCCTTGCTCACTCTTCTTCTTCCCTTCATAGTCATCGTCGTCTTCTTCATCCTTTTAGCCGCGCAGCAAGCTTCACGGCCATTCAACTCGCCGACAACCTCTCTAGCTCAGCTATCGCTCACATCGTTACTCCACCATCTGCATCATCCTTCTCCACCGCCGCAACTCAACTAAGGACCAACCGTAGCTCGAGACTTTTGAGACCTTGCCGAGCCGTGACAACACTCGACTAGGACTTGAGACAAGTAAATTGTCCTCTATTCTATACTATGTAGGTTGATTATTGTGCATCGAGGTCAATTTTCCTTGGATTTCCATTGTCTTGGTTGGTTTTGTATATATTTGTGTTAATCGACAATTTCGAGAAACGTATGTTACTGGCATTGTTGAGTTTATATTCTACTGAGCTCACAAATGTGTTGTCAAAGTGCTGGTTGTTGAGATTCTTGTGCATTTGAGTTTGAATGACACAAATTGTGGATGAAATCCGAGAACATGGCAATTTTGAGGTTCAATTTAATGTAGACAGTGATTTTACCAATTTTATAGCGACTTTTGCAATACAAATTTTGTGAGGCTTTCTTGTGAAAGTTGCACATTATACTTTGTTCTATAACATACTTTAATTTTGGAATTTTTGGACGATCAAATTATCTTCGGAAGAGTACATGGTTTCAAACCAGTTTTTCATAGAAATTTTTTAACCTTTAACAGTTTTTATTTTCCACAGAGTTTTCGACAAAAGATTTGGACAAGTGTTCTTCATGAAAGTTTAGATCACTTTTTAAACTATAATGTGTAATTTCTCCATGATTTTTGGAACTCGTTTGAGCTTTTGGAACGCTCATTTTTCGATTTTTTTTTTTTTAGTTTGGAAATCTGCCCTATTTTTAACCAATTTATTTGAATTATTGAGAATCGTACAAGATGAACTGGGTTTCGAGTCGTCCATGAAAATTGTTCCTCGCAATGTCATTCACATTATGTTAAAATTTTGTAATCTTTAGAACTAATTTACTCGATAAATACTAGTGATTTCTAAAGGCAGGCAAATTGCCCTTTTGGGGGATTTTGAAACAATTTCCTTTTGAAAACTCGTCTTCTAACTGACACTGTCAACTAAATGTGTTGTACCACTTCTCTAGTTTACAAATTGACAAAGGAATTGATGATTTTGAAATTGATTTGATTCATGTGCCTTAGCACAGTTGATGGCATTTTTAAGTTGGATTATTGAATTGCTACACTGTGGCATGAGTGTGATTCGGAATGTCGTCGGATCTTAGGATGACGATGCCTTGCGCTGTAGTAGGGATGTTTGGAGGGATAACTAGGTTCCTTCAAATGCTTAGGGGTGTAACATAGTTCCTCTAAATGTCCTCGCAATGTCAAATAGGTGCGAGATGCCCGAGGGGTAACAAGGTTCCCCGAAAAATGGTGACAACTAAATTCATGGCAAATACAATTATTGGAATTTTCAAATTTCATTTGAGCTTTATTGGTTTACTAGTTTTAGAGAAAATGTTTTGCAACATGCTATTCCGATTTTGAAAAAGTTCTTAGACAAGTTAATTTTAAAACAATCTTTTATTCTTATATTTCAGATTCCTTGCATGTGCCATTATTGACGTATGTAGTGTAGACCGGATGACTATTTGATTGCTGAGTTTTATACTCACTCATGGTTGACTATTATTTCTCATATCAGTAGCCACACCACTCCCACTTGCGTCCCCTATGACCCTTTGTGGTTCCCCGATGGACTTCATGTGGCACTAGATAGAGCTTAGTAACCCCAACTTACCCGATGTCATCTTTATTCGGGTCAATTCTATATTGACAGTAGATATTGGAGCACCATCGGGCTCGGTATTACTCGGGTTTGTCACCATTTACGCCCGTGTGAACGGGCATCTCATGGGACCTCTCCCACTCCTCGATGGCGATGACCTTGGGAACAATGGGGTCAAGTAGGGTGTGGACAGGAGGATGGAAGTAGCTTTTTTGAGGACTAAGTCGCAAATTTTTGGACGTGTTATGAAAGGAAGATGGGTGACCTTATAAATAGATGGCATGCAAGTTGGGAGGGTGCAGCCAGTGGATTTTGGCATAGTTTAGACTAATGGTATTTTTGTTGATCCTCTAGTGTACCCGACCTACATCGCCTAACGTATATAAATAAGTATCTAACCTATTTCAATTTTAGGCATTGTTTGCCTAACATTTTTCTCAAATTATGTAGAACTCATTTGACACCTAATTAGGACCAAAAATGGAAATTTCCATCCCATTATGCCAAACTCTAAAATTGGTTCAACGGCCAAATGTGAAATGACCTATAGATCAAATATTAGGAAGGAAACTAAGCTAAAATATGACTAGACAGAAAAAAAAATGATTTTTGGCCAATTTTAAACTTCAATTTAGAAAAAAATCAGAAAAATAGGTTCTCAACTCCCGACAAATTCATAGAAAAAGGCATATCATTTGGAGTGGCCCTTAACTCCTGATAAATTTTGTTGATGGTTTGGCCATTCTCAAAACAAATGTGAGAATATGGCTTCTTGGTATTTCCACTAGCATTGTGCTCAAACTTATTGGTACTGATGTACTACAAGGTTCAACATATAAGAAAAGTTGTCATACATATTGTCAACTCTTACTATCCATTTCAATTCCATGACTCAACAGAAAGACAAATAAATCTAAATATTATCCTTTTCAACTCCATGACTCAACCGAAAGACAAATAAATCTAAGTATAATTAGTTTCTTAATTCAGAGTTGTTGCATTCATTGTAGCAACAAAGAATTTTTTACCCTTTTAAAACACAGTGAAGAATTATTTCGGCAACTCTGCGTGCAAGAACGACAATTAAAGAACTAGGAGAATTTAGAAGAACAACATATCAATGAGATTGGGCAAGTAATCATACAAAAAAGAACTTACATCATGACTCCTCAAAGTGTACTTCACTGAAACCCCATCGAATACTCTGATCGATAATAAACTTTGGTTGCATAAGTGATATATGTTAGGGCTAGGCTCACTAGCCGTGGCTAGTTTCTTTCTTCTGTGAACTTTTTTTTTGCATTATCTAGCAAATTTGAATCGTACTCTAGAGTCGAGTGAGCATTTGGCTCCACTATTTATCTCACTAGTTGATTTTGAAGATTTAGTCATGTTTTGATGGTCTATTATCGCGTCCCCATTAGAAGTGGCTTTGACTTCTCTAGAAACAACATCAATTCCTCTCATTATTGAAACCTAAAGTTCGATGTGCATTGCCTATACCATTGCCAATGACACTATGGATATATTATCCTGACAAACATTTGGCTTAACGGTGTTCATCTGGCTAGTTGCTCCTAACGAAGTTCGATGAGCATGGTATCCGCCATTGCCAATGACAAGCATGGGTATATTATCCTAAAGAATATTCGGCTCAACGGTGTTCGTCTAGTTAGTTACTCCTAATAAATGAGTGTGGCTTCTATTGTCTATAATTGCCTTGTTTTTAGCAAAGGCCACACGAGATACATCTTTCTTCGGTGCTTCATCATTATTTGCTAGAGACAATTGTATTGTCTCCTCCTCATGGTTGCCAACTAAAGTGAGACTAAGGTCAAATCTTTCATTTGAATTACATCTACCGGGTGTTATTCCCAATCTTAATTTGACAAATATGGCCCGAAGCCAAGAAGTTATCATAGTACTTGTTAAAGCTAGCAATTCTCTATAATCATACATAATCGATCATTCTAAAAGAGTTCCTAATTGCCATAGACACGACTAGAATAGAAACTTGTAATTTCCAAAAGTCGATAAAAAGGTGTGTCATTTAGAATGGCCCCCAGCTCCTAATAAACTTGGTTGATGGTCTTGCCATTCTCGAAGTAAATGTGAGAATATGGCTTATTAGTCTTCCCTCTAGCATGACACTTAAACTTGCAAGGATTAATGTCCTACACGGTACAACACAGAAGATAAGTTATCGTACAAATTCCCAACTCTTATTGTCATCTTCAACTCTAGTATACAATCAAAAGACGAATAAATCCAAGTATAATCAGTTGCTTACATAGAGTTGTTGCATCCATTACAGCTCCAAAGAATTTTCCATTGACAAAGAATCTTCCACCCATTTATAACACCATGAAGAATTATTTGTGGCACTCCATGCATCAAATATTCAACAAAGAACCAAAAACAATTAAGAAGGATAAAGCATTAAAGAGACTAGGCGGGTGACCATACGAGAAAGCATCATCACTCTTCAAAGTGTATTTCACCTAATGCGGGAGCGTCGAGCCTTGTCGATCGATTCAAGATGAGGATTTCAATTATACAAGAGAGTTGTCAATTCGGTGTCAATTTCATAGTTGTTGATCGGCTACCGAGACATCGATACTTAAGTTTCTTGTCAATCCGAGACTACTAAAAGACTATCTAACAACCAAAGGCTGTTCTAGACAATTTCCTTTGTTATTTGGCGATCTTCGAAGATGACTATTGGGCTACCCAAGGAAACAAATGAATTTAGAGTCAATTTTAATTACTTTACACCTAGTCAAAGTGTCATTAGTAAGTCATAAGTGTGTTGTAGTTTTCAAATAGTCAAAGTTCAAGTCTCTAGATGTTTTAATGCATTTTCTATTTTCTAGGTCTCTATTATGCATTCTAGTTTCCATGACATTAATGTTGGGTAGTTTATGTGTCTTCAATGTTTAGACTATTTCCTAGGTAATACTCCCTTTATATAATAAGACGAATTCTCAAATGTAAGATAGTGAATTTTGAGTAAATGAATATTTCAGATTTTCATCTATGTGAGCGAATATCTTTGGAGAGTGGATAACTCATAATTTCTATATCCTTGAAAATTAAATTCTTCCTCGGTGGTGAGCCAAAGAAGTACCGTATCCTTGGCCAGTGGTTTTTTTGTAGGCCTTAGTGGTGAGCTTCTTCAAACTCGAAATCCTATATCCTTGGCTGGTGATTTTGTAGGCCTTAGAGGTGAGCTTCGTCTATCCCGATCTTGATCCTCAGCTGATGGCACATCCTATACGCCTTGGTTCCGATCATATTCTATCCCTCATTTTGCAACTACCCACAAACATTCATCCCTTATTCAATTACCAATCATTGATAATCATTCAAAACAACTCTTGCCCATCCCACAACTGCATCAAATTGGACCCTATCAAATACTCTAGTCGTACTAAAGTCTAGTTTGATTAGTGCCAACCTTATAGCCATGGCTAGCTTCTTTAGTCTTACCTAATAGATTCGAATCGCATTACGGAGTAGGATGAGCATTTGGCTCAACTATACCCACCTGACTAGTTGCCCCTAAAGATTGACCAGAGTTCTAATTGTCTTTCACCACCTTACCATTGGAAGTGGCCTTGACTCCTCTAGAAACAACACTATTTCCCAACTTGTACTACCTTGACTCATTGGATGTAGCCCTCAACTCCCAACATACTTGATTGAGGGTTTTGCTCGAAGTAGATGTCAGAATATGGCTTCTTGGTCTTCCTTTTAGCATGGCACTCAAACTTGTAAGGACTAACGTACTACATGGTTCAACATCGAAGACAAGTAACCATACAAATTCCCGACTTTTACTACCCTCTTCAACTCTATGACTCAATAGAACAACCAAAAAAATATAAATATAACCAATAGCCTTTTATAACACCTTGAAGAAATATTTGTGTAATTTCATGTGTCAAATGTCAAATAAAGAACTAGGAACCTTAAGAAGAATAAAGCATTAAAGAGACTGAGTGAGTGACTATTTGAGAAAGAATTTACATCACGACTCTCTAAATGCGCACTTCATTGGAGCCCCATCAAATATAGTCAATAATAGATTTAGTTGGATGAGGGATATATGTTAGGGCCAATCTCACTTTTCATGGCTAGTTTCTTACTTTTGCAAGCTTTTTGTTTTTTTGCGTTACGTAACAAATGCAAATTGCACTCCAAAGTAGGATGAGCATTTGGTTCAACTATGCACACCTGACAAGTTCCCCTTGAAGATTGATTAGAGTTTTAATTGTCAATCATTGTCTTACCATTGGAAATGGCATTGACTCCTCAACAAACAATGGCATTCCCTTATTTCTTATTATTAGAACTTAAGGTTCGATGTGCATTGCATCCATCATTTCAAATGACAAGCCTGGGTATGTTATCCTGATGAACATTTGTCTCAACGGTATTTGTCGAGCTAATTACTCCTAACAAATGAGTGTAGTTTCTATTGCCCACAATTGCCTAATTTTTAGAAAAGGCCATGCAAGATACATTTTTCATAAGTCCTTCATCAGCTCTGTCAAAGACAATTGTATTTATCTCCTCCGCATAATTGTGGACCAAAGTGAGACTCAGGTCTAATCATTCTTTATGAATTACATCTATCAACGTGTTATTCCCATTCTTAATCTAACATAAATGGCCCAAAACTAGGAAGTTGCTAAAGTACTTGTTAGAGCCAGTAGTCCGTAATAATCTTCCATCATCAATCATTCTAAAAGAGTTCCTTATTGCCACAAATACGACTAACGGAACCTAAGATTTCCAGAAGTTGACAAAAAGGCATACCATTAGAGGTGGCCTTCAACTCCCAATAAATTTGGTTGATGGTCTTGCCATTCTCAAAACAAATATGAGAATATGACTTCTTAGTCTTTCTTCTAGCATGGCGCTCAAACTTGCAGGCATTAATGTACTGGATTCAACATAGAAGACAAGTAAAATTAGTTGCTTACTTTAAAGTTGTTGCATTTATTGCAACTATAATACCATGAAGAAGTATCTATTTAACTTTATGCATCAAGTTTCAATTAAAGAACTAGGAAAATTAAGAAGAATTAAGCATTGTAAAGACTTGACAAGTGACCATACGAGGAAGATATTATAGAACAACTCCTCCCCATCAAATACTCCAATGAGTAATAAACTTTGGTTGGATAAAGTATATATGTTAGCCCAGGCTCACTAGCCGTGGCTACCTTCTTTTTTCTATGAGCTTTTTGTGTTTTTGCATTAACTAGCAAATTCGAATCGCACTTGAGAATAGGATAAGTAATCAGCTCAATTATGCTCACCTAACTAGTTGAAGATTAAGTAGTGCTTTGATTATCTATCATTGCCTCGCCATTTGAATTGGCCTTGGCTCCTTTGGAAATAACGTCATTTCCTTTATTCATATTATTGGAACCTAAGGTTCAATGTGCATTACATCAACCATTGTATATGACAAGCATGGGTTTATTATCCTAATGACTATTCGGCTCAATGGTGTTAATCTATGTAGTTACTCCTAAAAAATGAGTGTAGTTTCCATTGTCTACAATTGCCTTGTCTTTAGTAAAACCCATGTGAGATGTATCTTTCATAAGCCCTTCATCAACTCTACCAGGGATAATTGTATTTATCTCTTCCTCATAGTTGCCAACTAAAGGGAACCTCGAGTCTAATCTTTCGTTGGGAATTTCATCCATCAGGGTGTTATTCCCATTTTCAATTTGACACAGATGGCCCAAAGCCAAATGCTACCATAGTACTTGTTAGTGTTAGCAGTTCTCAATAAATTTCCATCATCAATCGTTCTAAAAGTATTCCTCATTGCCGTAAACATGAATAAAAGCAAAACCTAGGATTTCTAGAAGTCGACGAAAAGGCATATCATTAGGAGTGGCCCTCAACTCCCAACAAACTTGGCTAATGGTCTTGCTATTCTCGAAATGGATGTGATAATATGGCTTTTTGGTCTTCCTTCTAGCACGGCACTCAAATCTGTAGAGAGTAATATACTGCACAATTCAACATCGAAGACAATTTACCATATAAATTCTCAACTCTTACTATCATCTTAAACTCTTGGACTTAGCAGAAAGACAAATAAATTTGAGTATAATTAGTTGCTTAATTTAGAGTTGTTGCATTAGTTGAAGTTGCAAAGAATTTTTTACCCTTTTATAACACCATGAAGAATTATATATGGAACTACATGCATAAAATGTTGAATAAAGACCAAAAAAATAAGAAGAATAAAGCATTAAAGAGACTATGCAAGTGATTATAAGAGAAAGAGCTTACATTATGACTCCTCAGAGTGTACTCCATCAGACTCCCATAAAATACTCCCATCAATAATAGACTCTAGTTTGATAAGGGATATATGTTAGGGCCAAGGTTCCTAATCATGGTTAGCTTCTTTCTTCTGTGACCATTTTGTTTTTTGCATTACCAAGCAAATTAGAATTGCGCTAAGGAGTAGGGTGAGCATTTGGTTCAACTATGTGCACCTGACTAATTACCCCTGAAGATTGAGCAAAGTTCTGATTGCCTACCATCGCCTCACCATTGGAAGTGGCCTTGACTCCTCCAAAAACAATGCCATTTCCTTTGTTCTTATTATTGGAACCTAAGGTTTGATGTGCATTACATCCACCATTGCGAATGACAAGCATGGTTACGTTATCCTAATGACCATTCGGATCAACGGTGTTCATTTGGATGGTTGCTCCTTACAAATGAGTGTAGTTTCTATTGTCCATAATAGCCTTATTTTTAGCAAAAGCCAAGTGAAATTGATCTTTCATGGGTCCTTCATCAGCTCTGCCAGAGACTATTATATTTATCTCCTCATAGTTGCCTACTAAAGTGAGACTCGGATCTAATCTTTCATTGTGAATTACATCCATTGTGATGTTATTCCCATTCTTAATCCGACGCAAATGGCTTGAACCCAAGAAGAAGCCATAGTACTTGTGAAAGCTAGTTGTCCTCAGTAATCTTATATTATAGGTCGTTCTAAAAGAGTCCCTTATTATTGCAAATACGATTAAAAGAGATACATGTTATTTTCACTAGTAGACAAAGACATATCATTAGGAGTGACCCTCTACTCCCGATAAATTTTGTTAGTGGTCTTGGCATTCTCGATGTGCAACATAGAAGACAAGTTACCATAAAAATTCCTAACTCTAACGATCCTCTTCAACTTCAAGACATGACTAAAAGATAAATATAATCAGTAGCTTACCTTAGATTTTTGCATTCCTTGCTGCAAAGAATTGTTTACCCTTTTATAACATCATGAAGAATTTTTTGTGAAATTCTATTCATCAAATATAGAATAAAGAACCAAAAAAGTTAAGAAGAATAAAATCTTAAAGAGACTAAGCAAGTAACCATACGGGAAAGAACTCACATCACAACTCATCAATACTTCATCGACCCCATCAAATACTTTAGATGATAATAAACTCTGATTTGATAAGGGATATATGTTAAGGCCGGGCTCGCTAGTCATGCCCAACTTTTTGTTTTTTTTTTTTTTTTTTTTTTTTTTTTGCATTACCTAGCAGATTTGAATTGCTCTCCGAAGTAGTATGACCATTTGGTTCAACTATGCCCACCAAACCAATTATCCCCAATGGTTGAGCAAATTCCAATTGTCTATCATCACCTCACTATTGGAAATGGGGTTAACTCCTTCAAAAACAACGTCATTTCCTTCGTTCTTAATATTGGAACATAAAGTTCAACGTTTATTGCACCACCATTGTGAATGATAAATTTGGGTATGTTATCCTGATGACCATTCAACTTAATGGTGTTCATTTGGATAGTCGCTCCTAACAAATTAGTGTAGTCTCTATCATCCACAATTGCCTTCTCTATAGCAAAGATCATGTGAGATGCATCATTCATAGGACCGTCATCAGCTCTGCCAAAGACAATTATATTTGTTTCCTCCTCAACTTGCCAACTAAAGTGAGACTCACGTCTAATCTTTCATTGTGAATTACATACAACGAAGTGTTATTCCCATTCCTAACCTGACACAAATGGCCCGAACCCAAGAAGTTGTCATAGTATTTGTTAGAGTCAACAGTCCTCAATGCTCTTTCGTCATCGGTTCTAAAGGAGTCTCTTATTGTCATAGACATGACTAAAAATGGAACTTACAACTTCTAGAAGTCGGTGAAAAGGTATATCATTATGAGTGGCCCTCAACTCTTGACAAAGTTGGTTGAGGGTCTCTCAATTTTCAAAGTAGATGTGAGAATATGGTTTCTTGGTCTTCCCTCTAGTGTGGCATTCAAACTTACAGTGACTAATGTACTACATGGTTCTACACAAAAGACAAATTATCGTACAAATTCCCAACCTCTTCAGCTCAAGGACTCAATAGAATGACAAATAAATCTAAATATAACCAGTTGCTTACTTTACAGTTTTTGCATTCATTGCAACTACAAAGAATTTTCGAACCTTTTATAGCACCACAAAGAAATATCTATGTAATTCCGTGCATCAATTGTCGAATAAAGAACTAGGAAACTTAAGAAAAGTAGAGCATTGAAGAGACTAGGCAAGTGACCAATTAAGAAAGAACTCACATCACAACTCCTTAAAGTGTCCTTTGCTAAAAACAAGGCAATTGCGAACAATTGAAACTATACTCTAGGAGCTACTTGCCAAACGAACACCATTGAAAGGAATGGTCGTCAAGATAACATTCCCATGCTTTTCATTCACAATGATGGATGCAATACACATCGAACCTTAGATTTCAAAAATAAACACAGGAAATAGTGTTGTTTTTGGAGAAGTCAAGGCCACTTCCAATGATGAGGCGATGATAGATAACTAGAACTCTCCTCAATCTTCAAGGGCAACTAGTCAGGTAAGCATGGTTGAGTCAAATGTTCAAACTACTCGAGAGTGCGGTACGAATCTTCTAAGTAATGCAATAAAACAACAAATTCCCAGATCAAGAAGCTAGGCATGGCTAGGGGTGATCATGGTCCGGGTTGGGCCGGTCCGACGCCTAACCCTAGGACCAACCCGTACAGTGTCGGTCCCCAATTTTTGGGACCGAGGACCGACCCGATAGAGTCTGGGACCGAGGACCGGACCGACCCTATGGGTTCGGTCCGGTCCCAGGGTCAACCCGAGACCAGCCGATAATTTTTTTTATTCATTTTTTATTCCTTAAAAAGTAAAACTCATTAATTCAAATTACATATCAAACCAAACTATAAATATAAGTACATATTCAACATAAATTTAAGATAAGGTGATCACTAGTTAAAAACAACAAACTATATAAATGATCGAGATTGCTAATAGAGATAAAGTGTTTCCATCACTAAAGCATACTATAATTTTCTTGCTTTTGATTTGTCTTTGAATCATTCTTCCCTTCGGGAAATGGGATGAGATGGGAAGTTTAAGAGAAAAGAATTCTAAGCCAAAAAATGTTTTCTACGCATCTTCTCCTGCAATCATCTATTACTAATACTTGTAACACTATATGCAAAAATGATTCATACATTCAATCAAGCAAAGTCTAATCAACCAATAATTAAGCTTCACACCACTTGATAAGCACATCATCATAATAACGGCAATACTACTATTCGAAAACTTCTTCCATTTGACACAAACTCAAAAGCAAAGTGCAACTGAACAATTAAACCATAAGAAGTTCAAAATACTTAATATAAACCATGAATATACAACTTCACATTTTGTTAATTGTTAGATGATCGCTTTAGCTTTTGAATACCTGAAAAACAAACAACACACATAATAAATACCTAACAAAATTTTTAAATTGAAATCACTATTAGTGCCGATGGAACATCTCACCATTTATGGTCATTCAACTTCAACATACAAACTCTATTTATTGATGGTAGTCTCCTTAGTAAGACAATCCATATCTACAAAAAAAGAATTCATTCATTAGATGTAAAAAAGAATTAACAAGTAAAAAAAGAAATATGCATGATTAAAGCTTACCCAATTCAAACTTTTCGGCATTCTCAATGCACTCTTCAACATTAATAGGCACATGAGCAGCTCTCAACCAGTCTTGAGTACAAATTAAAACTTCCACCACTTTAGGAGTCAAGGAACTTCTAAAACCATCAAGCACCCGGCCTGAAGTACTAAAAGCCGACTCTGAAGCAACGGTAGTCACGGGAATAGATAAAACATCCCGAGCCATCAAAGATAGAATTTTATACTTCGAACCAATACTTTTCCACCACATCAAAATATCAAGATCGGGAATATCTTCGAAATCCTCTTGAAGTTACTGTTCAAGCTTTGATTTGTTGTCATCACGCCCTCTTTTCTTTTGATGGAAAAAGTTTTTTCGCCAAGCTTTGATGTTAATCTCGTCGTTTCCATCATTTCCATCGGTATTGGAAGCACGCTACTTTCAGTAATCATAGTTTGACCCCCAAATATTGGTTACCATGACCAAGAAAAGATTGTTCATAAAATGCATACAAACGCTCCAACATGTACTTCACCTTATTATGCATCTCATCAATTTTTGCTTCATCATCATAAATTTGCTCATAACAATACTTCACATAATGCAACTTTTTTGTAGGATCTAATGCCACCGCAATCAAAACCATCATATTTACTTTATCCAAACTTCCATAATATTTATCAAACTTCTCCTTCATCTTTGTACCCATAATTCTAAGCTTAGGATCCAAAGCATTACTCGCATCTTTCAAATATTTGTACAAAAAAGGTATCCCCTCAAAATAATCATTCGAAGTAATATATAAACTCCCTGACATTTGAGTGGTGGCATCATAAAACTGTTTCAGGAATTTGGAAAGAATAATGGCATTTTCTCAATCTTCATTTTTAGGAGAATCATAATTAAGCTCAATTTCGAAAGACAAATCTTCCGCCATCCTTTCAAAAGCTTTCCTAAATTTTATGGCCGTGTTTAACATGAAATAAGTAGAGTTCAATCTTGTGGCAACATCTAGACAAACCGAACCCTTGTAAGTAATCCTTTCAACCTCAATGCAAGATTGGAAAGCTTTAGCTCTCATGGGAGAACTCCTCACATATCTAACAACATTTCGAATACGAGCAATAGAATCACGTACCTCGGACAAGCCATCTTTGACAATCAAGTTTAATATATGCACGCAGTGCACCTCATGTGTAAAGCTTCACCAGCTAAAACCAATGACCCATCTCTTGAAAATTTGTCTTTCAAATAATCAATGGCAACATCATTTGCACTAGCATTATCCACTGTGATTGTAGAAACATTTTTTTCTATTCCCCAATCATAGATGCATTTTTCAACTACTTTCCCAATCTCCCTGCCTTTGTGACTATGTATCACCACAAAATTGATAATCCTTTCATGCAATTTCCAGTCTTCATCAATGAAATGTGCAGTAAGACATAAATAGTTTAGATTTTGAATGGAAGTCCATGTATCAGTCGTCAATGCAATCCTTGACCTAAGCTTACCAAAGTAATTTTTCAAACAACTTCTTTCACTCATATACAACTTCATGCAATCTCTAGCCACTTTGTAAATCGAGATAAATGTGTGAAGAGAGGTTGTAACTCAGTGACAAAATCACGAAACCCAACACGCTCAACTATAGAAAATGGTTGTTCATCGAGGATGATCATCCGAGCAAGCATGTGCCTACACCAATCTTGATCAAATTTCCATGTTGCTAAGACATTACCACTAGTGGCATCGCATCGATATCTCCCCCGCCTTGCTAGGCACATTTACACCACGTGGTACAAACAACTTTTGCTTCTTATCTATATTAGGAGGATACTTGTTGCACCTTTTCAAGTGCTTCAACATTGTTGAAGTACTACTATTAACAGCATATGCGTACTCCTTCCCACAATGAATGCACCTTACCATACATGTTTTTTTTTTTGGTCTTCTCATCTATAATTCTTGGAAAATTGTCAACACAATGGATTTATCCATTTTTCGCTTCTTACAAAGAGGAGGATGATTAGTGGATACCTTGGTCGACACTTTTAAGTGTTCTTCACATCCATGGCTAGGCGATTCCATTATGGGACTCATCTCGTAACATCCCTCCACTTCAGTTGACATGTTACCTAAATTCATCAAGTTCACATAAATATTTAAGTACCAGCATGCAAACTTTAGCATTTATTATCATGTACATCATGATTTGCTAAAGTAGCAGCAACCATCAGCAACCATAAGCCAATTTCACTTGAACATAACTTAAGAGAACGCAATCAATCAGCATCACATATTATCAGACAAGCAAAAATAAGAAATCACAGTTTGCCATCACTAATTCAATCGAAAGTTGAAACCCATATTCCCTAGTGCTATCATATAACATGGCTATTATACCAATAAATTCATTAACAAACAGATTTCCCTATACTAGATGCTTATAGAGAATAATATTCTTGCTGAATGGATCCAGTAAAGGATGTTGTAAAAAAAAAATGATTGTTTTTATAATCTAAGAAATATCTTCAAATGCAACAATTTTTTTTCCATATTTCAAGATGCTATTGCATAATTCTATTTCCAGAATCAAAGTAAAGGCCAACACAACATAAGGAAAAAGGCTCAGTGGATGTCATGATTGCTCTAGCTGCAGCTCCTATTACATACTTAGTCGAGGGGAGGATGACCCCCCAAAATTATTTGCACAGAACAACACCATGACATCTGTTTGTTTCAGTTGTAGCAATGTAATGGTTCTTCTATGAAGTGGTGTAACTTGTGTGCTTGGCAATATATGGTTACAGCACTTCAAAACTAGGTGAGGCAATTTCCTAAAAGCTGCAACAAGTTATTGCGGTTTGAGGGTGCTTCACTCGTGAGGAGTTTATCAATCACCCAACAAAAATTACAAAACCACTTTTCCAATTGCTGTAGGAAGCTATACCAAATAGGCATTCAATTGGAAAGTATGCATTAAAAGTCACATATAAACTAAGCCCCTAGTGTTGGCTTTGAATAGCACTTGCACTACAGTTACAATAAATTTGTAACACTAGGGATACAAAATGTTTGCAAGCAATGTAGATGAAAGCTTATGTGGCTCAACTCCACCAAGCTTATGGTTTCAATCACTCTATTTATAATCCAAACAGATGTTCAAGCATATTATTTAACTACCAGCTCAACTCCACTTAGATCCCTATCCTCCAAACTGATGTAATAGGAAATATTTGAAGGCAAAAACTTTTACTTTGTCATGGGCAGCTGTCTCAATTCATGAAGTCTGGTTCATGGAAAATCCAACTCACTAAATTTAACTCTGCTCATTGTTGAGCAACCATTCCAGAATTTATCGTGCATGCCGCAACCCATCAACCAAACAGAAGTTTCAAGAGGATCCTGTCCCTTTCGTGGAGTTAACAGGAATCACGCGATGATCCAGTTCTAACTAAACCCCCCAAGCACACGCAGGCACAAAAATTTGAGAAACCCGACACTACTATGCAAAGTTGCCAACTCCATGAAAGTATTTTGACCATATTCAAGCAACGGTAGAGCTCGATCACCTCAATCAAGCATCTACCCTACTTCTTAAACCAATCTAATTTCCCACCACCCATCTAGCAAAAATCAAGAACATACATGAGCTTGAAGCTCTAAAATCAAGCAAAAAATGAAACTCACCAATCGAGTTGTGTTCGTAAAGATGAGCGAACAGGGGAGAGCCGCGAGGCGAGCGACGAATGGCAGGTGTAGTTCACGAGCAAAGAGGGTTTCTAATTGGGGCTTTTATTTTCTTCTGATTTACTCGGCAAAGAGCGAGCCCAGCTAAGAGAGGCAAGCAGCGGGACCGTTAAGCGGCGAGCGGCACGGGCGTTGAACGAGGCAAGCGGCAAGTGGCCAATGGCGCAAGCGGCCAATGGCAAGCACCGTGAGCGTCGAGAGAGGCAAGAGTCCAATGGCCAGCACCGAGCGACGAGCAAGTCAAGCGGCCAACGACGAACGACGAGCAACAAGCCACGAGCGACGATCGGCGAGCGGGTGAGTGTGCACGGCGAATAGGGCAAGGTTGCTCTTGCTTGCGAGGGAAAGTTTCGTTTTTAGGTGAAAAATGAACAAGATGAAGAGGGAACTCAGGGAAGAGTACGACAAGAGGCTAAGGATATTTTAATTCATTTCACAGCACTATTCACCCATTTCACGGCGTGAAGAACGCTGGCTGGGTTTGCTTTTGATAAGAAAAACATTAAAAAATATTATATATTAAATATCTAAAATATATTATATATAAATATATTTCCTTTACCAAATATATATATATATATATATATTTTTTTTATTTTTTTTATCAGGGTTGGTCCGGGTTGGACCGACCCTAAACTTTCAGGATCAAGGACCAACCCGCACAGTACCGGTCCTAAAATCTTAGGACCGAGGACCGACCCGGTCCCCTTGGAAACCGGACCACGACCAGCAGGGTTGGGCCGATCTAGGGTCGGTCCAGGGTCGACCCTAGACCGCTACTCACCCCTAGGCATGGCTAGTGACCCTGACCCTAACTTATATCCCTTATCCAACCAAAGTTTATTATCGACTAGAGTATTTGATGGTGTTCCAATAAAGTACACTTTGAAGTTTTCTCTCTTATGGTCACTTGCCCAATCTCTTCAACGCTTTATTCTTCCTAATTTCTGTGGTTCTTTATTGTATATTTGATGCATGAAGTTCCACTCATAATTCTTTATGGTGTTATTAAATGGTCGAAAATTCTTTGCAGCTACAAAGAATGCAACAACTCTAATGTAAGCAATTGATTATACCAAGACTTATTTGTCTTTCAATTAAGTCCTAGAGTTGAAGAGGATAATAAGAGTTGGGAATTTATATGGTAACTTGTCTTCTATGTTCACTATACAATACATTAGTCCTTGCAAATTTGAGCAACATGGTAGAAGGAAGACCAAGAAGCCATAATGTCACATCTGCTTCAAGAATGGCAAAACTATCAACCAATTTTTTTGGGAATTGAGGGTCACTCTTAATGATTGTTTTTGTCAACTTCTGAAAAATACAGGTTTCTCTTTTAGTCGTGTCCACGGCAATAAGGAACTCTTTTAGAATGATTGATGATGGAAGAATTTTTAGGACTGTTGGCTCTAACAAGTACTATGGCAACTTCTTGGCTTCGGGCAATCTGTGTTAAATTAAGAATAGGAATAACACCTTTTGGATGTAATTCAAATGAAATATTAGACCGAAGTCTCGCTTTGGTTAGCAACCATGAGGAGGAGAAAAAAACAATTCTGTCTCTCAAAGCTAATGAATGATATATGAATGATGCGTCTTGCAGGCTGCTCCTAAAAACAGGGCAATTGTGGACAATTTAAGCTACATTCATTTGTTAGGAGCAACTAACTAGACGAACACCGTTGAAATGAATGGTCTTCAAGATAACATTTCCCTGCTTGTCATTTGTAATGACGGATGCAATATACATTGGACCTTAGGTTCCAATTAAGAACAAAGGAAATGGTGTTGTTTCTAGAGAAGTCAAGGCCACTTCCAACTGTGAGGTAATGATGGATTACTAGAACTCTGCTTAATCGTTAGGGACAACTAGTGAGGTGGGCATATTTGAGCCAAATGTTCATCCTACTCCGTAGTGCGATTCGAATCTCTCAAGTAATGCAAAAGAAAAAAAACCTCCCAGAAAAAAGAAGTTAGGCAAGGCTAGTGACCCTGGCCCTAACATATATCCTTTATCCAACTAGAGTCAATTATTGACTAAAGTATATGATGAGGCTCTGGTGAAGTACACTTTGAGGAGTCTTGATGTAAGTTCTTTTTCGTATGGTCGCTTGCCTAGTCTCTTTAATGCTTTATTCTTCTTAGTTTTTGTAGTTCTTTATTGTATATTTGACGCACAAAGTTCCACAAACCATTCTTCATTGTGTTAAAAAATGGTCGAAAATTCTTTGCAGCTGCAAAGGATGCAACAATTCTATAATACAAGCATTAATATGCTTAGATTTATTTATGTTTTGGTGAGTCCTAGAGTTGAAGAGGATTGTAAGGGTTGGGAAATTTGTATGGCAACTTGTCTTCTCCACTTATTGTGCAGTATATTAGTCTGTGCAAGTTTGAGTGCCACGCTAGAGGAAAGACCAAGAAGAGTCATAGTCTCACATCTACTTTGAGAATGGCAAGATCATCAATCAAGCTTGTCAAGAATTAAGGACCACTGCTAATAATATGCCCCACCGCCATCACCTAAGGCCTTCGCAGCCAGAGCGAGGCAATGAAGGCCCTCGCTCAAGGCCTTCACAGCTGAGGGCAAGGCGGCCCTCGCCCAAATTGGGCAAGGATTTTGCAGCCTCACTAGCCCTAAAGAAAAGAAAAAGCATAAAAATAAAAATTCAAAAAAAAAATAAATATTAAAATAATATTTTCCGACGGTCACGTCAGCTTTTTTCGGCGGGGCAAATCAAAAGTGACACTCAAGTGATCGATTTTTCAAATTTGTGGCACTCAAATGAACCCAAAAAAAAAAAGTTTTAGCACTAAAGTAAGTTTCATACGAAAATATTGGCACTTGTAGTATACTTATCCCTTGGATTGAGCTTCAAATGCACTTATTAGGTCTTAGTGTCTCGTGACTTTTGTATTAAACTACGTGGGCTTTCCAACGACATATAAGACGCGTCAATTGGACCTCGGTTTCCTTGTCAATTGCTTGTTCAAAGTCCAGTGGTATTTTGTGATTTTGCTGTAATATGCATATGCCGAATGACCTAATCATTTTTTATGAGCCAAATTAGGCCTAAATGTCTTCATGTGATTTAACCCTAACATGTGGCTTTATTCACATAAAAAAATTCGGAATTTCTTTATGTCATCTAGGTAGGATTGATTGCATTTGCTCCTTCCATATCCTGTTTGTTCTGATGCTGGTCAGACCTCTTAGACGATTATCTTCGTTTGAGCTTGTTAATGCATTCAATCATCGTTGATGCCTTCTGGAAATTTATAGAGACTCTTCAAGCTTTAAAATGACATATTGCATGCTTGAAATAACCATCGTTTGCCATATTTGCCACTTTTGCAAAACCGAGCATGAATGTGGAAATTTTCTATAACTGAAATGCATGTTCTATTTCAGTAAGTCTGAATGCTTGTTGATTTTATATGAATTTTTGGATATTGATTCTAGGGTCGAGTCCTTCATGAAATTTATCCACAACACTCATGTCTACCATCTACAAAAATTTAAGAATGTTTGAGTATCGATTGGTAGGACGAATTCCCTTCGAATCAAGCATGTGTTCTGCTGCCCTGTTCTATTCCTGACTATAGAATTTTTTTTTGTCACATGATGCACTTTGTTGTCACAAATTTTCAGAAAATAAAAATGTGTTTTGGCATTTTTGCCAGCCCTTCAAAAGTTACGGTACATTCTGTAATTTTGATTTTTCTTAACTGACTTTGTTTGAACTAAAGCTTTACGAGTTCATGTGATGTCCATATTGTAAAACTTTCTTCAACGAAGTTATTTGGTTATCCTCAAACATTGTTTCAATTTTATCGGATTGGATGATCATTTGATGGTTCATGAAGTCCGATCAGTGTGACGACCTTATCTGCACCGGACTTTGGATTTATTTCCCAAGAACATTGAACTCATTCAAATCCTATAAAATTTTCATCTCTTATATCAATTTATCTTTGATACCCATTTTATTAAGATTTGACATTCGTTAGATAATTCATGAAGTCTGATCAGCGTACTGACCTTATCCGTACTCGGACTTTGGATTTATGTCCCAAGAAAAACGAACGTATTCAAGTCCTTATAAAATTGGTTTCCATGCTTCCCAAACGATTGAAATTTGCGAATTTCCTTCCTTTGTTTGTATATATGTGAAGTTGAAGTCTCCCTTTGCAATTTCATTCATTTTGAGTCCTTATTTGCAAATTGTTACTAAATCATTTTGACATCACATGAATCATATTTCGATTGCCTTGCTCGTTAAGTGATCATATTCATTGGTGCCCTTGATTGAATAAGTCCATTGTTAGCTCACTAAATTAGTTGATTGATTGAGGATCAAGGCCTTATAACCTAAGTGCATGCCGTCTTACGTACCTTGCATGTGACTTCTAGATATATGGTGACTTATAGATGAATGGCCTAGGTGTGATGCATGACCAAGTGGGTTACTTTGGGATGTCACTTAGAACCCGACTTAGGGACTTCTTAGCATTGGTCACCTCTTGTGAACACAAGTGATGGTTAATGGCTATGAGTCACTTAAAATGAATTAGTGTAAGTGTCTTAGGGAGGCCGTCGCATGTACAATCAAAGGCCGACCCCGAGGCCATGGTTGATACATTGAGTACACTTGTTTGATGCTTTGTGTTGTTTTATTTTAGTCCTAGTCTAGATTGACGATAGCAAATGGTCAATATCCAATTCAATCTTTTTGAATTGTAATAGTTACTTCCCAACATATGTCTCGGGTTACTTTCATGTTATATGAATGCCCGACGAGTTGCGGGCCTTTTCTTTGTTGTCCTTTTTTAGACTTGTTTCCTCATATCATCTTTAAAACTATCTTTAGTGTTTACTTCCCGTACTATCTTTTAAATTGATTGATTGTTTCTTTTTTTATTCTAGTTAGATTAGAATAAAATGGAACGAACCAACCACACATGATCACTTCTTTGTTTTGGATACATAAAAAGGTAAAAAGAAATGTATGAACATGCTAGATAACAAAGCACACCTATTAGGTACTGAAAGAGCGTTGATATAAATATTAACCTAACCCAAATCCCCGAACCTTAGATCTTTGATTGAGTAGAAATCGAGAGATTACTCCCAACCCTTGATTGGGCATTCTGGCAAACCCCAAAAATGGAGACTAGTGGTGACTCCTAATACACAAATTTTAGGTTGTTTAAAATGACTTTAAAACAAATCCTGCTATCAGGGGAGGTGCAAGTTTGGGCGAGCTCAAGACCAGGATCAAGCAAACTCATGTGGTTGATCCTAAAGGATGAGGTGATGACATATTTTGGAGAAATGTACCATGAGGGAGTTCTCATGGCCAAATACCTCTAAATCCTACCTTTACGCAACATCTTAAAAACCGATGGAGGCGCCAGAGTCAAATCACGACAACAAGGAAAAATTGGAAGAGAACAGTATGAGTTGGGTGTCATAAGGTACCCTTGTCTATTATGTTGAACCGTGCATTACATTAATCCTTGCAGGTTTGATCACCATGTTAGAGGGAAGACCAAAAAGCCATATACTCACGTCAAGTCCAAGAATGGCAAGACCATCTACAAAGTTTATTAAGAGCTTAGGGCCACTCCGGAGCATATGCTTTTTCACCAGCTTCCAAAAATCGCACGTTCCGCCATTAATTGGCTGAGTTTTAACATTTGGAAAGGTCATTCTAAATTTCCAATCCCGAATCCTCTCCGGCGGCACCTCTCCCATTTAAAATGTTGCACTTAAAACTTCACAGTAAGTTGAATATTATTGCAAGATTGATTGATTCGAACGCACTTAGCAAGTAATTACGTTTTGCGACTGTCCAAAACATTGGTCAACTTTGCTTCACTTTGGCGAAAGGAAAAATCCTCGGGTCCAAACTTCGAGCTCCTTCCCTAATTCAGTTTGCATGTCAATCATGAGCGCAGAGAAGCAAAAGAATTTTTTTGAATGCGACAGGTAGGATTGTCATCTCTGGAGCTGAATAGATGCCATTCGTGCAAAAGGAATGTGCGTGATCTCTACATCATATCTAAGTCTTACCTGGCGTAATGTTTAAGCCACGGTTGGTTGGAACCTTCAGACAATTAAGTAAATAATATTTCTACCTTGAAAGTCAAAGTGATACCCAGAAGATCTCCAAGAACACTACAGACCAAAACAAAAACATTGCGATTCCTTACACCCTCGTGCAGTATATAACATCCACATTGGCATTTCCTCCTACACTAAGCACGAAGAAAACATGGCATTAAAACTACAAGGGATTTATCCCTTGAAATTGATCCCCATACAGAATACATATACAATCTCATAAATCTATCAGAGCAGCTAATCACTCAAGTTCTTCATCAGGCTATTTGGTTCAATGCTCTGAAGAACTTCTGCAGCAACAATGACTTATCTCTGCTTGTGGATTATGCAGTACCATCACCTCATCTTGCTAGTAATTGTCCCATCTTTCCTCCCCCCAAGTGGCTTCAGGTGGTCGAGTGTCCACTACCATTTGGAAGGATATACGACAGAGATAAAGCAATGGACAGTTGCATAGTGCACTCTTCATCACTTCCATATTGTCTCTTGCACTCAGAAACCAATGGTCAAGCATGTGGAATTCGAATTCCTAAGACCATGTAACCAAAGATTATTGCCGTCTAACAAGCCATGGCAATTTCTGGCTGGGATTGCATCTCATCAGTTTTGGCAAGCAGAGGACTCTTCTGAAATTTGTTCCTCAATTGACCACAAGCTGCACTTGCATCCAGGCCCCTTGTTTGACGTACACTAACTGCTATTTTGCGGGACTCGAGAACACTTGCAAATGCCAAAACCTTTATATATCACATAATTCAGTCACAAATTAGGTTATTTATAGGACAAGTTGATGAGGCACTCTTCCCACTACAATGGACAGATAATAATTCAATATCATCAACTTACCGCTTTTTTGGATGGACGCCTATAATCAGAGCCATCAATCGGATTAAAAGGAATCAGGTTTACATGATTACCACGCCCCCACTCATGCAGCAACTCAGCAAGTTCTCTAGCATGCTCCTCTGCATCATTAACTCCAGCTACAGACATACATGAGGATGGGTTCCATGCATGTTTAGGCTCGCAACTTCAAGCAAGATAAAGGAAAACTAGGCATAATGCATGATAATAGTAGAGCAAAAGTACCTAAAAGGGCATACTCAAACGACACCCTTCTGCTGGTTTCTTGGAAGTAGTCCTGGCAATCCTTCATTATTGCATTCAATGGATAGGATTTGGCACTTGGCACAATCAATTCTCTAAGTTTCTGGTTTGGAGCATGCAAGCTGTAAAATAATTGAGTCAAACTAAGTTAAGACAGACAAAAGAAACTGAAGCAGTGTCAATTACAAGATAAGCATTGGAAAATAATGTTATATTGCAACTGCTTAACACTATTAAAGCATAATGCAATAGAAACAGATTGACAAGTGTAAGAGGACCATCATATCTTCATATGCTACAGAAAAGAAAACAGAGAACCGATTACCAGGAAAATTTCCATGCTATCTATTTCAGTCCAACTATTAAGTGCTACAAAGAAAAAGAATTGTGACAGTAAAGCGAGCAGCAGATTCTTCAGCTACTTGCCAGTTGATACCTGACTGCCAATGTAGACTGAATTTTGTGAGAAGCCAGTTTCTTTATTGTGTTTGGAACTCCCACTGTTGAAATTGTAATCATCCTTTGCCCAATTTGCACATCCTTAACAAAAGAAAGCAAATTAATAAGAAAATTAAAGCCGCCATCATGTTACATAACACAATTTAGAGAGAGAGAGAAGATCAGGCAATGATCTCCATTTATCTCTCTTCTTTGATGGCCTAAAGAAAAAAGATCCCTCTTCTTTTCCCTACTGTTCAAGTATCTGACTCAATAACTTGATTCTTTTCAATTTGAAGAGTTTCAAAAAGGACTCCACAGGAATCTAGAGTAAGAAAACTTGCTGCTTTCAAGATTTGAAAATATCATCAAAATTATCAGCAACAAAGCTATACAAAATTAAGCAGCAGACTTCACCAAAAAAAAAAAAAAAATTAAGCAGCAGAGCAACAGATCTGGATGGTCCATGGTTCATGAGCTGACCTTATTCAAACATCTGTGTGCTTCAAGAACAGATTTAAGATTTAACATCGGCTCACCCATTCCCATAAACACCACATTTTTCACCCTATGCTTGAAAGTCTCCTCAATAGCTAGCACCTGCATATATCCTTAATAAGAACCTCAAATGGAACAACACATAGCATAATACATGTTCATTCACCAGATAAAATAATATTGGGCTCTAATGCTCCCATGCTCAAACAAATACATCCTCCCACCAGGACATGATATAAGATAAGACAAACCTGTTCAATAATTTCATGTGCCTGAAGATTTCTTGAAAAGCCCCCTTTTCCAGTTGCACAGAACGAGCATTTTAGCGGGCAACCAACCTGAATGGTTGAAGCAAAAATGACCCCAAAAAAAAATATCAGGAAGCAAAACCCATGATGCATTTTCGCCCAGCAGTACAAGAGAGTATGTTCACTAGTTGATCAGCATTTTCACTTAGTACCTGAGATGAGACACATGCAGTAAGTCGAACCGAGCCTTTTTCATCTTCCACGGGTATGCCTACAGTTTCAATCAGTCTGTTGTCCTCCAGTTTTATCAGCAGCTGCAGATTAGTGGATTGCAGATGAGCTAAGGCCAAGATACTGAGAAAGAGTCATAAACATTCATGAAGCACACGATTAATCCCTACTGAATCAACACAAAAACCATGCATACATTTGATGAGAAAATTTGTTTAATATTTTAATATTATCATCTTTAACATAAGCCTAAGTTGTAAATGTTAGATGACTCCAGGAAAATGAGAAACATAAACTACACAAGTGAGGGCAGCTTCACAGAAGAAAGCCAGAAAGGAAAAACTGTGCATTCCCATGAAATTGACACTTTCCAAGCTCTGTTTCAAAATTTTCACAACAGGTGACACAACTAAATTAACTCAAACAATACAACGACCAAACTACTCAAGAAATGCAACCTCCATAGATCCACCAAATAAAAACATAAGGAAAAAGAAAACATGTCGGCGGAAACTACAAGCTTTAATCATCCTCTTTGCACCCATTTCCAGAGACATTTCGTGGCATAAACACGCCATAATAGACAATACACTAAGACCCCGTTGCATATCTTTTGTGCGTTTACCTTGACAGTGCCATCAACTGCAGTGACAGTGTGATAGATCGGCGACCGACCGACCCTCCATCCGGCTTCTTGCAATTCATTCCTGAACACCAGAGGCACTGTCCGCAGATTTACCAAAACAAATACAGCATAAGCCCACAATTCTACACGCTTGAAAGGTAAGATGCCTCACAATCAATGACAACAACGATACTCACGATGACTGAAATCCTCAATCTCCTTGACCTTCCTCTTGTATATAAGCTGATGGAGCTGCTTCCCCCTATAGCTTTGCTAACCGCACGCGGTTCACCACCATTACAAACAAATACGCATTTAGCCAAAAGGAAAAGAAAAACAATCGAACAAATCAAACGCTAATTAGCAGTAGCAGAATCTGCCTTCATCACCTACAGACAACTGACAAACGTATAAACAAAACCAGAAAAGCCGGAAAATGAGAACTTTTTGGTTCTCGTCCGGCACCGTCGTGCAGCGTCCGTGGATACCTGACCCAAGTCGACGGCGAGTTGCTGGAGCTGCTGCTCAGACATGCCGAGGAGCACGCGCGGGTCCCGCGCCGTCGAGGGCGGCGCGGTGCTCGGGGCGGAGGACGAGGCGGCGGCGGCGGTGACGGCGAGGGACCGTGCGGAGGCGGCGCGCGCGAGAGGGACGGAGCAGGTTTGCTGGAGCATCGTCGCCATGGAAGAAGCAGCGATCCTCATCTCCGGAAACCGAAGAACGGAGATGGAAAAGAGCCGAAGCGAAAAACGCCTTAAAACCTCAGATAAAAAAAAAAATGGCTAGAAAAGCAAAAACCTATAGGTTGAGAATGAAAAGACTTTCCTAACCCTGCATTATAGCAAAAGGAGAAATTTTCTCCTTTGGATTTATTTTTCGATTAACAAAACAATAATTAGGGAAAATCTCAAATAAGGACCCGAAGTGACTTTATTTTTTCAAAAAAGGACCTGAAGTGGAGTTTGTCTCATATAAGAACCCGAAGTAGTCATTTAGTCTCAAAAAAGGACCTAACTCGTCAACCAAATGAACTGATGCATTTCCGATGCGTATTCCGACGACCTAATCAAGGTATTTTCGTCCAAAAAATATTCTCTTTTCGTTTTCCTTCTCCCCTACTCATCTTCTCCATCTTCGAGTAGACCGCCAGTATCTCGTCGGTGAAGTAATTGTCGGCGAGATAGAGCCACTTTAGCTTCTTCACCCCGCCACCTCCGGCGGTAGCGGCCCCGTGAACTTGTCATTGCCCAAGTCGAGTTCTTCGAGCTGGGTTATCGCTTGCAGGACTCTGCTGGGGAAGATCCCGGAGAGGTTGAGGAACCGGAGGGAGGTGGGGCTGCCAAGCTCCGGCGAGAGGGTCCCTATGAGGTTGTCGGTGGCGAGTGTGAGGTTGACGAGGTCGCAGAGAAGGCCGATTTCGGGTGGGATGTAGCCAGAGAGGTCGATGGACGTGATGTTGAGAGAGACAACCCATGAGCCGGCGTCGCACGTGACTCCAGTGAAGGAGCAATGTGGAAAGGGCACTAGCGAGGAGGAGGAGGAGGAGGAGGAGGAGTCGACCCAGTCGTCGATGACGGCGGAGGGAGGCCCAACCATGGCGGTTTTGAGCTTCAGGAGCACGTCCAGGTCGCTCCGTGCGAGGGAAGTGGACCTCACCGACCTCGCCGGCCACTGGAAAGCCCGCTACCAGCGCCTGCTATCGGCGATGGGCATTGAGCCCTCGTTGGCCCCTAGCGAGGCCGGCCCGTGCCGATCCCGCGACCTTCGCCGGCCTTTCCCCACTTCCAATGTTCTTGATTTGGGCAATGCCTATCTTCAACATCAATGAAGAAGACGAGGAATAGGGACAACCATGGGTAGATCAAGAAGAAGATGAACAGCAAAAGGAAAATGAAAATAGAATATTTTTTGGACAAAAATACCCCAAATCAGGTCGTCGGAATATGCATTGAAAATGCATCAGTTCACTGGTTGGTAAGTCAGGTCCTTTTTTTTAGACTAAATGACTACTTTTGAGCCTTATTTGAGATAGACTCCACTTCAGGTCCTCTTCTGAGAAAATGATGCCACTTTGGATCCCTATTTGATATTTTTCCCAATAATTATACAGAACAACTTTCCTTGTTTATTTATTTAATATATATTATGAAGGCATTCATTTCATCAATAAAAAAAATCATAAATTGATACACATATGATAAATTTACTCTAAACCACTTTTTTAACCACCGAAAATCTCAGACTTGTATATTTATGACAAATTTACGTATTAGCATTTATTGAATTTTACCATCAAATTCTTGAGTTTGATGGCATGTGATAATTGACATATCTATTAGTTTGGGATTTTACCCTATGTTTATCACAAGTATATTAATTTATGATTTTTTGTGGTATTAATCCAATTTAATGAAAATTAATAGTGTAAATTTGTCATAAATATACTAATTTTGGGGTTTTTAATAGTAAAAAAATTGATTTTCAATATATTTTTTTATTGGTGCACCAATTTAGAGATTTTCGTGGTATTAACCCTTTAATCCTTCATTCAAAGCAAATCCTTTATCATTTATCATTTGATCTAATCTAATGTTGGACTTTTATTTTAAATAGGAAGTAAATGAACAATTGTAATCAAAAAAGATATCTCTTACGAGGAAACTTTTGTGCAAATTATAGGATTTTAAAACTAGATGGTACGAAATATGTTTTTAAAATTAGAGGATGCTAAGCATAGTAATCGAGGAGTATTTGCTATCTACTTAATTTACTATAAAAATATCAATTCACATAAATAATAGAGTTATCGTATATTTTACCAAATGATATCCATATTCAAGACAAAAAAATATAATATACATATTCCATCCCAATTTATTTTTGTACTATGTAATATAGGAAAAGATTGACTTTCGTTTTAAAATTTTGACCACACTGCCTTATTTACAAATAATTTTTCATGAGATACATTATATTGATTCTGAAAAGAGAATCAATTTATTTAATTAAAAGTGCATATCTAACACAGAAAGAAGTTTTACGGCACAGGCACAAAATACTAGGCAATTTTAACTTTACATCCACCTTAAATACCTTTTTTCTAAATTTAAATTTTGCGATGGACTCACTCTAACATTTGTATAAACCAAGACACCTAAAACTTTCATAGTGTACTAATGTTAATGCATAGATTCAGTCGTCGTATTATTGGTCCACTAACCCACTAGATTCTTCCATCTGCTGCAACTCAAGACTGAATCTACCGTTCGTTATTTCGTTTGTAACCACTAATGAAACCTTACAGACCTAATAGGTATTTCACCTTAATCAATTTCGATGCAAATCCGCTCAATGCTCCACCCGCTGATTGTGATGGAGAGGACTTGCTAATTTGGGGCTACAATAGCAATTATTCCTTCATTGTTAAAGAAGCTTATGAATTATCGCACTGACGCAACAAATGTCAACTAATCGACAATGAAGTTTAGTGTGAATAGGGGATAGGCCACAAAGAATCAAAAGCTTCTTGTGGTCAGTCTCTCATTAGTGTCTACTCACTAACGATGAAAAATTTCAAAATAAACTCAGTAGATTCTTGATGTGTGATGCGCCCACACTCCTCGGAGACAATTTTGCATGTACTTAAGAGATTACAAGTATGCAAAGGCAATTTGGCAAAAGATTCTAACCGCAAGCTTTCGGGGTGAACAATTTACCCAAGATCTATAGCCATGGTCGATGACAAACCTATCTGATTCATCCTCAAGAGTCCGAGTTAATTGGTCACTTAGTTTGTTTTTGCTTGTTGGCCTTTCTATAGTTGGAGGAATAAAAGATTATTCGAGAAGAATTTTTTTCTTACCCAAGGTCCGATTATTTGTTTCTGCCATGGTTGATGACAAACCCTATGCTTGATTCTAGATTTTGTTAAGGGCATTATATTGCCTCAACTGATAGAACATAAATAAGGGAGAAAAGAAAAAAGCTTGTGGATTGGACCACCCCTCCAATTGGTCGAGTCCAACTCAATAAGGATGGGGCCTCTAAAGGCAATCTAAGTCAAACTTCTATATGTTGTTTTCAATACCAAAAAAAGAAAAATAATAATAAGAAGAAGAAGAAGTAGATTCGTATATGTTGTTTTCTATAATTTCTTGAAATTTCGATAGTATTTTAAATTATTTGCTTATTCCGATTTAAATGAAAAGTGCTATTTATAATTCTCAAATTTTAGAACATCATATCAATTATATTAAAATTACAGAAAATATATCCATGAATTTATTGTAATGTTGTGAAAATTTCACATGGAAGTTAAAATGTAGGACTTCCAAGATCTAGATTTAGTTAAAAAGTAGAAGTCTTTCCACAAGCGACAGTCATATGATGAAAGCTATAACCATCAAGTTTTTTTTTTTCTTTTCGGTCGGACATAACTATCAAGTTATCGGGCCTTTCTTTTGCAGCCTTACCCTGTACAAAGTGATCAGAGCATACGCTATGGACTCTCAAGCGTGGCCGAAGTACAAGGACTTTGTATACAGATAAGAGAATACAACCCCGATGGGTAATTTATGGAATATGTTACGATAGATGAGGACTGATACATCGCAAAATGACAACAAACAAAGGCCTAGTATGTTCGTCAGCCATGGAAAAATAGCCACCCGAGTGTAGCTGCTCCGGCTTGAATCTGTGCCTTCCATCTCTCCCTCATGATGCTGATATAATCGTCGATGCGAAACCAAAAGCAAAAACAGCAGCTGTACAGCAACGAACAGAATGCGATATATGCAAGTGAGTCCATACCGTCAATTGAGCTGTAGCACCGGACGGTGCACATGGAAAAGAAGATAAGTTCGCCGAGCTGGCTCATGTATGAACAGGAGAGAGAGATGGCCGAGTATATATGGTGGGTTTCACATCACTAATGTCGTTGGTGCTTCTTCGGCGGTACTTGGGACCGGCATTTGTGTTTCTGTTGGCGTTCTGTTGGGCTTCGGTCATTGCTCTCGCTTCAGAGTCCTGGAGTTGCTCCAGAGCTCTCACCACCTCCTTCATGTTGGGCCTGGACTTGGCCTCCAGTGAGAGGCATTTGACAGCAATTGTAGCTGCTTTCAGCGCTCCGCTCAATGAGTACTGGCCCCGAATACGAGCATCCATGACATGGAAAATCTTGCGCTTGCTCGAGAGATAAGGTTTGGCCCATTCTATAAGATTCTGCTCTCCGGATGGTCTGTTTTTGTCCACTACCCGTCGACCAGACAACATTTCAAGAAGGACCACCCCAAAACTGTACACGTCGCTTTTTGCAGTCAAATGCCCTTTGAGAAAGCATAGAGGATCAAATATTAAAGGGGCTGGGTCAGCCTGAATGAGACGAGAGAGATAAAAGGAGCTTGACCGTGCAGCATCATATGTCTAGATTAATTGTGACAGAGACGGCTTATAGAGTGAGAAATAGGTACTACGTAGCTCAAATGCACAATTTTCAAATACCTTCCCTTAATACAGTAAGATACCGCGTTGTCTGTAATTCCCACATGGGCGCACACGGAAAGAGTGTTTCTATTTTGTATGTGAATAAGGCTATCTTATCAGTACACAGAGGTCCCAGTTTATACAAATTAGTAATCCTATCCGATGCTACGGTACAGCAAACCAAACCCAGCATAAACAGGTTCTTGAGACTATGTTGAATTAGAGACTTGGACAGGGGCAGAAACTTTTGGTGCTATATATTACATGTGCACTAATGCTAATAATGACATATTGGGATTTCACAATCTACATATCAGATACAAAGTTCGCAAAATAAGAGAAAGGAGCTACCTGTGGCCATGTACTCAGGAGCAGCATATCCGTAAGTACCCATGATTCTTGTAGAGACGTGGCTCCTACCACCTGTCGGACCATCCTTGGCCAATCCAAAATCTGAGAGTTTAGCGTCAAAGTTCTGCCAATCAATGAAGTAGGACCAGAAAAACATTAACAACCATCCAGTGTGCAAAACAACAAAAACAGACAACTCCATATCAATGCCATACTGCATCGAGCAAGATGTTGGAAGTTTTGAAGTCTCGGTAGATAACTTTCACTTTGTCATCATGGAGGAATGCAAGTCCCTTAGCAGCACCAAGAGCAACCTTGATACGCAGTTTCCAAGCAAGAGGATGATGATAGGAACTCCCTGTTCATCAATACTAAAAGTTCCAAATTATAAATCTCACAAAATTGTTTTAAAGCCCGAACCATTAAAATGTTGGCTTAAAGAAAAGATGGACACATGGAAGTACATCAACAAACTCACTCCTAAACAAGTGATGCTCCAAGCTTCCCCGAGGCATGAATTCATATACAAGAAGGCGATGCTCATCCTCAAAGCAGAAACCGATCAACTTCACAAGATTAGGATGATACAGCTGGCCCAAGTAGTTGATTTCCGCCTACAGTTTGTAATTCACCAGCAGATAAATTAACTTCATCGTCTCATTTAAATTAAGACAGTAGACAAATTAACTTCATTGTCTAATTATTTGAAAGCAGAATTTCTTTTGGAATGAAGGAAGGTAGAGAAATTGGTTCCAAGACACTCGTGCAGTGTTTGGCACTTGAGCAACACAGACAGACTTCTGCCTTTTCAATAGAAACATTTTCTAGTGTGCTATTTAATATTTACAAAATTGACTAGCAAACTTCCAAGTACCAGGACTTCTAGAAGAGATATTTGTCCAATCACCAAGGAGGTCCAATTCGGCCAAGCAAGGAAATCGTAACTCATTACTCATAAAAGTTTTCCAGGACACCATCTCCACGGACCAGTGTGTCATCTCACTGACTATCAAATGGAAAGTACCATTGTATTCTGTAATACGTGAACTAGGTATCACCACAAATAAGTGCATTGCTCTTCACTAGCTGTGAAAATGCGTAATATGATTTTGACAGACAGTACCCTACACTTGATCAAAAGGGTTCAGAACCATGCATTCCAGATATATTACTTCAATTGAAAATGTACTTATACATTATTTTTTCCCTTTTTATTGCCCTTTTTTCTGGATTGTGGAGGTAGGCATCCTTTTGGCCTGCCCCTTTATCTTTAATCACTTGGAAGTCAGCAAAGATGATTTACCTCCAGCGAGAATAATTAAGTTTTGAGGCGTTCCATTGATTCCCAGATACTCTGAATTAACTTCTATTACCTAGAAAGGTTAAGATTTCGCAAGAAAAAAGAACTGTATCCATTTCTCAAGCATATATATAAATAAATTAAATGTTAACGATGACACTTACCAACCACTCCTTGTGACCTTGAAGTCCCTCTTGGTTCAGCCGCTTTACCGCGATCACCAAGCCAGTTCCAGGCCTAGCGGCTGTAAAAGTCTGCTCATCAATCCACCCTTTGAAAACACAACCAAACCCTCCTTCACCCACCACACTGTCCGGACGGAAATTCCTTGTCGCCGTCTTGAGATCATTAAAGTTGAAGCTCTTTAGATTGGACGACTGCAATATCTCGCCCTCTGTTCGAGGGGTTTGAGGTACGGAAAGAGACGAGGTCCTGCTGCTCGCATCACTCGAATCATTTCCATCTCCACGATTAAAAAAATTCACCCCTGCACATGTCGATTTTGACTTAATCGATCAAACAGAACAATGCACCGTTTTACCACGCAAGTGGGCACCATGCATCTTTCTTTGGAACTCCAGCTACACTAAAATTTAAGCAACAAAAAGAGCCCATACCAGAAAAAGGATGTGAATATTCAAGAAATCTGAGAGATGTCAGTAACTGCCAACCATGTGCTATGAATTTCGCTTGCCATTTGTAGCAATGGACCTCTAACTTCAACTATCAAAGGATACCGTTTTTAGGTTTTACCCTTCTAAGTTCTACTTCATCACCCTCCAAATCAGTATCTAATACAATGTATCGACAACGCAAGGGAAGTGCAAGGAAGAAGCTAAAAAAAAAAATATCATGTCCCATCAAGAATTGCAAAAATTTATTCTTCAAAGGCCAAAACAACACCTGTTCTTGATATTAACTCAGCTGAAATCATGCATCAGAAGCCTCAAATAGGGATGCATACCTTTGTGGAGAGGACTCTCGGCTATGACTTGAGAACTCAAGCAAGAACCCATCGCCAGAAATCAAGAAAACACGGACCCAAAATTCAATCTCCCCTATTCTCTCACCCAGCAGAGCAAAAGGGTGGCCGGTGAACAGAAGGAGATGACAAGAACAGCACAAAGCTCCCCAATTTCGCAAACAACAATAAAGGGGAGAGGAAAAAAGGCCAAAGGAGGGGTTAAAAAACAGAGGAAGAGAGAGAGAGAGAGAGCTCTGGCCGAAGCAAGCAAAGCCCGTGAAAGAAACAAAGAAAGAGAGGGGACGCCTATCGTCTACGGTGCGAAACCTTCGTGGGGGGCGGGTTTAGCGAATTCGGCAGGAGCTGTCACCCAGGAACGCAACCGCCCAATTGAATGCTTTGACCCAGTTGGGAAAGCAATCCAACCAGCCTGCCAGCAGTCGACAAAGTCGAAATCGGCTTTGCTGCTTTGTCACTTTGTTCTTGGGAAGTAGTGCGTCTGCCCACGAACCCCAACCACAAAAGAGAAACACCCAAAAGAGCAAGAAAAGAACTTTCACTTGGGAACGCGAGACTGAACAGGATGACTTTGGATCATTTAAGAAAGAGAGAGAGCGAGAGAGGAGCTGGGGAAGACGGCATTAAATGAGGGTGGTTGTCGTGTCCTCCACTGGATTTTAATATGGTATGGGGCCTCTTGTCTTAATTCTAACTCCCCCCTCATGCGATGGCGATACCAGAGGCGTTGCATGGCTGCTAAGATTCCCCTCTCCCTTTGAATCGAATTTGGAAACATGCGATGATTTGTGAACGAATTAGGGATTCGATGAACGGCTTGGTCGCTATCACTTGCCTAGATTATGAAATTACAAATGCCATCGTATTGGTTCGTGTCGCTTTCCCAAGCATATCCGAGCTCGTGAAAATATGTTCCTGCAAGATATTAACAGCTTGCATATGACAATATATTGTGTGAACATCAATTCAGTGAATTTAATCTTAAATATTTGAAATTTTGTCAATGTGATCTTTGCATTCAATTTTATCCGGAGAGATGTAAGACATCCTATGCCGAAGTAAATAATTTCTTTCTGCTTTTTTCTAATATATTTTGAACCTTCTTATTATTTAAAAAAATCTTATTTCTTTTCTTTTCTTTTTTTCTTCTTTTTTCGTTGGTCACCATGCCTAGCGATGGGCCACAAGCAAGGACCAACAAAGCTCAATCTCAGACGAGGTCAACCCTCGCTAGAGGCCAACAAAAAGAGAAGGAAAAAAGAAGAGAAAAGAAAAAATCATAGAATTCAAAAGAAATTAAAAAAAGGTTTCATATAAGCACCAATTGTGCCCTGTAGGTTGGCCGGTGTCCATGTCCACATCAAAAATTGCTAGCTAAAATTGGTTAGCAATATTACATTAACAAATAGTCAAAAAATATAATTAAATTGATAAAATTAAAAGGTTTAAAATTAAATTTGATATCGATACAATATGCTTAGAAATGTTTTCTTTATAATTTCCTAGCATCTTCATATCTTGTGATAGCTATAGGCTATAGCTATATAACTCTATGACCACGAACTCTACCTCACCTTCCCAAACCCTATGCCCGCCCCAAGGATGGAGGATGACTTGGGATGGTGGATACAGAAGTACCGTCGAAGCTTCCATAATTCATAGGACACGTGAATTCTAGACCCTTGATGTCTGCATGAGTCGAGATAGGTCGGGTTGACTCTTATACTGTGCTTTTAATATCGAGAACTCTGGTGAAGAATTAGTAAGGAAAAAATTGGGCTGATGATTTTTAGAGAGATAGATTTGGATTAGGTACTCTAGAGAGTGATGTGATCAACACATGAATCTCACGGTGGAGACAATAGATTGGACTATAATAAAAAATCTGAAATTGTGTCCCGTTTAACTTCTTTTTTTTATTGAATAAAATATGTATTCGTTTCTCAAAATAATACATCAAAACTTAGTACATAAACTTCATAAATAGAACAAATCAAAGCAGAATACTGCAATACAAATCTAAATACAGAATACTATAATGTCGCGTTTAATTTAAATGAGGTCCATAATTACCTTTGAGTTCTTATTTAGTTTAATTCTTTATGGCAAATATTGTGGAAATTAGGGTCCAAGTTTTGTGAGTGTCTTAACTGTGACCTTCACTAACCCTTCATTTAAGTTTACAAAGCTCAAAGTTGAATGGATTCTCAATTGGACACATTCACCTTCTCTTATTGTAATATCTGCTCCCAATAACCTTTTTGAAAGATCACACGATTTTGCATCTAAGGGATAATCATGTTTAATAAAAAGGATTACCATATTAAACACAATAATTTGGCTCAGAATTTGTGTAGTTTCCATTATTTTTGTTGCCTAGAAAAAGACTAAGGTACCCAATCGAATCTTCTTTTTTTTTAATCATGTTGAAACAAGGCAATAAAAGCACACTTTTTCTCCTAACCCAATTAATTTTCATCGAAGTGAATATTCATGTCCAAGCAAAATTAAGTGAGTGCAATTCCACCAGTTATTTGACAATAATCGAACAAAGAGTCTAAATTTTGTCAAAATTAAGGCAGAAGCAGCAGTTGGTGGATTCATTGAAATATAATTAAGGAGGCAATGCCCTTTTTTCTACGCAACCAGTGCTAACTTACCAAATCTAGCTAATTGAACACAACCCACTTTTTTGGGGCAAAAAAAGAAAAACTCCATTTACTTTCAATTTTTTTCTTTAATTTTTTCCTCTATTTTCCTTCTGCGACATACACTTTCTTTTTTTGGTACCCCAGCACTTTTTAATCCCAAGCTAGCCTTAGGCTCACACCCTCCAACTGCCTCCAAAGTTGACACACTATTCAATTGAAGCACAACTTGTTTGGCACAAACAACAACAATCCACAGTTTCAACCTTGTACAGCTTATGCCCTAATGAAACCCCCTCCTGCCATCAAGATGTACTCAGTAAATAGAAAATCAAGTAATCTTTTCTTTAACGGGTTAATACTACTTAAATATTTCAGATCCATATGATATGATCGTGTCATATTCACCTTGAATCTAAGCTGGTAAATCACAATAATTTTACCAATATTTTAAGTAAAATCAAGGTAAATATAGAATGGGTACACCAATTTGAGGTTTTTGATAATATCAATCATTTTTTTCAAAGAAAATTGTGTATATTTTGCCGAGAGAGAGAGAGAGAGAGAGGAGTCAAATACAATGGCAAGTTCGGCAGAGTGGCAAATGGGAATGGAGAAAGACTTTGAAAAAATGGGCTCGCCTCGTGACAGCGTGCGATCTTTTTCCGATTCGATCGGGATTGCAGGGTGTCGAGTTTGACTTCTCCAGAAGGTAGCCGCCCGAGCTATCCCTCCATCATCGCTGCCTTTTTTCCAGGATCTTATCTCGGCTCGAGGTGATGTGACGTTCGTAACTTGCACCAGAGATCATTAATATTTCACGTTTTCCCTCTCCCTCTTTTCGTTTGGCAATATTTCACAGCGTCGATGCTCGTGATTGTCATTTCCTGTGTTAATCGAGAAGCCGTCCAAATTGGGTGACGCGATGAATATGAAAGCGTGGCTCGTGCAAACAAAGAAAGTAATTCAATTTCTCCGGCGGTTGGTCCTGAAGGCCCGTTGACTACGAAGCTTGTGATCAAGTCTAATCATTGTCCGGTACCCAACGGAAAGTTAACATCCGGAACTATGTTGATGAGAACGCATTAAGCTATGATAGTATTGAATTATTCATGTCGACTTCTATATCTGCGTGGGTTGACTCAAGAAGGCTCATGGGTCATCAAGCCCTTGATTGGATCTATCTGAAGTCATGTCATTTCATATCAAGGAAGAGTTACTTTTAAGGAATATCAATAAAAACATACTAGATTACATCAGCTTGAAGTCAATTTTATCAAATTCTAATTTGTTTAGGTAAATTTATATAGTGTATAAATCCTCTATCAAAGTTATAAATTATCGTGTCTACATCGAATTCCGGGTTAGCTTGCTTGCACTTGATTTTATTCGAAAGGGTGGGAAGGTGCGATCAGCACACACTACTCCATATGAAATTTTTCGATTTGAGCATAACTATTCACTCCAACTGTCGGTGTACAAGGTCATCACAACAGCCCAAAACAACATGTCCCAAGCTAGTAAGTCTTTCCATACGAGCTAATTAAATCCATAAATTGGCCAAAGATTCGGTCGCGACACGTGGCTCGAACTCGTGGTCATGGAAGATAATGTTGATTTTCACCACTAGGCTACCATGATCGGTGGATCTGGCACGCAATTCATGTCCTCAAATACTATTGAAGGCAAACTATCTATTAAAAAGTCATGAAGACCTAAGTCAATTGATCAAACGTTCATTTTCTTTTTCTGCATCCTAGGACAAAAATGATTGGTTCAGTTTCTCCTCGGTTGGATGCTCCTGCCCTCCTAACAAGTACCCACTTGAACGTTAAAAACGACAAGGGCAGAAATTTAAAATCCGGATGGGAGATATTATAGGAGAAAGGCCATGTGGATTGATTCTCTCGGCGCTCGAGACTAGGACGTCTTCTTCAGACCGCTGAGGGGGTTCACATTGGGAGACTGCAGATTCAATGTACGTCTCTGCGTTTGGCAGGCTTTGACTCTGATGCCACTTTATTTATACGGCGATGTTGTTGGGACAAGCTGGTTCAGAAGTTTCTACTCGCCTAAAAAGTACAAGAGATCACATGGCCCTATCCACCGAATCTTTTGTCTAGCGAGATAGGTCTTGCGCGTTGAGGTTTGGTTTGGTTCTATGATACCACGCCAACACACCACATTAGATAGTGCATGAAATATTTTCTCATCCTCTGGCTCGAGCAATGAAGAGAAGTGCCGAGAAAGGCCGATTTACTTTATCCTCGGGCGTCTGTAAATAGTGACTTAGATGGGTTCAAAATTACCGTGCATTTGGAAGAAACGCTGGCCAGGAGATCGATCCCAACGAGACTCAGTACGCAGAGATTGGCTTTGGAATGGCGCATAACGCATCCCATGCAGATGAAACTTATAAGCAGCAAACACAAATTTGTCAGGAATTTATTGATTTCCTGAGGTTTCCAAATCCTTTGGCCAAGCCCCAGTAAACGAACCTGTAGGAATAGTTAAGTCATGGAGCCTGATATAAAAAAGCACAGGAAGATCCCGAACAAGGTCAGCCTATAAACAACGAAGCAGTCTGCAGCTGAAACCAATGAAGTGCGGGAAATTTTATTGCCAGAGGAAAAATTCCACGATTCTGCAGTTTCCATCAAATCCCCGTTGTCTCAGGGCATTCCATTCGTGATTTAACTATACTAAGAAAAATCACGAGTCGATGAAGGTTCACTGCGCATATAAGTATGCATTCAAGTTGGTCAAGCAAAATTTAGCATCCAGAGGCATTACAGAAACGTCGAGTCATGATTATTACTTTATAGTAACGATATCCGTCATGGCACTAACCAAAATCTATGGAAGGTTATGACCTCAAAAGACTCTTTTCACATGTCTAGAGGAAGCTTAGGCACTCTTCTTCACCTCTGCAGACTTGATGATATCAATGAATTCCGGCTGAAAATAAAGATTGAAAGCAAAATTAACAAATATGGAATGGGAAACTAGATGGGCAGTATGAAAAGGCAACGAAAATACCTTGAGTGAAGCACCACCAACCAAAAATCCATCGACATCTGGCTGACCTGCCAACACCTTGCAGTTCCCACCATTAACAGAACCTGCCAAGAACACCCAGTTATGGAAGTGAATTACAATGAGAAAAATTTGAAGAGTCAAGAAAGTGCACTCTGCTTCACAAGCTTTCATAAAATGCAGAGACCTCTGATCAACTGGTGAAATTTAACTTTTGAGGATAACTATATTAAATGGTTCACACAATGTTTGCAGTATCCACATTGTGACTGCAAAGCCATACTTTGAAGGTCCACCGTATTAAAAGGGTTTAGAGCAATAAGAAAGCAAAGATGTATATAAAAAGCTTTCATATGACACAAAACAGGGAATTCACAAGGCCCCCCTTCAAGAAAGTGGAAAAAACAAAAGAAAACAGTAGCCAAAAGGGGAAAAAATTCTTCGTGCTGATAAAGGCAGTAGTGTATTCCATGAATTCATCAAGTGTGATGTATGTGATATATGAAAGGTGAAGTGTTGGAATATTTCTATTGATCAGTCATGTCATATAGGCCCAAGTCATACATCCAACTGCTTCCATTTGAATTATCCGGAGGATGCCTTATATATATTAATATTGTATCAAATCAAAAAGATGGACAATTAAACCCATTGCTCATGCCTCTCTATCATTTGCTTAAGCATGATAACTAGTCGCCGAGAATACAACAATGACAGGGAATGCCTCACTTCTAAGAGAGGCAAATGAAAAAATTGGATGGGGTTGACAAAATTAATTTGAGTTGGACACATGTGAACAGTTGAAGAAAAAGCGGACAGATAGAATACATGGTAAATGAGGTAGTACAGTCTATCCTCTTTTGCCATTAAGTTGACAGTGCATATGATTTTGCACTTGCCATGTGCTGATCACCGGATTTAAGTTTGGATTTTGTTATTAGTTTTCTTTTGGCCATAAGTTATGGTCTAATTGCATACTGTATGAGAAAGAATTTCCTGTGTATGTGTGTATGTTATGCCTATATATTGGACTTCAAATGCAGCCCCAAAGAGGAGGGTGTTGGAGTAGTTTCCTGGCTTGCGTAGGCTGGCTTCTAACTAGACGTGTTCATGGGCCAACCAGCCTGCTAACATATGGGCAGGCTTGGACGACATTTTGGTTCATCAAACTAAGGCAGGGGGCTGAGCAAGTTTCTCCCCACTATGACCTGTGGCCTAGCTCAACACTCTGACTATTTAACTCGTCTTGCTAGTGACTTATAGCCTAGCTCAACACAAAGGCCTCATAAATGGGCTTTGGCATGGTTTTGAGGCCTAATATGACAGCAGCCAAACTGACAATTTGAGCCTAGAGATCTCATGCCATGAACAGGTCCAATTTAACTCACCTTTATGCCAAACAAAGTGTTGAATTTGTCACAAGGAATAAAAAATAAAAATAAAAAATCATAGAGTAACCTTTTTTTTTTTTTTTTTTTTGGTAAGGATAGAGTAACCTTTTTGTCCCTCTTTATTTTCACTATGTTTAGAAGAAGAGATACTCATTTCAAAAACAATGTGTAGGAAACTCTACCACTTAGTCAGGCCAACTATTCAATCAGATAGTATTCAGCTTAAGCCAGACATCAGTCAAACATTAAGCTTCACAATCCACATATCAACCAAGATGTTAGTTTAACTGGCTGTCGTAGCCTTATTTGCTTATATCCTAAGTGAATTTGGCACTTCTATGACTCACATTATATCAAATCCTATAATGTCTCTTCTTGAATTGAGTTGAAACACAAAAATTGCGTCACTGCATGCGCTGCAAAATTCTTCCTCACAAAGGCCTTAGAGTGATGGATTCTCTTCCTTTAAATGTGAGACATCTCCATAGACTATACAAGGATACAGATCATGTCAAATGATGCATATTCAACGATGGCACGACAAACATACCTCCATAGATAATACGGGTTGTTGCTGCAACTTCAGGACTAGTGTTTGCGTGGAGCCATTTCCTTAGTTCACAATGAACCTACAGTGAGTAAGCACTTAATTAGATTGCACTGCCAATCCGTAATAAGAAATATCAATATTAAAATTCAAAGCCAATGAAAATAAAAAGTCAAGAGTCACTCGTGATGCAGAATTTTCACTGGCTGTTCAAGGAAGGTTTTTAGCCAGTAATTTCTACCATCTCTGCCTACTCCCTACATGAGCAAAACTCTTAAAAGGAAAAAGTAAGTAGGTGATATGTAACAAAAATCAGTTCCTGGAAGACACCAAAACTTATAGGAAGGCATTTATTGATGGGTGAAGAAAAAGCCAAAAGAAAGAAGGCAAAGGACCACACAAAAGCCAAAAAGTCTTGCTAAGTCTTCAACAAACTTTCACTTCATAAATGACATTATTTAAAGTCCAGCCATTATCACTATCATAATGCTTAAAATCCATTTCCTCATGGTTGATAGATTTCTTGAGAGAAGTTACGAGCAAATCCTTAATGCTAGACTATTGACTTCACAGCCTTGTCAACTCAACACGTGGTTGTAAGGTGAATTGGAAGGGCCAAGTATGGTGGAGAGAAGGTTAGGATAGGTTGGAGATTAAATAAATGTGCTCCCAAGCACTTCAGTTTCAACAGAGCCAGGAGCTATGGCCATGTATGTTTTGGAAAATATGGTGATATAATATCACAAAAGTTGGAATAGAGAGGACTCTGGAAAGGAAGTTCCTATCTATAACTTTTTGTTCCCATGAGTTTGATCCATCAGCAAGATTCAAATAAATCGGGTTAAGGAACCTCAACAACTGTGCTCCTCCCTCCCCTCCCTAATCACACCCCAGCAGAAAAGAAGAAAAATGATCTATATGGAAACCACTTGCAGATGAAAAATCAACAAAGTAAGGAATCTAGGGATATTCGAGGCAAACTTGTCAGTGGATTTCTCTTCAATGACAACTGAGTGCCTTCTATCAGAAGATAGATACTTGATAAGACAAGGAAGTTTTACTTAAACTTTTCATTCAACAGTCAGATCTGTCTTATCAAAGATATTGAATGCAATTAACTTCTGGAATCTACCAACTGCAGCACTTAATAGAGTCATCAAATTAACATTAACACTTAATTCGGTTGATTATCTTAGTTAAGAACTAATACTATCACCAGGACAAATAGTAAACAGCACGAAGCCTCAAACCAGAAACTGCAATGTTCACCAAGATAAAAGAATCTGCTGTTTGTGCATAAGAGGATCACATTTGCACATGTAGGCCTATTGCCATTAGAAACCGGGAAGTGATCTAATAGGTCAACACAGATAAGGTTCGACTTACCTCCTGAGCCTGAGCTGGAGTTGCAACCTTTCCAGTTCCAATAGCCCACACAGGCTCATAAGCAATTACAACATCAGCCCAATTTGAAACACGCTCTGCAAGAAAATTGGAAACTACAGCTCAATATCTGTGCAACTCATGATGACTCTAATGGGCTAAATGACAATTCAAAAAAATGGCCAAGGTGAGGATGCACAAAAGGAACTGACCATGTCAGGAACAAACTTATATATTAAATCTGATAATGAGTGGCCTCTAAAAAGTTTAAAAAAGAGAAAGGAGGCATCATATATAAACATTCTCTGTAGCATGAGAGAAAGTATGTGCAATTAGCTTTACCCAAAAAAAAAATATTACTTTACCCAAAAAGTATGTGCAATTAGGCAGCAGCTCAATGGGAAGGAAAAATCCTCCTTCTCCTTCAATGGGAAAGAGGAAAGTGGATAACATAGAAACTTTGACAAAATTTTGACCACATATCTTAAGCTACAAATGCAAGTGCAGATGCTTGCTACAGGAACCTATACTAGCAAAGAAAACCCCCAGCTCTTCATTGCCAGAATGTTGAAGTAAAGCAGGAATCCATCAAAAAGACCATGTGCAATGAGTGGATGTAAAAGGAGACATATTTTCCCAGGGAAATAGCATCAGCAAACAGGAGCACGAAAGATAGTCCAGAAAAATTAAGGTAAAATACCAGCTATTGCTTTAGTTTGGGCAGCAACTACTTCCAAAGTAGCTCCGGCTTCTCGCTGCTCCAGGGTCTCCCCCACACAAGCTATAACCTTCAAGCCTTGAGACAGCGCATATGCAGTCTTTTCTCCCACAAACTGTAACAATATGATCAGCCAAAGTAAATCAACTTCCTCATTTTAACTCATAGAACAATTCCACCATTAAACAGAGCAAGAAATAATGCACCAAATTCTTACCTCGTTGGATTCACCCAAAAGTTGTCTTCTTTCAGAGTGGCCAAGAATGACCCAAGGAATGCCCAAATTGACAAGCATTTCCGCACTATAAAACAGTATTGAATACATCGAAGTCAGTTTATTTCATAGAAATCTCTCGACTTGAACATAAAACCAAACAGTGAAAAAATGAGATAACAGTGAAATTATAGATATGTATGACAGACTTACACTTATTTGACAGTGTTTAAACAAAAGACAACTCAGTGAAAACTTAAAAAACATATCCAAATGATCTTACCTAACCTCACCCGTGAAAGCACCTCCCTTTTTCACCCAGCAGTTCTGTGCAGCAACATGGAAGTCGGGCCTCAACGTACTTTTCACCAGTGGAAGAAAGATGAAAGGAGGGCTCACAACAACCTCTATAGGATAAGAAAAGGAAAGATTTATGTATCAATTTATTCTAAAATAACATGAAATTGACCCTATCACGTGCTAACACTAACATAGTGAGTTTCATTTCAGAAAAGGAGACAAAAAAAGCATACCCACTAATTACCCTTTAAATATAAAATCTCAATCACCTTGCAATAACTAATGTCCTGAGTACTTTAAAAAAAATGAGTTACTAAATTTATTAGAAGAAAACATTGGGGCCACAGCATACATGATATGAATCTCCAAAGATGAATGTATCTGCATGTCAGCCGATGCATTGACACTTGCAACTGTATTAGATTAGATTAATGCCAGTGAAAATTTTTGTTTCCACAAGCAGCATTGGTCAAATGGACACTTACATCAGAACTCAGGGTAGATCCCACTAACTTGATTGACACAGCTTGTTGGTTGAAATTTTGTTACCACCAGCTGTACCTCTCCTGATAATTATTTGTATAATAAAAAAATCCAATAGATGGTAAAAACGTAAAACCATATGCAGATTCTTAAGTGTGCGACTGGGATGACTTTTGCTTTATAATTTTTGCTTATGGATTTTTTAGTGGTGCTTGACTTGTGCTTTTGTTTAACCTTGAACACCTTACTCTTTACATCCATACAAACATTAACATCTGCACTCAATTAAAATTTTTCCATGATCTTCAATATTCAGAGTGTTTTTTTTTTTTTTTTTTTTACCTGATTTTGGGGAAAAGAAAATTTTTGAAAAGAAAGCAACAAAATACTTTCAAAAAGCATCCCCAAATGTACCCCTCATAATTCACAACTGAAACACCCCAAAATATTGAACTTGCTCTATAAACTACAAAAGATGACTACTAGTACTAAACAAATCGTCAAGTTCACCTGAAATTTTGCCACCTAAGTTCACAACCTCTCAGTGACTTGGAACGATCAAATAAGATTAATTTTACAGGCCCATTAGAAAGAAGTCAAGAACAACTAGCACTGTGGAGGGAAAAGAGAAAAGGGAAGAGGAGAGGAGTCTCCATCATAACTTCCGCCCATAAATTGACTCTCTGTCTATCGATAGAAATCCTTAAAAGGTATTAAACAGACCTCTATCTTACGTACGAGATATTCCAAATTAAAACATGAAAGATTGCCATGGATATATCAAGCATTATTTACGGGACCCAAGTCTAAGCGACGGCAGAGCTGAGGCTTCTTGGACAGGCATCTTTTACGCAGCAAGCAATGCATAAGACTTGGGAGGGCAAATGCATCTTGAATTAGAAAGAAATGTACTGTCGCTTCACTCACCCACGACGTCTTGTGGTGGCACTTGCGCGTCATTAAGCGTGGCGACAATTTTCTTGACCTCCTCCGTTGTTCCATTCTGCATCATTTTTATGTACAAACACAACAGGCTCAGGAAGTGTACCCAAAAAAAAAAATTCAAAACAGACAGTCTCAAAAGCAAGCCACGCATCACCATGCTCGTCAGCACATTCAGCATCGCAAGCAGAACGGCTCAAACGAATATGAAGAGAAAGCAGTGCACGCATACGAGCAATATCATTTCCCCAGGCATGAACAAAGTTCCGTCAGCCATTCGATCGGCGAACGAGGGGATCAAACGCCATGACCACCACCAGCTACCTAATCATCTCACTCCACCGACAATCGGAGATAAAAGCCAAAAAAAAACGACCAATCGGTGCGACAAAACCGATGCGCCGTCCGCGATCGAAGAAACGCTAGCGCGATCCAAAAGACAGATCGATTCGATCCCATCGTCTTTCCAAACGAAACAAGCTTCAAAACAGATAACCCGATCCCAACCTTCCCCCGGAGCAATCAAAGCAGAGATCAAATCAAGCCAAAATCAGACGATCCAAATGCACATCGAGAGTCTGCAAAGAAGCACCGGAGAAGCAGAAACAGTAGACTCACGCATTTCCAGTTGCCGCCGACGAAGAACTTCCTCGCCATATCTCCGATTCGCGCACGAAGTGAGCTCAAACAACACGCCGGGAGAGACGGAGAGCGAAAGAAAGAGATTTTCAAGCTTGGATCTTTCGGTTCTTCTCGGGTGAGGATGAAGAGTGGAAAGTATATACAGGAATTTTCCGAGCCTCCGGACACAGATTGAGGTCTCCGATCTGTGGTCCGTTGGAAATGACGTTGGCGCCCTCGCCAACGGGAATATTCCTCGGAATATACATGGATATTTTAAGGAAAATGACTGCAATAATCTTAAAATTTTGACTTAATATACAATATAATTAAAGGTTAATACCTTTAAAAACCCCAAATTAACTTGTAATAAAACAAACTATTACCCCAAACTTATATACATTTGATAAATTTACCCTAAACTAATACATTTGTGACAAATTTACCCTATGTTAGTTTTCGTTAAATTTCTTATTAAATTATTAAGTTAAATACGTGATAATTGACAAGATATACCAATTTAATTTTACGCTCCGTTTATCGGTTCTGATTTTTTTTTTTTTATGGTATTGATCCAATTTAGCGGATGATATATTTATCACAAATTTATCACAAATTTAATAAATTAGTTTGGATTTTTTTTATAATCAAATAAATTAGTTTAAGATGTTGGGTTTGAGGTTTTATTATCAAAAAATGTTTAGGTTTAAGTATCAATTTGGGATTTTTTTTTATAAGTAATGAACTTTTTAAAATTTATTCAACATAAATCCTGAATTTTAGTATATTTTCAATTTATTTTTTAAATTGAACATTGTCCATGATCTAGAATTAATTAAATGATTAGAAAGTTTAAAAACTAGATTGAATAGATCAAAAGTTTAAGCATCGCATTACACAAAGTCCACATATTATTTATGTCTTTATCCTATTCTCATAGGACGGCAGGGGGCAATTTGGTCAGATGGAATATGAGATTTTGCTCGTGTGGATGCAGGCACAGGGGGGGTTGCGGTGGGGGTCCACCGAAGGGATAATGCGAATAAAAGTGGGTGGAGCGAGTGGGCTGAGCTTGACCCACGTTGTGGCAAGTGGCAACCTCTCACGGGCCGCTCGTGCGACCCTCTCTAAATTATCTGAGTCCTAGGATTTACCTGGACTCCGAGAATCACTAAAATCCTCTGATTTTTCGATGATGAATATCAATCTTGGGCCATTGAATTTTCCTTCTTTTATTTTATTTTATTTTGTATATGAGTAGTTTTGGAAAGAGACATAAGTGAGGCGATAAGGTGTTTTGGCTTTACTAATGTAGAAAATCTCGTTCATCTATATTCCACAGAGGACAAATAGAGTTATGGTTATGCTAAATAATATTATCAAAAGAAAACTGTAAGAAATCAATTTCCAAATGCGTGCAGAGCATTGGATTTCAATTAGATGAAATGATGAATTCGATTTTGTTTTTACAATCTAGGGGCAGGAATTGAACCCACAATTTCGTAAGCCGAAAATATGGGAACACTCTAGCCACTAGGTCAATGATAGTTTTCTTTTTTTTTTGGGGGTATGAAAAAGGTGCTAAAGCCGAAAGGATGGGTGGATTTTATTAAATAAATAATACATTGGTGACTTCTTGCAATATTATTTAATGTTTTTACTCTTTCACCATGACCATGGATTCCAATTCTTGAGTCAAGACAACTAGTCCAACTCCTCGAGCGATCTAAAGGACGCACTTCACTACATTGGTCTAGTGCATTTAAAATTTTATCCTTAGAGTGTTATCAACAATTTTGTAACTCAAAATTACAAGAAAAGGAGAACTCCTCTATAATGCTGATTCTTTCAGTTCTTTCTTCTTTTTTATTCTTCTCGTGATGAGCCATATTTTTCCACTTATATAGAGAAAAATTCATAACCTTAATGTCATGACTAGGGGTTTTTTAAAGTGCATTTGATTGAGGAAGTAGTCAAGATGAGCCTTGGAATTTCTAAGAGTCTAGGGTTTTATTAGTAGTCTAGAATGTTCTCATATGTATTATCTATAATGTACACTTGTATTCTAGAGGGTTCTTGAATTGATAAGCCAATTGGTAAGTATGAAGTATGGATCTCCACCATGAGGTCAACAAGATACCTATGATTATTATTAGAAGGTTTCAACTATATATAAAGAATCCATTCCCTTTACATCATCCCTCTATTCCAACATAATAAGAAATAAAAAATAAAAAAATTATCTCCAAAAGCATTTTCAATCTAAAGTTTCCTTATTTGGGGTTGACCAAATTTGAGGAGAAGGTTGCACTAAAGTTATTCTAGTAAGGGGTGAATGAATAAAAAAAAAGTTTCCAACGCCACACAACCGCAATCTCGTATTTTGCCCTAGACATTAAAGGTGCATTTAGTAATATTTATATTTCCCTATTTTCCTGTTCTTTTGCTCATTGGAACAGAAAATAAAAACAAAAATCTTTTTGTAAGCGTTAGTTAATTTTTCTATTTCTTAAAATAAATTAGTGGCCAATGAATAGATTAAGAATAGAAACAAGAAATAATAAAAAAATTTTACTTTTTTTTTGTTCCCGATAACAAAAAGAAAAACAAGTCATTTCTTTTTCATCCAATTCCAACCCAAGCCCTTTGTTCATTTTGCTTAGTTTGCCCTAAACACTTCCTCTCACTAGAAATTTTTGGGAAAATCTCTGTCCTCCGTTTGTCGCTCGAGCAAGCCTCGTGCGATCTCTCTGCCTCCCTCCTCTCACCCGCCTTCATGTGATCGGCGTAAAAAATAATTTTTAAACAATTTTTAAAAAAAAATAATTTTTAAACAATAATTTTAAAAAATAATAATTTTCAACAATATTTTTTAAAAATAATTTTAAAAAAATTACACAATTTCTGCCCTGATTTCAATAAAGCTAAAACCGGAAAATAAAAAATAATTTAAAATTGCATTTCCTTAGGTAAAATCGGCTCGGTGAACTCGACAGCGCTTTATTTTTGTGTAGCAATTAGAAAACTACTATCTGACAAATAATGGCGAATTGCGTGGCATCCATATGGCAATTCTTATTACTAAAACAGAAATAGAAATTTAATTATTTTAAACCAAAAGTAGATAATTTTAAATTTCAGGGAAAAGATCCAAAGCCGACTTAAAATTGAAACAAACGCACGTGATAACAATAACTAACTTCTTCTTGTTTTCATTTAATTTGGCTTTTGTGTTGTAATTTTCAACACGACATAAAAATACATAATTGAGCCTTACCTAAAATTGATATCGTCCGTTTGAACATACATATACTTTTGTCAAAATCAAGTCCAAGTGTCTTTTAAGTGACTCATGTATTAAGTGACTTATGTACTTCTTAAGTTAAACTATTGGTTTAAAGCATCTGTGTCTCCAGCTTCTTGTAAAAAGATTAGAAATAAAATAACTTGACAATTTTACAGAATAAGTAATGCATTCTGGCAGAATGTAGAATATTCAATATACACGGTTTCTCTGTAGATGGTTATTAAAAGATTACTTATGAAACAATTTTTGGGAAAGTTGTCTAAAAATTATAAATTTATTTCACTTTTACCAATTCAGTTTTAAACTTTTCATTTTTGTCAATTGAATCCTAAATAATTTCATTTTTTGTCAATTGAGTCTATCTTGCCAACTTTGGTCGGAATTTGCTAACATGAATGCTAGCTATGTCACATAGCACGACCAAATCTAATGTGGACAATTTTTAATTATATTTCAACAATTTTTTGAAATTTTTTATGGTTTTTTTTAATTTTTTGTTCCTTTTCTTTGATTTTTCTTTTGGGTTTTTGGAATTAGGGCTCACAAGGGCCACGACACTCTCGCTGGCCAAAAGCAAGAGTGCACAAGCCCTCACCTAGAATGAAAGGACCGCAACACCCTTGCCAGATCCGACCAAGTAAGGGCTTGGTGGCCTTGTCGCCTTAACTCCAAACTAAAAAAAAAAAAAAAAAAGGAAAAAAATCATAAAAATTCAAAAAATTAAAAAATATTATTTAAAAATGTCAACGCCAAAGCACTAACTGTGTCCATGTCAAATTTTGGCCAAAAACTGGCCGAATGAATTCAATTGGCATAAGATAAAAATGTTTATAACTCAATTGACAAAAATTAGGAGGTTTAAGATTGGAAAAGGGCAAAAGTGTAATGAGTATAAGATTTTTTGACCAATTTTCCCAACGACTTTTCAAGTATGGAAAATTTTGATCTAAACAATTATATATGGTTTTATTCTTTTCGAGCTAGGAGCACGAGTTTAACACTAGTCAGCTAGAAATCACAAACCTAGCGACAAGACTCTCCTTTCACTTTAGATCTTTTAAATTTTGAATCTCTTCCATTTTCAATTTTTCTTTTTCAAACTCTTAACAATATTATCTACTCCTCCCGCATATCTCTCAGTATCACCATAACGCAACTGCTTCTTCTCACATTAATGTCTTCTTTAGTTTTTACTCAACGATGCATCAGAAGATGACCCAAGAACCAGCATTTAGAGCTACATCATCACCCTCGACTTGTTCTCCGATCAAAGCTTTCTTCGCAATACCGAATCCTCGGGTCATTCGCCTCCTCGTCATCAGCAGCGCCGCAACATTTTCCCTCGGGATCGCGATGATGGTCGAGTGGTCTTTACACGCAAAGCACCATCACGGGTACGAGTGGTTGGTCTATTTTGCTGCACTTGTTGTTGCCCTCCCGATCCTGGCTTGGACGGTCCTCATTCTCTCCGCCGCTTTCTTGTGCGGTGGGGCTTCTAGTCTGGAGCGATTGAGAGTGACCGGCTCGCCCGATTCAATCTTATCAAGGCCACAGCGAAAGGAAGGGGATGAGGAGGCAAAGCACAAAGAGATTTGCTCATCTGATCATGGGCAAGGGTTGGCGCAAGATGAAGTTAGTGACGTGGAAAATGAGGGTTTTGGTGATCATGTTCGTGCTTATGGTTTGACAACCACCGTGAAAGGTTCTCGGCTTCCCTATAATTCCGCGAGAACTACAGCGGCGGATGGTAAGATTGCTTTCGAAAGAGCATTTTCTTTGCCGTCGATGGGCAATGCTCGCGAATACAATGACATCGAGCGAAGGTTGAGCTCTTGTTTGTAATGGAATGTTCTTGTTTGCTCGTTGAGGTGATTTAAGTTGGCGTTATCTTCTCTTTTTCGCCATTTATTTGCACTGCTGTTGTCATCGAGTTTGATTTGGCATGATGGAAGATTTTAATCCTTTTGGTGTTTAATCTGATTTACTGCATTGCATTATATTACACGTTCGTATATGTATATGTATTATTATGAAAACTAAACTCATGATTTGTAATTTCATAGGCAATATGGGAAATAAACAAGAGAGATTCTTACCAGCATAGACATGAAAAAAAATGTAAGCCTGAAAAATGCAAAATATCCTAGCATGTGGCAAGACGGTGTTGAGTACTTCTTGCTTTTTAATTTTTTTTTTTTTTGAAATTTTGCTTTTATTTAACGCGAAACATTTAAAAAAAAATTAAATTGACATTTTCACTTTATATTTAATTTTCAAAACTTATAATAATTATCTTCTGTTGAATTTGCTTTAAAAATAATAATAATAAAAAGCAAATCGATCAGCCTGATAATAAATATAGCAACTAGAACTTTATGGTAGTTCAATATTGATTTCCATTTTTCTTTCTCTTGAAGTTTCTTTATGGTTTCCTCTAAACCTTTGTAGAGTATCAAAAAAAAAAAAAGTGCTAGAAGACTTCTTCAAGCAATGTCAAAAACAATAAAATAAGTAAACAAGAATATAAAAGTATGGGCGAAAATTAAAACTTAAGCGACAAGTGAGGCGAATCTCGCAATGGAGAGCAACTTTGCTTGCTGTAGCGCTCACTACGTACGTAAGAAGAAGAATGACAAACATAAGCAAAACACGTTTGAACTATTGTCAGGGAATTGAGGCGAATTACGCTTAAAGAGAAAGAAATCATTTTTCAAAAGAAACTGAATGATTATTTAATTGAGTGGATTTAGTAAGTTAGAGGACTTAATTGTACAAAATAAAACTTAAAAGACCAAGTCGGACTTATCCAAAAAGTTAGAAAACTTGAATGTACAAAATGAAAATTAGTGAATCAAATTGCACGGACACTGAAACTCAAAGGAGGATATCTTTACTTAACCCCTTTTTTGGCTTGGCGGGATGGTAAGTTGATGAAGAATAGAATAATTAGTAGTTTTAACTCGATGTAAGGATAATTTTCAAATTAACCGAGTGTGAGATAAAAGTCACATCCGACTTAATTATATATATATATATATATATATATATATATATATATATATGTATATTTTCTTCTAAAGACATGTATTTTTGTGGCTCCTCGTGATTCTTCAAGTCCCTCCTAAGCTAATGAGAGCTAATTTTTTATTCCTATACACAATACAATTTGAGGATCCGCTTATTTGAAATTGAGGAAATTATTTTCCGATTTTCTGGTGTTTGATTGACATAAATCTAGTCAATTTACAAAAATATTTTCCATATACCATAAACAACAAGTTAAGATTAAAGAAAAACATCTCCTTTTTAGTAAGAAATAAATCACTTTTCTCAAAATACCAAACAAACGAAAACTAATCTTTTTTCTTAAAATGAAAACATATTTTTATCGTGAATTTTTCAGTGAAGTAAATTATTTATTACTCTCAAGTGGTCATTACAAAAATGAGCAAAATCAGAATGAAAACTCTTAATTAGAATAATAATAATAATAAATTAGAGAGAGTGAGGGGGCATGGTCCCCTTCTGGATATGAATGGCCTCTTTGCTAACACTCTCAAGAGCAATTGATTCTGTTCTTTTGTTCCCGATAGCAAAAAAGAAATAGAAATCCGTTTTGAAATTTATGTTCCGGAAACAAAAATCAGTTTTTTTATTCTCGAGAATAGATGTGGAATAGAATTAAGAAGTAGAAAAAAATTATTTCTTGTTTTCGAGAACAATTCCTATAATCGATTCTAATTTTTTTTTTTTTTTCTCTTTTCTCTTCTTCTCTTTCCTTTTATTCTTCTTCCTTTTGGCCGGTCGTTAGCGACCTTGCCGAAACTTCACCGGCCTCTGGTGACACCAAGCCATGGTGAGGCTTGTCAACTCGAGCCTCGCCGTGATTGGGCGAGGCTCGACCTGCGAGGTTGACCTAGTGCCACCTAGGCGCCAGTGGCCAGGCGAGCCTTCGATGAGCTTGCTAAACCTTACCTTGGCCATGCAAGGCTCTAGTGAGCTCGCCAAACTTCGCCCAACCAGTCGCTAGCCACGGCGATGGCCAGCAACCGGCCACAAAGAAGGAAGAAGAAGAAGAAAAAAATAAAAAGAAAAAAAGAGAAAAATATAATAAAAGTATTAAAAAATTAAAAGAAATGAAAAAATATTTAAGAATCCTGAGACACATTTCTATCATGAGAATAAAAATTTTGGACAGTTACCAAGTGCGTTCTTTTACTAATAAATTATTCCCACGAATAAAATCATAAAAAACTATTTCTAATAAAAATTATTTTGGAAACAAAATCGTTATTAAACGCACTCGAAATCTTCTTCCTTTATTTTATGCTAATAGACGACTATAAGGGCCTCGTTTGTTTATGTTTCTTTTTTTTGTTTATGAACAGATTTTCTGTTTTTTTTTCTGGAACAAAAACAAGAAATAAGAAAAACTTGTTTCTTGTTTACGGAACGTTTTGCATAAACACTTCTCTTCTTTTTCTTTTCTTCTTCTTTTTTCTTTGGCCGGTCGCGGGTCTTGGCCATGACCAGCGATCGGCCGTCGAGGGCCGGCGAACTCACCGGAGCGTCGCTAGCCCCCGGCGAGCTCGGGCTCGCCGGATCCGGCGACGCCGAGCTCATCGGATCCGGGCGAGCCCGAGCTCACGTAGCCAAGGCGAGGCCAACCTCGCGCCGGCCGGCGACGCTCGGGCTTGTCCAAATTCGGCGAGCCGAGCTCGCCCGACCCACCGGCGAGGCTCGGTCTCGCCGTGGCCGGGAGAGGCCGGCGGCCCCCTCGTCGGCCGGTCGCCGCCATGGCCGAGGCCGGCGACCGGCCAAAAGGATGAAAAAAAAAAAAAAAGAAAGAAAAAGGAAAAATAAAATAAAAATATTAAAAAATTAAAAGAAATAAAAAAGAACACAAATTTACCAAACGTGTTTTGTTCTTTTTTATTCCGGAACAAGTTTACCAAACGCGTTTTTCTAGTCAAAAATTGTTCCTTGGAACAGAAATAATTTTTTCTATTTCTGTTCCCTGGAACAATTTTTAAACACAAACACAAACAAACGCACCCTAAGTCTGGATCTAGATGGTAGCTCAATGGTGCTAGATAAGATAATTTATAGGCAAGAAAGGCCACTTTTGATCCTTCAACTTGCCCATCTTTCAACCAATCTTCTAAATTTTTTATTGATCTAATAAAGTCCTTGAACTTACATAACTTTTTAAATCAAGTTTCGACCTTAAGTTTGATTAATTGAAGCTGCTATATCTGTTTAAGCGACATAATGCAAAAAATCTTTCTGCCATTGTGAACTCTAATGTAGTTCATAGGACATTAAAAAAAAAAAAAAAACTTCAAACATGAATATAGTAGTGAAAAATATTTCATTGAAAGTTGACTTTCGGTTTTTATGCAAATGATGGTGATTTTAGATAGGGAAGTGTTTGGAGTGTGTCTTCGTTTGTTTTAAGAAAAATGAATATTTAAAAAAACTAAAAAAAAATGAATCCTAAGAAAAATGAATAAATGAAATATTTTTTCATCATTTACAATAATATTTAGATATAAATTGTTGTTGATAGTAATTTTTCGTTGACTAATGATTTCAAGCAATGTGAATGATAATTTTTAGAAAAATATTTTTTAAATAATTCATCTTCTGTAAAATAAACGGAGCCTAAACGTAAAAATGAAATGCAAGGCTTATAAAAGTGAACCGTGAACGCTGGAAATGAAAGGGGTAGAAATTAATGTATTTATTCAACATATTGGGAAGTCGTGTTTTGATAGATAATTGTACAATTACAATGGAAATGGTAGCCCATTAACCACGATTACAACAAGCGGCTACAAATTCAATCCCTTCGAGATTCTTACATGATAAAATTTATACTTCTTTATTTTTCAATCGTTAAAACCCGTTTTGATAACGCAATTTAATTTTTCTATTTCTATAATAGATTTCTATTATAGAAATTGATTTGAAGAATAAATCATAAGCTAAAATTTTTAATTTCTCAATTTCTGAAATAGAAATTGAGAAATCAATTCTATTCCAGAAATTTTGTCATGCGCTTAGCATTCTACTCATATGTTGACAATCAATATTCACAAGAAAGTACAAATTCCAAAGCCACTCAAATGATCAACCATAAGTGTGTTTAATTCGATTTTTCCAATGAGCTTTCAACCTTGAAAACTCTTTGGAGAAATATCAGAGTGCGTTTGGCAAGCATTTGAAAATAACCTTCAACTAAATGCTGCCATTATGAATATTGAAAGCTCAATGCTAGTTTGGCCTCAGATATTCCAAAATAACATTTGCGGAATGCTAAAACTATAATTAAAATATGTTTTCCTTCCAAAACTACCTTACAAATTATTTAGTTTTTCGATTTTGCCCCTCCTTATAACTATTCGTCTTCTTTGCACGAAGGCGGCCGACACGGACAAATGTGGCCAGTGAAGGGCCAACAAGGGCCGTGCGACCCAAGCGACTTGACTTAACATAGCCTAGATCTCGCGACCTCAAGTGACCCTCACCCCAGGTCGCACAACATCAGGCGACCTTTACCTCGGTCTCATGCGATCGGGGCGATAGTCACTTGCATTGCGCACTGTCTAGTTCTTGCTGAGGGTCGCCCGATCATGCAACCCTTGCTTGGGTCGCACAACTCTCGTCAAAGGTCGCTCTAGAGTTGGATCCGGCTCTTCAGCAAAGGGCTTGAGTTTTTATATAAAATATAGTCAAAGTCCACTTCAAAAGTATTTTGGCGCCTCTATTCAACGTCTTGATCCACGCGCGTTATTCTATTTTGTCTCAAACATATAGTCAAATTTTAAGATTTGTTAGTCTCGCCTGCTCCGTTGATGAGTCACGATACACTCTGCATATACTCTTGCCAATTTATCAACATCAATAATATCCCATAGCCGTCCATGATTGCAGCGCATGGTGGTTGGTGTGCACGCCATACAATTGACTATAAATTCTTTTTGCTTCACCCACCAATCTCTCCTAATCGATGAAACTCCATCTTTTTTGTTACAAAGGGATGACATTTTTTTTTTTTTTTGTCTAAACAACTTGACTAGAAAAAAATCGTATTAATTTTAGGTATTAATATTCCAAAAAACCCTGAACTAATACACTTATGACAATTTTATCTCGAAATAATTTTTCAACCATAAAAAAGCCTAAATTAGCACACTCGTGATAAATTTATTCTCTATTAACTTTCATCAAATTTTACCGCTAAATTTGCTTACATGGATGACATAAGGTGACATGTCTTGCCATGTGAAAATTCATACGGTTAATATAAGAAAAAAATTAAAATTTATCATAAATATATTAATTTGAGATTTTTTGTAATATTTACCTTATGGATTTCCATGTGGACTTACCACGTCACCATATGTCATCTAGGTCAATAAATTTAATATTTAAATTTGATAGAAGTTAATGGAGGATTTATTTATTACAAGTGTACTAGTTTGGGTCTTTTATTATCACAAAATTAATTTGAGATTTTTCAGAGTATTAATCCTAAACTTAGAAGGGAAGAGGGAAATACTTACAATTTTTTTTTGAAATTTTTTTTTTCCCATACCCATCATCACCCACTTTCCTCCCATTCCCCTTCTTCCTAGACAAAGCAAAAAGCCGAGGACTAAATTTAAAAGAAAATAAAGAAAATAAATTTCATAAGAGTGCTTAGCAATCGCGCGTGGAGTCATTTTTTTTCCCTCATTTTCAGATTCCCAATTCGTTTTCCCGCCACCGCTGCCTATCACCTTTGCGCCAATCGCGATGACCGACGACGCAGACCCTCGTCGGAGACAGCGGCCCAAAAATTCCAAAATAACGCTTGTGAAATGCTAAAACTATAATTAAAATATGTTTTCCTTTTAAAATTATATCGCAAATTCTTTAATTTTTCGATTTTGCTTCTCCTTGTAACTATTCATCTTCTTTGCACGAGGGCAGCCAACAAGGACAAATCTGGCTAGTGAAGGGCTGTGTGACCCAAGCGACTTGAGCAACCATTGCCTAGGTCTTGTGACCTCAAGTGACCCTCGCCTGAAGTTGCGCAACATTAGATGGCCTTTGCATGGGTCTCATGCGACCTCGATAGCAATCACTTGCATCGCGTGCTGCCTAAGTCTTGCTAAGGATCGCTCGATCAGGCGACCCTTGCCTGGGTTGCACGACTATTGTCGGAGGTCGCTTGTGGTCAAGCGACGGCCACTAGAGCTAGATCTAGCTCCTCAGCATAGGGCTTAAGTTTATATATAAAATATAGCCAAAGCCCACTTCAAGAGAATGTTGGCGCCTCTATTCAACGTCTTCATCCACGCGTGTTACTCTATTTTGGCTCAAACATATAGTCAAATTTTAAGATTTGTTAGTCTCGCGTGCTCTGTTGATGAGTCACGATACACTGCGCATCTTTTGACAATTTCTCAGCACCAATATCCTGTAGCCGTCAACGATTGTAGCGCATGGTGGTCGGTGTGCACGCCATACAATTGACTAGAAATTTTTTTTCTCCACCAACCAATCTCTCCTAATCGATGAAACTCCACCATTTTTTATCACAAAGGGTTGACATTTTTTTTTTTTTTTTGTGTGTAAACAACTTGACTAAAAAAAATCATATATAAGTTTAGATGTTAATATCTCGAAAATCCCGAACTAATACACCTCGTGATAAATTTATCTTGAAATAATGTTTTGATCATAAAAAATCCTAAACTAGTACACCTATGATAAATTTATCCTCTATTCCACTAAATTTGCTTACATGAATAACATATGACGACATGTCTTGCCACATGAAAATCCATAAGGTTGATACTACGAAAAATTCCAAATTGGTTATAAGTGTATTAATTTTATCAATTTCTATGTGGGCTTGTCGTGTCACCATATTACGTCACCATACGTCATCTAGGTCGGCAAATTTGAATTTAAATTTGACGAGAAGTTAACGTAGGATAAATTTGTCACAAATGTACTGGAGTTTGGATTTTTTATTGTAAAAAAATTAATTTGAGATTTTTAAGAGTATTAAACCTAAGTTTAGAAGGGGAGAGGGAAATACTCATAATTTTTTTTTGAAATTTATTATATATATTTTTCATATCCATCACTCACTTTCCTCTAAAGATGTGCAATGGGAATCGTTTGGATTGAGAACCGCCCGGACCGAACCGAATTGGCCGGTTTGGGTAGTTTCCAAAGAGGGCATTCCGATTCCCGGTTTCCACTTTTAGAACCAGGTGGGCCGATCGGTCCAGGTTCCCGATCCAAGGTGAGAACTGGACCGATAGGATCGGACCAGGTTAATTATATATATAATATTTTTAAATTTCTTAAAAGATAAACCATACTTTCTTCTAATTTCTTCCAATTTTCATTTTATTTTTGCCCAAAATAGTAAATTTACTGGTTCTATCGGATCGGATCGGTTGGTCCGATTCCCGATCCCGAAATCTAGGAATCAGTCTTCCCAGTTTGGTTCCTAGTTCCATCTCGAAACCGGACCAGATCGGGAGCCGATCAATCCTACTTTCCTCCTATTCCCCTTCTTCCCGGACAAAGCAAAAAGCTGAGGACTAAATTTAAAAGAAAAAAAAATTTCATAAGATTGCCTCGCAATCGCGCGCGGAGTCATTTCTTTTTTCCTCATTTTCAGATTCCCAATTCGTTTTCCCGCCACCGCCGCCTATCACCTTCCCGCCAATCGCGACGGCCGACGGCGCAGACCCTCGTCGGCTACAGCATCGCTCCCTCTCTCTTCACTTCGGCTCGTCGCTTTTCTCCGTCTTCTCTGCCGCCGCCGTCGCTCGCTACGCACCGCGAGAAGCCCCAGATCCGCCCTCCCATGGCGGTCCAGTCCGAGCCCGACTACTCCCTCTTCACCGCCCAAGAGGTGAGGGACTACGCTCCTGCACATACGCCTCCTTGCGCGTGTCGTTCTGTCGCTTTTTTAGGTCATTGACGCCGGATCCTTTGCGCCTGCCTCTCTCAGATCGAGTTCGTCGCGGAGGATGAGTTGATCGAGATCGTGCCCAACATGCGGATGGATCCGCTCAATCTGATCTGCGTGAGTCCCCGCAACCGATGCTTCTGCGGGCGAGTAATTTCCGTTTCCCGTTTTTGATTTGGAGAGTCTTACGGAGTCGCGTTCGCTGACAGGGCGATTTCGGTCCGTTTCTCCCGCAAATAGCCGCTCAAGTGCCTCTGTGGCTAGCCGTGGCTTTGAAGAAGCGAGGCAAGTGCACGATTCGGCCTCCTGAATGGATGTCTGTGGGTAGGTTTCCCCGTTTTCCGCATATCTGGGTGGTTGGAAGTCTGCATATATGTTAAGGTAGCTTGTAGGCCTGTGAAGAACAGCTCTTGTTTTGGACATTGGAGTAGGATTTGATCGAATGTGCTGATTATTCTCTCAGCTCGGACATTGTTTTAGCTGAGAAGGGTTTGTTTAATTGCTCGAGTTTTTCGTCTGGTGCTTGTGGTAAATCTCGGACAAAATGCACTTTTTGCAGTTCCTCTTTTAGTCTATTTGGACTCGTACATTTGAGAGGGACATCTTTGGAATATAGTAGATTATGAGAATTGATTAATTGTGGACACCTAATCAGATAACAAATTGATGTCGCCTTTCGAATGGTGAAAGCTAGTCCTATGTCCATTAACATAGTGGACAATGGCGTTTTAGTAGAGGACCTCGTTACCTTTGCAAAGAACTTTTGACTGCAAATGGGTCAGTGCATCTCCTTTAAAAGTTCTTTGCTAGTTTTGTACGCGTTGGATATCAAGTAGTGCTTCCACAAACAGATGAAGATACTAATCAAAGTCGAGTTCATCTTGAACAGAGTTTTCTCAGCATCGTGATTGCTATTTTCGCATCATTCTGCTTTCGTTTTTTTATTTTTGTTCCTAATCTATAGTTGTACTTGAAAAGTTATACAGACATTAGAGGATGTCAAGATCATTTCCCATTAATAAGGATGAAATTGTTGTGTGTATGGCTTACAAAAACTGTCCAGTAAGTTCAATTTGGTTTTGGGGTTTGAATGCTCAAGAGTTAGTTTTAGTTGATATGATGTTATTATAGGAGTATTATTGATTCGTCAGGAAGATGATGACGTACTAGGTCCAAGTAAACCATTCCTTTACTCATCAATGTTCCAGATTACTGGAACCTCTCTCTTTCGTGACAATGCCACAGTGTTGGGTTATCTCGGAAAAACAAAGTAGGTAAACATATATGAGAAACCTTGGGATTTGGAATGCCACCAGAGGTGAAGCTTGTTAATGTGAATTCTGTGTTAGCAGAGAAACCAAAATACTGTGTATTCTAAATTAACAACGGTCTGAAACTCTACTTCCATTTTATGGTACACTAGAGGTCTGGAACCTTTGAATTTGTGTTCTATGTTCATGCATGAATAATTGATTCACATTCACATGATGTATTTCTGAAATCTCAGTTCTATGCATACACTTTAAGAAAAAGTTGACATGCAATGTGGTCTTTTTAGATATGCTTTAATCATATTCAGGTGGACATAATCCAAATAGAACCAAATCATATCATTTTATTTGACGATACAATCAGAAGGGTTACCGCTATCATGTTGCAATCCATGCTCCATGTAACTTTAGGAGTTATTCAACAGTAGACCGTTATAAACTTAAAATCTCCATGCTGTAAATGGACTGTGACTATTGGATGTACATGGATTTTTTAAGTTGAAAAGGATTGCTGAGCTACTAGGTTGTGGACCAATCAAACTTTTTTTTTTTGGATGTTAGCGGATGCATTTGGCATGACAGACCACTGAAATTTGTGAACTTTTAATTTTTTAACATCAAATGTAACCATATCTTTTTGACATGAATTCTCTCTTTCCTAGAAAAACTGACCCATGTTCTGGAAGCTGAACGAGATTCTGAAAGAGAATTTCAAACTTTACCATTCCATTATGTGGAAATTTCAAGACTTCTTTTTGACCAGTAAGTATATGAAGTTGGTTTTTGAATGTGTATATCAGTTGATGTGTAGTACCAATTCTTACTTCTCATGTGATCAACAGTGCACGGGATGACATTCCTGACATTTATATGGTGGGTATATGGTGGGTTAGAAAGTATTTCATTTTGTTGTCTTCTTTCCCAACCTTTCGTAATTACATGTGAGGAATACTAGAGCAACCTTAAGTTATGTTGTCTGCCATAGGTGAGGTCTCTCACTGAGGATATAAGGGATGTGAGATTTCATAAAGTGCAAAGCAGCCTGGAGTCATTTGATGGTCGAACATCTGCAGTACAAGTATGCTTTTTATCCTAGTTCTATTCATTTTTTGCTGGCAAAAAGATCTAACCATTTTCATTGCACAGAGAGGCATAATTTATCTCAGTTTTTTGAGTTATTCTTATAGTGTAATAATGAAACTAAGTAGAAGATGTTGAACACATGATACCTGCTGATTACACCTATGGTGCTCTGGTCGTCTCCACACATTCCCCATTATTTTTATCATTGGGTTCATGACCCTTGGTCAAGATGCAACTAGCAGACTCAGCTTCTGGGAAAGTATGATCATTCTAATTGGCCACATTTCGTCTCTATGTGGAGTGGGCACTATTATCCAGATTCACTTCTAGCAGACTGTAAAATATTTGTCATGCTTGGTCAGGGTGATTAGGTAATTAACTGTAAGATAATTTAACTATTTTCTGGATACATGGAAAAAGAGCTTTCTTGAGCTTATCAAAACCTCTATCGTCTTTCAAATCTAACCAAACCTTTTGTTGGGAGATCAATCATCAAGCATCTGTTATGATGTTATAAAGTCAAACTAGCACAAATGACTTGTGTTGGCCTCAGTATATTTCTCATGCATCTCTGCAGCTGGACATGTTCAGAACAGAACCATAAGCAGCATAGGATAGCTTTTATTCTGATACTTACGATTAAGTTTATTAACAACTGGCAAGCTGGAGCAGTTCCTTTCATGAATTTCAACAATTAGCAAGTTATATAAGATTCCCATGGGGTGCTAGAATTTAATGTTTGCAGGGATTCTTGATGCTCAATGGACATTTCTCAACTTGAGGATTTGTAGTCTCAAAAGTTTTGTAATTTGACAGATAAAATCCTTATCGGCTATGGAGGTGAATATAGTTCGTCCCTTTGTCGCAAGAGCCCTACTGTCATTCCATAAGCTTGATAGTCTGCTGCCAGATACAGATTCAATGCCAAATAATCAACCACAACAAGCAGATAAAGCCGCAAAAGGACGAGTACGTTCTTACTTAACATTCACCCTTTATGATACAATTAGTGCTTTTCTAGGCTAGTAGGAAAGGTCGAGATATTAGAATTGACCTTGTCAGATACACGACTGGTGTGGTAATTGATGTGAACTTTTTATGGGCCGAGAGTTAATGTTTTAAACCACATGCTTAGTTCTTGATCTTCCATGAGAAGGATTCTTGGCAACATACATCTGGACAGGACCGCATGTGGATGACAATCCCTAATAGAGTTTGTTTATCCATGATGCAGCGTGTGCTGCGGGGAAGGTGAAGGTTGTCGCCAGTCATCCTCATCATGTTGTGCTGTGGAAATGTTGCTCAACCATGCAAGCAGGTCAGGAACTTGTTTTCTCTTTAGAGGGTCTGGATTTTTGTTGTGGACTTTGCCTTTTGAGTGAGCTTGGATAAGTTATTTAACTTCAATTCACAGCATGTGAAATGGAAGACAAGGATATGCACACTTACATAGTTGTAAATATCTAGCTTAATGACGCATCCTCTATGCTTTTGAGTACATTGAAGAATATGTAGCAGATTGAGTATAATTATCAGTATCTGTATTATATATTTTATTTGTGTAGATAGGTTTTAGGCCGTTTTATAAGGTAGTTATGCATTGGGGTACTAAGTAGGTTCTCTCTATATCCTCTATAACTAGAGCCTCGATGTAATTTTTCATTGGGTGGCAGGACGCCTTCCTCTTTACGGCTTAACTTTCTTCTCTAATCCTGGGCGCTGTTCTCTAGCTCTACATAACAGCAGAGGCTTTCAAGTCAATAACTGGATGTCTGATAAAATACAACTACATTTCGCCTCAGCCAAATCACCCACATTTCGACTGGAAATAGTTCATTCCTAGGATCTTTTAGATAATTAAATCAAACGTTGCTGGCGATGTCATCTTGGATCCGCTCCCTCAAAGGGTTCTTGAAGCTATTGTAGACTGTCGAGTTTTTACTAGAAAGTCATAGATAATAAATTAACACTCATATATGCTATAAATAATGTTAGTTATCTGAGTGAAGTTATAACAGCCTTTTATGAGAGGTTAGTTATTAAGACACTACATTTATAAATAAACAAGTATAATGAGAATATTAATGTATTATTCAATCAATAAAAGAATTTAGTTTAATATCCACAAAAGATTTATGTAATGTCCTTAAATAAATTTTATAATCAACTCAATTGGTTACTATGATTGCTAACATAATATTCATCATTTATATCATATTACATTATCTAACAATAGCAATGCGTAAAAAATCGATCATAGTAGATGATATCTTATCACGCAAGTTCAGTATTTGGTGACTAATATTACGTATTAATAAGGGAAAGGAATGGAATAGGCATCCCTAGATCTAGCCAAGGATTGCCCAGTACTTCAAAAGCTTGGAATGGGCAATTCCCTCTAGATGGTCACCAAACAATCCCATTCTTGCATATGCCAAACTATGATCTTCAATTCCTTTGGTCACGGTTATTGAGCCACTGTTTTGGGCCACACGCCCATGTTTCTGCCTCTGTTTCGTTCTTTTTTTATATTTTCGAAATATTGGAATAGGGTTAATTTTCTTTGCCATAGAGCCCACGGCTCACTCAGTGGTGCCAATCCACGCCGTGCTGTTGCGCAGCCCATGAAACGGCCTATATCAAGCCGGCTCGGGCTGATGGGTGGCTCAATTCATTTGTCTTCATCACTAGTGACATGACTCTTCAGCAAGTATCTTAGAGCTTCACATGGTGCGTACTGGAGAAATTGTCTAATCAATCATAAATCCATTGTATGAATGTCTATTATCCTAAATTTTTTTATTTTTGTCAATTTAGTAATAAATCTTTTACCGAAATTCTAATATTGTCCTTTTAGCCAATTTTTGCCGAAAATTGCTAATGTAGTGGTGAGCCATGTGGGAAGGCTGATAATGATTGTAATTTCTGGTAAAAATTAGCCGGAAAAATTGCAATGAAATCTTGCGAAAATATTTGGGACTGAATTGGTAAAATGGAAAACTTTAGGACTGTATTGGCATTGGTACGATAAATTTATGATTGATTGGGTAATTTTCTCGGCAGATATATTGTTCGATCTTTTCACAGAACCAATAGATTTTCCGTGCATATGGCGCTGCCGATATATCCTCCTCGAAGGTACTTGGTATTTTCAAATAGCCAAAGATGCAATCAGGAAGCAAAAGAACAAAATCAATAGCTGTCTGCGCCTGTGAATTGGCAATTGGGTTTTGGTCACAGGATTGGTATGACGGTACCTCTAATTGCCAAATGCTTGCCATCCGGAAACCCAATCTCGAAAGAGACCGTTGGGGGGATATTCACAAGATGCCAGTGCACCATTCCCGGGAGAGACCCCAGATCTGGAATAGAATATGCACCTTGCATCCCTTTTCCCTTCGTCCCCATCCATATCTGCTCATGCTCTGTAGATAAGATCATCTATTTCCCAATTGCGAAAAGGACGTATACCATCCCCGGTTTCGACACATACCACCGAGCAATCATAGAAAAATAGAGGGGTGTAAATAGAACTTTGAAAACATATTTTCTAATGTAAAGTTTAGAACCATGAAAACTTTTCCGAAACCAATATAGTTATAAACTTCTTGCAATTATTTCAATTTAGTTATAAACATTTTTTTATCAACTTAGTTCTAATTTTTTTGCATTTATATCAATTCAGTTCATTCGGTTAATTTTGATTGGCCGACGTTGAGCGTGGACGTTGATCGGCACTGGTTATCTCGCCTGTGCTGACATGTCGTTTTTTAATATTTTAATATTTTTTTGATTTTGGTATTTTTTTTTAAATTTCTTTTTATCTCATTTGGATGGGTGACAGACGTAAATATAAAAATTTATAACTGAATTGAAAAAATTATAATAGATTTTGGACCGTGTTTGGTAATTTTTCCAAACTTTTCCCCTCCCTTTTCCATCTGATCTGTGGAATTTGCTTTGTCATTTGAGAGTAGGGACAATTTGTAGGCAAAAAAGTCAAGGAAAGCCTTATCCGAAAAGCATTCACCGGGTCGTCGTCGTCGGGTCGTCAACCCCTCTTGGGACCTTCTGCAAGTTGCCCTTTACTTTTTACCTCATGGTTCACGAACAATAGTTGGCTAGGCCCACAGCAAAAAGAAGGAACAAAGAAGGAAAGGAAAAGAAAAAGATAAGGAAAGAGCCCACCACCACCACCACCACCACCACCACCAAGCATTTCAGATTTGAGAATAGATTTCAGCTCAACCGATCCCTGCCAAAAGCCATACATCGTCATCGTTGCCATGGAGCTTCGTCTCCATTCATTTTGTCCCTACATGGGGTCGTGATTTATGATGTAGGGTAGGTTGCTCCACTGGATCTCGGCTGTCATCATCTCCCCCACCTCCTCTCCGGTGGTCGCTCGCCAAATGTTTAGCTCCGAAACCACACACCCAACATGTCCCTCTTGTTCCCTAATAATGCTGTCCTCGTCAGTCAGTCGAATCAACCTAGACATTCCCTAGAAACTGAGGAGGAAAAGTGGACATTTTTATTAGGGATGCCCATGTGTCCTTCGCTCCTTCTGACCCCTCTTTTCACATACCAATCTAGTTTGTTTTATGTCAATCGACACTAATGTCATGGAATGAATGATGCCGGTGATGTCCCGCCATTGAATGAGTTCTCAATTGTTTATTTCGATTAATTCCGCAATGATTTGATTCTATCTACACAAAGGTCGAGGTTTTTATATGTACCGACTCACATGGTTGATCCCGGGGCTTTTGTTTTGGGACATAATGTGTGGTCCATGATAATGTATGTCCAACATGAGGCATGTGATTGTTCTTCTTGATGATTGTGATCTTTGCATAATTCACTTTTATTGTTATTATTATAATTGCTATGCTGCGCTGCTGTGGGCTCCACCTGTCCTGTTCATGGTCTGTTTCAATATCGTATACTATTATTAGCCGTAAACATTCGAGCACCTTAACAGCCCTTCCTCCTACCTTTTTTTTTTTTTCCTGAAAGGTTTTGTGATGATGCTGCCTTCTTATTTTGGTTTTGATTGCAATGTCAGGCTGAGGATTAAGTAAAACCTAACGCAATGCCATGGCGGTCCCGTTGATGCGATTCAGAGTAAACCAAGTAAAGATTGATTGGTGATGGATCCGTTCGTGATGGTAGCACTAATCTTGTGATGTGACAAATTATATAATGTCCACTAATTGCGCGGAGAATTTTATTGAACGATTCTTTGGACAATACTTACCTACTTGTCTCGGTCCAGTTGAGGCTGAATTATTTTATTTGGCATTGACTCGAGACAATTAGCAAATGACAAGCTTAGGTATATGAACTTGATTCTGTGATGAAAATGCTTATAATTAGACCAAGTCTACGCAATTGCCCATGCATTGTCATTCTCCCCGTTTTTGCTCTCTTTCCTTTTGTTTCGTTATAAAAAATTGGGAAATGAAGAGACAATGTCTTGACTAGAAAATGGTGTAGTGAAAATAGATTTGAGGGAAAAATGTGGAAGCAGGCAACTAGACAAAAATTGCACAATAATCCAAGGTTAGTACTTGTGCAGACAATAATTAATTATGAAAAGGGTATTAAACAGAGACATCATTATGGAAATTCAGAGACAATAAGTATGAGACTCTTTTTTAATTGCACAATAATCCAAGGTTAGTACTTGTGTAGACAATGATTAATTATGAAAAGGGTCTTAAACAGAGATATCATTATGGAAATTCACAAGACGATAAGTATGAGACTCTTTTTTAATGTATAGTAGTCACGATGTGTCTGTTGAAATTAAATATGAACTTTAAACCTTTCTTGTGCAATTTTAAGTTGTCATTGTTTCCTTTTGCAATTAGAGTTACGGTTGTCAAAGTCGCGATTTAGATCTTGTGATTGACGGTCTTACGATCCAAAATTCACTAAATGATTTTAATCGTACAAAATTTGATCAGGGGTATGATCATGGTAGCATTGCTTGTTTAGATCGGCAATTATGTAAAAAAGAAAAAACTATGTGATATTGTAAGATTTTACTTCCGCTTGTTAGATGACACAATTAATTCACAAAAAATAAGTTTTGGGCCGAAATTGGTAAAGCCTAGCCTATAATATGTCTAAACAAATTATATTGATAGTAGTAATGATAATTTTTGGTTCAGAAAACCAACATGACTCGGAAGGTCAATAGAACACACAGTTTTTCAAATACATCAGTCCGATATCTTCCCACGAATCAGTAATTTGGGTAAAATTCTTTTGAATAAAACAAAGAAAAGAAAATTAATCTTCATAATTTCTTTCCATTGAAGGGCTAATGATTTATTCAAGATTTTCCTTTTTAGGAATTTCATTGACGACACGAGACAAGAATATTTTCTTCATGTGCTTATGGTGTTCCATTTTTTAACTTTTGAAGTGAAAATAGCATTATGGGAAAGGTGTAATTTAAACTAGGGCCAACCTATTTGCAGTACCTCTCAAGTACTCGTCTCATTTACTCGGGATTTACAACAACATGGACCCATATCGTTTCAGCATCTTTGGGATGGTTCGTAAAGTCTTTAAGATGTTAGCAGGATGGACCCATATCGTTTCAGCATCTTTCGAATGGTTTATGAAGTCTTTAAGATGTCAGCATCCGATCTTACGGGCTCGACAGCAATTTTCACGACCTTGATCAGAGCAGATCACAAGTGAGGCATTGGTTGCTCGCTTACGACCTAAAAAAAAAATAGTGAAAATTAATTTCGATAACAAGTACATCGTCCATGAAATATCAGCCGGAAAAAAGAGAGGAAAAAGAGAAAAGGAATCGTATGCTTCTACGGAAGAATCCCTCCACATGTTTGAACCGCCCATGGGAAAAAAGGTGTTTTCATGGTGCGTGAGTTTATTTCTCCGGTACCGACCAAAACAAAAAGTTTATTTCTCCCGGTGATTTCCCTTTTTTTTTTGGTCGGTTTTATCGGGTGATTGGATGATTGGAATTGGAGGAGGGCGCGTCGCCACGTGGGATTTGAAGATAAAGATAACGGCGGGGCCCACACGCACCATCTTTCAAATCAAGGGCCAGCTGGATCTCCAAAGTCTCAATTGGCCGACCGTCCAATCATTACTTCTTTTCCCCAGCCCAAAAATAAATTATTATTATCATCATCATCTCTCAGTGTAAATACATCTAAAAAAAACCCAAAATTACGTCCAAAAATAAATATGCATGTTCCATCAAAAAAATTTGAAATAATTCTATCGTATTTAGGGGTGTAAATGGTCCAGGCGGACGATTTCCGACCTAAAACTGGGATCTGTTCACAAAGGACTGATTCCGAAAAATTGAAATCGGGATCCACCCGTTGGTTGCATGGATCCACCCGGGAACCTCCGGTCCTGTTCCTGGGTGGATCCATGGAATTGGTCTCACAATAATAATAATCGGGACCAATTAAGTCCTGAAGCCTCCTCTTATCAAGCCCGAAATCTTAACAAATCTACATACTCACTCATCCTAAATAGAACCCGGGAAGATTAAGATCGACCTTCCATTGTGCTAATTAAAGACGCAGAACTAACATTTCTCCCTCGTCCGTTATCCGCCCTCACCCTCGGTAAAATCCACGGTTGGCCACCATTCATCAACAGAACAAAAACTGCAAAACACGCCACATGTATACACACAACCATAACGAAGAAAAAAAACGAGTTCTGTGTGGATTAATAATCGGGTGGGCGGTCCAGGCGGGTTTTAATAAGCAAGATCTGGAGATTAGCGTCTCTCCCTTTGGTGCGCTTTCGACTTTTTTCCCACTTTAATTAATTTTTTTAATTATTTGTTTTGGGTTTGTTAATTTGTAATTTCATTTTTCTAATATTAAAAATTAATATATTATTTTAATATAATCGGTTCGGTCCAGGGTGAGCGGGTGGATGAATTCGCCAATGGGCAGGAGAACCGAACCAAGACTCCACCTGTTCCCATAAGTGGAATCGGGAACCGGACTGGTTCTCCAAGAACCACCGGTTTCGGGCGATTTTGGTCCAATTAAGGCGATTCGAGCGGGTCCCGATTCTTTTACACATCCCTAATCGTATTGGACAAATTTAGTGTTTTGATGATAAAAAAAAATTAAGTATTTATATTACAGTGGAGATAGTTTATTGTAATTTTTTCTGAAGTCGGGAAAAGAAAAAGATAAAAGGACAAAAGGGAAACGACGAGCATGATGGGAAGGCCAAAGGAGAAATAATTACTTTTTTTTTTTTTTTTTTTTTCTGATTGGAAGGGATTTGTCGTGTATCACTTTATCGACGTGATGGGGAAGGCTCGAAGGATGGAGGACAACCGTTGGTGTCGTCGAGAAAAGGAAAGAAAGCGGAAAGGTGGTGCCGTGAAGTGGGCCCCACGCGACAGCCCGCGAGGCGCGTTCGAGAGGTCCAATCGTTTTTAAGACCGCGTCCCGCGTCGCCTTCCGAGGAACATCTCCGGCGCCTTCCAGACTCTGCTCGGATCCACGTATTTCTAAAATCAATGCCCAGCCAATAATCAGTATGTGTGTGTTTTTTTTCAAAGGCTTCTTTGTAGTAGTGTTTTTGTGAGAAAATTCTAATGCTCTTATTTTCTTAAATAAATGCACGAAATGATTATATTTATCATCATTATAATTTAAAACTACTTTTTTTTTTTTTTTTTTTTTCAACAAGGGCTCGACCACTCTTGCCAGATAGAATGGGGGTCAGCCTCGCCTAAGGTCGACGAGAGATTGACGAACCTTGTCAGTCGCCAGCCACACCTAGGGCAAAGGTCACCTCATTAATGGCTGCAAGGGTGGCCTCCCCTAGGCCAAGGGTCGCCTCACCCAACCCTCTTTAGGTAACGTGGGTGCCTTGCAGACCACCAATGAAGAAGAAAGAAAAATGAGAGAAGGGAAAAAATTCTAAAAAAAGATGAATGACTAAAATATTCTTGATCAGTTAGAAAATCAAGTTTTTTTTTTTTGAAAGAGATATGGTCACAAACGCTCTCATTTGAAACAATATTCATTTTAAATTCTTATTAGAGAAAATAATGATATGAAATTTTTCCTAATTTTTTTTGTGGGAATAATGACCTGGATGGACATTAAACTCTAGCCAAATGTATGGTCCTTGAACTTTTCATTTATTTAATGTAGTCTATGAACTTTATTTCATTGTGCAATACTATCCCCAAAAATTTAATTTGTTCAATATAATTTCTAGACTTTTAGTATATCTTCAACCTTCTCCTTGAATTAAGTGAAATTATTTAATTCTGAACATTTTCAATGATTAAAAATTGAACATGGACCATATTTGAAAGTTTAAGTGCTATATATTGAGCTAAAGTTCTTCATGGATTATATTGAATAAATAAAAAGTTTATGGATCACATTATACACTATACCAAAGTTTAAGATCGATTTTGGTAATTAAAAGGACATATATTTATTTATGTTGCAATAATTTATAAGCATTCTTCCACTTGGGTTTCTGCCAGACTCTAAGGTTGAGAAAATGCGTACGAAGGAGGAACGAACTTTCCTTCCCGTAGGAGTTTGGTTTGTCTCCTCACTATTTGGCACTGTTTATGGTACTGTTGCGCATTGCAGTAGTACTGTTCAACATAGTACGCTACCCGGCTATGGTGCTTTGGGTTCTTTTAAAGGAAAAGATTGACTGAGGGGCGCATGGAAGGCTTTCCATGCCCACATGAACCGCTTACTTTTTAGGAAAATATCTTTCCCCAGTTCTTTCTTTGACCGCGACCGATCGACTCCGCCCACGGCTGTAGCGCGTCCCTGAAGACGCCCGACGTCTCCAACCTTTGTTGAGAATTCGAGAGTCGCTAAAGGTGAAAGTCCAAAAGTCGAAAGCCACCGACCCAAAAACAAAAAAAAAAAGAAGTCGAAAGCCAAGCTCTTTTGGTCAATATATCGCGTCTATAAAAAGTCCCGGCTCGAAGGGGGAAATCATCACAAGCTTCCTTCCGGCGCCTAATCATGAAAATTTCTCTTTCGCAAACTTTTCATGGCGTTGATTATACATTGTTAGACCGTTGGAAATGTTCCGTAGAATAAAATACAATGATACAGTGCCACCTTTATTTGACTTAAAACACTTTGAATTTTTTTGCTTTTCAAAAGTATAACATTTTTTTAGTCGAAAAAAGTATAACATTGACGTGCCATAGTTTTCTTGATTTTTCTAGAAATTTTGAGATGATTCCTTTTTCATTTTTAAATTTGTAGAGAAATAGTCATGCGCAGCGTTAAAAATGACCTCCATTGAAGGGTACAAAAAATAAATTCGAGGCTGTTGAATGAAGAACTATTTTTTTTTTTTGGTGTCTTGTTAACAATACTTAATATGAAAAATATTTTTCATATTCAATGTGCTGATTATACGTAGCACAAGATGGATAATGCATTGAAAATGTACACCCATTTTTTCACTAAGATTTTAAACAACAAAATCCAATTTCTTTTTTAGGAAAAATTATACTTTTGGTCCCTCTCACACATTTTCTAATCAGTTCTCTGTATTTTTAATTTGTTTAATCAAATCCCTTGACTTTTACAAAGTTTCTAATTACGTCCTTTCGACATCATATTTGACCAAGTGCAACCGATGTGGCCATCAAAACGACGCCAAAGTATGATGCAAGTTATGTTAGAACACGAGGATCGACTTTGTCCATGTTGTATAATCATACGCTGTCTAATGACAACTCTACTAGTTGGATCTGACGATATTTAGTGTCAAAAGGGAGTCGACTAGAAAATTCATAAAAGTGGAATGGCTCGTCGAAATCTAAGTAGAGAAAAGCTTGAAATCTATATAATAAACGTAAGGTAGAATTATTTTTCTTTTCCTTTTTAACGGGGAGAGAGGAAGACGTAGAGGATAAGTACCAGAATGAGCTGTAGGTCAATTAATTCAGCGGCAAGGAAACAAAGCCAATTATAGATATTATCATTATTATTTTTATTATTATATTCATTTCAAAATTCAATGATGGGGAAAATAAATGAGTGACGTCACATGGAGCGTCCGTGTAGCGCACGTCGCCGACCCCATCTTCCATTCAAGTTGGCTCCTCTCTCTCTCTCTTCCTGACTTGGTCCCCAAGATTTTGTTTTTCACCCTCCTACCCCACCCAAATTACCCTTATGCCCCCTGACCGCCCGTATTTACTATTCTGCCATCATTTGCAATAATGTAATGAGGTGATCCACTCTCATTAAATTCGATTATTGTCATGATTATGTTTCCACGCCTCGTACCGAAATCGCAACAACCGAAAGCGCGCGAAGATTTACTCGCGATTGAATCTTTATTTCATATTAAGGGCGCGTTTATTTCGCAAAAAATAAGTGATATAAAAATGATTACTTATATCGTTAATAAAATTAAATAAATAATTTTTTTTTACTGCCCATGAGAATAATTTGACATAGATTACTAATGATGACGAAAATATTTTTCTCTTGATTAATTATTTAAATAATATAAATAATTAATTTTCTAAAAATATTTTTTAAATCACTCATTTTTTTGCAATAATTTGATGATTTATACGTTTTTCTTTGTATGAATGTTTGATCAATATCGGTTTTTGAGGTTATAAAAAGTAAAGAGGGAACAAAACCCTCTAAAATAAGAGTACTTTCTTTTTCATGTAACATGTATAGATGTGTTGTTCTAAGATGCCACAAATGTAATAATAGTTTGCAAAGGGTATGACATATTGTGAGGATGCAATTTTATTTGGTAAACTGTTATTTTTCACGGGTTCATCTCGGTGAGGTGCTCATTTCATCACATCATATTCGGCGGTCCTGCCTACACACATTCGCTTTCTTCCCTTCACACAACACGCACAATTTCAGTAACGACGACTCCACGGCTCAATATGTACCAACGGTTTTCGAAGCATCCGACCCTGCTGTCGATCCGACATCGAAGACACGTCGCCGCGTCCGTTCCCAGTTCGGTTAAGAGGGGCGAGGGAGGTCACCGAATTTCACGCGAGCCGTGAACGGTGTTTCTAGATTTTTCCCCGAGGGATAGGGGAGAATAATCTTCCGGCACGTCTCGGCATATGCTCGCAGCGAGCGAGAACCGGGATAAGAGAAAAACCAACTCGCGAATCGCGTCGACCAGCGAACCCGTCCGAATTCAAAGACGAACCCCGTGGGGGGGGGCGGGGGTCGGCTTTTTATACGTTCCGGTAATTCTCCCCAAAAAAACGCCGCGCGGGCCCCACCTAACCTCGTCCCCCAGCGGGCAGGGACGACCTGGAGGGTAGAACCGTCATTGCGCCCTCCCGGGGGGCGGGCCCCATCGAAACTTTTATATGAGTCTGCGTCGTCGGTGGAATTTCAAAAGATAAAAGGAAGAAGAAGAAGAAGCAGAAAGAGAACTCCATTCTTCCCTCCTTCTCCTTCTCTCTCTCTCGCTCGCTCTCGCGCTGGATCGAACTCGAATTCGAATTCCCATTCGCAATCCTTTCCAGACGAAATCGACGAACGGGGGAATTTCGAGAATCGTCGCCGCCGCGTCTTCTGAATTCCTGTAATTGGGAAGCTGAGAAACGGGCGGAAGAAATTCGAATTTCAGAAGAACCTGCAATCCAAAAATTCTTTTTTTATTTTTTTTCTCCAGGCGTGGAGGCCTTCCGGTCGCTCTTTTGTTGATTCCGTCCATTACATCGCTTTCCTAGGGTTTCTCCCCGAGAATTAGCCTCTCGGCGTGGAATATTACCCTTTTTGGGCTCGTCGTTTTGTTGGCCCGCGCCGTCGAATTGAGCCCCGCCGCGGCTGGATTGGCGCGGGGTCGTTTTCGATCGATTGGCTTCTCTAGGGTTCCCGTGGGATCTGTTCGGGGGCGTCGGGATGAGTTCCTCGGGGACGTGCTGACGGTGGCCGGAAGAAGGCGAGGAGGGAAGATAATTGTCGACGCTAGTCGAATCGCCTTGGGGGTCATGGATTGCACGGTGTGCGCGCCGCCGATGACGGAGAGTCTCCTGTCGAGGAAAATCGGGGAGCGCGGAGGAGGTTTCAGCCACGAGAGCGAGCACGACCTGGCGGTGATGGTGAGCGAGTTCCTGGAGAACGGAGGGAGCGGCGGGGCCGAGTCGTGGTGCAGCAGCGACAGCGACTCGGGGCTCTGCGATCTCGCGCAGCTCGCTGAGAACATCACGGTGAGAGTTCCTGCTCAATCGCCGGTCTCTTTCGTGTTCGAGCGTTTGGATTGGTCATTACGCGTGTGTATCTAGCGTTGCTAACGGCTCAAGTTTTCCCCTTTTTCTCCTTTTTATGCAAGTTTGACTTTGGTGGTTGAAGTTTATATAGGATGCTTAGAAGGAATTTCAGCTCGTACAGCCAATAGGGGATTTTCTGTGGTTCGGTTGCTTCTGTAGCAATTAGGGAAAATAATAGAACGAAGAAGGAAAGAAAAAATGAAATTAGTTAATGCGTAAAATTGATGCGTTAAGCCAGTTGGCATTTTTTTTTTTGCACCTATATTTGGTAGAATTTTCAATGTTTGGAGGAACTACCTGTCGACTCTAGCTGTTAGGTTGACCGTGGGAAGAATATTCAAGCCCTGCTTCTCTTATGGGAAGTAGGTGATTTGGTGTAGTTTGTATCTACTACTATCTTTCTGCTGTGGAAAAAGTTGATTTTTGCAGTTTATGTCCCCGGTTATTTGTCTGGGGCGGCCCTTGGGAAAAACTAGCGAGGCAATTATACTTTTTGAGCCCCTTTTGGATTTACCATTTTGTTGGATGTCCTTACAATCGATGTGGAAATTGCTGGTACTAGGATATGGTGAAGACAGTGGTTGTATGGTGTTGAAGATTCGGCAGTTTATTTTGGTGCTGTGAGATGTTGCTTCCGGATACAATTGTTTGATCTAATATAGGACCTTAAGTCTCTTAGACAATGATTTTTCTGGGGATGCGATTTTTGCTGGCTTCCCTTTGGCAAGCTGAGTTAGATGATTTTGCTATCCGTGCCTGGTACTCCCATGAGAAGTATAATCAACTGTCCTGTTGCAGATTGTGAAGTGCGACTATCAACTTAACTCTACCTTAAATAACCTCATGTGTACCGTTCAGCTTTGTGTGTCTTGAGTCACAATTGATTAACTAATGGAAGTTATTATTTCTGAGGGTATTTAAATCAGGCGTGAACCTTATTTTAACATGTCTTTGTGAGACTGCCGTTACCCGTTCTGTCCTACAATAATTTACCAGAATGCAAATTATGGCCTGATGGTGCATGGCTTGCTTGGTGGACTTACTTGTATTTGAAGGACTGATTTGGCAACTAAAAAATGAAGTCATTACTATGGAAGTTAATAAATGAATAGAGATGACTGGCCTAATTTTTTTTGATTCGACGCTTATTAGGTTATTGACATGGAAACTGAATATTCCATACGAAACACCAAATTTCTACTTTCATAGAAGTTTGGAGATGAATAGTTTGTGTCATTAAACTATTGAATAAGGAATTTGTCAGAGATAGGTGATATTAAGTTACCCTTTAAACTCATTGCTTTCTCCTCAACTTTCTCTAGTCAAAATGAAATGCTATTGGTAGCATGCATTGAGAAGTTGCAGATAAGGATGATCAATTCAGAACTGGACAGAAACTATACAATAAATAATTCAAAATCTAGCATTTAATGGAAGAGGATCTGATTGCCAAACACTAGATGCAGTACGATGTTAGGTTATTGTGAATTTTGTAGATGGAATGAGTAGGATAGATGAAAAAGGAATAAGCTGTATTGGCCTCTCCTTTCTCACTGTTTAATCTGTTGTTATTTTTGCTATCTGGTGTTTTGCTATACCATAGAAAGTCGAAATGCTTTTTGAGTTGATTCTCACATTATGCCTATATGCCTTTTTGTCACAGTTTTCTAAGCGCAACTTGGATCAGTATGAGAGTGACTTGCAATCAGTGGTCCATTCTCTTGTGCTTTCCATCAATGAGAGAGACCTTCAGTTTGTCAAGTCAGGATCGTGTAATGCCAGCTGCATTAGATTTTCTCTGGTTCAGCTTTTGAGACAATCGGGATATGATGCGGCAGTTTGTTCATCAAGATGGCAGGGTGGCAGCAAGGTCCCTGGAGGTAGTTGATCGATCTTTCTCTGCTGATCAATGGATTTGCCAATTCATTATCTTTGTGTCGCCAACTGTTTTTCTTTATTATGATTTATATTTGATGCAACTGTTTAAGCATTTCCTTATGTTACATGATATATGATGCAGGGGATCATGAATATGTCGACGTGGTTAATCATACTGGCTCTGGAAACTCTGATCGGTTGATCATAGACATTGACTTTCGGAGCCACTTTGAGATTGCTAGAGCTGTTGAGTCGTATGACAGAATACTGAAGTTACTTCCGGTGATCTATGTGGGCTCCTTGAGCAGGCTCAGTCAATTCCTCGAAGTAATGGCTGAAGCCGGTAAGTTCTCGCTTAAACAGAACTCGATGCCGCTCCCTCCGTGGAGGTCTTTCAAATATTTACAAGCAAAGTGGTACTCGCCCTACCAGAGACAGCCTGATGCCGAGAAGCAGGGCGGTGTCAGAAGGAGCTCTTCGGAGCACGAGCAGTGCAGCGGGCATCTAAAGAGGCTGCAGTCCGCGCTAAGGTCTGAGATGGAAGCAGACCAGCTGTCGAAGCCCAAGAATGGCAACAGCAAGAGCCGGAGGCTGAAGCTCGACCGGTGGAGGCACTCCCTGTTCAGGAAGGACTCTTTGAGGGCCTGACCAGGGAGGGACTCGTGTGCGTTTTTTTTTTTTAATACACGAGAGAGGAAAATATATTTGCGGCTTTTCCATCAATTTTTTCCCATATAGTGGAAAAGTGTGGACCAAAATGTCAAAAAGGTTCCATACAAAATGGCGGGCGTCATTAGGGTTTACCATGATATATATAGAGAGAGAGAGTCCTTTTCATTTTGAAGTCGGCGGCATAGTGCAATTTTCTTACGGTGGAGGGAACAGCAGTGCTCGGGTTGGAGTTCAAGGTTCTCTCAGGTGTTATGTCACCTTTTTGTTTGTCTTTGTTTTTTCGATTAAGTTTTTGTAATCCTTGCCTCTCTATTTTGTGGGCGTGGCAGGAATCTTGCTTGATTTTACATACTATATTTGTGACAATTTATTTTTTCTCCATTAATTTTAAAAAAAGATTAGCGTGGTAGCTTCATCTGCTAATTTCTCGTTTTTGCTTAAGATACGTAGCTGCTAACTTTCCTTCGCTGGAGTGGGAATGAAGGAGCGCACAACGGAATGTCCGACATGATACAAGGATATGATAAACATCGTATCTTCAGTTTGAAATTTGCGATAACATTCGCTAATCTCGTCAAGTTAGTCCAAAATCTGATTTGATAGGTTGAATGTCGATCGTATGTATCGCGTCACATTCTTTGTGTGAAGCTGAGAGATTTTGATGGGCCATTTTCGCGAACGTTGCCTGATCAAAACCAGCACGTGGAGGATGTCACAAGGCGGGAGATTCTGAGTTCCTTAAAGAAAAGCACCATGAAGTTGGAGGGTCGGGGCAGAATGATCGGCATGCCAGCCGCGCAAGGTGCACTGTGAGATAAGGATATTCCGGTTGAGGACCAAAGTGGTGGTGGTCGGAGCGCAGACAGTTTGGGTCGACAATGAGCTGAGTAAGAAGCAAACCGTCGTCGACCGATCCCTACAATTGCGATTTCCATTGACAGGGCTACGAAGAATTCCGACGAGGATTTGTCAATGCCGGCTAGGCCATGTCCACATCTTGAAGGTTCATTCCGATCGCATGCTGTGAATGGTGTCGATGCCTCCTTAGCTGCTTGTTCCCAATTCCCCCGAACCACAGTCTCCTCAGCTCCCATGATCCAAAGGTCCGAGATCGATGGACTCTTCATGGCTGATCTATCGAGTTATTGACAGTTGAGAAATCTCTACACATGAATTTTGTTGCAGCTGGATACGTAAAGCAAGTTATTCAGAAATTCATTAACGACGTGAATCGAAGTTCTCTCTTTAACTAAGCATATCTGGGAGCCATGGGATTCGTCCTGAACGACTGAATTTTCCGACAAGGGCGAGGAATTTCTTCCTTCTCTAGTGTTGAACTTGTGCCTCCGGCACGATGAGAATAATGACATGTATAATTATTACAACCAAATTTTTATAAATTTTAAGTTCTATCATAAAAGTTCTTTTAGTAAGTATCTAAAAAAAAAAATAAAAATAAAGAGTTCCTATTTTCATCTTTTTGTTTGGAAAAAAATTGTATTTTGATAGAACATGTCACTTGTTTGAAAAACATCATCATATTTCCTTTTCTCCGAATGAACATTTTCTAATAATTTTACGCTCTTTTAAAATTTTTTTAGATACCATGTGTTTGAATCGATAATTTAGGGCGTGAATGATAACTATTCTAGCAAGAAATTGATTTTTAGGACAATAATATATATATTTTTTCTATTTCGAATGAGTTTAAACAAAAATATGCGTTTGATAATGATATAAAATTTCTATTTCTTGAATAGAAACTCATTTAATAGTGACACAAGATTTTTCTCTCCCGACGGCGATGGATGCCGGGGGCAGCTGGTGGCGGCGGACAATAATGACCAATGGGGGGTGGTTGCAGGTTAGGGGGAGGGGGTTGGTAGAGGTGACTAACAAGGGGTGGCGGTGGATGGCGGGTGACAATGGCGGGCGGGTGGCCAGCTAGTTGTGAGGATGGGTGATAATAAGAGTTTTTATTTTTTATTTCTATTCCAAAAAAAAGATAAGTAGAAAAGTTTTACTTCTCATTTTTGTTTTAGATCTATTTCTAGATTAAAAATTTGTTCAATAAATAGAAAAATAAAATTGTATTACTAAACGGAGTTCTGTTTCAAAAACAAGTATAGAACGGAAAAATAGTTCTGGAACAAAAATATAATTGTTATTATGCGCATGTGTGTCCTTACAAACGAGAACTCTAGATACTGTTTTTCTTGGAATAGAACTACTAAAGATCACTTGGAAGGACACTAGATCAACATATTAGCATACATGATTTGGACAATTTGTCAATTTTTGCACCAAGGTCAATCAAATATACTCGTATCACGGAGAAAATAACTACGACACATGACATATGAGAAAAAACTATTTGCATATATATTGCTTTTCATACAAGAAGGACAATGCGAATACAATATCCATTTTCATGTCAAAATCAAGTGGTATTCTTTTAAAATCAAGGATTTTTAGCTACTTATAAAATCATAGTTCTCAAATAACTTCAAAAAACATAAGCAAAAAGGCATAAAAGAGGGGAGAAAAAGATGACAAAAAGAGTAGCATTGAAATGGGCGGTCGCTCTCCTTCGGAGAGGATTAATGAGCTGGTCAAAGTCAAACCAACTTTCGTGTACTTAGAATTTTCTTTTATTAGAACCATAACAGTCTTTGAGGAGAATTTCCATCCATATGTAACGGAAATAAATGGATTTTCGATGGGATGCGCTACACATTTAATTTTCCATACCATTAATTATAAAGAAAAAAGTCATACTCTGGCCATCCGAATTTTGCGTTGCGCCTTACTAATTTATAAGATTAATAACATATTCCAAGAATTCGAATCGGGATTTTACACATCAATTAAATCGAGATTTCTCCTTATGATTCTTTTTTCCATTTGCCCGTAAAGTAAATAAGAAAACTCTTTCTTTTTTGGTTTGGATTATTGAGTGGAGCTACTGATTTGGCTCTCAAATACATTCATGTTCGATCCAACAAATTTGAGGACCATTTGACACCTTAAAAACGAGAAAAAAATAAGAAAATAAATTTCCACCGACCAAATACTTAGGACAACAAATAAAAGAAAAATACCCTTATTAGCCCTTTTTTTTTTGTTCGAAATAATTAGCCAGTTTGACCCCCAAAAATCTCTCCTGGCCATCCTTCCTCCTTGGCTCTCCATATAAACTCAGCAATCCCATCTCCCCGCTCTCTGGCAACCCCAACCACAAAAACACATCCGACCATGGCCGCCCACCGCCACCTCCTCCTCCTAACCGCCGCCCTCCTCCACCTCATCGCTGCCGCCTCGGCCATCGGCGTCAACTACGGCACCCTTGGCGACAACCTCCCGCCCCCGCCCAGGTGGCCAACTTCATCAAGACCCAGACGATCATCAACCGGGTCAAGATCTTCGACACCAACCCGGACATCCTGCGTGCCTTCGCCGACACCGGGATCGCCATGACCGTCACCGCTGGGAACGGCGACATCCCGGCCCTCACCCGGCTTGCCTACGCCCGCCAGTGGGTCGCCATCAACATCGCCCCATTCTATCCCCGGACCCGGATCGTCCGCGTCCTCGTCGGAAACGAGATCATCCACAGCGAGGACAAGCGCCTCATCGTCAATCTCCTTCCGGCCATGAGGACCCTCCACAACGCTCTCGTTCTCGCTGGTTTCAGGGGCATTCAGGTTAGAGATTCTCTCCACATCTTGCGCGGACAGAAATTCTTTCTATTTTTCCATGCATTATTATCGTTTCACATGCAACGTTAGGATCTTTACTGCGCGCATGGGTATGTCTCCTTTAATTCCAAGCCTGTAATCTTTTCTGTGATCAGGTAACGACCGCCCACTCCCTCGGCATCCTTGAGACGTCTGAGCCGCCGAGCATAGGACGGTTCAGGCCCGGGTACACCCGGGTCCTCGTGCCGATGCTCAAGTTCCTCCGGGATACCAGATCGCCCTTCATGGTCAATCCCTACCCTTACTTCGGCTACTCCCCTCGGAAGGCGAACTACGCCGTCTTCAAGCCTAACCGAGGCGTCTACGATAGGTTCACCCGCATCACCTACACCAACATGTTTGACGGCATGCTCGACGCTGTCTACTCGGCGATGAAAGCTGTGGGCTACGGCAACGTGCAGATCGTCGCAGGGGAGACTGGGTGGCCCTCCCTTGGCGGCCCCGGCGAGCCTGCCCCGACCCTTGCGAACGCCGTCTCATACAACGGGAAGCTGTTGAAGCACGTTAAGTCGCGCCGGGGGACGCCCCTGATGCCAAACCGCCGGATAGAGACTTACATCTTCGCCCTGTTCAACGAGAACCAAAAACCGGGCCCGATCGCTGAGAGGAACTTTGGGTTGTTCTGGCCAGACTTCACGCCGGTCTACAAGATCGGAATCTTGCGCAGTGAAAGGGTACGTCGAATGGTACAATTGCATGGTACAATCATACGATATGTCCGGAATCTTAAATCACGCTTTCATTTAATAATTTCAACTTTTCAAACAACTCCGAAGAGGTTGCCAATGAATAGAGTCACAGCATGCAGCTGATATAACAGATCAGAGCTTGCAACTTGCATGTGACTTGTAAAACGTGAATCCACCTTATTAGAAAAACCATCTACAGTTATTAGGGCATTTCTAATTTCCAAAAACTTATTCAGTACAGCAACAACGTGGCCGGAGAGGCGGGCACCGTAGGGCACCCCGCCCGGGTGGTGGCAAGCGGTGGTGCGTGCTGAAGCAAGGCGCGAGTGATCAGACGGTGCAGGCCAACATAGACTACGTGTGCAGCACCGGCGTCGACTGTCGGCCCATCCAGTCCGGTGGGGCGTGCTTTGACCCCAATAACGTCAGGGCCCGCGCTTCTTACATCATGAACTCTTACTACCAGACCAAGGGCCGCCAGCCATACAACTGCGATTTCTCCGGCACCGGTGTGTTGACCTCCGTCAACCCAAGTGAGTGCCCTTTCATTATTCTCCTTTCGTTCTCACTATCTAAGAATAATAAGGAATGTGGCTGAAAAACAGAAGAAGGAAACAAGAATACTTCATACTCACCATTTTCGACTCTTCCTACACAGGTCGTGGTACATGCATCTACATATGAGAAACCGGAACTGTAGAGACACCGGCTTGACCTGCCGGAAACTGCGAGGGCTGTCTCGCTAGCATTGTAATCCCAAAGAGTTAATCAAGTTATAACAAGAAATGATTGTCCTATGATAACCATGTCCTATTAAATTTCCTGTGCTACTCAGTATCTTGATTGATCTCTCAATAGCTCATTAAAGAGAAAGTTAGCGTGTAGATTAAACCCCCTTCGCTCAGTTTGAACACTCCTATACATGCCTCAAGTAACTTATTTTAACATGTTATATTCTTGTCAATCTGCATCTTTGGACACGATAATAGATACCAAAGTATTACTATACATATCTTTTTTAGTCCTTAAAAGTTAATTCACATCGTAGAGTGCGATTCATTTAAGCGCTTGGTTTGGATGCGCCGATTCCTATACTGGACTTACACCTGCCTAGTGCCTTCCACTCATAATGAACTTGAGGGAAACACCTGCCATCCTAAAGATGAAGCCTTAAGCCATCAACATGGACAGGGCGATTTGCGTGCATCCAATTGCGATTTGCATGCATTCAATAAGGAATGATTGACGTGAAAGGTTGGAACATCCCATGATATTAAGAAGGAAGTTCCTAAGTGAGTCATAACATGTTGTGTTATCTAACTTGATTTTGACAAGTAATTTTTGCATTTCTAATATCTAGTGTAGTTAATAACCATGTTATATTTGGGTCAATATATATAGTAAATTTGCTTTGAAGGGTACGAAGAGATAAAAAGGAAAAAATTAAAGAGAAGAGAGAGAGAGAGAGAGAGAGAGAGAGAGAGAGAGAGGGTTTTGATATTGCCTTTTCTTTTCTTATTAGAGCTGTCTTTGTGGGTGGGTGTTTGGAGGGCAGTGGGAGCATTTTGAATGCAAAGTGGTAATTTCGTGATATTATGCTGGATGTAATTTATAGCCCACGGATATAACTTGGGGGTGCAAAAGTTAGTCTGGTTAATATAAAGGACGCAAAGAGGTTTTGTTACGAAACATAAACTTGATTTTGTAATTTTGCTCATATTATATGATACTATATCACGGATGATATTATGTGATTGCCCTCTACTACGTTGAGGGTTCGTGCGCACATTTTGATTCCTCAATCTTTCTTTTTAGTTAATTAAACAGTACATATACTTGATAGATTTCGGATTGTGAAACAATCTGGACCACTGATCCCTTGAATAGACAAGATGCCAAGCTAAAGTCGGGTGGAGAGCCAAACCCGAGATTGTCTTAAGTTCAGTGAAGTAGAAAACCAGACGCACATGATGCCCCTAATTCACATGTACATGTCCGAGGTTTAACCACTAAACTAAATCAACGAGCTTTAATCTCTATCTACAACACTGGCTGTTGGTAATTAGAGATTGTAAGAATGGACAAAGTATACTTGAAGCACAATAATATAGCATTAGAGGATGAATTACAACATTTGAAGGCTAAGTTTTATGCACAGAGAACAGAAAAAGGTGGAAAAAGGAAAAAAAAAAAAAAAGCATAAAAGACGCCCACCGTGGGGCTCGAACCCACGACCACAAGGTTAAGAGCCTTGCGCTCTACCAACTGAGCTAGACGGGCTTTTGTTTTCGTTCTCCGAGTAATAATATTTAACTGGAAATGGATTCATCATAAACCATTCACGTTCCGCAATATTATGCTATGCTTGGAAAACTACGAGGGTGTAGAACCAAACTAAGTTTTGCGAAACAGTCGTACTATGCCAACGTGACTTTTCAAAAATATATTCGACGATTGTTGGAGTTCCTAAATTTAAGACCTATTGCAGAGCAATAAAGTATAATATTCCAAGATTATTCATGCAAAACAGAAAAAAATCACGGACTAATGTGATAAATTGGTGAGATGATGTGATCAAAATTTGCAATTAATAAAACATTCGATTGATAGCCCAGATTGAAACAGGTCTTGCAAGTGTTTTTCAAGGAACGTTGTCGAGATTTATTTTTTATGAAGAGTATTAGATGGACATAATGGCTACGATACTCAATTGCAATGTTCAAATTTGAACTCCATAAAAAGGAGAAAACTTGATCAGAAGATATACGTTGACAAGGGACGATACAAGAGAATTTGAGCGTTATTGAAAGACTTTTGAGTTTGTTTCTTTTATAAGCTTGTAAAACCCGCTTAAGTGATGTCCTAAGAGTTAGCAAGAGCGATAAACTCTTTTTTGAACGCATGAGAGAAGTAGTTGTACTTTCACGTGAAGGCATTTATCTAACCGAGAGACAAATTGTACGAGGAGCTCTTTGTAAATACTAAGAAGTGTGGTTTATAGTTTGGGGAGGACCTACTGTAATATGTGTACGAGAAGTGGGAACAACTATTGGAGGGGCCAATAGTTACTTGGTCTGCGGTGGGGTTGTTGTAGAAGGAATTCGGGTTTCACGTGACACAAGATTCAGCACTTGTAATAAGACAGCATTTGTACTATTGACATAAATGGTGAAATTCAGCTGTTTGGGTTGCTAGAATTGGAAGAGATAAGTAGGCAAACTCAAGCAACCTCTATAAATCTTGCTTGCGTTTCTCTTTTCTTAAACTTGTTAATATTTGTTGTTTATATTACTAATTCATTTTACGTGTAAAAGCTAAATTTTTAGGGTCAATACTACAAAAAACTCCACACTGGTACATTTGTGATAAATTTCCTTGAAACTAATTTTTGATCACCTAAAAATCCAAACTAGTACACTTGTGATAAATTTACTCTAAATGATCACAAAAACCCCTAAACTGATAAATTTGTGACAAATTTATCATAAATTAATTTTTTTGATTGCCAAAAACCATACATTTGTGACAAATATACTCTTCGTTAAATTATAATAATACCACAAAAAAAAACTACAAAACTGATCAATTGTCACAAATGAAGAGTAAAATCTCAAATTAGTATATTAGTCAATTGTCGCATCTCATCCAATCCATTAATTTGATAGTAAAATTTAACGGAGACTAACAGAGGGTAAATTTGTTACAAATATATCAGTTTTGGGTAAATTTGTCCAATGTGTATTGGTTTGAGATTTTTGATGGTAAACAAATTAGTTTAGGGTAAATTTATCACATATGTACCAAAATGAGTTTTTTCATGATATTAACCCAAATTTTTATTGGGATTGATTTTACGAAATAATTTGTGTGCGTGTGCGTGTTTTTTTTTTTTTTTTTTTTTTGAAAAATCAATTCATCCGCTTTCTGTAGTTGCTTATTTGGTAGTTGTGATCCATTTGCAGGTGCGTTGATTCTTGATCTAAAAGGGGAATCAAGAACCAAATCAATCAGTTTTGGAATCAGATCCAATCGACTAGGTACAATGCGATTCCCGTTTTCCAGAACAAAGAACATATTTGCTTCCTCTTCCCCTTCTTGAGTTCCTCCTCTATTATATTGTCCATGACATTCATCTCCATAGGCATATAAACCATATGTTTCTTCACAAAGTACAATCTTTACTAGTAACTCTCGGATGTACCGAGTCCCCCTTTTCTTTCGACCTTCTTAGTATTTAGGTGGGTCTTCCTCTAAATCATCTCTAACTGGTTTTCTTAGATGGAGGATAACAAAGTTGAGACCTCAAGGATGGCTGCCTTTGTAGGTTCGTAGGAAACTTATCGCTTGTGAAGAAGGTAGAGATAAGAGAAGACCAAGTTTCTGTAGAAAAAATCGAAGAAAGTAAGCTTACGCTGTTTGGTAAACTCCTCAATAACCCTAAGTTTAGCTTCTAAGCCATCCAAACTATGATGAGGAAGGCTTGGCATACTGAAAGGTTGAGTTTTACCTAGATACATGCATTATTGGCATGGAGTATAGCGCTTATTGGAGAATCTTCTATGAAAAAATGGAAGAAAATAGCATGGAAGAGGAGGTCATCCCTAAAATGCTGCCTACCCTACATGAGATAAGCAAGGGAAACCTAGTGTAGAAAACGATGACTAGAAAGGGAGATTACCCAGAAAAAAAGGGAAGGAAATTTGGTTTAAGAAGGGGAGTAGGATGTAGGAACAAGCTTTAATACCTGTGCCTCTCTCAAAATTATCCCCAATAGTGACTTATATGAGGTCCTACACTCCCTTTTTAGCATTGCAACCTGTGGTAGAGATTAAAAAATAGAAAAAAGGGTTAAAATTCCAATCGGCATGAAACGAAGGAGATATAATTAGCAAAATTGTCAGGAAATGCTGAAAGACATTGGGTTGTTGGAGGCACCAATTTTATTGATGAAGAAGCAAACAAATGGGTTTTGGTGACTAGCCTTAATAAGTCAATGCGAGACATATGAAGATTCTGAGCTAGAACTATCAGGGGTTGGGCACACCGCTAATAGTTCAAACCATTAGAGCCTTAGTGGCTCAAGAAAGACCCGATATCCTTTTTCTCATGGAGACAAAGAATCAAGAACACGTACTATTGAGAATAAAAAAGAGGTTAAAGTTTAGATATAGTTTCCTCATTAATCCAGTGGGCATCGGGGGAGGCTTGGCTTTGTTTTGGAATGAGGAATTTTCTACTGTGGTGGAGTCCCATTCATGCATTTCATAGATGTGGTTTGCAAATCACAGGATAATAACAAATATATGAGAGCGAACTTTGTGCATGCTCCTTCTAAGTCTCAGGAACGTGTCATGCCGTGGGAAGAGTTACGTAGAATCAGCTCGACTCAACCTAACCCGACTCGATTTCAACATGAAAATAGTATATTTTAGGGTCAGGTCTTAATATTATTTAGATAGTGATTATAAAATAAGTAGTGTGCATGTTTCGGGTTGGGTTAGGGTTAGAACATTATTTGACCCAAATACATTAGTCACTGCAACATTTGTGAAATGGTTTCACTAAAACTTTAAAGCCCGCGCAATGGATGAACGCCCTTGCTGTCTTCTCCTCCTCGTCGACTTTGCCGCTGTCCACGGCTCTTCCTTCTCGTTGTTGAATCTTGTCCCTTGTGTCCATTCTTTTACATTTGATCCAATCCATTTTGCTTCGAATCCACCCCTCTGCTTTGTTCCTCGCATTATGGGGTTTCAATTCACCTCGATTGGGCATGCTTCTTGCCATGATTGGGCATGCTTCTCGCCTTGCGTTGCGGTGGTGTGGGATCTGGCGTCATCGCTAACGTCGTCATTAGTGTTTGTGGATTTGCCCAATTTGAGTTTTAACCGGATTTCGGGTTTCTTGAGGAGGACCGCTGTTGAGAGTTTGTAGGATTTATTCGGTTCTAATGCATATGTTTTCCTATGATTGTCGATTACTTCTTACCAAATTACTTTTACTTTTTGTTAACCTTACTTTTCTAGTGTTCATCATTTGGATTGTCTACAATGTATTACCCTTTTATTTTTTATTTTCAAAATTTCCATTGGTAAATTACGTTACATGAAACAATTAGATTTTAGAGTTAGGAGAATATGCACTGATGAGGTTTTCCCCTTTGATGTGAACTGATGCTATCGATTTGATGTGGGTAATGATGTGTTTGTTGTGGAATTATGTCCATGTATAAGAGAGAAAATTAGGTGATGCAATTTATTTGTCATTTGAGGGTGGAGCTTCATAATTAGTGGTGCATTTTGAAGGAATAGAAATGACATATTGGATCTCACTATATTTCGGTGGCACTGTGCCGTGATATTCATGTACTCTCTTTTGAAACTGCCTCAAGCCCTATAGCTTCTTGAGTGTTTCCTAATGTAGTCAAGAAATTGGTGATTGCCAATTTGTGGTTTTTTAGATATCACTACCTAATTGATTGTGAGATCATAGAGAAATTGCACCTCTACTGTGAATGTTGTAGGAATGAGGTTTGAAAATATCAAATTATGGTTGTACTGTGTGAATTCAACAAAGCTTAAGTTGATTGCCATCGCGTTAGTTTTATAAAAAAATGTAATTGGGTTGTTTGGAACTGCCAACTAAGAAAATATTTGCATTTTCTATTTCTGAAAAATGAAAAGTCAAGAAGAGACAATATAATAAACTTTTGATGTTGGAGAATCTTTTCTTGATTCATATATAAAAAACAAGTGACAGTGAGCTCTTTGCACTTTCTATGGATAATATGGATGAGAAAGATCCGAGTGCTTGTGTGACCTCCTCCTCTTGTTCTAAGCCTCCCATTGCTAATGCTAGTGCCAATTTCAGTTAGAATTTTCTTCTTGAAAGGAAAGATGAGTGAATTCATTCTATATGCTTAAATGCTTCATACTCCATTGGTACTACTTTTTCTTTTATTCCTTCCTAATGTTGATGAAGGGTTTGGCACATTATATATTATTGAAATAATACTTTGTAGATTCTAAGTGTTATGAAGTAAAGAATTGCTAGATGTCTTCAACGGTTGGCTCTAATGTTACAAATAGAAGAAGGAGATTTACAAGGTGGGAACATTTTAAAAAAATTTCTGGTCAAGAAAAGGCTAACATTTATACTGTGAAACTCTTATTGGTTGTACTAGTGGTCAAGGGACCAGTTCGATGCATCATCATTTAGATAGATGTAAGGAATATCCATATGCCAACATCGAGAAAAGGAAAAAACATTAAAAGATGACACAAGCTCGAATGTCTGTTGACTGATTGGGGGATTCAAATGTTTTTTAAACGCAAGCTTGAATGTCTTACGAGTTCAATATTTGAAAAAGGTACTTGACTCTTAGAACTCTCTGTGATTGAGAGGTGAATCACTCCATGTGAGGTGTTGTGCTCATATATTGAGTTTGATTGTGAGAGTGGGGTTAAAAGACATAAATGATTCCATGGCTAGAATACGTTCGGTTGTGCGTTATGTGAGGTCTTCTTCTAGCAGGATAAGAAAGTTTAAGGGTTGTGTTAAGCTAGAGAATAGTGAGTCCAAGAGTCTTGTACGTTTATATGTGGAATTGGAACTCAATATACATGATGTTGGAAGTAGCTTTGAAGTTTAAAAGCGCCTTTAGCATGTTGGAAATTTGAGATAGCAAATTTGCTGAAGAGTTTTCCAAGGCGAAATGGTTGCCCCCTAGTGAGGAGGGATTATGTCCATCACTTTCTTCCTTTTCCAAAGTTGTTCTTTGATGCGACTTTAAAAGTTTTAGGTTCTTCTTATGTCACTAGTAATGATATAGTGAAGGTTGTGTATATGATTTATATGATGATTGACATATATTGTGGGAATGAGGATCAAAGTTTGCTGGAAATGGTTAAGAGAATGAAAACCAAATTTGGTCAATTTCACTTTATTCATTACTTGCGTACTTGACCCGTGACATAAGTGAGACTATGTGAAGTGAATGATTAATCATGTTTATGAAAGCAAGTTGGCAAAAACTTTACAAGAAATTGTGATAACATCTTTGACGTTATTGTTTAAGCAATATTGCACCGACGTATACTCCTAACGCAACTTGAGACTAAAGAGCACAAGGATAATAAGCATATCAAAATCCTTGGTGGTTGGTGCTGATATTCTAACTGACATGTATATAGTTAAACTGGACAACAATATTTGGATGAAAAATCTGAATTGGACAAGTACTTGGAGGAAGTATGTGCACGTTATAACTCTGAACTTGATATCTTAAGTTGGTGGAAAGTAAATTCAACAAGATATCTTATCCTCTCTATCATTGCTTGAGATATCCTGGCTGTGCCCATCTTGACTATAGTATCGAAGGTCGCGTTTAGCACAAGATGTCATGTGCTTGAAGTGTTTCATAGCTCCTTGACCCCAAGCATGGTGGAGGCTCTTATACGTGCTCAAGATTAGTTATGATCTGCACCAATTTCACTTTTGATTGAGGAGGACTTTAAAGAACTCGAAATCTTTGAGTCAAGTGAAAAAATATTGTTGTAGAATATTTATACCCTTTATATATCAATTGTATGTTAGTTCTCATTTTTATTGTGAATTTATTGTAGAGTTGCTAACTACGACTAGGGAGCTAAACTTGATATTGACTTCTCTTGATATTGACAAAATTGGAGGTTAGTACTTAATAAACAATTTTTTCATTTTTATTAGTGAATTTACTTCTCTCTCTCTCTCTCTCTCCATCTTCTTCTTCATTAGAGCAAGGGCCCTAAACCAGTTGCTATCTAAGCTCTAGTTTAATTTTTGATACTAAAGTCTTCACATAATGTAATTTAGCTTTTCACTCCATTGGAATTCCTTTAAGTATTTAACTAGTTTAGTTGGTCTGGACTATGATTTTTGGTAAAAGACATTATAAATGCTGTCACTTTTGGTTGCAGGCTTTTTTTGAGTGCCTATGTGCAAAACTTGTGTACCCCATTTTATCTTTGGGCTTTGTCATTGTGCTTTTACTATCAAAATAATTCTTTCTTAGCCAACAATGCAACTTACCGTGAGATTGCATGAAACACAAATAGTTTGAAGTAAAGATGATGTTGTGGCAGGAAGAACTTCGGTAGATTTTAACAAGTCCTTGGCTAGAGGACCAACACTATTACTTGATGATTCTCTCACTCCTAGTACTTTGGGGGTATAATAACAACAAGGAAAGTGCAAACAATTCACTCATTATAACAAAAAGCTACCTCTCAACCTTGATATGATATTTGAGTTCATGTGATAGATTTGAATGACTAAAGTTTTTAATATGACCCATAGATGCTCTCTTTTAGAAGCGTAATGGTGGTTTTCTTGGTTTTCTCCTTTTACCATAATTAAGTTGGATGATCCATTTTGTTTTTTTTTGAAGTTTGCTCTATTAATTTTACCAAATTTAGTTTTTGTGATTTGAGAAGTCATATGTTGTCACTCGAAGTTGTTGGCTTAACTTGTTCCCTCCACTCGTACTTTATTACTACCTTCGAACTTGATTCAGACATTTTTTTTTCCATAATTCTTTTTACATCAATTACTTTCCAAATATGATCCTTTGCCACCTTATGCGGATGCAGGGGTGTTGAGCCTATTACATGCGCACCTCTTTGCATCATTTGATAAGAAATTGTCCACATACTTCCACACCGCATCCTATGCCTTAGAGATGTAATAACTAGTGTCTTTGTCTATAATCATGTGTACAACCATATCTGAGAGGCTTGTGGTTGATGATTGTCTTTGGGTTCCAAGAAATGCTTTCTTCCCAATTAGTGTCTCTCCATTTGGGAATGTTACTCCCCATGTTAGTTTGTGGATCAATTTGTTAATTTTGGGATGATGCCCCTAAGTACATCTATGATTCCTGCTGCACCTTTATTTGTTCCAATGTGTATGTCTACAATTTATGGTGGATTGCCTGCCTATAGATAAGTCCGTTTCAAATTCTACTTATATAGCGTTAAAAGTATTGGAGGCCCTATATTTTAGATTTATCGTTATTCAAAATACGAATGGCCTTTTATTTCGAAAGATGTTCATCAAAATTTCTTGATAAAGAAGAAGTGAACGGGAGCCATAAAAAAAGAAAAGAAAAAAGAAAAAAAATTGGATTTTCGCTTCGAATCTTATGTGTTTTGGGTCTGGTCAGGCGGGTCGAAGTAGAGCACGTGACCCTTATGATTTGGGTTGGGTTGGGTAACATAGAAACCCGATCCATTAACAGTTTTATATCATCCCATGGGCTTATATGGGCAATTTCAATGAAGTCCTCTATCATTGGAAGGAATTAGGGCGAAGATTGGTTGAAATTGTTTGACTTAACAAATTCAAGAAATTTTTGAATTCATGTGAGTTAATAAACATGGAAAGTCAGGGATGTGCTTTTACTTGGGCAAACAATAAAAGAAGGGGATGACTTTCTAAAAAAAAAAAAAAAGACTAGCTAGGCTCTTTTGCGCTATGAATTGGAGAATTGCCTTCCCAAATGCGAAAACCTTTGCCCTACCAACAGTTGGTTCCAACCATTGCCCAATTTATTATCCTTCGATCCCAAACTAGCAAAAAGGAGGAAAAATTTTAAGACCAAAGCTTTTTGGGTAAAGGATGAAGTATTCATGTTAATGGTTCAGAAGGAATGGAATGCAACTAACAAGCAAAATTTGTGCTTATCGCAAAACCAAGTGTTATTAAAAAGGCCTTAGAAAATTGGAACAAGAAATCCTATAATGCCCATAAAGAGATTTTGTTGTTGAAGGAGGAGTTGTAGGAATTGATGAACTCCTTAATACTTTCATGCATTAGGGAGAGAGAAAAGAATTTAAAAAGGGAGATTGAGAAAAGATGGAGAGAGGAAGAGATATCTTGGGGGGTTAAGATTTAAAATTAAAAGGCTGAAATAGGAGGGATAGAAATACCAAATTTTTCCATGCAACTACTATCCAGAGAAGACAAAGAAATTGAATCTCCATGTTGAAGAGTCCAAGTGATGTGTGGGTAAACGATGAACAACAATTGAAAATTTTGACTAGTCATTTTTGAGAGCTTTACACTTTAGTGGGGACTGAAAACATTTGGTCAATCATTCTCCAATGCCTTACTTAAGCAAGGGAGAAAATAAACAAGGTTTTGCTGCCTGAGGTAACAACACAACATATTCATACTGCTATCCACCAATTAGAAGCCACAAAAGTTCTTGGTTTGAACGTGCTAGATTAGATATTTTATTATTTTAACTGATAGGTTCTTTAATTAGCTATTCTCAAGGAAGTAAGGCAATTTTTTTAAATAAGGATAGTTAATCTAGAACTAAATGAACCCACATTACCCTCATTCCCAATGTACCAAATCCTAAGAAGCTAGAATAGTATCACCAATTAGTTTGTGTAACTTCTCAGATAAAATAAATTCAAAAGTCTTAACAAATAGGCTAAAACCATGGCTGGCTCACCTAATCTTACCTAAGCAAAGTGCTTTCGTCAATGGGAGACTCATCCAAGACAACATTTTAGTTGTATACGAGGTTCTTCATCGACTTGGAATTTGGAATAGAAATAAGAAATTTCAAGCTATACTTAAATTGGATATTCAAAAGGCATACGATAGAATTTAGTGGGATTTCCTAGAAGCTTACATGCTAAAGATGGGATTTCATTCCAAGTGGGTGAAATGGGTGATGCGATGCATGACGACTATCTTTTTTAGTATGAAGTTTAATATAGAACCATTGCCCTACTTTCTATCTTCGCGAGGTCTTCGACAAGGTGGCCCACTTGCTTCATACATATTCATTTTAGTGAAGAATGTGCTCTCGGTGTTATTGGAACATGCTTTAGGACATGGGATTATTAAGGCCATTCAACTAAATAGGGCATGCACCATTTTGAGCATTTACTGTTTGTAGGCGATTCAATATTTTTCTTGGATGGGACCATAAAAGAGTGTTGAAATGTAGTTGAGATTTTGAATAGGTATTGCTTTGCATCAGGCCAAGCCATTAATTTAAACAAATCCGGGTTGTACTTCAGTAAGAATTGGCAACATAAACTCCGACAGAATATGTTGGCTGAATTGTATGTCTCATAATTTAAAAAAACTAGGAAGTATTTAGGAATTCCTTCATATTTGGGTGAATTGAAAAAACAGATGTTTGCCTTGATATTAGTTAGAGTGAACACAAAGTTAGAAGGATTGAAGGAAAAACTTATTTTAAAGGCAGGAAAAGAGACTCTCATTAAAGCAATTGTACAGTCTCTCCCACAATATGCCATGCCAAACTTTAAAATTCTCATTTCTATTTGCCGGAGTATTGAAAGGAGAACTAGAAATTTTTTGTGTAATACAAGTTAATAGAAATCTAGATTACACTAGAAAAAACATAAGCCACTCAAGACTAGAAAAGATAATGGAGGACTAGGCTTTTGCGACCTTATGGCCTTTAACACAACAATGTTGGGAAAACAAGCATGGCATTTATTGCAAAATCCTTCCTTGTTATGGGGCCAGCTACTGAAAGGCTTTTACTTTCCACTTTCGAAATTCTGGTCGGTAGGAAAGGGGATTCGTCCTTTGTGGGTTTGGCAAAGCATCCTTATGGGAAGAAATGTAGTTCTTCCTTCAGTGAAATAGGTAGTTGGGAATGGGGAAAAGATTGACATTTGAGACACCAAATGGCTACCTAGACGAGAAATTACAGGACCAGAAGACAACGAGGAATCGACGAAGGTTTCTGAACTTATTTGCAGTGATATCCCAGCTTGGAATGAATAAATCATTTTGAACATGTTTGACAAGAGAACAACTAATGAAATCCTCACAATTCCATTGGATCCATAAGAGAAAGAGGACATATTATTCTGGACGAGCACTAGATTGAGCTCGTATGCTATAAAAAGCTTATACAATAAGATTAGAGAGAATAGGGAATAGAGCAGCTTGGCCACATCCTCAACTTCTCATCAATTCCCTTGTGCTCTATGGACTAAGATTTGGAAAGTTGAAATACGCCCAAAGATCCATTTTTTCCTTCGGAGATTATGTCATAATGCATTGCCAATAAAGGTAAAACTAGTCAAACGGGGTATAGCGGTGGAAAGTACCTATGATTTATGCAAGCAACACCCAAAATCGCGGAGCTGCTCTTCTTGCTCTATCCTTGGACTTGTTAAGTTTGGCAGGACCATGCAATATAGATACACATCTCACCTTATGGCCTTGGCCGAATCGACGGATGGCTACTATGTTTCTAACATACCTTAACAAGTTTTAGCCTTTTAGCTATAGTCCTTTGGCGAATATGGAAGGAGAGAAATAATTTTTTTTTTCACAATTGAAAGCCAAAGCCAAAGAACCTAGTTAGCTCAGTTATGGTGGAAAAAAAAATGCTTCATTAACTGGGCTAGGTCAAAGAAGAAAGGGAAAGAATCCAAAAACCCCTTACATCATATCTAGAAAGGCTCAATCAAATAAACCTTGAAAATTAATATTGATAAGTCTTTTTTACCCGAAATGATTGATGGAGCTACTAGCTACGTCTGCAGAAGCCAAAACGGAGAGTTGGCAGATGGCTTCGCAAAGATGGTCAAAGTGCACTTAGCCGAGCAAGCCGAGACTTTAGCCATGGTCTAAACCCTCAAATTTCTGTCAACTAGATCTAGTCGAAGTCTTGAGATTGACTCAGACAATCTTCTATTAATAAGGACGCTCGCTAGAGAAGTACAAAGTTCATGGGATTTGGAAGCTCTAGTCAACGAGACCAGAAGCCTTCTCATGGGCTTCTTCTCTAACTTAAGCCTAGCTCATTGTAGTAGGAGGAGAATAGGGTCACATATTGGATTGCAAATTCTCTTAGGATTGGGTCTCTTCCTTTTAATTGGTTATCAAGCCTATTGTAAGCCCTATGGGCCTTACTTTGTTCTAACTTATGTCTTTTGTTTTCAAACTCTTTGATTTAGCTAATGACATATTTTTTTCCGATGAGAAAAAACAGTACAGTCTTTCTCATATAGTTGAATTCCGGGTGTTAGGTATTGGAGGCCAAGCTCTCTTCCGCCATGGAATGATTCCCCCTCACCCAGGTGAGATATTTCCCTATCCCCAAGGTGATAGTCAGCCCATAAAATCCCTTCCCCTAAAACCCTAACCCGAAGCTCTTCGTCACTTTGCCTCTTCCACCCATAGATTTCAAGGCGCATTAACCCCCATAAAAAAGAACATTTAGGTATCTTAGGTACAAAACCCTAGAAACCCAACACCACTTCATTACTACAGAAGGTAATTGTTGTAGCCTCTGGTAAGAGCTCCCTTCATTTCTTGGAACTTGAAGATTCGATGTTCCCTTTTCATGCCAGGTGGAAGGACCTAAATCCCAGCAACTCTTGGAAACCTCTCTAGTAAGAACCCCTCTCCTAGTCGCTGAAGGTGGAAAGTGCAGCACTTCAATAGATCCTAGATTTTCGCACCCCAGAGAACAACCAGAACCTAGGTACCCTTGGAACTTTGTTGGTAAAGTCGCAATGAATAAGGGAGAAGAGAAGGAGAGATGGTTGGCAGCCCTCTGTAGAAGTCTGGGATTGTTGTGGTATGAGGAGAATGTGGTCACAATTAAAGGAGGTGTACCTGTAGAAAAAAAACGTAAGTGTGAATTAAACTTTATAGGCAAACTTTATTCCAAGCCAAATGTGAATCTACAGGGTTTCTTCAGCACAATAAAAAAAGCGTGGAAAACAGAATCGATGTCTTGTGATATGATAGGACCATGGCTATTTTCATTCACTTTTATGATTGTGGCAGATAAAAACAGAGTCTTGACTTCAAGCCCTTGGTCATTCTCTAGTAATCTGCTAATTTTGCAGTAATGCGATCTTGATACCCCGGACCATTCTTATGTTTTCACACATTGTGGCTTCTGGGTACATATCTTGGGGCTCCCGAGGGGTTGAATTACTGAAAAAATAGTCTATGATATTGCTACAAAAATAGGAAAAGTGCAGGAAGTGAAGCTGGAATATAAAAGCTTTTGGTAAGTCAAATATGGAGAAAGCAAAGGTGAACTTAGACCTATCTAAACCTCTAAGGTCTGGGACTATTGTTGACCTGGACAACAACAAAATTTGGGTGGATTTTAAATTTGAAAGACTCCCACACTTTTGCTACTCTTGTGGACATATAGGGCACTATGCGACCTATTGTAATATTATTCCTTATGAACAATCTGGGCTGGAAGAAAACAGAGTGGGCAAGTTTGGTAGCTGGATTAAAGCAGAAGTGAGAGAAAACAACCATTTCTAGAACATTTTCAATGGAGAGATGAGTCCAGAACTGGAAACTGATGAAATAATACTAGAGACTCCAATTCAGAGCAACATACAAGCCACTTTTCAGCAAACAGAACAGGAGAACATAAACCCACTAGCTATGGTCATAATGTCGGAGAAAAATGCCCTAAAATAGAAGAGGGCCAGCAGCTTGGACCCATATTGTCTTGGTGTTAAATTCACATATTAGGAGGATCATCTTATGTTAAATGAGGCATCCAATCCCATGGCACCTACTACATTTCTAAAGAAAGGAAAGAGTGGGAAGAAAGCTCACACGGCAAAGAAACCGAAACGGTTTAGCCCCTATAAACAGCAAGGCTCCCTTTCTCAATCCATCGACGAGGGAACTCTTCTAGACACACCAATCAAATAAGCGAAAGAAATGAAGGAGTGAGCTTTGGTGGCTAGCCCTAATAAGCCACCAGGGTTTAAATGAAAATTTTGAGCTAGAATTGTTAGGGTTTGGACTCTCCCCTGACTTTTTAGAACCTTAAAGCCCTAGTGGCATAAGAAAAGCCCAGTTTAGTATTTCTCATGGAAACAAAAAATAAGGAACTCGAAGTGGAAAGGGTAAAAAAGCGCTTGCAATTTCAGCATTTGATGGTGGTTGACCTAATCGGAATCGCTGGGGGGTTGGCTTTGCTGTTGAACAGTATCATGGTGGTAGAACTTGTATCAAGCCTGAGAGAGATGTCCGAAGTAATATGTAAAGAGTTGAACAACGACATCAAAATGAGGATTTCCTTTCTACATGCCCCTACAAACTACCTGAAAAGACTCCAATTATGGTAGAAACTCAAAATGATTCATGCGAGAAATGATCTACCTTGGATATGCATTGGAGACTTCAATGAAACTTTGTATCATTGGGAGAAATATGGTAAGAGGGAGATAGACTATTATCGAGTGGCAACTTTTCGGGAACTATTAAATGATTGTGCACTCATGGACGTCGAAAGTAAAGGATGCACCTTTACTTGGGCAAATAACCGAGATGGGGAGGAGTTCGTTAAAAAGAGGCTAGATCGGGTTCTCTGTAACATAGAGTGGCGAGTTAGGTTCTTACATGTGAAAGCCTATGCTTTATCGGCCATTGGCTCATACCATAGTCCCATATTATTGTTAGTACTTCCACCATCGACGAAAAGGAAAAAAGAATTCAGATTTGAAGCTTACTGGATGGAGGATGCCGATGCCGGGAGATATACAGTCCGTGTGGAAAGATCAAAGAAATTCACAGTTGAATTTGCCCAAAAAACTAAAAGAAGTTGCTGCAACTTTAGCCAAGTGGAGCAAGGAGAAATTTTCTAATGCATTTAGAAGGATAGAGGACCTCAAAAAAGAGCTAACCGATAACTAATGAAAGAGAAAGGGGATTGAGAAAGAAAGAAACTTAGAAAATAAAGATGCAAATTGAACAACTATGGAGACAAGAAGAGATGTACTGGGAAATGAGATCGAGGATTGAGTGGCTAAAATGGGGAGATAAAAACACGAAATTTTTTCATGCTACAACGGTGCAAAGGAGGCAATGGAATAGATTAACCATGTTGAAACTTGAAGACAAGAATTGGTGCAGGGACCTGGAGCATTAAAGAACACATTGTGAACTTTTATCGAGATCGTTATGGCATGGTTGGCCAAAGGAACTTTCAGCCGGTGCTAGATCAATGCTCTTGCATAGTAGGAGATGAAACGAATGAAGCTTTAACAGGGCAAGCCACAATGGAGGAAGTGAAGGCAATAGTTTTCAATTGGGGGCCACTAAGGTGCTAGGTCCAGAAGGGTTGAATGGATAGTTTTTTCAGCATCACTTCTTTGTGTTAGGTACTCTAGACCCCTCCCTTAACAATACTCATATCACCCTTATTCCAAAAGTGGCTAACCCTGAATCTATAGCACAATATAGGCCTATCAGTTTATGTAATTACAGCTATAAGATTATCTCCAAAGTAATGGCAAACAGGTTGAAACCATGGTTGCCCTATCTGATTGAAATGGAGCAAAGCGCCTTTATAGGTGGACGGCAAATTCAAGATAACATATTAATTGTCCAAGAAGTGCCGCACCAGCTCAGAATTAGGGAAAGAAAAAGGAAGTTTTAGGCGGTAGTCAAACTCGATATGCAAAAAGCATACGACCTAGTGGAATGTGATTTCTTGTGCGAGTGCATGACTAAGATGGGCTTCAGTGATCGCTGGGTTTCTTTGGTCAAAACATGCATTACAACCATCACATTCAACATCAAAGTCAATGGAGAACCTCTCCAACCTTTTAGACCAACTAGAGGCTTAAGGCAAGGGGACCCCCTCTCTCCCTACTTATTCATTATTATGACTAATATGTTGTCTTCGCTTATACATAGAGCACTAAGGGAAGGAAGTGTGAAAGGAATCAAACTGAACAAGCGCTATCCAACACTGACGCACCTATTATTTGCGGATGATGCGATATTCTTTTTGGATGGAACACTTAAGGAATGCAAAAACTTGGCAAACCTTTTGAACCAATATTGTTACGCATCGGGTTAAGCAATCAACCTCAACAAATCTGGCATTTTTTTCAGCAAAAGTAGCCCACAGCAATTAAGGAGGGATATGGCAGAAGAACTTAGAGTCCTTATCATCGAAAAAACAAGGAAATATCTTGGCATTCCATTGGATTGGGGACAAAGAAAGAAAGAAATATTTGCGTGGATTTTAGCGAGGGTCAACATGAAATTAGAGGGATGGAATGAAAACATTATATCTAAAGCGGGGAAGAAAATCCTCATTAAAACAGTTGAACAAGCATTGCTGCAATATGCTATGTCGATTTTCAAAATCCCGATATCGATTTGTAAAGTAATTGAACAAAAGATTGCTACTTTCGGGTGGAGAAAGAACATTGCAAAAAAAATGTATAAATTGGAAGAAATGGGAGGTGCTGAAAACTTGGAAAGACTGTGGGCGCTTGGGTTTCAAAGACCCTATTGCTTTTAATAAGGCCATGTTGGGAAAACAGGCTTGGCGACTTATACAAATCCCTTCAGCCTTATGGAGTCAATTGTTGAAAGGCTTATACTTCCTGTCGGGAGATTTCTTGAGGGCAAACAAGGGAGCTAGATCATCTCGGAAATGGAAAAGCTTAATGCAAGGAAGAGAGGTATTAGAGCAGCAAATTAGATGGATAGTCAGGGATGGATCGCAGATTAGGGTGACAGAAGACAAAAGGTTAGCTTGTGGATGCATTGGAGGACCTACAAACCAAGGCGAACCCCAATATGTGGCTGAGCTAATTGACCAAGTGTCCAAGCAGTGGGATGAGCATAAACTAATGAAATTATTTGACGAAGATTTAGTTAAGGAAATCCTCACAACCCCACTAAGTCAAATTGTGGAGAAAGACAAAATCGTATGGACGAAAAATAGTTCCGGCACCTACTCAGTCAAAAGCGAATACAACAGTATACAAACAATTGATAGTCACAACAAATCTCGGGCATCCTCATCTTATCAGCCCCCCAAAAAACTGTGGAACTTGATCTGGGATCTCCACACCCATCCAAAAATCAAGTTTTTTATATAGAGTTTATGTGCTAATGCGCTACCAACAAAGGAAAACCTTTTTAGGAGAGAGATGATACCTGATCAAAGCTACCCAATTTGCCATCGAATGCTAGAGATGCCAGAACACATTTTCCTCCTTTGTCCATGGACGAACGAAATTTGGTCAAACCCGAAATTGAGAACACATCCTTCCTGGAAATGCATCACAAGAATAGATAAATGGTTTTTCGAAACACTTACCTCTTGTAACAAGCTGCTGTCGAAGGAGTTAGTAGCTAGTGTCCTCTGGCAGATCTGGAAAAGAAGAAACTCCATGATTTGAAAGGCAAACCCCCGAACCCAAGCGAAGCTTTGAACCAAGCAACGGTTAATCTACAACTTTATAACTGGTGGAACCCAAGAAATCGAAACCGACACCAAGATCCCACGACTCACCTGCGAAGTGGGTCTCTCCACCAAAGGGTTCGCTGAAATATAACGTTGAGCTCGTGGAAGGAAGAACAGCGAGAAGGAGTGATGGTCGGGATTTGTAGGAATGAACAAGGGATCCTCATAGACGGTTTTGCGGAGAAAATCGCTGCTGATTCAGCCCTAAAAACAAAGGCTTTGGCCCTTCGTGCGACTTTGTTGAAGTTAGTGGAGGTAAGAAAGAGAAAGGAGTCCTTGGTAGGAAAGAGGGAAAAGTCTTCAGCTTCACCTGAACTAACTTACAAGTGCGAAGTACACTTTGACAGCAAAAGTTGTGGTGGAAAGTTTGATGGCTTAATTCTGAGCCCATGGACGGTGCAAGCAATTATAGAAGATACCAAAGTGTTGCTGGCCCAACTTCAAGCAGTCCAAGTATCTTATATGCCTAGAGAAGCTAACAAACCTGCCGACTGGCTAGCAAAAGCCTATCGAGACAACCACCTTCCTCAGAATTGGGTTCCCTATCCACCTTCGATTTTATTATGTAATGATCTTGAACTTAGTTGCAGTTCAGCAACAAATTAATAATGGTAAATGCTTTATCGACCAAAAATAAAATAAAAATTCTGGGTGAGGAGGAAAGAGAGAAGGGGGGGGGGGGTAGGGGTGAGGTGGCACGCTCCAGGTGTTTGGAGACCTCCTTGGCAAGCCGAGCGCAAGATTAGGTCGAACTCGGTACCCATAGGTGGGATTGAAGCAGCAATACCAACATGCACACTTCAATTCGTGGGATAAGTTAAGGAGATAGGGATCGAACCCCACTCTTGTCAGATCTCAAAGGCGAGATCCTAACCAAGTAGGCTAAGTCTAGCTAGCTAAATTTAAAAACATGTTATTTTTAAACTCTTTTTTTCTAATTATTTTATCACACTTCCGAAAGCTTCCGAAAGTTCTTTTCTGTGATATTTTATCTACTCAATCGACAACAAATCCAAATCATATATTAAATTGTAAATATATGCTCGATGTAGACAGGATCTACTAGTTTTTAATTAATGTGAACCGATATATTACATGTATCGTGTCAACTTTCTCCATCAAACATGACTGAAGTTTTAGTAAAAAGAAGAGAGAAGAGAGAGTTTGAGAATGCATAAACAAATAAAATCTTAGCTCATACTCTTAATTCCATTTAACCACTTCTTTTGGAGGCTCTCGACAATATAACATTATCTCAGACAATGCTTTTCTAATTAAATGAAAATAATCCTAATTAAACATCATATCGTTCGTTTTGGAAGTTGAAACGTATTTATAAAAAAAAAATTGAAATTGTCCTTTCTTAAATATAGTAGTATTGTGTGGTCTTTCTAATTTATTTTCACATTGTATATTCAAAATCTTACCCCATGATCTTAATTCCCTTTTGATGTCTTCCACTGGATTCTAACAATATAACATTATATTAGACAATGTTTTTTAAATTAAGTAAAAATAATTTAGAACCGATAATTAAAATAAAATATCATCTAATCGTTTTGGAAGTTGAAACGTAAAACAAAAATTGTATTTCTTTAGATACATTAATACAATATGCTCTCTCTTATTTATTTACACATTACACATTTAAAGTCGACTTTTTAGGGAGTAGTTGGTGTCTTTTCTGAGTAATGGAGTGGTTGGCTCGGCACTAGTTAGTTTTCGTGCATGAAAAGGCTCCTCTTCTTCTTCTTCTTCTCCTCCTCAACTTAACACTGATTCTAGAGATGTACCCATTTCATTTCCCTAAATCATCATCTTTGCCATGCCGATCCTCGTGAATGACAACATTGGAAGCTCCTTCGACGAATTCAAGAAGCGGGCCTCTTCATTTCTCAAGGAAAAGATCGTCAAGACCGTGCGCCTGAAGCTGACTGATGTTACACCAGCTGAAATGTAAATTCAACCATCTATTTTCACTTGTCACTAACAATTTCTGAAACTTCTAATCTACTTCTGCTGCGTCCATTTCTCGGTTTGAACTAAACTATGTATGGCTTGAATTTTGCTTTCCGGCATGATTGGTTTTGGCGACACGGTTCAAAACCAAGAAAAACATGCCAAAAAAAGAATTTCAATCTTGGGCGCCTTTTGTTGATAGCAAAAGGGGATATGACATACATAGTTCATAGTTGAATATGCAGTTAATTTGATTCATCTTGCAAAGTAAATGAATCTGGTTGAGAAAAAAAGTTGTATACATTGTTTCGGTTGGGTCGCTGCTCCATATGAACGAAGCTTCCAATAGCCAAACTGCCGCATGTCTGTGCAATCTATTTGATTTTGGTAGTGATGGAGCGGATTATGTGCATGGTTTCTGTCTTGTCCCTTCTAATTCCATCTAGGTTGCTTGTAAATTGAGTGATCAATCATATGTTCCGATGATGCCATTGTTGTTATTTCACGAGCAAAGACTGGTCGAAATTTTTGTTGTTCTACTAAGCACTGGTGTTCCTTCTAATCACAAATACATTTCCCGCGTTAGTCTGCTTCTTGATGCTTGAATCCTAAAGATTGACAGAAGAAGCCACAAATGGAAATCCAAGTCTGCCGGACGCGCGCAGTATGGCCATAATATCGCAGGCCGCGTTCGAAGTGGATGATTATTGGAGAATAGTAGAGATCCTGCACAAGAGGTATTTATTACTCTATTTTCACCTAAAACTGGAAATGAATGACAAACTCTCCCTCAATCTATTTGATTTACATGTTATATACGTAGGTTGGTGCAATTTGATAGAAAGAACTGGCGAGTCACTTACAAGGCTCTAATAGTGTTGGAGCACTTGCTGACCCACGGACCACAGCGTGTGGCTGAAGAGTTTCAAAGCGATAGAGGTGTTATCAAGGAGATGAAAGACTTTCAATACGTTGATCACAAAGGGTGAGTGAAAAAGAAAAAGAGATGTGTTTGGTAAGATTGATGTTCATGATTAGCGAAACTCAATCTAATTCCTCCACATATGATTTCCAGATTCAACTGGGGCACGAGAGTCGGCAACTTGTCCGAGAGAGTACAGAACCTGCTTGAAGATGGTGAATACTTGAGAGAAGAAAGAGCGAGGGCACGCAAGTTGACTCGAGGAATACAAGGCTTTGGGAGCCTCCAGCGGCCGTTTTCTTCCACAGACGTTGGCGGCTTCGAAGGCTGCTCATCATCATCACCCTACGGCAGGTGCAATTCTCAGTACAGTGAAATGACCGGATTTGACAGCAGAAAAGACACTTCGATGGAATCGAACATGGCGATGGATGGCAATGAAGAGTGTCATCACTCCATAGAAGACCATCCTTTCTGCGAAATCGGGCGTCCGACTAATAAGATGTCTCTTCTTCCTAGTCCGAGTGCCTGATCAAGGTTTTCGGTTCGTAGGCCCTCTTTAGTTCGGCTTCGGGTCATTGTCTTTGAAAACATGCAAATATCTTTGGGTTAAGAAAGTTTTTCGAAATGTAAATAGCGTTTGATGAATTGTAATTTTAAAGTGTATTGGGAAACAATTTTGGCTAAAATGCCGTTCACTAAAAATTGCATTTGTAAAGGAATTTTACTAAATTAAAGAAAAAAAGATTTTTGTAATTTTTTCTTTTGAAGTCCAGCCACCGATTGGCTAGATCTTGTCACCGAACAATTGAATCTGGCCTTCGGACGGTTGGATCTAGCCCCCGAATGGCCTCGCTTGAGGTCGTGCAATGGTTGCCTTGGTCAGGCGAACGACCACTGGGGCTCGCGTCACCCCACGCGTTGGCCATCGGGGCTTGTGTGATTGCTTGGGGTTGCCCAACTCAAGCAACCGTTGCTTGGGGTCGTGCGATTCAGGCCATCAGTTGCCTGGGTCGCGCGACCCGTGCATCATTTGAGGTTCGTCGACGGTCGTTGGGGTCGGGTGACCCTCAAGCGGCAATCGCCAGCGCACGTGACCCCTTGGTAGACAGTCGTCGGCCTCTGATCCACTTTTCCGTACAGCGGTCTTTGGAGAAGATGAATAGTAACTGAGGCTAAGGCTTGTATTTCGAAAATGCAACTTCCCAAAGTACTTTAGAACTTGCATTGGACTAAAGACCCTTAGAACCCTTTAGAAATGTAATTGTATTTTCCAAAGTTGAGTAAAAACACGAATCAAATGCGTTTGCATTTGGCCAAGGGACTTTAGAGTCCCCAAGCCCATTGCAAATGTCGAATCAAATGGGGCCACAAAGTGATGTATATTGACCTTACTTTGGAGAGAGGGAAATTAGAAGTCGGTTCTTTTGTTTCAGTACATTTGGTCAGCAAAGATAAATCAAAGGGTTTAGGACTTTGCTCAACTGACGTTTGGTTGATTTGTTCTTTGTGCTGGTCTCAATAAGCAGTGGTCTCAATTGTGTACGGTTCCTATAGCCGAACGTGAATGTACTCCTAAGAGATTTCATCGTGATTCTACAAATTGTGGAGCTTCTGAGAAGTTTACCATGCGCGAAATTATTCACAGATGAATAATGTAGTTAAGTAGTGAACACATTAATTATACGGCGGCACTTTTTTCGCCCCTTATAGTAGCTCGGTCTAAGAACAATGGAAGTTGGAACATCTACTCCTTAGAAGAAAAGATCAAAATAATTTGGAGAAAGTTTTGAGTAAGTAGCTATCACCATCACTGATATGATGAAAAACTCAATAGACAATCTATTGGCAGACCATCAGCCAAAATAATCAGAAGAAGGGTTCAACCTAAGCTCTCCTAAAGGCTATAATAAATGGCTGAGCCTTGACATCAATTTGCTGGCAATAGAGACAAGTTGCTTGTGAACTTAAACCGGGCATCACCAATTGACCGAGCAACATACACAGAATTCAGTAAACACCATATGCACGAAGATAGCTTAGACCCTGTGACATAGAAGTTGACACAAACACTTTGACAATGTCGAACGTGACCCCATCAAGCTTCCAAAATACATAGTAGCCTTCTTTTGAGAAGTTTGTAGCACTCTGTATACCGTATTGACCGATATGCAACATGTTATTCCTGTCTAAATCCTATCGACATGTTTTCTGTGTGTTGGCTAGTAAGACATGTAGCACTCTGTATACTGTATTGACCGATACGCAACATGTTATTCCTGTCTAAATCCTATTGACATGTTTTCTATGTGTTGGCTAGTAAGACATGTAGGTGTGAGCATGCTGGGAATTAGATCTTTGATCTTGTTCGACAGATTAAAAGGGTCTAGTAATATGCGTAAAAGGGACAATACAGGAAAAAAAAGAAGGAAAAAAGAAGGCAAAACTGGCAATAGAATGTGAATTATTATACAAAACAATAGAAAAGGCTTGGCTTTTATAAGATAAACACATGACAAGAATCCTGGACTTCAGATCAACTGAATCGTGAAAAGGAAATGATTTTCGCAATCAAGTATTGCCTTCTCAAGATCTAATCAAAAGGGGATACAATAGAATCAGAAAGAGCAGCGAGTTGCGTTTCTTTCTAAAAAGGACAGTAATCTCTTCCCTCGATGACCTTCTCCTTGAAAAGTTAGAAGCACTTTCTGTGCACGATTGAAGGTCCAGATTCATCGTACTCCGCCTTTGCAATCCACATCTGCACCCAAAAACAAACAGTGATGTGATCAAACCATACCTCTTTAACAACATAAGATGCAAATAAAGTATGTATTACACGAATGCACGAGTTAGACGAACCTGCTGGAATGTGCTAAGAGATGCCAAGATAGAACCACCAATCCAGACACTGTACTTCCTCTCAGGAGGAGCCACAACCTTGATCTTCATGCTGCTTGGTGCTAGTGCTGAGATTTCCTTGCTCATTCTGTCTGCGATACCAGGGAACATAGTGGAACCACCACTGAGGACGATGTTTCCATACAGGTCCTTCCTGATATCCACATCGCACTTCATGATGGAGTTGTAAGTGGTCTCATGGATTCCAGCAGCTTCCATTCCGATCATGGATGGCTGGAAGAGAACCTCCGGGCATCGGAATCGCTCAGCCCCAATAGTAATGACTTGACCATCTGGCAACTCATAGCTCTTTTCAACGCTTGAGCTGGTCTTGGAGGTCTCAAGCTCCTGCTCATAGTCCAGGGCTATATAAGCCAACTTCTCCTTCATGTCTCTCACAATTTCACGCTCAGCTGTGGTAGTGAAGGAGTATCCACGCTCAGTAAGAATCTTCATCAAATGATCAGTGAGATCACGCCCAGCCAGGTCAAGACGGAGAATGGCATGAGGGAGGGCATAACCCTCATAGATTGGCACCGTGTGACTCACACCATCACCAGAATCCAATACAATACCTGCAAAAAATAACAAAAAAACGCATAATCCTATTGCCTGAAGCAGAGAGAAAGTTCCTATAGATCATGATAATTCAACCCTCACAGACCAACAAAAGAATAATTCGGGTCGGCAGTCCTCAAGTCAAATCCATTTTCAATCTCCTGTATCTAGTTCTCTGTTTGGATGGTACACCCTTGGTACCTTTTAATCGAATTATCTTTAAAAAAGAGCGAAGTCCTTTTCTTTACCTTAAAAGTGAAACTAGACTGCATAGCATAATTTTTTTTTCCTAAGGAAGTTTTATCGCAATTCTCTACTTCAAAACATTCCATAAGTGAAAAATTGATCAATCTACTTACCAGTTGTACGACCACTTGCATAAAGGGAAAGGACAGCTTGGATGGCGACATACATAGCAGGAGTGTTGAAAGTCTCAAACATAATCTGGGTCATCTTCTCACGGTTAGCTTTGGGGTTGAGAGGAGCTTCAGTAAGGAGAACAGGGTGTTCCTCTGGGGCAACACGGAGTTCATTGTAGAAAGTGTGATGCCATATTTTCTCCATGTCATCCCAATTGCTAACAATCCCATGCTCGATGGGGTACTTCAATGTCAAAATACCACGCTTGGATTGGGCCTCATCACCAACATATGCATCTTTCTGACCCATGCCAACCATCACACCGGTATGACGAGGACGCCCAACAATGCTAGGGAAGACGGCCCTCGGTGCGTCATCACCGGCAAATCCAGCCTACACATGAATTTTAATCACTTTCTAAAGTTTGATCTGGTAAAGGACATCAAAGATCTGGAACTGAAGATGTTCTGAAATCTGATCCAAAACAAGCTCCATGTGATTAGAGAAAACAATACACTGGTAAAAAGCCAAAAAGTACCTTGACCATCCCAGTTCCATTATCGCATACGAGTGGCTGAATATCCTCAGCTTCTGCCATCTTCTAGCTGATCAATAACATCACAAGTTGTGAGAAGAATTTCATGAACCTTACATAGAAGGACTATACCAGACAGGCCTTTTCCTCTATTCAACTGTTTTAGTGTCTAAAACATTGACTAGGAAACAAAACAGTCGTGCGAACACAGTCATTAGCACTAGAAAACAAAACAGTCATGCAAAACACAGTCATTCGCTTGAGCAGGTGCTAAGCCATTGAGCAAATATAATGTCACAAGGCAAAACGGGAAAAAGGAAATAACTGAATTTAAAAATTGCATCTCTGAAATATGAGCAGAAAACATTTTCCTAGAAAACCACCCAGAGAACAATAAAGCACTGGCCATTACGAGCATAACCTGATAACCACACAGACTATAGGACATTATCAGATGAATGAAATCCAGGACTACATAGGATTAAAGCGAAGGCCGACCAAATTTTGCATAACCCTTAATTTGCTACAGGAAGTTTGAAACTCTGTGCTTATAGGCATTCGTGAATTCAATGTGATTTTGAACTTTACTAGGGACCCACCACAGATAAAATCACACTAAAGGGTACTAGGATAAGATTTTGGTAGACTGGAAATTGATCGAGGATAACAACCATGACCAGCAGGAGAAAGCCGTTTGACAAATGTATATGTTGATCTGATACATTTTTCACCAACTTCCTCAAATTATGTTTTCACTCAAATTTCAATCACCGTTCATTCCTTAAGTCAGATAATCCTTCAACCCCGAAACCAGACATGACGACGTCAAGGAAAGAAATGCACACAAATTCCAAACCAAGACGACAAGCAACCATTTTTCCAGAACGACCCGATACAACTCTCAGGCAATCCAGCATTGACAAAGGTCACAAATGGCACGCGCGATTATCAAAACAAATGAATCCCATTTAACAGGAGGCAATCTTGCAATCTTCCAAGCCAATCAGGCATCACATCAAGATCAGCGGCAACAAAAACCGACAGCCGGCCAATCGCGCGCAAAACATTGGGAGGGTGACCCGCCAATAAAATCCAAACTCCCAGCTGGGAAAGACCATCCTCGGGAGCAGACGAATCGTCAAAGCGGACAATGCATCAACAAACCGACGACCCACGAATCAAGTCGCGTTCTTTCCCTCGACCGGGCCGTCAAGAAGAAGAAACAACAAGATCTGAACGCGGGTGAAGAGATCGTCGGACAAGAGAGAAAGAGACAGAGAGAGAGAAATTCACCTGGCTGCGAGAACGTGGGAAGGGCTGAAGGTGAGGGGTGAACAGAGGGCGATGGTAGAGAGAGAGAGAGAGAGGAAGAGAGAGAGGCCAAGCTCGAGCTTCTGCGGAGGAGGGAAGAGGGGAGAGGGAGAGGGGGGGGACTCTTCTTCTGAATCCGAGGGGAAGGAGGAAGGGGAGATGATTAATACGAGGAGGACGACGAAGCTGGCGTACGGACGGACGAGCGCTTCGTGCGGCTGATTTGCGCTGGTCCGATTATTACTGCGTGCCCCCACGCCCGCTCGTTTCCAAACCAACATTTTCGATTGGGATGATGCTATTGTTGGCCCCCCACCCAGCTCTTTGATTTTTAAATGGCGCCAGTAATTCTTAAATTATATATTTTTCTCTTCTCCAAAAAGGGTGATTGAAATTAGGGCTATAGTTTTATTTCGCCTGATTTATGTCTCTGATTTGTGAGTGGCATTGTACGAACGTCATGCACGCAAGCGTAATTACAATTAATAGTTAGTGATGTCTTTGCTTGGAATCCATTGATTGGAAATGAGAATAAAAATGATTGATTAGGTAAGTTTGATTTTGAACCGGAAAATGATTAAGTGATAAACGAGGAGAAGAAATGATATTACGATAGAAATCTTTATGATTAATTAAGACGCAAATTGTGATACTCTTTACTGCACTATACCCTAATGATATAGTTAGCAAATTGTAATATTTTTTTTTTCATATAGGGTATGCTTATTTGATGAAAAACAATTTCTAGGAAGTTATTCTTGGCTTTCTCATCATTTTGATGATGGAAAATATTCATTCACAAAAAACATGTGATTAAAAAGAACAAGTTGAGATGGTAAAAAACAACTTTCTCTTTTAGTAAGAAGGGAATCATTTTATCAGCATTTTAGTGAGAAGAATAGGTCCCTCTCTCTCATTAATCTTTTTTCTTTTTCAATAATTCTTATCGGTTAATATACTTTATTAATGCTCATGATCTTTAACATTCGCTGAAACATGATAATGTAATGTCTTACCAATATTATTTCATAATTTCTTTTCTAGTTTATTTATAATTATGTTATTTTGGTGGATTACAAAATAAATAAAGGCAACGTTAGTTCTAGTTCGTTAATCATTGCATGTCATGCTTAATGGTACAAACTATCTTTAGTGGATTCCATGCCATAAAATAAATTATTTCAACTTGTTTTCAGCACATAAAAATACAAGAAATTGGATCGTTTCAACTAAAATGAAATTTCTTAATAATATTTTCCAGCAACAAGAAACTTTTAATGAAGCATTGTATCAATTATAGTATCGATTAAGCTCATAAAATCTTTATGCAACCTCTGTATATGTGGCATCCTCATATCAAAACCCATGATCCGGTAAGAAATTACAGGAACTTGGAAAGCCTCATCATCTCCACTAATGGTGATGAAATCCCTAGATTCATTCCATAGGTTGCAAACTCTAAATTTCCCTATTCTTTGTAATTTGATTGTATTTCCAGATCTGTTTGTAATACTGGTAGTGTTGCAGTTACTTTTTTCATTTAAGACTCCATTGTACTCCCTCTCCATTTGTTCCTTAAAACCTTTTGTGGTATTCAGCTCTAGCGAGACTAGATCCAATTCTCATCTCAACTAATGTTAATTCTCTTAACACCTTTGAAGTTGTCATTTCCATCACGGTAACATATCGATTGCCACTAAGAGTGCATTTGTTCAGGAGAAAATTTTATGGAAAAGGAAAACACCTTTCGAAAAATCATTTTTTAGAAAAATAGTTAATTTTCCTTTATTGGGTAATTTGTGATAAAAAAACGTTTTGCTGGTGTTTAGATCTTATTTGAAAAGCAATTTCAATCTCATGTCATGATTTTATCTAATGCAAAAAAAAAAAAAACTACTTTTAAAAATAATTTTATATTATTTTCTTTCTCTTTCCTTCTTCCTCTTTCGCTGTTCACTGGGTTGAGATCTTGGGGATCCGGCGAGCTTGACCTCGCTCAAGGCCGGCCCTTCAACTTGTGCCAACCCAAAAAAAAAAAAAAAAAAAAAAAATTTTAAAATCAACTTTTTAAATAGAAGAAAAAATCAAATATAAAAAAAAAAAAATTCAACATGAGCAATTCTGGAAAGTATTTTTACCTTCTTAGATTTAGGAATTCATTTTCGTAATTTTATGTGAATATTTTTCTTGAAAACATTTTCCGGTTGATGAATCATGTTCGACGAATCAAACGAGCAAAAGTTCACAAAATTAATTTTTAAAAACACTTTCTCCCAAACAAACACACCATCCTCTTTATCCACATAGCTGTTGTTCCTAAAGTACTCGATGCAATGCATAATTTTTTGTTTTTTTGGTTCAGTGCTCTCGCACTACGCTTTCGTCGAAAGTATGACATTTGAACTCTTTATTCTTACTGCCCAAAAAAAAAAAAAAACTCTTTATTCTTATAAGGTCCCACATGGGAATCGTGCCCCCACGGACATTCACTATTGGATCGAGAAGCCAAAAAATCACGACGCTTTAAGTTGAGATCCGGAGGACGGCCAAGATCCGTTGGAATTTAATCCAACGGTGAAAACCGCGAGTGCACCGTGCGCGTCTATGGTTTGGATTTAGTCGAGCTCGACAAGGCAACGAAAGCGCAACCCTTTCAGTAATTCCGGGCCTTACAACGTGAGATTCGATCGCATTGTTCCACGCCAAATTCCAGACGCATTCCCTCGAGCTGCACGAGACGTCGGGCGCAATTGCCCATCTGAGAAGAAAGCTGAAACGAGAGGATTTGTTGGCGTACGAGATTAGCTGAGCAGCCCGGAGGTGGTGGGAGTTGAGGAAGAGAATGAATCGGAGGTTCGGTGGGGCGAGGCAGCCCACCGGCACTCCGTCGCTGGCCTGGTCGTGCGTCGTGGTCGTCGCTTCCCTCCTTGCTGGCGCCTCCGTTGTCCACAACATCTACAAGCCCGATCTGGTAACACCCGTCTCTCTCTGACCACCAGCTGTTTGATGGAATGCCTGGCCGGGTTTTGGCGGTCGGCGGGGTCTATAATGTCTGCGGATCTTTTGCGTTTGATGGTCTTGACTCTTGAGTGTGTGTGTGTGTGTGTGTGCAGACGTTGCCTCCACTGGAGAGCATCGAGGAGGCCAAGAAGAAGCAACCCGAGAAGGAATGAAGGAAAAGCTCCTGTCTTGATACTTAGAGATGGTTTAGCTAATATTTTTTCCTCCTAGACAACGAGCCAAATAACGATTTCGCCAATTGGCCATCCTCTGCGATCTTGCATTGTTGTACCCATTCTAAGTGTCGACCGTGTGATTTTGTCCTACCCATTATTGACTTGGATGATTGTTCATCTTTCTGCTAATTCTGCTAAATGGACTTGAGTGAGACTGGTTTCTCACTTCAACTGGCGAGATTTGGTTTGTCAGTGGAGGCTTTCGTCCGAGGTCTGTTCCGACATGACTTGGGAACTTGACTCGAATGCCGCGCGAGGTCAGTAATCTTATGTTTATCTTAAACTTGTTCGTGGTCAATATGCTTGATGACATGATTATGGAAGGAATTTGGTTGGGACCACCTTCTGTTATCATGGATTGAGACTATTCAGGGGGTGCTTGCTTGGACGAAATATTTGGTGCAACACTTTTTTTCCCCCATTTTTTAGTGTTTGGTGGGGAAAATAAGCAAGTCAAAGGAAAATAACTTTAGTCGATCAGAAAAACCAAGTTTAAAGATAAGGAAAAAAACCTCCTAATTTATGTTTCATTTATTTCAGGAAAAATTTGACTTTTTTGAAATATACTTTTCTAAGAAATCATCTTTCAGAAAAATGATAATATACTTTGTATTTGGCTGAAATTTAAAAAACAGACATGCACTATTTTTGTGCGATATAAGGACTATATGAAAATAAATTTTTATCGAGCTAAAATTTCATAACGTAAATACTTTTATAGATTGTAAACAATTTTATTATTTCTCTCTTATGCTTTTTTATCAGCATTTCTTTTTCCTTATCGTTGACATTAGTACCCTAATAGAAAAATGAAATTCGTTTACTTTTTATATGTTGTGGATAGAGGCGGCAAAATAGGTTGGGGACTCTTTTTGTGACTTATATTTGATGGAACGGGTAGAATATGTGTTACAAGTTTTTTCATGAGTTGGGTTTTATCGAAATGGAGCCCCACTAAATAATAGGTTTTAATCAGTCCCTCATGGACCCATTTTCGACCCACTAATAACTCTATTAACTCAGGCCCCAAAAGCTAACTGTAGTTGGGAAAGTGATGAAATGAGATGAGAGAATGAAAAAATTAAAGTTTGCCGCCCCAAAATTTGCAACCCACTGCCCATTTCATGAGTCTCACAACCTTCAACCTGGCCCATTAACTTTCACGCTTCTTTTCTCGTTATCATGAACTGGTGCAATGAGGGGTGGAAAAATAGAAGCGAGCTATAATAAACAAATGTATATCTTTTTATTTTTCCTGTTCGATTTATGAAAAGATTTACAGGGGTACTCTTAATGTTATTACAATCATTCAGTCAATTCAAATGTAGGTTTTTTATCTTTCGGTCCTCTCCATCCTTCGCCGCCCGCTATCAAGCTCAAGCGGAGGCCTTTTATTCCTGGGTTTATGCATGCTCGGCCGACCCCAAGTCAAGTTAAATGAGGCCTCTTGTCCCTTGGTTTGGTCAATACTTGGCCGCCCCTTGTCCACTCAAATGAGGTGTTTTGCCTCTTGATTTGGAGGAAGCTCGGCCGGCCGTTATCAAGCCCAAATGGACGCCATTTTATAGTTTGATTTCGAGTGTTCTTGGCTGGGCGCAACCCCTCCAATCTTGTCCGTTTGAGTTAGCATGGAACATGTCCTTTCCTCCTTGCCAAAACGGAACCAAAACCACCAGAGGGTTAATATTGTAAAAATATGAAGAAAGGAGGGTGATTGAGGGGTGGCCATCAAGCTGGACGAATATTAAAATTAGATGATGAGAAGGAACAAAAGTGGGGTGCGAATCAAGCTTATGCAATATCGAACTTTCTAGTCAACAGTCAAGCTTTATTAGTTATCGACGAATTCGATCATTGACTTCCTTATGGAATGCATGAATAGTCCATGACCAAATTTTAGGCGTTAACGTTCATAATGCATTGCCTTGAAAGCCTCAAGAACTTAACATAAGGAAATTGAATTAGTAAATTTGGGTATAGCGTTCCTACCTAGAAATTTTGAGGCTTGAGTGCAATTAGGAGTTTTGACAACATGTGGCCCATTCCCTCGTCATTCTTCGCAAAAAGGGCCTTTTTTTTTTTTGTTGTTTGGGGGGGGTGGGGGTGGAGGAGGGGAGGAGGAAGGGAAGTGCTCAAATCATGCTTATGCTTCTTCAATAGAGATTGATAGAATTGAGTCGTGGTGGTTGGAAATATTTACGGTGTCCACAAGTTTAGGGTGCTAGTTACGGCAGTGGTGGTCTAGTGGTAGCGGTGGTGTCTGCGACAAAATCAACAACGGCTTGAACTTTGGTGGTGGCGGTGTAGTGTTCAGTTCAACTACCCTGTCCAAATCAACAGTGTCAGCGTCCATATCAGCTTGCATTGTTAAGAGTTTAGAAGGACAACAGTCAGTCAAATTTCATATGTTAAAGGATTAAACTGGACAAAAAAAGTTTAGAGAACACATTGAGTATTGAGAAAAAGTTCAACAACTTCCTATCTCATTACCTTATTTAAAAATAATTATTAAAATAAAAGGAGTCTTGGCTACACGGAGAGTGATGATGTGGCTAGCTTGAAATTTTGTTTTACCATTTTTCCTTCAAAATTGGTAGGGCAATTTGTTTCTCCATTCAACCTTTTCCATTTAAATAATCAAAGTATTGGACATTCAACGTCTCTCTAAGTTTATGTGGTCAAAAATTTTCTTGGCCCTAGCCTCATCGACCACCAACTCGCCCCTTTGTCTTTTAAAGCCCGCTTTCCTACCAACCGTAAAGAGACACTTGCTCTTGAACACTGATCCATTCTGGATATCTAGACCTCGTCATCTTCTCGATTTTGTGGATTCCCTTCATTCGATCTAAGCCTTTACACATGACATCTACGATTAGCAGATGATGTGGAGACTAAACTTGTTTGGATGAATGCCAGGATAGATAAAGCACTTGAGGTCAGTATGTCATCTCATGACTTGAACCAAGGATTAGTGGGTTCCACTATATACTTTTGGTCCCCATCAACTGATTGTTTCTTCTTTTCTTGGGGCCATGACTGTCACTCTCTTGGATATTTTTACTATGGCGGGTTGTGTGCCACTCGGCCAACCAATAAGAGAGATGGAATCACTAGAGCTGCCTTATATTTCTAATGGAATACTTGCGTATAGTAAATTCTTTTCAGCGATTTTGCCACACTTCTGGGTCCATTGAACCTACCAACTGCACAACCCTCCTCCTTTATTGGCTGTCGAAATATGTGTTCTTCAGTCCGACTCTTAAAAGTCTTGAAGGAGATTTTTACAAACCTCGTAGCTAGTAAATGACTCACTCTGGGCCCACTCATGTTGGCTGCATTCTATAGGGGATTTACTCATGCTTCGCTTTCTATGAAGTCAAAGGAGGATGGTGCCATGTCTAGTCCATTCTGGATCTTACAAGCATGGATGGCCCTGTACCTTCCTTTTCTTTTTAGCAGCCAACCTTGTAGTATTCCTCATGATACTTCGCCAAATTCTCGGAGGCCTTAACCTTTCCCTTTGGTTTGTCAACTACTAAGCCGCCTTCCTTTGGATACTTCTCCTCAGCTCTCTTCCTTCACATCCTATCTTCAAACCTTGCTAGAAGTCGATCATTTTTAATTCGATTTATTTCCCTATGATCACGATCATTTCAATTTTCTCTTCTCCCATCATTCTTTAGATGAGTGTCAAGACTTTTGGGTCCATGTACTTTCTTCGGTTGATCTTCCATTGCGGCTCTCTAGAAAGGGTCGATTGTATCCTGGCTTTGAAGTCCACTCTCCTCACTATTGTGCCAGACAATTTGGCTTTTATCAAGTCATTCCAATGTCAATCCCTTATTCAATGGAGTTCCCTTGGATGATGAAGAGGAAGTACGCTTTTGACAACATAGAGCCCTTTACCTGCTGTTCCCAAATAACTAGCACTATGCTTTCTCGATATGCCCTGGACCCTACCGAGGAATTTCAACCCTCTCCTGGTTATAGCCCTGAATGGATGGTCTGGCGGCTCTCATTTACCTGTGAAGGTCCTTTCAAGGAAGCAACTAAGATTGCAATTAGTTGGGTGAGGCAATGTGGTTCTAGATCAAAAGGAGCTAGTGGCAAAGGCAAGGAAGTTATTAGCTATGATGCTCAGTACGACTCCACTATGTGGAAGATATCTTGAGTTCAAGACTCAGCCCACATTTCAATCCAAGGCTTGAATTCTTCCTTAGGCAACATTCCTCTTAATTCAGGGATGTCTAGAATCGTGGAGGATGAAGTTACCAAGATTAATGAAGAATCTGCTGATGGTATCTCTTGATCCCTTAATATTTTGTCTCTGGCTTCCAGTGTTTCATTTTATTTTACTTTCTGCTTATTAGACCCTTCCCTATTTCGTGTGATACCATATTGGAGAACGAAGAAACACTGGTGGAAATGGTGTCTCAGCTAAGGAAAAGGAAGAAAGCTTCTCCTACATTACCGAGGAAACAACTTAAAACTTTAGCTGAAAGCTCAACTCCTGCTTCCATTGCTCATATCGAGACACCTGAGGTCCTAGCTTTCCAAGAAGGTTTGGCTACTTTGAGTGAGACCGTTCCTGTTAGTGAAGGGATTTGTCCCCCTGTGTCTTTGGATCTTGTTCCTAGTCCTCTACCTTTGACAATTTATGGTAAGTCTCTTACCTTTACGACTCAGGGAATCAATTGGTGACATTCTGATTTTTATTTCAAATGTCACCAGTTGGGCCGCCAACGATCGTGAGTGGCTCACATCATTCTAAGATCCCTCTTGGTTCGATTATTCCTTCATCTAAGGGGACGATGACATTGGTGCATGGTACTTTCCTTTGTTAGTTCCTTTCCTTCGACAAAAACTTCAGCAACACCTTCTTCATCAACCATCCCCCCAACTGGGAATCCTCTGTCATCATCAGAAGGCACAACAATGCCTTTTCCTTCCTCAAGTCATCCTTCCATCGATATTTCATCGATGATCTTCAACATCTCCCTCGATGCAGTCAGCGCTACGTCGAAGTGACGATTTTATTCTTGCATCCATTGCCAAGACAATGCATGCATTGGATGAGGCCATTGATCTTTATGGCCTGACCCCTGCAACCAATTAATAATGACAAGAGAAGGATTAAGCTGGCATGTTTCCTAGATCTTATGATTGGCGGAATTTCCATGGTGATGCATAACCAGATGATCTTTCATCAGCTCAGATCACTAATGAGTCAGCTTGGTGACAAAGACATCAGTGTCGACTACCTCCAGAACTCAGGCGACAATTCAAAGAGTTTTATGATAGCAAACAGTTGCTCTGACCCCATCTGAGGACAACCATCCGGAACCCAACAATACTTTAAAGGAAGCCAGCCAGCGTAAGAAAGATAATCAAGGGACCTTGTAGGTTATCATGGATGAGATTGCCAACCTTCATGAGGAAGAAACTCATCTTGAGAAAGAGAAGGTGGCAGTCGAAAGGAAGATCAAAGACGTTCAATAAAGGCGTGGGGTCAAATTTGATCAAAAGGAGGAGGCTGAAAAAAAGCTTGGGTGTCATGTTGCCTTACTCAAGGAGTTAAAGAAAGAAGTGTTATAGATAAAGCCAAATATTTTTAGGGGCTTTTTTGTCTTTTCTATCATATTTGCTTTTAGGTTAAAAGTGATATCTTTATATTAGTGATAGTAAGATGTTGACCGTCAAGATGCTAAAAAAGAAAATAGTGAGGCAAGAAAAAGAGAGAAGAAAAAAATGAGTTTTTTTTTTAGGGTTCTCAATCTCTTTGTGCCCTGATATTGAGAGAAGATTATCGTTGTATTCCAACTTTTTTCGAAGTCTAGTGGATTCGCAGAGTGCCTCTGCGCGGAGATGTAGCCAGGTTTGGGTGAACTTCGATAACAAATTTTCTAGCGTGTTCTTCTGATTCTGTAATTTTATTATTATATTCTACTTGGTGAATTGTTTGCGAGCGTTATTTTTCTGGAATCGACGTGCGATTTCGTAATAACTGGTATCAGAGCCTGGGTTGGCTGATCGAGAACATCGAGGGTTTTTCGGTGACTTTTGATTGAAAGCAAACAGTATGACAAAAGATAAAATCAGAATCGATAAGTTCGATGGGCAGGATTTCGGATGGTGGAAACTACAAATCGAGGATTATCTTTATCAAAAAGATCTCTATGCACCACTTGAGGGTTGGAAACCCGAGATGGCGGAAGTCGATCCAACAACAGAAGTCGGATGGAAAATTCTTGATCGAAAGGCATTAGGTGCGATTTGTCTAGGGTTGACGAAAAAGACAGGGTACCACATTGCGAAAGAAGAAACTGCAAAAGAAGCCATGGATATTCTAATGAATATTTATGAGAAGCCGTCCATATCAAATAAGGTATTTTTGCTGAAAAAATTGGTTAATATGAAGTAAATGATAGAGATTCTGTGATAGAGCATATTAATAGTTTCACACAGGTCATGGGTCAATTGGAATCCGCAGGTATAAATTTATATATGAAGCTTCAAGCTTTATTGTTTTTATGTTCTCTTCCAAAAAGCTACAATATTGCAGTGCAGGAAATTTCGAGCACCATGAAGGATGATTTAACTCTTGATGATGCTGTGAGTATCATGGATGAAGAGATGCGAACGAAAGTCTCAGGTGGAGATAAATTTTCTGCGTCTACATCTTCAACGGCACTCGCAGTGGAGAACCGTGGAAGAAGTAAAAGTAGAGGAAAATTCAGCGGGCGTGGCAAATCACAATCAAGGAGTAAGAGACAGGTTGCAAAAGATGAGTTTTGGATTTGTCACAAAACCGAACATCGGAGGTTGCAGTGTGAAGCCTACAAGAAGAAGCAGCAAGATGAGAATCAATGAGCTAATGTGGTTAGCGATGAATCTTTGCTAGATAACTCGTGTTTGTCTGCAGGGTTTCACTTGACAACATATAAATGGTTTATTAATTCTGGTGCTTCTTTTCATTGCACCTCGCAAAGAGATATATTTGATGATTATGTGAGTGGAGATTTCGGATAAGTGGTTGTGGGAAACGGCCACATGTGTCCCATTGTTGGGAAAGGAACTGTGACTGTGAACATCTCAGGTGGAGGACGTCTAGTTTTGCATGAAACTAGGCATATTTCGGAATTAAAGAAAAATCTGATTTCAACCAGTAAACTTGACCAAGAAGGTTTGGTAATAACCTTTGGATGCGGAGAGTGGAAGATAACGTCAGGAGCAAGAGTAGTAGTAAAGGGAAAGCGTACGGGTACACTTTACCTTCTCTAAGGAGACAATATCAGTGATATGGTTGCAACTACAATGGCTACAGGTAATTTGTCTACTCTTTGGCATAATCGTTTGGGACATCTTGGTGAAAAATGTGTAAAGCAGTTACACTCGAGGAAATTACTTCCAAGTTTGCAAAAAGTTGAGATAGATTTTTGTGAGACTAGCATTTATGGAAAAAAAATGTTGTTAGTTTTCAATTGAATGGGCGACAAAATAAAGGCCAGAAGCTAGAGTTGGTTCATGCTGATGTATGAGGACCTGCTCAGGAACTTTCTTATGGTGGTAAGAGATATTTTGTCACCTTCATTGATGATGCGACAAGGAAGACTTGGGTCTATGCTCTTAGAGAAAAATCAGAAGTATTCGGGATGTTTAGAATGTGGAAGACCATGGTAGAAAAAGAGACAGGTTATCAGATTAAAGCTCTGAAGTCTGATAATGGTGGTGAATACACGAGTAAGGAATTTGCAGAATATTTGAGTCGAGAAGGCATACACAAGTTAAAGACTGTTCCTAGAACTCCTCAAGAGAACGATGTAGCTGAAAGAATGAACATGACTATTCTAGAACGTGCGAGATGCATGAGGCTACATGTGGGTCTACCACTACTTTTATGGGCTGCCACAGTTGTTGCGGCTGTTTATCTTATCAACAAAAGTCCATCTAATGCGTTGGATGGAGAAATACCACAAGAATGGTGGTCAGGTAAAAAGATTAATTATTCACATCTAAAGGTGTTTGGTTGTATGGCATACGCTCAAACTAGCATCCAACCTGCAAAGCCTGTCACTGACGAAAAGGCTAAGGAATTTCTGGCTGTGATTAAAGCAAGTGAGTATAATGTGGTCGACCAGTTACGAAAGATGCTGGCTCAGATCTCTTTGCTTGAGCTTTTGCTAACGTCTCCTACGCATCAAAAGTCATTGATGAAAGTGTTGAGTGAAGTTCGCATACAAGAAATGATCAAGACAGACAAGTTAGAGGAGTTTGTGGAATCGATTCTCCTCAAAGACATGATTGCTTTTTCTGATAGGAATTCCCTTTTGAAGGTAAGGGGCATAACGAGGCACTCTACATATATGTTAAACACAAGAATTCCCATGTGTCCCGAGTGCTTATTGATAATGGGTCCGCTTTAAACATATGTCCATTGGCCACCCTTCATCGCCTCAAGGTAGACCCATCCAGGGTACATGTTGCGAAGACGTCGGTGTGAGCTTTTGATGGGACAAAAAAGGAGGTGATCGGGGAAATCCATCTCGATGTGCAAATAGGACCGGTCGTCTTCAACATTCCCTTCCAAGTGCTGGACATCCCTACCGCATTTAATTTCCTGCTAGGTCGTCCCTAGATACACACTGTTGGAGCGGTGCCTTCAAGTCTACATCAAGATGTGAAGTTCGTGATAAAAAGGAAGCTGGTCACTGTGTATGGCGAGGAAGACCACCGGATTTATCATGAGACGGCTATCCCTTATATAGAGCCAGATTCCGAGTTCAAATCAAGTTATCACTCATTTGAGTTGGTGTCCACCATACATGCTTCACGAGGGTCATCGCCACCCTCTCCTGAGGTTTCAGATGCTGCCCTTATAGTGGGAAGAGTGATGGTTGGGAATGGTTTTGTTCCTGGCCATGGTCTTGGAAGAAGAGGTTAGGGTATTCGAAACCCCATTGAAGCCCCTCAGAGATCTCATTCTGCTGGATTAGGGCACCATGGAAGAGGTGGAGAAGGTTCTGGAAGGCAAAGATAGGGAAGACAGAACTTGCCACCTGAGCAAGGGCGAGGGAGGTGAAACTCACTACCCCCAAACATTCGCGAGTCATTCCCCGGTCCTCCCATAATGATGCAAGATGAAGCAGAAGTGATGGACACCCTGGGGCAGCTTAGTGGCAAATTCGATTATTTGGTGAAATATTCGGCTCCTCCCAGCTTTTATATTGATCCACGCGACATAGTCCCAAATGGATGGGGTGGTATGGATGATCCAACACTCGAAGACAGAGAACCTTGATGATGCACTGAAAGAAGTTACAAGCTTGTTTGATGACCTCATCATAGGAGCCATTGATGAAGGACCCTCAGAAGAGATGGGCTTTGGCCCACAAGAGTAACTCTTTTACTGCTTTTACACATTCCCCTGTGTGGGAATTTTTATTGCTTTCTAAGAGATGTTTTCAGTTTCTTTTAGTGATTGAGTGTTGCATTTTTCCATTCAATAAATGTAATTAATTGATGAATTTCAATAAAATTACAAGTTTTATTTTAAGGGCATGATGAGGTACACCAAACCAGCCCGGTGATGATATCCAGCCGATAAAAGAAAAGAAAAATCCAAGGAGAATTCTGAGGCCTGGGCTTCATCGTGCTTCCTTGTGTCAAAATGTTTCAAAAAATGTTTTTGTCAAAGAATTTCAAAAAAACAAAAGCAAAAACAAAAACAAAAAGATGTAGATTACTCTGTTTGTCTTTCTGATTTATCTACTTCACGTTTTAGGGATAGTCTTACGGCATACAAAGGTGTGGAGATGATCCAATCTAATGCAACAAATGCTGATATGGATGATCTCGAAGACTCGATTGAAGATTCCATTGAGGTGCAGCGTAGCTAGGAAGAACGTGAAAAAGCCAAGGCTCTTACATCCGAGCAGACCGTCACTATAAATTTAAGTGACACTGAAGAAGCCAAGGAGGTGAAAATTGGAGCGAATCTTTCCAAAGACAAGACCGAACGCCTAATTCAGTTACTGAAGGAATATCAAGACATCTTTGCATGTACCTACGCTGACATGCTTGGGTTAGACCCGTCAATCGTGGAGCATTGTTTGCCTACTAATCCGGATGTGCAACCTAAGAAGCAGAGGCTGCGGAGAACTAAACCCGAGCTCTCGAAGAAAATAGAGAAAGAAGTGATGAAGCTTTTGAAGGTGGGATTCATTGAAGTCTCACAATACCCTGAATGGGTGGCTAATATTGTACCGGTGATGAAGAAGGACAGTCGAGTCCGAGTTTGTATTGATTATCGGGATTTAAACAAAGCCAGTTCGAATGATGATTTCCCGTTACCTCACATAGATGTCCTGGTGGATAGTATTGCTAGTTTTGAACTGTTCTCATTTATGTATGGTTTTTCTAGGAGAACACTGCATTTATCACCCCGTGGGGAACCTTTCATTATAAGGTCATGCCCTTCGGACTCAAGAATGCAGGGGCAACCTATCAGTGAGCCATGGTAGCATTATTTCATGACATGATGAACCAGGAGATTGAGGTCTATGTTGATGATATGATTGCAAAGACCCGACCTGGAGGAAGCCACGTCGAAACCTTGAAGAAGTTGTTCGACCAACTCCGTGAGTACAAGCTTCGTCTAAATCCCGCTAAATGCGTGTTCGGAGCAACATCTGGTAATTACCCGGATTGATTGTGAGCAGTAAAGGGATTGAGATCGACCCATCTAAAGCTAAGGCCATATGTGAGTTGCAACCTCCGTCAATGGTGAAAGAAATTCGAAGCCTTTTGGGGAGATTGAATTACATCGCTCGATTCATTTCCCAACTTTCCGAAATTGCCAAGCCATTTTTCAAGCTCCTAAAGAAGAATTCACGAGTCAACTAGGATGATGAGTGTCGAGAAGCATTCAACAAGCTGAAGTAGTACTTGATGAATCCACCAGTTCTTGTCCCACCCTCGCCGGGGCATCCTTTGATTCTCTACCTCACTATGGATAGTGAGTCATTGGGTGCAATGTTGGCTCAGGAAAGTCCTGTTGACAGAAGGGAACGAGCCATTTATTAGTGTGGGTATTGCATAGATTGCGACAGTACACGCTACATTATCAGATTTTTCTCGTGATTGAGAATAATCCTATCAAGTACTTACTTGATTGGCTAGCTTTGGTGGGTAAGTTGGCTAAATGGCAAATTTTGATCTCAAAATTTGATGTGCAATTCATGCCACAAAAGTTGGTTAAAGGTCGAGTGATTGCTGATCTATTGGCCGAGAATTCAGGAGTCTCGAATAATGATGACAGTTTCCTAGATGACGGTGTCTATAAACCTATCTGGTTCTGGTACGGGGGCAGTTCTGATATCCCCAGACGGACAACACCATCCGGTAGCTACAAAATTGATATTCCCATGCACTAACAATGTGGCCGAGTATGAAGCTTGCATTCTCGGGCTTCAAGCCGCAATTGAGATGGGTGTGGCCAAGTCACAAGTGTTTGGAGATTTAGCGCTGATCATACTACAAACCATAGGTGAATGGAAGACTAAAGATGCCAAATTGCTCCCATATCACGAGTATTTAGAAGATATGGTAAAGGAGTTCGACAAAATTTCGTTTGAATATTTGCCAAGGTCTCATAATCAATTTGCGGACGCACTTGCAACTTTGTCTTCTATGCTGCAAGTCATTGATGGGTGAGAGGTCGAGCCTCTAAAAATAGAGGTTTTGCCGAAGCTGGCTTATTATATGATCGTGATTGAAGAACCTGATGGAAAATCATGATATTACGATATCATGAATTACATTCAAAAACAGGAATTTCCGAAGGAAGCACTCCGGCTGATAGGAAGTACATCACGAAGATGGCCTCGAAATTCTTCATTAGTGGCGAGAATTTGTATAAGAGATCTTACGATTCGGTCTTGTTGCCGTGTGTAGATACAGCCGAAGCCAATCAAATCATGCAAGAAGTGTACAAAGGAGTATGTGGCCCTCATATGAATGGACACATGTTAGCCAAGAAGATTATGAGATTAGGCTACTATTGGCTCACACTGGAAAGTGATCGCATCCAAAGATGTTCGAAGTTGTCATCGTTGCCAAAGTCATGGAAATAAGATAAATGTTCCTCCAACTGAGTTACACCAGTTTTCCGAGCCATGGCCTTTCTCGATGTGGGGCATTGATGTGATTGGCCCAATCACTATTGTTACTGATCAAACAAGTAAACAAGAAACAGAAAACCGAAGCTATAGATTTCGAATGAGGAAGAGAAGCACAGAGAAACAGAACACGAACTTGCATACATCAGTTCTCTAAGGAAACTGTCAAGTACAGGACAACTTAAATAAGAACAATAATCGCTTACAAACCACACACACGTGCAGCATATAACCGCACCTAAACGTGTCTCTAAGGAAACTGTCAACGATAATCGCTTACAAACCACACACACGTGCAGCATATAATTGCACCTAAACGTGCTAATTCACTTCCTAAATAACAAAAATACCAGCTGCATAATATAACCAACTTAGCAAGAAAAATAAACCACAAGAAGAAAACAGAACAGAGGAACATCAGTCGAAAAACCAGCAGCATGAGACATTATAATCCAACAAACTCCTCCTTGGATCGATTCTTGTCGCCTGCATACTCCAATTTTCTTTCTTAATACTTCAAATCTTCCAGCTTGAAGTGGTTTTGTGAACATGTCTGCAAGTTGATCTTCAGATCCGCAATAAACCAGCTTAACTTCACCATTTTGTTGCACCTCACATAGAAAGAAGAACTTAACCTTGAAATGCTTAGTTTTGCCATGAAAAACTGGATTCTGAGATATTGCTAGAGCAGCTTGATTATCCACATTGATTTCGATATAGCCACTGGAATTCAGCCATAAATCTTTCATTATCTTTTTCAGCCACAAAGCTTGATTTGCAGCTGCAGTAGCAGCTATAAATTCTGCTTCTGCAGTAGATTGAGCTACAATTTCTTGTTTTTTAGAACACCAAGAGAAACAAGCTGATCCAAAACTGAAACAATATCCAGATGTACTCTTCATATCATCCATTGAGCTAGCCCAATCACTATCGAAAAACCTTGTAAATTGAATTCTTGACCCCTCTCGAAACTTCACACCAAAGAACAAGGTTCCTTTTAGATACCTCAAGATCCTCTTTGCTGCAATCAAATGAAGCTTACTTGGATCACTCATAAATCTGGATAGAACACTTACAGCAAATAGAATGTCCGGTCCGGTTGCTGTAAGGTACATGAGACACCCTATCGACTTCTATACATCGAGGCATCCACAAAGATCTGTTCCATCAACCTTCGCAACTTCTCTTTAGCTGCCATTGGTGTACGACACTTCGACAGTCTTCCATCCGAAACTTCTTTAGAATTTCCTTCAAATATTTCCTTTGGCAAAGGAAGATTTCATATGGACTTTGCTTAACTTCCAGACCTAAGAAATAAGCCATTTTTCCTAAGTCTGTCATCTCAAAACCTGCAAACAAACCTTGCTTAACATTTTCTATCAGTTCTGCATCATTTCCTCCTAAGGCTTCAAATGGGTATCGATTCATTTTGGTGGCGATAGATTATTTCTCCAAATGGATCGAAGCAACATCATTTGCAAGTGTCACTGCTCGCAATGTTGCGAAGTTCGTCAAACGTGACATAATTGCTCGCTATGGTGTCCTTGAAGCAATCATCATTGATAACGGGACAAATTTGAACAACAAACTTGTTGATGGGTTGTTCAGCGAGTTCAAGATCAAGCATCTGAATTCGTCTCCTTACCGCCCTCAAGTGAACGGGGCTGTTGAAGCGACCAATAAAAACATTAAGAAGATCTTGGCTAAGACAGCCGAGAATTATCAAGATTGGCATGACAGGTTACCCTTCGCACTGATGGTGTACCGGACATCGATTCACACTTCTACTAGGGCAACCCCTTTTGCTCTGGTGCACGGCATGGAGGCAGTTCTACCTGTGGAAGTGGAGATTTTTCTTTGAGAGTTTTATCCCAAGTGGAGTTGTCAGAGGTGGAATGGTCACAACAAAGATTTGAATAGTTGAACTTGATTGACGAAAAAAGACTAAAGGCTCTCTGCCATGGCCAAACATATCAACAGAGAGTAGCCAGATCTTTCAACTGGAAGGTATGACCGCGATATTTTGAGGTAAATGATTTAGTCCTAAGGAAGCTGTTGCCGATTTTTCCGGATCCTGGGGGTAAGTTCGCTCCAAATTACAGCGGCCCATACGTGGTGAAGAAGGTACTTCCTAGAGATGCCTTGATCCTGGCGGAAATGGATGGTTGTAAGTTTTCCACTCCAGTTAATTCCAATGTTGTCAAGAAGTATTACCCATGATAGAATTTTCCATGTCATGTTTTGAGCTGCAAGCATTTCTATGATGAATAAATCGCTTCAATAAGTTGAATTGTTCAAATTTGTTGCAAATCTTGCATTTTTCTTCCTTGATGAATTGTATGAGATAAATTGAATGTGTCAAATGGGATACCTTAGAATGATGAAAGGCAAGCCTTATTCCATACACTATTTCATACACTAATCCACAGTGAATTGTGTGGCAAAATTCCATGCCCGAAAGGAAAAGGTGATCTCGCAAAGGGTACGTCAACCGAAGTGATGAGAGGCATTCTTTTCTCTATCCCAAACACCACAGGTGATCCATTACTTAACCCCTTTGAGCCCCATACACTTATGAATATTCTTTTTAAATTGTCCATGTGAAGGATCATCCCACATTGGGATAAATTTGAAATGAATGGTAGGAATCTTCTTGTTCGCACTTGCATCAATCTGCGAGTATTGCTTTCGTAGTGTAACTCGTAGGGTAATTTGAAATGCCTTAGGATGACGAAAAATAGTTATTTCTTTATCTTATACACTTTCATCCATTGCATAGCCCACTTGAGCCTATGAATTCATTTCATGTTGAACCCAGTTTGTGATCATCCTCCACATTGGGGCAAGGCAAAAAAAGAAAAGAAAGAGAGAACCATTCAAGTAACATGGCTTAGAATGCTGATAAAGGATGAAGGTTGTGTGAGTACAAAGAAAATAAGTACAAAAAATAATGGGGCATAAAAAAACAGTGTGCTTGGTAAAAGCAAGGCCAATGCCCAAAGAGAAAAATCAAATGTTGGTTGCATCCCTAGCAAGGCAGTAAAAAAAGAGAGCTCAAATGTTGAGGTGTTACAATCAATGCAGTTTTGATATGAAGAGAATCCTCGATGGTGAAAAAGAAAACCGGTGGTATTGCTAGGATGATCACCAACTTTGAGCCCCAAAACACCTTTTGAGCCTAACGATCATTTCGTTTCTCAACCCAAGAACCTAGCCTACGTTACGTCCCTTGTAAAGTCTCTTCTGATTAGGGCACTTGGATTAATTTAGGGGTTCACATGTTTTAAGTATCGCTTAAAGAAGTGCGAACAAGATTATTTCTTTTTGCAGGGTTCTTGACTTATAAACCCAAAGATGATTGCCGAAATATCACCTATTCTTCAATAAGCCTCAACTCAAAGAGTCCCCTTTGTTAAGCCATTGACCAGGCCCACATTACAGTCCCTATTAAAGACCTCTCAGATTGGTAAGGGCGTACCACTTGCGAGATTGCCCAGACCCTTTTTTGGCATCATGACAGTGAGATAGAGTGATTGTCAAATCCTGCATCAAAGGTCAAGATAAAATAGCCTTTTAATAAGGATGAGAGAAAAGTCCTTTCAGACCGAAAGGTCCCTCATTTGACACATCCATGACACTCATGTGTTCAGATTGAAATATTTTTTTGAAATCTTTCCCAATAGAAATTAGGTGATACAAGATTGATAGAAATCATCACACATGAACCTCACTTGAATTAATGCATGTCTGTGAATGCATATTGCCTCTCCTACAACTGTGTTTTGCAGGAGACATATCCCCACGGAACAGAGATGTTACCAGGTAAGTATATCTCTATCCATACCTTAAATACTTGTCATTGCACAGGTATTCCCTCTTGAGTATACCGGCACTCGATTGAGTTGGCCTCCTAAAGATTTTTTCCAGATTCAGTCTGATGAAGGCGACCGAAGAAAGGTTCGAATCCTCGTCAGATGGTCTATGTTGCAACACTAGGCGACCGAAGAAAGGTTCGGGTCCTAGCCAAGCAAAACCTCAGTTTAGATGACCGTAGAATGATACGGGTCCTAGACAGTATTTGTTGCTTTAGCAAGCGACCGTAGAAAGGTATAGGTCCTGGCAAATGTTTTCTCGTTTAAGCGACTTTAGAAAGGTACGAGTCCTGGCAAATGTTTTCCCGTTTAGGTGACCATATAAAGGTATGGGTCTTCAAAGAAAAAAAAATTTCATCAAGGCGACCCAAGAAAGGTTTGGGTCCTTGACAACCATATACTGCCATACTGGGCGACCGTAGAAAGGTACGAGTCCTATGAAAGCAGTCCCTTTACAAAGCCTCGTTACTATTCTGGGTGATTGTAGAAAGGTACGGGTCTTAGACATGTAACACCAACTATCTTGAATTACTCTACCCTCTTCGAAGGTAAGTTGATCCAAGTAGGTTCCTTTATCATTTGCATTAGCATTTCCATGTATCACATAAATTGCATTTCAAAATGGGATACATATTCCTGAAAAAGAAAAAAAAAGTCATTTAGTGCATGTGCATGATCAAATTTAGGTATCAACTAGTCTTTAAAGGCAACCTCTACGAGCTCACATTCAAAGAGGGGCAGCTGTTGACACCTAATTTTTGGTAACCCTAAGAAAATAAAAATAAAAATCACAAATAAAAGGAAAAAAAAGGAGAAAATCGATCTGATTGATTATGCATGGAAATTTGAAATTCTGATGAATATTCAAATTTTGGTAGATGCAGAAGCAATTAAAAATCAAGTGAATAAAGGGCAAGGATTTTGATAAAAGGGAAGGAATCAAAGCAAGATCAAACTGATTGCGAAATCACACTCCGATATGCAGCCAAATTAATTCAACAGAAGATGGAAACTTGGAAAATACCATAGAAAGCGGCTGTCTGGAATCAATATAAAAAGAGCCACAATTTTCGTGACCAAAAGGGATCGAATTCGTAAAAATAGAGAGAAAAAAAATCCATGTAGAGGAGAGAATTTTCCTTCGGTTTCTTCGAGCTAAAAATTCAAGAGGGAAAAAAATTCTTTTATGGGGAAAGGAAAAGTCAAAAAAGAAAGTAAGAGTGAAAGAGAGAAGAGATGTGAGTGCAGAGAGGGGGACAGTGGGAAGTGACGTGAGAGGCAAGTGAGGGGAGAGAGAGAGAGAAAAAAAGAGAGGGGAAAAAGCAGCGTCCGTTCGTCTTCTCCCTAATGCCTGCCGCCGGTTCGCATCGGCCCGCATGCCCACACAGGCCGCTGCGCCAGCACTGCCTCGCGCCGGCTACCGTGCCTCCACCATCGCCTCCTCGCTAGACTCACCCACGATGCGCAGCACCGTTGTCAACGCCTGTAGTTGCTCCTCGCCACTCTGCTCGTCGTTCGTCATTGCTCGCCACCTCACCTGCAACCTGTTGATCCGCGCCTATGCTCGAACACCAACGCCCCTGCCTTTGCTCTCCTGACGCCGTGCCACCGTCCGCGATGCCGCAGCAGCCAGCTACCGCCTCTGCCTCCATAGCTACGAACACCATCGCACCCCGCTGCCCGACGCCCACACCATAACTGTTGCCCTCTATCCTCCGAGCGACATTTGCGCCACAGTGGCAAGCGCCACCGTCTCTGCCAGCTGCGCTCCGCCCGTCGCTGACGCTGTAGCAACCTGCACTACGGCGCTTGGACTCGCCTCCACTGCTCTCCGTCCGCAGCCCCTATCCTCGCGATGCCGCAGCAACCTGCACCGCCGCACTTGGACTCGCCTCCATTGCTCTCAGTCCGCGACCCATATCCTCACGGCGCCGCTACCCCTCGACGCCAAAGAAATCCCTAGCCGGCTCGCCACACCTCGCCCGAGCGTCATCGCCGCCCCCACCGGTCATCACGTCTCCGCGCCACCTAGCCGTCGCCGACCTGCAACACTCGATGCCCTGAAGCTCCACTTCTGCTCAGACGTCGCCGGTGCCCGCATCTCTGCCCGAGCGTCTCTCAGTTGGCGCCTATGCCACCGTCGCAGCTCGCCAGCTCCCGTCGGAGCTCTAACGTTGGCTAGCAACCGCCCGGCGCCGCCCACCGTCGCTGCCCCCTCCCCAAAGCTCCCGTAGCTAGTTTAGTTTTAGTTTTAGTTTTATTTCTTTTTTATTTCTTTTATGTTTTTTTAAAGTTTTTTTAAAGTTTTGTTATTATTGTTTAAATTAGAACATAGTATGTCAATATTCATTTATTTTGTAGGCATTAACTGTAGGAGTTTTGTCCAAAATTATTGTAATTATTAATTTGATCCGTAAGACGTTGGATATTTTTTTAATAATATTAATTTTTGGGCATTTTGATAGTATTTTAATTATTAAATCATTATAATAATAAATTTGATCCGTAAGACTTCGGATTAGATTTTTAATTATTTTTATTTTTTTTATATGTCGTGATGCTTAGGTTAGAGTAATCATTAATTTAACCCGTGAGACAACATGTTATGTTTTCGATTATTTTAATCCTTTATTTGTTGAATATCTTGATTGGTTTAGATATAATGTTTATTTGATTATTGCTTATCTTGGATCAGAGCATGTAGGTTTAGTAAATTGGGATTGCATTTTTAGGATTACATTTTTAGGATTGTACTTTTAATTTTTTTTGGAATAAATTAGAATTGAATTTTTTTTTTATAGATAAAGGCTTAGATAATCTTTGCACATTTTAATAATCTCATTTTAAAAAAAAAATATTTTTCTAAGATAGGATAGGGTTTAAGTCAAATTACTCCATAAAATAAATTAGAAAAATATTCCTTTTTATATAGTTTAATTAGGGTTTTTGTTAATTCCGAATTTAAAAAAATACAAAAAATATTAGGTGCATGTTAATTAGTTTGCATAATAGGTTCATTTAATTAGAATTTGTTTGTTAGTAAATTAGGTCATGTAGTTAAAATTCATGTTTTATGATACAATTCTAATTTCAAGAAAACCCAAAAAAAAAAAATTGCTTGCTTTGTGTGTTTAATTCTTTTGATGCAATTCATGGATTTATTTATTTATTTTTATTATTGAATTTTTAATAGTGGATGAGCATCCGTGTGGTTCATATTTGCAAGATAGTAATTTAGGTGAAAATAAATCTAAGCTGTCTACAAAAATATTTTTAACAAAAATAAAAAGAAATGGTACCAAAAGGGCTTTAGAGAAATCTAGTGTAACCAAGTCCCTGTACCCAAAATCTCTAGTTCGTAAGAGTAAAATAATTCTCTCATTATTTTACTTAGGTGTCTAATCAACCTACCATAAACTGATTAGTGACGATTCCTAGATAAAATCCATTTGCATGCTAAAAACTTGAAACTAAGTTGCGAATTGGTATAGACCTGAAAGAGCCCGAGCTAAGTTTAAGACTTAGTAGTCCATTAGCCTAAACTCTAGGTGGTGCACCTGAAATTTAGGTCGAGACAAAAATAGAGTGTTATGGTGTCTTTTATTAAATCAGTCTTAATTACCAATAATCATGCTAAAATTGTTCATTAAGCACACTACTACATTCCCTAAGGACACTTTAGTTGAAGACCGAGTATTCGAAGCGTGATGTCTTAGAGTAGTGTAAGTGAAACGGGACAAATGCATGTACATTTAGCTTCATAGGTTTTGACGATTGTGTGATTGTTTTGCCTTTCTCAAGGTATCATTTTGACGACAATCATAGTTTTTACTAGGCAGAAGAACAGCCCAAGTGCCAAAACTTGGCATGGAGGGACACTTAAGTGCCAAAACTTCGGAAAAGTACACTTAAGTGCCAGTTTCGGAGTAAAGTGGAACACTTAAGTGCCACTTCTGCCAAAATCCGGCCAAATTGCTGACGTGGCAATTTTCCGGCAAGTTGGGTGCAAAACGGCATCGTTTTGCTTGCTGACGTGGCGAGAAAATGCAAAAACGACGTCGTTTTGTGTATGATGTGTAAATAATTAATATAAAAATTAATTAAATTTAATTTAAACTTAATTTTATTTAAAATATTTCTAAAAACTTAAAAATAAAAACCTTGCCGAAGGGGGCGGGCGGTTGGGCCGAGCCCTCGCCGCCACCGCCTCCCCCGCCGCCGGGAAGGGCCGGCGACGGAGGGGGGGAGGGTCGGCCGGGTCGCGGCCCCGACCGGGCGGCAAGGGCTCGCGGGCCCTCGTCGCCGGCCGATCGGGCGTTGCCGGCCCGGCCGTGTGGCCCGTGACCCCGGCCAATGCTCCCCCACTGTCGTCGGCCCTTCCAGTGACGGCGGGGAGGCGGCGAGGGCTCGCCCGGCCGACCCTCCCCCTTGTCGCCGGCCCTTCCGGCGGTGGCGACGAGGGCTCAACCCTCGCCCGCCCCCTTCGCTCTCCCCCTTTTTTAATTTTTTTTTAAATTTTAGGTTTTTAAATTTTAAGTTTTTTATTTTTTAGAATATTTTAAATAAAATTAAGTTTAAATTTAATTTAATTAATTTTTATATAAATTATTTATACATTGGACACAAAACAACGTCGTTTTTGCATTTTCTCACCATGTCAGCGAGCAAAACAATGCCGTTTTGCACCCAACTCACCAGAAAATTGCCACGTCAGCAATTTGGCCGGATTTTAGCCGGAATGGCACTTAAGTGTTCCACTTTACTCCGAAATTGGCACTTAAGTGTACCTTTTCGAAGTTTTGGCACTTAAGTGTCCCTCCGTACCAAGTTTTGGCACTCCAAGTGTCCCAACCTCGTTTTTGCTGAGAACGGAATTAAATGCTGCTGTCATTTAGGTTTCGCTATACTTCTATGAATTAAATGCAAACATGTTGCTCTTTTTGGGCCCCATTACTATCAAGAGGCCACAGTTTGGACAAGCGAATGGATTGATGAATGAAAAAAAAAACGATCTTATTAGCGTAAGCCCAGTTTAGGGATTTGAGCTCTATACTGTTAAAAAGGGCTGTGTCCCCGGCCATTGCACTTGCGAAAATAGCACGAGCAAAAAATAAAACGAGAACACATCTTAGTCGTCAAGTCTTCCATTTTTAATTGTTTATCAATAGACTTGCGTGAACTGAAATACCGACAGTCAAATCGACCTTTTTGACGAACATGCTTGACTGGCGATTCCAACGAAGACTTGGAAAAGTAAGTCAAGCAGCCCTGCCTTAATAGCAACATGACTAGCGATTCAATATTGTCGTTCTGACCCATTTAGTCCTGATTCCCTATAGCACGCCAAACTGATTGAAAAAGGACAAAATTTTGATTTTGCAATATTTATCATCAACGACAAAAAGAAAAGAAAAAAGAATTGTTCTCCCGAAAGGATCCATTTTGCCTAGAGTATAGCTAGAAAAGGCATTGGCCTCGATTATATGAGGAGCGCATAGTAGAAATTTGAGTTCATTACCACATGTAATTGAATTCATCTTTACTAAAAATTTAAGTCAATAAATTATGAACCAACTTAGATACATCAACTATTGCACATCATATCAATTTCTAAATGAGGGACTTCTCTAACATAACTCACACATGCATCTCAACAATCTGCCACTCATTTGTGAGCTCCTTTAATCTAGGTATTCTTCTACATCAAGATATCTCAAGTTGAATCTCCATCGGCATCCAACTTCATCCTTGGTCTCTTTTTCTAGACTAAACTATAAAGTTTGCTATCGAACATGCGTTGCCACACCACAATGTCCACTTTTGAAAGCCATGTTAGTCACTAGATTCCTTCATTAAGATGTTTGCAAAACACAGGAGCAAATTGGGGTGGAGTATCAATTAACTATCAACTCTGATATCATTTGTTGGGGAGTAAGCATTGAAAGTCCGATACCTTCACTTAAAAGATTGTCAAGAGGGAGCCCAAGTTCGAATCCGTCAACATAGTCAGTTAGACTCACATTCACTAAAAGCTTAAGTTAATGAGTTATAAGTTAACTTAGATATATTGACTGCTTCATATTATATCAATTTTCGGATGTGAAACTTCTCTAACAAAACCCACCCATGCATCTCAATAGATTGAGGCTTTAGGAATTATCTTCCATCTATAAGCATGTCATCAATCCCATTTGCAATATTTGGACTGAACCATCTCACCTCCCCAAACCCAACGGTCCCCCAAATTATTGTTTCTTCCTTATTGTTGTCGAACCAGTCTCCTTTGGCTATCTTCTTGTTCTTCTCGCTCTTCTTGGTTGACACCAGTTAATTTTAGGATGTGAGCGTTTATGCTTCTGCCACTTCATTTTTTTGCTACCAACATGACCAAGAATAAGGATGAAGCAGAGACTCAAGAATCGGAAGTCTACTGTTGAAAAATATAGACAATCTCTCCAGCCTTTCAGGGCACGACAACAAGGCTTTTTACCAATGTCGCTTGCGATGACTATGGAGCCATCGCCCATTTGAATCTTTCAAATCTCGGCATGAGAGGAAATCTAAATAGCCTCGACCTCTCACCCTTGATTAACTTAGCTATGAACTTGGTAACAACTCGATCTATGACTCCATCTCCTTGAGTATCATAATCTTTTCGAACTCAACTCTCTTGATCATTTTTGCAATGAACCATCCAAGGACATTCCTCGAAGTGTAGGTATGCTAGAGAGTCTTCATTATTTGCACCTATATGCACACAACCAAAGCGAACACATCCCTTACGAAATTGGATGATTGGATCCTCTTTTGGAACTTGATTTTTCCGAAAATAATCCCATCAGTCCTATTCTTGCTTCACTAGGTATGCTAAAGAGTCTTCATTATTTGTACCTATACGCAAACAACCTGAGTGAAAACATCCCTCGAGAGATTGGACGAGTGAATTCTCTTTTGGAACTTTTTTTTTTTTTTATGAAAACAATGTTACCAGTCCTATCCCTGCTTCACTAGGGTACTTGAGCAACTTGATTCATCTCAATTTATGGAAAAATCAACTTTCCAGGCCCATTCCTAGTTCTCTTGGAAAATTAGGCAATGTAATTAGAGTAAGCATCTTGCAAAATTACTTCTCTCGGTCTATTCCAAGAAAGATAAATGACTTAATGAATTTGATGTATCTTTTGTTATGGAAAATGGAATTTCAAGACCCTTAACTTAAAAAATCGAGAGCCTCACTTCTCTTATTGAACTAGACCTATCAACTAACAATTTCACCAGCTTAATTCTTCCTTCCATTGGAAACTTTGACAAGTTTATCTCTGCTTCAACTCATCCAAAATAATTTAGTCAGTCCAATGCCTACTTCTCTTGGTAATTTGGGCAACTTAACCAAAGCAGACATTTCAAGTAATACCATTTTTGGTTCCATTCGCAAACAATATACAGCCTTGAGTAACTTGAAATATCTTAGCTTACGGAACAACAAATTGTTAGGATCCATTCCTTTAAAAATTGGGAGATTGATAGCTATCGAACAAGTGAGTTTGTCGATGAATGATTTGGTCGGTCCCATCCCATGATCGCTCTTGGAGCAATCTAGAATATTTAGGCCTCATCTAGAATCAAATTTCAAGCTCGATTCCATAAGAATTGGGAAATTGGTATCTCTTGCAATATTGCAAGTATTGGATAATAATTTGACCTGTCCAATCCCTACAACAGTTGGAAGCCTACCCAATCTAAGTGTATCAAACATTGGTGGCAACCAATTCTTTGGTTCCTTGCCTTCCGAATAAGCTAACGTGTTTAAGACATTTGGATCTATCTAATAATGAACCAGAAAGAGACCTACCAAAATAAATGTATGACTGAGAGATCATCGCAATTAATCTCCATCTTCATTAATCATTTCACAGGTCCCATCCCCATAAGCTTAGAGAATTGTAGTACATTAATCAAATTAAGACTAGAAGGAATCGAACTTCCTGGAAACATAATAAAAGCTTTCGAAATATATCTGCATATAATCATTTGAATGGTGAATTGTCAACGAAATGGGGTGCTCTTGTAATTTGACAAGCTTAAGATGTTGAACAACAACATGTATGGTGAGACACCGATAATATTTGGAAGGATGGCTCGGTTATAGGTACTGGACCTTTTTTCAAATAATATAAGTAGAGAGATTCCAAGGGAATTGGCACATCAGTTGGTGTTGTTAGAACTCGATCTAAGCAACAATGAGATCGTGGGAATTGTCCCGAGTGGGATTGAAGTTTTATCCTATCTAGCACATTTGAACTTGGCATCAAACAATTTGAGCAGAACAATATTGGTGCGACTAGACTCATGCACACATTTGTTGAGTTTGAACTTGAGCAAAAACAAATTTCTGATAAACATTTCTTCCAAGGTAGGCAATACAAAAGACCTATGGGTTCTAGATTTGAGTTATAATATATTGTTTGGAAATTCCAGGAAGCTTGCAGAACTGTGAAACTTGCAAGTTCTAAGTATTTCACACATTAACATGTCCAATTCAACCCCCACATAGTTTTGGTGATTTGGGGTGCGTTTGTTTACGTTTCTGTTTTGGGGAATAATTTTTTTTTTCAAAAACACTTTTTTCTTTTTCTGTTCCCGGGAACAGTTTTTGAGCATTTGAACGTGTTTGGTAACTATACAAAATTATTGTTCCCGGAATAGAAATACGTTTGGTACAACCTGATATATTTTAATGACTTAGAATTTCTTTTAATTAATTAATAATTTTATTACATTTTATTTTTATTTTTCTTCTCCTTCCTCCAGCCGATTGTGAAGGGTTAGTAAGGTCAACCTCGGGGTAGCTCACCGGCCACCGATGAGGTCACCTCGAGCCTCGCCCTAGCTGGGCAAGGCGACCTCACCCGGCCACCGGCAAGGTTGAGCCTTGCCTTCGCCATGGCTGGGCAAGGCTCGGCCTCACTGGATCTGGGCGAGGTTGAGCCTTGCCCGGCCACGGCGAGGCTTAGGGAGGCCTCGTCGATGGCAGGTGAGCTCGGGCCGACCTTGCCAGGGGCCGGCAAGGCTTTGGTGAGGTCGTCGGGCCTCGTCTGGTCAGTTGTTGGCCGGCGCCGAGGCCAGCAACCGGCTAGGGGAAGAATGGAGGAAGTGAAAAAAAAAAAAAAAAAAAAAGGAAGAAAAGAAAAGGGATAAAAATTGATTCTTGAATTGTTCCGGAACAAAAAGCAATTTTTTTTTTTTATTTCTTGTTTTTATTCGAGATATGTTTTCGGGAACAAAAAAATTACCAAACACGTTTCTATTCTATTTCTACTCCCGGAAATAAAAGAACAAAAACATATGTTTCTGGGAGCGTTACCAAACGCGCCTTTACTAGCCTTGGCTTCCATTGATGTATCCTTATGATCCAGGTCCTCTCCAAATGTCATAGATGAGGCTTCCTTTAAGGCAATTTTACATAACAAAGGGTTATGCGGAAATGTTATTGGTTTACCTGAATGCAATTATACCAGGAGCAACAAACACAATTGACGTGTTAGAGGTAGAATCACAATTTTGCTTATTCTCCCTTTCTTGGGTTTTCTTCTTCTTTCTCTTGCACCATGATCATTCTTGTAACCTTCAGTTATCGTTGAAGAAAGATTATCAATAGAGAGAATAATGAATGAGATTTGGCAAATAATTTGGATTTGCGATACTAAAGCGTCTCTATCTCGGGTAGCTTTTAGAAATTTCATGCATTTGACCCGTGGTTGAACATTTCAAGCCACAACGTATATCTTTGACACATTGGCTCTCGGCTCAGCCGTGAAAACCTCAAGGTTTCAAATGACATACACGGGGTACCAAAGCCGATCAACAGACAGGCGACTGGGTGGACACCCACACTTTATCACATTGTGTGCTAGGGGAAGAATGGAGGAAGTGAAAAAAAAAAAAAAAAAGGAAGAAAAGAAAAGGGATAAAAATTGATTCTTGAATTGTTCCCAGGGAACAAAAAGCAATTTTTTTATTTCTTGTTTTTATTCGAGATATGTTCTCGGGAACAAAAAAATTACCAAACACGTTTCTATTCTATTTCTACTTTCGGAAATAAAAGAACAAAAACATATGTTTCTGGGAGCGTTACCAAACGCGCCTTTACTAGCCTTGGCTTCCATTGATGTATCCTTATGATCCAGGTCCTCTCCAAATGTCATAGATGAGGCTTCCTTTGAGGCAATTTTGCATAACAAAGGGTTATGCGGAAATGTTATTGGTTTACCCGAATGCAATTATACCAGGAGCAACAAACACAATTGACGTGTTGGAGGTAGAATCACAATTTTGCTTATTCTCCCTTTCTTGGGTTTTCTTCTTCTTTCTCTTGCACCATGATCATTCTTGTAACCTTCAGTTATCGTTGAAGAAAGATTATCAATAGAGAGAATAATGAACGAGCAAATAATTTGGATTTTATGTGTATTTTGAGTTATGATGGCAAAGCTTTTATGGCCATATCGTTGAGGCGTTGGAAAGATTTGACTCCAAGAATTATGTGGGTGAATAGGCACATGGAATTGTTTATAAAGTCGAGATATAAAAATTGTTTGTCAAACTAGGTTGACCCGAGCCATACTGAGGTCAAATTGGTTTAATTTCTTCTAATTTTCTTGTTCTTGATTCAATCAGTCTAAATTAAAGATTTCTCGAATCATTGGACACAAATTGAATCAATCCACCCATCCGTGGGTAGCTGTGTTGGTTGAGAATCCCTCCCTCATCGCCGAGGTCGAGAGTTCGAAACTCGCAGTTGCTAGCGATTTAAGTGGGGGGCCCTGGCGGTGGGTTCTGGGCTAGTCTCCCTCGAGGTATAGGGGCCCGACCCTCAAGAGCCTTTCGGGCACGAAGGGCCTGTGGTGGAGTCCTCGATTATCAAAAAAAAAAAAAATTGAATCAATCCAATTCGCCCCACACTAACTCAATTCGATTAATTTGCCATATAACACTTAAATTCTCCTAATTTCTACTAAAATGGTGCTACGAACTAGACCAATGTGCACCATTAAAGTTCAATTGGCCAAATTGGACTTCAATTGATCAAATTGAATGTTAGTCTAGAATGGATCAAGTGAAATTGCATCAATTAGGGCATTCCGTCCTTGAATTGGTCAATGTATGCTCACTAATTTGGTCAAATTAAGCCAAATGGTTATGATTTTATCAAAATTGATATTGGAATTAGATTGCATTCAATCAATTGAATCCAACTTTGTCTAATTTGCACTATTCATGAAGAATTGACTAGAACCCCTAATTAGGGCCAAAATTGGGGGGGGGGGGTTCTCAAGCTTGAAATTTCATAATTGGCTTGATAATTGAATGTGGAACAATCTCTTGATCAAATGTCATAAAGGAAATTATCTCAAAAAATCATTAAAGATTAACTGATTTTTCAACTATTGAGATTTGCCTTAGTGGCCACTATTTCCACATGAGAAAGGGAAGGTGGGGGTTCGAATTGCCATATTTTTAGTGGGGGTTAAGGAGAAATAATTTAGTTTCAGGTGTGGGTTTCGACTCATATGCCCTACAAGAAGATAAGACAAAAGTTTGAAAGATAAGAATTAAAGTATGAGTAGAGAAGAGTTGACAAAAAACATTATTTTTATTTTTGGTGGACTTTGGACCAAAACTCCCAAATTGGGGAAAAGTTGATTCTTGATCGACTTTTATAAAATTGATTATGCCAAAGTTAGATTAAGGTAGAAAGAAAATGATTAGAATTTTTTTTTTCAAATTTTCAATTATTTTTTCAAATTTTGATCAAAGGTTGACTTTAGAGGTTGATTACAAAGTCAACCCCAAAAAGTACCACGGATTATCGGTAAAATCGATGTCTCGACTCTTTTTGGGCTAGAAATGAGGCTTATTGTGATTAAGAACCCCTAACCTCGAGTTTTACCTTTATGTGACATGTTGATTAACAATAAAGTGTCAATAGGAATTAAGACATATATTCCTCCATAACGATAAAATTGAGAAATTGATAACATTGAGAATGCAATAACATTGAGAAAATGATTGCTACATAAATAGGAGAAATGAAGAAATTTGATTTCTCTCTTTTAACCAAATTTTCTCTTTACATATTTCATATAATGGAAGATAGAATACACCTTTCATTGTTGTCATAGGTGGAGAGAAGACCAGCTCTTGATGTAGGCCATCAATAGATGCCTTCAAACAATGCATTTTGTGACATCCTGATTTTCCAATTATGTTTTCAATAGATTGAGACGGGCATTTTATCTTCGCGCATATAGCTCTTTTCCCTGAGTTGGCCACTCATGTGAAAACTAGTCTATCAGGTGAAGCCGTTAAGGGATTCTAATGCATAGGACTCGAGAATTTGAGTAGGAAACGACTTTTCGACCGAGCTAATATGCAAGGGTCATTTCGGCACAATTAAAAATTGATTAGAGACCGGAGATAGGTTGACTCGACAAAGGCATGTGATAAAGTGTGGGTGATTCCACCAGATCGCACAATTCTTGTTGATCGGCACTGGACCGACTTTTTTGTCGTTTTGGTACCCTGTGTCCGTATTTGAAACCTTGAGGTTTTCACGACAGCCAAGAGTCGCCAATGTGTCAAAGATATACGTTGTGGCTTGAAAATGTTCAACCACAGGTCAAATGCATGAAAATTTCTAAAAGCTACCCGGTAGATTAGGACGCTTTAGTATCGCGCCGGAGTGAAATTAACCGAGAAATTAAAACCGAATTCAGAAATTGGAAGTCCTGTTGTGTCAAAAATCATTTTTAGGAACGTTGACTCATCTTCGGAAGATTTTCTTACAAACCAAGTTTTTCGGCAAAATAATGTGAATTGAAGTGTGGTAGGCCCACTTTTGGTTGTATTTTTGGGACACAAGATGGTTCTATGGTCAAGTGAAAATGTGAATTGAAGTGTGGTGACATTGGATTAATTTATGGACTTCAATTTGGCTCAATTGGAAGGGGATTGAATGAAATTGATAGAATTTGATGTGCAAATATGCAAAATTCGTATGCCATGGCACATGGAGCAAATTGGACCTATTAGAAGATTGTCAAGGAAGCTTGGAGGTGAGTGGAAGGTGACATTATGTGAGGTCATGGTGGGGCCAAAGTGGAGGGGGTTGTGACAAGTGTAGGGTGCCCATTGGCTCCCAAAAAGTGCCCCTCACATCAAACCTTTCTTCGGACGTGCTAGTATCAGCCGCCGGCTCGCACGTCGCAGAAGTCGCTCGCTGTCCCCGCCGTCCGCGCGCACTGCTCTGCGTGCCAGCCGGCCAGCTCGTGCCGTTGCTCCACCTTTGTTAGCTCGTCTGGGACGTCGTCCGACGTCGCGCAGCTGCCGCCGTCGCCAAGGCCGCCGGAAGTCCCGCCGGAGCCGCCGCTTCTACCCGCCCGAGCCGCCGTCGTCCGTCTCCGCTGGTTTCGTGCCTAACCAGCTGCCGAGCCACCCTTCGTCCGACCTTGAACAGCAGCTCAAAGTTCCAGCAAGCTCCTGTCTTCAAGTTCCATTTCGGGTGCCTTCCGATCCTTGCTCGGTGTCGCCCCATGGAGGTTTATTGACCGTCTCGCCGTTGTTTTCGCCGGAGACTCATCGGAAAGCAATTCCGGTGAGTTTAGCCTCCTAAACCTTGATTAGAGGGTTAATGATGCTTAGGGAGGTTTAGTTTAAGTTAAGTGAGATTATGTGGTTAGATTAGTTTAGTTAAGTGTGGATTATATTAAGGGGTGTGATTAGTTTAGTGTATGTTTAATTAAGGTTAAATAGATGTTTAGGTTAGTATAATAATGATTTGGCTTTAATTGATTATTTTTGAATAAATAAGTATTTCGAAATTATTTAATTATTTAATAATATTTTATATTATATAAAATTATTAAAATATTATTATTTAATTAATTTTCGGAATAAATTTAATTATTTATTATTTCTGAAAATTATTTCGGGATCTTAAATTCTGAGAATTTCGCGCCGATCGCTGCTATGGATTCAGATTTTAAATTTGATGGGTGTATATTGCAAATTGAGTGTTGATTGTGAAAATATGGATTTTATTTAGAAAATCCCAAGTGTCGGGTTTTGATACTAAAAATTGGATTTTAAAAATTATATTAAATGGTGGGGTTTGAAAAAGTGAGATATTAGTTTTCTGGTTCGAAATTAATGTGCCCCCACACACGTGAATAATTTCTTGAATATTTTTAATATGAATAAAAGAGGCCGGGATCACTATTTTAAATGGAAGCATTGAGTGAAATACAAAGTATCCTGGGCTGAGTATGAATTTATTGTGTGATAACTAAGAGAAAATTGTCCTGAGCCGTTGAGCTGGACTTACCCCTATATGGGATGCCCCATACAACGGATGCGGGTCGCAGTAGATTTTGGGCCCATGCTCCTTCAGGAATGTTGTCGACGTAATGACGAAGCCATGCTCCAAGGTGGGGAGACGATACCTAGCTAAACGCCAGTAGATAGCTGAACTGCGAGTAGGCTATGTTCTTGTGTGACAGTGAATAAAAATTGGAACGCATACTGAGTGTTGCTGACGTGCCGGATTATGGGACGGAATTGTGTGGCATGGTATGGGACGTGGCATAACAATTCGGTCTTATAATAAGGACCCCTGTGGTTGTTGATTATGTGAAAGTGATTGCGTTCCAATTATTTAAGTTCTTATTACTACCTGTGATTGAGTGATTTGAACTGTACTAACCTGCAAGAAGGAAATAAGGCGAGGTAAGTCTTCTGTGTAGTGTGGTTAGGCCACCCTTGGGTGTATTTTCTTTCTAATAGGGGTTTAGGGGATGAACTTGCTGAGACAATGTCTCACCCTATTGTGGGCCAAAATTCAGGATCGTAGATAGCGATACCCCCGGAGCGTAATGGTATTCCAGTGCACATTGCGAGCGGGTGCATAATTTTCCCGATCTTGGAAGTCATTGGGTCTATAAGCTTGTCAGGACCACGGTCTGGGTCGAGGAGGCCATGTTTGTCACGGTGCCTCATCGATATAGGGCGTGGTTCCGCTTTGGAGCCAATGGTTTCAGGGTTGGTCCTCTTAGTGGTTTTGACATTCCACCTGCTGTGTTGGAGGCCATCCTAGGTGAGGGCGTAGCTGACCCTCCCGAAGGTAGGGTGGAGGACCCATCGTCTCCGGAAGTTGATCAATCAGAAGTGGGATCGGCGAACAAGTCCGACTAGTGGTCATAGGACTGTTCCTTCTTTTTGGTGGACTGATCTTTTTGTAGACTGACCCCTTTTTGGTGCATGTAAACTTTGGTGTGAATATCTATGAAAGTATGCTTGGTTTTGAATGAGTTGGTTTCCTGCTTTCCTATCCCGTAAGTCTTGTCAGGGGTTTTATAATACGTTCCGCATGCGCATATAAAATGAATGGGGTCGGCGACACTACCTGGGAATGTCGCATTTGCTTGACCATCGCAGGTTATTCGCGTGCTTGGGGTTCGGGGTGTGACACATTCTTTAGGAGTCTTTAATGAATGCCTTTAATATGTGTCATGATTGTTCTTTAAAAGTAGGCAAAAGAAAGAGAAGAAATCCCATGATCTGCTCCGCTAAGTCCTCGTTTGGTCGTAACGTCTCCACATTTTGTGGGATTTTCTCGGGCAATTCAATCTCACTCAACACTCATGGATTCATTCATTTTGAAAGTTACTGATGCAGATTTACTCTCTAAAAATTGAAGCAAAAAGGTAAAGTGAAGGATGCCCACAAGAAGCCAAAACCAGGGAGATTAAGACCGAGAAAGAAAGTTGCTAGTGGAGGAATCCCTGGTCATCACTTACTGGTGCTTGACAAGTAAAGACCAGTAATGGTCATTGGTCATTTGTTTGATCAGCTTTCAATTTAGTAACGTGCCCCTTTGATATACAATAAAAAACCAGACAAGTTATATGATTGTTCAAGACAAAACCTTCAGTCTTTAGACCCCCCACACCCTTTATTTTTATTTTTATTTAAGTTACTGGTTGAACATTCATGCTTGTGTCAAGGGCTAGCAATTTCTTGGCCATGGAATAGCCCATGTGGCGTCTGGCGAGTCGAGAAGATACCGTATAGTTATTCCAAAGAATTGTATGGCGAATAGCATTATCGTATCGGATTGTATCATACCCAATATAGCTTGGACATCCGGTCCTTCGAGTGAGACACACTAAACACTTTAGGCACAACAACTAATTTCGACTTACCATGAACTCATTAGGAGAATGGTATTAACTCTTGACCAGTTTGTTCATCAACGGCTAACCTTGCCTTTAAAGTTCTGTAGAGATATAACCGTTCTATCCTAGAATTCCTAATACAAATGTCCTAATGTCATTCCCAAAAACCGGTTGTCTTATCCTTTTTGCATCACTTTTGCTTTATCTTGATGCCACTAAGCTCCACTTACAAGGGTAAAAGCGTATGGGGAATTACAGTCTGTGACATGCTCCCCCACTCAATTCTACAATGTCCTTATTGCTGGGTGTCTTGTTACTTCCTTACATGTCCCAACCATCAATATCACTTCCCGAGACTTACTTGAATGGCAACACCCGCCTAGCAGAATAAGCCACTTCACTCCGCTAGTCACTTCCCTTAATCAAAGTTGTTTGTGAATCTCTAGTCACTTGTACATCCTAACAAGTAAGGCATCCCTAACCAACTGCACTCCCTCGGTAGAACCTACTTTCACCTATTAAGTTTCTCTTGATCTTAGCAGACCAATGGAGGGTTCTTCCTATGACATCCCAAATTTCACCGACCTTCATTAGTGTAATTAGATCATTAGGAACTTAGATTAATTTAGATTGGGCCAGAAAGTAAACCCGATGGACCGTGAGGAATGTGTGGGCTTAAGAAGTTGGCGGACCACACGAATTGGGTTTGAAAAGCCGAATGAGAAATTATGGGCTTGGACTTGGCTTGGAGCGGGCCAAGGCTCGGATTTGTTAGATTGGTAAATTTAGTTTAGTGGACCGAATGGTTATAGATTAAGCCTGTTGGGCCAGAGACGGGTATTTAGGCCCGAGTGATTTTATTTTCAATTAAGTATATAGATTATAATTATGATAATTGGATTAGTGATTGTAATGCTAATGTCAATTTCTAAGCTTAACATTTCTTGTGATGAGTTCTCTATAGACTAACACTAAATAGTTAATATGTCATATAATTTCATAACTTTGTATAATTACGAGAGGATTGAAATCAAGTGAAATCAAAAGGGAATTAAGTGAAAAACATTAGATACAAATGAACTAACTAACGATATGGATTAACTGTTAATGGATGGCGAACGACAGATGGCGAAATTGTTATGCATGGAGGCCACGACACCCCCTCCTCTCTTCGCATCACCCACGGTTTTCTATCTCCACAAAACCGAAACAAGCAACTCAAGAAGACATAATCATTAGCAAAATCTCATGATTAGTCTAGCCTAGGGATTAGACTTGTAGACCTATTCCCCTCTTAACTCTCGTAACCCCTCTCTCTCTCTCTCCAAAGCCACCGAGAACTTCCATCTTCTTCTTCCCTTTTCTCTTGATCGAACAGCGTAGGAAACCAGTAGCCAAAACCTTTCTCCTTCTTGCATGCGAGTTTTGGTGTTGATTTTTGAAGATTTTTGAGTCATCTAGTAGCTGAAACAAGGTAAGGAAAGATAAGTCTCTAAACTAGAAGTTATCCATTGATTTTCAAGGAACTTGCGGATCTAGCTGAATGGTGGAGGATTAGATGTGATGTTGCTGTTTTGTGTTGGATTGAGCTAGATGAGTTCTAGATTGAGGATATAAGTCATTGCATGTAGCATTGGAGTCTTGCATGTCTCGAAAATTAAGTGTAAGATGGCTGTGTTGGTCGAGCAAGGTGTAGTGGTGGTTGTCGAGTGAGGTAGAGTGATGTATGTTGCGGTAAGTGAGTTGAGGTGTGGATATTTGCTTTGAGCCGAGCTGTGGAAGGTTTCTTTGTTAATAAGAACCTATTGAAAGTATTCTTAGATGCTATGGAAGAGTCTTGAGATGCTATAAAAGAATTTAGTAGAGAAAGTTATGGTTTGATTGAGCTAGAAACGAAGGAAACGGTAGAAGATGTTTTCTGTTTTAGAGGAATATAGATAGAAAGTCTTTTTATTTGTGTCGCCTTGATTTCTAATGATAAAGATAAGGAATAGAACCATTTTATTTAAGAGAACATCCATTAGATTGAGTTCAACTTCTAGTTATAGCTATATGAAATGCAAAAACATGTAAGTGGAAGTAATTCTCTTTGAAACAGTAAGCTGTCTTGTAGAAAACAGTAAGACCTTCGATGACTCTATGAATTTTCTGTAATTCTCTATATAGAATTGGACTTCGAACCTTTAATAAAATTTGTAGGACACATCTTTGGGAATAACATATCAAAATTTGAGAATAAATGGACAAGGTTTGGTTAGTAAAACGATTTTCTCTGTAGATGTTAAATCTGGAAGCTATTACAGAATGTTAGGAAAGAATGTAATAATTACTGCTCTTAATACAGCGAGATATAGACTTATATTTCTCCACAGAAAATGTCAATCTATGTCTCTAATTTAACATACTAAAATTTCGTAGTATTCTGATAAGAATTGGTATACTTTTTGTGTCTGAGATCAAAACTGCTCTTTTTAGTTAATAATCTGTTTAGACCCAAGAATGAAAAATAGTTGTTGTGCCACTTGTACTTGAATTGCATGACACACATAGAGTCTAGTGACCTTATAATAGTTGTTAGTTTGTATATGAGTAAGTCTCTTCTAGTAATTGAAGTATAGGTACCAATAGTATCATGCGTGTGCAGTGAGTGTGATGCATAGTGCTTAATTATGGGTAAATATCTGTTTGGCATTGTTTGGGACATGTCATAATGGGTTTTATCTTATAATTTGGACACACACGTGTGCTAGGTACATGAGATTTAGGTGTATAGTATATACTTTGAAGTCTTTTTCTTTTGCATACGGTGAATGCATTAATCTAAGGTGTGGTGGTGTGAAATGTGTGCTTAAATGAGTGAATGAACCCATCGGTACTGAGATGCCGGTGATGTCCCTCGGAAGTTGGGATGCCCATGCTGTGTGATCTTGGATGCCTCGGTCTCGTGTTACTAAGATGCCTCGGAGTGAGATGCCCTTGTGTGTGATCAAGGATGCCTCAGTTGTGTGATACTGAGATGCCTCGGAGTGAGATGCCCTTGTGTGTGATCAAGGAGGACCTCGGTTGTGTGATACCAGGATGCCTCGGAGTGAGATGCCCATAATAGAAATATTGTGGAAGTCCAAATAAGGGAATTTCCGGAAGTGACTCGATCGGGTCGGCAAAGTTCCGGTGGGTAAACTGATCGAGGGTGGACTATATATGCACACTAAATATAATTCAACTTGGCGAGTGAGTTCATTCATTATTGTTGCATTTCATCTTGATATAGATTGAGAATGTGATAGGTATATATGTGTATATGGATGCATTTAGTATGTCTCATATAAAGTGGTTATACATATGATGCATTAATATTCATTGGATTATACCTGTGACAATCCTGTCTTAGTATCTTAAGCTGTTTAGTTATGATTAGCTTGTATACTTGATGGCTGTGGATTGTCTAGGTTAGAATCTTATCATTTCTTTACTGGGCATAGTTGTTGCTCATTCCTTATATTTTTCTTTACGGAGTGATATCGAGCATTGAGGTTACCTTTAGCGATGTGTATGATCGCGACGTTGGCATGACTTTCTCCAAGTATGAGGCTGTACTGTGGATGGATAATGGTAGAGCTGAGATGATCCCAATAAAGTTTGTTGCGTGGTTTGTCATCCACGAAGTAGAAATGTTTGGCCCTCTTCCTTTTAGCACCGATGGACCTGGAGCTGGGACGGATGGCGCCTAGACGGCTTTGATCATGTAGAAGCTGGAAGAATGTCTTTTGTTTCTTTTTGATAGACGTGGGTTTGTGTGGGATTAGTGGAGTTAGACACCCCTCACCCTTATCCCTGGCTGTTTACATGCGCCTTTACTTTTGAACATGTAAATGTGATGTATATAGGCGAGGTACTTGTAAGAAGTCTAGCTCGATTTTTGTAAGCCCGAACGATCTTAACAGGTTTAGTAATGAAGCTTCTCGTGATCTTTATATATGATCTTTATATATGATCTTAATAGGATTATCTATTATGAATTGATAGGACTATTGTAGGATAACCTTACAATATAAAGTTTAAATTTTAAATAATCCATGTTATACATGCTAACCTTCAAGGGTGAACACTATAGACTAACAATTGGAATTTATAAGTCCTATAAGATGATAATATTTATAATTTCCGCTTGCGCTTAGTATGTGACACTACTGGGACGTCACCGGTCGTCACACTTCCCTTGTTGGAGAAGTGATAACAGACATCATCTTTAGATTTACTAATCAATTCGGGAACATTATCCCTATTTAATGGGCAAATTGTTTCGTTCCTATGCCCCCATTGCCATCCTAGAAGTTAGACCAAAGCCATATCTTATCCAAGCCTGCTAACCCCAACGATCAATCTCCATCCTCATAGGATCGGGCGGACTATAGGCTCTTACCGCATCACTCATGTAACATCCTCGATTCGGACCCCTATTTTGGGCACAAGGAATGGCCTAAGGATCGGTACGGCAATACTGAGTATGGACTGTGAGTCAATCCTAGGGATTATTTATGAGCTAGCTAGCTAATTAGGGATAAACGACTTAGGATCATGGTTACGTTAGACCAGAGCGTTCAACCATGAGACTGCTCAACCATAAAGATTGATGTGGATGATCACGTGCCATCATGTGGATGATCACGTGCCATCACGCGTCGATCAATGGCGGACATAGCTTGATTCAGCTTAAGTATATACCGGTCGCAGGTGACTTCGCATGATCATTGTACTATTTGCGAACGACCTTAATCTAATTCCATGCGACCGTGAGCCAAGGCAAGTCAATCGATCTTACATGATTACATGACAACTAAGGGTCATTCATGGATCAACCAGGCTTAAACACAGGTCATGCGTAAAACCCTAGACAAGCGCCGAACTCAATTCGAGTTGGCCATGCGAGCACCACCACTGCCGCTGAATTAGTGTAGATTCCGTTCAAGCTATTTTCAATCAAAACTTAGTAACAAACCTTGGTCCGATTACGGGTGTCAATCGTAGGTGATCTCAACATATTTTTTTCTAGTTAAGACAGTAATTAGATAGTCCTCGTAATTATACTTCATCCTCTTGAATTTGCATTAATTGAGAGCGAACAATTGTCGGAAGCCAATGAGACCCATCGCCACACCCCCCCCCTCACAAGCCTAAATGGGATGAACTTGTGGAATAACTTGTCTAGTAAGGCTTAAACCTATCCTTAGAATTTTGGAGGATAGTCTATAAGTGCATTAAGTGAAAACATGTGCTAATTTAGGGATATAGACTTTAATAGCCCTAGATGTGAGACCTGAGATTAAATTGAGAGAAGACAAAATTTGGTGGCCATTCAAGAAGGGGTTAGGCTCCATTTAGGAGGGAACTAGTAGGAGGGACAAGTCTAGTCTAGGTAACTAGACTAGTTGCTCTTAATCTAACCAATAATTGAACTCTTGGAGATTGAAGAACAAGCTTAGACAAGATAAGCTCATGGGTTGACACTTGTAAGGTGGCGATTCAATCTTGCTCACCAAGTTTAGAAAGTCATTCTTGCAACTCAAATAATTGAGTTTAGCATTTAAGGCTTGTGAAAACCCATTTCTCTCTCCCTTTCTACTTCTTCTTCAAGTTCTTTCTCTCATTCTCTCCATCTAGCTCTCTACCACCGCCCCCTCCCTCTCCCTCATGCCTTTCCCTCTCTCTCCCTCTCGGTTTGCCGCCCACACCGCTGCCGTCCACCGATGCTGCTCCATCTTGCTATTGCCGTAAGTCATAAGCTGCAAGCTGCAAGTCGCCGCCGTCCGTTTCTCGTTCTTGTCTAAGTCGACCCCTTAAACATCGGCTAAGCTGTTGTGTTACATATCTCGGATTTAGGTCAGTTTTGTTCATGTTGTTAGGTAGGATCGAGCCGTCTTTGAGATGGTAGAGCCATGTACTTATTTTGTATAGTTTGCTTAGGTTATGATATTCAAGGTAGGCGAGAAATGGTTATGTGATTGTCAAGGTTGCATGGTTTATTATTGTTAGTGGAAATGGTTATTTATGTCCATATGCATACTTGATTATAAGGATTCGTTGTTATTCTTAGATGTTGTTAGTATATTGTTGTAGTATAGGTTTAGTTACTAGAAATCCTTGTTATTATTGGATGTGTTTACTCTATGTGATGTTAATTAGTATTAATGGCAAGGTTTTGTTTGGGTTTGTTGGAAGCAATCTCTATATACGTATGCTTATAATTCATGTTGATGCTTGATAATGTCCCGAACCTCCGAAATGAGAGTTACGATGGTTCTTGGACGTGCGTGGAGGCACACTGGGCTGAGTCTCTCTCTTGGTTCAGCGATATTAAGATGTATCGTTTTTGAATCAGAATAGACTGAAGCTGGTGCTTGAACATGATGGGTCAAACCACAGATTCTCATTTCGTGTTCAGCATATTTTATTGATGTAGTTTCAATAGGCTATGAGATACACACTGCTTGACATGCCTTTGGGCACTTATGCATTGGACAAAAAAGGAATATAAGAATTGGTTGTGTGCTTAATCTGTGTGGTCATACGAGGAAACCCGTCAACCGATAGTTTCGGGACAATACCTGATGAATTTTAGATACCCGATGGATTTTAGATGTTGTTTATGGAAATGATTACAGAACGATGCCCAACGGATTTCGGATGCCTAATGGATTTTAGATCTATGCTCGACAGAGCAGGTGATGCCTCGAAGGTTTCCAGAAGAGTCAAAGGGTTTCAACTGTGTGTGTATAATAAATGGACTCGAGATATCATAATATTATAGGGTACTATGTGATTCTCGAGGCGAAAATCATATCTGAGGCATTTGAGTGTTAAGTACATACTTTTGAAGTTGTCATAGTCACTTAAATATTTTGTATGACATTGTTTGAGATGTGAAAGACTTAGTTGTCATTATTTGTAACTTGGGAGGCACGTGCAAAATATATGTCATTATTTATGACGTCAGAGGCACGTGAATATTTCGGAAGTCATTATTTGAGACTTGAAAGCCATGGTAATATTTTGGAAGCTATTATTTGACACGTCGGAATTTTAGAGGCTATTAATTGTATTATGTGAGGCAAATTTTTATGTCATTTTTAAGGCTTGAGAAGCACGTGAATTTTGTTAAAGTTATTATTCGGCATGTTTAAAAAATTTATGAGTATGAGATATTTCATAAGTTCTTGGTAGTGTGGATATTTCGGTAGTTGAAGACTTCCCTTCATGTGCATAGTTAAGGCAAAGCAAAGGTTTTGTTGCCATTGACAAGTTAGCATCGAGTTTCGTAAGCTTCCAATACGAGGCATTCTCCTATACGAGATTTAGGTGATTCATTTATTGAGTTTCCAACTCATTTGTTATTGTTCTACCCTTTTTCAGGCCCTTAGGTATGAGTATGCCCCCGATCTTTATGGTCTGCTTATGCAGATAGAGGTGATCATTCTAGACATAGAGGATGTGAACTCTGACATCGCGTATTAGAGGCACACCACGATGGTGTGGTTTGACGAGAGCCTAGGGTATTTGGTTTCCCATCTTTTTTAGGCGTGGTTCGCATGAGTCGATGAAGAGGTGGGCCCCTCCGTGGTTTTGAGGTTCAATGGTGAATTCTCCTAACCTCACCGTGGATGACCTTGACTCCAACCCAAACTATAACCCTGAGCCTGAGCCGTGAGGAGCCGACCTCTTGATGGGAACCATTTCTAATAGTCGTCCTTGTAGAGGAACTAGGAATAACCCCTTATCCTTTTTGGATGTATATCAGAATGGCCCAACAAACGGGCTTGTAAATTAAATGTTCCAATCTAATGAAGCAATATATGTAAGTTGGATATTCGTGTACATGTTTTGCTTACTATCCTATTGTTATTTGTTAATTGGGTGTTGATATTGTACGCTTCCGCATGTATATAATTGAAAGATAAAAAATGAAAGGGACAGTGATGCCTCATGGGGCATCACAAAAATAATTGCCATGGATGTCGAGTTCCCGAGACGGGGGAAAGGTTTGAGGCATGACAATCCACCTACTAAAGGGGAACTGCTCTAATACCATTTGTCACGAGCTAGTAGTTCCTTGGCCATGGAATAGCTCGTGCAATGCTTGGCGAGATGAGAAGACATCAGGCTAATAGTTGTTCCAAAGAGCAATATGACAAATAGCATTTGTCTATCGGACCAAACCACAACCAGCATAGCTTGGGCATCCAGTCCCAAGTGAGACACACAAAACACTTTAGGCACAACAATTGGTTTCAGACTATCATGGCCTCATTAGAAGAGCGGCATTAGCTCTCGACTAGTTTGTGTACAGGAGGCCAATCTTACATTTAAAGCTTTGTAAAAATATAACTATTCTATCCTAAAACTCTTAGCACAAACGCCCTACTCCCATGAACCAATTGTATCATCCATTTTACATTACTCACTTTTCATCCTGATGACACTAAGCTTCACTCACAAGAGTACGAGAGTACATGAGAATCACAGTTTGTGACACTTGGCTGAATCTAATTGTTGCTCACAATATTTAACATGCGTGTTTGGTTAAAGTCAGTCGCAGTTCGCAGCATTTAACACGCCGATTCCTTGTCGTATAAATCTTAGTTATACGTTTATGTATGTGTCTACATGTCGCATATTGTTGTCTACACTGGGGATAGTCAGTGCTCTGAGTCTTTTCTTTTGCTTGTTTGCATGTGTTTGCATGATTTGGCACGTTAATCTTTGTGTTTAGTTTGCATGTTAGATTCGTCAATTTCCAGCCTTGGCATCGGATTTGTTGTCATTATTTCAAAGGTGCACTAACTCTATTCTCGCAAGAAGTTCGAAATCAAAAACCCCAAGGCATGTCGATTGTTCATCATTGCAAATTTTTAGGTTGGATTGCAAGATTTTTCGGCATTTAGGCTTCATTTGTTTTGTGAAAAATATAGCATTTCTAAAAATGCTTTCTAGGAAGTTATTTTGAAGGAAAATATAATTATTTTCTTTTATTGGGCTAAACCCGAAAATGAAGTAGAAAATATTTTTTGTTGTTCGGTAGGGAAAATCCTTTTTGTATGTACTTTTTAAATAATTTTTTATTTTATTTTTAAAATCCATTTTTAAAATTATTTTTATTTTTAAAAAATTGATTTTTAATTACGTTTTCTTTTTCTTTGCTTTCTTTTTGTCTTCTTTATCTTTAGTTGGTCGCCGGCCACGGCAATGGCCGGCGACCAGCCAAAGGCGAGCTATTGCTAGCTCGCCGATTTGGCAAGTAGCAAGCTTGAGCTCGCTAGCCTTTAGCCTCGCTAGATTGGTGCCACTAGTTCGCCAATCCAGTGAGTGGCGAGCTCAGAAAGCCTCGAGCTTGTCACTCGCCGCTTGCTAGTGATCAACAAGCGCGAGGGCGAGCCAGATGAGGCTTGAGGCCCACGGCTGGCAGTGGGGAGCCCCAAGCTCACCCGAGGAGGGCAAGCTTGAGGCTCGCCCGTAGCCGATCGCCGGCCATAGCCATGGCCAACAACCGGCCATAGAAGAAGGAGGAAAAAAAATTAAAGGGAAAGGAAAAGAAAAAGAGAAGTAAAGAAATAATTATAAATCAAAATTTTTAAAAAAGAAAAGAGAAAGAAGGGGGCTAGTAGGGTATAAAATAAGAGAGAGTGAGTAAGGAAAATGTTTTCCCTAACTTGAAAAATTGAAAACATTTTCCCCTCATTTAGAAGACTTTTTTTCCTTGATGTAAAATGTTTTCCACGTCTAATTCATTTTTCGTGAAATGAACACTGAAAAATTAAAAAAAAAAAAATCTTGAAAAGTGAAAAATATTTTCCCCTTTTTTAGAAAACTTTTTTTCCTTGTTACGAAAGTGGTTTTCACAATTAGTTCATTTTCCGTGAAATAAATATCGGAAAATCTAGAAAATGTTTTCCTGAAAGTTGTTTCCGCAAAAATGGAGCTTAGTTCAACCTAAATTTTATTTGGTTTTAACTTAAAGTAAATAAAGTAAAAAGAGCATCAAAAACATTTAAATAGAAATTGCATTATAAAGTAAGTTTGATTTAAACTTAGTACTATTTCATTTAATTAAGGGATTCTGTCCCAAGAACAAGGCGATACGTGATTGTGACTAATTCGTCTGAGGTTATTTTTCTTTTCCGCACCTCATTTGTTTTTTTATGCTTATTTGGTTTGACTACTTTTATTTGAGTGAATTTTTACACTTGACGGTTTTTGTTATAGATTAAAAAAAAAAAGTGAAAGATGGCATGAAATCTGTTCATAAAAAGAAAAAGATATTGAAAGGATGTCAAATTAATCTATCATAACTAACTCCTTGGACTCGTGAATCACTAGTTTGCAGGATTAAAATGTACTCCAGCATCCTACTCAGGCTTCTAACTTGTCCATAATAAGTTAGTGGTGGTTCTGAGGTAATTTGAATTGTATAATTGAATTGAGAAATCGAGTTGCAACCGGTAGGGCTTAGAAGAACCTGTGCTAAGGAGTTGGTGCCACCTTGGGAGATAAAGCATTCATGCCTAGTTAGTAATCCGTCAACTTCCCTCGGGAGGGTCACGATAAACATGCTCATAAACCAATTGACGAAAAAACTGGATGGAATGATAATAGAGGGTAATGTTGCAATAGTAGGATCACTCTAAGAGTTTTTAGGGATTGGAAAATGACTTTAGGTAAATGTGTCCAAGTGGGAATAATGGAATTATTTTACTAGGAGAATTCAAATATAAATATGGACAATTTTTGTATTTATAACTTACCATTGGAAAATCTAGTTGGATAAAATTCTCTTCATCAATTTGAGATGAAGGAAAACATGAATCATATCTATATCTATACACAGCATCATAAAAATCAATTCCAGTGAAAAAGAATTGTCATCAATAGGATATTTTAGCCTTCTTTTGCTCTTGAAATGACTGTAAATCCTTTTACTAGAGGATAGGATCACTGAGTAGTTGTTATAATTGGTGATGGAAGAACACTCAAGTGTCACAACTTAGCATGAAGGGACACATTATTGCTACATTTTTAAAATGTATACTTAACTGCCAAAATCGGAGAAGAAGAGAACACTTAAGTGTCAATGATGAGAATTTCTGGCCAAACAACTACGTGGCTTTTGACAGAAAATGAAGAAACGGGAGAAAATTTTCTCTGTATTTATTGATTTGTATACAAGCACATTAGTACATTTATAGTGTAAGAATGGAAGAGAATAAAGGAAACAGTATATGTAAATTTCCTATTTACTAAAACTTCTTATTCACTAAATCAATCAATCTACAAACAGAATATATCTCAATCTCCAACACTCCCCCTTAAGCTGATGGCCTATATATGTCGAGGACACCCAGCTTGCTCAGAAGATAACTATGTTGTCTCTGACACAATGGCTTAGTGAAGATGTCTGCAAGTTGATCCATTGTTCCAATGCCCTTTGCTACGAGGATTCCTTCTTTGATCTTATCTCGTGTGAAGTGACAATCAACCTCTATATGTTTTGTCCTTTCATGAAAAATTGGATTTGCTGCCAATTTGAGTGCAACATCGTTGTCACAAAATAATTCAGTCGGTCCACTCACCTTTAACCCGAGATCTAAAAGTAATCCTTGAATCCAAACCACTTCGCAAGTTGTCTTTACCATTGCTCGATACTCTGATTCAGCCGATGATAAAGAGACAATTGATTGCTTCTTTATCTTCCATGAGATTAGTGACTTGCCCAACTTGATGCAAAAACCAATAATTGATCTTCTGGTCATTGGACAAGTAGCATAATCCGTATCACAAAATGCTGTCATCTTCATGTTGCAGTCACGGGAAAAGAAAATTCCAAGTCCTAGACATCCCTTCAAGTATTTCACAACCTTTAGAGCTGCATTCATATGAGATTGTTTTGGACTATGCATGAATTGACTGAGTATCTGCACTGCTTAACATATATCCGGTCTTGTCATAGTAAGATATATCAGTTTACCAACAAGTCGCTGATATGCTGACGGATCTTTGAGGAGTGGGTCCTCAATAGATGAAGAAGAATTCAGATCATATTCATGAGTAGTCAATTTGGCATTCTGCTCAGCTGGTACAATTGGTGGTTTGCATCCAGACAGTCCAGCTTCAGAAACAATTTCAAGGATGAATTTCCTTTGATTGAGATTGATACCTTTGTCAGATCGAGCAATTTCAATTCCAAGAAAATATTTGGGCGGTCCCAAATCCTTGATATGGAAAGTAGAATGCAAATACTTTTTAAATCTTGTAACATGAGAGTTATTGTTTCCCATAACAAGTATATCATCAACATATATCAGCAGATAGATGAATGAATTACCTTCACTCCATGTAAACAGGGCATAATCATGTTTAGAATGCCGAAATCCCGCATTAGTCAACGCAGTAGTGAACTTGGCATACCATTGTCTAGATGCCTGCTTCAGTCCGTATAGGGATTTGCGTAGATGACATACCCGAGACTCCCCCTGTCTGCATAATCCCTGTGGAAGCTCCATATAGATCTCTTCATCGAGATCGCCGTGAAGGAAGGCATTGTTAACATCCATCTAATGTAAAGACCAATTTCTAATGGCTGCAATGGATAAGAAGGAAGGAACAGTGACCTCTTTGGCAACAAGTGAAAAAGTTTCATGATAATCGAAGCCTTCTCTCTGAGTGAATCCTTTAGCCACTAGCCGAGCTTTATATCTTTCAACTGAACCATCTGCCCGAAACTTGATTTTATAAACCCATTTACATCCGATGGGCTTCCGGTGTAGAGGAAGTGGAACAATGTCCCAAGTATGATTTTCGATCAAGGCAGTAAGTTCTGATTCCATGGCGTGTTGCCATCTTGGATCACGAGATGCTTCATGGAAAGAAGAAGGTTCGTTTTCTTCCAAGAGACGGCTGACGCAGCACATATGTTTCGGTGATAGTCTATTAAAAGACACATATGAAGAGACAGGATACTTCGTACTTGGAGAACGTGATGCAGAACAAATATAGTCCTTAGTCCATGTGGGTGGACGAGTTTGCCGTCCAGTACGTCGAGGCGGCTCAGCCACTATTGGCTCAACCACTATTGGTTCAGGTGCTGAGAAAGATTCAAAAGTAGTCTCTGATGGAGCCGAGGCGAAGGAGGATCCTCAGAGAACTCTGAAGGTAAGTCTTCTCCAGAAAAAGTGGTATTCCTTGGAACGGGAATGGATGGTTCCGAGCAACGAACAGATATTGAGAAGCCATAGATAAATCTTCTTCAGATAGAAAAGGCCTATGATTTTTAGATGAAGATGTAGAGGACGAAGATATCATATCCTTAAAAGGAAAAATGTCCTCGTGAAATATAACATCCCTGCTGACAAAGAAATGTCCAGTGGAAATCTCCATAACTCGATAACCTTTGTGAAGAGATGGATATCCCATGAATATGCATTGTGTGGCACGAGAGGCCATCTTATCCAAAAAGCCGACATTTGTCGCATAACACAGACAACCAAATACTCTAAGATGATCATTGCGAGGCTGTCTATTATAAAGCAGTTCAAAAGGAGTTTTCCCATCCAGAATACGAGTTGGCATGCGATTAATCAAATAGGCAGCAGTGACCACACAATCTCCCCAAAAACCTTTAGGAATAGAGGCTTGATATTTTAATGCACGTGCTACTTCTAAGAGATGCCTGTGCTTACGCTCTACAATTCCATTTTGTTGTGGTGTGTAAGTACAAGAACTCTCATGAAGTATCCCTTGAGAAGATAGGAATTTTGTGCAATCAGAAGTGAAAAATTCATGCCCATTATCTGTACGAATTTGTTGCACAGATTGATTGAATTGATTTTTAACCAGGGAAACAAAGTTTGAAAGATGAGTAAATGTTTGACTCTTTGATTGCATAAGATATACCCAAGTGCCCCTCGTATAATCATCGACAATCGTCAGGAAAAAACGGGAGCCATCACGATGAGAAGTGTGATAAGGTCCCCAGATGTCCATATGAAGTAAAGAAAATTTCTGGTACGCTCGAGACGTACTCTTTGGAAAGGATGCTCGAGATTGTTTGGCCAAGGGACATATGGGACATTGAGAATGAGGAAAACGTGCACTATGAGCCAATCTTTGATGAAAAAGAAGATTTTTATTACGACTAATAGCATTACAAGAGATGTCTTTATTTAGTAATTCTACATCTCTTGGAGAATCAATCCAGTAGTATAGTCCGTCTGCAATACTACCCAAGCCCATCAGTTTGCCAGTCGAACGGTCCTGAAAGAAACAATTGTCGGAGCTGAATATTGGATGATAGGAACTATCTATGCAAACTTTTGAGACAGAGAGTAGGTTGAATTCAAATTCAAGAACGTAGAAGACATTTCTGAGGACAAAATGGGGCCCAAGATGAACAGTGCCAGTCTTGGTAACTTGAGTGACATTTCCATTTGGAAGACGTACTGATATGGGAAATTCTGATTTTCTATCGACATGGGAAAAAAAGTGCTCATGACAAATTATGTGATCACTAGCCCCTGTATCGATTATCCATGCATTCATAGAAAAGGAATTCTCCCTGTGAAGAAAAGTACCTGAGAATCCTGCACTTTTGTCACTCATCTGCAATTGATTCAGAATCTGCAGGATATTCTGATACTGATCTTGAGTAATTATCTGTTGTACCCCATCATTCCTTTGTGTCAAGACCTGATAAGCTGACGATTCTTTTTCTTTTCTATTTTTATAAGTAGGCTTTCCATGCAATTTCCAACATGCATCAATAGTATGGTGTGGATGTTTGCAATATTCACAATATTTATTTTCGAATTTATTATTTTGCCCACTGACCTTTCCTGATGTGGTGCCACGTGAATCGTAGGATCCCTTATATACTGAAGGTGACGTGGCGTGATAATAGCCCTCGGATGGATCCAGGCTGATGGACGATCTGTAGCCGTCCGTTGCAGTGCGTTGATCTACACCGTCAATTGTCTTGCGTTGATTTGAACCGTCCAAGACGCCGCGTGAATCCAGGTTGTTAGATTGTCTGCGTGAATCCCAGCCATCAGATCGTCTGCGTGAATCCCAGCCGTTCGTTCGAAATGTAGTAGGGTTTCGGTCGACCCTTCTTCTTGCCGCAGCCGCACTACCCACTTTTGGGTATCCCAGGTGCGCGGCTGCTCCGCTACCTCCGGCCGCCACCTCTCGTGAACCCATGTCGGACGGAAAAGCAGCAAGACCAAGGCCTTCTCCCATTCGAGCGTGTCCGGCCGCGGCAAGGCGCTGACTTTTCTCTTGGACGGCGAGCTGGTAGATGCGTCCGAGTGGCGGCGAGGGTTCCATCGCGAGGATTTGAGATCGAAAGGCTGAATAATCCTCGTTGAGAATGAGTAAGAACCGTGTGGCCTTTTCTCGTTCTTGAATTTCTTTGTATTGTCTCAAAGTTTCCTCGGGTCCCTGTAGGCGCTCTTCGGCCGACTCCAACTCATTCCACAGAGAGGAGAGACGGTTGAGGCAAGCGGTAACCAAGAGGTTCCCTTGCTTCAACTCAGTCAAGCTTTGGGTGATGCTGAAGAGCTGTGCGCGATCAAGTCGGCCATACATCTCCTTGATGCTCTCCCAGATTTGTTTGGAGTCCTCGGTAGGTGGTAATTCGGCCGCGACATCGGGGGCGAGTGTGTTGCTGATCCAAGTGCGAACCAACTGGTTGCACTTCCACCAGTGTCGCCGGAGACGCTCGTTGGTCGAGAATGGGATGGCTCCGTCAAAGAAGCCGTCCTTGTCTTTTGTCACTAGAGCACGCCGGAAATCTCGAGCCCACGAGAAGTATCTTTCCGGTCCGGTGAGTTGGATGCTGATGAGTCGTATTCGGGGCCGTCCACCGGCGACGTGTAGAGGGGGTCGTCGGGCTCAGGCCGGCCACCGTCGCCAACCGGAAAGAACATCGGCATGTAGTCGGGTTGGAATGTCGGGTAGGGATTCGTCCCTTGACCCGGCATAGATCCGAGTCCCTGACCTGGATTCATGTGGCCCGACTCTTCTGATGGGCCAGCTACAAAAGGCGTGGGTCCAGATGGATATTGGGCCTATGTCTGTCCTGGCCCAGTACCCCATTGATACCAATTAGCTGGAGGATGTGTAAGAGGCCACTGGACTGGACCGGAAATTGGACCCAACGGAGGAACGAATTTGGCTAGATCTTGAGTTTCTTCTTGCTGAACAGAGGACCGCTCCTCGCTGGAAAGGATGGTCGGATCTGAGGAGGGTGTCTCCTCTGTGGAGGAGCTCTCGATGTTTTTGTTCTTTGTCATGGTAAAAAAAAGGAATTCCTAATCGATTTGCTGGTCTATTTTGCAGGGTAAGAACGTGCAACAATCAGGCCAGAAAAAAAAAAAATCGAAGGCAATTTCTGAATATGCGGAAGCTAGGTCAAGAACAGAAGTGCTCTGATACCATGACAGAAAACAAAGAAACGGGAGAAAATTTTCTCTGTATTCATTGATTTGTATACAAGCACATTAGTACATTTATAGTGCAAGAATGGAAGAGAATAAAGGAAACAGTATATGTAAATTTCCTATTTACTAAAACTTCCTATTCACTAAATCAATCAATCTACAAACAGAATATATCACAATCTCCAATAGCTTTTTTCAGAGAGAATTTTAAATGATGTGACATTTCTTTTTAAAAAAAAATTATCTGTGTAGATAGGGCAAATGACGTCATGCCATCCATATAGACTACACGAGACAACGCTAAATGACGTCGTTTTGGCGTGGTCCATGTAGATTAGACTAATACCCCGTGCTGCAGCAAGGTGAGGCCGAAAAGGGGACCTCGGATACTAGAGGAGGACAAGCTCCTTGCCAGCTACATCAACCGTGAAGGCAAGGGCCGGTGGCACACCCTCCCCAAGCGAGCCAGCCTCCTCCGCTACGCAAGAGCTGCTACCTCCGCTAGATGAACTACCTCTCGCTGTCCGTCAAGCACATCCATATCGGCCCCGACAAGGAAGACCTCATCCTCCGCCTCCTCGGCAGCAGGTGCCCTTCTCCTCCTCCTCCTCATTGAGCCAAATCGATCGGGGTTAAGCTTTCCCAATCTTGGCTAGGGTTTCGTGCATTCTTAAGGAGGGGCCGACCAGGGTTTCGATGTTCTCTCTCTCGATCACTGACTTGGTTTCTCTCTTCCACTCACCAGTTCGCCATTGGTGCCCGCAGAATTTCAACTCCCTATCCATCTTTCACAGGAAACCCACGCTCTCAGTCAATCACTCGCTCAATTTCTCTCACACTTTTCAGCTAAGGGAAAATTACCAAAAAAATCCTAAATCTATTCCAATTGTGCCAGTTTAGTCATAAATTTATTTTTTTGACCAATTGAGTCTAAACATTTTACAATTATTCCTGATCAGTTCATTTGGCCAAAATTGGCCGGCCGGCGACGTGGTAGCCGGCCGGCACCGGCAACCTTTTTTTTAATAATTTTTTATTTTTAAAAATATTTATTAATTTTTTATCTTTTTTTCCTTTTTTTATCTTTTTTTTTTTTTCCTTCTCCCTCTCCCTCCTTCCTCCTCCTCTCCTCCTCCCTCCTTCTTCCTTTGGCTCCAGCGACTGGCCAAAGGGAAGGACTGGCTGGTTGCCGGACTAAGGCAGCTGAGCTAGCTCGCCTCGCCGTCGTCGGGTGAGGGCGAGCTCGCCTTGCCAGTTGATGAGCTTGCGCCCAACGACGACGGGGCGAAACCCAGCCGGATCTGGCGCGGCGATCCGAGGGCTCGCCTTGCCAGTCGAAAAGCTCGCGCCCTAGCGATGGCGGGCGAGCCTCCGCCGGATTTGGCGAGGGCTCGCCTCACGGTCGCCGAGCAAGGCGAGCCCTCGCCAAATCTAGCGAGGGGGCTCGCCGTCGCGTCTAGCAAGGCCCTTCTCACCGGATCGGCGAGGGCTCCCTCGCCCGACGACCGCGAGGCGAGCCCTCGCTAGATCGGCGAGGGCTCACCCCGATGTCGTTGGGCGCACGCTCGGCGACCGGCGAGGCGAGCCCGTCAAAGCCAAAGGAAGGAGGAGGGAGGGAGGGAGGAAGAAGGAAGAGGGAGAAGGAGAAAAAAACATAAAAAAGGAAATAAAAGAAGATAAAATATTAATAAAATATTTCAAAAAATGAAATATTATTTAAAAAAGTTGCGTGTGCCGGCGGGCTGTCATGTCAACGCCGGCTGGCCAATTTTGGCTGGATGGATTGATCGGGAATAATTGTAAAAAGTTTAGGACTCAATTGGTTAAAAAAATAAGTTTACGACTGAACTGGTACAATTGCAATAGGTTTAAGACTTTTTTGGTAATTTTCCCTTTCAGCTAATGAGATCTCACAACCATAGCATTCTGAAAACCACTCACTGATTAACCAATAATCTCTACAAATTTCATAAAGGCATTGCTCTCCACTTCCAAGACTCAACAGTGCAATTCGGGGGCAAACCGAAATCAGGGCTCGAGGGCTTCCAATTGGAGATTTTGGCTAGTTTAGGGTTTTTAATTTGGGAAAACACGGAGTACGTCGTCGTTTTAGACAAGGATTGCTAAGTGGACATTCCGATGACCTACGTAGACCGGTTTTATTAATAAAATAGCACCATATCGAATTTTCGGCAAGCCTAGTCAGAGTCATAATTAAGTGTCCAATTTTCAAAAAAAGCTACACTTAAATGTACATTTTAGAAGTTTTGACACTTATGTGTTCTATTTGGAGTGTTCTTCTCCATATAATTGATATATGACTTGATTGATCTACAACGTAGTCACTGTGCCTCCTTCGCAACATTAGGAGTGCATGTCATTCGGGTGTCAATGATTCGGTTTGGTTGATACCCCAAGCGAACCCAAACATTGAAGGTGACATGCTTCTTGTGGGCCGAATCAAGGCCCAACCTGAATAAAATCCAAACTGAAAATATGGTCGGCGGTTTTGTTCAGGTTGTCCGGTGGACCTTTTTTTGTCTTCCTTTTCCCCAGCTGAAAAATCCCATTTCCAAACCGAGCTTCTCACTACACCAACTTTGCCACTCGGTGCGAAGCAAAATCAAGCTCTTCTGGCGGTCGATCTTACTCGGACCTGTGCAAATATCAATGGACCAATCTCCTCTCCAGATTGTGAGTCCAAGTAAACGCACAATGACCAAAGAAAGGCAAGAACAATAAAAGAAGAAGAATAATAAGAAGGAAAAATTGACGCCAATGGAGTGTACATAGTGAGTGAAATAGTTTGGTTTGAGTTGCTCTTGAGACCGACAGGATTGTCGTCCTCCTCGTAATGCTGAGAGGTCGCTTCGACGCTTTTGTGTGGAAATCTTGAGAATCGATGAAGGGCATTGGACAGAGAGAGAAGAAATAGGAGTAAACACAAAGAGATCGCAAAAACAATGGGAAGGAATGGGAGCAGAGAGCCTCACAATCTTGAAGAAGATAAATTCAGGAAAGAGAGAGGCTCACAATCTTGGAGAGTATCTAATAGAAAGATGGATTTGGGAGCTGGAGATTCTCCAATGCAGAAAATGGATTTGGGAGCGAGAGACCTAGTAATGGATTCGGGAGCGATCTTGAAGGGAATAGGCTATAGGGTATTTTAACGTGCTTCAGTTATGTTTGGGGTACCGATTTTTAATACTCGAACACAAAGAATACCATATCCGCAAATACCCAAAAAAAAAAAAGCAGTTCAATTCAGTTTTGTTCAGCATTTTTTGACAGCCCTACATGTCATAGATAAGATTCTTAAGCCATCATATCTCAAGATACCGTAGGTGGAACTCTATTGCATGCAGTAGAATCCTTTGACACTTATATCTTAGTTGGGTGTCTAGTTAATATTTGTTTTTGGTCGGTGTCTAGTTAATATTTGTTTTTGGTCGGTGTCTAGTTAATATAAAAGTACTTTTGCACAACAACCTACGGTATCTAAACCTTTCTATTCCATTAAACCCACACATGCATATCAACCTACTTTTGCAGCACTGTACATACAATTGTACACTTCTGAAAGCAAAAATTACTATGAGTAATAACAATTCCCAACAAAGTAAGACATGAGTGAATGAGACCATGCTCATAACAAAATGAATATGACTATTAGAGTTAGCAGGTTTCCTGTCGCCGTATGTGTTTCAGCATGTGTTGAGTCTCCGATATAGCCTTTGATCTTCCAACTAGCCGTTTTAGAATCTTCAAGAAAATCAATTCCTTGCTGGAAATGATAAACACAATCACAAGAGATCCGGTCGCTCATATAGTCGAATTTTCTAGGTAATAGTGAGGTTTCATCAAATAGAGTATGTTGTACTTGAGAATAGTCCACGGTACCAAATCTATTACAATCAATTCGATTTTGCTTCATATATTTTTGGATTTTCAAGCCTGAGGCTAGCTATTAATTTTCTTTTGACTTGCGATGTTAGTCAACAGAATATTTAGGTCTTCTTATTCAGATCACTTAATCGTGGGTTTGACATGTTCATCAAATTTGACACAGGGAGCTGCTCATATCAACAACACAATGAGTTCATTGAAGGCTCCCGCTGATAGCTGACTTACGTATTGTCATCCATTGGTCTTCCTGAGTACATTAGTGTCTAAGACTTGACTCGGTTGTTCGCCTCGTCTTGATACCTCCAATTTGTCATGAATTTCCTGTTCTCCTTGATTTGTTCACCCCTTACGAAAGTCTATTCAACTTCAGTTAATCTTCTCACTTTATACTTCGGATTCCATCAACGGCTATAGTGCGTCCTTTATCAAGTTTACTGGAAATAAAATAACATTTGCATTTATCGAATGATAATGAGAGATAGATAACTTTGTCAACTTTAAAATATTATAGGATGTTTTACCAATACAGTCATGTGGCATGGCCAATATTCCAATGTGTATGACTCCATTCAAAACAAGGTCGATTTGCAAATTTTTTTTTTTTTTTATGTGATTTTTTGTTTTCTTTCTTTTTTAACTAGTCATGGTCTCCTTGGCTCTTTTTAAACATCTTACTATTCTGATTTTTTTTCTTTCTTTCCTTTTCCTTTTTTTTCATCTTCTTTTTACACCGCCCCATCGTCATTGAAAAGGACCAGTAGGATCACTAGAGCCTAAGCAATTGCCAATGATCCTTGTTCAAATCTAGGGTAGGGTTGCAACCCTCATTGACCAGATTGCTAGCCCTCCCTTGCCACAAGCGAGGGTCACGACCCTCTTCCAAATCTCGGCAAGGGTTGCTGGCCATTGTCGAGGCCTCGGTTGCCGCCGCCGACCAATTTCTAGCGATGGTCGGGCAGTGGCAGTGGTGTCTTCTTGGCAATGAAGTGGAAGGAGATCAACACACAACGAAGAAGATAAATAGTGATGTGGGAAAAAAAAAAGGACGGGGAAAAAATTAAGCAAATTAAAAAAAATGTAAAATGATGTCATTTTCATTCATTTCTTTCACATTAACCATTAATCGTGTAAAATAGATAGTATTGACTGGACCATCACATCAAAAAATTTTGACATTAATTGATTAGATGAATTATGTTAGAAGATTGTCGAAAGATTAAAAATTATATTGACAAAATTAGAAAATTTTACGGCGAAATTGAAATTCATATAATAAATTTAAGTTTTTATGGACAAATTTTTTCCAGGCCTAATGGAGCCTTTCAAGTAAACGCCAAATCTGCATGCCTCACCTCACAGTTAAAGGTAGTGCCATCATATCTCTCTCTCTCTTTCTCTTGTGACATACGTGTGGCGGTGCTGAAGAAGACATGATTGCTTGTCGGTATCAGGTAAAGGAGCCATCTTGATGTGAATTAGTGCTCCACCTACGCCATCCTCCACTTGCTTCATGCATGGCTTGCGTGCTCAGCTATATTATAAACAGAAGGATTCTTCCCCGTTAAGCATTTATTCAACCGAAATTCCTGAAACTTATCTTCTCTTGTATCCGTTCATAAAAAGAGATTCGGATGGACGTCCTTTATTTCCCAAATTGAAACGCTAGAGATAATCCCATCAAACCCCTGCAAAGTCCCCATCGTCCATATCGACTTTATTGGGGAAAGGCATCTCGGCAACGTCATCGATTTTCTTCATCAATCAAGGCCGCGAATATACTTTCTTTCTCTCAATTAAGGATAGTTCTAAGAGCTATGGACATATATAAATGCAAAGAAAAGGAAAAACGTGAAATAAGAAACATGAAGAAGAGCCTATCGAGTCTAGTAGTGCTTTTCATCTTTACTCCTGCGGATGGCCAAGTTACAGACAAAAGCTAGCTGCCAAGTTGACCCAAACAGGCTTTGCTTTAAGTCCAACGCTTTAGCACCCGAAATGGACCACAATTAGCAATTTCCATGACCCTATAGCAGTCATTCAAGTGCTGACAAGCCCATGACTCGTTTAACTCCCAAAAGCCACTCACTCTATGGCACGAACCACGATCATGGAAAGGCAAAAAGACTTGGTCAAAAACTTGGGTCAACCATATGTCCCAGGTTCTGCCTTGTCGATGGCAAGGATTACCTCTCAAAAGCAGTAGTTTAGAATACCGACAGACATGTATCTCTAATCTACTTATAGATCACATAATATCATCCACTCAAAGCCGTGTAAAAGGTGGTAAGGAAGCTATAATTAGTTGCCTTGGAAATACAACCTCTTCAATTTCATTAATGTATCCTAGTTTTGGAATACTAAAATACAAATAAAATAATCAGAGTTACTTGGGTGTTCCCTCAGAAGATACATGCAATGAGCTAGCTAGATTCCCAATCTACTTCAAAAGACACCTATTTTCTATTATATAGGAATAGACTATAATCTAATTGACGAAACTATTTCAACTATTACTTTTTGGTTCAATATATTCACTCAATTTTCCTCGCATTAGGCCTTAGTTTCATTTTTAAACTTGCGTTAAAAGTATTTTTATTAATCAACTAAGAATTTGACGTGTCATGTATTTGTTTCATTCATTGAACATTGACAAGGCAATTAGTTTGGTGGTCCTGAGATCACCCAACTCTACACGGTTCTTCACTCCACTAATGACTCACAGGTCATTTTGTGATTTAAAATATTCAATTGTATTTCCTTCAATGTATACTGATTCAGGCCTTACTTTCATTATGAAACACGGTAAGAAGGTCCAAAACTTCTTTCGGGTCCCAATCCCCTCCAATTTTGAAGGATCTCAATCCCTTTTCAGATTCAATTAAGTATGAGTGGACGTGTGAAAATTTTAAAGGAATGCCTACAAAAAGTTAGATGATCCAAGAACTATCTAAGTCATCACGCCCTAGAAAGGGCCCAATTACAACAAGAGAAAAATTTTGGAATATGAAATTTATAGTCTAACGAGATTTTGTTTGAAATTTCATCTTAATGTCAGATTTTCTCTTGTAATGTGTTTTTTTTTTCATTTTGTAAAATCAACTTCACACAAGGCCCACTTTTCGTCGTTGCATTTGAACTTTAAGGAACAAATTGTTCTATCCAAGCTTTCTTAATTCAAGCGCTTGAAAAAGTAAAAGAAAAGCATTGGCACGATCAAATCAGAGACTATTTATGATAATCGTCAATCCACCTTTCCGAACTCTATGAATGACCTACTATTTTTCAACCAAAATCCTTATCAACTTAGATAAAAGGCATTCAAAACCTATTTGATAATTACCATCCACATAATTTATATTTATTTAAGGGCTTGAAAAAGTAATGAAAAAGCATCAGCAGGGATGACACCAGGCTCTCTATTCATCGTCGATTCACCTTTTCAAACCCTACAAAAATGACCTACTAACTCACGAACCGAAAACTCTTTCTTACTTAACATGAAGGGCATCCAAACCCTAACCCTCCTAGACTCCAAGAAAGATAAATCATTCCCGGTGTCTTTTAGCTGTCTGTTGAGTAAAAGAAATTAACGTCAAGATAATGAAAATTTGTCGTCTCGCATCACGCACTTTCATGAAAGCGACGACATCTCTTTGGTTGGATAGAAATTGGTCAAATGAAACTTGTCCCCTTCCATCTTTTTGTATCTCGAGTGCGTAAAGCCATGGATATGTTTGACTGGCACCGGCTCGATGTCGAGGCCAAAATCAAAGCTGACTCTTCGTTTGATTGCTGAATATGCTTCGTTGCGCAAGCGCACTCATGCAAAATTATTGCTTTGCCCCGAGACTAGAGGGGTTTGTGCAAGCACGACCACGTATGGAAAATCAATAGAGAAAAGACAATGTGAAAAACAATGCGTGTATTGCGCAATAAAGTAGATTGAATAGGAGAAAAGGGTTCTTTCCCAAGCCAAGCATTGTATGCTGTCATTTTCCTACATTTGAAACAAAAGCACGTAATGCATATCGAGATGGCCCATCTTTTCATCCGATTTGATGAAGTTTCTTCCAACTATGCCTCTAATAAGTGGTTTTCAAGTTAAAAATCATTTGCACAGCGACTTAACTAAATATAAGTATCAAAAGGAAAAAGGGCCCTATTTAGGCAATAAACTCGAACAATCCTGTTATTCAACTCAAGAATTATTCAACCAAAAAAAAAAAAATTCAAGAATTAATGCTTGTCAGCATCGTGTATGCGGATGCACCTTTTCGCATTATTTTCTCCTCCTCACAATTGCCATCATCTGAATTAATATCAGGATCTTTTGAATTTATCTAGAGTTAAATCACTTTTCAAGAATTCTACTCCTCGTGAAGATGAGAAAGGAAATTAAAAATTCAAGTAAGGCATGCAAGAAAGGCGATCCATTTGTATTAGACTAATTCCATCTTCTTCAACAAGTATATTGGACCTAACTTCTTCTTAATTAGAACCAGTGTCGAAAGATCCTACAATTATAAGTTAGATGTGAATAAAGCCTTGTCAACTGCGACTTAATATCCGTCAACTAGTCACCAAATCTTTTGGATGAAAGTGAAGCTTTGATGATGGATTGTCTTTCAATTAAATGACTATGAACAACTCGTTAACCAATTTGCTTGCTTCCTAAGCTTTCATTACTCAACGCAAAAGATGGTCTTACAGAGGGTTCCCAAAAAGTGGAAAACAAGATCAATCCCTTTTTGATATTTGAAGCCCTCTGATCACACATAGATATGGTCTCCCTCAATCGCTCTTTCTCTCTCTCTCTCTCCCTCAATTTTTCAAATCCAATGTCTCCTAACAAGGTTTCTAGAAATGACTGGGAATCTTTTAATATTTGTATGATTGACAACATGTGGGACCACGTGACCCTAAAAAAGAAGATAGATTGGAACATCTCACTCTCTAGAGAGAGAGAGAGAGGAGGGACTTGTGAAACAAGGACGTCTAGAAAAAGCGAAAGCTGCCATGGAAACGCAGAGAGCATTTCACGCCTGTTCATGTGGGCATCGATGGAAAGAAGAACACAGATTGGCATACACACATTCATATGGAGCTTGGGATTTTTTCTTTTTGTTTTCCCTATTTTTTACGGTTTCTAATGCTTCTATAGATACCCCCTCATTTATTATTGGCCATTTCGGGATCTCAGCATTTTTTGTACCACTTCGACCAACCGACCACAGAAAAGAAGATCCCATCCCATCATCACGCTGGTAACAATAAGAGAGAGAGAGAGAGAGAGAGAGAGATATGAAGCTTTTTCTTTTTCTATTTTCTCGAGTCCCTTCGAAAGCAATAATCCTAGTCACGTACAAACCCACCTATGTTGGTTAATGTAAAAGTTTTGTTCAAAACTCAAAAGCTTATATTGATTACGAACTTTAAATGAGTATTTCCAACCAAACATCATATATAAACAAACGAGATATATTCAAGCACAAAATGAATGTGTCTGTAAGAGAAACTTTGTCGAGAATCGACCCCATTGTTGGCCCTACCTTTTCTTGAAACAAGCCTATGTGTATCAGATAGTGGCACAGATATTTATAATAACAATTAGTATATGGAGTTCAGGCATCTAGGGCCGTTAATTGTATATTTAGATCAAACGCATGTGTTATTATCTAATGATAGCAGTTTCTTTTGTCGGCAAGTTTCAACCATACAAATTTTGAAATTATTTTCTTTAAGTTTATAAAAAAGAGAAGTCTCGTATTTTTGCCGTTTCTTTCGCCAAATGATAACCTTGATGAAAACTTTAGACCTTAGTCTAATTTGAAATTTGTAGAGAAATCAATTAATCGCTACTGACTTTTACAATTTCACAACGGTTTCGCGGAGGGTGGAACCCATCTTAATCCGGCACCGCTGAAATCAGATTAATTAAAGTTACGTCAAGAAGGGTTAGAAAGGTTGTGAAAATGAGTAAAAACAACTGACTCCCTCTCACCCTACTATAAATCTATAAAGATATACTTCCACCTGAGATCTTCTAGTTATGTCCCTTGGATATACAGTCAATAACCCACATTACGCTGGACTGATTAAAGCTCGGGATACAAAGGATATGCAACGTGCGATGATTATAAGTTTAAGAAGTGGAATGATGTATGGATAATGACAAAGCGAAATGATAGACATTAGTGGAATTCGTCTTTCTTTTTAGCAATTATAGCGAGAAAGAAGGCTTTTTTTTTCTTCTGTGGTTTGATGTTGTCTGCCCAGCGAATGACTGACACAAAACCCTAATGAAACAAAAATGGATAACTAGGAGCGTTTGAACACATTTTCGTTTTTGTCATCATTTCTTTGACCACGTCCTATGATTCGTCTACGTCTTGTTATATATTAGTTTTTTCAACCCCCCCAACCCCCAAAGAAGAAAAAGAATCTCTCTCTCTCTCTCTCTCTCTCTCAGTGCATGGTTTTGAGTGGGATTTTGGCGTTACCCAACTGCTTCTCTGTCCATCAATTACCATGCACTGTGTAACTCCGCCACACAACAACAGACGAGTACGAGAAAATCTCGCCTATAATTACACAATCATTTTCGTCATAGTGTCCCTAAGCAGGCAACAAAGGATTACGTCGTCATTTTCCCACTTGTCTAGGGTTCCTCAAAAACTTAATATAGTGCATATGTACAGGAAATATGGCCGGTCCTGAGTCGCGACACTTCTCATTCCTTTTCCTTGATTGGAGGCACGAACTTAGATGCGTTCAACTGATGATTTTCTTTCGCTTTTATTATTAGTTTGGCCTTTCTTGGGCAGGTGGAAAACCCAGTCTTTCTCGAGTAAAAGTTCCAAAAAAGAGCAAGACCGACAGATTTTCTAGGAACTCGCAATTGGCATGGACGCGATCACAAGAAAAGAAGGGTGATGGATGTGTATGAATCGAAGCGTGGAGAAACAGTTCTTCATGCATGGGTCTTAAAGATCAAACAAAGATTGCTGAGAAGTGACTGCGCGGATCAGAAAAATTGACCGAGAAAAGGAGGAAAATTTTTGACCACCTTCCCTTGGCTTGAAATGGCAAAGGAAGCTAGTTAAGACGTACGGTTGATGTGCAGTGCTTTCTCAAAATCATCTCTCTTGCGTTCTTCCACCTTTTCCCATCCTCTTCTTTTACTTTTGTCTTTTGTTTTCGCTTTTTTTTTCTTTTTGTTTCAATATCGGGGGATGATTAATAACTTCCCGCAGACAAGATTCAAAACAATCTTCCCGGAGAGCAGTAACTGATAAGCCGTTGGTTATATTATGAACAAGCGTCGCGAGATATACAAAACTTTACCTTTTGATAATAAATGAGGGAGATACACCCAAGCACATCAAGTAAACGTCTACCAACCTGGCGGACCACGACAGACAAAACGTCTTCCCTTAAGTTTAAGTTGTTGGGAAGCGGCCAACGATGTAATCATAGCATATGACTTAACGCTCGCCCTCGTGTGTAAGCTAGTTTTTGTGAACATAGGACAAGTTGGATGAAACCACATTGACGGGATAACTGGCAGAACATGAAACTAGCCGATTAAGAGGAATGCCAAGCAGGAGAAATTGACAGAGGGTGCTAGGGTTCGACTCTTGACCTGTTCTCTGATAACACGTTAAACAAATCATCTCTTCCAAAAGTTTGAAATGTTAGGAAATGGACCAACAATATATTTATGGCAATAAAGATGTGCAACAGTCTATATGAGACGTATTATCTCGAATCCAGAGACAACACATGACATGCAAACCATATGGTTATGTTGATACCAACTTTTTGAAACGGTTTTCCGTTCGTAGCATTAGTCACTGTTGATGTGGTGCATTCTTGAAGGCACATTCTTGTGTGTCAAAACAAGAAGCTCGAGTTTTCAACATGTTTAAGAGGAAAATGGTTGCTAGAACGGAATAGACACGAAAATAAACAAACAATCGAAAGAGTTATATGGTCACCCACGCTTGCAGAAATTCTTTGTGATAAATGATTTTGGTGGATGTGTTCTCCTTAACAGGCCTTCAAGAATGTGTTCTCCTTTTTATAGTTTTCCTCTGCTCTCAGTGTTCTATTATGATCATGAATAAACGAAAAATCTTTTCTAGAAATATATACTGAACTCGTTGAAATAAGCTTCTAAATGGGTATTTAAAGCATCAGCAGATCAACACCTTATCATCATGCTATTTGTCGAGGTCATCATGTAATCAAAGGCACTCATAGAAGGAAAAAAGATGATGATCGACGAAATTCAGTGTACATATAAGTTCATAAGATTTACTCAGCACAACGCATTTAGATAAGTAACGACAACATGGATTGTGGCCATGCTTGTTAGCAAGCAAGCTCCATCACCACACAAAACTAGCTACTAGATGATCACCTAGCTAGACATTTCATAAGTAAAGAATACTACAGTGAAGCTAAAAAAAGAATTTATAAAAGGGCAAACGAAGTACATTAATTCGAGAGGACAGAAGCCTACACTGCTTCTATTTCCATCAACAAATGATCAAGAGAGACGACAATAGTTAATATTGAAAACCCACCTTTCCCAAATTTCGCCCTTTTTCAAATTCCTGCACTGGGTGCTTGCAAGTTAGCATCATTGACCTGGAGACCCGCCTAAATTTTCCGTCGAAGTCATGCCATATCAAGTCACCTCTTATAGAAGCAATTATTAGGGAAGACTTCCAATTTTGAGTTTGAAGAGATCAGAGCGATTTCTCACAAAAGATGACTTGCCGAAGATGATGAGAAGCCGGACAGATCAGTCCATGCATTATTGTTGCCACCCCAAAACTGCTCATTGTTATTGCTTGATGATGACACTCCTGATGAGAAGTTCAAGTTTCTCGACAGATTCAACCTTTGGTGTTCTTCCATTTTCACTGTTGACCCCATTTGATGGGAAATTCCAGTAGAATGATCCAATGGCTTATTGCGTAGGAGTTCGCTTGCACTGACTTCACCTTCCAAAGGATATGATGGCGTCTGCAAATTGGCAAAGAAAGGAAATTGCTGAACTTGGTGATGCATTTGATTCAACCTCCACTGATGATCACTGAGTCCATTCGGTAACAGTTGTGAGCCTCCTCCACTGCTCGACCCAATTTGGAATTCAACGTCAGGCACGACGCCCCTCCGAGCAACCGCCAGCTGGGACTGCGCCCCAGGCCCGAAGTTCAACCCCATGTCACTCGAGATAAAGTCGTTCAGATTTTGCAAAGGTGGTAAGAAGGGCAATTGCGACGGTGGTGGGACCAAATGACCGATGATGTCCGTTGCCGCAGCAGTAGAGGAGGCGCCAACCCCACCGCCACTGGTGGTGGAGCCCGAAGCGGCTTGTCGCTCCGTGGTGACAGGGGACTTGGATCTGCCGCCCTTGCTTCGCTTGTTCCTCCGGCAGCCGCCACCGACTGGCACGTTCCTCAGCGCGCCTCCTCGGGTCCAGTACCGGCGGCAAGTCTTGCAGAAGTGGCGCGGTTGCGTGAGGCTGTAGTTGTTGAAGTAGCAGAACTTGGTGTTTGTCGAGTCACATCGAGGGCACTTAAGTCCAGCCTCGGGCTGCGGAACCTTGGCCATCCGAGCCCGATCGGCCATGGAACCTGGCCGGATGGAACCTGTACCGCCCCCTCCGGCTGGCAGAGGGGGCGGCGGCAGCGGAAGCTGAGGAATCTCACTGCTTGCTCCCGATTGTTGATTTGCTTGCTGCTAAAAAAGCACTTAAAGTAGTCAAAAAACACAAAAAACTCATGGAGACCAAGGAAAAGAGAAAGAAAAATCAAACATCTGGGTATATTCAAGAAGAGAAAGAAGGGTTGAGTTTTGGAATGGGAATATTTATCTTTTTCTCGATTTCTTTAGCTTTTGGAGAATAAGATCATGTAAAAAGATGTGAATTTTGGAGAAACAATTACCTGTGGCCAGTTGGGTGGATCTAGATAGACTGGAATGGATGAGAACACCATGGTTCTTGAGCTTTAATTCTCTCTCTCTCTCTCTCTCTCTCTTTTGGAAAAGGTTTTGGGGGTTTTTTTTGGGAGAGATATGGTGGAGAATCACATCAAGAAGAGAGAGTTGCAGAGAAAGAAAGAGAAAGTGAAGATGGAAAGATAAAGGAGAGTGTGTGTTAATTTATGTTGTTCTTTGGTCTCTCACAAACCCCAACCCCCCCCACTCCTTCCCCCAACCCCACCCCACATTCTCTCTTTTTGTATTGTTATTAAAATTTAGGGTTCGTAAAAGCACAAAGCTTTACTTAACTCATAAGAGTCTCTCTCTCTCTCTCTCTCTCTCTCTCTCTCTCTCTCTCTCTCTCTGCATGGAAGTTAGAGAGTAACCTCCTGTATCCTGTGTTGCGGCACAGTTGAGAGAGAGAGAGAGAGTTGTAGTGTTCGTAAGAATGATAATGAGTAAAAAGGTGGGCATTGGTGCAGCGTCTTGTTGGAAGTGTCACAATCCAATTTACCCTTTGTTTCTCGGTCTCATTTCTAGTGGAATTTGAGATGATTTACATCTCTTGAATTTTTGTTAAAAAAATAAATAATAACATGCAGAAAATTACAACAGAATTAATATTCACATCAATGAAATTGTGTGGAGTTTTATTTAAAGTAACCGAAACCCCATCGTATTGGTTAATTCTCTAATTAAAAGAAATCTCCCTGTACACACTCATTCTCACTTTCGGTACTGTTAATAAAATTTAGGGTACATAAAAGCATAAAGCTTCACTTTAACTCATAAGTCTTTCTCTCTCTCAACTGTGCTCTCAACACAAGGGGTTGCTCTCTAACTTCATGCACCTACAAAGAAAGAGAGAGAGTAAAGAGGTGGACACTTCTAGTGTTGAGCACGCCTCTAGGCCAATATCGACTGATTTTGGGTGATTCCTACAGGAATTGATCCAGTTCCTAATCCAATTCCCAATTTCTTAAGCGGAATTAGACCAGTGGAACAATATAAGCCTTGCCAATAAAGTCAACATAGTAGCAGTCATCGACATACATCTTACGTATAGGAAATGAAACCAACAACCCAAATCACCATGATCTCTTTTTCTTAATTGCATCTGCTTGGCTTGTGTACAGCAAAACACAAGCAAAAAACACTTTCCATTGTTGCGAGATAGAAATCCACATCAAATTTAACTGATGGCAGCCAAAGATTATCTAATCCACAGTAAACCTCCAGAAAGCCACTTGATCATTGAGATAGAAAACTTTCAAAACACAAGTCAGAGATAAGAAAGAAGAGAGGACTGACAAAACAAAAACAAAAAAAATACCAATCTCGATCCGCTTCTAAAATGGGTCCTACCCTGGAAATGATCCCTCCTGGCCATATGTGCAATGTCTTAGTGGGAGTGTCACAATTGAAGTTACCCTTTGTTTCTCGGTCTCATTTCTAGTGGAATTTCATGGAGTTATTTATATATCTTGCACTAACAAGATATGCATGCATTGCATAGGTTTAAAATTATATTTATTATATTATATATTCTAAATGTTGGCGTCAATGAGAATTTTCTCAGAAAAATATATTAATATGGTGATTTTCTAAGATCATCCCGCATTTTGATAAAATTCAAATTCCTTCTCTACGAATTCTCCATCAACTTAAATTAATTGTTTTCTTTGATTTAATACTTTTGTTAATTGGTAATTTATTATTAATTTGCTATTTTTCATTTTCACGTAATATTATGTGTTAGCATCTTATTTAGATAATATGAGAGTACTATCATGTCATGTAATGTTAATTATTTGTTAAATAAAGCAAAATACTTTGTCAAATAGGCATCCATAGTTAATTCACCTTACTTTGTTCTTATTCACCGTGAAGTGATAGGAATGATTAAAACTTGATTTTAACCAGATGTATTGGTTTGATCGTAAGTATCACCAAATGACTATGCACTAAATCATATTTATTTTTCACATTTGTGTACCATGTGATATGACCCTTCAAATCAATTTTTTTCATAAAAATAGATAAAGTTTTTCTAATGATTTGCTAATAGTTGGTCTTTTATTTTGTAAATTCATTTATTTGTAAACCATGTAATTTAGCTTTTCTAGTGATGAATTATTTTGTTATGACTCCACTAATTCCATTATATGTCAAATGTAGACTTTCATGTTACAAAAGACGTTGCTACATTGTTCAACTCTTGGTGAACATCTTATTTAGCACAAATTTAGTACATATTTATATCATAAATCTGTTAAATATTGGCTATCATATTATCTATTGTTTTATCGATTTTTTTTTTCATGTTATAATAGATTTGCTACAATGACAACTCTTAGTGAACATCTTATTTAGCACATATTTAGTACATATTATGTCATTTACCTGTTAAATATGGGCTATCATGTTATGTAATTTTGTCATGATATGTATCCATACTATTTTTCAACCATAATAGTCATCATTTATTACATTTATTAGATTTCACTTACGCAGTCATGTAACAAAACCCTCAATATATATATATATATATATATATATATATATATATATATATATATTCCTTCTATGCGTGGTTAATTTTATGATATTCATTTATCTATAAAAGCATGCCATAATTTATTTATTTTTGTGACAATGGATTTTATTTTGATCTTTTGATATTATTTATATGTCAAATATGAGTCCTGTATGAAACCAAACATTTATTATTTCTCAAACATGCTATTATTATTATTATTATTATTATTATTATTATTATTATTATTATTATTATTATTATTATTATTATTATCATTTTTATTTATTTGTCAAAGATTATCCCAATTTAGATAGACCTTTAACTTATAGTTTTTTAAATACGGTTCAAATAGGAAATTGGTATCCCTACATCGTTAAACTCTTTCAAAACCTCATCATAAATTATTATTTTCAAACCTATAAAGCACTCTTAATTTTAATAGAATACACACACATTAAGAATAGATTTTGAACATTTATTACCAAAATATACGTTTTTCTATAAAAGAATTATGCATAAGAGTATGTAAAAGCATATCGATTATAAATGTTTATGCCAAGATATGCATATGAATTAGACATGTAGATTTAGGAATTTGTTAGGAAACATATTACCGGATAAACTCACACGTGAGCCCGCCACGTAATTTAATCTCTTGCGTACTTCATCCATATATATAGTATCATTTAGAAATCTATTACCAAAATATGCAAAAGAATTAGAGGTGCGGAACTAGAGACTTGCTAAGATTAATGATTTGCTAAAATGACCATTAAAAAGAAGTTATTGGATAAACTTCATATGTGGGCATGCCACGCGAGTCAACGCTCAACTTTGTGCGAGCTTTACCCACTTTCAATATATAAAAATTGGAGATTTATTAGAGTCAGAGGAATAAAGTAATCATCAAGGCGGCCTTGTCCAATGCACAAGGATGGATCGATTTTTATCCATACATGAAAATTAATCAAGTCCACCGTTAAATCTCTCATATCTTGCAAAAAAACAATAATAAGATACTAGACAATCAAACCCTTTGTAAGTCTCATCATGACCTAGTGTTTTCTATGATTTATTACGTAAAGCCGATTATTAAGGACCAAAAGGAATGCTAAAAAGCTCCTACATGCTAATGGAGAGTGAGTTTAGGTGAATGCGAAAAGTGCTGGAATATTTATAGTGGTATTAATTAATCAAACACTACTAAGTAATTCACTTATCATGTTATTACAACAAGCATGATTCGAAGTCAAAATCAAATGGATATCAGTATCTGAACAAAAGAAAAGTTGGGTTATACTTTTATCCACATATAACTTCCTGGAAGACAAAAGGGGAAGGTATATTGATAGCAGAAAATCATGCCTGCCTACACACGTCCAAAGTTTTGTCGGGTGAAATATTCTAACAAGTCCAAAATTTCATATTTCTTAGCAAAATGCCCCCCAAACTTTAAAATTAGTCCGGGAGAACAGCAAAGTTAGCTTTTCTTTTATCAAATTTAGCCTCTGCTAGATGGAGGTCAAAAGTGCCCTTAAAGCACCGATAATGCGGGGGCAAATTCGTTTCATATTCTCTAAAGCTTGGATGATATGTGTATAAGTCTGATTACTTTAAAATTGTCTCTATTCAACATGTCATGTAATGATACGTGTGGAAATATTTTTCCTTCCCCGATAATTCGACTTATCTAACAAGTCCTGAATTTCAAATTTCTTCACAAAATACAAAGCCCCGCCCCACCCCACCACCCTCCCCCCCCCCAAAAAAAAAAAAAAAAATCCCCCAACAACGGGCACATTAGAATTCATCCAGTAGAACAGCAAAGTTAGCTTTTTCTTTATCAAATTTAGCCTCGGCTAGATAGAGGTCAAAAGCGCCCTTAAGGCACCAACACTGTGGCGGCTAACTCGAGACATATTCTCCACAGCTTGGATGATATGAGTATAACTCGGTTACTTTAAAACTGTGTCTATTCAACACGTCATGTAACGACATGTGCGGAAAAAAGAAATTTCTTTACCGATAATTCAACTCACTAAAAGTTGATGTCTGGATATGCAAATTCCTTTTTCTGCCAAGTACTATTCAACTTTTCTTCGACGATAAACAATGATACGTAGCGAATTGGAAATTTTCGTGTTTGGCTCATGTTTCATCACTTTGGGCTAAAGAAAAAAGGAGACGATGGCCACAGTGCAGGCTAATCTGGAATCCGCCGTCGGTGGCGAGTGAAGAGAGGTCATTGTCTGAAGCTTAGGTCGAATTTCTTTCTACTACTTTTCTAAGTTCCATGTTAGGTGTCGTGTGTGGGTTCATTCCTCGAAAGCCCTAATATTGTTTTAGTTCTCTAGGTAACGGATTTATGTTTGGTTCAGGCACACGACAATTGATTCGAATTTTTCACAGGAGAAGTATTATTTTTCGTTCTTGTACTTTAATTACTTTTCTAAGCTAGTCCCTTTACTTTCCACTTCTTTTCTCAAACCTTTGAATGTCATATTAAGTCTCTCCGAAACAAAATCTAACCCAATTTAACTTATGCGGTTGTCAGAGGATATCGGTGTGTGATGTAGGTTAGATAGTGTCGAGAAAATTGACCAAAAATTCTTAAAAATATTGCACTTTTACTAATGCAATCCTAAATTTTTTAATTTTGCCAATTGAGTCCTAAATCTTTTGGCAATTTGCCAATTGAATCTATACAATCAATTTTAGTCGGAAATCGCTAACATTGATACCAGCCATCCTACGTGACAAGCTGGTGTCGGCCTTGACAATTTTAATAATATTTCTAAAAAAATTGAACTTTATTTTTTTATTTTTTTTCTTTTCTCTTTTTCTTTCTTTTCCTTTTTTTTTTGTTCCAAGCCTAGTAAGGGTCATCAGCCAACCCTCACTGATCACAAGCGAGGGCAAGTCCAAGCAAGGGTCGGCCAACCCTCTCTGACCATTAGGCGAGGGCCTGCCCTCGCCAAACTTGGTAGGAAAAAATAGAAAACGAAAGAAGAAGAAAAAAAAATTAAAAATAAAATTTAAAAAAATTATACAACGTCAACGTTGGTCATCTTATGTGGCACTACTAGTGTTCGTGTTAGCAATTTTTGGTTAAAATTGATCTAATAAACTCAATTGGCAAATTGTCAAAAGAATTATGATTCAATTGGTAAAATTGAAATATTTAAGATTGAATTGGAAAAATGCAATAGATATAAGAGTTTTTGGATCATTTTCCCAAATATTGTCTAAGTGAACCCCTACCGTCAATTGTGAATTGGCGGAAGCATAAAAAGATAAATTTAAAAACATTGATTCCTTCACTATCCACAACCTATGGTGGGCCTGCATCAGCAATAAGTTCACACCATTCTCCAGCGTCCCTCAATGACTATGTCAGGTGAATTCGGCCAGATTTTGTACCTGAAGGATTTGATTAGATATCACGTGTAAGTAAAAAAAAAAACTTGATTAGATACAGTTTGTAAACACAAGGACTTGATTAGAAATTCCATATTTACAAGGACCTGTTTGGAAAAGTAGTTAAAGTACAGGGACAAAAATAGAAACAAACCCATGTTTTATAGCCACCGTTCCCGATTCAAACTCAAGAAGTACCTAATTTTTAAATTCACATATTTTTATTGTCGAGAATACAAGAATAAAAGATTTGACACACGCACATATATACATGGGTCCCCCAAAAATTTATTTTATACCCAACTAGGAAAAAGGAAAGATAGTATATGCTAACATGAGTCTTTCCTGGGTCGGCCATAAAAGTTTGCATTTCACTTTCACCACCATGTTATGATGTCCCTACATCGAGCATGAGGCTGATATTATACACCTGTAGTTTTCTTGGACTACGACACATGAAATCATATTCATGCAATGTGGAACACGATGACATGTTGGTGTTCTGCGGAAGAGTTACAACATGGTAGCCGAGAAAGTTGTTACTTGAAACCCTCTTGTGCCTACAAGAACATCTCTTAGGATATTCGATACTGCAACCAGTTATCCCTCAATTGGTCTAGCCTCTTATCTTGAACAAAAGCCAAAAAAGCCTCTTTTATAATAGGTATCTCATCCTAAAAATAAAGCTACTTATTTCTAACTTATTGTGTGAATTTTTCTTTTTTTGATCAAATGGCTACATCACATCTGAAAGAAGAGAACTCAAAATAGGCCACGACCAATGAGCCTAACGTTCCTATCTCATCAGGTCGGATGCCCGATAACCTTTCTCTCCTTCACAAATCAACGGTTTTAGTTGATTGGCTCTTTCGAAGAATCTAGAATTTTTCAATAAAGGAGTGGGGCCATACCTTGCCTTGGGAGGGGAGAATTCTTTTGTACCATTGAGATCAATGCTGTCCTAATCCTTAGCTGATATGATCCTAATCCGTAGCTTTTGTGAATCTGAGAAAGCTAAGTTAGTGGCTACATTGAATTCTTAGGATTCCCAGTTGGGATGTTACATGTGAACTTGATTGCTTGCACTGTTGCACATGCCATCTCACGATGGTATTTCGATCAAGATCATGACACCAATGAATTTTGAATTTTGGTACATTTAGTGACTTGCTTGTGTACTTACGAATTTGGCACAATATTGTCCCAAACTTATTTTCAATGATAACAAGCAAGATCCCGTTAACAAGTGTCTCCCAACATCATTTATAGCATATCACTGGAAAATGATTCACTCTCTAAAAATGGCAACTACATGTAATATGAGACAGACCGAGTATTATTAAAAACTATAAAGTTTATTGATTAATCATTTAACAAATACCTCAGTGGTACTTTTTAACAATGTCCTAGTGCAAATAGCTAATCCAACCATGATGGTGAGCTTTCATTCACTAATCCCGTCCACCAATGACATTCAATTACTTTACAACTCATTTTGTTACAAGCTTTCCTAATGAGAGGGAACTCAAATTAAGATAACATTATTACCAAACTCAAATCCTACTTAGAGGGAACCCAAATTTGATTTCCCACAAAAATTTGAATCAATGAGTTATAGCCCAATTAAGATAATATTAGATAGTCCACATCACATGCAGATGTCGGATATCTTTTGCCTAATACCATCACATGTGCACGTTAACATATGTCCCTCTCATGCCCATCTACGTTATACTTGCTCCCCCTTAATTCAAGTGTCATTCTTCACTAACATTATCTCAAATCAAAATTCTCCACCTTGGCTAGAGCAAGTTGGTAGATGTTGGTGAGGATGACATTGACTCGTCAAACTTCACCTCAATTGCCTCGGCCCGGCCAAGCTTGATAGGAAGCTAGGGTATGCTATTGGCCACCTCGATCAAGGAGTCATGTCAGAGATTTTCCTTCTTTGAGATATTCAACAGACAGCAATACAAATTGGAAATAGGTCACCAATTGACTATTAGCACCAATACCACTTGTTAATCAACACAGCACAGGTCAGGTATGCTCATTAAAGGAGATCGTCAAGAGAGAGCCCAAGTCCAATATCATTAACATGTCCAATTGGATCTTACATATATTCAAAAAAAAAATAGTTATTAGCCAACTAATATATATTAATTGTTCCATATGATACCACATTCTTAATGTAAGATTTCTTTTGCGTGACACCCTGACACTTACACCTTAATTATGTTTTTGATTAATCTTTTATTTTTAAAACCTCCGACTAGACATTTGAAGTGTGAGTTACCAATACAAGTATCACCCTCATGCCAATTTATTAGGTAACGAATGCAGGTGATGTCTATATTTTTAGCCGAAAAATCACACTAATTGGAGGAAAACTTCCTTCTAACAATGATGGAGAAAATATTGCCCTTTCCAAAAGTTGATGTTAATAGTTTACGTCGTTTTTGCTTGGTCCAAAAGATGTCATATGTTTATTTTGTATATTATAATTCACACAGATACTTCATTGTCCATATTCTTAGACCGGAGATAAGACAAGAAATTATTTGAATTTCTTGTGTCACATAATTTGCATGAAAAGGTCTGGGTATATAGCCGTAACATCCTAATTTTTTCAGGCTATTCTGCATATAATCGGACTGAAGGTTTTTAAAGAAATTTCTAGAATAACCCTAACCTTAACCGCGCTACGAGTACCACGTTTCGACTTTCTCAAAACCCTAATTTCAGAGAGAGAGAGATCACCACCCAATCACCTTTCACTACGATTATCGAGTATTATTATGATAAAAAAAATTCCATCGGGATTTAGTTACAAATATATGTTGCCTTATTATTTCTGAAGAAAATTGTAGAAAGTGCCCAAGAGAACTTATTAAGGGTCATTGATTATACTTTATATGTGTGTGTGTAACTTTTTTCAAGCTATCTTTCTTGAAGTGTTTTCATTTTTTTTTCTCGATTTGCAAAATGCATTGATATTCCTTCATACTAAACTGAACAGTCTTAACTAAATGTCTTAAGACACATTTTAACAAGACCTTGTACACAAAACCCTTTACTTTTGTAACTTTACACGAACACTCGATTTTGCCTGAAACTTGTACAATATAATTAGCAGCTTAATAGGGATGTAAAGGCATGTCGATCGAATTGTGGTGACATTACTACAAATATTCGAAAACATGGGATGTCCCTGCAACCAACTAGGTGCCTGTGCAAATTTGAAGAGTATGGGTGGTTCGTGCAATTTTTAGCAACAATGAATGTATCCGCTAATGTACCTTTCATTAGCTTTCTTCTTTTTTTCTTTACCTCAAAGCAAAATATCGACCTCTTGGAACATCCAAGGTATATCTAATTTTGAATTTTAAGGTAGAAAAGGAGGGATTTATCAACTTTAATTTTTTTTTCGGTGGAGCTTACTAAACCAATTAGATATGGAGGACCTTTATCAACTTTCTACTGTATGTACTGCTCAAATGAGCTCCGTTTGAAAGACACGAACAGAATTATTACTTTAGTATTTCACTTAAAATGAATAAGCCAATATACAAAGAAATCAAAACCTAGTTTGATTGGAGGTCCTGAGTTCTTACTTGTGAAAATAATGTAACATCATATTAAGAAATGTATATTTCCCATCTCATCTCTAATCATTAAATAGTTTAATTTAATGTTTTGGCTACAAAAAAAAAATCATAAAAAAAAAAGTTGAGAAAACCAAAAAGAATTGGCTCGCCATTCAAAGGGGTGGCCATTGAACATACCCAGTCCAAAAGAAGCTTAAATAATTTGCCCTTTTTGACTCTCTGATTCCTCCTCCCTAGCCCTGTCCGTGGCCGATGAGGCCCGCATTCAACGCACATGAAAAAATTAAGGATAAAACACAGATCAATGTACCATAATTTTATCATGTCTCATGCCCAGTCATACTAAACCAATTTGGTAATCAGTGATCACAAACAAAACTATACTCGCATAGGTAACTCTAACCAAAACTTTGAAAAAGAAAATCCTAGTTTCCTTTCTCTATATTAGCCTTAGCTCACTCACCTTATGTCTTGCTTTGCTCAGTCGCGGTCGACATCGATCTATCACGATGGTCAGTCACACAAGAAAAACAATGGCCTCGGAGGCGACAATGATGATGCTGAATAGTGGGCGAGAAGAGACAGAGCAATAGATAGGTTTTGCTAATTAAAAGTACATGTTGATGTTCTGAGAACCCATATGAATGACCAATGCATAGCTTGATTGGAGAACTTTCAGTCAATCGTTATTATAAGATACTATGGCCAGAAAAGGAGACCTTGCAAGTCTGATGTCCGCTAACCATGTTCGTTCTTTGTTCGATGTGATCAATACTTTCTTAAGGTTTTCATCAGAAGAAATATCCAAAACACGCCTCACTTTCTACACGTAAAGATGACTTTCATACCTCTGTTTTCCAAAATACCATTTTATTATCGTTCAATAAAACCCCCCTCTGAGAAGACCAATTCCTCCCCTCCCCTTTTAAATCTCCAAACCCTCAAACTCTCTCACAAACCCTAGCGTACAACACACACTTCCGTTGACCTCCGGCCACCATCATTGTCATCGACTCCCTTAAACACTGCCACTATCGCCCTCCCCTCACTACTCAGTCCAGATATGGGCGCAATGGCAAGAAGATACCAAATCCAGCAACTAAGGTTCCAAGTTCAAAGGTCGAGCAGCCATGGGCATGCCTGACCTCGAGCTCTAGTGTCAATTTGCCACAAGCTTGAGCTCCATGCTCCGGCGGCCATGGAGCAACGCAGGGCTCAAGCGACTGTGGCTGGAAGCTCAAGCTCCAGCAACCATGGCCCCAAGCCCTGAGATCAAGGGTGTGGGGTGTAGTTCTGGGTGTGGGAGAGAGAAAGGTGAGTATTTTCGGAAAAGGAAATGACAAAGTTGCAAACAAGTGGACAGTATCGCTAAAGTGAGGATGCAAAAAAAAAAAAAAAAAATTAAATAAGGGAAAGTAAGTGGTATCTGGGCGAAAACTCGGGTATGTCCTTGGTATTCTCCGTATTTTGATTAGCTATTGAAATTTTTAGTTTAACATGGAATACTAAGAGTTTGTTTTCATGATTTCTTTAAAAAGATGAAAAGAGATTCTTAATTTAGGAAATCCTTAAATAAGTAATTGCTTTTAGTTGAACCGAAGAATTCTCGTAACCTTTGAGCTCTTCTTGATTTTTTCCAGCGTGAGGTTGATTTTTCACCAACAACAGGTGACTAAAACCATTAAGTTTCAGATCATTCTACAATAACCCTATTTCTATTTTACTAAGCCACGAGATTTTTTATTTTCTTCAAATATAAAATAAGAACAATTATGACATGTAAATTCCTGTAGAGAATTGTTTGTGGTTTTTAAACAATGGAAGATCCTAACATGAGACAACTTTAAACAAGTAATTATCTTAAGTTGAACCGAGGAGCTCTCTGCGAAGACAATTTTTTCCATCAACAGTAGATGACTAAAACCTCAACTTTTAGATTGTTACTTGATTCTTGATCATGAAAATGATGAGCAGATCTCTAATTTCATAAAAAAAAAAAAAACTTGGAGAACGAGGACAACCCATCAAAGGGAAAGTGAAGGCAGAAAAGGTGCATGAGGACCACCAATTTCGAGAGTACATAAAATGATATAGTAATGAACATGATGCATGGGGAGTGCACGATCCTGTGGCTGCTGCTCGGTTATGCTCTGGAAAGTTAGGGCATCGTGTTGTGAACACTTGATTCGCTTCCTTTCTTGCCCTTTTTATCATATCTCACACCCTCTGTCCGCGTGGACCCCACTTCACCTCTGATTAAAGCTCTGATTGGTTTATCAGCACGCCCCCAAGTTAACAAGGACAACATAAGGTAATCAATGGTGCAGATTTAGGTCATAATAATAATAATAATAATAATCTATCACCCCCAAGTTGATGTTTACATCCTCGTGGGCACGCTTATCAGGGTTTGCTATTATATAATAATGTTTTGGCACCTTTTTTCGTTCGCCTCTTCTTTGTTCCCCATGGCTTTACAAGGCAGCAGTTGTATCTTTCATTTATGTTATCGTAAAACTAGGAAAAACTTATCAAATCAAGTATCAACGTTACAAAAAAGAAGATTTTCAATTTTATGGGCATCTTAGTCAGGTGATGTACAAATAATGTTACCATAACGCTAAACTAACCTCTTCGATTCGATCGAAAGTAAACCATTCATATGGATCCCAAGATGTTCACAAAGATATTGTGTTTTCATGGTACGTATTCTAAAAGGTTGCACCGAGTAAAAATCGAGTTTAAAACTTAAACTATGCTTCTTAAGAGAAGATGTCACAATCACTTTTCCAATTTAGCTAGCCTTTTGTCTAAATTAGTGGGTATCTTTTCATGTGTTTGACAATTAGCTGGGTGCATTATTCACAAGCTCTTAGTTTGGCTGGTAGAGCTATTTGACGAAAGCACAGGAAGTTTTTCGGCGAGAAGAAAATTTTTCTACATTCATACTTGTCCTTTCATTTTGAGAGGGAGAGAGAGAACAACTATAAATATGGACATCACCTACATTTATTTTTAGTTAAGTTTGCATATCTGTAAAGTTCGTAACTTGTAATTCACCAATTAAAAGTATAATTGTTTTGGTCAAAATTAAAATTATAGTTGAAGGAAGCTTTCTTTAACAAAATATGGGTTTTTTCAAAAAGAGGAATGACAATCGTATAATTAAATATGTCGTTTTTTAAAATTGAGGATGCGAAGTTTTTTTTTTGGGTGCCAATCAAGGGCAGAAACTTGTAGTTTAGCGACAGAGGTGAAAGTGGAAAAGTAATGAGACTAGAGAATGTTTTCTGTGATTTGCATGTAACCAAGTTTCTAGAGTTTTCTTTAACGTTTTCAGTTTCTATTCGGCATAATTAATTGAATAACGACTGTAGTATATAATAATTGAATAAGTGTCACCGCCCAATTTAAATACATTAGGTTCTGCATGCTATTGCTATGAGCAACCAGCTTGAACCCACAAAGCATTACACTCTAAAAGGATCAGTGTCTCCCAACCCTAACCCCGCAAATCAGGAGATATTAGTGAGACTAGGCCATACTATTTCTTTACTTCTAGTACTATGCATTAGCAAGGCATAATTGACACTTGTCTTCTTCTTCTTTTTTCTTTTCAAGAACCTCCAAATAACCAAGTCTCTGTGGTCATGCCCCCTAAATTATCGCAAATAAAAGAAATATGTATTCTTGTTAGTGTTGCAGCTAGCACACTAATTATTTTGCTTGGGGAGTACGTTCAAGAGAATGAAATTCAAAGAATTGATGGGGGCCCACACTAGTGTTGAAATAGGTGGTTGAATTCGATGCAAAGCGAAGAATCTCATTAGTACTTGACATACCTCAAATCTTTTTGAAAAAGAGGTTCCCCGTGTGAATGCGCTACAAGCTCCTAAAATTACATGTACGCGGTGAAATAGCTAAAACTAAATGCCTAAAATAAACAACAAAAATAAAATTGTAAATTCGTAATATATGACTATATAATTTAATATGTAGAGTATATACATTTAACCTGCTAATAGCAAGTACACAATTTTGTGGACTTTGCTTTGTGATTAAGACACTGTGAATTAGGTGCACAATGTAGACATGATGTTTCGGATCATCAGGTGTAAATGATTTTATGATTTCGCCATTCATTCAAATTCTGACTCACGTGTTACCCAATCAGTGAAAAAAAAAATTAATGAGCAATAAGTTTATTTGGTGATTATCTTAGAGTGTTTATTTATACATACCTCTTATAGAAGTTAGAAAGTGGTTCATATCGTCTTTCTTTTATCTCCAATTAGAAAAAAAAAAAATTCTAATAGCCTTCTGGTTAGTGAGTTACAAATATGGATGTTGCTCGTACCAATGAAAAAATTGGTTGGACGGAAGAAAAATATCTAGAATTGTTTATATTAAATGGGAGAGGGACAGCTCGTGCATGCAGCCGTTGTGGATCAACCGGAGCTGAATATGCATTGTCGCTTAGGGAATAATAGGGAGGCAAAAAAAAAATAATAATTGAAGTTGGTGGAGTAGGAATCTAATTCCCTATCTAATCAACCTTTGACAGAATATCATGTCTTTTACTCATTTCCATGCAAAAAAGCAGAGCCAACCCTACTTCTTGCGCGCAGTCTCACATTGTGGGGAAAGAAAAAAGGGTAGGGCTTTGCAGCTTTTGCCACGCCCCTCCCTCTCTCTCTCTCTCTCTCTCTCTCTCTCTCAAGATATACTGTACAGAGCAAAAGGATTGCATGCACAATTGGCTTTCTCAACCTCAAGAAGAAAACATTACTCTAATGGATAATGAAAATCAATATCATCTCTCTCTCTCTCTCTCTCTCTCTCTCTCTCTATCTGCTGCGCAATTGTCATTACGGCTTTAGATCACGTGCGGGTGAGAAAACAATCTGGAGATCTGTAAATCAAGAACCCTTAAGAAGCGGACAAATCTACCTCAGTCTTGCTCATGTGATGATTTAGGGAAGATTCTTGAGGCAGATTCCATATTAATATTCTAAAGGCCGTCTGACCAGCAAATTCCCTTTTGTAAGACTGCTTAGATTTATCGGTAAAGTAGATCTCTTTTTCACCCCTTTTCCTTCTTTTGAACAGCGCCAAAATGATTCGCTCCCACATCTTCTTTGCTCGCTCTTCATGGGCCGACAGAAGCTCTTGTTTAGAGCTTCCCAACTGGGCCACGCAAGACCAAGTGGCCCTTGCCCACCATCCTGGGGAAATTGGTCCACGCACAATTTGGGCATCTTTGTTCCAGCACCGGCACGGGATGTGCTGAAAAAAGACAGTAAGGAGTCGACAAAAAGCTATATCAGGAATTGAAAGCAAGAGCCATTCGGCCATACTGAATGGACGAAACTAGAGAACCGAGATTTGATATGCTGAGTTTTTTATGCATGATTGAAGACCCTCGGCGACAATCAGAGAGGTTCTTGCACCACCGGCTCAGAGGGTTTCTAATCTCCAGTACTTGAAATTTGTGGAGTTCAAATAAGCAGATTAATATCCTTTGCAAAAAACTGATTCAGCTACATGCGCGAGCGTAAATCTTCAGTCCAGTTGTGCGACGGACTATATGAAGAACACTGTAAAGCTCAGCTCACAGCCTAGAGCTTGAAATGGTGGTCACTAGTCCTTTTTCCGATAATTCATATAGCCTAGCCTGAACACACCAACTCACAGAGACTAGACAATGTTAAAGTCGTGACACCAAGATTACAAGTAGCCAAACTACTTGACTTGGGTACGAGGTTTGGGCCGATTCCACGAGCATAATATTAGTCATTCAGAACTTGGTATAACTTATTAATCCTCTGCGTATAAGGCATGGTCATGATTCAGTGCTCAATGCATGCTTACTGTTTATGCGTACGCTCATGTGTCTGCCTATGCATGCTATTGTGGCCGACAATTTTTCCACTGCACATGCCTCTGGAAATCCGGTCGTGCATTTTTGTACCCGTGCAAACGCTAATTTACACGAGGAATATCGGGCCTAAATGCCTCCAAGATCCGCGCATGTATGCAGGCGAGGACATTTCCTTTCTTCAATGAAAACTTTCTCTACAATCTAGAGAAGTGCAGGTCCAATATATTGGCGTGCAGTTGACTTTGCCCAATCTTTCGATAATTCCATAATATGTAGAAATGAAGCGAAGTAGGAAGAAGATAATTCTTTTTTTCAAACAAAAAGAAATTATATCAGGCAAGCTGAACTTAAGCAAATACAGGCATGGCATTGCAATGACTTCCCTAGACCTCCCTGAAAAATATTGCAATCTTCCTCGGTACTCTATATAAACTACCCTTTCATTGTGGTAGTCTCTCACTTATGCAGGCAATTCCAATTCATCCAAGGCCGCTGTAACTTGAAACCTTCTTGACGGCCTCCTCCTCCATTTCCACCAGCTGCTGGCAGAAGGATTCGATGTCAAGTGCCTCTGCCTTGAAGGAGAATCTAAATTCCCTCCATTGATACTGCCGACTACCATCCTGCAGTGCTGGACCTGGGACCTTACCCAGTATATCAAATCCCTTTCGATCCAGAGACAGCATGAATGCATCCTTAAAATGATAACACAGAGCAGTTAATCAAAAGGTACCCAGAGGACCATCAAATCATGAATGGCGGCTTAGTGCTGATGCTGCTACAAGACTATTTGAAAATGAACCTCTTTGTTATAGTTCTTACGTGAGGTGCTATCAATTTTGTGGTCTAGAAGATGATCATAAGAAGAACAAAGAAGCGTTAATCGTGGAAAAGAATGGACACCATGTCACATAAATTTTCACCCACCAATCCAATATGCTGAATCCTCTTCATGTTTTTCAGCGAAAACTGCCCACACTCTTCAGATATTACCCTTTATACCATAAATAGTTAAAGTTATTTTTCACATTACAAATTTTGTGGAATCTATAAATTTATCCTTTGAAAGAACTGCATAATAATCCCAGTAATACACATTTATCATCAAAGAAACGAAACCTACACATTCCAAACTAATCTTCAACATTTAAATTGATTGACAAAATCATCAAATGGACTTGTTGTTAGTTCTTTTCATTCCTACAATCAAAAAGCACACTCATAAAACTCATATTTCCACTTATTCATTTCTTTAATGTTGCAGGAGCCTCCTATTCAAGGTACCAGACCTGCCTGAAGCATCACTATTCGTATAACTTAATATGGGTAACTTTAGAAGTGATGCATGGCTTGGTCGCAATGGTCTGTGCATGGCATGTCAATCAAAGTCCCTAATTTGAAACCCATATGTCCACACAACACAAAAATTACATTTCAAAAGAAACCAAATGGAGCTCCTCTTTAACCTGTTGAACTGCCTGTTTTGACCAATTGAATTAGGTCAACACTACTCCAATCAGTTCCTGGTAACAGATTATTTAATCCTTCAAAATCAGACTAATTGATGGTCCAAGCTGTTGAACTGACCAGACCATTTTTGTTAAACACTGCCTTTATTCTATCTACTACCTATGCTGCCATATATGCAGTAGCCCCAAAACTTGCGACTCTCCAAAGCATATTTCAGGGGAATTGGAGAACAAGCAGAGCTCCAGCGAGCAGCAAACAAGACAAAGGAGGAACCGCCAGCTAAATAATTTAATAGTTCATGTATAATAGTTAAGTGCATCCAGGAAGCCAAAACTAATTTATGTACAAAGGCAGTGGGGGAGGAGCCCAACTCATATGCCGCCACGGCAGCTGACAATGCAGTCTCTAATCCGACTCAATTAATTGGTACCATCTACTACAACAAGCATGCAACACAATCAGTAGAACTTACTCTCACAGGTGCATTCATGTATGTGAAACAGAAAAGCACCAGTGCTCTTCTCCTTGATTCACTTTGATTAATTCCATCAACAAGCATGGCCGAATAGGGTGCTACAAACGCAACAACGAACGATGATGAATAAGGAGAAAAGCTATGCTCCTCATAAGTAGGAAGAAGCATACGACCAAAGAGCTGCTTTTATCTGGTTACCTAAGTGCCTTACCCAAAATATCTGTCTTGGATGTTTGTATGACTTCCAAATCAACTTCATGAGTTCCTCCATTGCCATCAATGAATGTGCATGATCTATATAGAAATATAAGTTGAGTCACATGTATTAGTTATGCATCTAATAGCCACTCATATCTATACTTCAAAATATGTTCCTGAAAAAGAAAGGTTTGACCGACATTGTACCTTATATCAAACTTATAGATGGCGTGCTTTTGACTTTCATCTAGTAAGTCAAAAAGGTTTTCGCTACGAGATGTAAAAACAGGATTCGTCGAACTTAGGACACCAGATACTGCATAACTGGACTCCCTAATTGCTTCCACTTCAGACTGTATAAGTTCTTTAAGGCTTTCAGAAGCCAGTTGGGCCTACACAGAGGAAAAGAAACCTTCACCAATCTTATCTTATTAAAAGACTGTCAATTGCAAATCAAGTTGAGACCAATTTTACTCATTTAATTGCTTCCACTTCAGACTGGTTTACCTAAACTAAGTCAGAAAATGAGGAAGTGTGCCTTCCTCAAAATACAACACAACAAAACTTTAAGAAGCTAATTTGTCTACTATTCTAGTTAACAATAATTACGGTGCCTGTTAAATACAATAATTAACACCAGACATCGTTTTCAATTGAGTCTAGCAGTTTAAACAATTATTTACAAATTTTAACAAATTAGATTGAGTATATCTTAGCAAGATTTACCGTGTGCAAGTAGACGAATTCAATGGGGAATTAACCCCTCAATGGAGGAGTTTTACACCTAAATCACACACAAAAATGAGTTCCAGATGGGAAAGAATATGTGTAATGATTGCCAAAAGTGTCACTGATATAATACCAGAAGAAAGAATGATGGGAATACTGGCAGGCCATAAACATATAAGAAACTTCTACTATCAAATAATGCTACTGAAGCAACAACCCAGCACTAAGCCCGAGTGAAATAAGATCACTCGAGTTGATGCAGTTGACCATTTTCCTATGTGAAAGTCTACCATTTTCTCATGTCAGAGATGCTCATGCATGCAGATGCGCGGAGAGAGAGAGAAGGGGGGAGAGAGAGAGAGAGAGAGACCATTAAAGGCCAGATTTAGTATTGTAAATTCTAAAGATACAACTCAAAATAAGTTGAATGTTGCAAGGCTCAAGAATAATTAAAGATCTGCTCTCGAGCACAGAAGTCAAGACTGATATCGGTCCATCAAGTACAAAGGCCAACCTGATTATACAAAGATATGAACTTGATGAAGCAATGAAGAAATACAATCACTACCCTGACCAACACAACCAATTTGAAGCAGTAAATTACATTCCAAAAGCACCAAAATTCTATTTAACAATCTTCACCTTTTGGTCCTTAAGAGGGAGAACATCTCCAGTCAGAGCAATCCGAGATGGTAACTGCAACATGTCCATGAAGCAACATTATAATTTTGCCCTCTATTTAGAGCAGATGATTGATATAATAACACATTTAATATTTGCTGGTAATTAATATCCACACAAGCACCAACCTTTTTCAGGGACTTGAGTAGATTAGCCAGCGGACCTGGGAAAGGTGTTGCTACTGCCAACGAGCCACGCTCATCAATTACTGTGTTCTACCAATAGGAAAGTGCATAATAAGCAACAACCAAGCACATGACCACAGCATACTTATCAAAACAAAAACTTCCACCTTTCCAAATCTTGTAAAATTGTAAAACAACTAAGTTCAGTCAATACTTGACTTTGTGGCTACAGTAGAAGTGCCAAAATACAAAAACACAAACATGTTCGGACCAGAGAGGCTGGAAATGTTGCTATCATCGTGGCAAGAGTTAACTCTTCCCAGTTACCATTGCTGCCTAAAGGATATATAGACTCAATTTGTTTCTTCATATGGTTGCAGATTACAGATTGTGCGATATCACCAGTGAGATCAATTATGATAAAAGTATAGAGAAAGGGGGAAAAGGCGGAAAATTGACTAATTTACTGAGGAAATAAATAAGTGTAACACAGACATTCTTAGTGCGGTTACAATTGAATCACCTCAAACACTAGGAAAGAGATGTAGAGGAGACTATGATTATGAAAAATGAGAATCTGATTATTATCACTTCCCTGAAATATGATGAACTTAACAAATACGAGCGTACTAGGAGAAGGAGATAATACCAGGGCTCATACTGCAGTGGATCCCCAAAAAAGAAGTGAAAGAAGTGTGTGTTTTACTGTGTCAACATTGATAAGTTTACTTCAGGAACCACTTCACTTTAAAGGTATACACAAGATGTTCAGCCACAAGCAGCTTTATGAATGGTTAGAGACGAGGGTGCAGTCTTTAGGGGAAGAGAGAAGCTAGCTTCATCAAGACAAACCCGCTAGCAGTCCTGATTACAACTGCTTTGATATTCTAAAGACATCAGGCTATGAGATGATCAATAAATGCCAACAAGAACATTTAGCAGAAGAACAGGACAAAATGCATTTGCTTACCCAATAGATAACACCACCCAAGAACAGTAAGAAGCTTACCACATTGTGCATATCATTCTCTGGAATCCAAATGTAGGGTTTCCCTCTCTTGACCATATATTTAACCTTCGAACTGTGTATGTCGCCCTTGCTGTAACAATTAAGCCGAAAGTGACAAACAAATTCGATTCAAACGATGCATAAACATATAGCGTTCGGAAGGAGAGAATTCTTGATTCACCAATATGATGCTTATACTATTAATTGAACCATATCATCAAGAAAACAGACAAAAGAAAAAGGCCAACCAACATGAGAAAAGTAGAAGCAGCACCTTCCTTTGGCGTCGGCTCTGATGGTACTAAGGTGGCCTTGCCAGTTCGACGCTAGTATACTCTACAGGAACAGAAAGAAAGACAAGTGGGCACCGCGCCACATGAAGATCAATACGACAAGTTCAGCAGCACAAGCACATGCGAACCCACAGACAATTGCTCGTATCTAAGCTTAAAGCCGGAGGTGTATACGCACGACGGATCCAAGGAAGGAAGGAAGGAAGGGAAGGAAGAGAGTACTTTGCACTTCTCCGCGACGGTTAGCACCGTCGCTTTGCTCCCTCTCATGGCGTCGCCGAACGTTTCGGCGCGATGCACACCAACTGTTTGATCAAATCCCTTTCGAATCGGGGAGGCCGAATGCGTCTGGACGGTTCTCGACTGGGCTTTCCTTTAAAGCAACCTCGGTTTCTTTAACGAACGGCTCGCGGAAATGGACGAAACGGTGCGTTTATGGAGCGGGGCTTCAGTTTTTTTTTTTTTTTTTTTTTTTTTCACTTCGAAAGTGCTACTCCAATGAAAAAAGAAGCTTCTTCATTAACTTTCAATCTTCTTTGACCCTAGTGCTCCTCTTAAGTAAAAAAAAAAAAAAAAATCAAACAAAGAAAAGGGCAATTTTTGGTGCATTGACTTTTCTTATAAGAGATGTAATATTTTGAAAATCAAATATTTATTTTATGAAATATACAAAGGTATTATATGTGGAGCACCGATTGGCCTGACCATTTTATTCACGGCCATATTTTATATAATTTTATCACTCAACTCAGTCAAAGGAAAATAAGATCAATTGAAAATGCAGTTGATTTTCACTTTTCCAAATTTATCGAATTGTTTCTTAGAAACTCTTTTGTTCATAGTATTGGTAGTAGGTTATAGTCATGGGCTTCGAATCCTTCACAAGTGACCAAAATAAATTCAAATGATTTCCAAATCTCTAACATTTTGTGAAAATTTAAATTTAACGAATTCTTTTGAAATAAAAAAAGAGGTCATATAATATTAGCCCTATCTATCTATTATTTATAGTAAATGTCAAAGTTCAGAGTATTAAGTTATCTAGTCATCATGTAACACTTCACTTTGCTTCTGTGATTGCGCATAAAAAGTCATAATGCATAATTATGCCATGTAGTCCATGTTCAACCAATTCGCATTGATATTATGATTTGTCAGTCTCCAAAATCTATCACTTATTAAATTTAAAAGAAAGTGCGTTTAAATGTATACATTTAATAAAATAGATAAAGATAAAGAAATTCTATATTGAAAAAATTTTTTTTTTGCTATTTTTAAAATTATGTGACCACATTGCAAGACACATGATATAGTTTTGTCGAGCGTCTCATTCGATTAATCAAAATTAGCTTCGTCATCATAGAACATTTATACTTTATTGAGTTTCAATTTCAAAAAAGATGGATGAAGAGAAAGATAGAGTTTTCTTAATCATAATTTCATTATATATTATTAAATGATATAATTTTTTAAATGATGTAATTTTTATTTAATAACCAAATATATTTAACTAAGAATGAAGTGAATCACATAATTTGTTTAATTCAGTAAAACTTATCAAACTTTGAATAAATGTTATTCTTGAATGATACAATTTAATTAATATGTTATGATTCCTCAATTCAAACAAATATAAGATTCAAATAATTAATATAGTCAATTTAATTCAGCTATAATTTAAAAAAATAATTTACTACTTGATTTATTCGAAACTTGCGTATTCACGTCTGTTGATTTTTATCTTAAAAATCCACTTTTTAAATATAGTATATATCCATCAAAACAAATACACTTACAGAAAACTAGTTCACACGCATTATGCTCGTGCCTGATTCGAGAGAGGTATGGATGATTTTTGTGGGAGAATATGGCTATCAATTTCAAATTGCTCATTAAAATGTGAGATTTGTTAGGTAATCGTATAGAGATACCGAATTTTAATTATTAGTAATAAACGATGTTCTCTTTGCTTTTCTGTATTGACCATATAAAAAGTCAACGCCAATTTTAGAAGTGGGCTTTACATATATACATTATAGTGAAAATAATTTATCCAAAAACCCACCAAATTTGAAATCAATTCTAAAAAAAAACAGATAAGAGAGAAGTTCATAAGCTAAAATTTATAATTTAGTTGTTCAAAAAACTTTACTTTTTAATCTTACAATTCTAATAGAATTTATATAATGGATAGGGAGATAAGATCTCAAATTTTAAGTTTTTAAGTTAGACATTGAGATTGAATGAAATATCATTTAGAGAATGGGTCATGTAGGAACAGGGTTCAAGTCTACCGGTCTGTATAAAACAAAAGATAGAAATCTATACACTCTAAAAAAGATAAAATTGAATCCATGATGTTGCTTAGGCTACGTCGGCTGAGTTGGACTTGCAACGAGTTGGTAATCAAGTGTCTGATAAAAAAAAGTCTCCGATCAATAAAGGAAAATAGCATCAATTGAAAAAGCAGTTGACTTTTCACTTATTAAAACATACTCATGCAATTTTAATCAATTACAAGTAATCAAAATAAATTCAAGATGATTTCCTTGAGTCTCTTAAATTTAAATTCAACATATAACTTTTGAGATATAAATATGGTTCATATAATTCATCCCTATTCATCTATAGTATAGTTCAAAATCGGAGTTGAGAGAAGAGTTACTTTGTTACTCACCACATGGCACTTAGCTTTATTGCCACGTCAAAAAAAAAAAAGACTTGAAATTTAAAGAAGAAAAAAAGATTCAAAGGATTATTGCTTTGCAAAAGACAAAAAGGAAATGAAGATATGAGATCTGAAATTCTTTAAAAAAGCTTAATATTGAAGAGAAAGAAAAAAAGAAAAAAGAAAAGGTAATCTTGTTGTTTAATGTTGGTCATGTTCGGCCATAGCCGCACTAGCTTCCAAACGTCTTCAAACTCGCAGCCATAGCTACTCAAGCTTCATCAAGCTTGGTTATGGCCACTCAAGCTTGGTTATGGCCACTCGGGCTAAGTTTCAATGAGTTTGGCCATGGCCTCTTCAACTTGCAAGCTTGTTCAAGCTCAGCCACAACTACTCGAGCATCGTCAGCATGGCCATGGTCGCTTGAGCTTCTTTGAACTAGCAACCATGTATCATAGATTGACCAATCTAATGTTCCGTTTCAGGATTTCTTCCAAGTCAGCCTTACTCAGACTCAAATTGCACGAATTGTAGAGAGATTTTGTAGAGAGAGAAGCACAGTACTGTATTTTCACTTGTGAATGAGATAGTATAATTCAGAGAGAAAAGGCGCTTGTATATATAAGTAAAGGGCTAATTGTAACCATAGATTTCCTCTTTAATCCGACGATTTGGTTTAAATCTCCCACAATCATTATAATCATTATGTAGATGTACAATTACTGCATTGCCCCTTTTTGAGGAATTTTCTAGAACCCCTAAGAACTTTGAGAAGCTAGAGCGTCACTTGCCCATGGATGGGCCACGGCCCTTTTGGAATGCATCAATTTATCGGGCCGCGACACAGCTACTAGAGCTTCTTCAAGCTCTCATACATGGCTGCTCAATTTTCGTTGAGCTCGATTATGGTCATTTTAGCTTCCAAGCTTCTTCAAGCTCGCAGCATGGCCATTCAAGCTTCGTGAGCTCACCATGGCCGCTCGAGCTTCCTAGCTTCCAACCTTCTTCGAGATTATAGCCAATCGAGTTTCACTGAGCTTAGCCATGACTGCTTGGGGTTATATTAGCTAGCTCGAGCGTTGTCAAGCTTGGCCACCGTTGCTCAAATTTCGCATGAGCTCGGCCATGTAGATGCCTCTTTTAGTTGGACCAAAGATCAAAGACTTAATGATCGAAGTTTTCATTGCTTATAGGGTCTGCCCTTCCCCAGTTAGGTGCGTAATTATGATTCCAATGTTTAAATCGTTTTAAAAGTCGTCACCGATCATTTCTTAGTCGATTGAGAACCTCAAATTCTAAGTGTTAGGTGAAAGTCAACTTCTTGCCTAGAGGTGAATGTTATAATATAAGACACTGGAGTTTGGCAAGAGATGATAAGCAAAACGATAAATTGTAACTTCTCTAAAATGTACATACTATATATAATGGATAAATAATAAAGAACGACACTGATTTTCTTGTCAGACTCAATGTTAGTTATTTTATTCAATACTACCTAAAAAAATTTGAAAAATCAAGCAAAATAAAGCAAATTTTCGAACCATGTGAGCACATCTATTTTGCTCAGAATACATTGAACTTGAAAGCATTAGGTATACGTTTGATCGATTTTCTATAACAAAAAAGTAATGACTTTTCTGGAACTTTCATTGTTTAAATTGTCGAAGGCACTTCTAAATGTACCGTTAAGTAAGACAGAATTATTTGTAGAAGTCCACGTATTTATACTATAATAAATAGATTCACTAAGATTACCATAAATTTTCAAGTGTTAAAAGTAAAGTAGACGAAACGTTCATTACTTAGATTGACCACAATGCCCGTAATAAGTAAGTTATTTCCTTTTGGATTTCAAACTGGCTAGCTAAAAAATCAATTTTCACCTGTCAATTAAAAAGAATTACTTCTATTGTTATAATCACATATCACAAGTAATATTGTTGTGTTTAGTTACATTAAATCAACTTTAATATGTGACACATATACTTACTTCAATTATATTCGAGAGTGCCACACGATAACCATTTGTGAATTCTTTCGAAAAACTAATCATGTTCAATTATTCGGTTGATTGGGCGCAATAACATTCACATTAGTCTTGAAGGATTTTAATTAGAATCAAACTTTTAATGTTGGTTTTGAAATTGACCAAAGAAGAAAAGAACAATTAGCGAGAGTTGAATGTGCCATTGGACACAATGAAATAATCTTGAAATATCGCCTACGAACTTTCAATCAAAATATTTTAAAAAAAAAATGTAAGAATTCGATTAGATTATATTAGATGAGAGTGTATCTATCAAAAATGGAATATATTTAGAGATAATTACATAAATAGTTATTGTATTTTAACTCAATATATAATGTCTTCGATGTATTTAATGTATTCCTTGAATTTTAATCCATTATGCCATTCCTAAATATGATTCCTAATTTTTCGTGGGAAAATTGTCCAAAAAGTCCTAAACCTATTGTAGTTTTGCCAATTTAGTCCTAAACCTTTTAACTTTGCCAATTGAGTTCTAAACATTTTCACTTCTTGCCGATTCAGTCTATCCGGCCAAGGCCAATTTTGGCCGGAAAATGCTGACGTGGATACGGCGGTGCCACATGGGACTGTCGGCTGACGTGGACAATTTTTAATAATATTTAAATATTTAAATATTTTTTTGATTTTTTGATTTTTGATTTTTTTTTTCTTTTTGGCTTTTTTCCTTGGCCTTTTCCGGTGGCCGACCACCGGCCACAAAGCCACCGACCGGTGGCCTCGCCGCCACGGGCGAGGCCTAGCCGAGCGAGGCCGCCCGGCCCCGGCGAAGGGAGCCCTCGCCAGATCCGGCGAGGCCGCCGCCGAGCGTCGGCCTCGCCTGCACCGCATTTGGCGAGGCCGGCCCTCGCCCTTGGCCGGGCGGGCGTCGGCCTATGGCGGGTGGCCAACCGTCGCCCGCTGGCCAAGGGCGAGGCCAACGCTCGCCTAGGCAAGCCCCGGCGAGCCTCGCCGCCGGGGCCGGGTGGCCTCGCCAGGCCTGTGCCTCGCCCGTGGGGGCGAGGCTAGCCGGCCAGTGGCCGGCCACCGGAAAAGGCCAAGGAAAAAAGCCAAAAAGAAAAAAAAAAGGAAAAAAATATAAAAAGAAATTCAAAATTTTTTTAAAAATATTAAAATATTATTAAAAATTGTCCACCACGCGCCGGCAGCCCTACGTACGACGCATCGCGGCGTCCACATCAGCATTTTCCGGCCAAAATTGGCCTGATGGACTGAATCGGCAGAAATGAAAATGTTTAGGACTCAATTGGCAAGAAAGTTAAAAGGTTTAGGGTTAAATCAAGAAATCAGAATAAAGGTTTAGACTTTTTGAACAATTCTCCCAATTTTTCGTCCATAAACTGTGTAAAAATTGTCAATATTATCTATAAACTTAATATTTTTACATAGTCCATGGATTAAATTAAATATATACCAAACGTTTAGACCATGTTTAATAAATTAAAATTTCAGAAATAATAAGATCATATTAAGTAAATTAATATTACGAGAAAATTTGGGGATGATTTGCCTTAATTTAGAATATATTTTGCGTCCAACTCGAGACAACGGCCTCTGTTTCGTCTCGGAAGAGTAAAGTCTCTCTCTCTCCATCTCTCTCCGAGTTTCAGCCATGGAGGATGAACGAGATCGGGGGCTTCTTTCCGATTCAGATCCGCCGTCTCCGTCGCTCTCCCCTCCGCGGTCGCCGCCGCTGCCGTTCTCGCTCACCTCCTTCGACAGGGAGAGGCATGTGACGTTCCTGGAGATGATGTACCACATGCTCCCTTACCACTACCAGTCCCAGGAGGTCAACCACATCACCCTCGCCTACTTCGTCATCTCCGGCCTCGACATCCTCGACGCCCTCGATCGCGTACGTCGTCCCTCCCCCTTTTCTCTCGCTTACTTTGAGAATTGACTTTGACTATGATGTCGTCACCCAACCTCATCTTGAATCTGCCGTTGTAAGATGAGGTTGGGTGACGATCGAATCGGCGAAAATGAAGTTCGAGCGCTGGGTGCGAACCTGAGCTTGCTGAATTTCGAAATTAATCGCGTTCTCTCTTGTGCGAGGTGTTGGGGGGTTTTATAAAAATTTGAGCTTTCAGCTCTACGGGGCTGGATTTTATAAAGTGAATTCTAATTTAAGCAGTTAAGCTTTTACTCCATCTTGGGTATGGAAATTTCCTTTAAAGCTGAAATTCCCTAGTTTTTTTGGATGAAGTAGTTAAGCTTGTTCGATGTTTTGATTTGAGTATGTTCATTTAATATCTACCTCTATTGGGTTCAAATTCAGTGCTAGAGCCACTCAAACTCAGGGGGGAAGAGAGCCATGTTTTTATAGAATGCAAGCTAGTTTATTTGACTCACAGCCATGCTTTTTTTAGGCTTAATTTTTCTGCAGCACCGGACTAGGCATAGTCTATTGGTAATTATGAAGTTGAGATGATTAAGGGTGGTGATATACAATGCTAATATACAATCTATATCTCCTGCTCAGATTTCTTTTCGGAGGGAAGGTGTGGGTAATGCTTCATATAGATGTCTGCAACGTGTTTATTTATGATACACAAATGCGCTCACGTATCAATCCAAATTTTAGGTACCCAAAGATGCGGTTGTTGACTGGGTTTTATCTTTCCAAGCTCATCCGAGGAGTAAAACTGATCTAGACAATGGTATGGTATCACTTTCATTGATATATGGAAAAAAAAGAAAGAACAAGAAGCAAATTGACCGTGTAGATTTTGGTTTGTGAGATGAGTAGATAAGTTCTGATCTCGTAGTTCTATGTTACCTTCTACAGCCATTCTTCTTCATACAGTGAGGACTAGGAGCTTATAATTTTGAAAGAGAGAAGATGGCATTTACTTTCTTATTTAGCAGTCACTGAGTTAAATCTCAATGAAACTGATGATTATGTTTGAATAGGACAATTTTATGGGTTTCATGGTTCCAGAAGCTCACAGTTCCCTTCAAAAGATAATGCGGTATGGAGAAATATATGTGCATTCTTATATAGTCCCGAGCAAGCTTTTGCTTTGTAGCAGAGTTGTTAGTGGGCATTTTTGCTGTTGCCTGGGTTCAATTCATTCTATTTTACCTGTTTGTAGATTTTTATTCCAAATGGAAGTCATTTGGCGAGCACATACTGTGCCCTGGCAATACTGAAGATTGTTGGCTACAATTTATCTAACATCGATTCTGAATCCATGTTAACATCAATGAGAAATCTTCAACAGTCTGATGGAAGGTATGATCTTGAGCTATTTCCATATCTCCCTCTCTTTTTCTTTTTTTTTGCCTTTTTTTTTTTTGGTGATCTGAGATGATAGACTCCTCGGTAATCACACACAGACACCTTGCTTGGAAGTATGCAAGCAAGCACACTAAACTCCCTTTACATTCGTCGTCTTTATGTACATTTATAGCAGTGCATTGATGGACCTTAAATTCTGCAGAACTAAAAATTGTCTACAGATTCTGTTCTAGATGATTTCATTATACGCTCATCATATTTTGCTTTCCTTTCATAACGTTTCCATTTGGTCTAGATGCTATCTGATGTACTATTACATTTTCCAGCTTTATGCCCATTCATATTGGGGCAGAAAGAGATCTTCGGTTTTTATATTGTGCTGGTAAGAGTGCTGATGAATAATTTATTGTACTCATCAAATTTTTGCTGTGTTTCTCAATGTTGATATATGCTTGCTAGTTGTTCTTACAGCGGCCATTTGCTTTATGTTGAATAACTGGAATGGCATGGACAGGGAGAAAGCGAAAGAGTATATATTAAATTGTCAGGTGACAGTAGTATAGGTTCTTTTATTTGACACTATTCATGTTTTCATTACTTTGTCACCGTCAGTGGCCATATCCAAAGTGATATCTGGGAATGCATACTGACAATAATGTACTGTTTCTTCTGCAGTCATATGATGGCGGCTTTGGGTTGACTCCTGGCTCAGAATCTCATGGTACGGATAATCGCTGCCACTGCTCATTTCTCCATAATTAAAAGTTACATTGTGGCCTTGTCATGTGCTCTTGTCTTTATAGTCTGGTTTTGCCGTATAACAGCACTCCACTGTATTTAGAAGCTTGGATGTGGACATAAAAATTAGGGAGCTACTATCTCCACAGCCTCCTAGGCCTTGGGCACAACATTTAAATTGAGCAACCAATTTTTCTCCTTAAGCAAACAATTAATTATAGAAGCGGACAGAAATTTCGAATCCTTTCTCTCCCATGATCATCCCTAGAAAACATGATCGCTACTTTTCATCCATCACTTCCCCTTCATCTTCTTCAGGAACGACTGCCCGGAATTCCATCACCATCAGACACTTACTTCATGGCCTAACCCTCACCACCATAAACACTATAATCGCTGCCTGCTCACCATGCACATGCTGTTGTTGTACTGCCCAGAGCACTTTCACTTCCCCATACTTGCCAGTTGCCACCACTCACACTAAGTTGCCACTAGGTCGCAAGAGCAAGCTTGAATCAACTAGTACACGCCGATTCGTCTATGTTTGCTGCCAATTTTCCATCGCTCGTTCATCGTTGATGCTGATCGGCCATGACTTTGCCATTGTTGCTGTTCTACACTATCATTGCTGTTGAGCGACAACTACTGTTGCCTGCCTGATGCTCTCTCTCTCTCTCTCTCTCTACACCCTTCATGAGCAAGCTAAACCTGGTTTGTCACCTATCTCACCTTTCCATCATGAGCTTCTCTTTGGCCCGCCACTGTCACATTCATTATTCAAATCACGATGCTGATCTATCATGATGGTGATTTCATCCTCTTCAGAGCCACCCCATGGCTGTATCCTTCTGCAGTGCTGCCTCTATCACCTGAGCCTTGATCATCTTCTTGGAGTCATGTGCCGGAGAACCTCCTTACCACTGATATGGATGGCTGAAGGAGCATACCCATTTTGATTATGCTCTGAGACTTCTCTTTTCCATCTATTTCTTGTTTGTGTGTAAGGGAAAAATTATTTCTTGCTGAGAATCACCTAGTTCTTTGATATGTCAACTGGGGAGTGGTTAAATAATCCTCATCCATTATCTCTCAATTGTATCTCCTTTCTTTTCTTTCTAATATAAAATGAGAAAAGAAACAGACACAGATTATGAGCATAAACAATACACATTTTCCGACAATTCCAATTTTCGTTTTCTTATGGAGGTGGAATCAGGACGACCATTGACTTGTCTGACATCTTACAATATTTGTTCTTTCTGGCTAGTTTTGCTTTGTTCTTCATGAGTGTATAATTGTCTGTTTATATTAAATTATGTGTCTGAAGCCAAGTACGCTGTGGACATATCCACACCCTAAAGCATACAACTGCATTTCGGTCTTCATTGACTAGCATAGCCATTTATAGATGATAAGATGGTGCAATCTTAAAGCCATCATGAAATGTGATAAGATCTGCTTGCTGGAGATTAGTGATGGCCATGATTTTTCTGCATCTCTTCTTTGCAAGCAATGTCCATTGATGATTTTGTGCAACGTTCATACGTCTGCATGCATGCATGCATGCAAAGCCACGTGTACTCAGTGACAGACAACCGCACCCCCACTCCCAGATACAGACAAGCAGAGAATAGGAATAGTGATTACTTTGTTATCTATTTGGACTTTGTTGTCGATATTGTTGGGAAATTTGGATCTGAACTCCAAGCCATCAGCTTCCAACGTGAGTGATTTGTTGAGTTCTTTATATCCATCATGAATGCTAGGAAACAAGCTGAGAGAACAACGGTACCATGGGTTCGCAGCTGGTGTAGAACATTGGCAAATCTCTGGAGAGTAACTGGAATTGCAAGTATCTCAGAGCCACCCCTCTAGTCTACTGCCACATAGATTGAGGTTCCCTGCTGTGGGTGTAAGCCAGTTTCCAGCATGGCAATGAAGAAGCCTAATGGATAAAATTAGGTTCCTTGTTATATCACAAATCCAGCCTCATGTGCTTTCATTGTGCATCCAGAGAAAAGAAAATCCTAGTTAAGTCAGTGGAACCTACAGCGAACTGTCAGTGGAACCTACAGTGAACTGTTCCCTGTTGATTGCGAACCTACAGGCCCCTAGGCAAGGATGTCCAAAATATGTGGGGAGTGGCAAGCATGTCTGATTATTGTCTTCATTGTTTTTGAGAATTGAGAACTGCAGGAACAGGGATTCAGATTGATTTATTTCCTTGATCTATTTATATGATTTTCGTGGGTTTTTTTTTTTTTTTTTTTTGGGTCAGCTCTTGGGGTATACTTTTGTTCACTGAAATCAAGGTTGTTATGCCTAGGAAATTCATATATTATCATTCACCTGAAAACATTTTGTGAAGCAGATGTATGATTAATGATCTTGCTTAGTCTTGTTAATTGCCCTTTGTATTTTTGTCTTTTGAAGAATTCTCCGCTGGATTGGTTATTGATGACTAATACCAATATTTTCAGTGGCTCAGGTGGTGCTGCATATTGTGCCATCGCATCTCTGCGATTGATGGGATTCATTGGAGATGATTGTTTGTCTAATGCATCTGCACCCAGTTCAAAAGTGAACATACAGTCGCTTCTCGATTGGAGCTTGCAGGTTTGATATCCACACTTGTTGGCTACTGTATGATTCCTGAAGCTGCATTTTAAAACGTGCTGCAAGTGAACTGAAATCAAGCACCTAAGAAGCAAAAAAATCTTCAAATTTGAAAAACTAATCAAATACGGTCAGTGGTAACGTTTTCTGATTCCGTAAAATCTTGTCTTTCTTTTATTTCTTTCATCCAGAGGCAGTCTGCTGATGCTGGAATTCAAGGTAGACCCAATAAGCCTAGTGATACATGTTATGCCTTCTGGTGAGTGAAAAAAAATCCATTCAGAACTTCCAAGATAGTGTTGTCTATTGTGCCTTGACATATGTAATATTTCCACATAGGATTGGAGCAACGATGGGGACTCTAGGGGCAAATAAATTTATTGATGAGATAGCATTGAGAAGCTTTCTATTGACTTGCCAATCTGAGGTGATAAATAGCTTCTTTTTGCTTTTATGTTTACTTGATCTGTAATAATTATATTCAGGCAGAGTCAAGTCAAACAAAATTTTTACTTGAACTCGAGTCTGTTCAATTTTTGAAGACATGATAATCAACAAAAGCTGGATCCCACTTGTTCAAATTTCAAATGCAGTGCAAGAATAATGGAATCGGTGTATTTTTTATATGTATAAACAATTAAATCAAGCTCAACTTGATAAGCCATCTAGTTTGTTTGATCCCAAAAAGATGAGTCGAGCTCGAGCAGCTAGTGAGTATTGAGTAGCTGGATCATTTTCTGCCAGTATCACAATATTCAATTTATTTGGTTGTGGTTTTACCATCTCCTAATCAAGGGTTATTATGATTTGGCGGGAGTCCGCTGTTCAGTGTTGTATCTGGAGTTTTGTCCATCATTTCTGGACTAGAATAGTTGATTTCATGCAAAGCTAATGCACATCTACCTTGAAGACTGTATTTATCAAGCTATGGAACGGTTTATTCATGCTAGTATGTTAAGAGAGTGTGTCAGTACTATGCGCAATCTTTTACATGAGTTGAATTGTTGGAACTATTTCCCCTTCTGGTCATAATAGACCTTACTAAAATGCTTTGTTTAAGCAAAGGAAGGCATTTGCCTGAAGCATTGCAAACTGACCTTATGATTGATTATTATTTTAACCTTGTGTCGCTATGGAAATAGGTCAGTTTGACTAAGTTTCCCCCTTGCCATAATTAAGAATAGGCATACTCGGTTAGAAAGAAAAACGACAAAATATCGAACTGCTTATATTATTTTCCACCAAATATCAGCAATTGCTTTGTTCTCTGCTCTAGATCTTTCTATGTTGAAGTGCCTGATGTTCTTGTCCCGTTTTTAATTTTCTTATGCTAGTATGGTGGGTTTTGTAAGTTCCCCGGAGTGCTACCAGATCTGTACCACTCTTACTATGGATTGGCTGCATTCAGTATCCTGGGTGAAGCTGGACTAAAGCCACTCTGTCTGGAACTTGGAGTGACAGAAGCTGCTGCCACGGGTCTCTGACTGACTTCGTCATCGGTCAGAATCAGCTGTGCCACACACAGTGGCCGTTACTGGTGCTCCCAGTTGTCTGTATGATTCTGCCATTTGTTGACATAGCTCTCTAGGAATATGAGTTTATTTAACTTTAGCCATTGTTTTGGTGTCTGAATATAACGTTCTTGAGGGAGATATTTTGTTTCTTCTTCTACTGGAATATCTATACAACGGCAGGTTTACAGCGTCTCAGTTTGTAAAGCGATCTGTTGTGCCAAATATCATTAAAATTTGGCATGGTTCTTATGCACCATATAGGATTCAGTACTGAGCATGTGCCAATTCGTGTGAAGGGTGCTCTTTGCCGTGATCAACGGCTATGCAATTCGCAGCATTGAAGTCAGTAAAGTTTCCAATAATCTGTTCGTTGCAAGCATGACAAATTTGTTCAAAATCAAGGAAGACCTGTACTGTATAGTTGTGATTGAAAGGTGCTGCATTTTTAATCCAATTGACCACCCGCATGATGGGCTTGAGGACTGTCCAAATGACGATCGATGTGCTACATGTTGCATTAGAAGACAAAACCACCAGGACAAAAGGGGCCAATCTGTACCCTTCAAAATCACCCACGAAAGCCCTAATTGCAAAATCACTCACTAACCGAAAAACTCAGAAATGTAAAGTAGCAGCCACCGTTGCTACTGCTGCTATTGCCGGCTATCATCATCTCTTAGCATTTCTGCTTTGAGAAAAATTATCAAAAAAGTTTTGAACTTATTATATGACAGCCAATTCAATCCTAAACTTTCTAAGTTTCGCAATTAGTCTTAAATCTCTTGATGAGTTATTAATGTAATTCTTTCGGCCAATTTTGTCTGTAAATCAATGATATGGATGTGGCCATCCTAATTGTCACGGCAGCACTAACATTGATGATTTTTCCAATTTTTTAAAAACATGTATTAATTTTTTTTTTTGGGTCGAAAATCCATTCAATGAAAGAAAAGAAAAAAAGAAAAGACAAGGGAAAGGAAAAAATATAAAAAAAATTAATGAAAATTATAAAAATCGTCCATGTCAACTTCGATCATGCCATATATGACCATTGATGTCGACTAATTGTTACATTAATAATTTTCGATCAAAATTAGCTAGAATGACTAAAAAAGCAAACTAATCAAAATGTTTAATACTAAATACATAAATTATCAAAAAAAATAGAATAAAATTAATAAAATTAAATAAATTAGGACTCAATTATAAGCTATATAATATATTTAAGATTTTTTTTACAGTTATTAATTTTGCTTCGTTGTGCGCTCTCTCTCTCTATCTCGTAAAAGAAAAAGGCAAAATAAAAAGCTAAGTGGTGGCCTATCAGCTCTCTCTCTCTCTCCGGGAAAAAAATTCTTATTTATATTTTGCTGTCGTGGTGCCTACCACGAGTTGAATTAGCCTCACATTTGGAAATACTAATGCGACATCTTTATTTAGTCGACTGATGGCTTATCTGATTCAAAAAAATGGAAATAAGCTCCGGAAAATGAAGTCCTGGATTTCATATATTCGCAGTCTTAAGTGCTGGTGATAAATGAAAATTGATTACTGGATGAAATTAATTTCTTTCAGAATTGCAATCGTTATTATTGCCAGGCTGTAAACGAAATAATTTAATTTCATGAACAAATTAAGCTATCAATTTTTTACTCGCCAGATGACCTCAATGCCGACTATGACTTTGAGTCACGTTGAGTGGTGAGTTTTCAATTTTCGGTAATTAGTAGGAGTTATCAAGCAAGCCATGAAGTAAGCATCTCGGACTTGCAGCACAGCATTCTGGGAAAGCACTTTAATTAAAGGGCTAATCGTGGGCATTAAAGTACAATAATTATTTTAAAGAAAGAAGTAGAATGAATTTGAGTTTTTAGTAACACGATAGCAATCACTCGTGCAATTCGGTTATTTCACTCGCACAACTCGTTCTAAGATGTAATACTAATCAATGGGGGCTCACCCTCTCTTCGGTTGATTAAAAATAAGTTTTGTGGGTTACGACATGGTGGACGATCCTTACAATAAAATATATGTGATTACAAATGAGATAAAGTAGAAGGATCCACTGCTCTAAGGACTGTCGAAGCTTTTTCTTATCGTTGACTTTAGAAATAGAAAAGGCAAAGCCATATTCTTCATACCGTGAGGAGGATAAGTAGTGTTTTTCAAATAACAAAAATTAAAAGAGACAAATCTCAAGCAAAAATTTGCTCGAGTATCGATAAAATAATCACCCTTGTTTTTGTCTTCTCGCGTGCCCATTCCCATTCGTAGGGGTGAGCGGTTCTAGGTTCCGGTTCGGCCCGTCGGGAACCCGAACCTACCCGGCACGGGTTCCTCATTTTTTGGAACCCGGAACCTACCCGTCAAAACCGAGAACCGGAACCTATCCCCGTCACGGGTTCCGGGTCGGTTGCCAAGTTCCAACAGGTTCCTTTTTCTTTTTCTTTTTTTTTTTGTCATTTTCAAATTTGAACTATAACGTACGCGCATACTTTACTGTAATTTCCTACATCTTAGCAAACATACCAATGCCGACAACCAAGAATTTAGACATACATAATCAAAACCAATAAGAAGTTTCCAAAGATGAAAAGAAATGCTTGATTAACTATAATTATTGTGCCCACATATGTCAATATATGTGCACTAAAGCTTAAATTGTCACATTTGCCATATGCCATGTACCTTCTCAACTGAGTCAAATGAAAATGATAAAGCAAAATACACTAAGGAGATGAAAAACCAGAAGTGCCAACAAGATCTCAAATATTCATCTACTCCATAGTGTGAACTCTGCAACCTTTCCCTGTGATTCTTTTGGCATAGCAAAACCTTGCAAAGACATGGATGAAAATCACTCAAAATCCTAAGTAAAACAACAGAAAAAAAAAATCAATATCGATAATACTCCATGAAGCATGCCAATAAAAAACCTTGCTTGACTTCTCAACTGCTGGACCCATTGCAGATGCGACACCACCAACTTTATTTATCGACGATAATCTCTGCATTAAAACCAACCATATCTGAAAAAAGAAGAAGAAGAGATTAACTAAAATATTCACTTATCAGATATACAAACAAAATTACAATATATAAAGATATAAACATTACTTACCCAACTCAAATTGTTCTGCGTTCTCAATGCACTCTTCAACATCAAGCGGTACACGAACGGCTCTCAACCAATCTTGAGTGCAAATCAAAGCTTCCACTACTTTTGGAGTTAAAGAACTTCGAAAGCCATCAAGCACACGACCCGATGTACTAAAAGTTGATTATGAAGCAACGGTAGTTACAAGAATGGACAAAATATCTTGACCCATCAAAGAAAGGATCTTATATTTTGAGCCATTAGTCTTCCACCAAATCAAAATGTCAAGACTAAGATCCTTTTCATTTTTTTCTTGAAGATACTCATCAAGCTCGGACTTGTTGTCATCGCGCCCTTGTTCATTCGATTGTAAAAACATTTTCTTCCAATCTTGGGCATCATAAATCTTTAGTTCTTCACTACCACCCGTATCGGGTTGGGAATTGGAACTACTACTACTTGCACCCAAATTATGGCCACCAACACCTTGATCACTTGAAATAAGAGAAGATTGCTCATAAAATTCATACAAATGCTCCAATGTATCCTTCACCTTGCAATGCATCTCTTCAATCTTTGATTCATCATCATAAATTTGTCCATACAAGAAACTCACATAATTTAACTTGGCTCTAGGATCTAACACAACCGCAATCAACACCATCATATTCACTTTATCCAAGCTTCCATAATATTTGTCAAATTTTTCTTTCATTTTCACACCCATAGCTTGAAGCTTAGGATCCAAAGCATTGACTGCATCTTTCAAATATCTATACAAAAGAGCTATTCCTTCAAAATAATCATTTGAAGTAACACATGAAGTCCCAGACATCTTCTTGGTGGCATCATAGAATACTTTTAGAAAATTCGAAAGAATAATAGCATTTTCCCAATCATCATCCCTAGGAGTTTCATGATTAAGCTCACTTACAAAAGATGGATCATGATCTTCCATCCTTTCGAAAGCTTTTCTAAACTTTATGGCGGTGTCTAACATGAGGTAAGTGGAGTTCCATCTAGTGGCGACGTCAAGAACTACCGAACCCTTATAAGTGATCTTTTCTCTCTCAATGCAAGATTGAAATCCTTGGGCTCTTGTGGGAGAACTCCTTACATACATAACCACATTTCGGATACGTGCAATGGAGTCACGTACCGTAGTCAAGCCATCTCTCACAATCAAATTTAATATATGAGCTGTACACCTCATGTGCAAAACACTACCATCTAATATCAACGACCTTTGTTTGGAAAGTTTATCCCTCAAATAGCCAATTGCAACATCATTCGAACTAGCATTATCCACGGTAATTGTGGACACCTTTTTTTCTATTCCCCACTCCTCAATGCATGTCTCCACCATTTTCCCAATCTCCCTACCCCTGTGACTATGCATCACCACAAAGTTGATGATTCTTTTATGCAACTTCCAATTTTCATCAATAAAATGTGCAGTGAGACACAAATAATTCAGATTTTGATTGGAACTCCATGTATCGTCGTGAGTGCGATCCTAGAATTAATTTTTCCAAAATAATTCTTCAAAGAAGTTCTCACATAAAAACAACTTCATGCAATCTTTTGCCACTGTGAAACGTGATACATGTTTGAAGAGAGGTTGTAACTCAGTAACATATTCATGAAATCCAACACGCTCAACCAAGGAAAAAGGTTGCTCATCATGGATGATGAACCGAGCAAGCATGAGCCTACAACGTTCTTGATTAAATGACCATGTCGATAAGATGCTACCAAGTACTAGAATCTCCTCCCCGCCTTGCCAGCAATGTTGACATTACGTGGTGCAAAGAATTTCTGCCTCTTATCTAGATTACGGGGAAACCTCTTGCATGTGGTCAAGTGCTTCCTCATTGCAGAAGTACCGTTAGCAACACGGTACTTAAGCATTGACCCACAATGAATGTACTTCACTTGATATATTTTTCCATCCTTATCACTAATTTTCGAATAATGATTCTAGCATTCGGATGTATATTTCTTATCATGGGGAAGAGGAAAACCGGGTACCTTATTTGTGGCACTCGAGGTAGGGGGTGCCTCTTCTTCAATTTCATTGTCGGAAAACTCCAATTCCATAATCGGAGTCATCTCCTCACATCCCTCCACCTCTATTGACATGTTATCTTGATACATTAACTTCGCACTACACAACTATATAGAATATAATTAGAAATTTCAAAACAAAATGTGAATTGAGTTATAGAATAATGTGCAGGCGGTTGCTAAAAAACAAATCAATACACAACTTTCCCCTCAAATAAAACCCACCATACATCCCTCTTCTTCTAGAACTTGCCGATTAAAAGAAACGTTCTTTAATTGCAGCTCCATGAATTCGCATGCTGCTTTAACCGTCAAGATAGTCCTCTTGTAGAAGAAACAAAAAAACCAGACTAATTCGAGACAAGCCATTCGATCAATGGACAAACATAAAAACAATAACTTTAAACAAAAATAGGGCTTGAGTTCTTTTGTCCAAAAAACGGAGAGGATATGGAGTCACGGAAAAACGAAATGCTTAATCCGACTCTCATGAAGCACGAACATTAGCTGAAAGCTCCCTTAATATCATCCGTGCAGTGGTGTGCACTGCATATTGTTAACCGTTGCCTTTGAATGCAGGCAATGTCAGCAGTCATATATGAATGCCGCTAATAGGAAATAATCAGAAAAAACAGGACCTGAAACGATCCCCCTCTCTACTATAGTGCACTTTTTGTATCGTCAAGTTGTTCGCTTTTCTATGGTATCTTCTTGTTTCGCCGATGCAAAAGAGCAATAAAACAAAGTGCTCTCCAACATATGAAATTCTAAGCGTTCAAAGGCAACAGTTGTAGAAAACAATATGCATTGGAGAATGCCCTTATTCATGTCAATATATATATGAAGTGCACACTGTGCAGGCACATAAGGATTTATTCATGCAATCGCAATCCTGATTAAACCATCATCTTTTAGTCAAAAATTGTTACCGTATTCACAAATGAAAAACGCCATAGACAAAGATCATCTCACAAAAAATCTCCATGCATCTCCATCGGGAAAACAGAAAGTAAAAAGGAAAAAAAAAAAAGAAAGAGCTGATGCAAAGATATAATCATATAACCACAACAAGATCAAAGAACCATCCCCTTAAAGCCTCGGACCGATTAGTCACCTCGACATTGAAGGAAAAAAACAAGGCAGAAATGCAGATGCTTTTGATCTCGGCTCAAAACTCCCCACCGAAATCGAATTCAAATCGAATTCAAGCGCACGAAATTGACAAGAAAGCAAAAAAGAAAAGAAAAAAGGAAGAGGAGAGTGACTTACGGATCTGTAGGCAGAGAAAGGAGCGGAAGCAACGTCGCGACGCCGCACTAAGTGAAGAAGAGCCACGACGTCGGTCGCTCAGTCGCTGGTCTTTGGGGCAACGGCGTCAGGCGTCACGACTGATGGCGTCGGTTCGTCGGAGGGAGCAAAGACGGAGACAACAGCAGCGGCGTCGTGGGTCAGAATCGGAGACCAGCAGCTCCGATCGGACGGCCTGAGGACAGAATCGCGGCAGGAACGGACCGACGGTGGCTTTTGGCGTCTGGTTGTAGCGGAGGTGGAGTAGAGGAGGACCCAGCAGCAGGGGCGTCAGGGCTTCTGGCGCGAGCAGAGGCGGTGGGTCGCGAGCGGAGACGAGCTCGACTCGGATTTGCTTGCGTCGCCTAGTCGACGATGGGCATCAAGGCGAGCACGGCAGTGACGGGGTCGAGTGGCATCCGATGGCGGTAGCCGCGCCGAGCAAAGGAGCGGGACGTCGCCGCCGGGTCTTCGGGGCAACGATGTCGTGTGTCGCGAATGCAGTGTCGAACGATGTCGGCGATCGGGCGTCCGGCGGCGGTGGCCTTGAGGGTGAGCGGTGTCCGGCGAGACTCGAAACCGAAAGAGTCGGGACTCAAGAGCAGAGCACTAAGGCGAGCGGGGGAGGGGGTTCCTTTCGAACCGGTTCGGTTCCGCATCGAGCGACGTCGGCGATCGGCGTCCGACGGCGATGGCCTTGAGGGTGAGCGGCGTCCGGCGGCGAGCGGCGTCCGGCAAGACTCTAAAACTGAAAGGGTCGGGACTCAAGAGCAGAGCACTGAGGCGAGCGGGGGAGGGGACTCAAGAGTAGAGCACTGAGGCGAGCGGGGGAAGGGGTTCCTTTTGGAACCCTAACCGGTTCCGAAACCGGTTCCGTGATCGGTTTCGGTTCCGGTTCCGGTTTCGCTTGGAACCGGAACCGGAACCGGATCGCCGATTCTCGGAAAAATGGAACCGGGAACCGAAACCGATCCTTTAAGAACGGGAACCGAACCGGAACCGCCGGTTGTTCTCCGGTTCCTGTTCTACCCGGAACCGCGCTCACCCCTACCCATTCGGCCAAATCCCAAAAGTCTCACAAATTTTTATTCACAGATACAATTACTAGAGGTGAGCGGTTTCAAGTTCCGGTTCGGTTCCGTCTGGAACCTGGAACCTACCCTGCATGAGTTCCTCATTTTTTGAAACCTGAAACCTACCCTTCAGAATCAAGAACCTAGAACCTACCATGTCACAGGTTCCAACAGTTTTTTTTTTCTCATTTTTAGATTTTAACTATAACGTACACGCATATTCTACAGTAACTTCCCACATCGTAGCAAACATACTAGTGCCAACTATAATTATTGTGCCCACATATGTCAATATATGTGCACTAAAGCTTAAATTGTCACATTTGCCATATGCCATATGTCTTTATCAGCTGAGTCAAATGAAAATGATGAAACAAAATATACTAAGGAGATGAAAAATCAAAAGTGCCAATAAGATCTCAAATTTTCATCTACTTCATAGTGTGAACTCTGCAATATTTTCCTGTGATTCCTTTGTCATAGCAAAACCCTGCAAAAATATGGATGAAAATTAGTCAAAATCCTAAGTAAAGAAACAGAAAAAAAAATCAATATCGATAATATTCCATGAAACATGCCATTTTGCCCATCTAAAAGTAAGCCAAACATCAAGCGAAGCGCTGCTTCAACAGCGACACCACCACCAGCACTACCTCCAGCAACAACGCCCTCTGCAGAGTTGACGAAACATAGTCAGACGACCAAAGAAAACTAGCCTTCCCTTCGTTGAGTTTAACTAGCAACTAATTCGTCGTCCCTAAAACAGGAAAACGACATCCATCCGATAAAGCATGAGCAAAGATGCATATGTACCAAGAACACAATCAAACACTTCGGATGATAAAACTCAGGCCACACCCGTCAAAGCCACACCCATCACTTCGCAAAATCCCTCATATCAACTGTCGAGCTTGAGTTCCCAAGCAAAGCCAATCAAAAAGATAAAAAAATTCAACAAAAGGAAAAACACCCAAATTAAAAAAAAAAAAAAAAAGAACAAAGAGAGAGAGAGAGTACATGGGTAAGAGAGAGGTGGACTAGATTTGGGGTGGACAGGTGGGGAGCTGGAGAATTGGTGATCCAAACATAAATCTTTGGCACACGAAGGTGTGCATAACCAAATGAACATGTGCCCTAAACCTAAATTCAGATGCTATACCGTTTCTTGAATCACTAAGCCAAACTCGAGCAAAGCCCAGAAAAAAACACATCATATTCATCTAGCTAAGCAAGTATCTGATTGCCTATCCACCACCCTCCAATTTCAAATCAAGAAAGAGCAAGAACAAACAAACTCTCCACAACAAGTCTGACCCCATATAATTCGATAGGGAAACACCGAGGATCACAGACCCTTTGCACCATAAAACAATACAATGAAGGATTCCTGCGGAAACTGTTGGAGTTTTTGTTTGTTAAAACAAAATAAGTGCTTTTTTGCCTTGTCCAACATAGGAAAGGCGAAAGGAAATAAACCAATTTAAAAATGTGGGATTTCCTTTGTGTAGTTAAAGGAATGATTGGGTGGGGCTAGACCCCACCATACCCGCGTGCGGGTGCGCGAATAATTGCGCGATTATTTGGCGCACTTAGCACTTTGCACGCCTGCGCGCCCGCGGTTTAATTAGCACTAATCCCTCTATTATTTTTTTTTGTTATGTTATTAATTTTAATAAAGGGTTGTTTTTGTTTTTGAGAATTTTCGAAAATAAAATATAAATGAAAATTCGAAATTTTATTTTTAAAAAAAATTATTATTCCGAAATTTTGTTTGTGTCTTTTCAAGACAACTTTTCTCGAAGGGTTGCGTTCGTTCGGTTTTCGACTTCTTTCGAAGGTACGCATTTGTTTATCCGAACAATTTTTGAAAAGACACGTTTGTTCGTATTGTGCAATTTTCACGAAGAGTTGCATGTGTTTTAAGACTGTTTTTATACTTGTCTTTTTTTCAGAAGAACCAGAGTGATCATTTTCGAGTCTTCCTTTAGAGAAAAACGCAGCCATTATTTCGATTGTTTCCTAGAGATCCCGGAGAAATACTAGAATTGCTATCTAGTATTCTCAATTGAGACTTTGTTGTATCCCTGGAGGAAATTTGCCGGTGACCATTAGCAACTTTGTGGGGCAAATAAATCTTAAAGAAAGTGATATCACGCGTCAAAGTCCGACTCGAGTACTCTAAAGATCCGTATTCATTGTTCTACCCTATTCGAAGTCATATTTTCCCAACAGAAACAGTACCAATCGGTGTAGAGGAAGTCGGGAACGTCGGCGGCGGAGGCCCTGAAGCGCGGCCCTGAAGACATGGAGGATGCAATCGCGGGGGGGAAGTGAAACTGATTTGAAGATTGAGATGATAACTTCCCGAACTTAGAATCCGAGACAAAGGCGAAGACGCCGACGGGGGTGATTGGGTGAGCGGCGTCGAGTTGCCCTGAGCGTGCGGCTGGGCGAGCAGCTTCGGGGGAGGCTCGGCCAAGGGCATCGGGACTCGGGGGGAGAGACTCAGAGATTTGGGCAGCGACTTGCGTCGAGAAGCGAGGGTTCAGGCGAGCGGCGTTGGCGACTGGCATCCAGCGGCGTCCGGCGGCGGCGGCCTCGAGGGAGAGCAGCGTTCGGCGGTGAGACTCAGAGCGACGTCGAGCAGCGTGACCGTGTGTGTGTGAGGTTTGAACTGAATCGATTGTGCAAAAGATACGAATGAAGATCGTCTTCTTCTTTAGGAGCCCTAACCGATTTCGAAAACCGGTTCCGATACTGGTTCCAGTTCCGGTACCGATTCCAATTCCGGTTCCCAGGTAACCCGGGAACCGCGTTCACCCCTAACAATTACCCAGACTTTTAAAAAAGAAATTCGAAAGATAAAGATACACACAATTAGGATTTCTAACTATATCACCTCATGTGGCACGTTACATGATATTACAAAATGGTGTGTATGTTTTTATTATTTTGCTCTAATTCTCAACTTACTCTCAGAATTTTGCCATGCCTCTTTATAAAGAGCGGAAGTTGAAACCTATACTTAAAATTAAATGTCCCCACTCTCAACCCTCTCAGAAGGTTGTTCGATTTTGAAATGTCATCGTTCTTCTTTTTCCCATTTCTCTTGAGTGGGTGGGATAATTTGCTTCACGTACGTTTTAGAAGATCACTGTAATTCTTTTTTTTCTTTTACTAATCTATTTCTCTAAATTAAACGGTGAGTGTTTTGTCTCTCGCGTAAAAATTTGTTGATTCTTAAGAATAGTTCGAAAAGTCAAAGATATGTTCATCCAATAAGCAAAAGTTTGTCTTTTTGGAATTTGGCCTTTCCTACCACCCTAAGAACTAGCCATTTCCCAATTTGTCCGCAATCAAATGAAAATTAAAACAAATGATTATGCTTTCTCACTAAAACTCAAAATGTTACTTAAATTTTTAAAAAAGATTTTGAAAAAAATATGAACTTACAGTGCCAATAAATATGACGTAAAACTTTTTAGATTAAAGTCCCGTCCATTTCGTAGAAATGTGGAGTTTAATATTTGGTGGAAACTTGAAAGTAAATTAGAAATTTTTTTCTTCAGTATGGAAAGTTCAATTTGATTTTCCATCTGTACTATTTTAAATAATTTTTATTTTATTTTTTAAAAAATCAAATGTTTAATTTTAATTTTAATTTTTTTTTTCTTTTTTTTTCTCGTTCTTCTTCTACAATCGGTTCCTAGCCATGTCGATGGCCGACAAGCCTCGAGGTTAATGACCTCGTGGCTCGCCTTGGGCTAGTCATTAGCCATCATCGTGGCAAGAACCGATCGAAGAAGGAGGAGGAAAAAAAAAAAAAAAAGAAAAATTTAGAAAAATATAAAAATTAAAATTGTATTTAAAAATTAAAATATTTTTTTATTAAAATGAGTACACGAAAAAAATCATTAGTTCATTTTCAAAATTCATCTAAGCAACGGAAAACATTATTATTTTCTTAAAAAAATATTTTTTAGAAAAATATTTTTCAAGAATACTATATTGTTTGCGAAATGAAGTGAGTCCACGTAAAAAGCGAAAAAAAAAAAACAATCAAACTTTTGCGAACCAAGGAAACTAAGAAATACGACGTCCCATCCGCGCCTTCCATTCCTTGGCGTCGAGTCGACCCAGGAGCTCCACGCCGACCGACCCGCCGCGCAGCCCCCGGGGCCGCCACGTGTTCGTCTACGTGGCCCTCGTCATCGCCACTTCGAGGAACCCCGGATTCTTCGTCCTCTCCCCAACCGACCAGTCACATTCCTCGCCTCTCTCGTTCTCCTCCTCTCGTTCCCTCCCGCTCCCATCACCCGTCCATCCGCCTTCCCCTCCCCCGCCACGATCCAACGGCTGCCAATTCCATCGCCGAACCTTCTGGAACCCCCAAACCCTAAATATATATATCCTCCGTCCTCCCCCTTCCCCTCCCACACGATCTTCCTTCCCAAATTTCCTCTTCTTCTTCTTCTTCTTTTATCCATCTCTCTCTCTTTCTCTCTCAATCCGTCGATCTGCCGAGAAACCAAGGTCCGAGCATGGCCGGGAAAGGAGAGGGGCCGGCGATCGGCATCGATCTCGGGACGACGTACTCGTGCGTCGGCGTGTGGCAGCACGACCGCGTCGAGATCATCGCCAACGACCAGGGAAACCGCACCACCCCGTCCTACGTCGCCTTCACCGACACCGAGCGCCTCATCGGCGATGCCGCCAAGAACCAGGTCGCCATGAACCCCATCAACACCGTCTTCGGTAAGTGTCTCCAGGCCGGTGCTTTCTGTTGCTCCCGATTTGAAAATTCCCGGTAGATCTGGTCGATGATAGGTTGATTCGATGTTGTGCGCAGCATGAGTTTGGGTAGATTTGTGTAGGTTCGAACGTAGGTGGTCGTATGGCTACGGCGGGCGTTAGCTATGATGATGTCTCGATCTGCTGTTGGCGTTGAGTCTGCCTGCTGGGATTGAGGTCGTTAGTATATCCGATTTGTCTAACTGGTTGGAAAATTCCTGGTTTCGAGTTTGGATTTGTCGATAGCTTGATGACTGTGGCTGCATGATACATCTGACGAGATCGGTTTTGGCAAATCGGCGTTAGTTCGTTACGTCCTGGGGTATCCTGACTGAGATTTCGTACAATTTCCTGCGCCTTTTATCTTCAGATAGATGGTGTCCTTACATCCATGTGGCTAGATCGCTCTGTTATTTGGCCATTGAAACTGCTTGACGTCGCGCTGGTTGTGTTTTAATTTGTGTGTCGAAAACGAATTTTGCAAGTGCGTAATTCTGTCTACATCATCGTTACTTCTCTATGTTATTATTGGTTTGCAGTTTTGGATTGTCTCTATGGTGTTTAATATGTATTTGATTAATTGGCAGATGCGAAGAGGTTGATTGGAAGGAGATTCAACGACTCCTCGGTCCAGAGTGATATTAAGCTCTGGCCCTTCAAGGTGATCCCCGGACCTGGTGAGAAGCCAATGATTATTGTCACCTACAAAGGTGAGGAGAAGCAGTTTGCTGCTGAGGAGATCTCGTCCATGGTGCTCATAAAGATGCGCGAGATCGCTGAGGCGTACCTGGGCTCAACTATCAAGAATGCAGTCGTCACCGTCCCTGCCTACTTTAATGACTCTCAGAGGCAGGCCACCAAGGATGCCGGTGTCATTGCTGGCCTCAATGTCATGCGTATTATCAATGAGCCGACTGCTGCGGCCATTGCTTATGGTCTTGACAAGAAAGCCACCAGTTCGGGAGAGAAGAATGTGTTGATTTTTGATCTTGGTGGTGGTACATTCGATGTGTCCCTCCTAACTATTGAAGAGGGTATCTTCGAGGTGAAGGCAACAGCGGGAGACACTCATCTTGGCGGTGAGGACTTTGATAACAGAATGGTGAACCACTTTGTTCAAGAGTTCAAGAGAAAGCACAAGAAGGATATCAATGGAAACCCGAGGGCTCTTAGGAGATTGAGGACAGCTTGTGAAAGGGCAAAGAGAACTCTCTCCTCCACTGCCCAGACAACGATTGAAATCGATTCTTTGTATGAGGGTGTGGATTTCTACTCTACAATCACCCGTGCCAGATTCGAGGAGCTCAACATGGACCTCTTCAGGAAGTGTATGGAGCCAGTTGAGAAGTGTCTCAGGGATGCAAAGATGGACAAGAGTACTGTCCACGATGTTGTCCTTGTGGGTGGTTCCACTAGGATCCCCAAGGTGCAGCAGCTATTGCAGGATTTCTTCAACGGGAAGGAGCTCTGCAAGAGCATCAACCCTGACGAAGCTGTGGCTTATGGCGCGGCTGTTCAAGCTGCAATTTTGAGTGGCGAGGGCAATGAGAAGGTCCAGGATCTATTGTTGCTGGATGTCACACCCCTCTCTCTTGGTCTGGAAACTGCGGGAGGTGTCATGACTGTGTTGATCCCAAGAAACACCACTATCCCCACCAAGAAGGAACAAGTGTTTTCCACCTACTCGGACAACCAACCTGGAGTCCTTATCCAGGTTTACGAGGGTGAGAGAGCCAGAACAAGGGACAACAACTTGTTGGGCAAGTTCGAGCTTTCAGGCATTCCTCCGGCACCTAGGGGTGTTCCCCAAATTACCGTCTGCTTTGACATTGATGCCAACGGTATCTTGAACGTCTCTGCCGAAGACAAGACCACCGGCCAGAAGAACAAGATCACCATCACCAACGACAAGGGGAGGCTGTCCAAGGAAGAGATCGAGAAGATGGTCCAGGAGGCTGAGAAATACAAGTCTGAGGATGAGGATCACAAGAAGAAGGTCGAAGCCAAGAACGCACTGGAGAACTATGCCTACAACATGAGGAACACAATCAAGGATGAGAAGATCAGCGCCAAGCTATCTGATGGGGATAAGAAGAAGATTGAGGATGCCATCGACCAAGCCATCCAGTGGCTGGACTCAAACCAGCTGGCCGAGGCCGACGAGTTTGAAGACAAGATGAAGGAGCTCGAGAGCATCTGCAACCCCATCATTGCAAAGATGTACCAGGGCGCAGGGGCTGATATGGGTGCCGGCGGCATGGATGAGGATGCTCCTCCGTCGGGCAGCAGCGGTGCTGGTCCCAAGATTGAGGAGGTCGATTAAGTTGCTGGAATTTTAAAGATGACCTACGCCTAGGTCTCTAGCGATTGGGTTTTGTCTACTACTTTTTTTGCCTTTTTAATTTTTTTTTGCAATATCGAAGTGTATTTTTCTGCTTTTTATTTTCTGTGCCCCTATTATTGGCATTGAGTGAATGATTTTGAGCCTCCATCTTTCTGTTCCGCTTTATAATGTTTTGTTCCAGTCCTTAAGCGTTGTTCATGAGTTGCTGCACTGTGATGTTCCGGTTTCACGGGAAAAGCAGTTGATTAATGATGACACGTGCAGATTGCAAGACGTGTCAAGGCTGGCTACATGTGATGATTTTCCCGTTGATCGCACATGTTCTTGTCTCCAAAGGTTAAACCTTATTTGGTAAGTGGGAGGACTAGCTATTGGGTCGTCATCTCCACCTGGAAATTGGACGGTGAGGCTATAGGATGTAGAATCTGTAGGATTACCCGTCATTAATAAAATTTACTGGGACGCTTGAAGTAGACTGATACTGATCAAACAAAGCCTCTCTTTCGTTTTTTCGACAAATAATTGCATATATCTCTTGAAATAATTAATCAATAAAAAAATATTTTCATTATTAATAATAATTTATTTCTAAATATTTTTGTGGATAATGAAAATATTTTTCATCTACTTATCTTTATAAGCGAGACAAGTGGTCCTTTTAAGAAAGTATTTTTTTAATTCATTTTTCGCATTAGGGTGCATTTATTTGGGGAAAATTTCTTAAAAAAAGGAAAATGTTTTTTGGGAAATCGTTTTTCAGGAAAATATTTGGTTCTTTTTTTTGTTTAGTGATAAATGATTAAAAACATTTTCTGATTTCATATTTCATTTGGAAAATGATTTGAATCTAATGACTTTATTTTAAGTAAATAAAGAATCTTTTTTGAATAATTTTTTTTTATTTCCTTTTTCTCCTTCCTCCTCCGCTGATTGTCAAGCCTTGGCAACAATCAAGATAGGCCATTAGCGCCTTTCCCGAGGCTTGACGATGTCGACCTAGTTGGCCTCTGGTGAGGTCGAGCCTCGTTGAATCTCGTCAAGTATGACAGTTGGGTGAGCTAGAGCTTGTAGTGGCGAGGTAGAGAGCTCCCCCAAGGCTGGCGAGCTTGACCTCGCTCAAGGTCAATGCTCGCCGGCTTGCCCCAACCCTTGCCTATGGCTAGTTGCTTACGGAGGAGGAAGGAGAAGATAAAAGAAAAAGAAAGAAAGAAAAAATAAGAAATAATAATTAATAAATTGAAATTTTAAATAAAAATCCAAAAATCCAAAAATTCAAGAGGAGCAATTTCGGAAAGTGTTTTCAATTCACTAATCATTTTCGGCAAATCATGAGTGTAAAAGTTTGGAAAAATTAATCCCGAGAAAACACTTTACGTTAAACAAATGCACTCTTAGTTTAGTGAGTGTAGATCAGATAGACCATTAGCTAACCCATCTAATAGCAAATACTATGCTTTTGGTGGTGGTGGTGGTGGTGGTGTTTTAGAGGCAAGAAACTTGTATTATTCTCACCTAAGAGGTCACGAGGTCCGATCCATCCGCGCTTGTAGTGCCTAGACTCGTCAAATGGATGGGTCGAGTTAGGTTTGGGTCGGGTGAAAAATGGGTCGACCCATATTCGACCCATTTAACCCGTTTTGACCCATATTCATGTAATGTAAATCAAGTGACCCATACCCGACCAGACCCATACCCAACCCGTATTGCTAAAACCTATTATTATTCTAGGAAAACCCACCTATATTATATGCTAATTGGATTAAAACTTCAAATTAAATTAAAATTAGTAAATAAAATAAAATAAAATATTAAAAAACTATAAATTGAAATATTTATAAAGAACTAGACCATGCACATGCTTCTTTTATTTGAAGTGAACATATCATTGAGTAACTAAAAAGCGTAACATTAAAATTTTTAACTAAACCTAAACAAACTCATTTTTATGATTTTTTTAAAAAAAAAAAACGTATTGCTAAAACACTTTTATGCAATACAAATTTAATGGAAATTTTTTATAATTCTTTTTAAAATATTTTTAAAAAAATCGAATTTGTATTTTTATAAAATATAATTTTTAATTATTTGTATTTTTATAAAATATAATTTGTAATTATTTTTATTTTTTAAAAAATATATATATATATTTTTTTTTTTTTTTTTTAATAATTTTTTTTCTTTTTCTCCTTTCTCTTTTCTTTTTCTTCTTCTTCGGCCGGCCACTGGCCACGATGATGGCCGGCGACCGGCCATAGGCGAGATCGAGCCCCGCCCGACGCCGACGAGCTAGAGTCTCGCCAGATTTGGTGAGGCCGAGGCTCCGCCGACGTCGAGCGAGGCTCGATCTCGTCGATCTAGCGAGGCTGAGGCCTCGCCCAATGTCGGCGAGCTCGAGTCTCGCCAAATCCGACGAGGCCCGAGCCTCGCTAGTCGTTGGCGACCTTGAGCTCGCGAGTGCTAAAGAGCTTGAGCCTTGCCTCGCCCGTTCTTGGCCGCCAATCGGCCGTCGCCTTGTCGGCAACCGGCTAAGAAAGGAAGAAAAAGAAAAAGAAAAAGAAATTAAAATATGAAAAATAATTATAATTTCGATTTTTTATAAAAAAAAAATGTTTTTATAAAGCTAAAGAGGGAAAGATTGTGTGGGGTTTGAGTTGAAAATTTAGAAGTGGGTTCTAACTTCCAACCCACTTGATATTTTAAATGGGTCGAAAATAGGTCATAAGTTCTAATCCATTTTAGACCCATTTTTAGTTAGGTTTTTAAAAGCCTCTGACCCATATACAACCCATAAACTATGAGTCCAAAAATGGGTTAATGACTCATTTTAACACCTCTAGTAGTGCCGAAAAATTGAGATTTTTAGTTGGTAGGCTGTACGGCGGACCGGCCTCCACCCTTTTTTCTGGTCAAAAAAAGGAACAAAACAAGCACTTTAATCCCCCGAGTGAAAGTCCACTAGCAAATCGTGAATCAGACTAAGAAATGGAAAAAATAAGAACCCGAAAAGTAATGGCATCCCGGAAAGGAATCGCTTTTGCCACGGGCTCGTATAAGGAAAATGAGCTTTTCTGTAGTATTAAAAACAGCAAGTGGAGAGCACCGGCGATAACATTGCCTTGCGATACGATACGAGGGGCGAAAATTTTGGGTGGTACGTCAGCGTGGTCCCGGATCACGCCGCGCCACGTGTGAGGGGAGGGGACAAAGGACCCGAACCGGACCCACCACTCTGACGCTCTCTCTCCTCTTTCTCTCTTTTGTCCCCTCTTCACACGTCATGAGTGGTCCGGGACCACGCTGACGTGGCGGTCCCGTGGCCCAATACTTGCTCGGGGGCGAGGCTTTGATCTGTCGCTGTCGTGGCCCATAGAATTCGGATGAACTTCGGCGACTGGACCTTGCTTTTCCCCCTCTCTCCCTCTTGTCACTTCTCCACCGATGGTGCTCATGACTTTTGCGGAAAGGCCACGGCTTATCTAGTCATCATCCATCGATCTTTGGCCGCGGGAGAACTTCCACTAGAAGGAAGAACAGCAATTGAGCAGGCTAGATAGGATGGCGAGATTGATTAGGTAAATTGATTCGGGGTGAAGTTATTGGTAGAGCCAATAACATTAGAGACTGATAGGATTGCGAGATTGATCCTATTATTATATATCTCTGAAGGTTTGATCCTGGAAATTAGTTGCCTTTGAATATCAAAGGAATAAATCTCGATCGTTTATTAAAATTTTTTGAAGTGTTTGTGGGGTCAAAATTTATTACGGTATGGCATTTTTTGGGATGGTAGATTGGTCCCTCCAAAGACAATAGCAAGCTTCAAGATTACTCATGCCAAGCTTGAAGCCACCCTCTACAAGCCACGTGACTCCTCAAATTCAACCTTCACTTTAATAGGACCTAGCGTTGACCTAGAATTGAACAAGGTTTTGATGGACAATACAAGTTTTAAACCTAAAGAAAATAGGTGCAGACACTAGACATCAAATTTTTAACCGGGTTTTGAGTAAATTTTGGTTGAAAGTCAACAACTCAAAATTTAAATTGAAAGGTACAATTTGATCGTGCTTTGCGATAGCTTTCCAAGGACACCCAATTTGACCAAATTGGACAATTGGATCGCTAGATATTGCTATTTTTAATAGTGAAAGTTTGAGTTCAATAAGATCGGAATAATCATGATTTTCGCAGATTAGCTAATAGGATCACGTGAATCGTGAGCTTTCTAACGCTTCAAGAATCACTTCAACAGGAGTTTTGTCAAGAGAAATATCGTGACTTAACATCTTGAATGCTCATTTGGCCTGACTTGTGGAAATCAACAATCCCGACACTTTCTAGGAAAGAGGCCACATTTCCAAAAAGTCAAGTCACGAGCTCTCCATCGACGTGAGAATAGTCAAATTGAATGGCGGATGAGAAAAAAAGGATGATCAAAGATTAGTCAAAGGTCAAAGGAATATACATACGTGTGTATATGTATGTATGTGTGTATATATATAAATTTTTTTCTTTAAGGACATCAAGTTTCAAGACGGGCCAGCCCATGACTGCGACGTGGCAGTGGTAAGGTCGATGTGGTGCTGCACAGCGCCCGCTAAACCCGCCTAAGGACAGGCCGACGATGAGCATGATGGGTGTGAAACTTGCGCAAGGCCATTTTTGGCGATGTGCAAGGCTATTCCGGTCTTGTGCAAGGTTCCCTACTGATGAAAAAAAAAAAAAAAAAAAAAAAAAAAAAGGTTTGCTCTAGGCTCTTCCTCACTTTTGATAGAAATTCTCTCTCATTAAAGGTTCATTCGATTTGTGGTGTTTGGTGTGAAGGCATCAAAGCTCCCTCGGTCCAGGTACGTCCCTCGACCTCCACATTTATCACATCGTCACGTCATTTTTTTTTTTAAAATTTGTCATATCATATTACAGGTAATTATTGATAGATCATGTTATTTTTTTTATAACGTTTTGAATACAATATGTCATAAATATTATCATGTCATGTCATTTTATTTTCATATTTTGAATCTGACTTGGCATGTCTTGACGTATGTAGATATTGCCATGTCATGTGAATTGCAATCGCGTTTTAAATATATAGCGTATGTGGCCGGTAGGGGCTAGCTTTGCCATAGGCTAGCGAGGTCAATCTCACGGACCCTCACCTCTAACTGGTTGTCGACCATCACCTCTAACTAGCCGTCGGACCTCAATGATCGGCTATAGGAAGAAGGGAAGGGGAAAAAGAGAGAGAGAGAGAAGAAAGAAAGAAAAAAAAAAAAAATAAAAAAGAAAAAAAATAAATAATTCACAAAAATTATTAAAATATTTAGAGTAATTGTCCACATCGAGATTAGCTGTGTTACGTGGGACGATTGGCGTCCATGTCAATAATTTCGGACAAAATTGATCGGATGGATTAAATTACCACAAATGCAAATGTTTTATGACTCAATTGGCAAAAAGAAGGTTTAGAATTGAATTAATACAATTATAATAGATTTAAGACTTATTTAAAAATTTTCTTGCATGACATATATCTTATCCTATGTGGTGCTTTGATTTTGAAATCATTTACTTTAACTTGCTACGCCACATGTCATTGTCAAGCGCGCAACTATCCCATGAGACATCTTCTCCCGCGGAAACCCACCTCTGCTAATTTTTTTTTTTGGTAAGGTATCCACCTCTGCTAATTTTTTTTTTTTTTTTTTGGTAAAGCACCTCTGCTAATTTTTTCGTTTTGCTTTTTTTCCCTTTTTTGCAAAATGGATATAATTAGCAGTGACACTGGCTTATTAGATGGAAAAGCACATCGTGGTCCAGCAGCGCCTACCTGCAAGGCTTGTCCCATTGCTGGGGTCTTGGATTATAGAAATCCAAGGTCAGATTCAGTTCATCCCTTGGAACGCGGCAGTGATGGCGGGGGCATCATGCAATATTCTATTCCAAGAGATAATCCATCTTCTAGGAAAATCAAAAGCGACGGCTTTGCAAGAGTCGTATGCAAATTTGCTACTTCAATCTCAAAAGGAAGAATATAGAAATGGTTGAACCCAAAAGCAGAAGAATATAGGAAAATTAGGCTTTTCATTCAACCAACTCTCTTCTCTTTCTCAAGACTTAAAAAAAAAAAAAATCACTAGTGGGTTACAAAATTGAACATTACCTACATTTATATTTTAATTTAGGTGTTTGGGACAAAAAAGATGTCCAAAATATGTAACCCACATATCAAAGACATGGTTATGGGAAGCTTTCATCCACCAGAGATAAAATCAGATATGATTTCGAAAAGGATTACAACAAGAAGACTTCCCAAATTATTACCGGCCATAATATCATCATGCCTAAACATGTTTAGTTTCGAACTTTTTAATAAGCTTACGTGCATCAATGCCGGTATGATTGCACACCCCCAGAAGAACCGGAAATTCTTCATTCACCATGATGTTACGTTTGGGTTTGAGCTCACCAACTTCTAAGTTATACATATATATATATATATATATATATATATATTTCCTTGATATGGATATTGATTTCTCCTCTATAGTTAGGCGGGGAAACTGGAAAGAAAGTGAGGATACAACCTCCATCAGATCAGAAGCTTCCCAGACTAACCCGGGCAGGTGATACCTGAGGAAAGGGCATTAATTGCTGACTTTTGTAATGCATCGTTTTTCTTAATGATTAGTTGATAACAATGCCCACTTATATGCGCTGCTGAGCAATAATCGAGGGAAGGGCATGTGCGGCGAGGAGCTGATGCGCAATTCGATGAGTACTATATATCTCCCAACTCGGCTTGCATTTGGCATCTTGTGAGCTGAGCGACCTCTCGTGTCTCGAGGGCTCTCTTGTAATCTTCCGATTTTTTTTTAAAGAAGCCCTCACAGTGAATGAAAAGCAAGACTCACCTACCTAACCATCGACTGTGTGAACCATCCACACTTCTAAGAAGGGGAAACTATCAAATCCGCCCTTATATTTTCTGTGCGAATGCCAATTTAGTTATAAATTTTTAATTTTACCAATTTAATTATAAATCTTTACATGAAATTTCAATGTAGTCTAGCCAATTTTTCGCCATCGATGACTAGAGCGTTACGTTAGCAATTTTCGATTAGAATTGATTGGCAGAATTATATAAAAATTTCGCTGAAAAGTTTAGGACTAAATTTGTATCAATATAATATATTTGATATTGATTGAATACTTATTTTGTTACGAGTAGATACTTTGGTGTTCTTCCTTTCCACGAGTCAATGCTGTGTCAACCTAACCCTGGTCATGTACTTACATTTTTTTAAATCGGAACCAAGGTACCATACTTTATCTAATCTTAAAACAATTTGTTATTTTCACATCACTCAAAACGTTTGCTTTCTGATTTCTTTTAACTCTATGAAGTGGATTTAGTGGTTAAGATGCATCTTTGTACTAGATTAGGTTCATAACATAATGTAATTCGGTATTGACACCTCAAATTTTCCTAAGATTTCAAAAAATTTAAATAGCTTACCTAGGCCATCGAAAGTTGTCAAGATTTAACGAATGAGATGCAAGGCACAAAACCTATTTTCAATCTGAAAAATGGGTTATACTCATCAATACAAATATTTTTGTACACATATTGCCACTCAAATCCGACAATCAGTTTTGTCCTGCATGACCAATTTGCCTTTTCGTAGTGTTGAGAAGTTTGGTTTTTTTTTTTTTATTCTAATTTTGTACGCATGCCTTTTTTTATTTATACATCATATCGCATGTCATTTGCACATGTTTTATATGAATTGCTACGCCAATTTGTATATCATTCACTCATGTCTTATTTGATTTCCATGTCATTTGCTCATGTAGTACGTGGTTTCTCACGTCATATTCCATATCGTTTGGTTATTATGTATATGATTTCTATGTTGTATTGCAAGTCATTCGCACATGTCATATCTAAATTGCTGTCATTTTGGATGTTATTTGCTCAAGCCATATTCAATTTTTTCCTCATTAAATATGTCATTCGATTATGTCATATTCGTTTCAATTTTTCTCTTGGACATGACGTATGATAAATTTGACCATTCTTACTTCTATAATTTAAAAATCCAATCCGAAAGGAAATAACCCAATAAAAGCAGAAATGATTATCATGTCAATTCTCCCCCTTTGCTTCCTGCTTAATCCTCTTCGTTCGGTCCAGGACAGCACCTCGAGCGTCCTCTAGCGCATCACGCCCCTCTCTACCCCGCAAAAGGCGAGGGCGGAATGCCGCTTTTTGCACAGCTCGTATCGAGAGTTGAATCCGAACCCGAGTTTTGAATCTCTCTCTTCTGTCGTCATGCGCCTTCTTCCAGAGGGAGAGAGATGATTGGTCGGTCCTCCTCGGATGGTGGTGGTGGTGGTGGTGGTGGCGGCGGCGATCTTAGGGGCATAAAAATCAACCGTCATGGTCCTCCCTCCCGCAGGTCCGAGCGTTCCGAATTCCCCCCGAATTGACGACCCTTTGTGTCCCTCTCCCTCTCCCTCTGTTCTCCGCATTTCTTGTCTGCCTTGACCTAGCGCTCCTCCTCGGCGTGCGGCGCACTCGCTCGGATTGGGCGGCGATTCGAAATGCGGATCGACTGTTGATGTTGATTCTCGGCTTCTCTCTCCGGGTATTATTCGAATATCTGCTTTTCAATTCGTTGATTTGGGTTTGCTTTTGGGCTGTACAGCCCGTTTTAGGAGATGGGGTTTGTGGGGGGATTTGCGTGGGTTCGACGAATCTGTTGCTTTTTGGAGAGACTGCGGCGGGGGTATTTCTAGGGTTTTGTGGAATCGAGTGGTTTTTTGTTTATTTATTTATTTATTTGTTGTTTGGTTGCCGAGGAAATGGGAGTAAACGGAAAGAATAAGATCTGAGCGAGATTAGCACAAAAAAATTCTGGCCTTGGATGGTGATTTTTTCTCCTGGGTATTTGAAGGGTTTTCTTGGTGTTGGCGATTTAAATCTCGATAGTACAGTACGAAGAAGTTTCTTGGATAGCTAAAAGTGTCCCTCGTGCGAATCGTGTACCATAAACCTCAATCTTCTTTAGTTTGCTGATTGTAGGATTGAGAATCAGATGCAAAATGAAATTCTCTCTCTTGAACTTTCATTTTGTCCTGAATCCCACTGAAGTTCATGCGCATAAATTTTATTGTTGTTGTAGTTGTGAGAAAAGAAGTTGCGATGTGTTTGTAAGACTTGATTTCTGTTTCCAGGGCTGTGGTGATCTCAGGATGGTTACGTGTGCTGCGGGATACTCACTGAATCTGATGGATAACCTCTTTCGATATCTTGTGGTTGGATTCTTGTGGGTTCCATTCAGGACTGTACTTGTGAGGGGTCTCTGTGGTTTTGTGGATTGACGGATCGCTGCTCGAAGAATCCTGTGTTTGCTTTGATTTGTTTCGTGAGTATGTTAGGAAGATCTTCTCTCTAACTTGATTTAGAAGCACAAGCTGGAATTAAGACAACCGAAAGTGAAACTTGTGGGAGAAGCTCTTCTAACAGTACTGTCAATGGAGAGCCATCATCCATCGACATTGTTGTCCATGGACTCCGGCTTTTTGTCTCACGATGAATTGGAGAGAGAGATACATGGCTCGATCATCCATGGTGGACCACCTGATATCAATCTCCCTTTGTCATCAAGGCCTAGTCCGCCTCCTCTAGCTTGGAACGACCCCTGTGATATTTTAGATGTTGGTTTGGGAACCCAAATTTATGAAACAGAGATGACTGTTAATATCCCAAAAGTGGGGCGTAAAAGCAACAAGCGCCTTGATAGTGTGTGGGGTGCCTGGTTTTTCTTTAGTTTCTACTTCAGGCCCGTGTTGAATGAAAAGTCAAAGTCCAAAATAGTTAAGGACCGTAATGGTGTGTCCGGCTTTGAGAAATCAGACTTGCACCTTGATGCTTTCTTGGTTCAGCACGATATGGAAAACATTTACATGTGGGTTTTTAAGGAAAGGCCTGAAAATGCTCTTGGCAAGATGCAGCTGAGAAGTTACATGAATGGGCATAGTCGGCAAGGGGAGCGTCCATTTCCCTTTAGTGTGGATAGGGGTTTCGTACGTTCTCACAGGATGCAGAGGAAGCACTACCGCGGCCTCTCCAATCCCCAGTGTGTTCATGGGATTGAAATTGTACGGACACCCAATCTTGCGGTTCTTGACGAGCAAGAGCGGAAGAGGTGGATGGAATTGACTGGACGAGATATAAACTTTTGCATCCCTATTGAAGCCAGTGACTTCAGTTCCTGGAGAAATCTTTCGAGCACTGATTTTGAGCTTGAGCGGTCACTCCCTTTATCAAAGAGCAACACAAATCACCACTCTAGGAAGTTGCTCAATGGCTGCGGTTTAAATCTGTCTACCCAGCCATCAGACCATAGTAATGGTGATGTGGTGGATCTGTCGCCTGTTCGAAACAAAAGGAAGAAAGACTATTCTCCAAATGGAAATAGTGATGACTTAAATTTATCAAATGGTTCTCATTCTGACAGAGGTTTGGATCTGAAAATTTACTCGGTTGAGCCATCATGGTTTAATGAATTTACTGGGGTCATGAAGAATGTCTGCGGCCCTGCTACAGCAGCGAAAACGATATATGAAGATGATGAAGGGTTTCTGATCATTGTCAGCTTGCCTTTCGTAGATCTTCATAGGGTAAAAGTTACATGGAAGAACATTAATTCACATGGGATTGTGAAGATATCCTGTGTTAGTACAGCCTGCATACCTTTTATATCAAGACACAACAGGACCTTTAAGCTAACAGATCCAACACCGGAGCACTCCCCTCCAGGAGAGTTCATTAGAGAGATTCCCCTCCCAGCCCGTATTCCAGAAGATGCTAAGTTGGAAGCATATTGTGATGAGACAGGGACATTGCTTGAGATCATTGTACCCAAGCATCATTCAGGACCTGAAGAACATGAGGTTCGTGTATGCTTCCAGCCCCTCCACTTGGAGTGATTGACCTGTGATCAGCCGAGAGGAGGGATTAGCACGTCCGGTTTGGCATTATTGTGGTTGCTGCTTCGTTGTTAACTTAGATAATTTCATAGTAGACATATAGATTGAAGTCTGTACTGTCTCTGGATGATGTGCTTGTCTTTGTACTTCTTTAATTATTGATTCTCAACTCCCATCGCCTGACGCATTCTTTTATGTGAATATTTTGTTGAGACCGTGATGGGGCAAATTCATTTCCCACCTGTTGAGAAGGTGGTTCCGGGCGCTTCTTAACACTCTTGTTTATCCTCATCGTTACTACAACTTATATTTACTTTAATGATGTTTCTTTCAATGCTTTTGGTTTGGTGGGATTTGAAATCTTACTTTGATGAAATGAAAATCATTTGGTCTGGTATGACGTGGTACTTCTTTGATGTTGTCCATCCTTGTTCTTGTGATAGAGTTGTGGTAGACCCATATGGGTCATATATGGTCATATATGGGTCATTTCAACTTTATAGACCTTTCTTAAATAGGTTCAAAATAAATAGGTCTAAATGGGTTGAGTTTGTGACCCATTTCCAACTCAAGGCTCACACATACTCTTTCCCTTTTTAGCCTTACAAAATTATTTTTTCAAAAAAATCGGAATTATAATTATAATTATATTTCTTGTTTTTATTTATTTTCTTATTTCTTCCTTCTTTTATCTTCCTTCAACAGCAACCGGTTAGGTGAGGGACAAGCCATTGGCCTTGGGCAAGACTCGAGCTCATCATTTAGGTGAGGCCTTGGGTGAGCTCAAGCCTCGCCGACTTGTGGCGAGGCTCAACCTCGCATGTGGCTGGTTGCCAGTCGAAGAAGAAGGAAAAATAAATAAATAAATAACTATTTTTTAAAAAAATATATCAAAAAATTAATTTTATTAAAAAAATAATTTATTTACAAAAAATATTGTATTTTCTTATAAAAAATTATAAGAAACAAACGAAACCTTTATTATTTTAAAAAATTATAAAAATTTCCACTAAATTTGAATTACATGAAAATAATTTAGCAATACCTTTTTTTTTTTTTTTTTAAATTCAGAAGAAATAAGATCTCCTAAATTTAGTTAAATGGGTTAAGTTGAATATGAATTGGGTATGGCTTGGGTCAAGCATGGATCGATGCATTTGCATTACAATAAATGGGTCATAAATGTGTTAAATGGATCAATTAGGGTCGGATCATTTATGACCCGACTTAATCAACCCATTTAACAAGTCTAAGTAGTGGTCTTTTATCTTCATTCAAAACTTTTTCATTACAATAACGGCCTTCTGCGTTACAAGAAACCACGTCGAGTCCCACTTGGTGATGTGACAAGGTGCATGTCTACGGTCGCTGGCCATAGGTGCAGGCGAAGTTGCATTTGCACAGCTATTGTGAAGAAACGGTTCTCAAGAAGTTTGAGAAAACTAGGTGAACTTGTTGCTCGCTTTCCTATAAGACAAGGAGAGAAAATGAGATGAAATGTCATTAAGTGCTTGGTTATTCCTGTTAATTGAATGAAAAAGTTATACCAAATATAAAAGGCCGACCGTATTCCATAAGACTGAGTCCACTCAATTTTACTAAAAAGATAAAATTACTTTCAATCATTCAATTGCAATTACAAATTTCATATGATGTGAATATGCAAAAACACTCTTGCTTTTGAGTCCTAATACCATAGTAGCAAAGCGCCATGTTGGCGTAGCATGCAATTATCTAATTAGACCCACTCACGAACTGATACGTGACAAACGTATTACAATTAAATAAAACCATGTGAAAAGTTGACTGCTAACCATAAATGTAGATAACTGCTTTTACAAAAGAAATTTGAATGCCCGCGCATATCTTCTCATCTTCAACCCTCTTTTGCTTTTCCCTTCGAATAGAGTTTGTGTATCAAGATTTAACTCCATTAGAGAAATGTAAGCCTGGCCGCTTTGTTTTCACTTTTCACTTAGAATTGAACACCTTCATTTTCGCTTGATTGCCACTCAACCTTTGCTTAGAAGACCTCAACTTTCGCGAAGATCACCGCTTGACCGTCGCTTCTAAAACTGCGCTTTCGCTTCGAAGATCGCTGCTTTCCATTAGAAGAAAGCCGGCTGTCACTTTGAAGACCTCCATTTTCGTGAGGACCGCCACTTCAGATGCCTCCGTTTTCGCAAGACAGCCGGTTCTCTCCACTTTCGCTTGGAAGACCATTGCTTCGAAGACCTTTTTTTTTGGTGAGGACCACCGTTTTGAAGATCTCCATTTTCGTGAAGATTGCCGCTAGACCACAAGTCTCGTTCCTGCTTTGCATGTCCTCTACGTGGATTGACAACTTGTTCCTTGTTCTGCTCTACCATTACAGCAAGTTTTCATTCTTCAAGTCTCTCTTTTTGTGGATGCAAATTTTTGGGCACAAATTTTGTAATTGTTGACGACTAACTGTAGCGGTAGATTGCGTTCTGCGTTAAATCTTGATTTGAGAGAGTGGAAGGAGTTGGCTTGTATGAGAATTTTGCATTGGGTCTTTGAATTATCAGCAATTGTGGTGATGACACTCTAAGAAGATTTGGCTTCCTTGATTGAATGAAATGACATTGACGGTACCATTTTGAGCTTGGAAGGGTTTGTATGTAATTTCATAAGTTGAACTTTAGTTTAAAAGGATTGGTTTTAGTGTTTCCAAAGTGCAATATGGATACTTTTTGTGATTGCCTTTCTCCGTTAAATTCCACATCTGATGTAGAGTGTTTTTACCTTTCATGTACTAAGATGGTTATGAACGTTATTTACTATTTTATGACTAGTGAAAACATTAAGCAAATCTAGCTAGTTAAGAGTAAACCTGTCAATGGGTTTGTCGGGTCACGTTGCATTAGGTTTGGGTTGGGCAACAAATGATTCGACTCAAATTGACTCATTTATTCATAATGCAAATTTATAAACCCATGCCCGACTCAGCCCATATTATTGAAACACTTCCAATTAAACCAAATGCAGGAAAACTCATATCTAGACTAAAATGTGGAGCGAGCAAGTGTGCAATCGAGTGAGAGCGAGAGAGAATGAAGAAAGAGTCATAAAGGTAATTAGATCTAAATAATTTATAAACCCATTCACGACCCATTTATGACCCACTTAACACTTATATATTATGTTTAAACCTATTTATAATCCATTTACTCAATATAATTGATCCATAGATCAACTCAATCCATCATATATGAGTTTATGATCCATTTTGACAGGTTTAATACAAGTAACAACATGCCTATAATTTTTTTCATTACGTTTTTAGATGGTATCCATGAGAAGGAGAACAAACTAAGGCACAGGAATGATGGTATGGTAGCTTGGATACAAGTCATTGTTTTTTAATAGAGACATTTCACTTCACTTGTGAAGGATGAGCATAGTTGAACACTTTGACCCGACCATGCATTCTCGTTCTTCATTCATAACAAGTTTTTCTTTCTTTCATGTGGATGAGTAATACAAGTGTTTTGTTCAATACAAGTCGTCAATCATAAACAAGAAGGGTAACCTTTTCTATAGATCTAACCGAAGGTAGTTGTTGGAAAAGTTTTCAAGGTTTGCAAATAAGTGAGGTTGGATTATTTAAGTGGCTTAGTCTTAGCATAATTTTGTTCATCATGACTATAAGTTTAACTACTTTTAACATTATGATTTTAGTATGACATCTTGAGTATCTTCCAATCTATCAGTTGAATTTTCATCCAAGATATGTCCATGTCCTCAAGGGAAATTATGCATGATAAAAAAAAAAAAAAAAAGCGTAAAAGGAACCAAAGAAGATTAATAGTATGTCTCAACTTGCAATGTAAGTGTCTGCATTTATCACTAATTATTTGTGCATGTTATGACATATTGTAATACTCAATGTTGCTTTATATTGATGCTTTTTTTTTTTTTATATGCATGACTATCGTGGGTTTGTGCAATGGGTTGAAGATAATATTGAGAAAATGCATACTTATTCACCTAAATATGCTGATGTAGTAGAGTCTGAAGAGGCATCAAATGAAAATGGAGAATTTGACAATCATCACAAGAGATTTTAAAATAATTAGAAGAAGAATGGGCATTTTTATACAACAATAGCATTGTATGGAAGCATCATATCTTTTCTCACTAGAATTGTGATCTCCATATATATAATTAATATATGAGCCCGATAATTATGTATAATTTTTTTATATGATTCTAAAGAAATTTAGAGAAGAATGAATTTTCATCTTTGTTAATGATAGTTCAAGTTTGGTTGGGCGACTACTCTAGTCAATACGAACTCAAACAAAAATTTGAATACTCTATCAAGCTTGAGTTGAGTTTCAATATGAAATATACGAGTCAAGCCGAACTTGAGTAAAGTTTGTTTAATTACATAATTGAATGAAAACAATAAGTAAAAATTTGTCATTTTTATTGAAACTAGAACAAGAATACTTGTAGCCCACAAGTCACAAATGTTTTCGTTATGTATTCTTAAAATTTGCCAAGAAACATTTGCACTCAAAGTATGCAACCCAATTTATGTCTTTGTGATAACCATATACTTCTCGGAGTATGAAAGATAAGGTTTATCGAATTATTTAATATGTTTGAAAACTAAAACAAATTGCTAGATACTTTTTTTATTAGAATTGGGGCCATGATGATGTTCTCTTTATCCTAGGACCTGTGTGCTTCTTAGATTTAGATAAAACTCAACATGAACAATGAACCTGTTTAGCAGTCAGAGCACATAAAAGCTCATGCTTTAATAAGATTAAAACTAGCAAAGGACATCGCAAACTTATTAGTGAAAGCCAAACTTCAGTAAGTAGGGAAAACATTACAAATTAAAAGAACAACACAAAGATTATGTTTTCCGCACCACCCCATTGATATTTGGTCTTGTTCTAAAGTACATTTGCATTCTCAACTAGATTCAACATATAAAAATATTCTCACAAGGAGACAATCAAAAACTTCTTTATGATCCATTTCCATGGTAATACTTTCTATATAAGGTAAACGACAATCTCTCTAGAAATAAAAGTTGAGAAACATATAGAAGATGTTAAGCAATGAATAAACAAATCTTCTACTAACAAAAACAAACCATTGAAAATTTAATGCATCAATTGCTTGGGAAAATTACCAAAAAAATCCTAAACATATTTTAAATTAGCCAATTCAATCATAAACTTTTCAATTTTGCCAATTAAATTATAAACATTTTAACAATCTCTCAATCATGCCAATTTAGTCCTAAACCATTTGATGATTTATCAATTTAGTTATTCCGGCTAATTTTAATTGAAAATTGCTTACACGGCACTCTAATCAATGTTGGCTATCCTACGTGGCGTCAGCCAGCACTAACGTTGACAACTTTTTTAGTTTTTCTTCTTCTTCTTCTTCTCCTTCTTCTTTTTTCTAACCTTGGGTCGGTGAGAGCGTGGAGGCCCAATGTTGGAAGAAAAAGGAAAAGAAAAGAAGAAAAAAAAAAAAGAAAAAATTTAGGAAAATTTAGAAAGATTTTAAATTTTAAATAATTGGAAAAATTGCCCACGTCAAGGTTGGTCGTATCACGTAGGATGACCAACATTAACTAGACCGTCATATCGGCAATTTTCGATTAAAATGGATTGAAATGACTATATTAACAATTTGTTAAAATGTTTGGGACTAAAAGGCACAATTGAATATTTTAAGACTAAATTGACAAATTCTCAAAATGTTTATGACCAAATTGGTAAATTGAAAGATTTATGACTAAATTGACACAAGTACAATAGGTTTATGATTTTTTTTTTTTTTTGTAATTTCTCATCAGTTGTTTCCACATTCAACTTGCTTGCTAAAGGAAGATCAACCACTAATGACTGCAAACTTTTTTTTGGGTGAATCCTGCACAGAAGTTACAACATTAGAATTACTTCATGTCTTTCTAATGCTTATACGTACTTAGAATGGAATATTACATATAAATAAGCTTAAAGAATTGAAGGAATCATTCTATCACATTAAACAAGCATCATACCTTGTGTAAGGCGCCTTCTATGCATGAAGACACTTTTCTCTTTAGCTTTTTTCCGGCGTTGTTCAACTAAGTGTTTGTTACACATTTTGGCTTTCCCCCAAAGGGATCAAGTACTCTGCATCTTCAGATTCATCACTTTCTACTAAGAAATCAACATAAATTTACCCATTAAAGAGTGCATTTCGTTTGTGATTTGAGAGTGAAGATGCAACAGGTCCTCGCGAAAGTGAAGGTTTTTGAAGCGGAAGTCTTCTAAACGAGAGCGGCGGTCTTATAAATCGATGATCGAGCAGCAGTCTTTCTGAAAGTGGAGGTCTTTGAAGCGGCAGTCCTTGTGAAAATAGAGGTCTTAAAAGCTATAGCCTTCGCGAAAATGGAGATCTTCGATTCCAAGCGAAAACAGAGTAGTCGAGCTTATGTTTCTCTAGTGGAGTTCATCTTGAAGGACAAACTCTCTTTGAAAGGAAAAGCAGAAGAGAGTTGAAGAGGAGAAAATATGGGCGGGCATCTGAAATTTATTTGTAACAAGCTGCCATTTGCATTTGTGGCTAGCATCTAACTTTTCATATGGTTTTATGTACTTGTAAAACGTTCCCCATGTGTCAATCTGCAAAAGTGGATTTGAATAGACAAATGTGCACCATATTAATTGCTGGTATGGCGCTTTATTCTATTGAATATTTTCTCATTAGGCACGACAAAGGTCAATCCATGTGATTTTCCTTTACAAAAATATGAACTTCTACTATTGTGAACATGTATCTTCTATATTTGATCGGGAAAATTATCCAAAAGTAATAAACCTATAGCATTTTTGTCAATTTAATCATAAACTTTTCAATTTGCTAAGTTTTAAATCTTTTCACTTTTTGCTAATTGAGTTCATCCGGTCAATTTTGCTCAAAATTTACTGATATGAATGCCAGTCATCCTACGTGGCATATGTGGCATGGTCAAAAATGACATGGACAAAATTTATTATTTTTTAAATATTTTTTTTGGAATTTTTGGAATTTTTCTTTTCTTTTCTTATCTTTTTCCCTTCTCTCTCTCTCTTCTTTCTCTTGGCCAATTGTTAGAGAGAAAAGAGAGAGAGAAGGGGGAGACAACAAAAAAATTTAAAAAAAAGTATTTAAAAAATGATAAATTTTGTCCACATCAGTGTCGACTATATCATGTAGGAATGCCGACATCCATGTTAGCGAATTCTGAACAAAATTAGTTAAATGGACTTAATTGACAAAAAATGAAAATGTTTAGGACTCAATTAGCAAAATTGAAATGTTTAAAACTGAATTAACAAAAATGCAATAGGTTTAGAATTTTTTAGACAATTTTTTCCACATCTATGTGAACCCTAAAACACAACAAATTCGAGAATACTTCACAGATCTCATGTTTAAGTGCCATTTGCACTTGATGGGCACATTTGATGGTAGACTACCATGTTTACCTATTGTTGGACGATGGACAAATGTGCTGTATCCTTTTATGGGAGACATGAACTGAAGATCTAGCCATGGGACAGAAAACTTTTGGGTTCATTTACCTGTGAGTCTGAAACTTGCACCTTGGGGCTTGCCTCGTGCATCACATTCAAATATTCACGTGTTTCTCTAGGAGTAGGAGCATTAGATCTTGCTCAAAGAACTATCGTCTTAGTGGAATTCACTTGACGTGCCTCATCCTTTCTTTTAGCTCTATGTTTTTTAGTCTGAATCCGATATGGGATACTACTTTTGAATTTGGGATAATTGACACAAATGATATATGAATTTTGGCTCAATGTACAATGTGACCCCATGTATTTTTTTTTATATATGTTTAATTTAATTCTTGAACTATATGTAAATATTTAATGTAATCCTTCCATCGATTCAAATTTCAGGACAATATTAAATATTTTCATATAGTACATGAAATAAGTTCAACATGTTTAAAAAATCTAAAGACTACATCGAACAAATTATAAGTCCAATGATTACATTATGCATTGAGCTACAATTTATGGACCATATTAAACAAATGTAAAGTTCATGAATCACATTACACATTTGTCCAAAGTTTATAGACCACATATGTCATCTTCCATTAGAATTTCTAAGATAACCAAGCATGCATATAAGCTGTGTTGGTTAATACTCAACGATATTCTTAGTCTAAGTGATACAGTGCTAACAACTGATGAACTACTTGATAATACAGCCAGAGGGATCAAAACCTTCCATTGATCTGATGAAACTTGTGTAAACCAACTCACGAGAGATGAAGTGCTGGACATATTCACGAGTTGTGTCAGTCTACTAATCCACTTGATTCGGTACTAGAGATCATGCCTTTGAGTGCCAAAAAAAGATGAACTTATCATACTATCTGATAGTCATCACTCTTATAAGCTTAAGAAAGAAAGAAAAAAGACCAAGTTGATCAATAAGAAACATTCCACCCGCGAATTACTTATCTAGTTAGTAAAAATTATCTGCATGTAGTGAGAAAAGAGGAGTCCCGAAGGAAAGGTCAGCTGGACAGGAAAACAAGTACCAGTGACAGTTGAATGACAAATGCTAAAATTGTCTCTACCGATTCCACATTTACATATTTATTCACCACCCTAATCCTTCGGCATGCTTCCAGGACCAAGGGGCATTCTTTCGACCAGCGTCTGCGTGCAGAAGAAACAGCCCGGTTAAAATAGTTCAGCTGCCAAGACGACACCCTAAACAAATAGTACTAGACAAGCTAACAGTGCATGGCAAGCAAATATATGAGAAATAAGAAAACAGTAACTACACAAAATTTTTACTCTTGAAATAGAAAAAGTATGGCAAGCAAGCGACCATTTAGTGACAAGAATAGTCACATAGCGGTGGGAGCGCAACAAAGAGGAAGTAAATACAGGCCCTTAGTGACAAGAATAGTCACACAGTGAGCGCAACAAAGAGAGAGAGGGAGAGAGGTGCATGGGTAAATTCTTTGTACTCAACAAGTTCAGCTGTTAAAGCCTTCACTTGCACGCGTTGACTAATCGCGCTCTTCTCTAAGTTGCTGCAAGTCTCCCCTCCATACCGCCTCATTCGACAGAACCTCCTCTGCTTCAGAGCCTCATCTTGAGAAGCCTAGCAAATTGCCGAAATGGCCGACGGTGTCCCAGATCAATACGAATTGAATATACCCAAGTTTTTTCCGCTTTGTAAGCGTAACCAACAAAAATGCAGTGCTTTCAAATTACATGGCTTGACATGATCACGAGACCTCATCATGACATGTGAGCACAAATTGCCAACCCTTGTGACAACATAATTTAACTAGTAAAAGCAAATAAGAAGTAGCTCACAATGCTACTTCCAAATCGTGTCTTGATTAAGTAAAATTTCGCTTTCCACTCGATTTGTAGTTTCATGGAATCAAATTTGAAATGATGCATGACTAGACTTAGAGCTTATTCGATAAATTTCTTTAGTGTTGAAAATTAAACTATTCAATACTTTATAAAATTAAGCAGTCTGGTGATGCTAATTTAGTTATGACTTAAGAATGTTCACTTATAATCATAATCCATTCTGGTGCTTGGCCAACTAAAAGCACTAGTAGATATAAGTTTTCTTCATCCGGTCAATCAAATATTATCATGATGATAGAACCTAGCGAGATAATCAACGATTCCTCATATGGTAAGAAACTTTTGCTATTCCTCAATAAATTTTCAGCCATTTCAAAATCAAGTACAAGTTGAAACTATATAAGACTACATTCAAGTGGGTCCATAGCCTATTTTTTTGTTTTTGTCAGTCCTCCTTTATTTTTATTGCAATTCTCATTCTTAAACTTTTACCTTGTCTCTTTATAAAATGTAGAAGTTGAAATTCACAACTCATATTAAATTGTCTCCAACCCAACTTTTTCCTAAGAATGTAGACATTCAAATCCCCTATCTCTCTTCCCATGTGGAAAAAGTGCAAGAATAACCTAATTAAAATGCAAGGAAAAAGAAGATTAGATCATTTTTAAAAGTCTTTTTAATTTATATGAGGAACTGAAATGGAGCTTGAGTTTAATATTAAAGTTCAACTTTTGATAATTTAGTCAAATCGAGTTTAAATCATCAATTTCGAGCTAAATCGGACAATAAAGTACATCAAAATCAGCTTCACAGCTCAATATAGATCTCCAAATCTTTGCATTAAATATGTTCCAACCTCTTCAATTTTCAGAATTATATCGAAGTGAGGAAAATACGTACTCCCGTATTCCCATACGGAAGAATTTGCGCACGTGCTGCCGACGTGCCCCTCGGGGCAAGGCCGCAACATCACGGAACTTTCCAGAACCTGCAACGGTAATTTCCTCCTCCTTTCTTTGTTTTTTTTCCAGGAAAAGTCTCCCCAAGCCAATCGGAACCCAGGCCGCCCCCCTCGATCGCGCTCCCACGCCATCGGGCCGTCCATCTGCCATCCGTCCCCATCCAACGGCCGCAGATCGCCCGGCCGAACCTTCTGGAACCCCCCATCTCAAACCCTAACGCCACCCTGCGCCCCACCATAAATACGCATCGTTTCCAGCCCTCTTGTATCTCTATTCCTCACTTTCTCGCTCTAGAGCGCCTCTGAAACCCTCTCTCTTTCTCTGTCCTTCCTCTCGTTCCGTGGATCTACTTCTACCGAAGCAGCAGATCCACCATCCATGGCGGGGAAAGGAGAGGGGCCGGCGATCGGCATCGATCTCGGGACGACGTACTCGTGCGTCGGCGTGTGGCAGCACGACCGGGTCGAGATCATCGCCAACGACCAGGGCAACCGGACGACCCCGTCCTACGTCGCCTTCACCGACACCGAGCGCCTCATCGGCGATGCCGCCAAGAACCAGGTAGCCATGAACCCCATCAACACCGTCTTCGGTAAGCTTTCCGTCCGTGTTTTCCGTTGCTTCTGATCTGAAAATTTCCGGTAGATCTGGTCGGTGGTAGGTTGATTCGGATGCTTCTGGCTTTTGAGTTTCCCGATCTGGAATGGTCGCTAGTGGTGAGCCGGTTTGTGCGACATGAGCTAGGTTAGATCGGGAGGAACAGATCTGTAGGGATTGACGGGTTTTAGCCATGATGAAGTCTGGATCTACAGCTAGTGTTGGCTGAGTAGTTGACAATGAGCTTGCTTCTGGATTAAGATAGCTAGATGCCTGATTTGTTTAGTTAGTTGGAAAATTGCTGGCTGTTCCAAACTTTTTCATTGCTTGAGGATTCGATCTGCATGATATATTTAGCGTGACCAGCTTTCGCCAGATCGTTATAGTAGATTCTGTTGTGGAATGCTTTAAAGGAAAGAGCTTTTTGCAAATAGGACTAGTACTTGACCGCCTTATGGTTTCATTTCTTGTGTGGCCTTTTGGTTTATAGATTTATGTTGTCGCATGCATGCCGCTCGGTCTTTCGGCCGTTGAAGCAGCTTGGTGTTCTGCTAGTCAACTTATTTGTTTTATTTTACCTGAAAATCAGCAGACAGTGCTTAATGCAAGTGTCTGATTTGTCGATGTAACTGTTTCTATATCATAGGTACCCGCTGTGTTTGCGTTTTTGTTTGCAACCTCGATCATTTACATATTCATGGAACCTGTATCTGATTACATGGCAGATGCTAAGCGGTTGATTGGAAGGAGATTCGCTGACGCCTCAGTTCAGAGCGATATTAAGCACTGGCCTTTCAAGGTCACTCCCGGCCCTGGTGATAAGCCCATGATTGTTGTCAACTACAAAGGTGAAGAGAAGCAGTTTGCTGCTGAGGAAATTTCCTCCATGGTTCTTACAAAAATGCGTGAGATCGCCGAGGCCTACCTGGGCTCGACTATTAAAAATGCCGTTGTCACTGTCCCTGCCTACTTCAATGACTCTCAGAGGCAGGCCACCAAGGATGCCGGTGTCATTGCGGGGCTCAATGTCATGCGTATCATTAATGAGCCAACTGCTGCGGCCATTGCTTATGGTCTCGACAAGAAGGCCACCAGTGTGGGAGAGAAGAACGTGTTGATCTTTGATCTTGGTGGTGGTACCTTTGATGTGTCCCTCTTAACCATCGAGGAGGGTATCTTTGAGGTGAAGGCAACAGCTGGAGACACTCATCTTGGTGGTGAGGACTTTGATAACAGAATGGTGAACCACTTTGTGCAAGAGTTCAAGAGGAAGCACAAGAAGGACATCAGTGGAAACCCGAGGGCTCTAAGAAGATTGAGGACAGCTTGTGAAAGGGCGAAGAGAACTCTCTCCTCCACTGCCCAGACGACAATCGAAATTGACTCTCTGTACGAGGGTGTGGATTTCTACTCCACGATCACTCGTGCCAGATTTGAGGAGCTCAACATGGACCTTTTCAGAAAGTGTATGGAGCCAGTTGAGAAGTGCCTCAGGGATGCAAAGATGGACAAGAGCACTATCCACGATGTTGTCCTTGTGGGTGGTTCCACTAGGATCCCCAAGGTGCAGCAGCTATTGCAGGATTTCTTCAACGGGAAGGAGCTCTGCAAGAGCATAAACCCTGATGAAGCTGTGGCTTATGGTGCGGCTGTTCAAGCTGCAATTTTGAGTGGTGAGGGTAATGAGAAGGTCCAGGACTTGTTGCTGCTGGATGTCACCCCCCTCTCTCAAGGTTTGGAAACCGCTGGAGGTGTCATGACTGTGTTGATCCCAAGAAACACCACCATCCCCACCAAGAAGGAGCAGGTGTTCTCTACCTACTCGGATAACCAACCTGGAGTCCTTATCCAGGTTTACGAGGGTGAGAGAGCCAGAACTAGGGACAACAATTTGTTGGGCAAGTTCGAGCTCTCGGGCATTCCTCCGGCACCTAGGGGCGTTCCGCAAATTACTGTCTGCTTCGACATCGATGCGAACGGTATCTTGAATGTCTCTGCTGAGGACAAGACCACTGGCCAGAAGAACAAGATTACCATCACCAATGACAAGGGAAGGCTGTCCAAGGAGGAGATTGAGAAGATGGTCCAGGAAGCTGAGAAGTACAAGTCCGAGGATGAGGAGCACAAGAAGAAGGTGGATGCTAAGAATGCTCTGGAGAACTATGCCTACAACATGAGGAACACGATCAAGGATGAGAAGATCAGCGCCAAGCTCTCCGAGGGGGACAAGAAGAAGATTGAAGACGCCATCGACCAAGCCATCCAGTGGTTGGACTCGAACCAGCTGGCCGAGGCGGACGAGTTTGAAGACAAGATGAAGGAGCTCGAGAGCATCTGCAACCCCATCATTGCCAAGATGTACCAGGGTGCTGGTGCGGACATGGGTGCTGGTGGTATGGATGAAGATGGTCCCTCAGCTGGCGGTAGCGGTGCTGGGCCCAAGATTGAGGAGGTCGACTAAGCGGGTGGAGTTGTCATGACCTCACGCCAGGTCTTTTGCATTTCGATTTTTTCAGCAGACTTTAATTTGCTTCTTTTCGTGGAAGCATATATGTAGCTCCTAATATTCGCACTGTCATCAAGGCTTTTTCGCCCATTTCAACAAGACCAGGATTTTGAGCCTCTATTGGCTTCTTATTTTCTGCGTTGGTCCTCCAGTTAAGTAAATTCGGTATAATTCTTATTGCATTGCATCTTTTTGTTGGCCTTCAGGGGATTGAGTTAGCTCGTATAAAAGGTGAAGGCGAAGCTGCATTCGCATTTGAGGTGTCAAAAGATGACAGTTAGCCGACCAAAAAAAAAAAAAAGAAATAGATAACAGTGACCCATAAGCTTTACAAAAGCCAAACGTTAACTCTGAAAAATAAAAATGAAACATAATCTCGCGAGCTCTTCCTTTGCCATATGGGCAGATTGTTTCTAGAAATAAATGGCTAAATATAAATGGGTTCAAAAGGATTGAAATAAGTCCATTTCTGGATGATTGAATTTTGTCAGGTAATTGATTGTTACGAATCCAGAAAACGGTGGATGGAACTTTGAAGAATGAATACAAAATTCTTCTTTACCAAGCTCCCCCTATCCTCTTCCTCCTCCGACAGGCGTCAGGGGAAAATCGGAGCTCTTTCTTCTTTACCAAGCTCCCCCTATCCTCCTCCTCCAACGACAGGCTTCAGGGGAGAGGAGGAGGTTCATGATGGTCGTGGTGGCATTGTCAGGTGGCGGAGAGGTTTTGAGAGTTGGCCGTGGAAATTGAGAGATGGAGACCGGAGAGAGCCGGAGAGAGCCGAGGAGGATGATGATATGTACCAAACGATTCCACTCTAACTTGAATACGTAGGCCTCAGGAGATGTACTAGGAAGCCAATGGAGAGAGAGAGAGAGAGAGAGAGAGAGTGGGGGTTGTTATGTGGAAGAGATGGACGTCGTTGAGTTGGAGAAGACGAAACCCCACTTACGCCTGAGATGAGGTCAAACGAGCTATCAATTGGTTTTGAATTTGGGAATAAAGGAGAGGGAGAATAATAGAGGCGCGGTATTCACATTATGTTCTGTTTTCCTTTAACATTTCAGGAGGCCGTGAGAAAGTGTTTATTTAATAAGGTGGTTGCCTTTTCTTGGGGTTGCTTTGGGAATTATTCAATCATTCTTAAAGTTAAATTTCTTTATTATTTGAGCCTTTTTCACAATTATCTTGTAAAAATTCCGATTTGATATGTAGTACATTAGGGATTCATCTTCCTTTTTTTTTTTTTTTTTTTTTATATATATGCATGTACAAAATTTTTATGCTCCTTTTATTTTGCAAAAACAATTGACATATTTTCCAAATATTTTTAAAGTGATTGTCCAAATAATAATATTTCCCGATATATGGTTGGAAACTAAAAATGAGTTGTAAATTAATTTTTTATTATTTGGAAAGGAAAACCTGTTTTCAGTTTCTTTTATTAACATGCATTTTTCGGACATTAATGACTTTAGTATATAGATAGCTAGGGAATTGAGCCGAGATCTACAAAAGTTGGGCTAATGACCTCTCAGTGGAACCAAGCGTAAGCATTGGGGATTCAGATGTGAGCATCAAGGTCTCATATCTTATCTCAATAGACCCAAGCTCGGACACCGGGATCCTAAATCCCAATTCCTGTCTCGATTAATCCGGGGTCATATGCCAAGGGCCACAGCTAGGTCTCCCCTCCCCCCCCAAAAAAAAAAAAAAATTCCTCTTCTCACTCTCTCTGTCTTTCTCTCTCTCTGGAAAGGTTCTCATGACTTACATGGAAAGAGCCATGGCTTGTCTAGTCATCAATCAAGCTTGGCCTGGGACTCCCACCAACAGAATTAACGTCGAAGATTAGTTAGCAATTAAGCACTCAAACCTAACAAAGCCAACCTTTTGTAGGAAAAACTGAGCCACATAAAAGAGTATAGGCCAAAAATTATGTGCATTTAAGTTGTTGGAAAATTTAATTACTTATGAGTTCCAAAATAATATTATTTATTTTTACAAGAGAGAAATGTTCTATGGATTCCAAGGCACGTTGCTAGTAAATAAATAAAACTTGGAAACTTCATCTCTCCATCTCCAGCAATATGTGACGGAGGTGGATTTGAGTAAAGGAGTGTCCAGGAATAAATTATGATGTGAACAAATCATGTGTCACCAAGATGCTAGCCTTTTTTGGAGAAACTAACGACTTAAATTAATGAATTATGGGAATCATGTCTAATACTTTTAAAGCCTTTAGTGGTAAGTAAAAGTGCGATTGATCATGGGACCAATAATTGCCCTATAAAAATGACCTCGATAACTAAAATGGTCTAAGAGAATATAAAACACCCGTGTTGACAAAGTGTATTACCATTAGTTGATTTTCAAAACTGTATTAATCGCAATGTTAAAGTGTGACATATCATATTTTATATTAATTAGTCACACAAGTTTTTTTACATATCTATGGACCATAGTGATTGGATAATTTCATTTGACTTGAATTTGCTCTGAAAGCTTTAGTCCTCATAAAAGAGAAAAAATTTTATAAAACGAGTAAATGGTACTTCAACAATGCATCTCATGAATTCCCAATTTCAGTAAACAATGGTCTTCAATGGAGTAATTCTCTACGGAAAAGCTCACTTGCCTAGCTCCAGCGTCCTTGTCTAGGTTTGAGAGATTTGAACCTTATGTTTATGCACATGTAGCCCCTGAATTAGAGTCGCTTGGCGTTGCAATCCGGGGCAAACGGTCCCACTCCAAATTGATGTGCCTTGCTCAAAGGGACCTCCGAAAGGGGTTTTCCTTAAACAAGCAACGGCCAGGAAATTAATAGTTGAACATGGCCGAAATTAGGGCGGCAGCCCATGACGAGTCAAGCGACTCGCCCAAAAGGCCTAGTCGACAGAGATTTAATATACCCTTATCGAGAGTTCAACTTCCACACATTTATATAAATACACATAATTTATGGCACCACTTGCAATCAATTTCATGAATTGTTAATTATCCGCAGCACTTACTCCTTATCTTACATTAGACACGTGATTTACTCTTTTTTTACTTCTCGATAAGATGGATATGCCGCCAAGGAATGACAATGACTCACTGTGGCACTAATAACTCAAATCAAACCTTATTAAGCACCTCTCTAATTGAAGCTCTTGACTAGAATATTGGGCACCTCCACTTGATGCCGATTATGCTTAATGTCTGATTACTTTTCATATAATAATTGATTAAGAAACCGAAACAAAGAAGGATTAAGATACAACCTGCATCAGAAGGTTCTCAAAACCCAAAACAAGAAAACCACCCGGCATATCTAGTCCCTTTTCAATTATTATAATCCATTATTGCCACAATTCAACCATCGGAACTCACTGTACGACCCATCCACTATGGTTATTATATATTGTCTCAGCCAAGCCAATGATGCTGAAACACCCAAAGTCTCCACCTTTTGCCAGCTTCTGCTTCATATTCACAATGATTGAACTTCATTTGAAACCAGAGGTTTCCGTTAAACCAATCGAAAAGATGTATATAATTTTGTTTGCACCAAAAAATGATCGGATCATCAATATAAGTAGACACATGATCGATTCCGATGAAATATATTTGTAATTGTCTTTTCTCGTATTATATTATGACTAATAATTTGGTGATTGAATTACCTCGTCTTAAGTTCTTAAGAAGTGAATTTGAGAACGCTCAGTTAATATAACTCGCTTGTGAATAATTACACAAATAATCAAAGGGCAGGCACATCATATGGGGGGAGCACTACTTCCTAGGCTTGTCCCTTTGCTAGGGTTTTGGAATATGGAAATCCAGGCCAGGGTTAGATTCCATTTACCCTTTTGAGTGTGGTTGTGGTAGTGGGGGAGTCATGGAAATTTTTATTGTAATTCATCTACTAGAAATATTGATGTGATGGCTTTGTAATGAGTCTGTCTGCAATTTCTCTACTTCATTCTCAAAAAAAGGAAAACAAGGGGTTGAGTCTAAAAACAGAAGAATACACCGAAGACCCAGGAAAACAATTACTCATTCAGATATTTAAGATTTAGTAACCAATTAATTTCCTATTTACGATTAAAGAATTTTTTTCTGTTAATTAATCTTTTTTCCCTAATTTAAACTCAGATTTTTTAGGGCTTTCTAGATTAAATATGCATTTATGTTCTCTTGAAAGAAATCTTTCATTTGACCCACCCGTGAGCAGCGCAGTTACAGTTGGTTGAGATCTCTCTTCCAGCGACGGAGGTCAAGAGTTCGAAACCCTGCGTTGTTAGCAATTAAAGCGGGGGGCCCCGGCGGTGGGTTGCTGGGCCAATTTCCCCCGAGGTATAGTCGTTGTTGGGCCTCCACCGCGGAGGCCCATGAGACCCCAAATCGGCGTAAGCCAACAAGGGCAAGCTCCGGCTGATCCTCGGTCACAAAAAAAAAAAAAAAAAAAAAAAAAAAAAGAAGAAGAAGAAGAAAGCTTTCATTTGATTATAGTGCCAGAATATTACCATTTTTCTCTATTGCACTTCGTGCGCGTACCTGTGTGCCTGTCGTAAGCTCATCATTGTGTTGCGAATTGCAATTGGCATTATTTTTGTTTCCACTAAGTCAACATCAAACTAATTGTCATTCATGAGAATTCTGTACAATGATCAAGAATGCAAAATTAGCTACAAATTATCTCTTTCCATGCAACTGGGGAAAATAATGCCAATTTCTATCCAACACATATTGACGCATTACATAGTGTGTGCAACGTAGATAATATCCATAATTTGTAATCCACAAAATTACAAGGTTGCAAAAAGTTTCCTTCTTATCAAAGACGGAGAAAACCCTAAAAAGAGGGTTACAAGAAGAGCACTTCTCAAATGGTTATCTATGAAAATATTAATCACGTCCAAACATGTTTAATTTTAAATTTGTTTTAGAAGATTACATGTATTGGTGCTGGTATGTTTACGCACTCAAAGCTCTAGAAATTCTTCACTCACTACGATGTACCTTTGACATGTACTCACTCACTTCCAAATAATATATATTTTCTTAACATGGTTATTTGATGACATATCAATAATGTATTGATATGTGATTCCCACTATAGTTATTATACACATAAAGGCAAAATCAAATCATCGTCACCGTATAAAGTAAAAGCCTCGAAAGAATCTACTTAAACTTTGGAAAACAAAATATAAAACTATTGTTGACAAATTAAGATGAAAAAGTATCATACACAATTCAAAATCAAAAGATAACAAGTACCAAACATCTAAGGAGGACATATATTACACAATAAAAATGACCGAGTCATATGTACATAGCCTAATTTGCGGTTAAAAGGATTTTGAAGGTCTTTCATATCAAAGCATGTATTCAAAGATTGAATTGTTAATACACACATTTATATTTTAGTGTAGTTAGTGAGTGGGATGTACGATGTCCATGATTTGTAATCCACAATCAAAGAAACATTTGCGAGAAGTTTCCTTCAACCAGAGATCGAGAAAAATATAGCCCTAAAAATAGAGTTACAATAGGAGAACTTTCCAAGTTTAAACCCCAAAATAATATTAATCACATGCATTCACACTTCATTTACAATTTTTATAAGAAGATCACATATATTAGTGCTAGTATAATCGCACCCATAAAGATCCTAATATTCCTCACTCACCAGATGTACCTTTGGAATGTGCTCACTCACTTCTAAATAATATACATTTTATTTGACATGGTTATCTGATCAGATATCAATCATTTCTTGATCTGTGATTCCCACTATAGCTATGCAGGGCAACGGGGGAGAAGTGCAGGTACAACCTCCATCAGATCAGCAGATTCCTACACCAACAGGAGCAGGTGATACCTGAGGCACACATAAATCCATAATGATTGCTAATTTTTTAACTCAAAAAGCACATTATCTATGGCAATAATAATCCTAGTGGGGACACCAAAAAGTCTTTAAGCCTGTCCCGTTTTATATGGTGTCTTTGACCCATCAACCCACTTCTGCTTCTCCCTAATTAATATAAAGAAGATGTTGTTTCCCCAATTTTGCGTGTGATTATCCTAATAAGATTGCAGCAATTGCTGTCTTTTTCAATAATATTTTCTTAATGACAAATTGATAACAATACCCACTTATATATGTTGCTGAACACTAATCGAGGAAATGGCATGTGCAATAAAGAGCTGGTACGTAATTCAATGTGTACCATTTCCAACTCGCTTTGCATTTGGCATCTCTTGAGCTGTGACCTCTTAAAGTCCCAACGGTTATATATAGGAAAAATGTTATAGATTTAATTTGCAACATTATTACTAAATTTTTAAGTCGTTCAATTTAGTTTTAGAGTTAACCATAACTATTCAATCTAATCTCTAAATTTTTAGTCTTTCCAATCTAGTCTCTTAACTATCCACAACAAAGTCAAATCAATCCTTCGATAGTATTTACATATTCTCATGATTATTCTATTACCTAAATCAACAAAAAGATATGCTATCTTTTAAAAAAAAAAAAATACTTTTGACCTTTTTGATCTTTATAAATATTATTATAATTATGTTTAAGTATATTTCAATTTATGATCTCTATAATACTAAAAAGTAAAACCTAATTTGGGGTTATATTCGATTCGTATTTTGTATATTTTAGAAATAAGTATTTTCACGAGAGAATCTATAATGATATTAATCCTAAATTTTAAGATAGATAAAATTTTCAAGTTCTTTTGTTTCGTGGTTTCTTCATTAAAATTTAACTAAATCTGTAAATTAGGAAATTTAAATCAATACAACTCTAATTGAAGTTCCACTTTTATTATTATAGAGATAATATGCTAAAATATATTTAAATAGATTTATCATAATACTTGTAAAAGACAAAAACGGGAAAAAGTAATGAAAAGATAGCCATATTCTTTTTGTTGATTTAGAAAATGAATTGAAATAAAAAAAATTTTCTAAAGTCTGAGTAATAATGTAATTATGAAAACTTTTAACTTTTTTATGGAAAATTTAGGGATTAAATTAAACAAATTGAATGTTCATAAACTAGATTGAACATTTAAGAATAGTTGAAGAACTACATTGAATAAATTAAAAGTTCAAAAATGACATTGTACATAAGACCAAAATTTAAGGACTATCTATATCATTATATATATACTAAGTTCCAAGAAGACCCTCGAGTTTTGGAATACTACTCTTAACAGTTGCATAGATTATGTTGAATTCATTAAAATACACTTGGGTGATTTTAATGTTTGCCTTATCACTTCTTTTAAAATTACGAAGTTGAGTTAGTGGTTAACCAACTTAGTCTTGTGTTGATTTGGTGTGCAAAACAGGTCTAACTTGTTATGTCACTTAGTGTCGCTTGTGTGATGATGATGTTTACGTTCTGATTTCTTTCAACCTTATGTCATTTTGCATGTCCTTCGCTTATGCAGTATTTGATTTCTGCACCATCCCGCAGTTCTTTCACACATGTCTTATTTGAAATGCCTTGTCATTTTGCATGTTATTCACCCGTGCCAGTCAATTTCTACGTTGTTACGAATATTAGTTTCTCACATCTTTCTACATGGCATTCGAACACGGAATTCGATCGTCTCACTTGTCATTTATGCATGTCATATTCGATTATCATGTCATTTGTGTATGTTCCATTAGACATTCACATCACGTAGAGATATCACGCTCAACCATTGCATATTCGATCACTCATCACATTGTACTCAACTTCTAAGTCATATTTGATCACTACTTATTCCATTTCGATTCCTATCATGTCATATTTATTATCTCCTTTTGTGTCACACATCATGCATTGCATACTTCAAAATGTATGGACACACAATGGAATTGCCCATTGCACAAGTTGATGTGATCTTTTTGGTTAATTGCATATCCGTCCAAATTCTATCTTCAAATTCTTTTAGGAAAAATGCACGATAAATATGAATTAGGGCATAATCAAAGAGTTGTGGTATCTTAGATATTCTAGTTATACACAAGATACTTTGTAGATGTCACCTATAATTGCTTAGATATTCTAAATATCCAATCAATGCAGGTTAGAAAGGTTTCAGCCTTAGCATGATAGTTAAAACTTTCATACAATCATATCCAGTGGATTTGGTTATTAATTATGTTTGTCTCTAAATTTTTAGGCCTTCATATATGTGTGTGTGCGCATGATATTTTCTTTTTAAATGGCAGATAAATAGGATTGACCATGCTTACCATAATCTGGAAAACCACAATCATTCTGCACTTATTTCTCCTATTTGAAACAAGATAACACAAATAAATGAGAAATGCCCCTGTTGAATGACACATATCGACCCCCCCCCTTCGAAACGAGAGAGCACAATTAAATGAGAAAATACCCTATTGAGTAATATATAAATGACAAATAATAGGATTGACCATGCTTACAATAATGTGGAAAACTACAGTCATTCTGCAGTCATAACTCCTATTCGAAACAAGATAACACAAACAAATGAGAAATACCCCTGTTAAACGACATATTTCAATTTCCTCCCCTGTCTATTTATCGATATTCAATCGGTCCAAAACAGCACCAGCTGAAGCTCCCAAACCTGAGAAGCCACAAAAGAAAATAGGATTTGGAGAAAACGAGGAGGGATGGTGGGGTTGTCTGATCGGGCGTCCTCTTGCGCATCACACCTCACTCCCAAAAGGCAAACGCAAATGCGCTTTTGCACAGCCGCTGCTTGCTCGTGTCCTTCAGAGTTGAATTGAAATCCCTTTCTCTGAATCTTGGATGTGGGTCTCCGGGCGAGATGATTGGTCCGTCCTCCTCAGATTCTACCAATTCTAAGGCATAAAAATCGATCCCGGTCCCTCCCTCCCCCCCACCAGTGCTCCTTAGTTCTCTCTCTCTCTCTCTCTCTCTCTCTCCCGAGTATTATCTCCAAAATCAGACGACGACCCTCTCTCCATCTCTCTCTGTTTTCACCCCTTTTCCCCTTCTCATCCCTTCCCCTTAGCGCTCGCCCCTCGGCGTTCGGCGTCCTCCCTCTGATCGACGGCGATTGGAAATGCGGGACGGCTGTTGATGTTGATTATCGGCTTCTCTTTCCGGGTAATCATCTGCTTTTCAATTCGTTGATTTCGCTCTGCTTTTATGCCGGGCGATTCGTTTTAGGTCATGGGTTTGTGGGGAATTTGTTTGGTTCCGCGAATCTGTGCTTTATAAGGGAGATGGGGGCATTCTAGGGTTTGCGGGATCGGGCGTTTTTGGGTGGGCACCCTAGAAAATGGAAGGAAAACGGGAAAGAACAAGAAAGTGCATAAAGGGGTGCACCGTATTATTGCTGTTGTTAGTTTTGAGAATCTGAGATGCATCAGATCTTCGCAAGATTGGCACATAAATCTGTACTTGGATGCTGATTTTCTTCCTAGGTATTTTCTTGGTGTATGTGAGAATAGAAGTTTTCGGTTTGTGATTTCAAACTCAATAGTACAGTACGAAAGAAGTTTCTTGGATAGTGTAGAGAGTAAATCATTTACCTGGAACCGCACTCCTCTTTGGTTTACCCATTACGGGATCGAGAGTCAGATGCAAAATGAAATCCCTTCTCTTGAAATTTCATTTTGTCCTGAATCGAACTGAAGTTCATGCGCATAAACTTTTTTTTAGTTGTGAGAAAAAAGGATGTATCTGTAAGACTTGATTTCTGTTTCCAGGGCTGTGGTGATCTCAGGATGGTTACACGCGCTGCTGGATATTCATTGTATCTGATGGACAACCTCTTTCGATATCTTGTGGTTGGATTCTTGTGGGTTCCATTCATGACAGTACTTGTGAGGGGTCTATGTGGTTTTGTGGATTGATGGATGGCTGCTTGCATAATTCCATATTTGCTTTGATTTGTTTCATGAGCATGTTAGGGAGATCTTTGCTCTAACTGTTGATTTAGATGCACAAGCTAGAAGGAAAACAGAAGGCAAAAATTGTCGGAGAAGCTCTTCTAACAGTACTGTCAATGGAGAGTCATCATCCGTCGACATTGTTGTCAATGGACTCTGGCTTTTTGTCTCACGATGAATTGGAGAGAGAGATACATGGCTCGATCATCCATGCAGGACCACCCGATATCAATCTCCCATTGTCGTCAAGGCCTAGTCCACCTCTTCTGGCTTGGAATGACCACTGTGATATTTTAGATGTTGGTTTGGGACCCCAACTTTACGAAGCAGAGATGACTGTTAACATCCCAAAAGCGGGGCGTAAGAACAACAAGCGCCTTGATAGTGTGTGGGGTGCCTGGTTTTTCTTTAGTTTCTACTTCAAGCCTGTTTTGAATGAAAAATCAAAGACCAAAATAGTTCAGGATCGTAATGGTGTGTCCGGCTTCGAGAAATCAGACTTGCAGCTTGATGCTTTCATGGTTCAGCACGACATGGAAAACATTTACATGTGGGTTTTCAAGGAAAGGCCTGAAAATGCTCTCGGCAAGATGCAGCTGAGAAGTTACATGAACGGGCATAGTCGGCAAGGGGAGCGTCCATTTCCCTTTAGTGTGGATAGGGGTTTTGTGCGTTCTCACAGGATGCAGAGGAAGCACTACCGCGGCCTCTCCAATCCCCAGTGTGTTCATGGGATTGAAATTGTACGGACACCCAATCTTGCAGTTCTTGATGAGCAAGAGCGGAAGAGGTGGATGGAATTGACTGGACGAGATATAAACTTTTGCATCCCTGTTGAAGCCAGTGACTTCAGTTCCTGGAGAAATATTTCAAGCGCTGAGTTTGAGCTTGAGCGGCCGCTGCCATCATCAAAGAGCAGCACAAATCACCAACCTAGGAAGTTGCTCAATGGGTGTGGCTTAAATCTGTCTACCCCGCCATCGGACCATAGCATTGGTGATGTAGTGGATCTGTCACCTGTCCGCAACAAAAGGAAGAAAGACCTTTTTCCAAATGGAACTAGTGAGGAGTTAAATTTATCAAATGGTTCTCATTCTGACCGAGGTTTAGATCTGAAAATTCACTCAGTTGAGCCACCATGGTTTAATGAGTTTACTGGGGTCATGAAGAATGTTTGTGGCCCTGCTACAGCAGCAAAAACAATATATGAAGATGATGAAGGGTTTCTAATCATCGTCAGCTTGCCTTTTGTAGATCTTCAGAAGGTAAAAGTTACATGGAAGAACACTAACTTGCATGGGATCGTGAAGATATCCTGTGTTAGTACAGCTTGTGTACCATTTATTACGAGAAACAGCAGGACCTTTAAGCTAACGGATCAAACACCAGAGCACTGCCCTCCAGGGGATTTCATTAGAGAGATTTCCCTACCGGCCCTCATTCCAGAAGATGCTAAGTTGGAAGCATATTGCGACGAGACGGGAACCGTGCTTGAGATCATTGTGCCCAAGCATCATGCAGGACCCGAAGAGCATGAGGTTCGTGTATGCTTCAACCCATCTTCTTGGAGTGACTGAGCATCGGTCTGCCGAGACGAGGTATTTAAGTATGTGTGGGGTTTGGTATTGTTGTGGTTAGTGCTTCGTGGTTAACCTAGTTAATTCCATAGAAGACGTATGGATTGAAATTTGTACTCTCTGGATAATATGCATGTCTTTGTAGTACTTTGATTATTACCTTAGATTCTCAATTCCCATCGCCTTTATGCATTCTTTTATGTGAATAAGGCGATGGGGCAAATATATTTCCCCCCTTGTGAGAAGAAGAGGTTCCGGGCTCTCCTTCTGACACCCTATTTTTCTCTTCCATCGTTACTTGAACTTTTGATCTTTGATCTGTGTCTGTCAACCGACTTTTTGTTCTCTGGGAAGCAACGTAGAGACCCAACTTGGTGAAGTGACGAGTAGCGGGCGTCTTTATTTTTTTTCTGACGTCGATGCCTTCGCATTTTTTTTTTTTTTTTTGAGGGGGGTGGCGGGAAATCGCATTTCGTCATCTTTTCCAGATTTTGTGAGAGGGAAAGGCAAAAGCACTTATCAACGGGTTTGAGAAAAACGAGGAAATATAGTTCCTTGCGTATCACTGACGATTGAATATAAAACTAAAATGAAACATGAAATTCAATGTTTGGTAAAATTGAAAAATTAAATGGAGAACTCCGAAAAAAGCGGTAGATTTCGGCTAAATTCAAATGTTGTACCGAAACTCTCCCAGGCATACCATATGAATTAGACGTAAGCTACGCTTTGGGCAGATTGTTGTAATATATAATTAAAGAAGATATTAGACACATTTAAGCACAAAAAATTATTTCACATTGATGTATTTATGCGATAAAATAACTTGATATGTTGACCTATTTCGTTTCGTTTGTTATTTGCTATATTTTAGTAAAACGTAATTGGATACTAAAATAATATATTATGTTTAAATTTAAGGTAGGTGGTTTCTTTAATGGAAGAGGGTTTACAACTAGAATAAAGAAATAATGACGAGCGAGGGGAAGGAGGGGTACAAGGGTAATAAATAGGCAGAAAATGAGTGGAGAGTGCAAGAAAAGTACTCCAAGCAAGAAGAATGACCAGATTTGCTTGTAATTTAGAGTTCTATTGTCAACATTTGAGGCAACTCTCAAAGAAGACATTTTTATAAATATATAGATATGCTCAAGCATTCTTGTACTTTTGAGTCCAGATTTTTTTAATCCCAATAGGCACAGCAAAGATCAGCCTCTGTAATTTTTTTTGCACCTTGTGTAACTCCTTTGTAATGTATGCATGTTTAGTGCTTGTGAAAAAGGTCAAGGTTACTTCACCAGGTAAAGACCTCTAATAAAAAAAGAATTAATATCACAAAAAATTTCAAACTAGTACACATATGAAAATTTATCATAAACTAATTTTTTTACCATCAAAAACCCCAAACCAATACATTTTGATAAATCTACATTCCCTTACTTTTCGTTAAATTGGATTAATATCACAAAAAATCACAAACTCAAACGAAGGGTAAAAATAAAAACTAATAGAAAAGTAAATTTGTCATTGATACATAAATTTGAGATTTTCGCAGTATTAACCCTAAAAAAAAAAAAACTCTTGTTTTTTGAAGGAGTTTGCACGAAACCATATCCAACTAGGTCTGTGCATACGGTCCTGTTCTACCCAAGAGCCGAATCAAACTGCCTATAAAAACAAGTTTAGTTCTCGGTTCCAATGGTAATAGATTTGATTCCCGATTTAAAATTTTTTGAACTTAGAATCGGTATTGTGTGGTTAGATTCCAAGTTCTGGGTGTTGAACCCACCCACTTGTCCACACACCCGTGAACCGATTAGAATTTGTATAATGAAGTTACAAATAAAGATTTATCTTTCTTAAATGGGCTTAATTTTGACAAAGTAGGTTCCAAATTCCAAGTTTGGAATCTACTCACCCTAAAATTGATTGCCTCTATATTTGACCTTAGACCTCCTCCATCTCGTTCTCTTCCCCTCCCCAACTCATTATACTTTGATTTATTTGTCTTTATGTTGAGTCTTAGAATTAAAGAGGATAGTAAGAGTTGACAGTTTGTACAGTCCTACGAGTTTGAGTGCCTTGCCAGAGGGAAGACCAAGAAATTGAAACAAGGACACCTGGGGTACCAAAACTTGGCAAGTGAGGACACTTAAGTGTCAAAAGTTAGAAAAGTAACACTTAAGTGCCAAAATCGAAGCAAAATAGATTAATTAAATGTCAACGGAGAGAAAATCTGGCCAAAATGCTGACATGATGATTTTCCAGTGAAACAAGTGTAAAACGCCGTCATTTTGCACTCTGACGTGGCTAGACAAGTGCAAACACAACGTTGTTTTATTGCTGACGTGGGTAAATAATTAATATAAAAATTAACTAAATTAAATTTAAAACCAAATTTAAGGGGAAAAAAAGGAATGAAGAATATGAACAGTAGCTAAAGGCTCAACTCTCGCCGCCGTTAGCTCCCCACCGACGCCAAGAAGGGCCAGCAATGGTGGGGGGAAGGTCCTAAAACCTGGCGACCGCAACCGACCGGTGGCGAGGGCTTGCAAGCTCTCACCCAAATCTAAGGCGAGGGTCGCGGCCCTCCCCCAGATCCGGCGAAGGTTGCTGGCCTTAGCCCAGCCGGGCAAGGGCCGATGGGTTCGCTGAAGGTGGCACTCAAGTGTCCTATTTTTCAAAAAAGGAAAAGTGGCAAAGTGACACTTAAGTATCACTTTCCTAACTTTTAGCACTTAAATATTCCCTTATGCCAAGTTTTGACACTTGAGCTGTTCTATTGCCACAAGAAATTATATTCTTACAACTATGTCGAGAATGGCAAGACCATCAACCAAGTTTGTTGGAAGTTGAAGGTCACTCCCCATGATCTCATTAATAAGAAACTCTTTTAGAACAATCAATGATGGAAGATTATTAAGGATTGCTAGCTCTAACAAGTACTATGGCAGCTTCTTGGCTTCAGATCATCTGTATTAGATCAAGAATGAGGATGAAACCCCAATTGATGTAATTCACAATGAAAGATTAGACCTGAGTCTCACTTTCTTCGGCAACTATAAGGAGAAGACAAATACAATTACCTCAAGCAATGTTGATGAAGGAACAATGAAAGATACACCTTGCATGGCCTTTGCTAAAAACATAACCATGCTTGTCATTCACAATGGTGGATCTAATGCTCATTGAACCTTAGGTTTGAATAATAAAAGCAAAGGAAATGGTGTTGTTTCTGGAGGAGTCAAGACCACTTCCAATGGTGAGGTGATAATAGATAATCAGAACTCTGCTCAATCTTCAAGCATAACTAGTCTGGTGGGCATAGTTGAGCCAAATGCTCATCCTACTTCAAAGTATGATTCAAATCTACTAGGTAATGCAAAAAAAAAAAAAAAAAAAAAAAAAAAAAACTTGTAGAAGAAAGAAGCTAGCCAAGGCTAGTGAGTTTGGTTCTTGTATATAATTCTTATCCAACCAGAGTCTGTTATTGACTGGAGTATTTTATGGGACTCCAATGAAGTACATTTTGAGGAGTTGTGATATAAGTTCTTTCTCGTATGGTCACTTGCTCACTCTTTAATGCTTTACTCTTCTTAATTTTTCTAGTTCATTATTCGACATTTGACACATAAAGTGCCATGGATAATTCTTCATGGTGTTATAAAAGGGTCAAAAATTCGTTGCCCCTACAATGAATGCAACAACTCTAGAGTAACCGACTGATTACACTTTGCTTTATTTGTCTTTTTGTTGAGTCCTCGAGTTGAAGAGGATAGTAAGAGTTGAAAATTTGTATGGTAATTTGTCTTCTATGTTGAAACGTGCAGTACATTACTCCCTACAAGTTTGAGCGACACGTTAGAGGGAAGACCAAAAGGCCATATTCTCACATCTAATTCGAGAATGGTAAGACCATCAATCAAGTTTGTAGGATTTAAGGGCCACTTCCAATGATATGCCTTTTTGTCAACTATTGGAAATCCCACGTTTCGCTATCAATCATGTCTGCGACAATAAGGAACTTTTTTAAAACGATCAACGATGGAAGATTATTGAGGACTATTGGCTCCAACAAGTACTATGGCAGCTTCTTAGCTGCGACCATTTGTGATAGATTCGAAATGGGAATAACAACCCTAATGGATGAAATTCACAATGAAAGATTAAACCTCCATCTCACTTTAGTCGACAACTGTGAGGAGGAGACAAATAGAATTATCTCAAATAGAGCTAATGAAGGACCCATGAAAAATTTATCTTGCGTGGCCCTTGCAAAAAACAAGGCAATTGTGGAGAATAGAAACTATACTCATTTGTAAGGAGTAACTAGAAAGACAAACACTATTGAGCCAAATGGTTGTCAAGATAGCATATCCATGCTTATCATTTATAGTGGTGGATGCAATGCACAACGAACCTTAAGTTACAATAACAAAAAGAAAAAAGAAAAAGGAAATGGCATTTTTTTCTGGAGGAGTCAAGGCCACTTCTAATGATTAGGCAATGATAGACGATCAGAACTTTGCACAGTCTTCAGGGACAACAAGTCAAGTGTGCATAGTCAAGCCAAATGCACATCCTACTTCAGAGTGCGATTCGAATCTACTAGGTATGTCAAAAATTAAAAAAAAAAAAAAAAAAAAAAAACTCGTGGAAGAAAGTCACTAGCCACAACTAGTGAGCCTGGCCTTAATATGTATTGCTTATGCAACCAAAGTCTATAATCAATTGGAGTATTTGATGGGGCTCTAGTGTAGTACACTTTAAGTAGTTGTGATGTAAGTTCTTTCTCTTATGGTCCCTTACCTGGTCTCTTTAATGTGTTATTTTTTTTTAACTTTTTTGGTTCTTTATTTAACATTTAATGCATGGAGTGCCACATGTAATCCTTCATGGTGTTATAAAAGGGTCGAAAATTCTTTGCAGCTAAAATGAATGTAACAACTTTAGAGTAAGCAACTGATTACACTTTGATTTATTTGTCTTTCTGTTGAGTCCTAAAGTTAAAGAGGACCGTAAAAGTTGGGAATTTGTACGGTAATATGTCTGCTATGTTGAACCATGTAGGACATTAGTCCCTGCAAGTTTGAGTGCCATGTTAGAGAGAAAACCAAGAAGCTATATTCTCACATCTACTTCAAGAATGGCATGACCATCAACCAAGTTTGTCGGGAGTTGAAGGCTACTCCCAATGATAAGCCTTTTCGTCGACTTTTGGAATTCACAAGGTCCACTTTTAATCGTGTCTGCGACAATAAGGAACTCTTTTAGAATGATCAATAATGGAAGATTATTAAGGACTGCTGGCTCTGACAAGTACTATGGTAGCTTCTTCGCATAAGGCCATCTGTGTTAGATTAAGAATGGGTATAACACCCCAATGGATGTAATTCAAAATGAAAGATTTGACCTGAAACTCACTTAAGCTGACAACCATGAGGATGAGACAGATACAATTGTATTTGGTAGAGCTGATGAAGGACCTATGAAGGATGCATCTCGCATAGCCTCCACCAAAAAAGGCAATTAAGGACAATAAAAATTACACTCATTTTTTAGGAGCAACTAGCTAGACAAAACACCATCGAACTGAATAGTCATCGGGATAACATATCCGTGCTTGTCATTGGTAATAGTGGATGCAATGCACGTCAAAGCTTAGGTCTCAATAATAAGAATAAAGTAAATGGCGTTGTTTTTTTGAGGAGTCGAGGCCACTTCCAATGGCCAAGCAATTATAGACAATTAAAACTCTGTCCAATCTTCACAGGCAACTAATCAAGTGGGCATAATTGAGCCAAATGCTCATCCTAATCTGGAGCACAATACAAATCAACTAAGTAGTTCGATACAGCAAAAAGCTCGCAAAACAAAGAAACTAGCCACGGCTAGTAAGCCTATGCTAACATATATCCTTTATCCAATCAAAGTCTATTATCAACTGAAGTATTTGATGAGACTTCAATAAAATACACTTTCACATTTACTTCGAGAGTGGCAAGACAAAGAAGCTTGAGTTTGAGTGCCATGCTAGGGGAAAGACCAAAAAGCCATATTCTCACATCTACTTCGAAAATGGCATGACCATCGACCAAGTTTGTCGAGAGTTGAGTAATACTCCCAGTGATATGCCTTTTCATAGACTTCTAGAAATTGTAGGTTTCGCTTTTAGTAATGTCTATGGCAATAAGGAACTCTTTTAGAATGATTAATGATGAAAGATTATTGAGGACTGTTGGATCTAACAAGTACTATGGCAACTTCTTGGCTTTGGGCCATCTGTGTCAGATTAAGAGTGAAGATAACAACCTGATTGATGTAATTTACAATGAAAGATTAGACCCAATCTCACTTTAGACAACAACTATGAGGAGGAGACAAATATAATTGTCTTTGGCAGAGGTGATGAAAGACCCATGGAGGATGCATCTCGTATAGCCTTCGCTAAAAACAAGGCTATTATGGACAATAAAAACTAAATTCATTTATTAGGAACAACTAGCCAGACGAACACCATTGAGCCGAATAGGTCATTCGTAATGGTGGATGCAATGCACATCTAAGCTTAGGTTCCTATGATAAGAATGAAGGAAATGACATTGTTTCTAGAGGAGTCAAGATCACTTCCAATGGCAAGAGATGATAGACAATAAAAAATCTACTCAATTTTCAAGGGCATCTAGTCAGGTGGGCATAATTGAGCCAAATGCTCATCCTAATCCGGAGTGCGATTCGAATCTGCTAAGTAATTCTAGACAACAAAAAACTGGCAGAAGAAAGAACCTAGCCATGGTTAGTAAGCTTGGCCTTAACATATATCCTTATCCAATTAGAGTTCATTCTCGGCCGGAGTATTTAATAGGGTTTTGGTGAAGTACACTTTCAAGAGTCGTGATGTAAGTTCTTTCTCGTATGGTCACTTGCCCAATCTCTTTAATGCTTTATTCTTCTTAATTTTTCTAGTTTTTTTATTGGGCATTTGATACTTGAAGGTCCATAAATAATTCTCCATGTCCTTATAAATGAGTTGAAAATTCTTTACAACTGCAATAAATACGCTATTAAGGTAAGCAATTAATTATACTTAGATTTATTTGTCTTTCTGTTGAGCCTTAGAGTTGAAGAGAACACCAAGAGTTAGGAATTTGTATTGTAACTTATCTTCTATGTTAAACCGTAAGGTACATTAATCCCTACAAGTTTAAGCACCATACTAGAGGGAAGACTAAGAAGTCATATTCTCATAATACTTCGAAAATGGCAAGACCATCAACCAAGTTTGACAGAAGTTGAGGGCCACTCCCAATACTCCCAATGATATGCCTTTTCCATCGACATTTAGAAGTCGCTGATTTTGCTTTTAGTTGTGTCTATGCAATAAGGAACTCTTTTTGAATGATCGATGATGGAAGATTATTGAGAACTACTAGCTCTAACAAGTACTAGGGCAGTTTCTTGGCTTCGGGCCATCTATGTCAAATTAAGAATAGGAATTACATCCGGATGGATGTAATTCACAATGAAATATTAGACCCGTGTCTCACTTTAATAAACAACTATGAGGAGGAGAAAAATACAATTGTCTTTGGCAGAGTTGATGAAGGACCTATGTGGATAATAAAAACTACACTCATTTGTTAGGAGCAACTAGCCAGACAAACACCATTAAGCCGAATGGTCGTCAAGATAACATGACCATGGTTGTCATTCATAATGGTGGATTCAATGCACATCGAAGCTTAGGTTCGAATAATAAGAACAAAGGAAATGGTGTTGTTTCTAAAGGAATCAAGGCTACTTCCAATAGTAAGGCGAGGATAGACAATCAAAACCCTACTCAATCTTCAAGGGCAACTAGACAAGTGAGCATAGTTAAGTCAAATGCTCATCCTACTCCAGAGTGTGATTCGAATATGCTTGGTAATTCAAAACAACAAAAAGCTCGTAGAAGAAATAAGCTAGCCACGGCTAGTGAAGTTGGCCCTAGTATATTTCCCTTATCCGACCAGAGTCTATTATCGATTGGAGTATTTGATGGGGCTCTAGTGAAGTACACTTTCACATCTACTTTGAGAGTGGCAAGAGAAAAAAAGTTTGAGCGCCACGCTAGAGAGAAGACCAAGAAGATATATTCCCACATCTACTTAGAGAAGGGCATGACCATCAACCAAGTTTGTTGCGAGCCGAGGGCTACTCCTAATGATGTCTTTTTATCAACTTTTGGAAATCGAAGGTTCCATTGTTAGCCGTATCTATGGAAATAAGAAAGTCTTTTAGAATATTAATAATGGAAGATTATTAAGAACTGCTAACTCTAACAAGTACTATGGCAACTTCTTAGCATGAGACCATTTATGTCAGATTAAGAATGGAGATAACACCCCAATACATGTAATTCACAATAAAATATTAGACCTAAGTCTCACTTTGGTCGATCACTATAAGGAGTAGACAAATACAATTATCTTTGGTCAAGCTGATGAAGGACCTATGAAGGTTGCATCTCGCATAGCCTTTACTAAAAATAAAGCAATTGAGGACAATAAAAACTACACTTATTTGTTAAGAGCAATTGGTCAAAGAAACGCCATTGAACTGAGTGGTCGTCAGTATAACATACCAATGCTCGTCATTTGTAATAGTGGATGCAATGCACATCAAAACTTTGGTCCCAATAATAAGAACAAAGGAAATGGCATTGCTTTTGGAGGAGTCAAGGCCACTTCCATTGGTGAGGTAATCATATACAATCAGAACTCTGCTCAATCTTCAAGGGCAACTAGTAAGGTAGGCATAGTTGAGCTAAATGCTCATCCTAATCCGAAGTACGATGTTAATCTACTCGGTAATTCAAAATAGCAAAAAGCTTGTGGAAGAAAGAAGCTAGCCACATCTAGTGAGCCTACCCTAACATATATCCCTTATTTAATTGGAGTCTATTATCAATTGGAGTATTATATGGGACTCCGGTGAAATACACTTTCACATCTACTTCGAGACTAGTAAGATAAAGAAGTTTGAGCGACATGCTAAAAGGAAGACCAAGAAGCCATATTGTCACATCTACTTTAAAAACGGCATGACCATCAGTCAAGTTTGTTGGGAGTTGAGGGCCATTCCCAATGATATGCCTTTTCGTGGATTTCTGAAAATCATAGGTTCTGTTTTTAATCATGTCTACAGTAATAAGGTATTTTTTAGAACAATCAATAATAGAGGATTATTAAGGACTGTTGGCTCTAACAAGTACTATGATAGCTTCTTGGCTCCGGGCCATCTGTGTCAAATTAAGAATGGGAATAATACCTCAATTAATGTAATTCACAATAAAAGATTAGACCCACTCTCACTTTAGACGGCAATTATGAGAAGGAGATAAATACAATTTTCTTTGGTAGAGTGACGAAAGACTTATGCAAGATGTATCTCGCATAACATTTGCTAAAAACAATGCAATTATGGACAATAAAAACTACACTCAATTGTTAAGAGAAACTAGCCAAATGAATACTATTGAGCCAAATGGTCGTCATGACATACCAATGCTTGTCACTCGTAATGATGGATGCAATGCACATCAAAGCTTAGATTCGAATAATAAGGACAAATGTTGTTTTGGAGGAGTCAAGGCCACTTCCAATAGTGAGGCGAGAATAAACAATCGAAACCCTGCTCAAAGGAAATGGTAACTAGACAGGTAGGCATAGTTGAGCCTAATGCTTATCCTACTCCAGAATGCAATTCAAATCTTCTAGGTAATTCAAAACAATAAAAAGCTCATAGAAGAAAGAAGCTAGCCACGGCTAGTGGGCCTGGCCCTAACATATATCGCTTCTCCAACCATAGTTTATTATCGACCGGAGTATTTGATGGGATTCTAGTGAAGTACACTTTTAGGAGTCGTGTTGTAAGTTCTTTCTTGTATGGTCACTAGCCTAGTCTCTTTAATATTTATTCTTCTTAATTTTTTTTTTTTTTTGGTTTTTTATTGGACATTTTATGCTTAGAGGTCCACACATAATTCATGTTGTTATAAATGGGTGGGTTGAAAATTCTTTGCAACTGAAATGAATGTCACAACTCTAAAGAAAGCAACTGATTATGCTTAGATTTATTTGTCTTTCTGTTGAGTCCTAGAGTTGAAGAGGACACTAAGAGTTGGGGATTTGTACTGTGACTTGTCTTCTATGTTGAACCATGCAGTACATTAGCCCTCGTATGTTTGAGCACCATGTTAGGGGGAACACCAAGAAACCAAATTATCACATTTACTTCGAGAATGACAAGACCATCAACCAAGTTTATCGAGACTTAAGGGCCACTCCCAATGATATAACTTTTCGTCAACTTTTGGAAATCACAAATTCCGCTTTTAGTCCTTTCTATGGCAATGAGGAACTGTTTTAGAACAATTGATGATGGAAGATTATTGATGACCGCCAGCTCTAACAAGTACTATGGCAGCTTCTTGGCTTCACGACATATGTGTCAGATTAAGAAAAAGAATAACACCCCGATAAATTTAATTCGCACTCAAAGATTAGAATTGAGTCTCACTTTAGTGGCAACCACGAGGAGGAGACAAATACAATTGTCTTTGGTAGAGTTGATAAAAGACCTATGAAAGTCACATCCCGCATAGCCTTTGCTAAAAATAAGGCAATTGTGGATAATAAAAACTATGCCCATTTGTAAGGAGCAACTAACCGAACGAACACTATTGAGCCGAATGGTCGTCACGATAACATACCCATGCTTGTTATTCATAATGGTGGATGCAATGCACTTCGAAGCTTAGGTTCTAATAATAAGAACAAAGAAAATGGTGTTGTTTCTAGAGGAGTCAAGGCTACTTCCAATAGCAAGGCGATGATAGACAATTAGAATCCTACTCCATCTTCAAGGGCAAGTAAATAGGTGGATATAGTTTAGTCAAATGCTCATTCTACTCCGAAATGCAATTCGAATTTGCTAGGTAATTCGAAACAACAAAAAACTAGTAGAAGAAATAAACTAGCCACAACTGGTGAACCAAGCCCTAGCATATATCCCTTCTCCAATTAGAGTCTATTATTGACTCAAGTATTTGATGGGGCTCCAGTGAAGTACACTTTCACATCTACTTTGAGAGTGGCAAGCAAAGAAGTTTAAGCACCATGTTAGAGGGAAGACCATAAAGCTATATTCTAATGTCCATTTTGAGAGTGGCAAGACCATCAACCAAATTTATTAGGAGTTGAGGGCCACTCCTCATGACATGCCTTTTCGTCGACTTTCTAGAAATTGTAGGCTTTGCTTTTAGTCGCATTTGCGGCAATAAGAAACTGTTTTAGCATGGTTGATGATGGAAGATTATTGAGGATTGTTGGCTCTAACAAGTAGTAGATAGCTTCATGATTTCAGGCCATCTATGTTAGATTAAGAATGGAGATAACACCCCGATGGAAGTAATTCACAAAGAAAGATTAGACTTATGTCTCACTTTAACCGCCAAGTATGAGGAGTAGACAAATACAATTGTCTTTAGTAGAGCTGATGAAAGACTTATGAAAGATGCATCTAACATGGCCCTTGCTAAAAACAAGGCAATTGTGGACAATGAAAACTATACAAATTTGTTAGGGCAATTGACCAAATGAACACCATTGAGCCGAATGGTTGTCAGAATAATAAAGCCATGGTTGTCATTCGTAATAGTGGATGCAATGCACATCGAAGCTTAGGTTCGAATAATAAGAACAAAGGAAATGGCACTATTTCTGGAGGCATTAAGGCCATTCCAATAGTGAGGTGATGATAAAAATCATAACCCTACTCAATCTTCAAGGGCAACTAGAAAGGTGGGCATGGTTGAGCCACATGCTCATTCTACTCTGAAGTGTGGTTCGAATATGCTAGGTAATTGAAAACAATAAAAAGCTTGCAAAAGAAAGAAGCTAGCCACAGCTAATAAGCCTAACCCTAACATATATTCCTTATCCAACCAGAGCCCTGTTATCAATTGGAGTATTTGATGGGACTCTGGTGAACTACCCTTTCAAAAGTCATGATGTAAGTTCTTACTCATATGTTCTTTTGCCCTGTCTCTTTAATGCATTATTCTTTTTAATTTTTCTAGTTTTTTATTAGACATTTGACACTCGAAGGTCCATGGATACTTCTTCATGTTGTTATAAATGGGTCGAAAATTCTTTGCAACTACAATGAATGCCACAATTCTAAGGTAAGCAGTTGATTATGCTTAGATTGATTTGTTTTTCTATTGAGTCCTAGTGTTGAAGAGGACAATAAGAGTTAGGAATTTGTACAGTAACTTGTCTTTTATGTTGAACCGTGTGGTATATTTGTCCTCTCAAGTTTGAGCATCATGCTAGAGGGAAGACCAAGAAGCCATATTCTCACGTCTACTTCGGGAATGACGAGACCATCAACCAAATTTGTTAGGAGTCGAGGGCCACTCCCAATGACATGTCTTTTCATCGAGCTCTGAAAATCGCAGGTTTTGCTTTTAGTCATGTCTACGGCAATAAGGAACTCTTTTAGAACAATCAATGATGGAAGATTATTAAGGACTACTGGTTCTTACAAGTATTGTGATAGCTTCTTGGCTTCGAGCCATCTATGTCAGATTAAGAATTGGAATAACACCCCTATGGTTGTAATTCACAATGAAAGATTGGATTGGATTCTCACTTTAGTCGGCAACCATGAGGAGGAGACAAATACAATTATCTTTGGTAGAGCTAATGAAGGACCTATGAAAGATGCATCTCGCTTAACCTTAGCTAAAATCAAGGCAATTGTGGCAATAAATATTACATTCATTTGTTAGGTACAACCAGCCAAATGAACACCATTGAGCATAATGGTCATTGGGATAACATACCCATGGTTGTCATTCGTAATGGTTGATGCAAGGCACATCAAAGCTTACGTTTGAATAAAAAGATCAAAGGAAACGACGTTACTTTTGGGGGAGTCAAGGCCAGTTTAAATAGTGAGGCAATGATAGACGATTAGAGCTCTGCTCAATGTTTAAGGGCAACTAGACAGGTAGGCATAGTTGAACCAAATGCTCATCCTACTCCGGAGCATGATTCGAATTTGCTAGTTAATTCAAAACAACAAAAAACTCGTAGAAGAAAGAAGCTAGCCATGGCTAGTGAACCTGAACCTAGTGTCACGGCCAAGAGGTTCCAGTATCTAAAGGACCGTACCTTACCGCGGAGGACCTCTTGTGCTCGTTTGGCTTCCCGACAAGACTTCTTCCAGAAATTTCCAAGGGCGGGTGATACCGTCATTACGCCAAGTTCTAGAAGTCTCTAGCTATTTATGTCGGTACTTGGTAGTTGTTATTAGTGTCGGTAGATAAAGCGGTGCGATCTCGTCCACCGGATCAAGAGTCAATCAACGGATGTAATCAGAGGACCTTTAGTATAAGAAGGGGTGCCCTCCCCCTCATTTGTATCCATCTAATCCTTTCAGTAATATCAAAGCTCCTTTCTTTCCAGAGTTCCTCTCTCTAGAAGCTTTCTCTCTCTACGATCCGGGTGAGCGAGTGAGTGTGCGATCGAGCAAGGCTTGGCTTAGGCGATCCAAAAATGCCTTAGTCGCCGCGCGGTCACGATCCCAATCGATCAGCCCGTGACAAGTGATATCAAAGCAAAGGAGGGATCCATTTCAAGAGATCGAGGAGCGCCAACTATTCGAGAGAATGTCGAGCCAAGATGAGGCCGTGCAAGTCAAGGAGACCCGCGGTCGAACGAAGAAAAGAGAAGCCTCTATGGACGCCATAACTGCATTGGATGAGAAGCTCGCAAAGGTCTGGAGTGCCATGGTCGAATTCATGGAAGGTCTTGACGACGTGAGAGACCGGATCATGGAGGTTGAGACCTTGCTCCGTGAAGACTTCACGACCAGCATCAACGAAGCTACAGCCCCATTGCACGATAAGAACAAAGCCCTTGAAGCATTGATCGATGTGTTGAAGGAGCGCGTCCAAGTGATCAAGGAAGAAAGCCCTCGTAGGGACAAGGTCGAAGCCATGAAGGCAGAGATACAAGAGCTCAAGACCGAGCTTGCCCTATGCAAATTGAGCATCACCAATGGGTCAATGCCTACACAAGCGGTGCCCAAGCTTGAGGTGCCGAAACCCAAAGAATTCAAAGGCGACCGATCTGCCAAGGAGGTGGACAACTTCGTGTGGAGCATGGAGCAATATTTGGCGCCGTCAACATCCAAGACGAGTCGATCAAGGTAAGAACCGCTTCGATGTTCCTTTCCGATACTACAATGCTTTGGTGGCGCAATAGGTGCGACAGGACGAAGCGCAGCGCCGATCCCGTGGATACATGGGATGACTTCGTGAGGGAGTTCTGAGACTATTTCTTCCCCGAGTTTGCTCAACAAGAAGCTCGTAGCAAGCTCCATCGCCTTGAACAAAGGGGCACGATCCGAGAGTACGTGAAGGAGTTCACGCAGCTCAAACTCCAAATCCGCAACCTAGGAGAGGAAGAGGCTCTCGGAGCGTTTATGGATGGATTGAAGCCGTGGGCGCAACTCGAGCTCAAAAGAATGGATGTACAAAGTCTCGCGAGAGCGCTAAGCGTGGCCGAATCTCTTGTCGACCTCACCAAAGCCGAACCAAAGAATCGAGCAAGAGATTGGAGGTCAGATCGATCCTCCGAGGACGAAGGAAGAAGCACTCCCCGAGGCACGCATGATCAAGGTGGCCAAGTCAAGACATGGGGAGAAGGAACTTCCAAGCCGTCCTTCCAAAGGGGTCAACCAACGGACTGCACGACGAGTAAGTTCGATCAACCCCCGCCTTCTCCTTGCTTCATTTGTAAAGGTCCGCATTGGACCCAAAAGTGCCCGAAGAAGGGTAGAATCAATGCCCTCATTGCCATCGAAGAAGAGGAGGAGCCCAAAGAAGAAAAGTAGCAAATCCGTCTTGGAGCCGTGAAGGTCGTCAACACCGTCCAAGCTCAATCATCGTCCAAAGAAGAAGAAGCTACACCGATCACGGATATGTTCTTCGTGGAGGTCGAAGTGTGTGGCCGAGTGCTTTACACCTTGGTCGACACTGGAGTCTCAAACATGTTCATGTCGATCGAGGTGGCGAAAGCCTTGGGACTTTGCGTGGAGCCAACTGGGAAGTCATACAAGCCCATCAACTCGGGTGACTTCCATGGCGTAGGATCGACTCCCGATGTGGACGTCCGAATCGGCGGATGGAATGGCAAGCTGTCGTTCGAGGTAATTCCTCTCGATGATTATGATCTCATTTTGGGTATGCAATTTTTCCTAGCGTGAGGTCCATGATCGACATGAGGACCAAGTGCATTATGATCCTCGATCCGAAATGCCCTGCCATGATCCCCATGATGAAAGGGGTGGTCGACACCAAGACCATCGCCACGATCCGACGCCTCGACAAGAGCTTGAAGGCCGAGAAGCGCATGCACAAGCCGCCATCCATGGAGAAGCCGAAGGTAGAGTTGGATCCTCCTACTCCAACTCGCAACATGCTGATCCAAGTGCTTTTTCCTGAGGTTGAGTGCTCATTGCAGGCCATGCCCAAGCTGAAGTTGGAGCCAAAGATAGAATGGTGTGGTACGTTGTTCATGAGCGTCCGAGCCAAGCAAAATCAAAGGAGGAAAGCCCATGCTCGTGCCAAGAAAACTGCCCGTCAAGTTGTGAGCAACAAGGGCGTCGCTCGATTGAGTGGGGAAGAATGTCACGGCCAATAGGTTCCGGTATCTAAAGGACCGTACCTTGCTGCGGAGGACTTCCTGTGCTCGCTTGGCTTCCCGACAAGACTTCTTCCAGAAATTTCCAAGGGCGGGCGATACCGTCATTACGCCAAGTTCTAGAAGTCTCTAGCTATTTATGTCGGTAGTTGGTAGTTGTCATTAATGTCGGTAGATAAGGTGGTGTGATCTCGTCCGCCAGATCAAGAGTCAATCAACGGATGTAATCAAAGGGCCTCTAGTATAAGAAGGGGTGTCCTCCCCTTCATTTGTATCAATCCAATCCTTTCAGTAATATCAAAGCTCTTTTCTTTCCAGAGTTCCTCTCTCTAGAAGCTTTCTCTCTCTACGATCCGAGTGAGTGAGTGAGTGTGCGATCGAGCAAGGCTTGGCTTAGGCGATCCAAAAGTGCCTGAGTCGCCGTGCGGTCACGATCCCAATCGATCGGCTCGTGACACTAGCATATATCATTTATCCAACCAAAGTCTATTATTAATTGGAATATTTTATGGGACTTTGGCAAAGTACACTTTCATATCTATTTAGAGAGCGGCAAGAAAAATAAGCTTCAGCACCATATGACGTCCTAGTCCATCACTTAATCCTTGTCCTTTTGATTATTCTATGTTATCACACACACAGAAGTCTGTTATAAAGGTTGGCATTTATAACATGAATTATACACGCATAAGAACGCTCCAGTTAAGAGACCATTACACATACTAATGTATTTCTTTTTAACTTTAGTTATGCAATCAGATTACAATGACTTCTTTTAGAGCTTTAATGCTATCAACGAGGAACGCATACACGTTCCACACAAGGGTCGACATCATAAACACTTGCTTCCATTTCATATCCATTACTATTCTTACTTACATGGGGATTTTCACATTTTTCACTACTCATATATTCATAGCATCACTTTCAGAAAGGGTATATACACGCCTCAGAGGGGCCAAAAAGGTGCCTTTTCTCCTCTACTCGGTGATCCCCAATCTATACCAAAACAAAAATCTCCACCGTGGTGCTTCTTCTACTTAAGCGTAAGTAGTCCCGGTATCTAGTCCGTCATTCCCAAAACGTAGTCCGAAGAGCTCGCCCTCATGGTTGAAAAACCACAAAATAAAGTGCATGGGAATCCATGCTAGTCGTCCATCATCTATCCAAAGTAAAGCCTCATAACGGGTAAAAGTCAATTCTGTGTTCGGGTCTTGCAAATCCCGGAACAAGCCCTCGATGTCGGCAATCGCTCCATAGCGTGCAACCAAGGGTATGTCCATGCTATCAATATAAAGAATATAATGGGGTGAGCAACGCTCAGTAAAGGAAATAACTAAGTCCTAAATTACTTAATCCACCCACTAAGGACAACCTAGTCCAACAAACCGAAAATAAGTCATGAAATCACAGCCTAGCTAAGCAAGTTGTATCCACATGAAATGAGCAAGGTAAAACATATGAACCTGGTTTAATTCAGAACCGAATGCACCTACACTACCATAATATTGCAGATATGATTTTGCACACAATTCGAACACCCACTGACAAGCTAGCAATCTGTATAACATATATCTCGGCAAAGGCAACATGCTCATACATAATAATCGTCAAACAAGGCACATAATATCCACGTGATTAAAACAAAAAGCATTCACATGCTCACGACAATCCACACGCGAACTCAAGCATAAATTCCACACAATTTCACACGCTTACACACGTGCTCATGTGCCTTATGAATTTACTATCTCATGTAATCATTTTCCACCCTCGAGTTACGAATTCACACTAGGTCGCTGGCCGGTCCGCTCGAATCACTTTCGGGACAATAGCCATGGGCATATTACTCTGAGACATCTCGGTTCACTATCTAAGGCATCAAAGGGTCGCTGGCCTTGGGCATCTTGACTCTCCTAGGGTGTCATTGGATCGCTCGTCGATGGAAATCTCTTAGATTACTCATTTCACTCGATGTTGACATAAAAAACTTTAATTTATGTCACACGAACACCACTACCAAAACACATATTTCGCCACAAACAAATGTCATGGTTACATCCTACCAAGTTGCACTTCCAATAAATTCCAATTGCTAGAACATATGGGTAAATTTAGGCTTATACAAATTGCACGCAGCTAATATCTAAAATTTTCACAAAAACAGGTCACGAGACAAAATTACATTCCACAAACAAAGTCATGCATCACAAGCAACTCGGTGGTCATCCACAAGCAAAATGAGCACTAATCTCACTCACTACCCGCACCCGTGCAGCTCTATCATCACTAGAACTCACAACGCATAAGTGTATGTGAAATCAACATATCTCAGCACCACAGCATGCATAAAATGAACCACCACGAGAACTCATGGCATGAGCATAAACCGAATGCAAATAAAGCCCTCACAGTGCACGCTCACTCCGCTACCAGCACAAGCAATCGATTCGTGTCCCTCAAGCTCTCGGCTTACCATCAAAACAGTGCACGTTGGAGACTAAACATCTCAGTTTGGACCACTACTTGGTCATGGCGCTCCCCTTGATTCAGCCACATGCAATAACCTTGATCACCGATCCAAAACAAAACGTGTCCAGCAAGTATAAATGCGAAAACCTTGAAGAATTCTCCTAGAATACTCTCAATCTTAGTCGAAACCTTGACTTAAGTTCTACTTAACTTCATTATCGAAACCAACTTGCATGCATGAAGAGTTTCAACCCCATAACTACTACTCACGGCCTACGGAAACTTCACGCCAAACCAGCCGCATCACCGAGCAACAAGGGGGATGAAATAACCTAGCATTTAGCAATTTCCCTTACCTAGACTTACGCTTAAGAGGGCTTCCTTCCCTTCTTCGCGAATGGCTTCAAATGTGAGAGCTTCTAGAGGGAGCTTTGTGAGAGAATGGATGGTTTTTGGGTTTTGGTCCCTTTGTTTGCATGAAATTGTATGGCAAGGCATCAAGGCCACTTGGCCTTTCCTTGTATGAAATTGAGGGGGAGATGGAGAGACCAAGGAAGAGTTTTCTTCACCATTACATGCACTCAATCTAGCTTAGAACTTAATCATGCCACTTGTCTTGAAATGAAGGTTCTAATGAGGTAATTTAGTGGCTCATTAGCATACTCCCCCATGTACCATCATTAGCCCCTACTCATTTATCTTATTGTAAATTGTACCCCTATAGAATTCGGCCATTATAAATAGAATAGGTTGTATAGGTTGTCCAATTAGTTAGGCTTAGTCTAGAGGTCCAGTTAGTGTTACATTATGTGAATTTATAACAATGTGTTCTCTAATTTTATAGGGTCATGAGATTACCAATACTAAATGTGAAACTAATTTTAACAATTACTAGACAAAAATTAGAGACTTATTTAGTTATAACATGTAGCTCAGTGCCATTTTTAATAACTAATATCGCTCCCCTACTCAACTTGATCTTACGATCTTAATCACGAGCTCATCTCACATGGTTCGCACCTTGAAGACAAATTATTCCATTTGGATCCTTTTCTTAACACATAGAAATATGAAAGCCCATAATCTATGCATAATTCTAGAATTGAGAAAACTTAGGATGTCACACACCATGCTGGAGGGAAGACCAAGAAGTCATATTCTCACATTTACTTCAAAAATGCCAAGATTATCAACCAAGTTTGTCTGGAGTTGAGGGCCACTCTAAATGATATGCCTTTTCGTTGACTTTTGGAAATTGCAGGTTCTACTTTTAGTTGTATCTGTGGCAATAAGGAACTCTTTTAGAACAATCAATTATGGAAGATTTTGAGGACTGCTAGCTCTATTAAATGCTTGGCAGCTTCTTGGCTTTGAGCTATGTCAAATTGAGAATGGGGACAACACTCCAATAGATGTAATTCACAATGAAAGATTAGACCCAAGTCTTAATTTAGCCGACAACTATGAGAAGGAGACAAATATGATTGTCTTTGGTAGAGCTGATGAAGGACCTATGAAAGATGCATCTCGCATGGCCTTTGCTAAAAACAAGGCAATTGTGGACAATAGATGCTGCACTAATTTGTTAAGAGCAAGTGGCTAGACAAACACCGTTGAGTCGAATGGTCGTCAGGATAACATATCCATGTTTGTCATTCATAATGATGGATGCAATGCACATTGAAGCTTTGGTTTGAATAATAAGAACAAAGGAAATTGCATTATTTCTGGAGGTGTCAGGGCCACCTTCAATAGTGATGCGATGATAGACGATCAGAACCTTGATCAATCTTCAAGGACAACTAGATAGATGGGCACAATTGAGCCAAATGCTCATCCTACACCAGAGGGCTATTCGAATCCATTAGGTAATTCAAAACAACAGGAAGCTCACAAAAAAAAAAAAAAAAAAAAAAAAAAAGAAGCTAGCCACGACTATTAAGCCTAGCCCTAACATATATCCCTTATCCAGCCATTGTCTATTATTAACTAGAGTATTTGATGAGGCTCTGGTGAAGTACACTTTCAAGAGTTGTAATGTAAGTTCTTTCTCATATGGTCATTTGTTCCATCTCTTTAATGCATTATTCTTCTTAATTTTTATGGCTTTTTATTTGACATTTGACACTCGAAGGTCCATAGATAATTCATCGCGTTGTTATAAATGGGTCAAAAATTCTTTGCAACTACAATGAAGGCAACAACTCTAAGTTGAGCAACTAATTATACTTAGATTTATTTGTCTTTCTATTAAGTACTAGTGTTGAAGGGATAGTGAGAGTTGAGAATTTGTACGGTAACTTATCTTCTATGTTGATTTGTGCAGTACATTTTTCCTCACAAGTTTAAGCACCATGCTAAAGGGAAGGCCAAGAAGTCATATTCTCACAACCAAGTTTGTCAGGAGTTGAGGGCCACTTCCAATGATATACCTTTCATTGACTTATGAAAATCGCAAGTTCTGCTTTAGTAATCTTCAAGGGCAAGAAGTCAAGTGGGCATAGTTGAGCCAACTATTCATCCGACTCCGAAATGCGATTCAAATCTGCCAGGCAATACAAATATATATATACATGAAAAGCTAGTAGAAGAAAGAAGCTAGCCACGGCTATTGAGCCTGGCCCTAACATATATCTCTTATCCAACCAAAGTCTATTATCAATTGGAGTATTTGATGGGGCTCCAGTGAAGTACACTTTCAAAAATCATGATGTAAGTTCTTTCTCGTACGGTCACTTGCCCCGTCTCTTTAATGCTTTATTCTTCTTAATTTTTCCAATTCTGCACGAAGTGCCACAGATAATTCTTCATGGTGTTATCAAAGGGTCAAAAATTCTTTGCAGTTGCAATGAATGTGACATCTCTAGAGTAAGCATATGATTATACTTTGATTTATTTATCTTTCTGTTGAGTCCTAGGGTTGAAAAGGACAGTAAGAGTTGAGAATCTGTATGGTAACTTGTATTTTATGTTGAACCGTGTGGTACATTAGTCTCTACAAGTGAGCACCATGCTAGAGGGAAGACCAAGAAGCCATATTCTCACACCTAATTCGAGAATGGAAAGACCATCAACCAAGTTTATCAAGAGTTGAGGGCCACTCGCAATGTTATGCATTTTTGTCGACTTATGGAAATCGCATATTCCGCTTTTAGTCGTGTCGACAGTAATGAGGAACTCTTTTAGGGCAATTGATGATGGAAGATTATTGAAGATTGCCAACTCTAACAAGTACTATGGCAGTTTCTTGGCTTCGGGCCATCTGCGTCAGATTAAGAATGGGGATTACACCCCGATGAATGTAATTCACAATGAAAGATTAGGCCCAAGTCTCACTTTAGTCAGCAACTATAAGGAGAAGACAAATACAATTATCTTTGGTAGAGCTGATAAAGGACCTATAAAAAATGCATCTCGCATGGCCTTTGCTAAAAACAAGCTAATTATGGACAATAAAAGCTACACTCATTTGTTAGGAACTTTGTATAGAAATATAAGTCTTGACTCCCTCATTTCCAAATTCATATAGAAATACATGCTGGGACATTGTAATGTTTGTTTAGAATTATCGAATTTAGAATGCGTCTTTGTGCTGCCCATTTGAATAGTCAAAAAATGCATGTTCTTAGGTCGTTGTAATAGTGCAAACTCCAAAGCCTAAGATATGTGGTTATGCTGCCTATTTGAATAGCAAAAAATGCATGTTCTTAGACCGTTGTAATGCCGAAATAAGATATCAAACTACATAATACATTGTGTGGCCGAAATGTCACTAGAAATAATGTCTTGTACTTGAACTCGTCTGCCTCAGCGAGCTGGTTACTGTCCAGCCAGTGGATTGTTTGCTCGATGGCATCCTCAATCTTCTCCTCGGCCGCCGCATGGAGCGTGGTGCTGATCTTCTCATCCTTGATGGTGTTTCTCATGTTATATGCATAGTTCTCCAGATCATTTTTTGCATCCACCTTCTTCTTGTGCTCCTCATCCTTGTTGGAACCAAAAGAATAAATGAGTTTTGAAAAATTTGGTAAGGAGAGAGTGCAAACACAGAAAGAGAGATTAAAGTAGTCAAAATGCCTTGCGAAGGCTTAATATGAAGTACACACAAACTTTGCTAAGCTTAAAACTATCTCTCTATTTCTCTCTATAAGCTATTAAAGCTCTCTCACCCTCTCTAAAAAAATAAACTAACGTAATTCTATATATTTATAAGCATCTTCCACCGACTGAACTTCAACATGCAAGAAGTGAAGCTGAACTTTTCCTCTTGATTTTTGCCGTCTTCAGTGTGAAAGGGATTTGTTGCAACTTTTTCTTCACGTCCAAGTACAAGTTAGCAAGTTGAACCTTGCTTCCCTTTCTTCTTTTGACTGACGTGTTCCCTCCTTCTTCTTGAAGACTCCACTAGCTGCTAATATATTATTATAATGTGTGCCCCTTCTTTTTTACCAAACTTCACTGCCCCAAGTCTAGTCCATTAACCGACTTCAAGAGGGAAACAAACAAAATTGCTTCGATGAGTTCGCACCTGGATCAACTCTTCAAAGGCGGTTTGTAGGGGCCATTTAATGAAGTCGGTTTAAGGAGTAGGAGCGCCACTGCAGCCTCCTTTGTTTTTTATCAACGTGTGCCTTCTTGCAGCACACTTTTCTTTGGCGGTTTGTAAACCGCCATGCTCCTTGCTTTCACATACTTAGCCAAAAAACAATTAAAAGACATAACTTCTTCTTCAAACAAAATCAATTTTACTATTTTCTAAAAATCCTTGGCCTTGTATTTCTCAGCTTCCTGGGCCATCTTCTCAATCTCTTCCTTGGACAGCCTTCTCTTGTCCCCCGTGCTCGTGATCTTTTCTTCTGGCCGGTGCTCTTGTCTTCAGCAGTGACATATGATATACCGTTAGCGTCAATATTGAAGCAGACGTTAATCTGAGGAACGCCCCTAGGAGCTGGAGAAAATGCCGCGAGCTCAAACTTGCCCAACATGTAATTATCCCTCGTCATTGCATAACTCACCCTCATAAGCCTGGGTGAAGATGCCATGTTAATTGTCCAAGTAGGTGGAGAAGACCTGCTCCTTCTTGGTGGGAATGGTGGTGTTTCTTTGTATCAAGACAGCAGTGACACCAACGGCAGATTCCAAAACAAGAAATAACAGCGTAACATCCAAGGGCAATAGATCTTGAATCTTCTCATTACCCTCACCACTCAAAATTGCCGCTTGGACTGCTGCACCATATGCCTCAGCCTCGTCGGAATTGATGCTCTTGCAAAGCTCCTTCCCATTGAAGAAGTCCTGCTATAGCGGCTGCACCTTGGGGATCCTAGTAGAACCACCCACAAGAATAACATCATGCACACTGCTCTTGTCCATCTCAGCATCTTTCAAACACTTCTTGACGGGGTCCATACCCTTCCAAAAGAGATGCATTTTCAGCTCCTTGAAAGTGGTACACACAACGGTGGTCTAAACACAACGCCCTCACAAAGAGAGTCAATTTCTATGGTTGTTTGAGCAATCGAGGAGAGCGTCCTCTTCGCCTTTCACAACCAGTTCTCAATCTCCTCAGAGCTGTGGGATTTCCACTGATGTCCTCCTTATGCTTCCTCTTAAACTCCTGTACAAAGTAGTTGACCATTCTGTTATCAAAGTCCTCACCGCCAAGCTGAGTGTCTCCAGCTGTGGTCTTCACTTCAAAGATACCCCTTCAATAGTAATCAGAGAAACATCAAAAGTACCACCCCCAAGGTCAAAAACCAACACATTCTTCTCTCCAGTGCTAGTTGCCCTTCTTGTCAAGACCGTAGGCGATGGCTGCCATGGTCGGTTCATTGATAATACACATGACATTGAGTCCAGCAATGACATCAGCATCCTTTGCAGCCTGCCTCTGAGAGTCAATGAAGTGGGCAGGGACCGTGACCACAGCATTCTTAATAGTCACCCCAAGGTACGCCTCGGCGATCTCACACATCTTTGTAAGGACCATGGATGAGATTTCCTCCACAGCAAAGTGCTTCTCTTCACCCTTGTAGTTGACGACAATCACGGGTTTGTCGCCAGGACCAGCAATGACCTTGAACGGCCAGAGCTTATATCATTCTGGACAGAAAGGTCACTGAATCTCCTTCCAATTAACCGCTACACATCTGTCAATATCAATATTATCATATAAGCTACAGTTGCTAGATTTAACACCATGATGAACTAGGACTTCAAGCAAATAAGGAAATGAAACGGTAAAATCTCATGAGCCCAGCCAGTTAAAAAACCAGCCAAGAAGTAGAGGTCCCTCTCTAACTTCCAGGATAAATTCACAATCTTAATGGGAAAAATATTCCCCACAACTAAGCTATCCTTCATACATTGTCTACTCAGATGTCATCAGTGCCATTTATAAAATACAGTCGCCCAACGCTATTTGCGATAAACAACGAGACCAGCAAAGCTTGCCCCAAACTAAAAGTAGTATGGCATCACCGATCTGACTAGCATCTTCTAACATGCAGTAAACATCAACGACGTGTACCCATTATTTCGCAAAAGCAAAAACAAAGTAAATTCATCCAAAGAAAGCTAAGAAACATTAAGAACATCGAAGACGACGTCACCAAAACGATCGGAGAACAAACTGAGCCCCCAAAGAAACATAGCAAGAAACGACGTTACACACTGAAGACGGAGTTGGTGGGGGTTCATGAAGACCTGGTTCTTGGCAGCGCCGCCCATCAGCCTCTCGGCGTCGGTGGAGGCGACGTAGGAGGGCGTCGTCCTGTGTCCCACTGGTCGTCGGCGATGATCTCGACCCGGTCGTGTCGGTAGACGCCGACGCAAGAGTAGGTTGTTCCCAAGTCAATGCCGATCGCGGGCCCCACTCCTTTTCCCTCCATCAATTCCTGCTCGTTTCCGATTCTCTCTGTGGAAAAAAAAATGGTTTCGGAAACGACCCTGTCGATCGCCGATCACACAAGCGAAGAAAGAACCAACCTTTGTACGGAGAAAGAGGGAAGGGGAGAGAGAGTGGAGGGCTTTAAAACTTTAGAAGGGTTTTGGCTGACGTGGAAGCGGCTTTTTGAGGATTCAAGAACGTTCCGGTCGTGGTCGTGGTGGAGCGGTGGCCGTTGGATCGGAGAAACCGAACAGGAGCGGCTTTGACAGTTTTGACGGTTGGTGGGGGCGTCCCTTGGGGAAGTTGACGTTTACATTGCAGTCATCTAGACTTTTTGAAGCCCGAAGCCTGGCGTGCAGTCCTTATGTTGAGAATTCTCATTGATAGAAAGTCTAATCGTGATCTTATCTTTAAGGATTTAAGGTCACGTGCTTTAGCTAATAGCCCCCCTAACAAACCAAAAAACTTTAAACGAATAGATCTAGTCGAATTTGAGTAGAATGATAAATAATACGATCCAAATCCACTTATTTAACCTGTTTATCATACATTTATTGAAATGTAAATTTTTTTATCCATACCCGATTCAATCCATACTCGACCTATATCCGACCCATTTAACTAAATCTAATAAAACTTATTTCTTATGATTAAAAAAAAAAAAAAAAAGGTATTGCTATACTTTAATGCAATACAAATTCAATAGACAATTTTTTAATTTTTTTAAATTGAATTTTTAATAATCGAATTTTCAATTATTATTTTTTTAAAATCGAAATTTCAATTATTTTTATTTTTAATAATCGAAATTTCAATGATTTTTATTTTTATTTTTTAAGAATATAATTTTTCTTTTTTCTCTTTTCTCTTTTTCTTCTTCTTTCGGCCACCAACCACGATGACAATTAGCGATTAGTCACACGTGAACCTCCAGCTCACCCGATGTCGACAAGGCTCGATCATCGCCAACATTAAGTGAGTTCAAGCCTCACAGACGTCTAGCGAGGCCTCCAACTCGCCGGTCGACCAACTCGAGCTCACTCGGTCGGTCGCTGGCCATCACCATGCTGGCCACCAACTAAGGAAGGAGGAAGAAGAAAGAAAAAAAAAGACAAAAAGAAAAGAAAGTTAAAATATAAAAAATAATTATAACTTCTATTTTTATAAAATAAAAAAAAAATTATGAAGCTAAAGAGGGAAGAGAGAGATTGTGAGGCATTAGTTGAAAATGGATTCTAAGTCCAACCTATTTAAGACCCATTTATCTTACACCTTCAATTTTTAAACTCATTTAACTAGTTTCTTTAAAAAATAAGTAACCCATTTATGATTTAAATGGGTCATGTATGGGTCGGCCCATTTTGCCACCTCTAAAAAATATGAATGCAGGAGTTTCATTACATTATATTACTCCAATGGCCTTTCACGATCTTCTCTCTTTTTATGAAAATGTTTGCTAATGGTCTCGTTATCAATTTAATCCTGAGTCACGCACGGTGCGCAAGCAATGAAGATAACACCCAATAGTCATACGAAATAGATTGTACGAAATAGATTGTACAAAAAGTATAATAAAAACAAAATAAACAAAATTGCGGAAAGCAAGCCTCATTGTCAAGTCTTGAGATGGGTCTTATGAACTCATTAAAGATCCCTAACAAGGAGACCAAGCACACAGCGAAGAGAGGACGCTCGAGGGATGGAGGCCGACAAATTCACGGAGTGAAAGGGAAGCCAGGGGTGGTGCTAGAGCCGAGAGAAAGCACGCCAGAAAAAGGGGACCTTCCTGGATTGATTTGAGGGCCACCAGCATCGATGGAATCACTAGATTTAGATCTGCGGATGGAGGGTGCGTTGCTCACAACTTGACGGAGCAATGCCGATAGAGTTGCCAAGATGGACACTAAGGTTACTAGTGGAGGGAAGGTCGCGAGGCTTAACAATCACCTCGGAGGAGCACCGCCCAAGGGAGTTTGAATCGATAAAGTAACAGGAGTATCTACCGTGAGATTTTAATATTACTATTATGGAGAGATCATTAGCTAAAATATTCGTAAACCGCACATTAGTAATATGTGCGAGTTAAGCCTAAAGAGTAAAAAAGTAACAGATTAAAATGTAAAGTTAAAATCAAAATGGAAAAACTTGGAAAAACTTCTGTAACATCGAAAACTTGTAACTATTGCGGAGGACTTGTTGTGAATATTTTATTTGTCGAGGGACTTAATTGGAAATTAAATGGGGCTTGATTTTTGGAAATCTAAAGGCCTTGGACAAATGCAAGTGGTGTTTATAATTTTTTATTTGGAGTTTTTGGGAAATACAATTATACCTCCAAAGCCCTAAAGTCCCTGCCTTAGACCTTTTAGCATTCCCACAAAGCCAACTAATTATTTTTCTTTCCATTTTGCCCTCATTAAATTAAGTAAATTTCAATTCTACCATTCCTCCAGATAAAAATCCCTCCTCCATTGTGCTACACGACCATGCCATCTCAATGAGTTAGGTCTAACTACCAGTGTCCTTAGGTGATGGTACTTCGAATCACATGACTTTAGCCTACCTGAATAGGGTGTCACCTCAGGTCATATGATCTTAAGCGACGGCCACTGGTGTTAGATCTCGCTGGCCCACAGACTAAGCCCTTCATTGGCATTTGATTTGAGTTCGGTTTTCTTTTGGAAGCACAACAAAATTTCTTCAAAGCGTGATTTTTTCAAATAGTATTTAAAACAAAGTCACTTCCAAATCACTTTTGGATTATACTTCACCAAAACACCATTTGTATTTGGAAAAAATCATTTAACTTGAACTCTTTTGCATTTTCCCCAAAATCGAACCAAATGCAGCCATAATTATGCATGTGATTTTTATTAGAAATGACATTTCATTGTTAAGTCTTTCATTTGATCATGTTACATGTGATCAATTATTATATCATGTCATCTCATTATCATGTTTTGCATTCAATTTACCAGGTCACGTTGCATATGATAGCATATGCTTATTATTATATCATGTCATCTCATTTGATTTGCTTTCATTAATTATAACATTTCACATAATTTCTTCATCCCGTTCAGCATTCATTTGTCATGCTGTATATGGTTATTACCGTGTCATATCATTGACGTACGTCGTAAAACCATATACCGTGTCATATCATTAACATACGTCGTAGAAGAATTTTGCATTTTGCATTTCACCCGTCTGAGACATCGCCTAGCATTGTTTTGGTGCTTCTCTATTTACGTGCTTATCTCCCATTCAATTTCCTCGACAAGAATGTGCGCCCGAGGGACAATTTCTAAAAAAGTAATCCATCCCACAACATCCCATTTGTCCAAACGCAAAATGAGACATAAATCTGCGCACTCATATGATTTTCAACATTGAAAGAGGAAACACAACATAACCTATAACCCATAAGGTTCCTTCCAAAACCGAAGGAACCCAATATCACCAGGTAAGCAAAAGGGAAACAGTAAAATCTCAGAGACCAACCCACCAAGCACCTCCAAACATTGGTCCTACCAACATCAGGGTCCTACCACCTTAGTCCACCTCCTCGATCTTGGGGCCGGCGCCGCTACCACCAGCCGGAGGTGCATCTTCATCCATTCCGCCACCCATGTCAGGACCAGCACCCTGGTACATCTTTGCGATTATGGGGTTGCAGATGCCTTCAAGCTCCTTCATTTTGTCCTCGAACTCGTCTGCCTCGGCAAGCTGGTTGCCGTCCAGCCAGTTAATCGCTTCTTCAATGGCATCCTCAATCTTCTTCTTGTCCGCCGCAGGGAGCTTGGCACTGATCTTCTCGTCCTTGATGGTGTTCCTCATGTTGTAGGCGTAATTCTCCAGTGCGTTCTTTGCGTCCACCTTCTTCTTGTGCTCCTCATCCTCGGCCTTGTATTTCTCCGCTTCCTGCACCATCTTCTCAATCTCTTCCTTTGACAGCCTTCCCTTGTCATTTGTAATCGTGATCTTGTTCTTCTGGCCGGTAGTCTTGTCTTCGGCAGAGACATTCAATATACCATTAGCGTCAATGTCAAAGCAGACGTTAATCTGAGGAACACCTCTAGGAGCTGGAGGAATGCCCGAGAGCTCAAACTTGCCCAGCAAGTTATTATCCCTGGTTCTCGCTCTCTCACCCTCATAAACCTGGATGAGCACGCCGGGTTGGTTGTCCGAGTAGGTCGAGAAGACTTGCTCCTTCTTGGTGGGAACTGTGGTGTTTCTTGGGATCAAAACAGTCATGACACCTCCAGCAGTTTCCAAACCAAGAGACAGCGGAGTAACATCCAAGAGCAATAGATCTTGCACCTTCTCATTGCCCTCACCACTCAAAATTGCCGCCTGGACCGCTGCACCATAGGCCACAGCCTCGTCGGGGTTGATGCTCTTGCACAACTCCTTCCCATTGAAGAAGTCCTGCAATAGCTGCTGCACCTTGGGGATCCTAGTAGAACCACCCACAAGAACAACATCATGCACAGTACTCTTGTCCATCTTAGCATCTCTCAAGCACTTCTCGACAGGCTCCATACACTTCCTGAAAAGGTCCATGTTCAGCTCCTCGAATCTGGCACGCGTAATGGTAGTATAGAAATCAACACCCTCATAAAGAGAGTCGATTTCAATAGTTGTTTGAGCAGTCGAGGAGAGAGTCCTCTTCGCCCTTTCACAAGCAGTCCTCAATCTCCTCAGAGCTCTGGGATTTCCGCTGATGTCCTTCTTATGCTTCCTCTTAAACTCCTGCACAAAGTGGTTGACCATTCTGTTATCGAAGTCCTCGCCACCAAGGTGAGTGTCTCCAGCTGTAGCCTTCACTTCAAAGATACCCTCTTCAATAGTAAGCAGAGAAACATCAAAAGTACCACCCCCAAGGTCAAAAATCAACACATTCTTCTCTCCAGTGCTGGTCGCCTTCTTGTCAAGACCATAGGCAATGGCTGCCGCAGTCGGTTCGTTGATAATACGCATGACATTGAGGCCAGCAATGACACCGGCATCCTTCGTGGCCTGCCTCTGAGAGTCATTGAAGTACGCAGGGACAGTGACGACGGCATTCTTGATATTCGTCCCGAGGTACGCCTCAGCGATCTCACGCATCTTCGTGAGGACCATGGATGAGATTTCCTCCGCGGCAAACTGCTTCTCTTCGCCCTTGTAGTTGACGACAATCATGGGTTTGTCGCCAGGACCAGCAATGACCTTGAACGGCCAGTGCCTCATATCAGCCTGGACTGAAGGGTCGCTGAATCTCCTACCGATCAACCTCTTCGCGTCTGCCAACACATCAAAAGTACCATATCAGCATCAGTCGTCAGAACAACACCACAATGAACTAGGACTTCAAAAATGGGAAGAACCCGTAAAAAAGCGAGCAAGTAGAGGTGCCTCTCTAACTTGGAAGTAAATTCAACGATCTTGACGCGAATAAAACTCACACGACTACGCCATCATCCACACATCATCTACCCACATGTCACCAGTGCCATTAGCATAGCTTAAACAGAGCAAGTACTAAAAACAGTCGGCCAACACTATTTACGGTAACTAGCATGCAGCAAATCTTGCCCCAACTAGACAAAAACAGGGCATCATCGATTCGACTAGCGTCCCACAACACGAGGTAAACATCAACTACGCACACGCAGTGTTTCACAAAAGGCAACTAACTCCACCCGCATGGCCAAAAAGAGAAGAATTTCATTGGAACCAAACCGGAAAACATCACAAACATCGAAGAATCATGTCCCCCTAACGATCGACGAGACACCGACGAACAGCCGATGGGAAGACACCCGAGCCAAAAAAAAAAACAGAGCAAGAGACGGAGTAACTTACCGAAGACGGTGTTGACGGGGTTCATGGCGACCTGGTTCTTGGCGGCATCGCCGATGAGGCGCTCGGTGTCGGTGAACGCGACGTAGGACGGGGTGGTCCGGTTGCCCTGGTCGTTGGCGATGATCTCGACCCGGTCGTGCTGCCACACCCCGACGCACGAGTACGTCGTCCCCAGGTCGATGCCGATCGCCGGCCCCTCTCCCTTTCCGGCCATGACTTCCTCCTCCGGCTCCTTCCTCTCTCTCTCTAGCGAGACGCGAAACTGGTCGCGATAAACGACGGTGATCGATCGCCGACGATAGCAGCGAAGAAGAAAGACTCTGTTTTTTCACAGTGACGAGACGTGATGCTTTGGAGCAGGAAGAGGGGGAGAGGTTTTTATAAGATTTGAGAGGAAAGCGTGTTTCGGGGCCATTCGAGAATGTTCGGACGGGGGGAGCCGTGGCCGTCGGATCTCGAGACACGCGGACGGCGGAGAATGCCGGACGGGTGGGGGACGAGGCGGTGAGAACGTGCCAGCTGGACGCCCTCGCTTTTTCCTTTTCCTCTTGTGATCCCCCTCTCCTCGGGGTAAATTTCCGGACGATTCGAGATTTTTCCTGTTGACTTTTGACTCGTGCGAGACGTTGTTTTCCTTTTTGCTTTCCAAGGAGTGGGGCCCGCTTTTTGTTTCTTCTGTTTTTTTTTTTTTAATCCGGGTAATTTAGTGGTTAATGATCTTATTTTATTAATGATCTTGCGCATTTAACCATGTCAGCATCATAAATTATTGATCTTTTGATTATTATTATTTTTTTGACATCTATTGATCGTTTGATAAAGCCCTCAAAGATGGCACGATTTGTCTAATCAAATTCTTCCGACTAGCTGATAGATGGAGTCAACGCTCGCGTCGGAGTCATCACAACTTTGATGCAGAAAGCTCTTGTACAATATTTGCGATGAGAAATTTCAACAATTTGAAAGTTAGTTGGGGTCTTCGTCTTCTTGATTTATGTCATCATCCATCTAATTGTACTTTCTTTTTGGTATTTATTTGCCTTTTTGTTAAGGAAATTTGATTGTTGACGTAAATAGGAGTAATGATTTGTAGTTCTTTGATAATTTGATGCCTTATAATTATTGCCGTCGAGTTTAAAGCTAATATACCTCTAACATATGTGCAAAAGTTACATAGAAAAGAATTGAGCAATTTACTCAATTTCCTAGGAAAATCGTCCAAAAAGTCTCAAATCTATTATACAGCGGACTAATTTAATTCTAAATCTTTTAATTGTGTAGATTTAGTTCTAAAAATTTCGATTAATCCTAAAAATTTTAATGATTTGTCAATTTAGTACTAAACTTTTAACGATTTGTTAATTTAGTCATTCAAATTGCTAACATGGTAGTTTAGTCAACATCGACCATTCTATGTGACATGACCTCTGTTGATGTAAATATTTTTTGTAATTTTTTTGAATTTCTTTTCTTTTCTTTTTCATTTTTCACCTTTTCCCTTTATCGACCATCACCAGACCTTATCAATGGTTGGCGGAGGTCGCTAACCTTGAGTGAGGGATGCCTGGCCTAGGTTGGTGAGGGTCACCCCCTCCGCCTTGCCTTAGCCCAGTGAGGGTAGCCCTCGCTTAAGGTTGACAGAGTCAAAAATGGAAAAAGCAAAAAGAAATAAGAGAAATAAAAGAAGAAAGGAAAAACTATAAAATATAGGCAATGTTATGTAGGATGGTCAATGCTAGTTAGGGTGCATTTGAGAGTAGCATTTACAAGGGACTTTGGACAAATATTGGGTGTTTGGCAAAAATTTTGCAAATCCCATTGGAGAAAAGTGGGCATTTAGAAGGTTGGACCTGCCTTGGGCTTTTAACTTTCTCAGCATACCCACACTGGTACTATGCACACCTTTTTTTTTTTTTTTTGAAATTGTCCTCACAAACTTTTTGTTTTTCCATTTTTGCCCTTGTTATGCGATATTATTGAGGGTGGCCGGCTTGGTTGGAACTTGAACCTTACTACAAGGGGCTGGCGATGACTAGAAGGATGCTAGCATGGTCACGATGATCCAAGCGACCTCCACGAGTCACGGCGTCACGCAACCCCTCGTGAGTCGCGGCGACTCAAATCTAAGTCGCCACGCGACCATGGCGAGGGGCCACCGATTTAGGTCGCGCAACCTCCGATGAGTCACTGCGACCCAGATCCTCATCGATCTAGGCCACATGACCCTCGACGAGTCATGACGGCCTAGATCTAGGTCTCCACGACCCACGACCCAGATTTGAGTCGCTGCGACCCAGATCCTCACCGATCTAGGTTGTGCGACCCTTGACAAGTTGCAACGGCCCAAATTTGGGTTGCCGCAACCCACGAACCAAATCCGGGACAACGACGACGGCGAGGGAGGCACGTGGTGAAGAATCGGTGAGGCGAAGAGCGAGGGAGCAAAAGGCATCCTCGTGGGCTGTAGCGACGACGACAAGGGAGGTGTCGATGACGCGGAGGACACGTCGAGGGTGGCAGCATTGGGGCAGCGAGCAAGAGCGGTGGGGAGGTGCTCAGTGCGAAGGGGGCGGAGGAACTTGCGATGGCGGGACTCGTCGATGTGGAAGGAGCAACATATGAGGGAGGACTTGCGGTCGAGAAGGAGATGGAGGAGAAGATGTTGTCCCCGACGACTACCTGAGATCTTGCAACCTAATATGTCGACCGCCGGCGATAGATTTTGAGCGCCACCAACAGCCGCCTATCCTTCGGCAGCCAACTATTTTTTTCTTTTTTTTAATTCACAAAAGTCTTTTGGAAATATAAATTTCTCCAAACACTATTTTATTCAAAGATACTTTCTAATGGACTTGCAAACTATATTTTACCAAACACACTTTACATTTTAGAAAACTCCTTTAACTTAAAGTCATTTGCATTTTCTCAAAGGCTTTCCCCAAATGCACCATTAGATCTCCACGTCGGTGATTTTCGACAAAAATTGGTTGCAATGACTAATTTAGCAAATCATTAAAAAGTTTAAGATTGAGTTGATAAATCATCAAAATATTTAGGATAAAATTTGTACAGTTATAATGCTTAAGACTAAATTAACAAGTCGTCAAAAGATTTAGAATTAAATTGATACAATTGAAAGGTCGAGTACTGAATAGATCGTCGTACAATAGATTTATAAATTTGGACAATTTTATCAAGGACATAGTGAAAAGAAAAGAGCGAGTAATGATGAGAATGTTGTTTTTGAACAATGTGTAATTTCTTACTATTTATACACAAGCAAACGACACAATTCTTTGAAATATATATTCTATCGAAACTATCACCACTCTCATATGACGAACAATCACTTATTTTCATATTCAACATTCACTTCTTTTCATGTTCAATTTGATCTATTCTCTTAATTATGTATAAATAACAAACTATTTCGACAATAGTCAAATCGAGTACTTCATCATTTTCTTCTTCATCAATTTTATTTTTTTGGCAGTTCTTCTTACTGTTGATCACTGAAATCACAACCATGGTCGACATTAAGAAATGGAAAGTCACCTTTGGGACATTGAAGAAATGGAAAGTCACCTTTGGGACATTGAAAGGGATATGCGCATTTATAAGGGTCCAGAGTTGCTTAGTCTCGTTGCCTTTACCCTTCAACGAATGTTCAATTTTGTTGACTACCTCTAATTGCCTTGGATCTAATTGTTCAATTACGCCTTCCAATGTTCGTTCTAAATTAATAATTTTAATAGCAATTAAATATTCGCATTTGTTTGTGTTGCTGTAGTGTGTTTATTACTTCTAATTGAAACTTGCACTATGATAAAATTACCAAAAAAAAATTAAATTTATTATATAAATGTCAATTCGTTCTAAACATTTTAATTTAATTAATTTAGTCATAGACATCTTGAAGATTTGCCAATATAGTCGTTTCAAATCCATTTTGATTGGAAATTACTAACACTGACGCCAACCATTAGGATTGTGCAAAATAACCAGGAATCGACAATTCCTATGGAGCCGGTATGATTTTCGATTCTAATTTAGTGAAATCGATGAGTATTGATTTGACTCTAGACATGGAATTGCTGGCCACCTGCCCATCCATTCGGACCATATCGGTATATATATATATTTAAAAAAAAAAAATACATCTCAATTACTTAATTATTTTGTAACTTTTCAACCAAAATATATATATATATATATATATATATGCAAATGTATGTATATTTGTAGTTATTTGACATTATTGACTAATTTTATCTTTTAGGTGTGTAACATGATTAACCCTTTTTTTTATTCTCAACCAAAACAAAATAAACAAATGTGGAGGAAGGAGAGGACTGATTGGAGATGTCCATAAATGTTATAGCCAACAACTCGTTTTAGCCATTTCCATGACTAAATTATGTTGACATTGAAAAATTCCGTAGAGATTAAGACTTTTAACGTGGAGTTAGACTCGTCAAACGGGTGAGTCGGGTCAGGTTTGGGTCGGGTCATAAATGGTCTGACCCAAATCGAACCATTAAACCCGTTTATGACCAATTTATTGTAGTGCAAAATTTTTGACCCATACTCGACCCGACCTATACTCGACCCATGCCCCACCTATTTAACTAAACTTAAGAAAGCTTATTTATTGTGTGTTTATATATATATATATATATATATATATATATATATTAAAAAATGGTATTGCTAAAATAGTTTTATACAACACAAATTTAATGGATAATTTTTATAATTTTTTAAAATAATTATTTTAAAAAATCGAATTTTAAATTATTATTTTTAAAAATTGAATTTTTAATTATTTTAAATTTAATTTTTAAGAATATAATTTTTAATTTTCTTTTTCTTTTTTTTTTTTTTTTTTTTTTTCTTCTTCTTTGGCCGGCCGCCAACCAAGACGATAGCCGATGACTGGCCACAAGTGAGCCTCGAGCTCGCCGGCTCGCCGACGCTAGTGAGCTCAAGGTTCGCTAGATCCGGTGAGCTGATCTGGCGAGCCTTGAGCTCGCCCCTCGCCGGATTTGGTGAGGCTCGAGCCTCGCCCCACGCCGGCGAGCTCGAGGCTTACCTAGCTGGTCGCCGACCATCGTCGTGCCGGCCACCCGAAGGAGGAAGAAGAAAGGAAAAAAAGGAAAAAGAAAAAAAGAAAAATAAGAAAATAATTATAAATTCGATTTTTATAAAAAAATATTTTTGTAAAGTTAAAGAGGGAAGAGAGAGATTCTGAGGTTTTGGTTGAAAATGGGTTCTAAATCCAACCCATTTAAGACCCACTTATAAGTCTTTAATTGTTAAACCCATTTAGCTACTTTTTGTCAAATAATAAGTGACCCATATATGACTCATTTAAATCATAAATGGGTCATATATGGATCTAAGACCCATTTTGCCACCTCTACGTGGAGTCTAATTTTCCACGTGTTTTCGATGTGAGGAAATCTTAAGAGGACCATATCATGACGTTCAAAGAAATTAGGTTTTTTGCTTATGAGTATTGTTTATTTGTTCCGTCCTATAGTTTTCAATCCTTAATCAAAATCAATGGCTCACAATTCAATTGGAGTAGAAGGCTGAACAAGCTTTTGTGCTCTAAATAGAAACTAGGTTCACTGTGAAAATTATTTATTGAATGCAATTTTGTAGGGATTGCGGATTGGTTCCAAAGACCCATCCAAGAACCGAATCAAACCAGCGGCCTAATTCCTAGGTGGATCCATAAAAACGAACATACGATTCTGGTTCCAATTTTTTGGAGCCGGTCCTTAGTGGACGGCTCTTGGTGAGATCATGCTCACACCTACCATCATATGTGAGAGGACTGATGCTGACGTGAACAACAATCGTAGGACAACAAGCGTCAAGTTAGTGATTTCTAGCCAAAATTGATCGAAATTGTATCTATACAAAGTTTAGGACTAAATTAAAAAGTTTCAAATCAAATTGATATTTATACAATAGGTTTAAAAAAATTTTACTAAATTTTCCCGTGAGCTATATGATGAAAACAAAGAGTAAAACACTCAATTTTATCAAGCAACTTTCCATCTTCATTTACGGCCAAAGGCTGGATAATAATTGAGAAAATGCAAAATAAGAACTAATCTATTTAGGAAAGTAGGAACAACATTTAGATTAATATAACTATATCTATAGTTAAATTAATATTGTTTCTGGCATTCCTTATGAAAATACTAGGACAAAAAGAAAAGAAAATAGTTCCTATTTTAGATATTATAGGATTTTGCCAATTCCCTTTCCAATTTCTCAATTTATGTATGTTATTTCCGACTTTTCAAACCAAAAGAAGAGCATTTTGCTTGGTAGAATACTGTATTCCAATTGAGTCAAAAGAGACGAACAAACATTACTCCTTTTGATATGGTGTAGAAGAAAATACATCATCACATGATTGTGTAACCGATCAATTTTCCATTATAATGTATTATGAATTTCGCGCGTCGCAATTTATTTGTATCACTGAATACTTTCCCCGCGGCAAATTGCCTTGAGAGGAGATACAAAGGATCTTATGTGCTGATGCACCTAATCCAATTCAAAAGGCCATGCACAAAAGGAATAAAGCTGACCCTGGATGTCGCTTTGACCTAAGAAAGAGAGGAAGAAGAAGGTAAGTCCATCTTTCCCACTAAAGAAGCGTCTTTTCAATCTCCAATCACGAAGAATTGCCATAAATCTCCAAATTCATTATTGATGTCGTCACTGCTCAATCGATTGATTAAAGTGGAACTACAGATCAGGATGCTTCCTGCTTTTCTACGGCTCGTGCGAGATCTGGTGTTGACGTGTGAAAGGGATTGTGGGCCCCAAAGGATAAAAAAGAATCTTATGGAAGATCATTCACAGCATAAAAAATTATTTTGTGAAAAATAAATAATTTATTTTTTTAAATATAATCACTTATATTATTTATAAAAATAAATAAATAAAAATATGATCATTGTAAATATAAATGATTATTGATAATGAAAATATTTCTTATTGATTAATTATTGTAATAAATACATGCGATCATTTAAAAAAATAGATTTCAAATCATATATTTTTCACGAAACAAATGAAACCAAACATTTTTATTGCAAATAAAGTAAATTAAGTACATATGACTTCAACATTAAATTCTTGAATAAGCTATTACTATAGTAATTATACATGCACAAAATTGTACCCTTTGATAATTGAAATCACTATCCAATAATATGTGCAACCCTCAATTTCTATTCATACTCCCGAATGGTCAAGTATCTACGAGCAATATGTAGACTCTTTTTCTAGTAGATAAAAATGATATCAGCACTCACCGAGATGATCTTTCACGATAGAAAATAGTATTTTATGTCATGATGTTATGATCTAATCCTAATTTCCCAAGTGATATAAATCCTAATTAATATTGTTTTAATTTGTTGAAAGTATTAAGGTGGAAACTGGAATGATGTCATGTATAATAGACAATTAGACATAGGTTGTATGAATAAATCGGTATGACGGGGATTTCAAAATTAGGGTTTTGAATAAAATGGCTTTTTCGTTTTTTCCTTTTTCATATACATGAAAAAAGTAGGTTTAAAAAGTTATTAATTTCCCCCAATTACTTAATTTTCTATTTGGTTAGTTATGGGCACTCTTCTCACTAATGCTCCTTCCAAAATCCATCATCCATTTGTATCCATTGTATTTACGTAAAGGGAAGCAAATCTTCGTCCTTAAGAATATGTATTTATGTGCTGAATTACCTCTATATCTAATTCTCGAAATATTCAACTTTCACCGAAAAATAACAATGATAATAAAAAATCAAAGACAAAATCCAACGTCCTTATATGTCTCCTTAACAATGAAAATAAAAACAGAAAAATCGCGCGACTTGCCCGGCATCAATTCGATATGAAAAGAGCAAAACTAAAATTACTGAAAGAATCACTTTTTTTTTTGCCAATTATTTTCTTATTGCCTTTTTTTTCCTTTTTCCCTTTTGCACTTTTTTATATTTTTCTCTACCCGAAGCTTCTCAAAATGCTTTTTCCGGGGTATTGTCTACAAAATCCGACTCCCTCTCTCTCCTTCCCTCTCTCTCTCTCTCCTTTCTCTTGCAGGGCGGAGACTCCCCGTCGTCTGGCTTTCCCTCCCTTAATTATCGGCGGTGAATGGCTTCGAATCAAGCCAGTCTTCTCCTCCAGAAGCAGCTCCGAGGTCCGATTCTCGAATCCTTCCCGAATTCGTCCCCTCTCTTGCAGGGTTTATCCTTTTTCTTTCGCTTTTTTCGGGGAGGTTGATGATCGCTGTGATCGCCCGTAGATCTTTGCAGGAACCCGGTGGATGGGTTTTCCGCGGGGCTGGTGGACGAGACCAACGTGTTCGAGTGGAGCGTCTCCGTAATCGGCCCTCCCGACACCCTATAGTGAGTTGGGAATGGATTCCTGTGGATTTTGTTTGAGCTTGGAGTGGTGCTCTTGATGGTGTTTTTCGTTTCTTGGTTGGGTTTGTTCTGAAAAGGTGCTTGCTTTTTGGGTTGCGCGTTTCGAGATGGTTCAAAGAAAAAGTGGGTCGCTTGCTATATCGACCGTAGAAAGAGGTTTTTCAATTGGGTGTCTGTTTATTGTCATGATGCTTCGGCTCCAACTATTCTTCTGTGCGTGTGCGTTCTTGAATCGAAATTTGGCAGCTGACTGAGGAGATGTGTGTTTTCTGGTTGTTTGAGTGACAAAAATTGGCGGTGGGGTTGCGTTGAACTGTGGAAAAGAAGCGTATGGCTTGGATACCGCGTGCATGGCTAATGGTTTGATTGATGGATATTACTTGATATATTACTTTGACCACACGTGGTGATAGGGTTATATGAATTTCCTTGCATACTTTTCCCAACTTTGATGGGTCATTACCTTGACGAGATATATAATTTGTACCACAAAGGGTAGTGCTTGTGTTTCAACAATCTTATAACTTTGTTCAGTGAGTGTTTTCTTCGGAAAATTTGCTCAATGCTCACAATAATTTGGGCATAACAAGGATTTTTGCATTTTATTTATTTTTCGGAGATTATTGTTATTATTTTATTTCCCTTTGGTTTGTCACTATCTGGCTTAATCATCAAACAACGTATTCTACATTTATGAAGTCAGACAATGACCTTGCTGAAGAACAATAATTTATAGATGCCTCATAGGTACTCTTGTTTTTATTAGTCTGTTGTTATGTCCAATTTAGTTAAGCATTTTTGTGAGAGTAAATATCTCATATTGCCTGTTCAGTTTGGGGTCTTAGTCTTCAAATTCATGTTTATTCGACTCATATTGTGGTTTTGGTACCAAGAACACCAGCCTATAGCTTGAGATCCACGTGTGGCTTTTAGAAGGAGTATTAATATGTTTTGTATTAATCAATTTTGCTACCTTGTATTTGTATGAATGGAGAATTCTTTTTATGTCCTTTAATCTGTTTTACTCAGTGAGCTTGTTACTTTGCGGCTTCTCACGTCCTCTGCTGACTTGGGGCACTGGCACATTTATCTAGCATCTTTTGTTATCCCAAGTGCGTTACGTACTGAAGAAAACTCTTGACATTGTTCTGCTATTCACATTCTTATGGCAGTGAAGGTGGTTTCTTTAGTGCGATAATGAGCTTTCCACCCAACTATCCCGTCAGTCCTCCAACAGTGAGGTTTACCTCAGAGATGTGGCATCCAAATGGTGAGAGTCTTCTCCTACCATCATGAATGTGGCAATGCTTTTACTATTATAAGTTGTCTAAGGGTGTGTTTGTTTAAAATTGTTTTTATTCCTCGGAACACAAATTTTTGTTCTTTTGTTCCAGGGAACAAAAAAAGAACGGAAACGCGTTTGTTTACACTTTTGTTTCCGGGAACAAAAATAGATTTTTGTTCCGGAAACAGATTTGGAACGGAAATTAGAAGTACAAAAAACTTGTTTTTGTTTTAGGAACACTTCCAGAAAATATTTTTTTCTTCTCATTTTTCTTCTCGTTGGAGCATTGTCGGCCCCGGAGAGGCCGAGCCACGGCGAGGCTTGTCGCCTTGAGCCTCGCCGTGGCGCGCGAGGCTCGGCCTCGCCGGGCCACCTCCGGGATGGCGTCGCCTGGTGGTGGCTGGCGGCGAGGCCGAGCCTCACCGAGGTTAGGCTGGCCTCCGGCAAGCTCGCCGAACGTCGCCCAGCCGGTCGCCGGCCAAAGAGAAAAAGAAAAAAGAAAAAAGAAAAAAGGAAAAATAAAATAAAAATATTAAAAATTTAAAAGAAACAAAAAAATTATACAAGTTTACCGAACGTGTTTCTGTTTTTTTTCTATTCTAGAAACATAAATTTTGTATAGTTACTAAACGCGTTCTTCTGTTCAAAAATTGTTCTCCGGACCAAAAATAGTTTTTTCTATTTCTATTCCTGAGAACAATTTTTGAATAGAAACATTACCAAATGCTCCCTAATTGTCTGAACATTGCCATCTATGACTGTAGTTTACCCCGATGGAAAAGTTTGCATTTCGATTCTCCATCCACCTGGTGACGATCCAAATGGATATGAGCTGGCAAGCGAACGTTGGTCTCCCGTTCACACGGTATGTCTTTGGATTTAACATGTTCTCTTTGTGCTTCATAACCTTCTTTCTCATTAAATTTACCTATGCTTACTTATATTATGTTAACCACCTTACATGGTATTGCCCGATGGAGAGGCATCGACTCTAAATGCATGACTCAGTTGCGACTCTCAATGAGTGAGCTTTTTATTAGTCTTTCTTATGGTGTGTTCAAGGATCTTGTTTACCTAGGGTTTTATGCGATCAAATGCTGCAATTCTTAAGGTATGTCCGTTTCGTGGAAAAATGAGTCATTTGGAAAACATTTTCTGAAAAATAATTGCTTGAATCGATTACAAAAATGAACGAATGTAATTTTTTTTGTCATCCACAAAAATAGTTAGGCATAAATTGTTATCGATGATGAAAATTTTTTCCGTTGACTAATTTTTCTAAATGATATAAGCAATCATTTGTCAGAAAATGTTTTTCAAATCAATTATTTTCTGCGAAACGAACGCACCCTTAAAGAGCACCCTGTTGGTGTTGCTACTTAATTTTCTGTGGAAAGGAAATAGCTGCTTGCTGGAGACATTTTCAATTGCTTTTTATCTGTACTTGATATGAATCTCTAATTGAGTAGGCCAATGAATGGCATAACAAGCTGAAAAATGACATATGATACTGCAACAAGACCCAAAGCTTTTGATGGGAATGCATCGTTAAATTCATGGCTTCACACTAACATTGACATGGTGTAATTGCCTCAAAATTCTTGTACGTAAATGCTTTTTCTCAAGATACCTTACGTGCTGAAGTCCATCATCCATCTCATGATGAATGTGATCTACCAAGAAACATTTGCTACAGTGGATATAGGACTGGTGTTTAAGTCCTTGACATGCATCAGATGTATGGGGTGTCAGAAACTCTCCCTGCGCGACAGTTTTTGATCTGTTCCATTAAAAGATCTTCAATTTTGGACTTGAGATGCTTTCCGGGCTGTACGTCAGATTCGTCAGAATTCAGGATACCTATCTGGGAAAGGCTATGGAGTTGCCTGAGTGAGGGTACTATTTGGAAAAAAGCCATGTTTGGGTAGCTCAATTCTATCATCCCTAGATTTGGAAGGAACGCGAGGGTGTAGTGGCTCATATGATTAAAAGGTAGTGAGCCTACAGTTTAAAGAGGGGGATCCCATTTAACACTTGCATTTGGTGGAAGCAGGGGCTTAGTCATCCATGGCAAAGTGTATTCTGCGAAGATGGATGCCATAGCGAGCTGTTTTGTGGGTGCTTTGCAAATATGCTCAAGAAAAGTACTGAGGAACACGAAACACTGTAACGTCACTATTTTGATTCATGCAAAGCACCATACTTTTGCCATATTGTGGATGACAGAAACAGATGTGAAAATCATTTAGTTTACCACCAGTTGCATTGTGGAAACTTAGCAAAAAACACGTCCGGTGGAAATGGTGGAATATATGGGGAGTGTGGTATTGGGGACTTTGGGGAATCTATTTTCCTGTGGAGGAGAGAAAATTAAGTTTTACTGATGACCTATTTTGTTGAATTGGATAAAGTATTTAACATTTTACGCTCAATTATTGAAGGTTCGTGTTGCATTTGCAAGAGCAGATGATACTGAATTGAAAGATTTCGACAAATTTCCTACAATGTTTGTCATGGTTCAGGCCTAGGAATACTTTCAAAAGTTTGTGTAGCCTTGATTTCCTGTTTCCCTGATCGACTTGGAGCACCAAAGTTAGGATTCACTGCTTTTATTACTGCCTTGTCCTCATTCTCCTTGCTTTGGATCAGAAAACACTTAATAGCTATAGATGATTCATGTTTTCATCATGCCATGTAATGACTGATGTCTCTCCATTTGGCAGGTTGAGAGCATAGTTTTAAGTATTATATCGATGCTTTCCAGTCCCAATGATGAATCTCCAGCAAATGTTGAAGCTGCGGTAGTTTTTTAATGCTTTTTTTTCTTATTCAATCTGTTAAGACAACCATGTCCAGTTTGGTAGACATTGACCTGCATGGAGGAGCAAAGTATGTTCTGTTCTAAGGATGTCTAATGGGTAATGTGGTCATAGTATTGGTAGGAGGAACAAGTTGGAAATAGCATTTTCATGTTGAGAGTAATGTAAAAGATATATATTAGTAAATTTATTTAAAAATTATATTAAAAGAATTTGATTATAAATTAGATGCAAAGCTCAACTTTTGGCCTAGGGTTATTTTAGGTTTGTTTTCAACTTTGAATGATTTTTTTAATTATTGTAGTATTAATCATCTTCGTTAATTAATGATCATTCTAGTGTATTAATAAATAGATAGGCTATTGATTGTCGAAAGATAAAAATGACAAAAAAAAAGAAGAAGAGTATCATCTGATTGTTGCAGTAGCAGTAAAATCCTGTTTCTCTGCCTTTGTATGAGTTGTTGGATACATCCTCCTTGAAGTAAAAAAGAGTTGGCTGCGGTACACATAATTGGATGCATTGATTCATCTTTGTTTGATAGAAGCCTCTTTTATCCGTTGATCTGGAAGGAAATGTATACCTATGCATGTCTAGAAATGGTAAAACTTCTTGTGTGGTGGGCCCCAAATCTCCGTGATTTATGGATGGACTAATTTGCTGTATGTTTTGGTTGAAACTTTTCTGTATCATATTCAAAGGGCTTTCAGCTAGATTTTCTATTTTTGAGGCTAATATGGTAGATTGAGATATGCATTTTTTGAGTGATGTTTCAGGGTTTGTGGTAACTCTACTTGCCAAATTATTCAGAACTTATTTTTGCGTCATTCTAAACTTGTGCTGCAGAAAGAATGGAGGGAGAACCGGAATGAGTTCAGGAAGAAAGTTGCTCGCTGTGTTAGACGGTCTCAAGAAATGTTATGACCTCTTACTTTGCTTCTTCTTCTTCTTGGTGCTGTTTAGTTTTGTCTCCTGTAATGTAAGACTTCTTTCTGGCAGGGAGGACTTTCTGGTTGCAGCCAATTCATAAGCCTGTGTAGAATCTTTCATTCAATGTAACATTCATGCAGTTTACTCACATGTTGAGCAATCGTCACATGCAGTGATGCTTGCCTAGGGTACTTATACTGGTCTGTTGCTCAAATTGTGCAATTGTGCATGATTTCTCTCTATTATGGTTTTGGTTTCCTATAAAATCCGGATTGAGTTTGGGAATCTGCTAGGTTCAATATGTCCGAACTAGTGTAACGGTTGCCTCTCTTATATTCTATTTGGGATTCATTTGGTGTCAAGGTTGGGTAATATAATTATGTTTTCAATTTTTAGGACATTTGCTCACCTGATACCTAATCTGAATATCTCGGTATTTGCTGCCTAATCCTGTAAACTTGGACATTAGATTTTTCGTTCTTCATATTGTTTTTTCGAAGTAAAAAGCCAATGCTTGAGAATTTAAAGTAATTGCATTGCATTGCCCTTTCCTATTTTGTGCTTGGTCTGCGACGCCTTTGCCTGCCTAGAGGGGTGGATTCCTTATCTCCCTTGCCATTGTGATCGTTAGAGATCTATGGAGCTTTATAACTGTTGCGACGATGGGATTGGCTGCAAGTTCAAGAGGAACCACTGGCCCGTTTATAGGTATTTTCTGTCATCCCATCCTAATGTTATTAGCACATTTGCAAGCTCAGAAACACCAGCATAAGTCAATTTATAGAAACACAAGAAGGGTGGCCATTGTGACCTGAAAGCAGTTAACTTGCCCCTGCAGATGTTTTTTCGCTGTGTCGTTGTAGATTTGCTTCTCGATCTAGATTTCATGTGATGTTGCGACTTTGAGGCGATTGCAGAAGAGGTACCATTAGCATCAGTCAGGGGATGTTGCAACTTTTATTTCGATTGGTCGATTTTTAATTTATAGACATGATCCGATTCCTTCAGTCTATTCATTCACAGCTATAGCAGTGTTTGCCGTGTCTCACCATTATTCTCGGATCCCTATTGACAGTAGTCAGTAATCTGATCAACTACTAAGTCGACTGGACCTGAAAGAAATGATAAAATCTCTTTTGCAAAGTCAAATGCGGCTTTATAATCGGTAGCGGTAAGGAAAATTCTTCCTTTTTTGTTCACATTAATTAAAGTCCCGCTCAATTTACAGGATGAAATTTTGTGTTCTATAGATCTAAATTTTGTAGAGTTTGACAAGCTTCAGTTCATATATATTTATGATGATCATAGGGACTGTAGATAACGATATTGTGGCTGGACCAGATATAAGAAACTGGGCTTGTGTTGTGACAACCCGTCTATTCCTCTTTCCATTCGTTCCTTCCACCATTCCATTTCCACCTCATTTCGATTCCTCTTCCAAATTTCTCCATTACGAAGAAGTCGAGTTTAAATTTATCCTACGTCTAAGTGAATTTGAGCTTATAGATATATATCATAGCACAAATTGAAAAATGACGTTCATTTTAAGATCAAAAACTTAAGCTAGAGCTCGAGTTTTGTGGCAAAAGTTTGGATAGTGAATCTTGCCTGAGCTAAAGAAATAAAATTTGTGAGTTCAATGAGATTAACATGGAATCTTCAATTCTCAGTCAGGTGTGACTGAGTTTGCGTATTGGATTATATCAACATGACCACACTCTACGTTCTTATTCTCTTCACTGGCCTACCGAATGTTGTCAATATCATGTTAAAATAATTTCTCAACGAGATTGCTGGTTCTTTTTCTCTCTCTTATGATGAAAGATTGATTATTGTTTTCAGAAGAAGTAATGTAAAGAATAGTCCTTGTATTATTTGTCAATTTAGTCCTTGAACTTTGCTTAAAATTAATTTAGTCATTGAACTCCTTGAATCAAACTAACTTAGTTCTTTTAAGTCGATTTTGTTACGAGCTATGTAATCAATACCTAAGCTTAGGCTCCCATTGCTCATCTTCTAGAACAAGACTGGGGCGTCATAAGGGGCTGTCGATGGATGGATGAAACCTACCTTCGACAATTCATTTAGATTTCATTCGTTTTGCAGAAAATATAGTGTTTTTGGAAAATACTTTTCATGATTCCAATTTTCCAAGAAAATGATAATATATTCTGAAGGTTGGTTGAAACTTGAACATGAATTGGAAAATATTTTTCTATCATTCGATAAGAAAAAACTTTTCCTTCATGTACTTTCAATAATTATTTTATTTTATTTTTAATATCGATTTTTAGATATTTTTTATTTTTATTTTTTCTTCTACTTCCTCGGCCGATCGCCGACCATAACGACAACTAGCGATCGACTATAGGTGAGCTTGAGCCTCGCCAGCCTATGGTGAGGGTCCACCTCGCTTAATCTAGCAAAGCCTAGATCCAGCAAATTGGGCGAGTCTTGCCAACTCACCAAATCTGGCCAGGCTCGCCTTGCCCAATAGCCTTGAGTGAGCTCAAGCCTTACTAGGTCCGACAAGGTCAAACCTCGCCACAGGTAGGTGAGGCTTGACCTTGTTGGAATCTCGTGAGTTGCAATCTTGTCGACATGTGGCGAGGTTTGAGCTCGCCTATGGCCAATTATCGGTCGCCGTTGTGGTTGGCAACTAGTTGAGGAAGAAGAAAAAGAAAATAAAGAAAAGAAAAGAAAAGTAAAAAAATAATTGAAAACTATATATTTAACAAAATATAAAAATAAAAGGAAAAGGTTTTAGTAAATGAAAGTGAAATGAAAGAAGATATGAAAAATGTTTTCCTATACTTGAAAAATAAAAAATATTTTCTTCTATTTAAGAAGACTTTTTTTCCATTAATGGGAAATGTTTTCCTCGATTAATTCATTTTCCATGAACCAAACGCTAGAAAATTTTAAAAATGTTATCCTAAAAGTTGTTTTTCACGAAACAAAGAGATGTTTAATTGCTTCCTTAGCTCAGCTAGGTCCGCAGGTGGTTTGGCTCCAAGCGTGAGCTCAATTTGATGATCTCATTAATCCCAAGGCAAGAGTTCCTTTAAAAGTTTATTTGGCATGACAAATTCTTCGTTGAGTACCGACGGCGCATCATGGGGTTGCAACTTTCTCTTGGCCTGCGCCCTTGGTCGGCGCAGTGCATGGTCGATGATCCCCCATGAACAGCAAAGAGTCTGCCATTGACATTACTACAGCACTCGGCTTGTCCTGGGAACTCGATCCTTAGAATGATTGAGAAGTCATCCGAAGGCACATCCATGAAGCGGGCTCAGCAAGAAGCACTTGTAAGGTCCCCATCCTCAAGCCATTTTCCTCCATGCTCGCTCTCGCTATCGGAATCGGCATGACAGCGCGACGCTCTCTTCTGAATCGCCTTCACTGCACATCGGGAATTCCGCAGCTCTAGGAGAGCCATTGCACGTGAAGTAAACTAGATGTTGCTTGCCAATGTTTATCGGAGTGTTTCCCTTCTTGCGGTACTGATGCCGAGGTGTGAATCGTCGATCGAATCCACTGCTTGCTATTCGGGCTCCCGACTTCTGCGTTTGTCCTGCTCGAATGACTTCCCACCACTCGAGTTGAGTGCGGATAGTAACGCTTCTTAGTTGGGGAATAGTTTCTTTTCAGAAATAGTTCTTTTTATTTCTACTCCGGGAACAATTTATGAGTAAAATAAGGTATTTGTAACTACACAAATTTTTTATTCTTGAAATAGAAAAAGACTAGAAATGCGTTTGGTACGATTTTGTGAGTTTTTTGTATTTATTCATTTTTTATTCTTGCTCACGGATCGCCGATGGCCGCCGCCACCCGTCGCCGCCGCTGCACGACCGTCAGTTGCCGATCGTCACCACTGACCGTCACCACATGACCGCCACCCCTAGCCCATCGGCCGCCGCCCGCCGCTAACCATTGGCCGCCGCCCACCGGGCGGTCGTGTGGCAGCGGCGGCGGCGGTCAGCCGTGGCTCCAGGCAGTTGGAGGTGGCCGCAAAGCAAGAGAGAGGAACAAAAAAAAAAAAATAAAAATAAAAAATTGGCTTAATTCTACAAATTGTTCCCGGGAACAAAAAGCTACTTTTTTATTTATTGTTTCTGTTCCAAATTTATTCCCTGGCTACTTTTCTATTCCAGAGAACAAAAAAATAAGTTGGCGTTACCAAACGGATTTCTGTTCTTTATTTGTTCCGGGGAACAAAATAACAAAAATTGGGAAGAATATAAATGTTACCATGCAGACCCTTAATTGTATTTCTATTCCTCGGAACAAAAATTTCTGTTCTTTTGTTCCGGGAAACAAAAAAAGAACAGAAACGCGTTTGTTTACACTTTTGTTACCGGGAACAAAAAATCTATTTTTTTGTTCAAATGAACAGATTTAGAACAGAAATAAGAAGTAGAAAAAATTTGTTTCCTGTTTCTAGGAACAATTTCAAGAAACACTTCTTTTTTCTTCTTCTTTTTTCTTTAGCCGGTCGCCGGCCTCGGCCATGGCTAGTGACCGGCCGTCAAGGGCTGGTGACCTCGCCGGAGTGTTGCTAGCCCCCAACGAGGCTCGGCCTCGCCGGTGGCTAGGCGAGCTCGGCCTCACTGGGCCACCGCCAGGTCGGCATCGCCTAGCGGTGCTTACCATAAATCAAATGATACATGAAAGCCATCGCTACCTTGAGCCACTCCAAATCTAGAAATATGGCCCTAGAATATTGCTCCATCTCGAATATAAAGTTCTTGGGCTGCTCATTCTATTGCTCCATCTCGAATGTAAAGTTCTTGGGCTGCTCACGAGAGCAACGGCTAATGCACACAACTTCATTAGCGGTTGCTCTCGTGAGCACATCTTATACATTCGGTTCACACAATACTTTTATAGTCTTCTTAAAAAGATATTGTTTCAATTGCTCATAACACAACGCATCCCTCAATAAACTCGACCCGCTTGCCAAGTTCCAAGAATGATGTCCCTAAGCCATCTAGGGCATTGATCGTAATCTACAAATCCTAAATTCGTTGATCTAGCGTGGAGTACGATTCCAAGAAATCTTTTGCCAAACTCAATCTCTTAATACAAAACGTCACGATTTAAACCGAGACCGGGCGAGACGCACCATCCTCGGTTGCCCCTCCAAGTATTCCGTCTGCCCAATCAACCGCCAACCGGAAAAGCAACAAGCGAACTTATCGCCTCGTGCATATCCATCGACCCGATACGATCCCCTACAGATTATTTGCTCTATAATCTTTCTTTACTCAAATTATCTAAATTCATTATTTTTCTTTATTTGCCTTTTTTTTTTTTTTTTTTTTTTGGGGGGGGGGGTCTCCTATATTGGTTCTCTTTTCAAGCTTCTTCCTCAGCTAGCTCTTTAGGTCTGGTCTCCAAAACCGGCTACATCCCCATCACTCGACTCCACCGTCGGTTCCTGCTTCCCCTTGAATAATCGGCGGCCGATGGCTTCGAATCAAGCCAGCCTCCTCCTCCAGAAGCAGCTCCGAGGTCCGATTCTCGATGAAATCCCTCCTGTTTTCGTCCTTTTATTCTAGGGTTTTGCTTCGTTTCTTCCTTTTTCGCCGCCGGTGATCGCGTGGGTGTCTGTGATCGGTGGCTGCAGATCTTTGCAGGAACCCGGTGGATGGGTTCTCCGCGGGGTTGGTGGACGAGACCAACGTGTTCGAGTGGAGCGTCTCCGTAATCGGCCCTCCCGACACCCTATAGTGAGTTGGGAATCGGCTCTCTGTGTGATCTGTCGAGCTCGGATTTTTGTTCCCTTTTTGGTGCTCTTGATGAAGTTCTCTTTTGTTTTTTTTACTTTTTAATGTGGCGGCGTGAATGGGTTGGTTTTGTTCTGGCAAAGGTGCTTCTTTTCGTCGTGTCGGGTTCCGAATTGGTCTAGAGAAGTGGATCATCTGTATCAATGGTTATAGAAAGATGGTGTTTTGATAGGGAATCTGTTTATTGGGAGCTGGAGTTCGTCTTGATTGTCGTGATGCTCTGGTCCGACTATTATATGTGCGTTCTTGAATCAGAATTTGGCTGCTCTAGTTGTTTGAAAGATGAAACTTGGCGGTGGGTATGGCGTTAAACCGTGGAGAAGTGTATGACTTGGATACCGCATGCTTAGCTAATTGTTTAATTGATGGAGATTACTCGATACGTTACTTTGACTGCACGTGGTGATGGAGTTAGACAAATTTCCTCGCATACTGTTCTCGACTTTGATGGTCAATTACTTTGACTAGATATATGAAATGTGCCATGAGAGTGCGTTTCAACAATCTCATATATTTGGTCAGTGATTTTTTTTTTTGGTTGGGAATGTGCTTGATACTTGTGACAATTTGGTACATTTATCTAGCATCTACAGTGTCTGGATTGTATTATGCATTGAAATTTAAAACTTGACATTTTTCTTCTATTCATGTACAATATTATTATGGCAGTGAAGGAGGTTTCTTTAGCGCGATAATGAGCTTTCCACCCAACTATCCTGTCAGTCCCCCAACAGTGAGGTTTACCTCAGAGATGTGGCATCCAAATGGTGAGAGGCATTTCCTACCATCGAGACTCTGGCATTACTGCTGTTAGTTATACTTTATTTGGCTATTCTAACTGCCTTCCTTCTGGAACTTTAGTATATCCTGATGGAAAAGTTTGCATTTCAATTCTCCATCCACCTGGTGATGATCCAAATGGATACGAGCTGGCAAGCGAACGCTGGTCTCCTGTACACACAGTATGTCTTTTTGTATTAACATGCTCTCTCCATGCTTCGTAGTCTTCATTTTCAGAACTTTTGCCTATTCTTACCTTTATATATCCTTAACTACGGTCCACATTATTGCTTGATTGAGAGTCATCAAGTGTGAATGCACGATGTGGTTGTGAATCTCGATGAACTGAGCTTTTTTCAGTCTTTCTTGTGGCGCACTCTAGGATCCTCTTCACTTAGGGATATCTACCCTCAAAAGCTGTCTTCTCTCTGCTTATTTTCTTGTGGAAAGCAAAATAGCTAGTTGTGAATCTTGATGAACTGAGCTTTTATCAGTCTTTCTTGCCAGGCACCCTAGGATCCTCTCCACTTAGGGATATCTGCCATCCAAAGCTGCATCCTCTGTTGCTTATTTTATTGTGGACAAAATAGCAAGTTGCTGGAGACAAATAGAACTGGTTTTTTTCAGTTCTTATAGAGACCTCCCAATGACTGGACAAATTAATGCTATTCTCATTTGAAAGACTAGTAACCTCTTAAGGACTTCTCCTTTAGGCTGTAACAAACTGAAACTGTCATAGATCCCCGCAACAAGACTCAGGCTTTTAATGGGAACGCTTTTTAATTTTTTTTTTTTTAAATTCCCATAGTAAGAAGGCTTAATTGCCTCAAAAACATTGTACTTTTAACAGGTTTCTCAAATTTACCTCGAACATTAGAACTTGCATTTTGTCCATGAATTAAGGTGTCCATTGCAATTTCACTGCATTTCTTAGACACACACAAACATGTTTTATTAGATGGCATATTGCCTGAATTGGTTTAGTCAGATCTGCGACCTACGAGTAGATTCTCATAGATCTCGGTAGTTTGTGAGTAAACAGGTGTTGAAAACTATCAAGCTGTAGTCGGTATCACGTGCATTATTCTTGCTTTGCAAACCTTGTATCTTTTGACAGTTTTTCCTATCTACCCTAGGCACCTGCCCTTTGGGATTAATTTCTGGTTATCTAGTTAGTCAGGTTGGGTCTGCTGCTCATATGCAACGAATACTTTGAGTCGGATACTTACTTATACCTCAAACTCTAGAAACTTCCTTTTTACCATGAGATATGGTGTCTGTCAATTTATTCCATTTCTAGTGCACATGCAAGCATATTTACTAGATGCCCCATGCCTGAAGCATTTCAGTTGAACCTTGGGAACTTGAATAGATCTTCATTGATTTTGGTAGTTAGTGAAGACAGGTGGGAAAACTATTCAAAATGGAGTTGGTATCACTTGCATTATTCTTGTGTTCGCACTATCTTCCAGAGAATGGGGGTGTTTGGGGTTCTTCAATACCTGCTTTAGCTCTTTATTTCAAGTTACCATTTGCTTTTTGATATGTTCATTATATAATTAAAGTTCTGTTGTTCTAAAGTTTGTGTCACATTAGAGTATGACACCTTGTTGGCCATCACATCAGCAATTAACGGTTGCATTAACCATTTGCTCAGGCTGCATTTGGGAATAACTTTCCTAAAGGCCTTTAGTCCTCAAAAGGCCCTTGGGCAAATGCCAGGGTGTTTGGCATTTTCTCTTTCTGGGGAGCGTTGGGAAGATGCATTGCATGTCCAAAGTCCTCTAAAGTCCCTTAGTCCAATGCAAGTTCTACTCAGCTTTGGGCTTTATTATTTCTGGAATGCTAATGCATTTTTTCCTTCCAAATTTGCCCACGCTAAACTTCTGAAATTCCAGTCTTATCCTCACCATTTTCACCTCTTGTAACGTCGCTGGCGAGCTCAAATCTGACTGCTGGCGAAGCTCGCCTGAGGTCGCAACCTCAGCTTGAGCTTGTTGGTGCCGAATCTGGCTCGTTGGCATCCGGTTGTTGCTGGCAAGGGCAAGTAGATTTTCTTTTTATTTATTTATTTAGTTAAAATATATCTAAAGTCCTCTACAAGTCTAGTTTTTTCCCAACAGTATCTAAACTAAAGTTGATTCCCCAGGCATTTTTCAATTACGCTTGGCCAAACACCATTTGCATACCAAAAAACCCCTTTAACCTAAAGTATTTGCAGTTCCCCAAAAGCCGAACCAAACTCAGGCTCATTGTGGTTTAGGATAAAAAAGCCAGGGAGTAGGATTGGAAGATTTGAAGTTTAGACGAAAATTGAAGAAGCCCTTAAAGTGTAGGGTCTTTTAGTTAACTGAGCCAATAGTGCATTGCTTGAAATATCATCAGCACATTTTGCAATGGTTCGACACTTGGGATTGAATGGACCCAAAAGATGATTTTTGCTTTTTCTTTTAATCAGCTGCCTTTCACTGCTGATCTTTCAAGTTTGAATGAGAAGACGCTGGTGATGCATGGCATACCAATGCTGAAGTACATTTATCATCTCATAATGAATGCAGTCTACTTAGAATTGTATGCTGTAGTGGAAGTTGGACTGTTGCTTTCAGTCCTTGATATGCATCCAATAAATGAGGCGTCAGAAGCTCTCAATGAGCGACACTTCTCCATTTGTTCTGTTAAAAAAGCATGAGTATTTGTGCATAAGATGCTTCCATGTTTGGACATTAGATTCAACAGAATGTCTATATGGGAAAGGATTTTGACTTGTCTTGAGTGGGGGCACTTTTTAGAAATAAGCCGTGGTGGGTTTCTTAACTCTATGATCCTTATAGACTTGGAAGGAATGGGAGGGACTCTCACATAAAAAAGGTAGCGAGGCTCTATAGAGTGGAAGGGGGACCCCCTTACAGACATGCGGATGGTGGCCCCAGTGGCTTTCTTATCCTTGGGAAGTGCACAAACCTGGGCACTATTGCTAACTCTTTCCATGGGTGCCTGGGAAATATGCTGTGCTTTCACAATTACTAAAGAACACGGGACACTGTTACTAACATCATGTTGGTTCATTAAAAAGCACCATGCTGTTGCCATATTGTGAATCACGAAAAGCTGGAACAAGAAAGATGAAAGTTGTGTTAATTGGTACAATTTTGTGCTAGTTGCATTGCTTTGAATGGAGAAACTTAGCGGAAAGGGCATCTAGAACAAATGATGGAATATATCAGAAATGTAGTTTCCTGGGACTTTGGAGCATTTATTTTCCGTTGGAGGAAGAAAGATATAAGTTTGCATAGAAGGATTTGACCCATAATCTGGTGACCTAGTTTTTTGGATTAGAGAAGATATCCATAGTTTCACATTGAAGTGTTGAGCGTCCATCTTGGAATTGCAAGAGCAAATGAGTGTGAACGTAAGGTTTCAGAAATATCCCACAATAGTTCGTCACGGTTCAGACCTAGGAGGCTGGGTCTGTCCTCAAAAGTTGTATAACAATGTTTTCCTCTCTTGGCTGATTAACTTGGATGCAACGGAGTTAGGGTTTTGACTGTTCATTTAGGCTTTATCCTCTCCTTCTTGCTTAGAATCACAAAACACTAAATTGATCTCTATACTTGGATTTTCATGTTTTCATACTGTCATGTAGTGACTGATGTCCCCTCCATTTGGCAGGTTGAGAGCATAGTTTTGAGTATCATATCGATGCTTTCCAGTCCCAATGACGAATCTCCAGCAAATGTTGAAGCTGCGGTATGTTTTTTAATTTCCTCTTCTGCTTATCGAAACTGTAAGACTACTATACAGCTAGGTAGATATTGATCTGCATGTAGGGATGAAGGGTTTTCAAATCCAAAGACCTTAAATCGGAAATGTGGTCATAAGTGGTAGGAGGGGCTCGTTTGGTTCAACTTTGCGGAAATGACTTTGAGAAAATGAGGTAAAGGAGTTTTCCGAAATGCTACACCGTTTGATAAATTATAATCTCAAATGGCATTGAAAAATAACTTTAGCATAAACACTGTTTGGCAAAACTCACATTTATAATTGGCTTTTGCCAAATTTTTTTTTTTTAAGTCCGAAAATTAGATCAAATCCGACTGCCGGCCAGATCAGGCGGCCTGAGGTCGCGTGGACCCAAGCGATGTCGCCTGGCTCGCGTGAACCAGGTGGTGCGAACGCTGCCTGGCTCGCGTGAGCCAGGTGGTGCGAACCCAGGCGGTGTCGCCTGAGGTCGCGCGGACGTGACCTAGGCGACGCCGCTTGGGTTGCCTGGGTCGCGCAGACACAGGTGGCGTTGCCTGGTTTGCGTGAGCTGGGCAACACCGCCTGGGGTGGCACGACCCGCGACCCTCAGGCGGCGATGGTGGCTGTCGGAGAAGCTCAACTCTCGAGCAGGGAAGACAGACGAATGGAGAAGAAGATGAATAGTGAACTTGTATTTCCAAAATGCCTAATGCTTGGCCCCGTTTGGTTCGGCTTTCCCAAGGGGCTTTGGGAAAATATTTGGCGTTTGAGAGACATTTTTGAAAGCTCATTGAGCAAATGTCAGCATTCCCAATGTTAAAAGCTCAGGTCCTGAGGTGCTTTGAGCATTGGGCATTTTGGAAATGTAAGTTGTCACTGTTCATCTTCCCCGTTCGTAGTCGTCACTTGTTCATCTTCCCCATTCGTCTGTCTTTCCCGTCTCTTCTCTGGCAGCCGCCATCGCCGCCTGGGGGTCGCACGTCCCTGGTGACCACCGCCTGGGGTGGCGCGACCCGTGACCTCAGGCGGCGGCATCTGGCGCACGTGAGCCAAGTGACACCGCCCGAGGTCGAGACCCGAGGCCGCCAAATCTGGCTGTCCGGCGGGACAGTCAACCGTCGGATTTGATTTTCAGACTTTAAAAAAAAAAAAAAAAGCAAAGGCCAATTACAAATATGAATTTTGCCAAACGGTGTTTATGCTAAGTTACCTTTTAATGCTATAATTTACCAAACGGTGTAATATTTCTGAAAATCCCTTCACCTATTTGCATTCTCCCACTGGCATTTCCCCCAAGCTGAACCAAATAGGCCCAAAGCTGGTCTGGAGCTGCATTGGGCTTTCAGCATTCCCAATGCTGATATTTGGCCAATAAGCTTTCAAAAATGTTTGCCAAACACAAAATATTTTCCGTAGGGCCCAAAGCCCCTTGGGAAAGTTGAACCAAACAGGGTCGAGGAAGATGTTGGAAGCTATATATTCTGATCGTTCTGGTAGCAGTAAAATCCTGTTTGTTTGCCTTTGTCTGAATAGGTGGAGTGATCTTCTTTACATTGGATAAGAATTGAATAATGTTTAGCTTATAGAAACCTTTTTCCCCCTAATTGGAAGGTGCATCTGTCCTGGTTGGCAAAACCTTGGGTTGTGTCCGTGAGTCTGTGATATACGGATGCACTAGGTTGCTACATGTTGTGGTTGAAGCTTTTGTGAACATATTTAAAGGCTTTTTGCTAGATTTAAATTTCTGTTTTTGAGGCTATATGGTAGATCTGCAAATGCAATTTTTTAATGTGATGTTTGCGGGCATGCAGTGGGCTCTACTTTCCAATTATTGGAAGTCTTATTTTAGCATCCTTCTAAACTTGCAGAAAGAATGGAGAGATAATAGGAATGAATTCAGGAAGAAAGTCGCTCGCTGCGTGAGACGGTCTCAAGAAATGTTGTGACCCATTATCACCACTTTTTGGTGCTGCTTAAGTTTTGTCTTCCTGTAACGTAAGACTTCCTTCTGGGAGGGACGGATTTCTGGGTGCCGCCAATTTATAAGCCTGTAGAATTTTTCATTCAATGTAATGTGCATTCAGGTCTGCGATGCATTATCTTTCCAGGTCAAGTAAGCATCACTTAAGTGATGCTTACCTATGGTACTTCCGCTGGTGTGTTGCTCAAACTAGTGCAATCGCCATGATTTCTTTATATATGCTTTTCCTTTTCTGCGAGTCTGGATGAGTTTGACAAAATGCTAGGTTAATTGTGACGGATGTCTTTTGCCATTGGCCGCTAGGTCTGTGCCTTGATCTCTATGCTTCATCGTGATCTTTTCGACTTCTTGAGTTTTGAAGCAATTGCAAAATATGCAGCCATTGTATTGAGAGGGACGTCCGTTGGCATGGGCCAAGGGGCAAAATTCTAAATGGGGATAGATTCTCTCTCAAATAAAGTTGTAGGTACGGATTATGGACAGAAAAGAAAAGAGGATGATTGTAGAAAGCTCTCCATTCGGCCCCTTTAAACATGATTCACTTTAGGCCATCAGCTTTTCGGCCCTTCCTTTTTCTCTTCCCCCCTTATCCCACAGGTTCTTGTATTCTCTTGACCTTTTTGATAAATTGATGAAATTGGTGCTTCGCTTGATTGGGTCTAAACACAAAAGTTCAATGTTAGACCCGACGAACTCATCTTCCTCGTTTTCTTTTCAGTACAAAAATATACCCCGAGTATGTGCATTCACTCGAGCGGTTTGGGAGTGTCAAATGGGTTGGTTTTGTTCAGGTTTTTAGAAAATCCGAACCGGTCTGGACCATTTGGGCTGTGTTTAGTATTTTCGAATTTAAGTCCGGATAGGATAATGAATTATTCCATTCGGTGTTTGCTGATGTTTTTCAGATTGGATAAATCTTGATGGGTCTAGATAAAATGTCGGATAAGAAATTCGGCTTAGGGGTGGGGTAAATTTAAGTTGAATATAAAATTTTAAAACAATAATGTGATGCATCATATGTTGTTTCCTTCGTAGCACTGCACGAGGATACAATCAATTTGATCATTGTCACTTCTGACCACCACATGATCATTGTCACCCTTGATTAGGACTGTTGTCGCTGCCAGTTAGTGATCGTGTTCCGATCAGTGAGGATGAAAGGGGGTTTTTAAAGACAATATCTTGCTTGGTTTGCATAGATCATCGTTGCCACCTTGATTACTTACATACGTCTTTCATGTCGAGCTTGACTGTTCATGGGTGATTCACAAGTCGGCTGCTCACTTGTTGGTTGACAAAGAATGGCCAGCACATCATTGGCTTTCTGGGGACCTCACTCTCAAAAATTGAGTTCCACTTGACGTCCATCAAGAACAACGCAACAGCACCATGGTGCAAAGCCTCCTTCGTAGGCCCACCCCGTGATGCACACCCACAGGATGTGCCTCTCACTGTTCACGAGTTGTCTTGAAATTACGTGAATTCGTGTCGGTTGAGAGCCTTCATGCTCTGAGGTCGACTTTCCAGATATGTAATTGGAAGGGTTTGAATCTTACATACAGGAGACGTGCATTTCAGAGAGTTTTTTTCAAAAATATTTAATTCTATTTTAGGTTATAGATTTTCAAAAATCTTTAAAGCTTATTTTTCAAAAATCTCAAATCCTATCTTAGGTTGCACCAAATATATGATGGGATATCCTTACAATCTTAGAATGTTTGAAGGATTTCAAATCTTTCTTTATCCAATCCTGTCTCAATCCGAGCCCAACGACCAAATCCAGCCTTGGAGATCCATCAAGGCGCCCCCGATCCTTAAATCTGAACTGTTTTGACCCGAATAAGCCCGAACATAATGGTACAGCTTGGGTTAGCGACGCTCGGGAACATTCTTTCAGGGGAAAAATAAACTCAAGAAGCTGATAAAACAAATTGCATAATTGAAGCTGAAGACAAGAAACTATCCGTAATCATACTAGCTATGGCTCAAAGAAGAGAGAGAGGAGAGTTGCCTCATCACAGGTCCTTCACTGCAAGCCTTGCCCGCCTCGATCTGCCTCGCCGGAAGCGGCACTCTATCTCCCATTAGTCAAACAGTTCTCAACTCGCGTGCTGGTCATGGTAGACAAAACGGTGCCATAGTGGCCGCGGAGGTCGGTTGAGCCCACATCACATGCATCGCCACCGACCACTTGCTCAGGATCCTTGATCTTTTGACGTTCTACTTCTGGCCGGTAAGATCATCCCATAAAGATGCAAACCAGCTTCAGCTTGATTTGGGGGTCGGACGATGCCCAAGGTCGGCGTCAATCTCTGATTTGTTGCGAACATCGGTGATTCATCGAACTCTCAGGTCAAAGTCAAGACTCATGATATTCCAAATTTTTCCCAAAAAAAAAAAAAATTAGTTTTATCTTCGGTAGAACTTCCCGTTTCAAACTGGCTTTTCGTTTTATACGGGTCAAAATGGGTCGACTTATGTTTAACACCGAAACCAAATCTAACCCGCTTTAGTTGCTTTGCTTATGCGACCTGACGCGAAGTCCTCCCACCCGAACCGAGAAACACGTTTGGGTTGGATTTTCAGGCCTTCCGAATTTTCTTGACAATCGAAGACACTGTTATTTACAATCTTCTGAGTTCATTTTTGGATGTTAGATGTAGTTGGACAAGGTTTGGTATTTTGTCAATTTAACTCAATAGTAGTCATGTGGCATCTCGTCATTTGTCAATTCCTATTAACATTTATCAATAATTTTATGTACTGCAATGACAGAAATGACAAGATAAAGCACTTGTTGGCACATGATGACCCCATTATTCAAATGTCAATCTCCGACAAATAATAGAAAACAGCATCGAAACTCCAGTTTCAACGTTATATAATGATAATTATAATTCGTTTACTTGCTCCCACTGACAAGCAACTTAATAAGAACAACACTGAAAAGTCAAAAAGATTAAAAGACTAGTTTTGTTGATTGAAAATTTGGGTCTGTACGGTTAGAGTGAATTTATTTTGATATTTAGTATTATTTTCGACTTAGTGAATTGGAATGGAAAGGTATGTTCAGTCCATTTCAATTCCCTGAAGACTAAAATTTTAATATAACCTTGCCATTTTTTGGGCTTTTCATACTTCTTTTTAGAGAGATATCAAACATTTGACATAAATAATTTCAGATTTTCAATGATACTGATCACAATAGAAAATATTTTCCAAAAAAATCATAAACTTATTACATAGCAGCCAATTCAATCATGAACATTTGGGCTTTTCTACTTTTTTTTTTCTATTTATTTTCACCAATGGCTGATTGAAGGTCGCTGGCCATAGGTGAGGATCATGCTCATTGAGCCTCACTTGGACGAGAGCACGAATTTTGGTGAGGCCAACCCTTGCCGGCCCTCATCCTCACTAGATTTGGTGAGGGTGGCCCTCGCCCTCATCTAGGCGAGACTCGACGGGGACGGTCCTTGTTGACACTCTCTTATGGCCAGTGGCTGGCGATTGACATAAAGAGAAAGGAAATAAAAGAAAGGAAAGAAGAGAAAAAATAAAAAAACTTATAAAAACTTATAAAAACTTCTAAAAATCATCCATGTTAGTGCTAGTTATTCTAAAGAATATATCTCTCAATAGCAAAACAATCCCAAAAGTTGCTCTTAGTCAGATTGGGATCAATCAAGCAATTCTTATACTCTTGGCAAGTGTAGCAAGAGTTTCAAAGTTGATGAACTCATTTTATCTTTCCTCATATAGAGATTTTCATCTTTCCATGTAAAAAGGCCGTAACTTAGAAAGTTAATAGTTATTCCAGTTAATGTCTTTCTAAAAACCATTAGCTATCTTATACTTTAAATGCATGTAAGAAATAATAGTGAAGTGTACATGTGCAATTTCTTCATGGTATTAGAATCTATTGTTCATAAGCCTATCATTCAATTTTTTCAACGACAGTAGAATCCACAAACACTAGCGCTCCTATGATGATCGCTGGCCCCTCTTCAAATGCTTGTGTCGATTGATGTAGCCGTGTAACTCCTCCTCAAGTTAACATCAATAAATTATCCCTCATTGTTGGCTCAATTTAATTCTATGCTCCTGGGCTATGATTTAATGGAGTATGTAGATGGAACCATATTATGTTCATTTGGCACCGTTATTATTGATGGCAAAACTATTGCCAATCCATCTTGTCCTCATTAATTATGCCAAGATCAATTATTGCTTCATGCAATCATAGCTTCCATTTTAGAATCAATTGTGCCTCTCATTGCTTTTGCCAAAACAACACACTAGGCTTAGAACAAAACTTTTGCATCTCTTTGCCAACAAGACATATTCACATGTCATGAGTCTTAAGGAGCGTTTAATCCTCACAAAATGTGACACTCAATTAGTAGTTGAGTATTGACAAGTTATCAAAGGAATTGCTGATGAACTTCCTGTCATCAATTCTCCTACTAGTGATTATGATTTAATAACTGTGTTATTTGTAATCACACACACACACGAAGTAGGAGAAAAAGGATTTAACATGTTCAGTCGACCAAGGAGAGGACACTTAAAAAAAAAAGATAGAATACATCTTTGGGGATAGACATGAATATCTATTGGAAAGACAAATACAATTGTTATTTCTTTCCTTTTCGATTTGAGTCAATTTTCCTACAAAATTTGGACTCTATTGACTAATCGTCCTAGTCTTTCCAATCATTTGGAAGAGCAAAAAGCAAAGTATGGTAGCTAGGGGAACAAATGATAACCATTTTGGCCAAAAATAGATTTTTGAAACAAAAATAGATTTTTCTATTTCTATTTCTGAAGTAAAAGTACGCATTTGCTGACACCAAATTTATGTTCCCAAAGTAGAAATTCATTTGATAAGGACACAAAAATTTCTGACCCCTGGGCAGCAGGGGGTGGATGATGGCAACCGAAGGTGGGAGGCGACTAGCGACGGACCAGCGACGCACAGCGGGTGGCGGCCAGTGGCAGGCGACTGGGCAACCAACAATCGATAGGCAATGGCGGGTGGACAGTCAACTAGTAGAAAGGATAAGTGATGAGAAGAGTTTTTATTTCTCTTTTCTATTTCAGAATTAAAGAAGTAGAAAATTTTTACTTTTCATTTTTATTCCAAACCTATTTCTAGATTGTTTTAGAATTAGAAAAATGAAATTACGTTATCAAACGAATCTCTGTTCTAAATTATTTTTGGAATAGAAAAATAGTTGTGGAAGAGAAGTAGAATGTTTATCATGTGTGCCCTAGATCAAGTGCAAAAGCTTAGTCCAAAGCCATAGCTTAAACCACAAGTGAATTAGTTCGTTTCATTTATTATAGCAGGATTTGGGTTTTAATAAGCTTCAAGTTCCTACAAAATAATTCTATGACAATCGAGTAGCAATTTAAATTGCTTCAAATCTGGTCTTTCATGAAAGGACCAAGCACATAGATGTTGATTGTCATTATATCCATGAGAAAGTTCAAGACACGACTATTGAGACTCCATGCATCATAAGTGAAGATCAATTGGTTGACATATTTAGTAAGGCTTTGCAATGTGTGATGACCAAACTGACCTTTGATGACACCTTTGGCCTAGCTTGGAAGGGAAGTGTTGGAAAGATAAGGACGACTAGTCAGTAAAGTCTAAATTTGGTAAAAGATTTGGCTCAAATCAATAAAAAACAAAATAATGACTGTATTTGTCTTTCCAAAAGATATTCATATTTATATCAGAGATTTATTCTATCTTATTTAATAATAAAGAAATCCCCTGAACGTGACATGAAGAATTAGACATTATTACAAGAAGAAAGAGATGATCAAGAGCTTATACGAATCAGAATAAAATGAAGCAGCAAATAGTGACTTTGATAGCACACGCACCACGCTTGAATCTCGCTTTGATAATGTGTTTTCTTTGTAATCACACATACATGCGAAGGAGAAAAGGACTTAACGTGGTTCAGTTGATCAAGGAGAGGACCCTTGGAAGGCTACATCCACGATTGGAATCCTCCCATTCTTCATGTCACTTTGAGGGGATTTCATTATCTTTAAATAAAATAAAATACATCTTTGGGAATAAACACGAATATCTATTAGAAAAGCAAGGCAAATACATTGTCATTTCCTTCTTTATCAATTTGAATTAAATGTCCTACTAATTTTGGACTCTATGGACTAGTTGTTCTTATCTTTCCAACAATAATATATGTTCTAAATGGACTCGGCTTCAATTTCAAGGAAATTTTTGTTGCCATCAGAGCATGTGAATCACCGATTTCCTTCAAGGAACTCCATTATAAAATTGTTGATTTCGAATGATATCTAAAACGGAAGAGAGTCAAAGTGAATCGACTTTTGTTACTGTGAATCTTTCTCAGATGAACACCAACTAGCGCCTCATTTTAAATCGAGGCTCGAACGCCCTCCAATCAACTTGACAATCTCATTGGCAAAGAAGCAACAATTATGATCGTAACCAGTCTATTCAACATGAGTTTGGTGCCAACAATGTGAACACGTAGGCCACTCAGCCAACCAATGCTATCAGGCTAAATAATATTTCTCTCCTCCTCCTACAGTAAACAGCACAATGTTATTCTGCCAAGCTGAGTAAGGATGGCTTATAGACTCTAGAGTATCTCATCAATTCACTTTGATTTTGAAAAATCCCTCCCTGCATTCTAATTATGAAGGCACGGTGGTGATGGCTCAGGTTTGCAAAAAATAAACACAGGTTCGACTAAACTTTCCTCTCCCATTGTTTCATATTCATTGTTGGATGTTTTGTGTGTTTCCGATATTAGTAAAAACTTGATATCTATTTCAAAGTTTTGAAAGACTAACCAAACACTCGTGAATTTTTTTCCCTACCATTTTTTTGTGAACAATTTGTGCACAAGGCGACTCTCACAACGCTATGATTAGTGCCCATGTATCCTCTAATGATTGGCATCAACGTTTTGATCATCTTTCTCACTAGATTTTAGAGTTTCTTTTAAAATCGAAGTCAATTCCTTCTCTTTCCAAGTAACGTTTTGGTTTTTTTATCCAATTCAATGTCAATGTAATAAAAGTCATAGACTTTTTTTAGGTGCTTCTACATTGTCTAGTTGACAACTTCTTGAACTCATTTGTAGTGATGTTTAGAACACTCTAATGAAATTAATAGATGGCTTTTTGCATTATGTTATTTTTATTGATCAAACTATACTAGATACATCTAGCTCTCAAACAAAAATCTGACATTCTCTTTATTTCCAAAATTCAAGAAATTGATGGAAAATTATATTCAAAATCTCATAGTATCAATTTACTCTAATGCTGGTGGATAATATGAATAACTAAAAGGTTTTTCTTATCTCACGGGAAAAATGTCTCCACATACACAACCCCAACATAATGGGACAGTGGAGCGTCGTCATAGGCATGTTGCCGAAACATGTCTTACATATTATTTCATCAAGTGTCTCTTCTATCCTTGTTTTGGTCCTATGCTTTTCAAACCACTGCATTTCTAATAAATCATCCCCGTATACTGGTCTTAGGACTCAAATCTCATTTTGAGACTCTCTCTGACTCCTATCCAAGTTAATCAAAACTTTGAGTTTTCAGTTGCTATGTATCCTTAGCTTAAACCACATGGAAAGCACAAACTTGAACATCGATCAAAATTTTGTATATTTCTTTGTTACTCTTTCAATCAAAGTGCTTACATGTGTTGCGACCTCAACAAAACAAGGTCTTTGTCTCACGTCATGTGGAGTTTGACGAGTCAATTTTTCCTTATTCCAAACACGCTAAATTGCTCCATCAAGTGCTAGTTCTCAATTCCTATCTCCACCACCTCAAAATACCTGTGTGCTCTCGTTTTTTAATAAAGATTTCAACCACCTCTTTCAACACTGGATAGCTACGCCATACCAGGCACGGTCAAGCAAGTCTTTCAAGTTCAATGGTTAAAGAAGTTCTAGATCAATTTTTCAAGGGCCTTACGACTTTGGTGAAGAAAACCAATTTAACGTCCTCCAATGTAGATCCATTTAGCTATTCAGGCTCCATCTATGCCTTCCATAGACCCCAACACTTCATTCAACTTCTCGACCACAATTCCATCAATGTCAACACATTCTCATCCGATGATCAATCGCTCCCAAAATAACAATTACAAACCTAAACAGATACAATCCTTTAGCTCCCTCATTTAAGCCAAGTTACGTTTCCCAGACTTTAAAAGGTTCAAAGTGGTAGGTTGCTATGTTGGAGGAATTTAATGTAATTCTCCGATATCTTGTACCACCTAAGCCTCATCATAATATCATTGGTTGTAAGTATATATTTCGAGTCAAACAAACTCAAATTGTAGCATAACTAGGGACAATGCATGACTTGTTGCCAAGGGATTCTACCAACAACCAGGACTTGATTGTGATCATATGTTTAGTCCAGCTATTAAACATGCCACATACGGGTTATCCTTTTTCTGGCCTTATCAAATGGTTGGCTCCTTCTACAATTGGGCGTCGGCAATGCCTTCTTACATGACACACTTATGGAGGAATTCTATATGCATCAACCACCGGGTTTTGTCGATTAATCACATCTTGATCACATATGTCGATTGAAGAAGGCTATTCATGGTCTTACACAAGTTTCTCATGCATGGCATGAAGAACTCATTTTCTTTGTCATCTCTTTTGGATTCATCCAATCCAAATAAGATTCCTTGCTTTCTTTATATAACATGATGGCTTCATTGCTCATTTCTTGGTTTATGCAGATGATCTAACCCTGAAAAGAAGTGATACAAATTTTTCGCAGAAGGATTTAGGAGATCTACATTACTTCTTGGGAGTGGAAGTGATACACACAAGCTCCGGTCTCTTTCTCACACAATACAAGTACATAAGGTACATTCTTGATTGAGCAACCATGTTAGCCTGCACTTGCAAAGTGATCTTTCTCCATCGCTTCACACATGCTCTAATGCTAATTGGGTAGGCAATCCAGATGGTTTAAGTCTACAACCACCTAGGTAGCTCATATTGACCAAAATACCATATCATCGTGCTCTCAAAAGCAATGATTTGTTGCTCGTTCATCAACTAAAGTCGAGTATTGGGCAGTTGCTGTAATAGCTTTTGAGCTCACATGAATTCAATCTGTCTTGCATGAACTTGAAGTGTCTTCTTCGACCACCCTTGGCATCTATTTTGATAATATTGGTGCAACGTACGTGTACATTGATCCCGTTTTTACCTTAAGATGAACACCTTGCCATTGGTTATCACTTTGCTTGCACTGTAGTTAACAAAGGTCAATTACAAGTTTGTCGCATGTCCACTCATGATCAACTTGCAGATGCACTAACAAAGCCCCTTACACAACAACTGTTTCTTCATTTATGGTTCAAGATTAGCATTTGCGATGGAACGCCTCTCTTGTGGGGGCGTATTGGAGAACATATCTCCCAACAACAAACAATTCCAAAAAATGCTCTCAAACAAATCACGACCATTCAATCAATTTTTGTACTCTTGACAAGTGCAGCGAGAGTTTCCAAAGTTGATAAACTCATTTTTATCTTTTTTATATAGAGGATTTTATCTTTCCATATATAAAAATTGTAACTCATAAAAGTTATTGTATTACAGTTATTCTAGCTAATGTCTTTCTATAAACCATTAGCTATCTTGTACTTTAAATACATGTAACTAATAACGGTAAAGCATATCTTGTCTAATTTCTTCACACGTCGGTGACTTCCGATCAAAATTGACTAGAATAACTAAATTGATAAATTGTTGAAAGGCTTAGCACTAACTTGGCACAATTGAAAAGATTAAGACTTTTTGGATATTATCCCCCAACTAAACATCTAAATTGAAAAAGTCATTGTTCATCTTTCCATCTAGTTCCTTTCAACATTTCAGTTTTGCCTCGTTTTGAATCTTGGTATCAAAAGTGTTGTTATTAAGTAGTTGAAATCAAATGTTCCAATTCTCGTGTCAAGTTGGACTTATTATATAATGCTTGATTGAAGTAATTCACGTTAGATTTACAAAAAAAAAATTAAATCCATTGCAATTGTGTCAATTCAGTTATAAACTTCTTTTTTAGCTAATTTAGTTATAGATCTTTTGCAATTATACCTTTACCAAATAAAAAAAAAAAAAAAACTTTTGCAATTATACCAATTCAATCTATCTAGATAATTTCAGTTGGCGACGTCGCTGTCTGTCCGGCAATGTTGACGTGGATAATTTTCAATAATATTTTATTTTTAAAACTTTTTTGTTAATTTTTCATTTTTCCTTTTTGTTTTACGTTTTCTTTTTCTTTTTTTCTCTTCTTCTTCTTTTCCCTTTGTTCCCCACAATGGCTAGCAAGGCCACTAAGTGAGGGCTACAAAGCCTTCACCGGCTACTAGCAAAGGTTGCGGCCCTTGCCTAGATCTGGGTGAGACAAGGCGAGGGCCACAACCTTCATTGGCAGTCGGTGAGGGCTTCATGGGCCTAGCCTGGTGGCAGATGAGCCTTGCCAACCACTGTGGGAAACAAAAGGAAAAGAAGAAGAAGAGAATAAAGAAAATGAAAAAGAAAAAAATTCAAAAAAATTCAAAAAAATTCAAAAAAAAAATATTATTAAAAATTATGCACGTTAATGCCGACCAACCAAAATTGGCCAGATAAACTAAATTGGCATAATTATGAAAATATTTACAACTGAATTGATGAAAAAAATTATGACTTAATTGACTTAATTATAATATGTTTATGACTTTTTTAGTAATTTTCCCCACATTATTAAGTAGCTAAATCATGTTTATATTGATGTATGCTTCTTAGAAATCAAAAATATTATTATCTCTTTGACTTTTACAATGAAACTCAAGGTAGCGAGTCTTGTTTGAGCGTAAGAAACGTAGTTTGCAAGTTTGATGAAATTAGTGTAGGATCTTCGATTCTCAGTTGAGTGTGGTCGAGTTCAACCATTGCATCATGTCAACAGGACGACATGCCTATGCTCTTAAACTGTTCATTCGTCCCTGCTGAACGTCCTAGACATCATCTTGAAAATACTCTCCCACTGGGACGTTGGTTCTTTCTCTTTCCCTAGAGACTACAGCCAATTGTTGTTTTCGAGAATAACTTACGGAGTCGTAAAACTTGAATTTTATTCCATTTGGTCATGGTACTCTTTATTTTCAGCCCACTTAGTCCTTTACAAGTCAGATTGGTTCCGTTGGCATCTAAAGCAATATTGATTCCGACGTAAAATCCACATTTGGTGATGTGATCGTAAATGGTAGCAGTCTTATTGTTAATTTTAATATAATGAAAAGAAGATAGGGGCAGAGAGAGAAAATGGGGATGGAACGCCCTTTCCAATGGAGGAGAGGTGGTTGTGCTTCTTGGAATATATTATAAGTATGATAATAAACTTGTTACTTATTTATTTTTGTTGTTGTTTATATTCCGGTGAAAGATAATGTCCCTTTAAGGACATGCTTCTAGGACTCAATTAGTACCAATGCAATATGTTTATGACTTTTTTTTGTACTTTTCCCCTTTATTTTCAACCCACTTAGTCCTTTTCAAGTCAAATTGGTTCCGTTGGCATCTAAATCATTTGGTGATGTGATCGTAAATGGTAGCAACCTTATCGTTAATTTTAATATAATGAAAAGAAGATTGGGGGGAGAGAGAGAAAATGGGGATGGAATGCCCTCCTCCATCAGTGAGGGCTGACGACCCTTTCCAATGGAGGAGAGGTGGTTGTACTTCTTGGAATATATTATAAGTATGATAATAAACTTGTTACTTATTTATTATTTTTGTTGTTTATATTCTGGTGAAAGATAGTCTGCCTTCAAGGACATGCTTCTTGACCATTTGTATCACTTGTGTTTTGAAGAGATTTGAGTTCATTTTCTTTCATTCAATTCACTCGTTTTAAGTAATTGGCTACCAAATAAGTTTCAACCCGCCTATGATGGCATCATTGCCAAGGCTGAGATGTTGAATTTTAGATGTCTTTAATCCTATGTCGCTTAAATATGAGCTGTCATGTCGGTAAATAAGTCTCGTGTAATCTTAAACTGACGCGGCCGGTCATAAAAATTCGTACGCTAACAAATAAACACAATTATGTTTCACCAAAATTCAGTACCGATTAGAGAGACCTACTTCTAGAGATACTCCTATGAAGAACAGAAGTTTGCAATCTCAGATATGGAGGATGATGGTCTAGCCATAAGCTGACGTCTGAATGATGAAATGACAACGTTGGCATTAGTCATGAGTCATGATTAGTGTGAATCTGTAGGCTGACCGGAGAACATGAGGCTTAAAATCATAGGCTGTGGCATTGAATGATTTCAAATGAGAAGGCCCCCTTCCTTTTCAAAAGCTAAAGAAGGAGGAAAATCCACACGGAAAAGGAGAGTGGTTAGGGCAAATCATGAGAGCATGGAGGACCCGCATTGCAAGCAATCAAACTTTTCAAGTTGACCAGGCTTTTCCAAGTCTCCACATGCACAGTCGTTCTTTCGCCCTAACTAATCCTACATTCTTGAGTCAATTGCGGTGGTCAACCACCGCCTTTCTCATTCCTATTACTTTCAACCACCGCCGACATGGTGTCGCTATACGATTTAGTTTCTCTAATCTAGTGATTATGTTCAATTAATGGTGTAATTAGGAGAGGCTAACCACATTGGGGAACTTGAAAATCAATATTATAGAAGTATAACTATAAAAATCGCATTTGGTGTATTCATAATCTAACAAATTTTAGTATGATATGATATTTTTCAGTAACAACTACCACTTCATACTTCACTTGTAATTATAGGTAGATCTGAGAGTTTTAGGATCGATAATCAATCCTAAAATCTTTCCAATCTTCTATGCTTTGGAAGTCCATAGATTTTTTATTTGGTAATCTACTCGAGTTCCGAATAAATGCTCATGTTTGCAAATGATAGTTATCAATTATATATTTAGGCTCCATTTATTTCTTGGAAAATGTGGCGTTTCTAGAAAATGTGTTCCAAGAAGCCATTTTCCAAAAAAAATGTAACTATTTTATGATATTTGGTCGAAACCTGAAAAGAAGCGGAAGATATTTTCTATTGTTCCAATAAGGAAAATTTTTCTTTCATGCACTCTTTTTCAATAATTTTTATTATTTTATTTTTAAAATATAATTTTTAATTATTTTTATACTTTAAAAAATCGATTATTATATTTTTTTTTTTCTTTTCTTTTCTTTGTTTTTGTCTTATTCTTCTTCGACTGAGCTAGGGCTCGAGCTTGCCGCTCGCCTTGCTCATTGCCAATCAGGTGAGGGGCGAGCCTTGCCCGAGGTCGATGAGCTCGAGGCTTGCCCGTAACCGTTGATGACTAGCCAAGACAAAACTTAAAAAAAAAAAAAAAAAAAAAAAACCAAGAAAGCGAGTTAAAAATTCAATTTTTAAATAAAAAAAAAAAAAAGAAATATGAAAAGGTTATCATGAGTGTGAGATAAAAGAAAGTAAGTAAGAAAAATGTTTTCCCTTTCCTCGAAAGTGCAAAACATTTTCCCTTATTTTAGAAGATTTTTTTCCATTCATAGAAAATGTTTTTCTCAACTAATTATTTTTCATAAAACATATATACGAAAATTTGAAAAGTATATTTCTGGAAGTTATTTTTCGCGAAATGAACAGAGCCTTAATGAAAGATAATTCTTTACTAAAAATACCATAGTGTATTGCAAGTAGCCAATAGATGAAACTCAACTACTTTAACACAGGATTGCAATAGCATGTCAATTTGTAAGGGATTTTTTACAAACTAGTGGAATAAAAGAAAGTTATGCTACTGATTTGAGACGAGTGAGCTATTCCAAACTCGTCCCACTGCTACCCTAAAATCTTAGGTCTAGAAATCAAACCTAAAGATTTTTCTCCTTGGGCTTGTTTTTTTGTCAATAGCCTTTTTTACATTATTTTTTCATGTTTTGCAAAAATAGCTTTTCCATCCACGACTTTTTTACTCATCAAGATTTTTATTGGACTTAAATGCAAAGCTCAAGCAAGCCCAAAGAGACTCAAGAGAAAGGGAATGGAAAACATTACTTTCCAGAACACGTAAAACTATGCACATTGAAATGGAGATCATTTTCGATTTAGGTAGGAATTGTTTTAACTCTTATATTTTCCGTGACGATTGTTGATTAAACTCAGCTGAATTAACAAAGTGTCGGCTACCTGTACGGTTTTGACTTAACAACAATCTATAAGAGGGGTGATTATTTTCCCAGATTAGTATTAGGTCCAGCTCTAATTTTGCAATCGAGTCGTCACATGTTAACAGTGACAATGTATCCTTTTATTTGTACCACAGGACCAATGATGAACCTAATAAAAATGCTCATTATTCTTAGTTTTGTAGGTGGGATTGTTTGTCTTGAAGTATCAAAAGTCTGCTTTATTATATGTTTTTAATGAAAAAAATTAAAAAATAACTTTACATGTCAATATTAAATTATGAAAAAATTATATAATTTTCCGTTTCAGCATTTATAATTGGAGAATTTCGGATATACGAAAAAAAAAAAAAGTAGAACCCTGCATTTGATCTCTCTCTCTCTCTCTCTCTCTCTCACACTCAAAGTACAGGCGTCTCTGGCTAACGTCTCTCTCTCTCTCTCTCTCTTCCTGCTCTGACCTCTCTCACATCCTCACCTTTTTCCTCCATTCTCTCTCTCTCTTCCCTTTTCTCCATTCACAGAACCTCTCTCTCTCTCTCTCATGGAAGTCTCGCCATGTCCCGTGACTGCAACTCCCTTTTCCGTCTCGCCCCATAACTCCCCCTCCACTTTCTGCTCACCCCTCTCATTCCTCACACGCCTGCATAATCCAGTTCCCCCCTTAGCCTCCCTCCCAAAACCCCAATCTCCCCTCTCTCTCTCATGACTCAACGCAGAACCCGTCTCTCCTCCCCCGCCGCCCAGCACCATCGTCGTCGACGACAGCAGCAGTAGCAGCAGCAGCAGCATGCGATCCCCGCCCCTGCCCTACCACTCCCCCGCAACGGCGACGCCACGCCGCCCCACCACCACCACCACCACCACCACCGGCAGTACCAGTCGACGGTGTCCGTGCAGAAGCTCCGGCGGTTCAACTGGCTGATCCTGGTGCTGCGGCTCGCCGCCTTCTGCTTCTCCCTCGCCTCCTCCATCTTCTCCGCCACCAACTCCCGCGGCCCTTCCGCCCCGCACTGGTACGACTTCGAGGCTCTCAGGTACACTCTTCCCTCCCCCCCAAAACAAATTTCCTTTTCCCCTCTCCTTTATCCTTTCCTTTTCCTTTCCACTCGCTTTTCCTCGCCTCCCTTTCCCCTTCTCTCGAAACGGGAAAAGCCAAAAAAAAAAAACAGCTTTTTGCCCTTGGAATTTACTAAAAAAGAAGGGGTTTTGAGAAAAACGGAGCCCGCTGGCGGCTCGCCATTTTCGCACCCTACCGAGCTCCATCGATCATCAATCGAGCACGGTTAAATCGATCTGATCACGGCGGATCTGCTGAAAATCGGGAACTGGGTGTGGGGTTTTGGGTGCAGGTACTTGTTCGCGGCGAATGCGATGGTGGCGCTGTACTCGCTGCTCGAGACGGCGGCTTCCGTGTGGGAGATACTGAAGAACGCCACATTGTTCCCGGAGACGTTTCAGCTTTGGTTCGATTTTAGCCACGACCAGGTTACAAACTACCTCGATTTCTGGATTCTATCTTCTTCTTCCTCCTCCTCGGCTTCTTCGAAGTAAATGGCGCTGTCTCTTTGTGATATTTCTGAAATAAATTATTTTGGAATATCTTGAAACAATTAATCGAGAAAAAAAAAATTCTGTTTATTTATATTTTCAGACGATACATGTTATCATTTTCAGGAAAAAATATCTTTTAAATAATTCATTATTCGTGAAACAAACTTTCTAAAACCCTACTGCAGTTTTTTCTTCACCAAGTTCTGACGATAGAAGTAAAATTTGTAAAAATGTTGATTCTTTCTAGGATAAATTTAGGGTTTAGTCTAGGATTATTACTAAATAGATTATTTTCTAGGAATATAATCGAGTTCACATAGAGACGCGAGTGTTTGTCTATGGAGTGTATTTTTTCTCATAATCGAAGTCTTCTTCCACGTGCCGACGGCAATGGACCCAATGAAAATTCTTGGTTTTTAGATATATGGTGGTTGTTTGAAAGCTAAGTTCTCATGACGAAATTGTCGTTCGGGCCAATCGTTAGACAAATGATGTGGTCGGGACTGAGAATTTCTACGTAGTTAAAGTTAGAAAATTGGTAGATCTCTTATTCGACACGCTAGGAATATGCCTATAAAGGGCTTTATTTTTCTCTGTTCTTTTTTTGAGGTTTAGTAAATTGAAGGAATTTTATTTAGTACTAGGTAACTCAAAACGTTGCTAATCTAAGTTAATCGGTCCGTTTTTAGCATTAACAGATCTATGTACACGTTAATAAAGCCTGTCGGACCATGTCTAAAATTCCCCTCTCCCTCCTTTTTTATGAAATTTTGAAATTTTTCAGATTTTTTTCTTGAATTTTGATCCTAGTTTTTCCTCCTCATTTCCCAAACATAAGATTAAGGTTTTCGTTGTGACTTACTGAAAATAGCGTTTCATTTCTTGCACCACAGGTGTTCGCGTACATACTGATGTCGGCGGAATCGGCTGGGACGGCACTGGCGAGGACACTGAAGGGATCAGCCACATGCGTGGCGTCGAGCGCCTTCTGCATCCAATCAGACATCGCCATCGCCCTAGGGTTCGCCGGCTTCCTCTTCCTCGCCGTCTCCTCACTCCTCTCCGGCTTCCGCGTCGTCTGTTTCCTCATCAGCGGCTCTCGTTTTCCTCATTAGAGATCGCGGAAGGTGGTGGCGGGAGGGGTGTGATTTTTTATTTGATTTTATTATTTTCTTAATATTAATGTAAACTATAATTATATATTGCATTATAAATTGAGTAGATTCTTCTGAAATTCCGATCTGCCTTTTCTGAGAAGACTAACGTTAGCATCTTTTCAAACTACTACGCATATTTAATTAGCTCAGGCCTTCTTGGCTACCGAGCTCAGTGTCTCTCCTCCATGCCTTCGACGTCCTGAAATTCTTTGTCAAGTAAGAACTACATCCCAGACCGATCAAATCCAATGGCTAAGCTTTAATTAAATTTAATTGAATTTCTTAGGATTGAAACTCGGGTGGTTTAAAGAATTTGTGATTTTCCAAGACAAGACCCATAAATTGTGCCTGAACTCGTAATCAATCGCTCATTTTCTGAAAAATTCCATGTGCTATCGCACGAAATGCGCAGCGAGAAAGAACATCCGACCCGACCCGACCCTCAACAACAGCAGATTTGATTCCTAAAACCTGTCCCCATCTTAGGCGTACTTCGCCAAAACGCCAACTTTATAGCGAAACAGAACCGACATGGTGCACAAAACACAGATTGGGTTCTCCAGAACCCGATTCTCCAAAAGAAAGACATCCATCTGCTAAACAAGACAAGAAAGCTGGGCTGATCATTAGTTGCCTTGTCTTATGTGCATCCAATCGGGGGTAGAGAGTGCCTCGCAAGATTTTCAAGTAAAGTTCATGTTGCATCAGCACGTAAAGTAAAACTGATTTATGGCGAAAAATTCTTAACTAAGAGCATCCTGAGAAGTTCGTGATTCGAAAGCCATTTTATCCTTCACAAACACGACATTCACCTCATCGAACAATAACCCCATCAGCTCACTCCCTGGAATCTTTGATGGTGTCTAAGTCTTGGCAAGTCATACTGGAATATCACACGAGACGGGTCACTCACTGGAATCTCAATGGCATCAAAAGTCTTAGCAAGCCATACTCAAAATATCACACGGCACAAGCAAGTGGCACACACAAAGCACATACAGCCTTCAGCAGAGGGATTGAGTGGCATTTCCATTATTGCTTGCGCTAGTACTCAACTTTACGGAGGGAAAAGATGTTTGGATCACATCGCACCCTCATATCATGTCATCTCCAGCACCCTCAAGTGTCACCTTTCTTATGCTTTGATGCCACAAGGATGCCTTTGGCATCTGAAGAGTTCGCACTTCAAACCAATACCTCCCCAAAGGGCCAACGCTTCCAAAGCACGCACTCATCTCCAGACACAGTTTTTTCTTTGCTTACAGATCATGACAGATTTCGCACTAGGCGACAAATGCGGAAAAGCTTTTCAAAAATGGTCCAACCATCAAAGTCGATAGAACAAGCAACCAATCATTATACGAAACGTAATTCACTCTATGCTAGTATTGTCACAACAAACCTGTCCAATCACATTCTATTAAGCAACTGAAAAAAGTGTACTCCGTCTAAACTGTGAAAGTCTACAAAATGTTTCAGTTGCCTTCATATTTTGGGTCAGCCATCACAAAATGGTACGCGATTACCAGGAGAAAGATGAAAATACCAAGAAAGTTGGAGAAAAAGCCGAGGTCCTGATCATCAATCATCTGCAATAGTCATAAAATAATACATGAGTTCCACATGGAAAAAACTACTACCACAGGCCAAAACAAGGGACATCTTAAGGAGAATTAAAAGTAACATATTCGTCCAAAACACACTATTCCATCTTGGTCCATTGCTCAACTACAACAAAACATAATAGGTAGGAGTAAAAAGGAGAACCAAGAACATTAGTCCTCTACTCGCTAAGGATACAATTTACGAGGAATCGATTGAATTAATATTACTCAACCTGCGATCAACCCACTGAGATATTTGAGGTCAGTGTCTGTTTGGGGTGACTTCTAACTTTGCCATCATCTTATAAGTACGAACTGTGACTTTTATTTAATGTATTTTTGATACCTTTGAAAATGGTCATATATTAACATGTAGATTTACATATGCTCATTTCTTAAATTTAATTAATATTTTAAATAATTGGCGGGAAATAAAGAAGTTCTGAATCCAGGCAACCAGACTACTGTGAAAAAGTTATGAGCCCTAAATCCATAGAAGCCAATAGCTGGCTGTGGCAAGTAATCTACATTACAGGATTAAAAAGTACAACTTGGCATCCACCGGTCAACCTATAATCCTTCACCATGGCAGTTAGTCGACTCTAGACTGATGCAGGCTAATTATCTTCTCCATCATAAAGGGGCAAAAAAAAAAAAAATCAAGTTGAGATACCTTTCTTTCCTGATAACCAAAAAAACATAACATTATTTTCTTAATTCATCCAAGCACTCATCAACATAAACAGGACAGTCCACTACCAACTTTTCACATGAAAAAATTGATACTAAACAAAATCAATGTGTTGCAAATATCACAGCTGCAAGACAATTTGGTATCTTAAATGTTGTTCAACTTTCTATTCACAATCCAAAAATCATTTCCCAGACGGAGAGATTTCAGCTGTTTCCTACATATGGGATAAATCGATCCTCAAGTTGTGAAGTCAATGTCGAAGATACAGAGCTATGTTGCTAAGAATAGTTCCTTTCCTAGTACCTATGCTCATTAATTAAGATTCCAGTATGTTGTGACTGAGCTTTGATATCACTTAGAGTTTTAATAGACTTGATAGTCAATTTGGCCACATTATGAAAATTCACAAGATAGAACAAGTAAAGATTAATATGCAAAACTGTAGAGGATAGAACAAACACTAACAACCAGTATTTTCCCAACAAGCGTGTGAATATTTGAGCAAAAAGCAAATTGCAGCTTAACTTCCAGGAAGTTTATAATCAGAAAACTCATGGCACCATCGTGACACACATAGAGATGTTCATACTTCGCATGCAGATGTACTTGTGACACATAGACCAAATTTAGTATCATATGGAGTTCAAATTTCTTTGAAAAGAGGGGACATTGAAATTGTCAAGTTTCTTTTCAGAGGTCAACATGCCATCGTGTATATATGACCCGGATGAGATTCAAGGAGTGCAAATTTTCCTTCGTCAATTATTAACCGATTCGAATGAAAAGAGGAGGCTGAGTCAAGACAGCTGTTCTTTCCTTCTGACTTTTCTGAACAAGTTTGGAATGGATTTATCCAGTTGTTTGGCATTTATAGAACAACTGCTAACTGGATTATTGAGTCTGCTTGGGAAATCCAGGAGCTACACCCAAGGAATATTCTTCAAGAAACTATTGGAATTAGCTTTAAGTTCCACTCTTTACTTCTTGTGGAAATATCAAAATCTCCACACGTAGAAAGAGTTGTTCAATAGGTGAAAGTTGCTGTCAATACAAGATTTAAACCAGTTAATAATTCTTGTAGAAGATTTCATTTTGCTGGTCATAGAGAATTCTGCACTCAAAGTCAATGGAGTGTTTCTATCCTTGTTGTTTCATGTTAGCTGGCATTCGTATGCTAGATTCAAGTGGTTAGTTGGGTGCCACTGATCCTTCTTGATGATTGATTGTGGTAGCTGTCAGCGATTTAGAAGGGCTGGTTTGGTGTGTGTTGCTCTCCCAATTTCAATGTTCTATTGATGAAAACCTTATATATAAACACGTTCTCAATTAAAGGAAAGTTAACCCGAGTATTTTTTTTTATTTTTTTTTTTTTTTTGCCTATATACGCAAACTAACCACCAGTCGAGGGACCTGTCAAAGATGATGCATGGAATTATGGAGATTCTCCTTATCCTGTAAGCCCACAGCAAAGCTCCTAAAAGGTTTCTCATCAACAGCTATTGCAGCTGCACTAAATGATAGAAATTGAACAGCTTTGGAAAGGGAAATAAGCTTGAAACCGTTACCAATGGAGCTGCGTCCCACATCTATCTTATACTTGGTCCAGAGATGGCATAAATACTTCTTAAGGTTCTTAGATACAGATCCATAATGCATCCAGAGGGGTATGTGAAAAGGCTAAAATTGTCCTAAAAAATCCTCTCCTTCAGGAGGAAAATATAATCGGATTTTGAGGTCAACACAATAGAAGCAGGGATACCTACAATTGACAGGAACAGTGGAGGCACGATTGCAGGGGTCATCTTATCAGTGATGGAAGATAGCATCGACGTTGCAAAAGCCAAAGTAGTAAGAAAGACTTTTCCGATGGATAAAGAAAAAGGCTGGGAGAAAAACTGTAGTCGAAACAAACTCAACAGTAGTTTATATATGCAGCAGTCAAAGATAGGACGACAACTGAAAGAGTGAACCCTTTACACAAAAAAGACTTTAAGAGCACATTAGATTTCGCTTGTGCTAGACTTCTTGTAATCAGGAGGAATGCTAATGAAGTAGCCAATCGGGCTACTTCTCAAATCAAAGGAGAAATCCCCTCTCCCCTCCCATCAAGTCTTACATATCGAAATTGCCAACGCAAATCGAGGCGCGCATGTTCCCATCACATAATACGACATCCGCTCTCAAAATGCATCAACACGCACAATCACAATTCAAATCCTGGGTCACTCACACTCGATCACGACAACCCAACTCAAATACGCGTCAAGCCTGACTCCTAACTTAGATGACATCGAATGCAGAAGAATCGTAAGACACCACAGATTCGCACTCCAGAATTCCGATCCCTGATACTGCAAACCGACTAGAAGGGTCCTATATCCATCCTAAATCTTTCCTTTCCCGCATGCAACATCCATGGAATTTCACTATATTTCCGTCGCAGACACATTCAGGCGACGACACTGCCGTGCTTCGAGAAAAAGGAAGTGGCCTCGGAGATCAAGACCATGGAGCGATCTCTTTCTAGAGAGAGAGAGAGAGAGGTACCTTGGTGGTCTTGATCGGAGGAGGAGGAATCGCCGACGGAAGAGAGGGATCAGATCTCCGTCCGAGGCTGAGCGAAGACGAGCTTCTCGTCGTTGCGATCGCGAGACAGACCGGGATCCTGCGACCCTCTGGTGTACGACCTTAAATATATTCAAGGCCATGGATGGGCCCGGCCCAAGGCCGAGTCATCACAGTCTTCGCATCTAAAAAAAGCCCACTTATAATGATGACAAAAGTGAATGGGAAAATAACGCAAATGATGCCTGAACTTTTTTGCCTAATGTATGATGTAATATATGAATTTTTAATTTATTCAATCTGATCTTTGCCTCAATGTGAAATTTCATCCTTGGACTTTTAATTTATTCAAAGCAGTCTCTGAATTCTTAGCATGTGTTCAATTTAATCTTTCGACTATAAAGATGTTCAAAGCTGTCCCTAATCTTGAATTAATTGAAGGATAATATTATACGTTTTCATATAATTTAGGAACTACATTATTGAACAAATTAAAAATTTAATGATCACATTACACACTTGACTAAGGTTTAGAGACCACTGGTGTTATTATCCTAGAGTAAATTGGATAACACAAAAGAGTATTCCCATATATCTATTATTACTAAACGAAAAAAAAAATTAGAGTCAACAAAAGTGTCTAAGTATAAATTTTTTTGAGAATTAAAATATATTCATGAACTAATTATAAGATAATATTTTCTAAATTATTCATTTTGTGTGAAATAAATTGGTCGAGAAATTAACACTCCGATTACTTTGTAAATGCAAACGTAAATTGCCATTAGTAGTGACCTAGTGATATTGGTTGAAATTCTTATATGCAAAGTCTTGAGTTCGGACTAGCCCACAGTAATAGCGCTGCATAACTCTCATTGGCAAAGTGCGAGTGACAACCCCTATGCAATCTTAAATTTGAATATCTTGTGGTGAATGTCAGCTCTTCATGATAACACATGAGAAAATTTAGACTTAGGGACGATAAGTTAACACACCTTAGAAGGCTTCTCAGAAGCAATATATTCCATCTTGCATCTTTGGCATTCTCTCTTGCGTTATGTCCTCCATTCATCATGTTTGGATTTTACCCGTAATGGGCTTGATCCGGGCCCAACCCACACGATTTTGCCCATGATGGGCTTGACCCAAGCCCAACTTACAAGCATTGAAAGTTCCCTTGGTGGTAATGCAAGTTTCAAGAAGGGGGGGCTGAGTGCTCCAGTGAGTTGGGCTCGAGTAAGTGAGTAGAGATCCTCCGAAAATTGCAAGCAATTCGTCCTTTGAGAGCACGGGCTATATAGTTGCGTTGTGAACATGTGGGAATTAATCCGAGCACTTGATTACATTCTCGACCCGTGCGGATACACAAGCATTACATGGAGCAATCTCGGTTACTGAAATTTAAGGTGCGATTCATTAGTATTAGAACATGCCAATTATATTCCCTTCTTTTTTAAAATTTGTTTATCATGTCCAACCAATAGTTGTATTTCCTATTTTATATTTCCATTATACTTTTCACTCTCAAATTATATAGTTAAATTAGATATCAACAAATAAAGATAACTAAAAGTAACCCATTTCATATTAATATTTAGGAAAAAGCCATAAAAAACCCCAAACTTTGCCTCTAGTGACAGATTTACCCCAAACTTTGTTTTGTGACGTGAAAAACCTCGAACTTGCAAACTGTGACACATTTACCCCATTAAGGGCATTTTCGTCTTATTCTTTATTTTTTTTTTTTTTTCTTCTTCCCCCTTCCCTCCGCCGGCCATGGCGGAGCCGGCGGAGGGAAGCCGGCGTCCGGCGAGGGCCGCCCTCCGCCGGCCATGGCGGAGTCGGCGTAGGGAAGAATGAAGAAGAAGAAAAAAAAGAAAAAAAAAGAAAAAAAATTTTAAAAGTAAAAAGACCAAAATGCCCATATGATTTAGGGTAAATGTGTCACACAAATGAAAGTTCAGGGTTTTTTGTGTCACAAATAAAAGTTTGGGGTAAATGTGTCACGCTTAGCAAACTTTGGGGTTTTTCACGTCATAAAACAAAGTTTAGGGTAAAACTGTCACTCGAGGCAAAGTTTGGGGTTTTTTGTGGCTTTTTCCCTAATATTTAAATATAAAAAGTGCGATGAATATGTAACATGTTTCTCATTCTGTACATATGTAAAGAATAAGATAAATTGGAGAAAATTTAAGGAAGTAGTACAATTATGTGAATTTTAGTGCCATACATAACCTAGATGAATTCATATACTTTCGTAAATTGAGAAGTCTATTATTACTCACAAGACGAGCTTTAAAATTAAAAACCAATTTCGAGACAGCTTTCGATCATGTGTGGTTTTGAAAATTGTTTCGACAAATCACATTCAAATATTGCTTCCTTTTTTTTTTTTCTTTTTTCACGAAAAAGTAACTAAACTGCCTCCAAGTTTGTTCCCCGCTTTCATTTCTATATGTTTTTGGGCTGGGTTAAAATTCTTCAACCTCGGCCTTTTGGAGTTGCACACAGCTGGCCTAAAAGATAAAGGAAGAAATATAAAAAATTAGAAAAGAAGAAATAGAGTTGTGGCTGCTGGGATTCGAGCCCAGGTCTCCACGGCCACAACGTGGAATTCTTACCACTAAACTACAGCCACATCAGTTGTTCTTCCAGTTGCAGAAATTTAATTATTCATCATGCAATACAAAAAATTTTCGGTCTTGATATCCCCAAAAATTACTTCAGAAAAATGCTTTCGTTCATCTATATCATTTCGTTCCAACTTCGTTTCGGCCAAGCATCTCGTGTCGTTTTAGTCTGAATAAATTACACAGAAAGGTTCGCACCTTAAAGCATAGTTTACGTTAATAGCCTTATTGAATGGGTGTTAATGTTCCCTAGCATTGCCTAATTCGCAATATGGCCTTCTTTTGTCATATAGATGTCTTGACGCCTCCATTTCCTCGGCTGATGAGTAGAATTCTTAGGCCCCCTCCTTTCCAAGCTGATAAAAGAACAATCGCCCATCCTTTTTTTCTTTAATCAAAAACTCGTGGAGCAGGAAAGAAAACAAACTAGAGACTAGAGGTGATCTTGACCTGGATTGAACCGGTCCAGCACCTAACCCAATGACCAACCCGCACAGTATTGATCTTTAATTTTTGGGACCAAAGACCGATCCGATTAAACTTGAGACTAAGGATTGGACCGACCCTATAGGTTCGGTCCGGTTCCAAGGTCAACTCAAGATTAACTGATAATTTTTTTGTTTCATTTTTTGTATTCGCTGAAATGACAAATCTATTATTCCAAATTATATATTCATCAATAGGGGTAAGCTACCGTGAGGTGAACGAATAGAAGCAAGCCGTGAGGTGAGTGGCGAACAATGAGCGTTGCTCACAAGCCAAGAGGGTTTCTAATCAAGACTTTGTTTCCTTCTAATTTACTCGGCAACAAGCGAGGCCAGTGAAGAGATGCAAGCGGCATGTGCATCGAGTGGCGAGCAAGGCAAGCGTCATGCGGCGAGTGATGAGCAGGGTAAGGCGAGGTTTGTCCTGTATTTTTTGGAAATTTTTATTATTTTATTTCAATATTAAAATGTTGTTGATTACAGATAAGGACCCCTAAAATAATATATTCCAATTGACCAACAAATTTCTTCTCTTCTCATGATTTTTCCCAATATTCAAAGGTAGAGATTGACATATAAATTACAATAAACGAGAATTTTATCATTAGAGTGGTTTAGTTGTCTTAGCTCTACCGGTAGAGTGCATGGCTTTTAACCATGTGGTCGAGGGTTCGATTCTCATGGCATTTAACCATGTGGTCGAGGGTTCGATTCTCATTGCATTTTTCACCACTGTCCTCGTCATTATTGTCACCTCCTCCTCTGTCCAGCTGCCTATTTTCCTTCTTTGACTCTTGGCCACATCTTCGATCACCCATTGCCATCGTCATTATTGTCACCTCCTCCTCTGCCCAACTACCTATTTTCCTTCTCTGACTCTCGGCCACATCCTCGATCACCCATCACCATGATTAAGAATGTTGGAGGTTGCTGTGGAGGTCAAGCAAATAGAGGCCGGGAAAGAGAAGGAAAGAGATCAACTTTTATTAGGGTTAAATGGGTTTATTTTAAAATTCATTTATTGTGTGCTTCTTAATTTAGAACCCATTTATGACTCATATATTCATATAAGCTAACTCATTTATGACCTATTTTCATTATTTTGGATTAAAATATGGGCATGTGACTCATTTTGACAGTCATACTTCTCTTAAAAATCTCATGGTAATCGTACCAAATCCTCTAAACATTGTGCCCTACTCTCATTTGATGATGTAGCATTTGGAATTATGATTATAACTCAATTTCATCATTCTCAAAAGTAGACATTAAAAGTGTTAAACATGTTCCCTGGAGTTTTTCCTAAATCAACTTTACTCACAACACACACACACAAAAACACAAAATCTCTAAAGAGAGAAAATCTTAATTTGTGATTGTATTTCTGAGCGAATACAAATAAGGACAGGGGACCTCTATTTATACGAGAACCCATTAGATCACAATCGTTGATCTTTAACCTAATCCAATGGGTTGGATTGATGACAAATCTCTAGGATACAAGTATATTTCCAATTTTACCCTCAAAGAATGCTCTAGAATGCTCTTGTACATCTCCCATATTACCCTAAAAAATGTTTTATTAAATTCAAGAAAGCTCCTTAAAAGTTTAAAGACTCATTTGGTTATCTTGGATATTTCCTTGCAATATTTTTCCTTGAAAATATTTGAATCTTTACAATAACATGTGAAACTTGACTCGATTCAGTCTATTGGCTATACAAAATTTACGAAATTTAAATCTCTTCAAATGCGGTGAAACAAGTCAATCATAAAATGAGTGACTTGAAAATTATTGTTGTGTAGGATGATATGTATTTTACATGGATAGTGTGATAAATTGATTATACCATTGTTAGCCGTTTCATCCTCATATAAAATAATTTCTCGCATGCTAGACCTCTAATTGCCATATTGCACCTGAGAATTGCTGAGTCATCACCTCTCAGGCCTAGCCACTTTTGCTTCTCTCCTTCTTGGAATCAATCTACAATATTCTTTCAACACTTGGCACTACTTTTCATCGTTTTGGAAAATCCGTTCTATTGCAAGTTAGTACTGTAAAAAAAAAATAATAATTAAATAATGCTATATCTTATCGGTTAGATGAACTATAAGTGATAGCATTATTTCATTGAGTACGATCGCTCTTAATACAGTTAAATCAAATTTTGAAAGAAAGCTAAAAAGATTATGTATTATTTATGTATTTTTATTTTCTATACAAGAGCTGAGCGACTCTGAGTATAGAAAAGATGTGCAATAATAATCTACTTGACATAAAAAATTGATTTATTTACAACAAAACTAATTATATTAAGAAGGTATACCCCGAAACACTGAACTCAAAAAGTATTTGAACAAAGAGGATATTTCTAAAACTTTTGTCACGGTTTCCTTCCTTATGGTTTTATTACTTCAGTCTCACCAGGCTCTTGGAAGATCAAGTTTCAACATTAGCATTTTATCGACAAAAGTATGTAAACTCAGATGTTATTTTCATCATTCTCATGGAAGATAATTTTCTTGATATATGCATAACTTTTCTAGATGTCGGTCACATTTTATTGATTTAATACTCTCAAGTGGGTTACAAGAAAATATGTTGTCGGGCCTGTTTTTTTTTTTTTTGTAATCTAATAAATCACATATAGTTTGTTCATAAGTTTTTAAGAATCGAATAAAATTTTTAACTTGGATCGGAAAACAAAGAGTTATTTTTTGCTTCTGCTGAGGTGTAAATAAAGAGTCAACTATCGGCCGTACAGAACCAGGTAATGTTTAGTATGAATGAACAGTTGAACACCAAATAATTTTTTTCTACCAAATTTCTTATCTAAATGAAGACGAGAGAATTTCAAATACTTCTCCTCCACTCAAGTCCATATTTGCCTTTGCTAAACTTGCCGCAATCTTGCATATCATATGAACAGTAATTGGCAATATAGTGCCATAGTTTAGCGTATGCAAAAATACAAAGACAAACATAATTTCTCAATTGGTATATCTAATTTCTGCATCATTTAGAATCCTATCAAGATAATACACCTTTTGCTCCTTGTTTTTCACTTTTTTCCTAATAAAAGTATGTGCTTCTTTACCTTTTTCCTTTTTCTGGATTCTATTGACCGAGGAGGTCGGTCAGTTGCTGAATCTGCTATCTTTACTGCGATACCCTTGCACGTCCAAGAATCCAAACTGGAAAAGGCTAGTTTTGGATATATTGCACCCAAAAAGTTCATGAGACAAGTAATTCGAAATACCCTAAAAAATGTTAATGAATTTGTCCTGTTGACCAGATTTGACCAGCATCCAATCGTTGCTACTTCAGATTGAACAATTTGTTACGCTCCAATTCCCTCCTGCATTTCCTCGTCAGTGAATACAGCAGGGGTGCACACATCATCATTTTATAGCAATTCGCTTTGCCCTCAATTTTCATGGTAAAAAAGATTGCTTGCTATGGCAAGAATGACATCGCTCAATGCTCATTTTCTTGATTATTAGTATATTTGGGGATAATTGTCTCAAAATTCTAAACCCATTATAAAAAAATTGCTAGAAAAGTTATAAACATATTGCACTTATTAGTTCCAGTGAGATTGCCCCTTGTCCAAAGTTGATAAGGCTGGCCCTCGTTGGCCTCTCATGAGGATGAGCCTTGTCCCTGGCCAGCAAGGTCGTCCCTTGCCAGATCTTGGAGAGGATGACCTCGCTTGAGGCTAGTGAGGTGCCTTGGCCTAGATTTTGATGAGGGCTACAATGCCCTTGCTAAGACTAGGCGAGGTTTGGCCAGCAACCTCGCCTAGCTTAGAGTTGAAAAAAAAATTAAAGAACAAAGGAAAAGAAGAAAAGAAAAGAAAAGAAAAGAAAATTTAAAAGAATTTTTAAAAAAAAATAAGAAAAATTGCCCACATTAATGACACTATCATAGGACGATCGACATTGATTGAATCACCATGTTAACAAATTTTGACAAAAAATGACTAAAAGACCTAAATTGACAAAATTGAAAAGTCAAGAACTTAATTAGCCACCAAATAATATGTTTAAGACTTTTTTGAGTTAATATACTAATAAGATCAAGTTTTACTGTCGTATGGTATTAATATCTTGTACACTCTATCATATCATCTTATCATCATTAACTCTAGAGTTACTAAACAAGAACATAACATTTCAAGCCTTTTTCCCCCCGAAACTACATTTCTTGAGATGGTATTTGTTTATGAAAATTACCCGAAACATACTTTTAAGTAGGGGTGGCAAATGGGTGGGTCGGGTCGGGTATGGGTCGAGTCGGGTATGGGTCGAGTCAAAATGGGTCGACCCATATTTGATCCATTTAAACCCATATTCTTGTAGTGTAAATCTAGTGACCCATACCCGACCCGACCCGCACCCGACTGCACCCGTATTGCTAAAACCTACTTATTGTTAAAATATTTTTATGTAACACAAATTTTTTAACAATTTTTATGCAATACAAATTTAATGGAAAATTTTTATAATTCTTTTTAAAATATTTTTAAAAAAATCAAAAATTTTTTAATTTTTTAATATATTTTTTTCAATTATTTTTAATTTTTCAAAATATAATTTTTAATTATTTTTATTTTTAAAAATATAATTTTTATAATTTTTTAAATATCATTTTTAATTTTAATAATTATTTTCTCTTTTCTTTTTCTCTTTTTTTTTTTTTTTTTTCTTCTTCTTCGTTGGTCGTTGGCCACGATGATGGCGGGCGACCGGCCACGGGTGAGATCGAGCTCACCGACATCGAGTGGGGATCGATCTCGCCGATCCGGCGAGGCCAAGGCCCCGCCCGACGCCGGCGAGCTCGAGACTAGTTGGATTGATCTTGCGAGATTTGGGAGGCCGAGGCCCGCCCAACATTGGCGAGCTCGAGCCTGCTAGTCGTCGGCGAGGCCGAGCCTCGCCGGACCTGGCGAGACTCGAGCTCACCGACATCGGGTGAGGCTCGATCTCGCTAGATCTAGCGAGGTCGAGGCCCCGCACGACGCCGGTGAGCTCGAGCCTCGCTAGTCGTTGGCAAGGCCGAGAGATTCGGCGAGGCTCAGTCGTCGGCGACCTTCGAGGGAGCGGCGGAGGCGACTTGGAGGCGAGCCGCGGCGGCGAGTGGCAGAGGCAGCTCGGAGGCGAGCGGTGAAGGTGAAGGTCGAAGGGCTATCCATGTTTTTAAGGTTTTCAAAATGGGTCGAAAATGGGTTAGAAGGTATGACCCATTTTCAACCCATATAAAACTGAACTTAAAATGGGTCGAATGTGGGTTATGGCCCATTACAATTTCATAACCCACGTTCGACTCATTTGTGAAAAATATGGGTGCAAAAAGGATCCATGACCCATTTTGCCACCTCTACTTTTAAGAATTGAACCGTCAATCTTTTCCATTCTACATACTCTCATGAGTCTATCCTCAGTTGTCATGTCACGAAGGTTCAAAATAAAATCTAATGAAATTTCTCTTTATCCATCAATTGATTTAAGCTTTATTTCTCTCTCTCTCTCTTTTTTTTCCTGATTGGAGGCCCAAACGGGCCCGCTGAGCTTGTTCGTCATCATCGACCGGGCCTGGCCTTGTCCAAGGATCGATTCAAGACATGGTCCAGGCCCATCTGCTTGATGTATCGGCTCTTCGCGCGACATATAAAAGGCTCCCGCTTCATCGTTCCCACCAGCGAATTAGGGTTTCGCCTTTCATCAAACCTCGCCGTCGCGCTCCTTGCCTCAGCCTGCTCGATCTCGCAAGCCCTGAAAATGGATGCCCAGGTCTCTCTCTCTCTCTCTGTGGTGACTATGGGGATACACTCGATCATTATGCGCTCGCGCGAGCGCAGGTGGTCGCTTGATTTAGCTCGCTCGCTTGCACTGTTGCACTGACACAGGAGCTTGTTATTCGGATTGTCTGGAGTCCTGCATTGCTGAATTGAAAACCCTTTTCCCGTTTCACTCTTTTGCAGACGGAGAAGGCGTTTCTGAAGCAGCCGAAGGTGTTCCTCTGGTGAGTAAGCCTCCTTTGGTAGTCCTAGACAGTCGGTCGTTGATCTTGTAGGGCGTGTAGTTTGAAGCTCAGGAATGTGGGTTTCGATGGAAAGGCTAGTGCCGCATTGTGCTTGAGGAAACGGAGGACTGCTTTTGCGTTTCTTTAGATGCATGCAGCTTATGGGGTTTGAATGAAAATCATAGATTGGGAGGGGCTTGTCGTTTAGTTAGCACGAGTTGTCTTGATTTGGTTGGTCATTTTAAGCGTTCGTTACAAATCAAATGGAGGGTTGAAATGTTTATGGCGACGTAATGTCCGCGAGTACTGTTGTTGGAGCTAGCGATAGTTATCCGTTGACTTATTTTATGGGAAATTTGCAGCTCGAAGAAGTCGGGCAAGGGTAAGAGGCCCGGAAAGGGTGGGAACCGTTATCATAAGAGCGTTGGGTTGGGATTCAAGACACCCAGAGAGGCAATTGAAGGTATAATCATCTCTGTGAATGGGATTCGTTAGAATGGTTGTTCTCTACTGTTTTGCACATAAATGATATCATAGACAACTGTATCTTGAACCTAGGCATTTTGTTCGTGATCTATAATCATCAGGTGTGACTTTCTTGTGGCCAAGTATGCATTTTTTTGGGTGGACGTGTTTGTTGCACCAGGTTTGCTGGTAACAGAACCACCGGGCTCAAAAGTATTAGGCTGAATCAGCTGTTACAGTTTTGGTTTTGTAGAGCGTATTGATTCCCAGACCAGTGAATGTCCTTTTGGTACTCTGAACTAGATCTCGAACAGGAACCATGTCCTAGATACTCTGAGTATGGAAGAATCTACTTGGGTTTATTTCGTTGTTTTTGTGTTATATACTAGTCAGTGACTTGTTTTGAGCCATCTATGACATATCTCCTTTACTGCAAGAGTTGTGATGATCTCAGTAGTTAGGTTCCATGATAAGAATCTTGCTAGGTAAATTTTTTCCTTCCTGGTCATATATTTGTAACAATTGTTTACGTTGTCCAATCTACTTTTTATTGGACTTCTTATTTTCCGCGCGCCATATCATTTTCATCAACACTTTGAACGTGTGTAGGAGAGAGAAGGTTGTGGAAGAGAGAGATAGTGTGAAGAGTGAGTTAATAAGTTGAGAGGAATGAAGAAGTGAGTTTGACCAAAATTGTCAGTCCTTATGAGTACGTGGTTATTTCAGTCTTTAAGTTTGTGATAGGGTACTTTTGTAATTGTTTAACATCTTTAAATTTACAAGATGGGTAATTGTTTGACAATAATGAAGGATGCAAATTCTAAGATATTGAGTAATCTATTGGATGTTTGGTTCATGGAATGAAAATTTTACAGGACGTAAAATGAAACTTTACCTGAACTATTGTGAAGCTCTTTTAATTTCTAATGCCCTTCCTGAATGTTATTTTTGCATTTAGTTTGGTTTATAATGCTGGTGAAAATAGAGCATAACAAATTCTTTTAATGACCTTGTATGCGCTTCTCATGCTTCTCCCTCAGCCAATTCTCCTACACCTTAGTTGCTTCCTAAATTTAGTGGATAAAAGCAGTCTGTTCACAGTTATTGGCTTTACGTGGTTGCAGGTACCTATATTGACAAGAAATGCCCATTCACTGGGAATGTTTCCATAAGGGGCCGTATACTTGCCGGTACTTGCCACAGTGCCAAGATGATGAGGACGATAATTGTCCGCAGAAATTACCTTCATTTTGTTAAGAAGTATCAGAGGTTGGAACCAACTGCTTTTAGTTGGCCCTGGATTTTATGTATTGTCTAGTTGCCTGAGAAGAGGCTGTCTGTCATTCCAGTACTATCATTCTTTTTGTTTGCATGGTTGTGTGGATAGTATAAGACAATGAAACTTGTTGATTAATGGGGTTTATTGGGGTTTATCGTGTTGTTGTGTAGGTATGAGAAGAGGCACTCAAACATTCCGGCTCACATATCTCCATGTTTCCGTGTGAAGGAGGGTGATCACGTTACTGTTGGCCAGTGCAGGTTTGTTTCTTAATGCAATTAATATGTTCTGGTGACATTTAACCAGAGGCCTTTTCTCTAACTAGATTTTTCTATGTCAGGCCGTTGTCAAAGACCGTGAGGTTTAATGTGTTGAAGGTGATTCCGGCCGGATCATCAGGCGGCGGTGGGAAGAAGGCCTTCACTGGAATGTAATTGAGTCAATTTTTACATTTTGGTTTTACATGTTGAGAGAAGATACTAGATTTGCTCTACTTGGAATTTACTATTGTTAGCTATCAAATTTTTGTACGACCTTTTCTACCTCTTTCTTAATTGTCGATTTTCGGTTCACTTTTGGCCGAACCTACAAATTTTATGACATGGTGAATTCGTGTTTGTCTGATTTGCTTGTTATGGAAAGAGTTTGCTGTGATTTTTTCTGGAAAGAGTCATGAAAAATCAAGTACTGCCTGGAATGCCAAGCAAAATAATCGAAGATGGTACACTTGAAGTTTTTAGGCTGAAGTGGCGATACCGAGGATGTGTGGCGGAACATTTATTGTTTTCTCGATCAAGATCCTATCGGAATTCGTATTGTCTTTTACTTGGCTAAACCCCCTGAAGGTGTTCCAATATTTATGTCATAGTTCATGAATCATGTCCGAAATTCAATTGTTGTATGTTTTTATTTCTTGAATTCTCTGGTGGACCCTTTAGTTTTACTTGGACATGAAAAAATTACCTCATTTCTATTAATGGGGTGTCTGTCAATCCCAGCCTCTTCGGGATATTTTATATTCGGAAGTATGTTTACCTTTATCATTTGCCTATCGTATTAATGAATGAAAGTAATCACCTGTTTTGTGACAAAAAAAGAAAAAGAAAAAACTTGAAACGATTTTTCTCAACAATGTGGCACCAATTGAATGGCCTACTGGATTAGTTTGCCAAGCAAGCCTGATTATCCGATGATTTTAAAGATGAGGTGATGAATTACAATTATGGGTTCTTTGATTTGTTGATGGGTGTTCTCTGAAATGAAGAAACTTCTGCGAAAATGATGAAGGCATGTGCACTTTTCCATGAAAAGGGAAAAGTCATTGTGAATTACATTTGTTGATTTCTTAGGGTGTATGAGTTTGTCTGCTGGATATTTTACTTAAATCTGCAATAACTTCTATAAAGTAGAAACCACTTGTCATATTTTTCCTTAAGTGAGCTGTGTGAGGTTTTGAAAAAAAAAAAACAAAAACCCACCCACAAACTACAAAAAAAAAAAAAAAAAAGGAAAGTCAGCTGAGGAACGAGTGCCCATCGGGACCTTCCTCCTATAGGGAAAGGCGTTTGATTGTCAATGCTAGAGGAGCTTTCCTTTTAATTTCTCAAGTCAATGCATAAGATCTTGAAGAGCAAGCAGCTTCCTTAGACTGACCTAATAATCAATTTTTTTTTTTTTTTTGGTCAGAACCTGATAATCAATTGAGGTGTTGACAATATGTTTGTTTTTCATACCGAGATATCCTTTTCTTTTTTTTCTTTTTTTGCAGGGATTTTTTGCGGCAATCCGCTCCCATGCTGCAGAGAGTCAAATCTGAATGCCTCTGTTAATTAAAAACAAATTAAAGAAAATGCTAATAAATATTTTTTTTTTTTTTTTACGGCAACGTGCGATCCATATCGAAATTAAGCGAGTCCTCTCGTCCGCTCTGAATAAAAGTGAAATTCCTCCTTCTTTTCCCTTTTTCTTTTTTCGTATATAAAGGAAGATTCGAGGGAAATCTCGAGTTCCTAATTCCGATTTTTCCCCAGAAAAGAAATCGGCTAAAACAAGTTAAAGCAGTATCCTAGAAAAACTAGAGTTGGTGGAGAAGCCGTGCTTGACCTCCTAATTTCCCTTTTTAAGATCGAGGAAAACGCGGAAGCAGTTGGCAATTGCCATTGGTGACCCAGACATGAATTGAATGGGAGTTCCATCATCGTTTCAAGATAGTTAATTTTTTCCAATGGCACAAATAGCACACAATGCAGTTGACATTTCATTATAAAGACTTGTGATATTTAATTTAGATGAAGATGTGGTTCAACGCTTTAATTAATCTACAATCCTTTTGTTAATATGAAGGGAATATCTGTTGACGTGGGCTCACGTTTACTCTGTTGTAAAAAACACCCGACTTAATTCTGTTGAGAAATTTTTTGAATTTTTAAGTTCGAATTATGTTTTGCTAAACGGCGCTGATAGCTAGAACTTTTAACGGTACTGTTTTGACCAATAATTTTGAGTTTGCAAGAGGTGGACAACCCAAGGTGGATCCTTATTTTTCTAGTTTATGTAGGTCATAACATTCAAGTAATATGAAAATTCATAAGAAATTTGAGCGTGACTTTCAGATACATGATAGACGTTTCTTAACTAGATAATAACAATATTTAATGAATGATGACATCTACTTACCTTTTTTCTATTTAAAGACGCGGATTTAAGTGATGACATTCAAATAATAAGATATTTATGAATGTTTCAACTGTAACTTTTAAAATGGTAGATATTATTTCTGCCAAAAATCAATATCGATGGATATTCCTCCAAATTTGGAAAAAATATAAAAGCTAAGAACTCAAAGAATGCAAGTGCAATTTATACAGATTCTCGAAGATTTTAATAATATCCGCCAGATAATTGTGCGGTTGGTGCCAGCGCAAATCCATCGTCGAAATTCGAAAATTACCTAAAATAGAAAAGGTCAAATTCTTTCGAAATCGCCAAAGATTACTAGGAGAAGATTACTAGGAGAATTCAATGGAGGATGACGATGCCTCCGATGTTCCTTTTTCCTACTGATCAACAAGGTGGAGTGAAAGCACCCGTTCTTATCTCCTCGTCTTCCTCGCTCATCACTTCTGTATAAATCCAACCTCCACAGCCTGCAGGCACTTCACAGTTCACACAGCCTACGCATAAGCCCCCTTCTTAGTTCGTTTCCGAGACAGCGAGAGAAACCATGTACAGGGTTGCAAGCGCGTCCGAGTACCTGGTGATCACCGGGGTCGGCATCGCCGACATCAAGATAGCGAAGAAGGGATGGGTCCTTCCCGGTCAGTCCTGTGCCGTCTTCGACGTGTCGCCGGTCAATTACACGTTCGAGGTGCAGGCCATGAGCGCCGAGAAGCTGCCCTTCATCCTCCCGGCCGTGTTCACCATCGGTCCCAAGGTCGACGATGATGAGAGCCTCCACAAGTACGCCAAACTCATCTCCCCCCACGACAAGCTCTCCAACCACGTGAAGGAGCTCGTCCAGGGGATCATCGAGGGGGAGACGCGTGTGCTTGCGGCCTCAATGACCATGGAAGAGATCTTCCGAGGCACCAAGGAGTTCAAGGGGGAGGTGTTTGAGAAGGTCCAGCTCGAGCTCAATCAGTTCGGCCTGCTGATCTATAACGCGAACGTGAAGCAGCTGGTGGATGTGCCGGGGCACGAGTACTTCTCTTACTTGGGCCAGAAGACGCAGATGGAGGCGGCGAACCAGGCCAAGATCGACGTGTCTGAGGCCAGGATGAAGGGCGAGATTGGGTCCAAGACTAGGGAAGGGCAGACCTTGCAGAACGCGGCAAAGATTGACGCGGAGACGAAGATCATCGCGACGCAGAGGCAAGGGGAGGGGAAGAAGGAGGAGATCAGGGTGAGGACGCAGGTGAAGGTCTACGAGAATGAAAGGGAGGCCGAGGTCGCGGAGGCCAACGCCGGCCTGGCGAAGAAGAAGGCGGGTTGGACCAAGGAGGCCGAGGTGGCGCAGGTGGAGGCCGCCAAGTCGGTGGCACTGAGGGAGGCCGAGCTGCAGAGGGAGGTCGAGAGGATGAACGCCCTGACACGGACCGAGAAGCTCAAGGCCGAGTTCCTGAGTAAGGCCAGCGTCGAGTACGAAACCAAGGTAAACCCCGCATAGTCTATTGATAATGTCAGGATTCTCTTCAATAGGATTTCGCTTTCAATGCAATTGCATACCCTAGTCATTGTCAAGAAAGAATTATAGGTACAACCAAATAGAACATAAGAACCGTAATGCTTTATTCGGTTTACATCAGAAGATGCGCTTGATGTTTATGAATGACACTGCAATGTTCGTGATGATCAAGGACCGATACACCTTATGTCTATAGGCTAATTTTTTGACATGTATGTGTAATATCTAGTAAGGGTACGCTAGGTTAATTTAAAGGTACGTAAAAGCGAACGTTGAGGGCATATAGCCCGGCATGTCAATTTGAAATGTTAGTGACCTTTTAGAGTCTCAAAATAATTGGTTATATGCTGGAATGTTGCTTGACAAGAATGTTGATGTTGCGTTTGGTGTCTAAAGAAGAGTCAACCATAGTCTGTCAAGAAAATAGTTGCCTGAGTGAACGGAAATTTCGGTTATGATTGAACTCTCTCAAGTGATGCTTCCTTTTTGGAACCTGAATCTAAGGTACAAGAAGCAAACTGGGAGCTGTACACGAAGCAGAAAGCCGCGGAAGCAGTCCTGTACGAGAAGGAGAAGGAGGCGGAGGCCCAGAAGGCGATCGCCGAGGCCACCTTCTACTCGAGGCAGCAGCTCGCCGACGCGGAGTTCTACGCCAAGAAGAGAGAGGCCGAGGCGCTCGTGGCCCTGGCCCAAGCCCAGGGCACTTATCTGCGGACCCTGCTGGAGGCGCTGGGGGGCAACTACGCCGCCCTCAGGGATTACATGATGATCAACAACGGCGTGTTCCAACAGATGGCGAAGGTGAACGCGGATGCCATCAAGGGGCTGCAGCCGAAGATCAGCATTTGGACCAGCGGCGGAGAAGGGGGCGACGGAAGCGGGAGCGGGACTGGCAACGCGATGAAGGACGTCGCCGGGGTTTACCGGATGCTGCCTCCGCTGTTCAAGACGGTGGAGGAGCAAACGGGGATGCTCCCGCCGGCGTGGATGGGCAGCTTGACGGACTCGTCCGGTCAGACCAATCCAAAATAGGTGGGAGCCGATCGAAGGCCAAGAGGTCGTGCAGCTTCGGCGCCATGGGAGTTGAATAATTATTTGATTTTTGAGATTGCGTTAATTAGGTAGGTCTTTTGGTTTTGTGAAGTAGGAGAACATGTTCATGGAATGTTTTCTATTTGCGCACTATACTATCCTGTTCAAAGTTCTATTGCTTGAAAAGCTTTAACGAATTTAATTTTCGACGGACATATTCTGTGGAAAATTAAGAGATTCCGTCGAAGCTTTCCTAGGAAAATTGTCTACCTTTCATCATGACGAAGATGGCGGAGCATCGCATTACCGATGTTGGTGTCGCACACCCGCGTAAGCCAGGCTCAGTCGTGATCATGCCTAGTGTTACTACACCTAATTGTCCGATACCTCCATCCAATACAAAAAGTCATGCAGTATATGTTTCCATCTCATTCACAAGAATTGCTTCTTTTTGTCAAAATATATTTCAAGTTTAAGTCTCTTGAACGATATTCAGTCTAAATAAATTGGACTCGCCAATCTCATGATTTTTATTGGAATGTGATTCAAAAGCAAGGGTCTCGCTCTCTAGTAAGTGCCCCCGGCCGCCAGAGGGCTTTTATGTTAAATCGTATTTTATTAGTAATTTGGGCTTAGGTCTATTAATAGTTGCTGCTGCTTATACATAATATTTTTTTTCTTATATTTGAAAGTTGTAACATAGAGGTGGAACGCACTAATTATACTGGTGGACGTAGAATCTCGTGTTCGAGCCTCTCTTTCTTACTTTTGTTGTCTAATTCCATGTGTTTGTGCGTCAATAGTTTAACAATTCCGTGGCACTTATTCTTCGGTCCAGCTGTATTTATGTTCAGCCCACAATTGTCAGAAGAAGAAGAAAAAGAAGAATGGCTGTGGATTTCACTTTGCATTCATTTCTCTGCATGCGTAGAAGATAAAGAAAGCAACGGAGAGAAGATGGGTTTTTCATTGTCTATGACTCTCTTGAGTCTTTACTTGCCACTTCACGGAGCTGAAACGGCTGTCAGAGGACAGATTTGCTCAGCTAGCAAATATGGAAATCCCACTACATGTACATTAATTGAGACTCATCTGCTTACTTGCTATAAAAATGTGGAGAGATGTGATTAGAATTTATATAATTCTTTGACTAAAATTTTACTCGAAATAGTGAGGAGTTAAACACTGAATGAGTGATTAGGTGTAATTATAAATCGGAAAACATTGAGAGAATTTGAGTGATTGTAATTTCTACTATATCGCTTGTTTCAATAGTGATATTTTGTGTTACTCTATCGTGGACGTAGGTGCCGGTATTTGGACTGACCTACGTTTCATTTCCTTCCTTCCATCTATTATCTGACTTGCTTGTCATCCCAAATTTTCGTAACACTTATCATGTAGTAAAGATTGAAAAATCCTACAGAAAATCCTTTAATTCGTCAAGACCAATAATCTGGAAAAATAAGGAATTTTATTTTTTTGGGGGTGGGGGGGACCTACTGAGACCCAAACGAAAATACGAATGGAGTGTTAAAAAAAAAAACAAATTTGCTCTGGTGGCCGAGCCGGGCCTCGAGGCCCTGGCCAAGGTCCGCTCCCGTCCACTGACCGGGCCTAAAAAGTTTAGCCCAGTTCGCTCATTTTGTGGGCGGGCCTGGGCAGGCCCATGACTTGCCTCCCGCCCGCCCGCTGATTATGTGTATTTTGGACGCACCGAAGTTAGGCCTTTGACGGTTCATTCGTTAGTGTCGTGTCGTCATTTTCTCCCTGGTCTCGAATAATAGGGCATTGAACTGGATTTTTAACACAATGTCGTGTAATCATTGTTGTCCCTCCATTGTGCATATGGAGAGCAAAATGAGAGGGATAAGTTTATTAGAAATTCTAAATGTTGTCACGAAAGTATAATTGAATTTTGAAATTTTTAATAAGTACAATTAAGTCCTAAAGTTTATTTAATTATTTTGATCAAGTCCTTTTGTTGATTTTTTTTTTTAATTTTTAGGAATCAATTGAATTTTCATTACAAATTTTAGAATTTGATTGTACTTTTTAAAATTTTAAGATTCTATTGTACTTTCGTGATAAGTTGTAGACTTGATTTCACTTTTTAAAAAATTTAGTATGTAATTACATTTTTAGGATAATTTTTGAAACTTTCAGTGCACTTAACCCTTGTTTTTAAGTACCGTAAAAATGCTTTCTAGTCCCAAGAACAATCCTTTAGCAAAACGTTGAAGCTGCCGGGGTTATTCGATATCCTCCTTAGCTTATTCAATCCGTTAAAGCTAAACTACTACTCACGGTTGGGTAAATATTGATCTGCCTTTGTCCGAATAATTCTCTCTTTAGTCAGAATGAGTTCTATGATAACTCCTGAACCTTTTCTCCCCCTGGCCGGAGGAAGCGTATTCCTGTAACTCTTTGTATTTCAAGGTAGTCCTCATTTTTATAAGAATGGTTGATCACGAAATTGGACGGACCAATCATCATTGTCCGCGTGTTATAAATCTCAGCCTACTAGCACCATGTGTGTAAATACAATTCACTTTCGATTGATCAGTTACACACGTGGTAGGGAAAAGTATCAAAAAAGTCATAAACCTATGATATTAGTATTAATTCAGTTATAAACCTTTTAATTGAATAGTCATAAATCTTTTTATATTGGTACAAATTTAGTCCATTCGGCTAAATTTGGTTGGTGGTGCTAACATGGTTGTCGGTCGGTTGGCGATTGCTAATGTGGCAATTTTCAATTTATTTTTATTTTTATTTTGAATTTTTTTGTTAATTTTTTTCTTTCTCCTTTTCTTTCTTCTCTTCTTCCTCCTTAAATTCCTTCAGTAGTCGGAGAGCCTTCGGTGAGGCTTGTCGACCACTGGGCGAGCGCCGCCAAGCCCTTGTTGGTTGTCGACAAGGGTTGCAACCCTTGCCTAGTGGTCGGCGAGCTGCCGGAGGCTTACTGGCCATTACTAGAGAAGAAGGCTTAGAGGAAGATGAGAAAAAAGAAAATGAAGAGGAAAAAGAAAAAGGGAAAAATAAGAGAAAATGAAAAAATTAATAAATAATTTGAAAAATAAAAATAATTATTGAAAAATGGCCATGTTAGCATTTGTCAGCCGATCGACGTCCATGTTAGAGCTGAAAGGCCAAATTTGGCCGGATGGACAATGTAAACATATTTATGACTAAATTAATCCAATTGAAAGATTTATCACTAAATTGGTACTAATACCATAGATTTATGACTTTTTTGATACTTTTCTCCATTTTTTGTATTTCTCAATATAAAATAGTTTCTCTCCTACCATGCCATCACTTAAAAGGGTGGTGCAAATCTTCTTGCCAAATGCCCCCGTCCTTATTTATTTGCCCAATCTTTTTGGGAGATGCCGATAGTCTCCATGATGTATATAGATGGACTAGGTTGATATGAATTTTGGTTGAAACTTTCGTCAACATACTTATAAGTTTTTTTTTTTTGGCTAGATTTATGATCCTATTTTTGAGGTTGAATAAGGTATATCTCAAAATGCATCTTTATTAGCAAGAAAGTTGCTTGTTGCGTGATATGGTCACTCGAAATGTCTGGTGACCTCTACTCCCCTGATTAAGATCTAGATTTGGGAGTTTTTGTTCACTAAATCCATCCAGGCTTCTCCTATGCCTAGCCCTCCACCACCTGTTGGGAAAATATGGCTTTGAATTGGATAGAACAATGAAGTTGGATCGAGTAATCAAGTCGGACTTTGAGGCGTAATATCACTTTATTTAAGGATTTATTTGCCCCACAAAGTTGCTAATGGTCACCGGTAAATTTCCTCCAGGATACAATAAAATCTCAAATGAGAATATTAGATAGCAATTCTAGTATTTCTCCAGAGTCTCTCATAAGAAACAATTGGAATAATGGTTGTAGTTTCTTTCGAAAGAAGAAAAAAATGGAAGAAGATGATTATTTGATCTCAAAACAATGTTACTTATCTTTGTCTTTCGAATAGAGGCAACTATTCAAAAGGCTGCAAAAAAGAACAAAGGCAACATTTCGGGAAATTTTGCAAATGAACAAGTACGACTTAAATGTTACGTTAAAAAGATATAAAAAATTCGAAATTAAATAAATAATAAATAAGAATAATCTTAACTTTTCGTGAACAGTCGCACTGTTTCAACAAGACTTTATAGTTAATTTTTATAGAAATAAATCGGAACTTTTTTTCAATAAAAAAAAAATCATCATTGGTTAGTGCCAAATCTCGTTCACGTGCGCACTCACATCTTTTCGATATGGGACAAAACACCTCTTCATTTGTTTTATAAACAAACAATCAACACCGCCTCCTCCTCATCCGATCCCAACCCTTCTTCCTTCTTTGACTACATCAATGGGGTTGATTATAATAGGCGTTGATCGCCAATGATGACCGAGCTCAATGACCATGTCTCATCCACGAGCTCTTCGCTGCGCTCACCGCCAGATCACCACGTCGAATCCCTACGAAGCCGACCTGTTCCATGGGTTCACAGTGAAAGACTCATGTGGTTTGTTTTGCAGCCTCCCGAGTATCTCTCATGTATCATTTCAGAAATGAATAAAATTTTGGACCCAAAACAGATCTTTCGAGAAGCTCAATTTTCCTTCATCGGCGACGTCTAAAACATAATTAACATTGCGAATCAGAACTCGAGCTCCCAAAACAGAACTCTCCAATTGGACATTAAGAGGGAACATTTGGGGGAAACGACTAAGATCTCTTCCGCAAAAACAATTCGCCACTATAATCGCCGAGTTTAGTGCAATTCAAAGACCATATCCAAAAGCCATCACGCGGTTGGACGAAAGTTTAGAAGAATCGCACAAGCAGCCTCGGACAAGAACATGAGAAGAATTTTGGGATATTTTGTTGGGTGAATCTCACGAAAACCTCGGATTGATACATATGTGATAAATTTATCTCAAATTAATCTTTCGATAACAAAAAACCCAAAACTAGTACGTCTCGACAAATTTACCCTCTATAAGTCTTCGTTAAAGCTTATAATCATATTGCTTAGTTAGTTGATATTTGGCAATTGATGGGTGTATTAATTTGAGGTTTTACCATACGTTTGTTACGCATGTTTTAGTTTGAGGCTTTTTGTTGCCGAAAAATTAGTCTGGGCGTTCCCATTTGAATTCGAGGATCCGAGAAATTTGATTTGCGAATGGATACCTAACATTTCTGTTCTTTTTATTTTCTTCTATTGTTGGGCGCTTTTTGGGAGAAGCAAGTGACGAGATTGCACATTTATCTTTGTTAAATAGCTTCTCTCTAGACTCGTAGAATTCTATTCTCAATTTTTTTGATTTTTTTCTGTCTCTATGTATAAGTGTTGCTGCTGATACTTTCTGTTTTGAAAATTTTCTTTTTATTTGATGGGAATTTGCAGTTCTTCATGTGCATGATTTATTCAATTTTTAAGCAGTGGTTGTGAAATTTCTCATTTGGTTGGTGACAGTTTCTTAAATTTCTCATTAATCAATGCTTTTTCAATGGACTTAAGCAAGTTTTTAAACGCTGCATTTAGCGGTTGGGATAAAATTCAGGATAGCATAAAATTTATCTTATCTTGCATTTGGTACCTACTCAGGATAGAATAAAGTTATATATAAATGGGATATAACTTGGATAAAATTATCTCATGGAGAAGGTGTGATAAAAATGGATATGATTTATAATATCCATAATATAAAAGTTTTTTCTCAAATAACAAATTCCTTAAATTAAAAAATTAAAATTATATTTCAATATAAATAATATTTTAATTCTAATATAAGAAATTCAAAATAACAAAAAAAAATATATATTTTAAATTTAATCTTATTTTTATTTATATATTCGAATTTAATTGTATATTTAAAATATAAATTCTATATATAACTATGTATTTATTACATATTTTAGGTGTTTTAGTATTTTAGGTATATTAGTACAATTTTCTATTTAATAAAATTTTATTAGAGAATGATGGAAGGGGAAGAAAGAAATAAAAAATAAAATAATTTAAGAAGAGATGAAAATAAAATAAAAATAAAGTAGACAAGAGTGTCGCGAGATATTTTTACCATCTCCGTTTGTAAAATTTGTGATTCATATGAGCATTTATGCCAAATAACACATATAATAAGATATAAATATATCCAATTTTATTATTATAATCATCAAACGGTAGATAAGATATAACAAAATTTCCCAAATTTCATATTCCATCTTATTCAATCCTATCATGGTTAGAAATCGAGACGACCAAACGTATTCAAAATGCTCTATCCCAGTTTAATTTCAACCTTGAGACTTTCAAGATGTAAAGCAACTGGAGAGTATTCCCTCTTCCCGAGGAAGAGAAAGATATCGAGGGGAATTAGGAGGAGGGGGGCGTGTGGGCGTTGGCACATTAAAAAGAATGCAGCCTGATAGTCCGCCTTAGTGGAGAATAGGCGTAGACAATCCCTGTCTTGGTGAGTGTTGACACCTAAATTTTGGCGATCCGTTTAATTATTTATTGCATAGAAAATTAGGGGTTAATTTTATCCCTAAAAAAAATATTAATTGCATAGCATATAGATTTAGGTGTATTTATTTTTAATTTACATTTTTTTTTTACATTTTATTGGACCGGTGGTGAAGGGGTTCAAATTAATGTTTCTGAGCTCTAGTTTGGCAGGTCGGGCTAGGCCCACGAAAGGAGCAAATTAGCCCAAGCTCGTTGTTTTTTTTTTTAATTAATTATCTTGTGAGAAATTGAGATTTGATGCGATATTACGGTAGATATTTGAAATTTAAGAAAATCGCATTGCAATCTTATCTTTCGCAATAGGCGATAAAATCACTAAAAGAATATTCAGGAAATAAGGTAAATAAGAGGATTTTTGTCATATGGAGGTTATAGGCTATCTTTGTGTATATTGAAAAAGGAGATCAAATATTCTACGAAGATCACCTATTTTTTGCCTATAAAAGCAACGGTGTACAGTGAGAAATGGGGGCTTTTGGAGGGCTTCTTTTGGGGTCGAAGAAGAAAAAAGTGAAAAGTGAGAAGTGAAAAGAGAAAGAGGAACAGAACTCGAATTTCTTAAAGAGAGTGAATTTCTGGATTTCTCCTCAACCAACCTTATGCTCGTGGGCTTGGAAAAAAATCTTGCAGCTTAGGCCCTACTTTCACCAGTCGTTTCGCTGGAAAATTGAAAACGGAATGCAGACATCTCGTGGCATGATAAGCGCTTCCGTGTGGTCCTTTGGACGCAATTGTTTCTTCCACTGTAATGGAGGACTCGGGTTTATCTAAGAAGGCAGCTGTCTCTGAACTGTACACTTCTACCCCGTCCTTTAAATCCCCCCTGGAAAGTTGGGGCTTCTCCTTGCCGGCGCTTTCTAATGTTCGTGACCGGTTCCTTTGGTGCAGTGATTCTTCGGGCCTTTTTTCGGTTGCTTCGGCCTGGAATTTAATCAGAGTTAAAAAAGATCGAGTTCCTTGGGCGACTCTGGTTTGGGATAATGCCTTGGCGCCGCGTTATCAATTTTTGTTATGGCTTATTGCCAAGAAGCGCCTACCGACTCAATCACTCCTACTTTCTTACGGTAGGATTGACTACGGTCTGTGCCTTTTGCTCAACTCAGCCGGACTCTATTGATTACCTTTTCTTTCACTGTCAAACCCCTGCTACCCTGGCTTATTTCTAGGCTTCTAGGTGCAACCTACCTTGGAGAATCAGACCGTGGACCGAGACCTCCACTTGGGCTCTGAAGTTTTTATCGGGTAAGGATTTCTTCCACAAAATTGCTAGGTTCTCGTTTGGAGCTCTGTGTTATATAATTTGGAAGAAGAGAAATTGTATCATCTTTCGGAGTGAAACCGTTTCCGTGTCGGCTCTCAAAAATCATTTGATCAAAGTTGTCAAGGACAGAGTTCTCTCCTTCAAGAATGTGCCTCCTACCCCAAGAAATAGAAGACTTCAAAGGAATTGGGGTTTCGACCCCTCGGTCTTTTCTCGTTAGCTTTGCTTGTTGTTGTTGGTGCTTGTCTTTGTTCCGTCCTAGTTCTCTCATCCCGCTTTTAAGTGTGTAGTAGAGGTTTGCTAGGTTTGGATTTGCCCCGGCTCGGGTTGTGGGCGTTTTCTTCTTTCTTTTGTTTTCCCTTCGGCTCCCTTCCACTCTTCCTGCTGCGCGGTTAGAGTGTAAGTTGGCGCCGTTTCTTGTTTGTCCAAAGTTATCATATATTACTTACTTTTCACCAAAAAAAAAAAAAAAAGAGAAAGAGGAACAGAGACGTGAGAGAGAGAAAAAAAAACAAAAAAAAGAAAAAAAGAAAAGAGGAAACGCTATAGTGTCGTCTTCTCCGAAGGGGCCTCCCCGATCGCGCCAGGCGTGCCCGCGCCGTCCAGCGCGCCGGCGCCGCCTTCGCTAGACACCATCGTCCGGCCCGCCCGTCGGACGCCGCCGTCTCGCTACGTCGACGCCGCCCGGAGCCGAAGCCCACCGCGATCGCCGTCCACTTCTCCGCTCTCCGCCTCTCCCTCTCCGCCCGAGCCAAGTTGAGCCACTCCACCCTCGGCACCGCACGAACCCGTGACGCCTTGTCACCGTCGCTCCACTAGCAACCCGCGAAGCAACCACCGTGCCACCGTCGCGACCCGCCTGCTCTTGGTTCTGATCCTCCGCCTCGGCCCGACACGCACCCTCTCGCAATGATCTCGAGCTCGCCGTTCGCCGCCGCTTGTCGCCGCGTTCACCGAGCTCTCCGCCGGAGCACCCGCGCGCAGATCCAGATCGGGCCGCCGCATCGACACCTCACCGCACCAGCAGCCGCGACCCAAGAACCCACCGGATCCACTCGGCAGCCGACGACCCGACACCTCGCCGCGCGCGCGCCGCGCTGCGCCCTTCCGACCCCGACGCCACCGCTTGCTGTCGCAGCTAGCCGCCCACGACGCCCGAGTTCGGCGTTTAACACCGCCGGTCGCCGCCCCTTTCCGATTTACTCCGCCTTGCTCGCTGCCGGTCCACCCTCGCCGGAGCTCCGACGATCAGCCCATTACTCCCGGTGAACTGCCCTTGCACCGTCCACCTGGCGCCGATCACCTTGCTGCTGTCCTTTTCTTTAGGTGGTTTATTTATTTATTTTTATGTTTTTTTTTTATTTCAATTTAGCTTATAAGTTTAATTAGTTAAATTGGAGCATTTGATCTCAAGGTTCATTTTATGAATTTTGTAGGCATTATCCGCATGAGTTTTCCCCAAAATTATTGTGATTACTAATTTGATCCGTAAGATATCGGGTCATTTTTTTAATTATATTAATTTTTGGGGTTTGTTCATAGTATTTTAATTGTTGAATCAATATAATTATTAATTAGATCCGTAAGATTTCGGATCAGATTTTTAATTATTTTGAACTCTTTGTCATGATGTTTAGGGATAGAATAATCGTTAATTTGATCTGTGAGACAACATACTATCTTTTCGATTATTTTGATCATTTATTTGATGAATATCTTGATTATTTTAGATTTAATATTTATCTGATAAGTGCTTGTCTTGAAAAACACTAAAAAATATAAAAAAATCAAAAATCAAAAATCAAATCTTACATCGGAGTGTATTAGTTTAGTAAATTAGAATTGCATTTCTAGGGTCGCACTTTTAGGTAATTTTTTGGAATAGATTAGGATTGATTTTTTACACATCTTGATAATTTCATTTTTCTAAAAAATAGTTTTCTAAGATAGGATAGGGTTTAAGTCAAATTAATCCCTAAAATAGATTAGGAAATTATTCCCTTTTTAGATCGTTTAAGTAGGGTTTTTATTAATTCCGAATTTCAATAAAAAAATACAAAAATATTAGGTGCATGTCAATTAGTTTGCATGTTAAGTTCATTTAACTAGAATTTGCTTGTTAATAAAGTTAGATCATGAAGTTAAAATGTACGTTTTGATTTCAAGATAAAAGAAAACCCAAAAAATGCTTTGTGCATTTATTTCTTTTAATGGAAGTCTTTTGATTGTTTAATAGTGATTGAGCATCCGTGTGGTCACCCTTTTGCATAATAGAGATTTATGTTAAAATGAATCCAAGCTACCTGCAAAAAACATTTTTTTTGAAAATTAAAAAAGAAATGATACCGAAAGGGCATTAGAGAAATCTAGTATAACCAAGTCCCCGTACCCTTAATCTCTGGTTCATAGGAGTAAAATAAGCATTCCATTATTTTACTTAGGTGTCTAATCGACTTACCGTAAATCGATTAGTGGCGACTCATAGATAATAATCATTTGCATGTTAAATACTTGAACCTTAAGTCGCGAATTGGTATGGGCTTGGGAGAGCCCAAGCTAAGTTAGATTTAGTAGTCCATTAGCCTGATTTTAGATGGTGTATCCGAAAATTAGGTCGTGACAGTGAGGCTACCTTGTGATCAAATCCTATGATCCAAGGCAAGCCGAGAAATTTGGTTTGCGAATGCAAACCTAAGATTTCTATTCTTTATATTTTCTTCTTTTGTTGCGCTCTTTTTGGGAGCAGCAAGTGACAAGATTGCAGATTTCTATTTGTTGAATGGCTTCCTCTAGACTCCTAGAGTTCCATTCTCAAATTTTTATGGAATTTTTTTTTGTCTCTATGTTTAAGTGCTGCTACTGATAATTTTTCTTTTAAAATTTTCTTTTTATCTGATGGCAATTTGCAGTTCTTCATGTGGTTGCTCATGATATATTCAATTTTAAGCAATAGTTGTGAAATTTCTCATTTTTTTTTGGTCGAAAGGACGAGATATATTCATTAACGAGGAAATTTACATCCGGATGCTAAGGCATCCGCGTAAACAAGATCCAGCAAAATATAGGGAGGAGAGATAATCCAGTTATGGGCCGACCTATCTAAACGTTGGGCCTTGGCGGCCCAGTCTGCCACCGAATTAGCTTCGCGCCTGCAGAACTGAAGACGAAGATTAGGGAAAAGAGGGATCGTTGCAGCCGCCTCTGCTAAAAGAGCTCTCAGTTCCCACGGCGGTAGCCTCCTTCCCGTAACCGTGTTGACAATGATGCTGCAGTCAGATTCGATCACGATCGGTGCCTGGTGGAGATCTTGGCGCAACAGATGCTGGAGAGTGAAGGTCAAGGCTTGGATCTCCGCTGCCAAAGCAGATGCGGCCGGAAAGCTCTTGGAGTATACATCAGTAAGACATCCCTGGTGGTCTCGACAAATTGCGGCCATCGATCCTTCTGTGCTGCCTATTTGATAAGAAGCATCAATATCGCATTTTATAGTACCCAACTCAGGTGGTCTCCAAAGCTGATTAGGGTTCTGAGTTGCTGATGGATTGCTGGAATAGGTCGATGCGCAGATCTGATGCAGTTGAAGTTGTGTGATTGCAGCGTCCACTGCATGGGTCAAATTCAACGGTTGATTGCGGAAAATGAAGGAGTTACGTTGTCGCCAAAGCTGCCAAAGAACGTTGGCAATAAGTTCAAGATTCGTGAGTGCCCTGCTGTAATTTGTGCTGTTAACCAATCATCAAGTCGATGAATTATGTGTGGTTGTATATCAATCTTGATTTGTGGATGATTCCATATATTTCTGGTGCTTGAACATGATAGAAAAAGATGCTCTAGCATTTCGGGTGTTCTCTGGTGGCATAATTGACATAATGGGTCTGCAATAATATGTCTTCTAAATAAGTTATCTCTGGAGGGAAGAGAATTTTGGCATGCTGACCATAGAAAGATGCGAATTTTAGCTTCTGTTTTCATTCCCCATATTCTTCGCCAAAGCAGTATTGGAGTGTGATGAGAGGACGAAGCTCTTGGATTACTGTTGTTTGCTGCATCATTTGTTAGTAGATGATAACTACTTTTTATTGAATGTTGGCCGTCATTAGTTGCTGTCCAAATTAGTGTGTCTTCAGTAAAATGGGGTCTAACTGGAATAGTTAGAATCTCAGCTGCGACCTAATCATCCAGAAAACTGTGGATCAGACCTGTTATGGATAGGGTCTATGAGATCAGCCACTAAATGTGGTTCTTCTCTTATCGCTGGTCCACCAATAATTCCCCTTGGTAACCACCTCTCTAATTTTGATGCTTCTTCCATTGCCAACTGACCATCTCACATGAGGTAGAATAGTTTCCCTGCCCATCAGAATACTCCGCCATCCCCAGGATGGCCAAGTCCCACAATCAGCTGAAAGAAAATCTTTGGAATGAAGGTATAGACCTTTAAAAAGCCTACTCCATAAGGCCTGAGGCTGCTGTAAAAGTCTCCAAACTTGTTTACCAAGCATGGCTCGATTAAATTGAATAAGATCACAAAAGCCTAACCCTCCGTTATTTTTGCTTCTTTGAAGATTCTCCCATTTCTGCCAATGTATGCTAGCTTTATTTTGATCATTCCTCCACCAGAATCGTGCAATTCATTTTTCAATAGTCTTACATAGAGATAAAGGAAGCTTAAAGATCGACATGGCATATGTTGGAATTGCTTGAATCACTGACTTAATGAGAATTTCCTTACCTCCTTTAGAAAGTAGCTTTTCTTTCCATCCCTCTAATTTAGCGTGAACTCTTCCCAAAATCCAGGAGAACATTTCTTTTTTGGATCGACCCCAATCAGAAGGTATTCCCAAGTACTTGCCATACTTTTGTAGCACAGGAATTCTAAGCTCCAACGACAGATTTTGCTGCAAACTCACAGGACAGTATTTGCTGAAAATTAGGCCAGATTTATTTCGATTTACGGTCTGTCCAGTGGCCATACAATACCGGTTTAATATATTACCAAGATTCGACATTTCGTAATAGACCCCTCTAGGAAGAATAGAGCGTCGTCAGCGAAGAATAAATGTGATAATGTAGGACACCATCTATTCAATCTGATTCCTTTAATATGTCCTAAAGTGATTGCTTGAGTGATAAGGGTGAACAATACATTCGCTAATAATATGAAGATGTATGGAGATAGAGGGTCACCTTGTCTGAGGCCTCGGGTCAGGGTAAAATAAGGAAGTTGTTCTCCGTTGAATTTCACACTATAAGTTGTTGTGGTGATGCACTGCATCACCCATTGCACCCACTTTGGATGGAATCCCAGCTTGAGTAGATATTCGTTAAAGAAATCCCATTCCACCCTGTCATATGCTTTCTGCATGTTCGTCTTGAGGATTGCACTAAATTTTCTAGTCTTCCTTCAAATCCTGAATTGATGTAGCATTTCTTGGACAATTAGGATGTTGTCTTGTATCTGACGTCCGCTAACAAAGGCCGACTGTTCTAAGGAAATCAGATTTGGAAGCCAAGGCTTGAGGCGATTTGCGAGTACCTTTGATATAACTTTATACGCAAAGTTGCAAAGACTTATAGGTCTGTATTGATCCAAACGTTCGGGTGGTGAATCTTAGGAATCAAAACTAAAAGGTTTTATTCAAATCCTGAGGCATCATTCCTGATCGAAAAAAGTTCTGTACAAGAGAGAGCATATCTTCTTTAATGATTTCCCAATGAGTCTGATAGAATAAACCATTGAAGCCGTTAGGGCCTGGAGCTTTGGTAGGTCCTAGTTGAAAGGTCGCTTGGTGAATCTCCTCTAATGTCACCTGTTCCAGCAGCTGGGCATTCATTTCTGTAGTCACTGTGGTTGGACACTGAGCTAGGATGGGTCGAAAATCCTTATAACCGACAGTAGTATATGATCCGGAGAAAAACTAAGAGCCATGTTGTGTAAAGTCTGAGGGTCGCGGATCCAATTCTGATGATCGTCTTGTAGTATGCTGATGCGATTGCGCTGTCTTCTTTGAATAGTAGTAGCGTGGAAAAATTTCGTGTTTTTGTCGCCCCACCTTAACCATTGAATCCTAGATCGCATAGCCTAGTATTATTCTTCTCTTTGCCAAGTTCGCCTTATTTCCTCTCTAAGTTTAGATACTTCCTCTTGATTATAATGCGTCTGCTGTTCATTCATAATGTTCTAAAGTTGCTGCTGTAATGCTGAAATTTGGAGATCCCCCCTTGAAAATTTTGATCTACTCCATCGCCACAATGCTTCCGACAGCTTTCTTAGCTTTTTAGAAAATCCAGACTGTTGGATCTGCACTGATCACCAAACTGAGGAAATAATATGTCGGCATTCATCATCGTCATTCCAAAAGTTTTCATAGACAAATCCCTTGTTGCGGCTCTTATATGGAGCTGAGGTGTTAAGAATTAATGGATAGTGGTCAGAACCCACAAAGGTGGCAAACACCTCAGCTTCAGGATATAATAACCTCCAGTCAACAGTGCAAAACACCCTGTCTAAACGTTCCTTGACCAGCTCCTCCTCCTCTCTATTGTTCATCCAAGTAAACTGACATCCTTTGGTATCTAGATCCATGAGAGTGCAATCAGATTGAAACGCCCGAAAAGAAAGCATGCGATAAGGGTCGGCCTTTCTTCTACCAACCTTCTCCCAAGGATAAAGAATGTCATTAAAATCGCTCACACAGACCCAAGGTAAAGTGTTATTAAAATTGATCGCTCTAAGTTCATTCCAAAGAAGCTGTCTTTTATGATAGAGATAAGGGGCATGAAGACAAGTTAGTCGAATTGTTTTAGCTTCCTCCTCTTCTCTGTAAGTCATGTCACAATACTCCTGTGTTGATTTCAGCACATGTAAGGACACTTGATTGTTCCAGAAAACTGCCATACCTCCTGCTAGGCCGATCGGATTTATGATATGTGCATTAGTAAAGTGTAGACGACGCTGGATATTTTGAATCTTTACCTCGTTGTTCTTCGTCTCCATTAAGAAAACCAGATTGGGCTTTTACTTGGCCATCATGGCCTTGAGAGCTTGAACTGTCAGGGGATTGCCCAAACCCTGACAGTTCCAGCTAATTATCTTCATTTGTGGGGTGGTGGCTGTTGAGGGCCAGCCACCATAGCCCAGTTTCCAGCTTCTATCTCTTCTATCGCGTCGAGAACAGGAGTCTCCAGGAGATTCGCGTCATCTAGGGTCTCCAAGAACAGGCTCTTTGTGTCAACAGGATTGTGTCGTTTATGTTTCTTGGCAATACCCACCTTAGGAGGTAATCTTGAGTGTTTCATTTTCTTCGGTTGCTGTATTTTGACAGTCGAAAACTAAATCCCCTTCATTTTCTCAGCTGTAGGAATAAGCGCGGTATGGACAGAGGTCCTTTGCAGGGATACTTCCTGAGGTAGGTGCTGCTCATTATGTGATGAATCAGGACCAGATGTAGTGTCTGCTCTAACTAGGTTTGGCGCTGCAGGTGGAGGTAAGGTATAAGCACCAGATATAGCTTCTGCTCTAATTAGGGTTGCCGCTTCAGTTTGAGGTGGAGGGGGCAGCAGGGGAATATGTGGTATTTGTGATGGAGGCGTTTCAAGGATGCTCTCATCTTGGTGATCTGGTTTTGGTTGAGGTGTGTAGAAAGTATGCCAGTAAGGGCTATATTCCTTAACTTTAGCTCTTAACCATTGTCCATATGCCATTTTTTCCGGTCCATCTAGTTTAGCCTCATCATAGGGGATATCCTTGCAATACATTGCATAATGGCCTAATTTTCCGCATGAGTAGTAGAAATGAGGCAGACACTCATAACAAAAGTCCAGCCAGAGAGTTTTACCTTCAAGGAGAATCAATTTCCCTGTTCGTAATGGCTCTGAAAGGTTCAGCTCAACCCTTACTCTACCTACTCTTAGAGTTGTTCCTTCCTTTCTATCAACTCTGACTTCTTTAACACGGCCCATTTCTTGCACGGCCTTGCTGAGCATTTTCTCTGTAGTCCATTCCAATGGTAATCCGAAAATTTGTACCCAAAACAGACAAGTGGAGAATTCATAACAGTGCAGAGGGGGTATTGGGTTGCCAAGGTTTAAAATTAACTAGATGGCCAGAAAAAAGCCATGGGCCACCTTCGAGGATTCGCTGTTTATCGGCCTGTGAATGGAATTTCGCAACATATAGCCCAGCCTCGCACTGTGAGATGTCCACTTGTTCAGTCCTCTACTCTCTTTTTAATGTACTCTGAAACGCTGGGAAATTGATTGAAGGGTTGTACATAATTCTCCCTATCAAAGTTAATCGACGTCGTCCCAGACTTCGAGTTGTTGCTCAGTAGTCAAACGGCCTAATCTGGAGCATAGAGCGGCTACGCGCTCAGACTCATTCTGTTCATCGGAGTCCATCCGCCACAGAAAGAAACCAATCCAAGAACAGTAACAGAAGTCGTGTAACTAGTTTGGAACCAAGTAGAACAGGTAACTACCAGACGCCTCGCACTTGCTGAATTCATTCATTTCATCGCAGATGTTGATAAAGGTAACATGAAAGGAAACGAACCAGGAAGAAGTGCTAAATCGAACTGACTTGTGGCCCAACAGCGCAGCTCGGAATTTGGCTGGACATGCAAGGGCGGAAGACTCGAAGATCGGCTACTGTGTTGATGCAATCCGCTCAATTAACGATGGAAGTGGATGATAAAACTTGACGATTTGGGGAAGACATCGGCAAAGATGGACGAATCTGGAGTTCAAACGATGGAATGGAGATGATGAAGTGTTAGGGTTTAGGAGTTGAAAAAACTACGAAGGGGTAGAAAATAACTCTACATCTCGAGAGAAAAAGAGAACCGGGATTACGTGAAATTTCTCATTTGGTTGGTGAAAGTTTCTTAAATTTCTCATTAATCAATTTTTTTTGCAATGAAGTCGCAATGTGGACTCTGTTTTTGCTTTTCTCCCCATGATGGCGCACTCCCAAGTTGAACCGGACGTTGCTCTTGCTCCTCCGAGGATGTGATTGAATCCCTTATTCGCACACGAAAACGCGTCCGAGGTTTTTAAAATTTATTTTTTTATTCATTTAATTCTCATAATTTTTTCTTTTGTCAACCTTTTCTTTCTTAAAAATTTTCCCTTCTTTTTTCTTTTAAAAAATTTAAATTTCTTTTCTGATGTGGCACTTGGTGGGTGCCACATCGGCACCATGTGTTTTAATAAAATAACAAAAAAAAAGCCATGTTTGCATTTTTCATTAGTCAAATTAGATGGAATTAATTGAGGAACTTGATTGCACTAATTTAATGAATTTCAGGATTTAATTTCATATTTTAAAATTTTTATAATTTAATTATACTTTTGCCACAAATTTTAAAACTTCTGGTACAATTACCCCTTTATTTTGTTCCTTCTTTGCGGGGAGAGTTTCTAAATCTATTTTGTCCAAAAAATAATCAACTAAACATATTAAGCAGTTTTATTGAAAATTAGGGGTGGGGAAGCCGTGTGAGCTCCTCATTCCCTTTTAAGACCAAGGTTTGGTTTATTACTCTAATAATTTAACATCCTTTTATTAAAAAGAAGGGAATATATATTGAGGTGGGCATCGATTTCCTGATCCTTTCAACGGAATTTCCTTATTATTTTTGACAATTTAAAAAAAATTAACTAATTCTTTTTGAGAATTATCAAATTTTGAGGATGTATTGCGCTAACATAACGGGTTAGTTAGCTAAAATTTGTAATGGTGCTGTTTCGACCACAAATTTTAGTTTGTAAGAGGTGGCAACAGAAAGTGTATCTCTATCTTTCTAGTTTATGTAAAGAAACAAATCAAAAGTCATAATATTAAGAAATTTGAGTGCACTTTTAAATGCATGATGGATATTTCTCAATCAAATAATAATAATAATATGTAGTGGGGAAAATTTCCAAATAAGGGTCCAAAGTGTTCTCATTTTCTTAAATAAGGGTCTAAAGTGGACGTTACTTCAAATAAAGATCTGAAGTTGCCATGTCAGTCTAAAAGAAGGACCTAACCTCACGAGCTTATCAAGGGCATTTTCATCATTTAATTTTTTGAACTTGTTTTCCTTTTTTTTTTTTCTTTCTTTTTCCCTTTTTACTTGTATTAGATGAAAAAATAAATTAAAGAAAGGAAGCGGAAGGGAAAATGGCAAGCGCTTTGCGGGCCCCTACCATTGTTGCCCCACCATCGCGAGGAAGGGCGGCAATGGTGGGGGATAGCCAACCAATGGTCGGCAAGGGTTGCTGGCCCTCCCTTAGATTTGGTTGAGGGCCACCACTAGTGAGGGTCGATCGGCGAGATTAGATCTTTATTTGAAATTGTCATGACTATTTCAGGCTTTTAATTAAAACTGTCATAGCCACTTTCTGCCATTATTTAATAAAATGAGGGCACTTAAGGGTTTATTTGGAATTTTTGCTATTTAGTATGATAAAATCTACTTTCCTTTTTTTTTTTTTATATAAAGAAACATATTTAATTGATAACATTTAAATAATGAGAGATTTTATGAATGATTCAACTGTAACTTTAAATTAGTGCATATTATTCTTCGGCCAAGAATCAGTATCGATATATTCCTCCAAATTTGGGGAAAAAAATAATTAAGAACTCAAAAAGTTAAGTGCAACTTTTGACCTTGGCTTATGCTACCTAAGATTGATCTTGTAATATTTTTTAGGTCCTTGCATATCTTCATCCGTGAGAATCGATTCAACGGGGCTAATTTCACTTAGATTTGTTTCTTCTAAATAAAATAGGGAAATAGATCATATCATACTATATGATGTTTTTATTTGATTAAGCAATATCTCTTGCGTGTTTAAAAGCTGCGCTTAAATTTCTTATGAATTTTGCATTGATTCGTTTTTTGACATAAACTAGAAAGATAAAGGATTCGCTTCCGGTTGCCTACCTCTTGCAAACTGAAATTAATGGAAAAAAAAGCACCGCTAAAATTCTATCTGACTGTACCGTTTTGCGAGCGCAAATCCATCCTCAAAATTTGGAAATTTCCCTAAAAGGAACAGATCAGATTCTTTCGAAATTGCCGAAGATAACAAGGAAAAATCCATTGCAAGGATGAGGAAGACGATGCCAAGGTCAATCGATATTCCTTTCCTACCGATCAACAAAGCCTACGAATGAATAACCTGCAACCACTTCACACAGCCTACGAGTAAGCCTTTCAGCTTGTTTTTGAGTAGTGAGAACATGTACAGAGTAGCGAACGCTTCGGAGTTCTTGGTCATCACTGGCGTTGGCATCCCCGACATAAAGATAGTGAAGAAGGGATGGGTCCTCCCCGGCCAGTCCTGCACTGTCTTCGATGTGACGCCGGTGAACTACACCTTCGAGGTCCAAGCCATGAGCGCCGAGAAGCTCCCTTTCGTCCTCCCGGCGGTATTCACCATTGGGCCCCGTGTCGATGACGACGCGAGCCTCCTGAAGTACGCGAAGCTCTTGTCGCCCCACGACAAGCTGTCCCACCACGCCAAGGAGCTCGTCCAAGGGATCATTGAAGGAGAGACTCAAGTCCTCGCAGCCTCGATGACCATGGAAGAGATCTTCCGGGGCACCAAGGAGTTCAAGCAAGAGGTGTTCGGGAAAGTCCAGCTCGAGCTCAACCAATTTGGCCTGCTGATCTATAACGCGAACGTTAAGCAACTGGTGGATGTCCCAGGGCATGAGTACTTCTCTTATTTGGGCCAAAAGACGCAGATGGAGGCGGCGAACCAAGCAAAGATTGACGTGTCGGAGGCCAGGATGAAGGGTGACATTGGGGCCAAGCTTAGTAAAGCGCAAACTTTGCAAAACGCGGCAAAGGTCGATGCAGAGACAAAGATAATTGCGACTCAGAGACAGGGGGAGGGGGAGAAGGAGGAGATCAGGGTGAGAACACAAGTGAAGGTCTACGAGAACGAAAGAGAGGCCGAGGTCACAGAGGCTAACGCAGAGTTGGCAAAGAAGAAGGCAGGTTGGACTAAGGAGGCCGAGGTGGCGCAGGTGGAGGGCGCTAAATCAGTGGCGCTGAGAGAGGCCCAGCTGCAGAGGGAGGTCGAGAGGATGAATGGCCTGACGCGGACGGAAAAGCTCAAGGCCGAGTTTTTGAGCCAGGCCACTGTAGATTACGAAACCAAGGTAATCCCGGCATCTCTCTTGGCATAGGGCCCGTTTGGTTCAGCTTTCCAAGGGGCTTTGAGCCACCAAAGCCCCTTGGGAAAAATTTTAAAAGTTTTTTCAGCATTTAAAGGCTACTTGGCAAAATGCTAGCATTGGGAATCTTTGAAAGCCCAAAGCAGGTCCGGACCTGCTTTGGGCTTTCAGCATTTCGGAGATGCAAGTCTACTCACTGTTCATCCGTTGACTTAAAAAAAAAAAAAAAAAAACTGATCACCTTCCCGCACCTCAACCGCCGGCGGCCAGATCTGGCCGCCGGCGAGGCTGGCCGAGATCTAGGGAACCTAGATCTGGCCGCCGGCGAGGCTGCCTGAGGTTGCGCGACCTCGTGTGCGCGCGCCCGGCCTGGCCGGCAGCCAGTGCCCGGGGTCCGCGCGACCCGGGCGGGCGTCGCTCGGGGTCGCGCGACCTCGGGCGACGCCGCCCGAGGTCGCGCGGCGTCGCCCGGGTCGGACTCCGAGGCCGCGCGGCCTCGGGCAGCGTCGCGGAGGCCGCGCGACCTCGCGCCGCCCGGGTCTCGACGCCCGAGGTCGCGCGGCCTCGGGCGACGCCGCCCGGGTCGGACCCGAGGCCGGGCGGCCTCGGTCGGCGTCGCCGAGGCCGCGCGACCTCGGGCGCCGCCCGGGTCACGACGCCCGAGGTCGCGCGACCTCGGGCGACGCCGCCCGGGTCGCGACGGCCTCGGGTGGCGTCGCCGGAGGTCGGCGACCTCGGCCCCCCCCACCGCTGCCACCACCGCCACCAACGTCACCACCCCCGCAGCTGCATCTCCTCCTCCCTTTTCTTTTCTTTTTTTCATTTTTCTTTTTACTTTGAAATAGCTTTGCAAAATATTGTTTCCAAACACACATCCCTTCCCAAAATGCTCATTCTCTCATTGGTTTCCAAACACACATCCCTTCCCAAAATGCTCATTCTCTCAAAGCTACTTGGGGAAATGCAAAGCCATTTCCCTAAAGCTGAACCAAACGGGGCCATAGTCTATTGATAATGTTGGGATTCTCTCTAATGGGATTTCGCTTTCAATGCGAATGCATCCCCTAGTCATCGGCAAGAAAGAATGGTAAAGTAGGACCAGAGAGAACAAAGGAAACTGTCAAGCTTTATTTGGTTTACATTAGAAGACGCTTCGCTTGTTGTTTGTAAAAAACATTACATCGTTCGTCCTGATCAAGGACCAATACCCCTATGTTTATATTCGAGTTGTTCCTCATGTATAGGCGAGATGGAGCAAGAGTACCATAGGTTAATTTAAAGGTACGTAAAATTAAGCGAACTATGTTTATATTCGGGCATGTAGCCTGACATTGCAATTTAAAAGGCTGGTGACCTTCTAGAATCTCAAAATAATTGGTACTATGCTGGAATGTTGCTTCACATGTACGAGAATGTTGATGTTACGTTTGGTGTCTCAGGAAGAGTCAGCCATAGTCTGTAAAGTAGATGGTTGGTTGAGGGGATGGAGACTGGTTATGATTGAACTCTCTCAAAGGACACTTGCCTTTTTGAATCTAAATCTAAGGTACAAGAAGCAAACTGGGAGCTCTTCAGGAAGCAGAAAGACGCGGAAGCAGTCCTGTACGAGAAGGAGAAGGAGGCGGAGGCCCAGAAGGCGATTGCTGTGGCTGGCTTCTTCGCGAGGCAGCAGCTTGCCGACGCAGAGTTCTATGCCAAGAAGAGAGAGACCGAGGCACTCGTGGGATTGGCCCAAGCCCAGGGCACTTATCTGCGAACGCTGCTCGAAGCACTGGGGGGCAACTACGCCGCCCTCAGGGATCACATGATGATCAACAACGGCGTGTTCCAAGAGATGGCGAAAGTGAATGCGCAGGCCATCAAGGGGCTGCAACCAAAGATCAGCATTTGGACCAGCGGTGAAGAAGGGGGCGACAGAAGCGGGAGCCGGACCGGCAATGTGATGAAGGACGTTGCTGGGGTTTACCATATGCTGCCGCCACTGTTCAAGACGGTGGAGGAGCAAACTGGGATGCTCCCACCGGCGTGGATGGGCATGTCGACCGACTTGTCAAGTCGGTCCAAGCCAAATTAAGTGGGAGTCAATTGAAGGCCAAGAGTTCTGCTTCAGCGTCACAAATAATTATGTTGAATTAGGGAGGAGTGTTAATTTGGTCTTCTGGTTTTATGTAGTACTTGAATGAACGTGAATAATTTTTTTATTAGCACACTATACTATCCTTATCAAAGTTTTATTGCTTGAAAAGCTTTCACAAATTTATTTCTGAACGACAATAATCATATTCCGTCGAAAATAAGACATCCTCGAAGCTTTCTTATGAAAATTGTCTCCCTTTCATCGTGATGAAGATGGCGAGCATCGCAACCGTGATGTTAGTGTTGCATTCCAAAAGAACTAGGGGGCCAGCTTCAATCGTTCTCGTGCCAAGTGATCCACAGCTACGCTAATTGCCCGGTGCCTCCACCCAATGCAAAAGGTCACGCCTTGTATAATTGTTCCCCCCTTCTTTTTCGCAGGATTCCTGGGAATTTGCTTCCTCTTCATGGAGTAAAGATTGAGAAGCTCCAGAGAAATTCCTCTAATACGTCAAGACCAAATAATCTAATTCTGAAAAATAAAAAAGGAAGGAAATAAGGGGACCTATTGAGACCCAAACAAAAATATAAATTGAATATAAAAAAAAAAATTTACTCTCACGGTCGAGTGGGCCCGCTTCCGCCTGCTAACTGGGCCTAAAAAATTCAGCCTAGACATTTTGGTGGGCGGGCCCGCGCACGCCCATGACCTGCCCACCTGTTGATCAAGTGTAGTTTTTTTTTTTTTTTTTTTTTTTTTTTTTTTTGGCTAAGATCAAGTGTAGTTTAACACACTAAAGTTTGGCTTTTAGTCGCTCTTTTATTAGTGCCATGTCCTCATTTTATTTTTGGCATAGAATCATTGTTGTAATTATGGGTTAATGGATCAACGAAAATGAGCAAAATGAGATATATTTCTTCATGTCATGTATTTCTTTAATTTGTTTATCTCTTGGATTTGTGTATTTTTAGTTCATGTATATCTTCAATACATGACCTCTCAAACTCTAGAAATTGATTTGAACTATTTTTCATTCACAAAGAAAAAAAAAAAAAAGAAAAACGACGCATCTCTTCACTTTATTTTTCTTTAAGTGTGCTGGTTTCATGAAAAGTTCAATTGTCCTATTTGCATAGATTAGAATATTTAAATAATAAAATACACATTTATCTAATAGCTCAAATTTTATAACAGTTAGTAATGGTCTCACCAAATCTAACATGGTATCAAAGTTGAAGATGTTGAGTTTGAATCTTTCCAGGCCATATTTGCCTCCCAGTTAAATTTAGTGCTAATACAAACAGCTTCAAGGTGTCATATTTTGGGAGGCATAATTCATGAATATGCATATCACCGTTGGTAAGAACTAATCGCTTTAACAAAATTCGATAATCCATACCCCACCTCCTGTTTAATACTATTGTAATTGTATAAGAGCTGTGCAAGTTCAAATTTGGTTTGTAATTGTATCTTCTTTACTTGTTAAGAAGAAATATTCAATACTTTTATCGCTTTATCAAAGTTATTTTTCCTATTTAATGTTTTCAGATTACAACAAATAATATTACGTATATATTTTCCAACAATCTTATAGTGATTTGTTTCTTTACTGTTAATAGGTTCATTAGAAAATCGACATGACTAATAACAATCAAGTACATAATAATGTCTAGAATGTTTCTAGAGATGTTCCTTTAGTCGATTCGACCACAGCTATCGGAGAGATTCATACCTCAAGGCCTAGTTTTGTAGCAATAAATGTTGCGGGCCTTCGGGTGAAGACCATTTATGATGTTACACGCACTAATCGCATGGCTGATATATCCGGTATTATTTTTTAAAATAGTACAGGTCAAATGACATATGGTTCGGTTTCCGAAGGGTTGGCTCAATAGACTTTGCCCACTTTGTTGGTACTACCTCTAGTAACACCAAATGAGAAAATTGGAGAAATTCACTGGTGGAAGTTTTAAGCAGTGGTAGCAAAATAAGTTTTTCCATCTGGTCATGTTGAATCTGATTAAGTACTTATAGGAGGTGTGCTTGTAATTAGTTTAGATGAGTGAGATGTCACAACACTCGAGATGTTGGAGGCTTGGAAGCATGGTGACTTCTTATACCGAAACTATATCCTTAATTATTTAGTAAATTCCCTATATAATGTTTATCACAATATTATAATTGCCAAACAGTCATGAGAGTCCTTTAAAAAGAAATATAAGATAGAGGACACAAGTAATAAGAAATTCGTGGTTGCCAATTTACTAGACTTTAAGATGTCATGAGTCACGTACATCTTTGCTGAAATCATTTCAAGTGGTGGTCATTATTGAGAAGCTGCCTTCGAGCTGATCAGATTTCAAAAATTATTTAAAGCACAAATTAAAAAAGGGGAGCCTTGAAGATAATATTCAACGTCTTAGAATTGAGGAGGACAATAGGAGGAATGCAAACCCTCTTGTAAAGACAGAGGCTAATATTGTTGAGTCTTCCAAATCCAATTAAGACAGGAAGAGGAAGTAGTCTTTTTGAGGAAAAGGAAAATAAAAAGAACAGTTCCTCCAAGGAACATATTTTGTTTGCAATAAGCCTGGTCATCGAGTTAAAGATTGCAAGGAGCACCTGAATTGGTCGTTGGACATAAGTGCCACAAATCACATTTTTATGAACAAATAACTTTTATCGCCTTATGATAAGGCTAAGGAAGAGGAAAGCTCTACATGGCTAGGTTTACATCATCAAAGATTGTCTGGAGAAGAAAGGTGATTATGAATTTCACATCCAGTAAGGAGATCACGTTGCTAAATGTGCTAAATGTATCGAAGCTTCGGAAGAATCTAATTTTTGACTCCATATTTATCAAGAAGGGCTTCAACATTATATTTGAGTATAACAAAATTGTATTTTCCAAAGGGGAGATTTGTATGGGAAAATGGTACTTGTATAATGACCTGTTTAGAGTCAATGTGGCTTTCCTTGATGTAAACTCAAATTTTTTATACCCAAATACTTTTAATAAAGAGAAGTCTTCAGTTTACACTGTTGTGTCCTTATTTATGGCATGGTAGATTAATACATATAAACTATAGTGCAATGAAGATAATAGTAAACTTGGATTTGATTTGGATGCCCGTTACAAGTGTGAGATTTGTATCGGGGGTAAGTTTACGAAGAAAATTTTCAAATCCATTGAAAGAATGAATGACCCTCTACCATTAGTCCATAGTGATCTATGTGATTTAAAGTTTGTAGAAAGTAGAGGTGAAAAAAAGTACTTCATCACTTTTGTGGATGACCATTCTCGATTTTGCTACGTTTATTTGTTATTTAGCAAAGGTAAGGCTATAGGCATGTTTTTCAAATATAAAAATGAGTCAACAACTAACTTGATAAATGAATCAAAGTGTCTAAGTCCGATATAGGAGAAGAATATTGTTCTATCATTTTAAAGGAGTTATGCGTTAGCTTGAGGATAATTATCCAAACAATTACACCTTCTACTCCCCAGTAAAATGGAGTTGATGAATGAAAAAATAGAATTCTAAAGGAGATGACTATGGTCATACTCTTAAGTTCAGATTTACTTTTAAACTTGTTGGGGAAAGGGGGGGGGAGGCAATTTTAACTGTAAACTATATTCATAATAAGACTCCATATGAGTTATGGAATGCAATATTACCATCTTACAAAATTTTGAAAGTATGGAAGTGCCTAGCCAAGGTCATGATTTTTTCTCCTAAACAAACTCAGCCTTGATTGGGACTTAAAACAATGAATTGCATAGTCATTAGTTATACTCAAAATAGCAGTTTATAAAGATTTTTGGTTCATAAATATGAAAATGTGGAAATCCATGCCAATGCTATCTTAGAATCAATAAATGTTGAATTTTTGAGGATATATATCATTTGAAGAGTATAAGGGTGAACATTGTGAGGAGGGATTTTGAAAATTAAAGTTTGAGAATGATAAAGTTGAGGCCGAAAAAACCAAACTTTGAAGGAGCAAGAGGTTGTGGACTGAAAAATCTTTCAGACCTAATTTTTTGACATACATGTTAGATACACCTATCAAAATGGGTCCACAACCCATTTATGAACCCATGTTTGTTTAAATAGGTCGTTAATGGGTCAAGCTTTATTTTCCAAATTACCCATAGTAGTTTTAAAAATAAGGAGACTAAAATATATGGGTCTTAAATGGGTTTATGTCACGCCCCGATCCTCGAACGCGTGCCCATCCCTCACCTGGTCAATTTATAGTGATGTCCCAGGACGCATCGCCGACCCTTTCTTTTTTAATACGCATGCGGAAGCAGATATAAAATCCCCAGGCAATAAAACAATGGGATAGAAAAGTAGGGCCATATTTTTCATGAAATACCTTTTGATAAACAAACAGGTATATATACATTGTCAGGTTGTTTACAAAAATATCGGCTTAATAAAAAGGAACTGTCTTATGACACTCTAGTCAGACATATTCACCGATTCTTTGATCTCCACCTTCCCAAACTTCGGGGCTTCTAGTCCTTCGCCAACACCGTCTGAGGACCTAAAAATGGTTATATAATAACCAGTGAGACAATGTCTCAGCAAGTTCCGCTCCCTAAGACTCGATTAGAAGGTCAATATGCCATAAGGGCTGCTTATTCACAACACAGGTTAGAGGACTTACCTTGGTCTCAGATTCCACCTGCAAATTAGCACAGTTCGAATAGGCACCCAATCAAACATTACAGATCGAAACATCGATCAATCAACCTAGTCAATTACATGTCAAATAGACCATTTCTTGGTCATTTCAATCAATACTGTCCATTCTCCAAAATAACCTATCGGGTTACCGAGCCAGTACATTATACAATTCATTCTCCAAAATGACATACTAATTCACCGAGTATATTCATCATAACGTCCATTCTCCAAAATGACACGTTGAGTCACCGAGTCGTTATGGCATGTCGTCCATTCTCCAAAATGACCTATAGGGTCATCGAGCCAACATTGTATACTATCCATTCTCCACAATGACCTATAGGGTCACCGAGTCGGTATTGTATACCGTCCATTCTCCAAAATGACCTATAGAGGCACCGAGCCGGTATTGTATACCGTCCATTCTCCGAAATGACTTATAGGGTCACTGAGCGGGTATATAATATGTTGTTCCTATCGTACAATCAATTTGTCATTTTTATCATTTCTGATAAAAATATCCGTGTGTGGGTACACGGTTGGCCTTAGCCAAAATACAATAATTTCACTTTTGATTCACCCACTCCTTTTAGCAGTCCAAAAATAGATTTTTGGTGTTGTAGACCGACGCCCTGTAATTTTCCAATTAATTACCAAAATTAATTAATTTAGGAAAATAATCCTAAAATCACCAATAATTCATTTCAGCACAAAATAAAACTCAATTAAATAAACGGACTGCACCACGATAATCAGCATAAAATTTTGATCGTCGATCATCCTGGTCTAATTTCCGGAAAATAAATAAATAATTAATTAATTTTGAAAATTATTAAATAAATACTAAAAATCCAACTTAGGCCCGTAATGCCTAATTGGAAGCCGAAACGGACCCGAAAAATTTCCAAGGTTCGTTCAATAATTACTCGAGCATATTTACTCGCTAATTACTCTAACCATTTGCCTAACATGCATAGGTAAATCCCTAATTTAATTATTCTAATCTAATCTATACACCTAATTGCACTTAATTAAATCTAATCAACCCATAAGTATCATTAGTCTACTAAGCGAGGATTAGTGAGTTAAACTCACTTGTTTAACGAGCGGGTCGGATCAAATCGACGGGAACGTCGCGGGGGTTGCTTTTCTCCAAAGCGGGCCTAGGTTTTGGGGTCGGGATTGACCTCAAAACAAGCCTACAAGCCTGCTGGAAACCCACTTGGTTTGCTTCTGTTCTTGGCTACAAACAAAGAGAACAAGGGTTGAGAGGGGCGGCAAAGCACGGGGAAGGCAGCGGGAAGGCCGAGCGGGGTTGGGCGGCGGCTACCGGCGGTCGGGGGTGGTTGAACAATGGCTTGTGCTAGCCGAAGGGTCTCCTGGTCGCACGGACTAGCTGAGACGGCCACGGCTAGGACGGTGGGATGGCGAGATAATCAGTTGGGCATGGGGGACAGCAGCGGCGCTCGCACAGGACAGAGGTGGCGGACGGCGATGGCGTGGGTGGTTCTGGGAGGCTGCTGGCTTCGGCTGGCTGCTCCTCTGCAAGTTGAAGCCTCCAACGCACAATGAAGATGGAGGAGAAGCTGTTCGACCGCTTGAGGGGAAGGAGGGAATTGGTTCAGCTTATGGGGCCGGTTTTGGTCCCCTTGACCGATCTCACCTCATCCATTTGGCCTCCCATCACTAGCTGGTGTCCACCCAACAATTCTAGGCCAAATTACCCTCTTCTAGAAGGTTGAGGAGGTTCGAAAGTGGTGGTGGATGGGGGGCTACGAAATTGGTTTGGATTCCCTTCCAATTGAACACCTGTTCTAGTTTAATTCAATCCCAAATGGCTTTAATAAATTCAATTGGCACCTCAATGCTCCCCTTGATATTTTTCCTCACCCATATATCCATCACGCTTCCCAAATTTGCAATAAAAAATGATCCCCGGCATTTTCTGAACAAAAACGGTCCTGCAACGACTTTTTTCCCAAAAAGTCTCGGGTTGCAGAAAAATCTTCTGAGACTGAGTCGATACTCCTAGAATTTATTGTAACATGACAAAATCTTCAATTTCTAAAATCGGACTTGAATTCACGGTTAATTTCCATTCGGTGCGTTTTTAGCATGACCTAGGCTACCGGGTAACTTTTAGAAATTTTTAGTGCAAATGACCCGTGGTCGATTTTCTTCGAGCCATAATAAACCCACTCGACTCATTGGCGACTCTCCATTGTCGTGAAAATCTCGAGGATCTAAATACGGACATAGGGTACCAAAATAGTAAGAAAATCAGTCTAGTGTCGGCCGACAAGAATTTTCCAATTTAGTGGTGTCATCCACGATTAGCCACACATCTCTATCAAACTAGCCTATTTCTGATTTCAAATCGATTTTATACTGTACCATAATGGCCTCTAAAGATGGACATGGTCGAGAAGCCGGTTCCTGGTCGAATTCTCAAGTCTATTTGCCTTATAATCCTTAATAGTTTCCCCAGATAGTCTAGTTATTTCAAGAGTGATTAACTCTGAGAACAGCCATATAGGCGCGTCAATAGAATGCCCGATTTATTCAGTAAAAAATAGAACTGAAAATCCGGGATGTCACAGTTTAGTCTAAATCCAATTACAACCCATTAAAGGTACACCTGTCAAAATGGGTTCACGACTTATTTATGAACCCATGTCTATTTAAATGGATTGTTAATGGGTTAGGCTTTATTTCTCAGATTACGCATAATGGGTTTTGAAAATAAGGAGACTAAAATATGTGGGTCTTAAATGGATCTAGTTTGAATCCAATTACAACCCATTTAACAACCCGGTTCGTGATATCATAGACGACATAGTCTCACTACACGTGACGATCTACTCTCCCCCTTCACTTCGACATTGCCACCTCCCCTGCTTATTGCCAACTTGGTGCTGCCCATCTCTGGTGGCCGAGGTTTTCCGACAACTCAATCATCATGGTATTGCCTATCCTGCACTCCTCGCAAACCCTAACCTCCATTTCCAATGAATGAATCTCTCTGATCACCACCAAATTCCTGAGAATTATCCGAGCCTCCACCGCCTCCGCCGCCTCGACTCCTGTCGCCGCGAGCACCACCGGTGTGTGTGCATGAAGTTCACTTCCTTGATGACAATCGATTACTTGGTCTTCCTCTCATTTGGCTCTCCTCTCATTTGGCTCGACAAACTGAGTCTCGTAGCTCATAGGGAGGCTGATCAGTGCATACGAGCTGAGCTTCTTGTACTCGACGGGTTTCGAAGGGACCGGTGTTTTTGTCGCTGGGTATTATGTTTTCTCTGTTTGCTCACTTTTTTGTTGAGTTCGCCTAGAATTTTTGTTTTCAAGGAGTGAGTTGGTGCTTTTAGTTGGCTGGATTGTTGAATTTGAATTTGATAGTTCACAATCGAAGAGGGTTATGTCCTTTCCGTTGTTATTTGTGGATTGTCAATCTACTAGACCTACTTTTGGCTTATTATAGTATTGGGGCTTGAAGATTGGTTGTTAACTACATCAACAACAATGAGCCTGTCTCTACTAAAGTTTAGAAATAGCTTATTGATTTTGTTCATTCACGAGCCTTATGACCCTTGCATTTTCACATTATGTGTTGTACATTGCTCTTGAAGTGGGATGTAATGCGAGTTAGATCTAGGTTTGTGCTCAAGAAGTTTCGTAATTTTTTCAGTTTTGTAGTGAATTGAATCATGATTTTCTAATACAAAAATCAAAACTTCTTCAACAGTATAGCCTGTTGTGTGCTTGACATGCAACACAAAGGAAGCCTTCCCTCAGTTGATCCAGTATGATGAATTGGATCCCCATAATTAATCCTATCACGTCTAATCTTTGCTTAGGCATTTGGTCCCTCGAAGACATATAAACCACTTCAGCACCACAATTGATTTTGTCCTATCCTAGCTATCATGAGAAATGGCATCAACTCTTGATCAATTAGTGCACGAGAAGACAACCTTTCTCTTCAGAGATGCTCTATAATGATAAACATACCATCCCTAGATTCCTAACAGAAACATCCTAATGTCACTTTCACAAAGTAGTTGAATCAACTCTTCTACATCTCAAAGCCACAAAGCCCCATCTTTAGCTAACGTGAGTATGGGATAAATCAAAGCATGATATATGGACATGATATTGTAATCATCTGTCTATAGTTGTAAAAAGTTATTTTTAACTTTTGGGATCTTATAACCTCTACTTCGGACAATTTATGTCTAGTGTCATTGTTGACCTCAGAAATATAAAATTTGTTCAAGGAAATTTTTTTGGTTCATTCTTTACAAGAACAGTTTCTAAATTGGAAATTTTCAAGTAAATTCACAAATCACAAACTATGCAAATGGAAAAATTTATTAATTTAGTTCTAAACCTATTATATAGATTTTAATGCAGTAAAAAACTTTTCAATTAATCCAATGGAGAATTCACAAGTATTTTCAAACTAATAAATCTTGTGCTAAGATTTGTCAATTCCTTTGTAAGATTGAATGATTGTTTAGAGAAGAATTGTGAGGGCTAATCGCAGTATCAGTTATTGATTATAAGTGGGAGTTGGAAAACATGAGTGTCGAGTGACTTGAGTGTGTTATAATCTCCACTCCATCTATTGCTCTACAATTTAATCCTATGTGGCTCTTGCCATGCGATAGGTTTTATCGACCAAACTACATAAATCTGATATCCGATTGATTTTCTGTTCTGCTTATTTTATTATTCTATCACTCATTTTGCATAGTAATATAAAAAACTTTCAAAGTGACTTGAAAAGTGAAACTAAGTTTAGAGACAAGACTTAAGATTTTGGTCGTTGGTCAGTTGAGAACTTCTGATTTTATTTGGGTCAATCGGATTTCTAAGATTTTAAAAAATCCGTAATCAAGTTTCGAGCTCGCCCCTCGTGGAGATTAGCCGAAGCAATCATTTGCGGCAATTTTTCAAGATATTCCACATTGGAGTCATGCCGATGAGATTTTCCACTTCTGAATATAATGGCGACATGTTTGAGATTTTATTAGGACTTTTTATAATTTTAAATCTTCAACTGACCAAAATAAAACTAATTCCTTGATTAACCAACAACCAAAAGTTTAAGTCTACTTATGCACTATGAAAAACTTATCCAAATGGTGACAAATTACACAGTAATAATTGCATGCCCTCAAAGTATCCCATATTACAGATACATTTTGCCATAAAAAGAACTTCATAGATTTACATATCAGATCTGCAAGTACTCTATATGGTATGCCCTCACCTTCTAAACGAGATGGTGGTTGTGGTGGTGATCATACCACCCATATGGCTATATATATGTAGGGAATTTGTTTAATTTCAAACAATTAATTAAACCATCTTATCATAGCTTAAAGAAAAGTGAGAAAAGAAGGTCAAAATCAAAGAGTTTGTTTATCCATGGGCGACCTTTGCCTTATGTCTCTCTGCTTCATTGGTATGGTTTAGTTTGAGGGGGAAAAATAAGACACACGTGCCATCATCACTTTTGTACGGTACTCATTTAAGAGTCATGACTTTTCGATCATTTGAATATTATAACTTTAGAATGTCGCTCACTTGGAACTTATTATAAATGTTTTTTGACAAATTATGATATTTAAGTGATCGTTTAAAAAGTTAAAGCACTTAAATGAAGTCGTATAACATATGTAGCACTTGCGTTGTCCTTATCCCATTTTGTTTGATAAGCCTTTATCAAGTAATTCAATCAGCTCCAATTATACTTGGCTATTAGAAAACTAAAAGGACACAAGGATGAACACGAAGTAGGAAGTTTCAAAATTCAAATGCAAAAGTTGTTTTTTAGCCTCGTTTTATGGGCAAACTATACGGAAGGGCTCCACAATTCGGGAAATTATACCCACACTGGTTCATGTTTTTTTTTTGGTAAAGCACACTGGTTCATGTTGTGATTTATTTGTTTGAACAAATTATAAGAACAAGACGAGATTATGAAATTATTTTGATTCCGCTAAGGTTAATAGCTGGAATTTGCAAATTCATGTCGCTATCATTTTCTCATGACATACGGATGTTGAAACAATTTCCATAACTTGAATATTCTAAAGTTAATCATTTCATTAGTTGGTGTAGCTATTAATATATTATATGTAATTATGTCGATTATTGAAATTTCTCAAATTCTTGTATATTAGAAACATTGGTTTTGAGGGAGACAAAAAAAAACGATTGGGCCTTACCAAAAAAAGAAAAAAGAAAAAGAAAAAGAAACGATTGGGAATGAGGACATGGGGTCGTGAATGGAGTATACTACGGGGTCATGCACGGAGTTCACAGACTGCGACATAATCTGCATCAAACAAAATTATCCAAAGGAAGGGTAACGTGAATCTGTAAATGTGCTTAAATAAAAACTCCATTTGTTTCAAGAAAAATCATTTAATTTTCTTATGTTTAATTGTCATGTGCAAAGATAATGAAGGTTATTTCTGATTTTTTTAATTGGAAATTATGAAATATTTAAGAAAAAACTCATGTACGATACCGATAGTCTAATTTGGGTGTTTGGATCTTGGTTGAGGCCACCAAGGTCCCAGTTCAGGGTGCCAGGACATAGGTCTGGTCCATTCACTAGATTCTAAAATCATTATTAGCTAGACTCACTCGATATGACTAAGCTCCCAATTTCACTGACCAATCTGTCGTGATGTTATTCGAAAAGAGAGGTCATCAAAATCATAAGAATATTCAGCGATAGATAGCGATAGTCCTCGTCAGCCAATGGTCACAACATGTTTCCTGCCTAGCAATTTGTAGAGCTGCTTGACAAGCTTGCCTATGCCAATGCTCATCCTAAATCCGGATTCAAACACGATGACAACCCCTCATTTCACAAGGGTGTGAACCTCCCATGGTAATGGATAGGCGTTGCTAGCAATAGCATTGACATTTAATACCTTTTTGTCCATTTAATTAGCAAAGAATGAGATAATAAAAGCTTTTACAAGGTGGATTGTGTGAAAATGGGTCCATTACCCATTTTTTTACTAATATTTAATGGGCCATGTCAAATATGGATTGCGTGAAAATATAAAAACAAGTCAAGGTGGGTTCAAACTATCATTGTGGGTCTTAATCGAACCCATTTACAACTCAGTTAAACTAAATACCCATCAGTCTCTGAGAAAAATTGAACGGAAGATGGAATTTTATTCATAACAATCGAACCACTTCAACAAACGGATTGACATGGCTCTATTCAAACTTGCAAAAACAAAGAATTTCTCGGAATCCACCGTCCTCGCACTCCCCTCCCAAGGGATATCCGGCGTCGATGCAAGCCTGGTTGCAGTCCGGGAACTGAAGACACCCCCCTATATTCTTTTTCTTAATTCTGTTCGGAACTGATGTTTCTGAGAAGCACAGAATATCAAGAAAGTTCAGCAATCAACGCAAGACATAATATAAATCATATGGACGTGGTGTTTCGTTAATTTGAGCGAACAGATAAATGCGTTCTTCTTCAAGCCTTCAAGTCAAATGGGTCTCACCCTTGGTCTTAATTGAAACGGAAGAAACTAGATAGAGACAGAAGAGAAGCTAGCAATACCTGCTAGACAAAGAGAAATGAGGCACAGAAAGACGATGAACAAACAAACTCTTCGTGAAGCCATTTTAATGACCTTCTCTTATCACTTCTCTTTAGGTTGTGACTGTATAGTTGGTTGTGAAAATTCACACAAAATCCCAATCTATATATAGGGAATTCGAGCACCACTATAATAGCGACCTTACATAAGCGATAATTAAAATCAGGATATCAATTGCCGTAAAACAAAGAAATACCTACCATTTAAGCCGATTCTTTGAGGACATATAATTATTTCGTATAAATTGCTTCCATTTGGGTTAGTATTGATAAAGCAAATCTCCCATGATACAACAATCTTCTACAATCTGTGCTAATTCCATTGATTGAGCCAATCTTCAACGATTTGTGTCAATTCCGTTGATAGAGCAAATATTTCAAAATCTTTACTGATACTGTAGATTGCTATTACTAATACTGTAGATTGTTATCTTTGTAAAATCTTTTTAATTGTGTTTTTCCCGCTCATGTACATATTATAAATATAATACAAATCTCCACACCGATGGGTGTGCGATCAAACTCAAATTCGTGCTCTTTTAAGTCTGTCATAATGAAAGATTGTAAAATTAAATTCCATTGAAATTTGTATTTGAGTGATATTGCATTTTTCACGCATGCCTAAAATTTCATTTTTTTTTAATAATTGTGATCAAAGGCAAAGCTCACATTTATTAGTTAATAAGGAATTCTCTAGAAACTATATCCCCACACTTATTAGTTAATAAGGAATTTGCTAGAAACTATTCATATGCGTTAACAAAATGCTTGCTCAAAGTAGATATCCAAAATTATCTTCTTAGCATAGCTCATGCATGAAACTTTTAAAATTTGTTTTAATCAAATTGTAACTCAAATTTAGTTTGCATTTAATTTCATAACTTAATAACTCCTAAATCGAACCCCATAGTTTAGAATTTACATAATTCCAAATTAATGCCCTAACTTGGAAAAGTACTTGGATTAGATGAACAAAGGGTTCGATCTTGTACCAAACATTACGAAACAAAGGTAATCCAGCTTCGCTAGATCTCCAAGGCGGCGTGTAGAGGAGAAACCTTTCTCTTTTATTTTCCATTTTTTAATCTAATATGAGCATCCACTTTCTTCTTCTTCACTTTCTTCTTCTTTTTGGTTTCTTGGCCAACCCCTTTTTAACCAAAAGAACTAGGGGGCCAGCTTCAATCGTTCTCGTGCCAAGTGATCCACAGGTACGCTAATTGCCCGGTGCCTCCATCCAATGCAAAAGGTCACGCCTTGTATAATTGTTCCCCCCTTCTTTTTCGCAGGATTCCTGGGAATTTGCTTCCTCTTCATGGAGTAAAGATTGAGAAGCTCCAGAGAAATTCCTCTAATACTTCAGGACCAAATAATCTAATTCTGAAAAAAAAAAAGAGGAAGGAAATAAGGGGACCTATTGAGACCCAAACAAAAATATAAATTGAATATCAAAAAAAAAAAAAAAAAAATTTACTCTCACGGTCGAGTGGGGCCCACTTCCGCCTGCTAACTGGGCCTAAAAATTCAGCCTAGACATTTTGGTGGGCGGGCCCACGCACGCCCATGAGCTGCCCAACTGTTGATCAAGTGTAGTTTTTTTTTTTTTTTTTTTTTTGGGCTAAGATCAAGTGTAGTTTAACACACCAAAGCTTGGCTTTTAGTCGCTCTTTCATTAGTGCCGTGTCCTCATTTTATTTTTGGCATAGAATCATTGTTGTAAGTTGGAGAAAATTGGAGAAATCCACTGGTGTAAGTTTTAAGCGGTGGTGGCAAAATAAGTTTTTCCATCTGGTCATATTGAATCTAATTAAGTACTTATGGGAGGTGTGCTTGTAATTAGTTTAGATGAGTGAGATGTCACAACACTCGAGATGTTGGAGGCTTGGAAGCACGGTGACTTCTTATACCGAAACTATATCCTTAATTGTTTAGTAAATTCCCTATATAATGTTTATCACAATATTATAATTGCCAAACAGTCATGAGAGTCCTTTAAAAAGAAATATAAGATAGAGGACACAAGTTGTCACGCCCCGATCCTCGAGCGTGCGCCCATCCCTCACTGGTTGATTAAATAGCGACATCCCAAGATGCATCACCGACCCTTTCTTTTTAATACGCATGCAGAAGCATATAAATAGATCCCCAGGCAATAAAATGATGGGATAGAAAAGTAGGGCCATATTTTCAAACCTGAAAACCACAACCACACTTTTATTCAATGCAAACCATATAGCAGAGTCGGTTCTATCATAACATCAAATCACAACTCAGGGTTTGCAAAACAGGGGTGGGGGTCTCAATCCTCCTCATCGGGATCCTCCTCTGGGTCCTCCTCTGGATCCTCCTCAAGGTCCTCTTCAGGATCCTCCTCAGGTATACCAAAATGCATGGGAGGGGGTGGAGGTGCTGCCATCTACAATCCTGAAATGTTATCCCACAATTGGGTGAGACTACGTCTCAGCGAGTTTTATCCCCTAAGACTCGATTAGGAAGCCAATACACCTAAAGGCTGCGTAAGCACAACACAAGTTAGAGGACTTACCTTGGCCTCAGTTCCTTCCTGCAAGTCAGTTCAATTAATAAACTCGCAATCATAACATTCAATCAATTCGGATCGACCCATCGATCAATCGACTCAGTCAATTACATGTCATCACGACCCTTTCTTGGTTGGCTCAATCAATACTATCTATAAGTCCGACTATAGTCCAGGACTGCTCACTCTAAGCTAATATATAGATAGTATAGCTCGCACTAAGCTGATAAATAGTATACTGCTCACTCTAAGCTGACATATCAGCTGCAGGCTCATATAATATACTAACAATGCTCGCTTAAGCTGGTAAGATCAAGATATACTACTCTCACTAAACTGACATATTAGAGCCCGTAGGTTGATATAATATACCGGTATACTGCTCGCAAAGTAAGCTGATATATCGTCCGTAGGCCAATATAGTATACCATCCCAGCCATTTAATCAATTCATCATTTTTATCATACCTGATAAAAATAGCCGTGTGTGGGTACATTATCGGCCTTAGCCAAAATACTATAATTTCTTTTCCACAAATCCCACCATTTTCTGTAGTCCACCAAAATATTTTTGGCGTTGTCAACCGATGCCCGATTATTTTTTAATTAATTACCAAAATTAATTAATTTAGGAATAAATCCTAAAATCGCAATTAAATCAATTCAGCACAAATTAAAGCTCGAATAAATAAACGGGCTGCACCATGGTAATTAGCATAAAATTCCGGTCACCGGCTATCTCGGCTTAATTTTCGAAAAATAAATAAATAAATAAATAATTATGGAAAATATTAAATAAATGCCAATAAATCCAACTTAGGCCCATAATGCCTAATTGGACACCGAAACGGACCCAGAAAATTTTCGAGACTCGTTCAATAAATACTAGAGTCTATTTACTCACTAATTGCACTAACGAACCACCTAACATGCATCGGTAAATCCTTAATTTAACTAATGTACTATAAGCTATCCACCTTAACATGCTTAATTAAATCTAATCAAACCTAAGCATCATTAACCTACTAAGAGAGGATTAGTGAATTAAACTCACTTGTTTCGTGAGTCGGTTGGTTCAAATCGACGGGGATGTAACGGGGCTCGACTTTCCTCAAAGCGGGCCTAAAAACCAAGGTCTAAAACCACCTCAAAATGGGCCCGAAAGGTTGCTGGAAACCCTCTCAGTTTTATTATGATCTTGGCTAGAAAAGAGAGCAACAAGCTCAGTTAGGGGCAGGAATGGATCGAGGAAGGTTGGAAGGGCTAAACCGGGGCTTGACGGGCACTCACGGGGGTCGGAGGCAGGCCAACCAACTCCAGCTGAGCTGAAATAGGGGCTAGAACACTTGACTGGGCTGCTGGAATGGCGAGACGGGCGGAGGCTCATGCAGGCGGGGCGGAGGGCGTCGCGGTCGGTTGGGGCGCGAACGGCAGTCCGGCGTGGACGGCGAGACGTGCGACGGCGTGAGGGCTGCTTCGGCTGGTCTCTTGGCCTGCTGGTTTCCGAAATTGCACAATGAAGGGGAGGCGAGGGCTGGTCGACTGCTTGAGGAAGAAGAAGGGGGACAAGGGCCCTACTTTGGCCAATTTCTTCTCTTCAATGGTCTCCCTTGACCATCCTCAGCCACCAGCACTTCCTTGGCCCTCATTAAGCCACCAATGCTTCACTTTGCAACCCTTGAATTGGTCCAAAAGTGTGGGCAAAGGGGTGCATACGAATTTGCTAAGTTTCTTCACCAATTGGGCTTGATTTCCCTCTCAATTCAATCCCATTTGACCCTCACAAATTCAATTAGCACCTCAACAATCAAATTTGTATTTTTCCTCACCAATTGATCTCATTTGCTTCCCAATTGTGCAATCAAAAATGGTCCCTGCCTTTTTCTGTACAAAAACGGCCCTAGGACGACTTTTTCCCAAAAAGTCTCGAGTTTCAGAAAAATCTTTTAAGACTGAGTCAACATTTCTAGAAATTATTGTGACATGACAGAACTTTCAATTTCTAAAATCGGACTCAAATTCATGGTTAATTTCCATTCGGCGCGTTTTTAGCGTGACCTAGGCTTTTGGGTAACTTTCAGAAATTTTTAGTGCAAATGACCAGTGGTCAATTTTCTTCTAGCTACAATGAACCCACTCGATACATTGGCGACTCTCGGTTGTCGTGAAAATCTCGAGGATTCAAATACGGACACAAGGTACCAAAACGATGGAAAAATTAGTCTAGTGTCAGCTGACGAGAATTTTCCAGTTTAGTGGTGTCACCCACGATTAGCCACACATCTCAGTCGAACCAACCTATCTCTGATCTCAAATCAATTTTTAACTGTGCCGTAATGGCCTCTAGAGATGAGCACGGTCAAGAAGCCGATTCCTAGTTGAATTCTCAAGTCTATTGCATTAAAATTCCTTAATAGTTTCCCCTGATAGTCTAGTTATCTCGAGAGTGATCAGCTCTGAAAACAGTTCTATAGGCGCATCAATGAAATGCCCGATTTATTCAATAGAAGACAGTATCGAAAATCTGGGATGTCACAACTCTTCTATTCTTATAAAAATTTCGTCTTCAAAATTTAAACCATTACAATACTTAAGCAAAAATGTGGGGGTACAACTGTCTCATGGACTCTTCATTCTCCCATGTCACTGCTTTAGTACCGCGGTGTTGCCAGACCACGACCAACAGAATGTCTTTGAACGCAGAACTTGTTTTTTTTTTGTCCACTATCTGAACTGGGCTTTCCACGTATGACACACAGTCATCCACCTTCAATTCTTCAAAATTAAGCACGTGGGTCGGGTTAGGCTCGTACTTCCTCAACATCGACATGTGAAAGACGTCTTGCACTTGCGCCAATCTTGGTGGCAACGCAAGACGATACGCTAAGGTCCCAATTCTCTCTAGAATTTCGAATATACCTACGTACCTCAGACTCAATTTGCCTTTCTTTCCAAAGCGTGAAGTTCTCGTCATTGGTGACACGTTTAGAAAAACGTGATCACCAACTTGGAATTCCAATGATCTCAAGCGCTTATCTGCGTAACTTTTCTGTCTGCTTTGAGCGGTCTTTAATCTGCCCCTGATCACTGTGATGGCATCCACGGATTGTTGGACCAACTCTAGGCCTGTAATTTTCCTTTCCCCGACTTCGTCCCAACACGCTGGTGTCTTGCACACTCTGCCATACAATGCTTCAAAAGGAGCCATCTTGATGCTCTGCTGATAACTGTTGTTGTAGGCAAATTCCACCAGATGAAGTTAATCTTCCCAACTTCCTTTGAAGTCTAGTACACAAGCTCTCAGCATGTCCTCGAGGGTCTAAATTGTCCTCTCAGACTAGCCATCCGTCTGAGGATGATATGCTGTGCTGTACTGTACTGTAGCTTGGTACCTAAAGCACTCTGCAAGCTCTTCCAAAAAGCAGCAGTAAATCTCGGGTCTCTATATGATGTTATCGTAACCGACACTCCATGCATACGAACCACCTGATGCACGTAAATATCTGTGTGCCTATCCAAACTTAGGTCCTTTTGAACTACAATGAAGTGAGCCGACTTCGTCAGTCTGTCGACTATTACCCAAATTGAATCATTTCCTCTTTGACTCCTCGGTAATTCGGTCACGAAATCCATCGTGATATGCTCCCATTTCCATTCTAGGATCTCGAGAGGTTGCAGAAGTCCTCCCGGCTTGCAATGTTGAGCCTTAACCTACTGACAGGTCAAGCACTAGGCGACATGCTTGGCGATGTCCGCCTTGATCCCTGACCATCAATAGTGTTGACGCAGATTCTGATACATTTTGGTATTACCAGGATGAATGCTGTAACTGCTACGATGCGCTTCTGATAGAATATCCTCTCTAAGCTCCACATCGTCAGGTACAACCAAACGTCCTTGGAACCTCAGCGTTCCTTCATCAGAAATCTGAAAGTCAGCCTTTCTTTTCTCAGTATCTTCCTGTAGAATCTTTTGCACATCTGGATCTGTCGGTTGAAGTAGCTTGATTCTGATCTGAACATCCGGTTCAATTCTGAGGGTGGCCATAAGACTCGAAAAGTGGCCTACCTCAAACTTGAATATCGAATCTCGAGCTCTCTCGATTAGGTTCCACTTCTTAATCAGTATATGAGCAACTGAAGACTTTCGACTGAAAGCGTTGGCGACCTTATTCGCCTTTCCTGGGTGATATAAAATATTACAATCGTAGTCCTTCAGCAATTCCATCCATCTGCGTTGTCTCATGTTCAACTCCTTCTGAGAGAATAGGTACTTGAGGCTTTGATGGTCCGTGAAGATCTGGAATCTTTCTCCGCACAAATAGTGTCTCCAAATCTTCAGGGCAAAGATAATAGCTGCGAGCTCTAAGTCATGCGTCAGATAATTCTGTTCATGAGGCCTCAATTGACGGGAGGTGTATGCAACAACCCTACCATGTTGCATCAGCACGCAACCCAATCCTCTGAATGGTCAGCACAGGTGCGGTAAATCAGCTTTTGCTTCAGCTCTTGGAATCTACTCTCGCACTTGTCTATCCACACAAAATTTTCTTCTTTCTTTAGGAGTCTTATCAGTGGCGAGGCTAATGATGAGAACCTTTCCACAAACCGTCTGTAATAACCTGCCAAACCTAGAAAACTTCTGATTTCGGACACTGTAGTCGGTCTTGGCTAATTGATCACGACTTCAATCTTGCTTGGGTCCATAGAGATTCCTTCGCCTGAAATCACGTGACCTAAGAAAGCAACACGAGTTAACCAAAACTCACACTTGTTGAATTTGGTGTACAACTAATGGACTCTCAGCGTCCGCAGCACTAATCTCAGATGATTCTCCTGTTCTTCATCACTTCTCGAATACACCATAATATCATCGATGAACACGATCACCAACTGATCCAGATATTCCTTGAATACTCGGTTCATCAAATCCATGAAAGCAGCTGGAGCATTCGTCAACCCGAATGGCATCATGGTGAACTCATAGTGACCATACCGAGTACGAAATGCTGACTTAGGAATATCCTTCTTCCTAATTCTCAGCTAATGATATCCAGTCCTTAAGTTGATCTTTGAAATATCGACGCTCCTTGCAATTGATCAAACAAGTCATCAATCCTTGGGAGTGAATACTTGTTCTTGATCGTTACCTGATTGATTTACCGATAGTTGATGCACAGGCGCAACGAACCATCTTTCTTCTTTACGAACATAACTGGTGCTCCCTAAGGTGATGCACTGGGACGAATGAATCCCTTATCCAAAAGCTCTTGCATATGCACCTTTAGTTCCTTCAACTCAGATAACGCCATCCGGTAAGGAGCCTTAGAGATTGGCTCTATCCCGATGTTAGCTCGATTACGAACTCGATTTCTCTCTCTGGCGGTATGGCAATTCCTTTGGAAAGACATCTGGAAATTCTTGCACCACAGCAATGTCTTCCATCTTCAGCTCCTCAATTGTGGTATCCACGACAGTTGCCAAGTAACCTTAGCAACCCTCATCTAACAAACGAGTTGCCTCTAGAGACGAGATCAAGGTAATCGAGAATCCTCCTCGATTCCCGACAAACTTGAAGCTCTCATCCTCAAACGGGTCAAACTGAATCTCCTTGCGATAGCAATCAATTTTAGCTCATTGCTTGGTGAGCCAGTCCATGCCAATTATTAAATCGAAATCATACATGGCTAAGACTAACAAATCTATTTCCCCCACTCGCTCACCAATCGCTAACTTGCACCCAAAACAACCCAAAATAGCAATAACTTTATCCTTCAATGGTGTAGATATGCAAACTGTCGACTCCAACAATATATGATTTAATCCTAACAACTTAACATATTGCTCGGCAACGAAAGAATGGGTTGCTTTGAGTCAAATAAAGCGTAAACAGGATGGTCGTTCAGCAAAACCATAACTGTGATCATGTCAGGCGTAGCTTTTGCTTGACCTTGCGTGATAACATACACCATGCCTTGGACTGGTGGTCTCAGCTGACCTCCTTGTGGCACATTCTGAGGCGCATACCCTCTGATCTGTCTTATCGGTGGCGGTGGCGGTAATTGTTGTTGTCCTCTTGGTCGCCTCTAACAATCTCTGGCCATGTGGCCCTGCTGGCCACATTCAAAACAGGCGCTCGTCCTTTGGGGGCATTGATTCACACCATGTCATCTCCCACAAAGGCAACACATCTCGATTCGGACTGGTCCAGACTTGCCAACCCCACCCTTCCTGTTGGGCGAGATCGGGAATCTACTTTTAGGCATGGGCCTCTTCCCATGACAGATTCCTTCCCGATGGGAGCTAAACCTCGATCTAGACGAGGTAGCTTGTTCATTCAAACCTCTCTCTATCATCTGAGCTCGACGATAGACTTCACTATAACTTGTCAGATCTAACGGAAGCAAAGGTTGCTTCAACTCAAAACGAAGACCATTTTTGAATCTGGAGCTTTTTCTTCTAGGTCCTCAACTAACCTCGGCGCATGCTGAGAAAGTTCAGCGAACTTGACTCCGTACTGATCAACCGACATTGATCCCTGACGAAGGTGCTGGAACTCCTCCATCTTTTGTTCCCGGGCAGTACCCGAAAAATATTGGTCATTAAAAGCTCTGAGGAAGGCGTCCCATACCGGGACCACACCTTTAGGGAATATTGTGTCCTTGGCGGCTCTCCACCAGATGTTGGCATTGCCCTGCAACTGATAGATGGCCAGGGTTACCTTCTCGGCCTCAGCGCACATTAGAAGTGCAAAGGCTTTCTCAAATTCTTGGATCCATAGTGAAGTGGCCTCGGGGTCTTCGGTACCCATAAACCTTGGCAGACTCAGCTTCAGGAACTGCTCCACCAACTTATGGATCGGTCTCTCTCTCTACACCACTACGTTCTTAGGTTGAACTCCGGTAGGTGCGGCAACAGGTGCGGCGACAAGTGTGGCCTCAGCAGCGGCGGCAACGGCAGCAGTAGCAGCAGCAACTGCAACAACAGCTTGGTTTTGAGCCTGCTGTCCTATCACGTCTCTCATAGCTTCTAATGCCTGCATGATCCCCTCGATTCTAGGATCACCAAGAATTACTACCTCGGCACCTACTGGAGGTGGTGCCACTCCACTTGCGCTGGCGCTCTACCTCTGCCACCTCGGGTATCGACCCTGGTCAGTGTCCTACCCTGAGTGACAGCTCCGAAGGTCCTCTTGACAGGAGTTCTTTGCTCTTGATCACTCATGGCTCAGCTTTTAACTACCGGAGCCTGCTTCCAATTACACATCGAATTAGAAATAGAGTGATCTCAACCACAAGCAATTGTACCGATCAACTACCACAGACATGCACCAACATGAATTTAAAGGCCATTCCTACTACTATCCCATGAACCATCACACCTTATCACTCCAATACCTAACCTTGCTCTGATACCACTTAAATGGGGATGTCACGCCCCGATCCTCAAGCGTGAGCCCATCCCTCATTAGTCGATTAAATAGCGACGTACTAGGACACATCGCCGACCTTTTCTTTGTAATACGCATGCGGAAGCATTTAAATAGATCCATAGACAATAAAACGATGGGATAGAAAAGTAGGGTCATATTTTCAAACCTGAAAACCACAACCACACTTTTATACAATGCAAACCATATGGTATACATTACCATACTATTAGCAGAGTTGGTTCTATCATAACATCAGATCACAACTCAGGGTTTGCAAAACAGGGGTGGGGGTCTCAATCCTCCTCATCGGGATCCTCCTCTAGGTCCTCCTCTAGATCCTCCTTAAGGTCCTATTATGGATCCTCCTCAGGTATACCAAAATGCATGGGAGGGGGTGGAGGTGTTGCCATCTACCGGCCTGAAATGTTATCCCACAACAGGGTGAGACTATGTCTCAGTGAGTTCTACCCCCTAAGACTCCATTAGGAAGCCAATACACCTAAAGGCTGCCTAAGCACAACACGAGTCAGAGGACTTACCTTGGCCTCAGTTCCTTCTGCAAGTCAGTTCAATTCATAAACTCGCAATCATAACACTCAATAAATTCGGATTGACTCATCGATCAATCGACTCAGTCCATTACTTTCTTAGTCGGCTCAATCAATACTATTTATAAGTTTGACCATAGTCCAGGACTGCTCACTCTAAGCTAATGTATAGATAGTATAGCTCGCACTAAGCTAATAAATAGTATACTGCGCGCTCTAAGATGACATATCACCCGTAGGCTGATATAATATACTAACAATGCTTGCTCTAAGCTGATAAGATCAAGGTATACTACTCTCACTAAGCTGACATATTAGAGCCCGTAGGTTGATATAGTATATCGGTATACTGCTCGCAAACTAAGCTGATATATCGTTTGTAGGCCGATATAGTATACCATCCCAACCATTCAATCAATTCATCATTTTTATCATATCTGATAAAAATAGTCGTGTGTGGGTACACGGTCGGCCTTAGCCAAATTACTATAATTTCCTTTCCACAAATCTCACCATTTTCTATAGTCCAACAAAACATTTTTGGCATTGTCAACCAACGCTTGGTTATTTTTCAATAAATTATCAAAATTAATTAATTTAGGAATAAATCCTAAAATCGCAATTAAATCAATTCAGCACAAATTAAGGCTTGAATAAATAAATAGGCTGCACCATGGTAATCAGCATAAAATTTCGGTCACCGACTATCCCGGTTTAATTTTCGAAAAATAAACAATTAATTAAATAATTACGGAAAATATTAAATAATTGCCAATAAATCCAACTTAGGCCCGTAATGCCTAACTAGACGCAGAAACGGACCCGAAAAATTTCCGAGACTCGTTTAGTAAATACGAGAGTCTATTTACTCACTAATTGCACTAACTAACTGTCGCGACCTAAATTTAGGGTGCACCACCTAAAATTAGGCTAATGGATTGCTAAGCCTAGACTTAGCTCGGGCTCTCCTAAGCTCATACCAATTTGTGACTTAAGTTCAATTTTTTAACATGCAAATGATTTTTCAATTAGGATTTGCCACTAATCTATTTTTTGGTAGGTCGATTGGAAACCTAAGTAAAATAACGGGAGAATTATTTCACTTCTACGAACCAGAGATTTTGAGTTCGGGACTTGATTACGCTAGATTCCTCTAACGCCCTTTCAGTACCTTTCTCTTTTATTTTGAAAAAAATATTTTGCAGGCAGCTTGAATTAATTTTAATTCACTTCCCTAACATGTGAGGTGATCATGCGGGTGCACAAACCATCAATTTCACACCTAGATAAAGCAGTGAATAAATTGCAGGACTTACCTCATAGCAACGAAAGCATCTGCGATGTTAGATTATAATTCACATCGACAATCCTAGATATGATTTCTAATTAGCACGTAATTTCTTTTTTGTTTTCACTTGTTTAATGAAAATCATGCTTTATGCAATGCATGCTACTAATCTAATATGAAATAATATAACATGGCAATATGACCTAAGCTATATGACGAAAGTGAAATATGAGCATGCAGCCTATTCTAAGAATGAAATTGATTTATTTTAAGACAATTTTTTTTCGGTATTTTCCATGAAATTCGAAATTAAAAAATGACAAAAATTATCTATCCAAATTAAGATATCATACAACATATATTAAGATTCAGATTAGGTCAAATCTTAATTTAAACTAGAATGTTATCCCTAATCTAAAATGCAATCTATCTAGGAATAAAAATATCTAAACTTAAAAAAAAAAACATGCAATCTTATCCTAAAATGCAATGACGCGCAAAGAATGCCCTAATTCTATTTTTTCTCCTTTTTATTTTTATGAAATTCGAAATTAAAATTTCAAAATAATTAAACGTGCAACTTAAATTTAAGCTAACATCCTAAATGAATGCATTTTTTTTATATTTTTTTATTTTAGAAATTCGAAATAAAATCCCTATTCTAAATACGTGAGATAAACCTAAAACAAGAAATATTCTAATCCTAACTCAAATATTTTTTGGATTTTTTCTTTTACGAAAATAAAATTGATTCAAACACCACGACAGCAAATCAAACAAGATAAGATCGATATCCAACAATTGACGAACCATATCTCGCGCATGAGATCGGGTTGGCCAATTTCAAAATTAAATTGCGAATCAAATCTCGGGCGTGAGATTGAATAAACGATTTTGCAAGGGATTACGAGTCGGATTTCGGGAGCGAAAATCGGACTGTCAATCCCTAATTTGAGGGACTATTCCATGTTGGAATCTCAATCATATATTTAAGGAACAATTTCACTAAAAAACAAGATATAAAGGAAAATAACAAAAATACAAGAAATATATAAATAAATAAACTACCTAATTTTCCTTTTGTTTTTTTTTTTTTTTTTTTTTTGTTTAATCTTTTGTTTTTTCTTCTTTCTCCTTTCCCAAGCACGGCTCACTCGTGATGGGTTGCCAAGGGCAGCGGGTCGTCGGCCCGACAAGGGTGAACCGGCGGCGGGCGAGTGGTGAGGAGGTGAATCTGCAGTGGGCGAGCGGTAAGGTGGTGAATCGGCGGTGGGCGAGCTCGCGGAGGTGAATCGGTGGTGGCTTCCCGGGCAGGGGCGTCGGGTCGGACATCGATTCGGCTTGGGTTCGGCTGCTAGGCGACGGGTGGCGCTCGGACTTGGGTGCAGGAGCGGTGGGTGGGTCACGACGAGGAGGTGAAGTGACGGTGGCTTCGCGGACAGGTCGAGCTACAGGTAGCAGGCGAGGCAGAGGCACGGTGACCGGCGAGTGGAGGAGCAGCAGGGCGAGCTCGCGGGTTGATGCGGCGCCAGGGTCGGGGAACTTTGAACACGGCCCAATGTCCGCTTTCCAAATAGTTTCTTTCTTGATCTCCCTCGCAATTGATTTCTCCCAGTTTCACAAAGAATTCAGGAAATTTTGATCGAATCAACTTAAGACATAAATATATTGATCCCCACGACAACTAATTAAACAGTTCGATTTATGGGTCTCAAGCAAGGTCTGAACTGAACAGATTAAACTCCACGAAGGCTTATGAAGCAAAAGCTAGCGGTACTTGTGAAGCAAAGAGCAATGAGAGAAAGAAATCCTGAATTAACAGACTCTTCCTGAAGCCATTTCAATTGCCTTCTCTTCTCACTTTTCTTTTTAGGTTATGACGGTACAATTGGTTGTGAAAAAATTACGCAAAATCCTAACCATTATATAAGCAATTCCGGTGCCTTTAGATATATGGAAATTGAGATCGTCCCACATTGAATACCATAAGATCTTGTATTAATACCTATTACCATATATAAATATCTAGAGTCCATCTTGTGGCAAAATGTATCTCCCATATAAGCCCAAGGGCATATCATTATTTTCAAACAAATTGCCACCGCCTTTCATGTCATTTAAGAAGTTTTAAATTAAATTCCGCCTTAAATGACATTTATATGGAAGATACTATGGAATACCATTGAACATGTATTTGATGTGATATTGCACTTTTTACAAATTTCCATACATAGATATCCCAATTAAAACTTGCTCATTTTCATTTATTTTTTGGGTTTATCCTGTAATTGCTTGGTAAAATTTAGCTATTTTTTAAATTCTGATCAAGGGCAGGTTACCCACATTTATTAGTTACTAAGGAATTCGTGGGAAACTATATCATCACGATCTAGTCTATTAAATCCATTGATACAATCATGAAAATAATCCAAATTAGTTTGTCTGCACCATTGACCACCAAAATGATCACTTCAATACTAAAAAAATGTCATATCAGATAGAATTTTTAATTATAAAAGCCAGGCAATTTCCGTAGCAGGAATTTCTTGCCGGAGTTGGTACATAATTTTTGGCACTTCAATGTCCTTTTCCCCACAAGTAGGAGCTGTTGACTGGGCAGAAGAAGACAACAAATAAGGCAAAAACCCGAGAGGAACACCGACGAAGGAGGAGAAGGCTAAGACTCGCGGGGAGTGTGGCTTGAAAGGTGATGATACTGGGAAGGATGAACCTACTTTCCATCAGGTCGTGGGTTCCCTCGGTGAGCTTAAGGCAAAGGTGGAATCATTCTTAGAGATTGCAACTACCGTGCTCAATTTGGAAGCTTTGCAAAAAAGCTTTTTGGTCATCATCTCTCTAGAGTAGAACAAATGCTACAACCCGCGTCGTGCGAGGTATGCAATGTTCAGGATAAATATGGGAGGCGATGAGTGAACTTGCACCAAATAAACAGAAGAGGATGGAATTTTATTCTTAATAATCAAAACTAGAGTCCGCAAAATGGGTCCATTATCCATTTTTTGACTCATATTTAATAGGCCGTGTCAAATATGGATTGCGTGAAAATATAAAAACAAGTCAAGGTAGGTTCAAAGTATCATAGTGGGTCTTAAACGAACCCATTTACAACTCAGTTAAACTAAATACCCATAAGTCTCTGAGAAAATTGAACGGAAGATGGAATTTTATTCATAACAATCGAACCACCATAACAAACGGATTGACATGGCTCTAAGTAAACTTGCAAAAGCAAAGATTTCTTCGGAATCCACCGTCCTCGCACTCCCCTCCCAAGGGATACCCGGCGTCGATGCAAGCCTGGTTGCAGTCCGGGAACTGTAAACACCCCCCTATTTTCTTTTTCTTAATTCTGTTCGGAACTGATGTTTCTGAGAAGCACAAAATTTCAAGAAAGTTCAGCAATCAACGCAAGACATAATATAAATCATACGGACGTGGTGTTTCATTAATTTGAGCGAACAGATAAATGCGTTCTTCTTCAAGCCTTCAAGTCAAATGGGTCTCACCCTTGGTCTTAATTGAAACAGAAGAAACTAGATAGAGACAGAAGAGAAGCTAGCAATACCTGCTAGACAAAGAGAAATGAGGCATAGAAGGACGATGAACAAACAAACTCTTCGTGAAGCCATTTTAATGACCTTCTCCTCACTTCTCTTTAGGTTGTGATTGTATAGTTGGTTGTGAAAATTCACACAAAATCCCATCCTATATATAGGGAATTCGAGCACCACTATAATAGCGACCTTACATAAGTGGAAATTAAAATCAGATTATCAATTGCCATAAATCAAATCTATATCTACCATTTAAGCCGATTTTTTGAGGACATAAAATTATTTCGTATGGATTTGCTTCCATTTGGGTTAGTATGTCATAATGAAAGATTGTAAATTAAATTCCATTGAAATGTGCATTTTAGTGATATTGCATTTTTTACACATGCCTAAAATTTCATTTTTTTTTTAAAAATTGTGATCAAAGGCAAAGCCCACATTTATTAGTTAATAAGGAATTCTCTAGAAACTATATCCCCACACTTATTAGTTAATGAGGAATTCGCTAGAAACTATTCATATGCGTTAACAAAATGCTCTCTCAAAGTGGATATTCAAAATTATCTTCTTTATGTAGCTCAAGCGTGAAACTTTTAAAATTTGTTTTAATCAAATTGTAACTCAAAATCAATTTGCATCAAATCCCAAGACTCCATAATGCTATAAAAGTATTATTTCCATTTAATTTCATAACTTAATAACTCCTAAATCAAACCCACAGTTTAAAATTTACATAATTCCAAATTAATGCCCTAACTTGGAATATTACTCGGATATATAAACAAAGGGTTCGATCTTGTACCAAACATTGCGAAACAAGGCGACGTGTACAGGAGAAACCTTTCTCTTTTCTTTTCCATTTTTTCTTCTTCCTTTTCTCTTTCCTCTGCGCGACCCTTTTAATCTGATATGAGCATCCAGTTTTCTTCTTCTTCACTTTGTTCTTCTTTTTGGTTTCTTGGCCAACCCTTTTTAACCAAGTCAAAAATTACAAGTTCAACCCATAAAATCGGTCAAACCGGCTGGTTAGAAGAGGGGTCAATTTGGGTCTCACCGTACCTGATATGAGCTTTTCATGGCCTTTGACTTCATAAATCTTTCTCAAAATAAGAAGAGATAAGTACAATGAAAGCCCTAAAATTTATCATAAAAGTGTAATTGAGTTCTAAAATGTTAAAAAAGTATAATTAAGTCATAAAATTTGTTATAAAAGTGCAATTAAATTCTAATACTTTCGAAAAGTGCAATCAAGTCCTAAAACTTGTCAAGAAAGTATAATTAAGTCTTAAAACTTTCAAAAAATGCATTCATCGTAAGGACTTGATTGGATCAATTTAACAAGTTTTAGGATTTAATTGTACTTTTAGAAATTTTAGGACTCAACTGCATTTTCATGACAAGTTTTAGGACTTTATTACACTTTCTGAAATTTTGAGAACTCAATTGCACTTTCATGACAAATTTTAGGACTTTCAACGTACTTATCCCCAATAAGAAATAAACTAACTTTATATCTATATGATTGTTAGATCGCCTTCCATCTATGTACTTACTAGTTTTGGTTGGTTTAACTGGTCTTGACTACAATCGTGATTGAATTTTGAGGCGGACCAAAGGATAAGCCGACACTCAGTTGAGCTAGCCGGACTGGTCCGATTCTAAAACACTAGATTTTACGCAAATCAAATCAAATGTGATCCCCAAATTGAATTTAGTAAATATATCATGTTTACATAATATCATGATCGGAATAGAGGGTGAGCGCCTATTGTAGCTTTTTTTTTTTTTTTTAAATTATTTTACTGGGTTCGGTTCCCAAGAGGGTGACATGGGAGGGAGCTGTAAATGCTTTTATCAGTCAACAATGTTTATTAATTTTTTCGTAGTAATCTATTTTCTTCCGGTAATCGTGGAAAACTTTATATTTCACAAACAATGTTAAAATTGGGGTAAGTACACTATCGGTGCTAAAAGTTGTGTACGGCGCTCACTTTGGTGCCCAAAGTTTATTTTGGATCACTTAAGTGCCAAAAAGTTTGAAAAATGATCATTTTGGTGCCAACGCCGATATGATTAATCAGAAACCCTAAATCCCCAAATTAAGAATTAAGAGAGAGAGAGAGAGAGAGAGAGAGAGAGAGAGAGAGAGAGAGAGAGAGAGAGAGAGAGAGAGAGAAGGCATGGCATGGGCTTCCCGTCGTCTTCTTTCCCAAAGAACAACACCAGCACCAGCCAGCAGTGACACCAGCAGCGCACCAACACAACTCTGCCTCCGGTTCGTTTGACATTGTTGACAAGTTCAAGCTCTTGTCCTCCTCCTCATTCTCCTTCCCCCTTCAGAAGGACCCACTTCAGCCGCTCCTTGAGCAGAGCCCAATCTGCCATCTCCATTTGCGCCCTTCTTGTTTCCCTTGCCCTCCTCGTCTTTGCTCTCTCCACCTTCGACCCCCTTTCTTCCTCCTCCTCCTCCGCCCTGGCCTCTTATTCTTCCCATCGCTTCTTGCCCGAGCAACAACCTCAGCCTCTCCTCCCTCGCCTAGTCGAGCAACTGCGACGGCAGCCGAGCGAGCTAGGTCGGCGTTGGGCGAGGATCGGACAAAAAAACCCTAATTTCAATCCCCAAATAATAATAATAAAAAATCCCAAAATGAGTTGTGCGGCATCATTTTTGTGAGGCCATCCCCGTATGACGGCAAAACGACGTTGTTTTCATAAGGAGGATGGAAAACGATGTCGTTTAAAAGCCACGTCATTTTTTTTTTTTTAAATATAAAAGCCACGTAACCAATTTGGTCGGAGTCTCTCGCCGGCGGCACCAAAGTGATCGTTTTTTCTCCAATTTGGCATTTAAGTGATTCGACAAAAACTTTTGGCACCAAAGTGAGCGCCGAACACAACTTTTGGCACTGATAATGTACTTACCCCGTTAAGATTCGTGCAGTGTATATCATTCCCTAGGTAATTTCATCTACAAATAGACACGCAATAGCAGATTTTCTACTAAGGCGGTTGTTATAACTTATCCTCTAAGCAACTTACCATTTGAATTCTAGAACTCCATTGGGAGCAAAGAAACTCAGTCCGTGTGGACCAAGTTCTTATAAGACCGAAAGGCCATTTTAGATTGGCCTTTCCATAGGATTGGTATCTCAAGCCCGCTTCGTGGTACTTGATATGTGAGTTGAACAATAACACTATAACCGAATGTAGCAAGGAGAGCTTGAAGGACAACAATGTGTAGATGGAGTGCAAACGTAAATATGCGAAAAATATGTTTCACAATGAACGCATTGCAAAATGATCTTTTAACATCCCATTTCGAAGGGAAAATTACTAGAAAAGGCATAATTATATTGTATGGAAATTAATTCAATCCTACACTTTTTAATTTGGTTAATACAATCCTAAATCTATTGATGATTTGACAATATAGTCATTCTCACTAATTTTGGCCGGCAAGATCTAACATTGATCCCAATTGTGCCACGTGGGATAGTCAGTGTTGACATAGACAAATTTTACAATTTTCTAAAAAAAATTCGAAATTCTTTTTGAATTTTTTCTTTCTTTTCTTATCTTTCATTTTTCTTTTTTTTCCTATGTCCCCCCATTGGGCCGCGGCCTTGGCAATGATCAGTTGAGGTTGTCAGCCACGAGTGAGTGCTAGGACGCCCTTCCTACCCATAGGCAAAGGCATCATGGCCTGTAACACTACCAACCACAAGCTTGCGAAAATGAAAAATAATAAAAGTAAAAAATATCTTCAAAAGTTGTAAAAGTTGTCCATGTCAGTCGGCTGTCGCTGTGGCATGTGAGATTGTTAAGACCTAAATATATGCCCAAAGTTCATTTAAAAAAATAGGAATTTATTTTTTCACAAGAATATTTCTTGTCAAATTCTTGCATATAGATTACCTAGGTATAGATTACCTAGGCATTTAGTATAGTTTTTAAATCCATTTATTTTCTTGAAATCAAAAAATAAAAATTATTTTTATAAGAAAAATTAAAAAAGAAAAGAGAAAGAAGGAAAAAAAAAAAAAAAAAATTGGAGCTAATGATCTAAAGTGGCTAGCCAAGCCCTAGAGGTCGAATTGGAATTAAAATAGCAAGTTGGGGCCAAAATGCAATTTTCAAAAGTTGAGGGACTAATTTTGCAAATTTTGCAAAATTTAGCCTAAGCACTTAAATCATCATCTTGGCCCCCAATTAAGTTAAAATTGAACTTGGGCTAGGTTGAATCAATCAAATCGGGCCAAAAGGACCAAATTGTATTGAATTGAGCATTTTTGGACAAGAAAATGGCCAATTTTGAGGGACTTTCTTGAAAAATTGGGCAGGGACAATTGCAAAAATTGGCCAAGATCTTAAATTACTATACATAAGCTTGCTAATTGGTAAAAAATCTCAGCTAAATTAATGGATTAGAGCACTCAAAACCAGCCAACGATTTGGTCTCAATTTGAAGCTGTTGAGTAAGCAAATTTATGGCCCCACCATATCCTACTCAACAGCCCAATTAGCTTGGTCTCTGCACATGATGAAAGACCATAATTAGTAGTGCAAGTGGACAAAAATTAGCAAGGATAAGCTACTAAAAGCACGTGAAAATCGCAGCAAAACTTGCACATTCAATAGCTGCAAAGGTTGAAAATTTGGCCAAGTCAGAAAATTGTTGAAGTAGCTTTGTTGGTAGGCTTGGTAGGTGGACAAAAGACCGACCAAAATATCCCTTAATTCAGGAGATAGATCTCTGAAGCAAGCTCTTTTGGGCCATGAAAGGTAGGAGACAAGAAAGAGAAGAGGGAGCTCACAATCGTTCTCCAAAGAGACCCTCACAAGCAACCCAAAACACTTCAATCCAGAAATTGCAGACTGACCATTGGAAAGAAAAGTGAAATTTTCACAAAATTGTAGCCAAAATTAGCTAAAACCTTCGACTAAAGAGTAAAACTTCACTCAAAGATCTTTCCAACCATAAGTCGCACGTCCCAAACGGAGATTGGAAAGGCCTCCTAAAGTCCCCCAAAAAAATACCTTCCTGGTGGGTCAAGGAAGTCTGAAAATTGTTAATAAGTGTTGAGCCTAGTTGGGCACGGATGAGGGAAAGTGAATGTTTTTGAGAAAAATGAGAAAAACCATGACTTGTAACTTAAACTATAATATATAGTTTGGTTTTGTGTTAAATTAGTCAACAAAAGAGATACCTGAGTTTGGTTTTGGGGACCGACAAAAACCTTCGTTGTCAGTTTTTTTTCTTTGCAGGTCTCATTTTCAAGTTTGAAGGAGCCAAATTCCACACGCTTCCAGAGGCTAATTTCTTGGTTTCCTCAGCTGAGAGCCACTTGAAAAAGAAACTAGAAAGTAAGGTAAGAATCCTATATGTACTTTTGTTCAAGTTTGAACATGTTTTAAACATGAAAAATCAAGAGGAAAACCAGTCCACAAAACTGATTTCTAAGGCTGGAATTTTCTCTTAAGTGTTGAAGTCTCTTCAAGAGTCTTGTATGTTTGACTTTCTATGCCCCTTTTCATGCATTTCTTGTCTTGTTGAGCTTGATTAATGTTCTATGGGAATACAAGTGATGTCTATGTCACATTAATTTGGTCTTTAAATGTCTGTGTGAACTCCAAGGATGCTTAGAACTTCACCCAAAAACCAAGCCGACCCGTAATGATTCGTGGCTGGTTAGTATGGACCATGCATGTATGCTTCTTGGAAAGTTCGTTTCAATGTGTTCGGTTGATCGTTCTCTATGATTTTTATTGCATTTGAAAGTCCATATTACCTATTTTCATTCGAATTAAGTGATGTTTCCCATGGATCTTGCATGTGATGAGTGTCAGCGTTTGAATCTGGGCATGCAACCTGTTTGCTTGACCTAAATCAAGCCCAAATTTGTAAACATAGCTCAAACCCGCACAATGGAAGCCGATTTCAATTTGGTTTTTTTGTGTTTTAGGCTGTGATTTCTAGCTAATCTTGTTCTTTGCATGTAGTAGTATAACTTTAATATTTTAGTTCTGCATAATATTGCTTATTGATCAAGATTGAAGGCCACAAACATAGCTCGAGGAAGTCACTTGGGGTGATTTGATGCATGCCAAATATTTGACGAAATGCCCGAATCAAGTTTCGATCTTGAGACGATTGATTTGAGCTCAGTTATTGTGATATTCATGCATTGGGTTGTTCCATGTTAGTGTAAATCAAGCATACATTTGGTTTAGGAAATTATTTTAAAAAAATAAAAAATAAATAAACAACGAAAAATTTGAAAATTTTCAAAAAAAATAAAAAAAAAATGTTGGATAGTATCAAATTAAGGTAGAAACGACATCTATGAAATTTGCATAATTTTAGAAGTTCATCTTTATAATTTAATGCTATTTTGGTATTTTATAATCATTTTGGTAAAAATCCACTATGCATAGATTAAAATTGTCTAGAATAGTTTCATGTATTTAGGGTAATTTCATGCATATTTATATTCCCATTTCGCTCATGGGGGTTTTGTCCCGGGGCGTGATAACAAGGTTGTGTAATATTATTTGCCCGACTTATATCGGGTTTTCCCTTTTCCTCGTTTACTTTCAAGTTATTTCAATTTCTTATATGTTTACTTACTGCATTGCTTTTCAATAATTTGAGTGTAAATTTATTTTCTAAATTAAGTTAAGATTAGTCTAGACATTAAGGAAAATAACCCCACAAAAAAACATTCTACATGGACACTTAGCAGTGTCATAAGGATTATAATTGGTAATCAAAATTGTGTGGCCATTTAGATAAACTGCCTTCCAAGTTAGTGATACCGCAATGACGCTAATAGAAAGATTGGCATAAACAAATCCCCATTCTTAGAAATCTCTGATTACGTAGGAATCGAGACAACACTACCGTGTCTTGATTGGTTTCTAGCCAACCTCAATAGGCTAGTGGCGACTCCTAAAAATACATAGGTTGTTAAGAACTAAAATACAAAATCTAATGTCACGCGAGGTATAAGCTTAGGAGAGTCCGCGCCTAATCCAGGGCCGTTGGCCCACCTCTTTAGGCAAATACCCCTAAACCTCTTCCTTCCCCCCCGACGGCAAAAGAGAGGTCGCAATAGAGACGATTGGCGTCCATATCAGTAGTGTTGACACCTAAATTTTGGCGACCCGTTTAATCATTTATCGCATTAAAAAATTAGGGGTTAATTTTATCCCTAAAAAATTAATTAATTGCATAACATGTAGTTTTAGGAACATTTATTTTTAATTTGCATTTACGGTGAGCCGTGACAAATGGGTTCAATTGATGGTTCGAACTTTAATTTGATAAATTGGGCTAAGCCCACGAAAGGAGTAAATCGGCCCAAGTCCGTATCCTCGAGGAGATTTTACGGATTTATCTAACAAATATTGCGTTCCAAAAAGAAAATATTGCGTTTGGAAAATCATATATTGCATTTGAAAAGAGATCTTCGTGGATATCGATTTGGAAAAATTAAAACCCTAATCCGTGGCCTATAAATAGGTTAAAGCACCTAGGGTTTTAAAAAGGCCACACATTGAATATACGGCCACAATATAGATAGAAAACATACGTGAAAGAGAGAGAGCTGAAGGAGTCACGGTCGAGACCCCTTCACGGCCGTGGCTTTGCAGAGTTCGTGGCCGCCCCTCAACACTGACCCTGCTGCCGATTGTCTGCTGCAGTAACACATCATTCTTCGATGACCTTCGCAGCCTCCAAGCAAGACCCCACAGCAATTCCAATGATCTTTAGTCCGGTGGTCATCCGGTGACGCAGCGAGCCCCGCCGCTGCGCTCTTATCGTGCCTCACGGCAATCCAATCGTGCCAAGCTCCTCATCGACGCTTCAAACCAGTCCACCAGCCACTACAAAGCATTCTTGGAGGCTCTCGTCGCCGACCAGGGCTACCACTAACGAGCATAGATCTCTCACATATCTTCTCTAATATTATTTGTTTTATTTGAAGGAAATTTTGGGCTGAGTTTAAGACCACCTTCGGTCAACATAGACAGGCTCAGACTCATGGAAAATTTAATCTAATACACGGCCACTTGCAACACCAAATATTACGAGTCTTTTTGGTTGTGTTTGCAGGTTTTTTTTGGCAACGTCCAGCCATGGCACCCCCTCACCACGCTTCCTAGTGTCTTCGTAGCAAGCCGAGCGACAGTCGCAGCTTGATATCCCATCACATTCGAACGAGATTCCTATTGAAGCTGTTAATTCTCACTATCATGCTAGGCGACATGCTTGTCCAGATTGCACTACTCTAGACCATTGTTGCCGCTGGTCTTCTTTCTTCACAGGGTCCTCAGAAGCTTGTCTTCGATCACTAATCCAAGCTGAAGCCAACGTGGATCTGCAAGTCTCGCCGAGGAGCACCCCAGGTCAAGCCAAATTCTTCCACGGCCCCACGTTTGGTTGTGACAATCGCGAAGGTCACGAGTTCGGGCCACCGCTGAACCTATTTCGACGCTCTAAGTCCCAACAATTCCAAGCGAGATCTCGGCCCGGGCGTGTCTTCTGCAAGTCTTTCCAACGAGTTTCCCACGACGAGTAACCTTGGTTGGGCCACATCAAGCTGCAGCAACGTGTCTGGTTCCATACAATCGAGACCGATCCTGCAAAGTTCTATTCTTTATTTTTACTGCAGATTTTTTTTTTTTGGCACGGTTTCATACCCATTACACGTAGAAGATGCCAGTTTCTTATTTCTTCTAATGTGTAGAAGTGGCCTAAGAGGGTTGCTCGGTCAAAGTCTTCGTGGAGGCATTCAGCAAGCATCCGAGTCACTAACATCTGCGCAAGAGAAGGGCACACGTCCTTTGAGTAAAGGAGGACGTATGCATTGAAAGGAGGGAGGATTTCGCACACTTATTTTATAGAAATTTGGATCATCTCCCAATTGTGGTTCTCTAGGTTTCTCGGAAGCTGCACGCAAAGCCCCCCGGCGGGTAACCATCCCGTGAGCCTTGCTGAGCACCACCACATTGCGTCGCGAGTAGCCGTTTGAGGATTGGAATTCGGAAGCCGATATTTGAATTAGGTGAAAATCTTATCTATTTTGATCTGCGAAAATTCCGTTTCCTTATTTGAAAATATTCGTCGATGCACATGATTGGAATTCCCGATATGCTATCATGTCCGTAATCTTGAGTAGCCTTATAAATTGGGAAACTTTCCTAATTTCGCAACGTACATATGATTGACGGTCCGATTTCACGTTTGAAATACGACCCGCAATCGTACGGAAAAATCGCCAATCCGATCTTACGCTTGAGATACGATTCGTGATTTTATTTAAAAATTGGCCAATCCGATCTCATGCGCAAGATACGATTCGTCAATTTATTTCCCAAAATTAAATGGACATGGACGATATCTTGCTTGATTTGGTGCGGTGTTGTTCTTGATGCCTTTATTTGATTGCTCCTGTAAAAGAAAAACACAAAAAATATATATTTGAGTTAGATTAGGTTAATGTCAGAATATTACTTGTTTTAGGGTTATTTTGCATGTTTAGAATAGGAAATTTATTTATTTCGAATTCCTTAAATAAAAATCCAAAAAAATGCATTCATTTAGGATGTTGGTTTTCTTTAATTTAAATTGCACGTTTAATTATGTGTCAACTTTAATTTCGAATTTTAATAAATTAAAAAAACAAAAAATCATCATGCATATGTTCATATAGAATTGCACGTCATTGCATGTTAGGATTGCATGTTTATTGATTATAGGTTTAAATAACTTCTCCTAGATAAATTGCATTTTAGGGTTACTTGGTTAAGATAATGTTCTAGTTTAAATTAGGATTTGGCTTAACCTAATTCCTAATACAAATTAGATAATATCTTAATTTAGGTAGAGAATTTTCGCATTTTTCTAATTTCGAATTTCATGGAAAATACCAAAAATTGCCTTAGAATAAATCAATTTCATTCATTAGGAGAGATTGCATTTTATTTACGTCATATAGCTAGGTCATGTTGCCATGCTATATCATTGCATGTTAGATTAGTAACATTGCATTGCATGATTTTCATTAAATAAATGAAAACAAAAAAATTTTGAGTAATTGCGTGTTAATTAGAAATCATATTTAAGACTGTTGATGTGAATTCTAATCTAACAACGCAGATGCTTTCGTTGCTTTGAGGTAAGTTTTTGCAATTTATTCACTGTTTATCTGGGTGTTAAATTGGTGGTTTGCGCACCCGCATGATCACCTCACATGTTAGGGAAATAGATTTAAAATCAATCCAAGCTGCCGCAAAAGCATTTCTGAAAATAAAAGAATGGTACCGAAAGGGCATTAGAGAGATCTAGTGTAACCAAGTCCCCGTACCCATAATCTCGATTCGTAGGAGTAAAGTAAACCTCCCGTTGCTTTACTTGGGTTTCTAATCGACCCACCAAAAATAGATTAGTGGCGACTCCTAATTGAAAATCATTTGCATGTTAAGAACTTGAACCTAAGTCGCGAATTGGTATGGGCGTGGGAGAGCCCGAGTTAGGTCTAGGCTTAACAATCCATTAGCCAAACCCTAGGTGGTTCACACCGGAAAAAATTGGTCGCGACAGCTTGGCGACTCCACTGGGGACTTGAGTTGAAACTCTTAGTGGACTTAGGCCAATTTTTCTTTTTTTTGAGAAATGTTCTTGTTTGGCAGCGAGGATTTCAGGTACGTCCCTAACATTTAGGTGTTAAATGTTTTTGCAGATTGGGAGGTATAAGGAGAGTAGTGATTGTTAACCCTTGTCTTGCAGGTTGGAGTTGAGGATGAATGTTTTAAATTCAAGTTATTGAAGTGCTGTTTGATTTAAACTGTTGTGCATGCCTTGCATCTTGCACTACACTTTTGCACACACAACCTGCCGCCGGACCTGGGCCGCATAGGATCATTTAGGATGGTGTTGAGATGGATACCACTCCGACCGCATGCTCGCGATACGAGTCGCCCATCTCAATCCCGAAATTTCTTTCATGGTGTTAAGAGTACCCACCCCGGTCCGCATGCCCGCGACCCGGGTCGGCACTTTGACCAAGCCGGAGTCACGAGGACCCGACATAGTCCACAAGCCCGTGGCTAGTCTGATCATCCTTGTGGCTCCACCTTGATAAGCCTTATAGATTAGAAATCGAGCCACTTACCATGCGCATGTCTACGTGATTGCCGTCGATTTGTCTTGGTGAAGTAAGTCTTCTATCCTTATACTAATGCAATTTACTTACTTTGTCATACTCTTGGTCTGTCCATGACAATCTAGGTCAATCATTGATTTAATTCATTTGTCAATTAGAAATGAAATGAGGAAATTGCCATGCAATGAGTCATTTGGAAAATAACAAAAAAACTTTGGAGAATTTGTCTATAATTCATGCCTAGGACATTTGATCTCACTAGGGTGTCTATTTTTTCAACTTTCTTTAGGAAATGCCCTTCTTGTACGAACTTTTCATGAATAAATGAAAAAAAAAATGGAAAAATCGATTAGATCATTGTCATGGATTGACTTTCTATTTACCCTCATGCTTACATGTTCCCATTCATTTGAATTAGGTGATTATGGAGCGATCTCGCTCACCTATCGGTTCATGATCAAGAGCTAAAATGATGGATCAAAAAGAGCTAATCTCGTCAAGCAAAAGTGCTGCGATCTATATTCGATGAGAAATTGCGACTCCAAGGAGAGAGCCAAGAAGACTTTTTGAACCGTCTCATTTTCCTGAGATAGCCGAATTTGATGTCATCATGAAGAGACTAATGACATATCTAGAGGGAAAAATATCTCACCTGAAGGGTTCGCATTACAAGATCAAGGAGGGTGAAAAATTCAAGTGCACATGATTCATGGTCCTAAGTAGTTCGATCTCCTCATTTAATTAGGGGCATGTACCTTCCCCTGCGTGGGAATTTTTATCGCTCTTTAGGGATTGGTTTCAATTTCTTCTGTGCTTGAACATCACATTTTTCATTCCAATAAATGTAATTTGATTGATAAATATCAATAAAATTACAAGTTTTGTTTTGAGGACATGATGGGGTACACCAAACCAGCCCAATGACGATATCCAACAATGAAAAGAAAATATCATCCATGGAGAAAATCTGAGGACCGGGCTTCTTCATACTTCCTCATCCAAAATATTCCTTAAAAAAAATCATTTTTGAAGCAATTTCCAAAAGCATGCATTAGGTTACCCTTGTTTGTTTTTCTAACTCATTTACTTCATGTCTCAGAGCATAATAGAGAGGCATTTGAAAATAACGCGTCAATTTCCAGTGATAGTTCGCCCGTTGATTTGGGAACATACATCCGAAGGAAAATAGACATGAGGGCAAAGGATCTTTCCTAGCCGATTGTGATGACATCTCCCAAGAGTGAAGAAAATCATCTTGATTCCAAAGTGTGATATGTGGCACATCTCATAACAATTTGTGTGAGATGTCATTCTCGAAGGCCAAATGAAGTTTCTCATTTCCATGAGAAAATAATGGAACAAATCAAAAGAGGATAATCCGTCTTGGATGAAATGGATACATTGTGTTCATGAATATAATTAATTCTGGAATTGACACTCTGTTATTTTCCTTGCAGATGATGAATTGGGCCACTACAGATTCTAGTAGTGACATGACTGGGGCGAAAGCGGATTGATAAGGACAATCCAAGGACATCCATTGCTGAGACAATCCCTTTGTGGATCAATCCCTTGAATGAATGCATAAAATCATGTTTTGAGTGCGATAAATTGTTTGTTTCGAAGTCACAAAAGCTTTTTATGCTTAAAGTTGTTGGACCCTTTTGAAAAGAGAATTTTCATATTGATTTAGCTCACCAATTTCATGTGGAGATTTGTTAAGATAGACAACTCAATGGAGTGACATCAATGTTTAAGAATGCTAAATGAGACATATCAGGATGATGAAAGGCAAGCCATATCCTATACACAGTCCCTTACTTATATACTTGTGAGATGAGTGTAGGAAGTTACATATCCACAAGATAAAGAGTTTTCTCGCAAAAGGTACGATGACCGAAATGATGAAGGGCAATTCATTTCTCTATCCCAAACACTACATATGATCCATTGCTTAACCCCTTTGAGCTCCATACACTTATGGAAATTCTTTCAAATTACCCCTGTCAAGAACCACCCCATATTGGGGCAAATTGGAGGGTAAGACAGCACCATAAGGTGAAGAAAATGGATTGAAATTTTTTTTGCTCTCACTTGTATCAATCTTCTAGTCATGCTATTACATTGAATTCATGTGGTAATTTAAGTGCCCTAGGATGACGAAGAGCATTTCTTTCTCTATCCTATACATTTATATCCTTCGCATAGCCCACTTGAGCCTGCAATTTCATTTCTTCAAACCTAGTTGATGATCATCCCCTACACTGGGGCAAGGCAAAAAACAGATGAAGACCATTGAAAGTTTGAGTATCGTTCGAAGTGTAATTGCTGGACATATGCATTGTGTGCAAGAATTGAATTCGGTTCAAAATAGAATTAAGGAGCATGAAAAAGCAGTGTGCCTGGTAAAAGCAAGGCCAATGCCCATGAAAAAGAAGTGAAAAAAAATAAATGAGAACTAGGGGCATGAAAAAGCGGTGTGCCTGGTAAAAGCAAGGCCAATGCCCATAGATGAAAATGAAAAATGAAAAAAAAAAAAGAGTCAAGATAGATGACTATCAGTTGCAAAGATTATATCCCAATGGAGCAGTATTCAAAGAGTTAAGATCAATGGTGCATTTATAATGACAATCTCTGGTGAAGGAAAAGACCGGTGACAATGCCTAGATGATCATCAGCTCTCACCCCTATACACATTTTTGAGCCTAATGATCATTTTGTTTCTTAACCCATAAACCCAGCCTACGTTACGTCCCTTGCAAAGTCTTTTCTAATTAGGGCACTTGAATTAACGTATGGATTCACATGTCATAAGCATTGCTCGAAGAAGTGCGAGCAAGACTATTTCTTTCTTATTCTGCAGGGTTCTTGACTTGTAAACCCGAAGATGAATACAAAATTATTTTTTCAATAGCCTTGACTCAAGGAGTCCCCTTTGTTAAGCCATTGACCAAGCCCACATTACTGTCCATGTTAAAGACCTCTCAGATTGGTATGGTCGTACTGCTTGCGAGAATACTCGGACCCTTGTTGGTATGATGATAGTGAGATTAAGTGATTCTCATAAAATAGCTTTTCTGAATGAGAGTGAGTGAAAGTCCTTTCTAACTGAAAGTCTCTTATTTAGTATTCTTAGAAAATCCATGTCATGAAAATTGTCTTGAACGATGATTCTCTCCGGTGGAAATTTGGGTGATGCAAAGGTCATTATGCATGAACCCCAATTGAATTAATAAAAACTTCAGTGAATTTTGAAGTGTGCATTCCAGAATAGCCCTAATTGCTTATTTTTTTGGTAAATGCATTTTTGCTCTAAATCATGTCTGACAGGTAATGTTTTCTCAAAGACCCAAGAGCTCCTGACATTCAGGTTCTTTTCAGAATGCCTCATGATGTTAAGAGATGAGAAACATTCACGAACATTCAAGATGCATCCTTGATGTTCCAAAAATTTATTTCTACTAAGAGGTGAAAGACCTCCACAGGAGATCTAAATTCCAGAAAAACATATCCCCAAGAATCAAAGATATCACCAGGTAAGTATATCTCTACCCATACTCTAAATACTTGTCATTATGCAGGTATTTTCTCTCAAGTGCATCGACGCTAGACTCGGTCAAGCTGTCCTTTATATTGACCTGGCGTGCTTTCGTAGCCCAGAGTCCCTTTCATCGACTTGGCGTGCTTTTGTAGCCCGATGTCCCTCATGATTGATTCGGCGTGCTTCCGTAGCCCGACGTCCCTTTTAATAGACCCGGCGTGCTTTTGTAGCCCGGAGTTCTTGACCTGGCGTGCTTTCGTAGCCCAGTGTCTCTTTTCATTAACCCGGTGTCCTTCCATAGCCCGGTGTCCATTTTAATAGGTCTGGTGTGCTTCTGTAGCCCAGAGTTCCTGACCTGGCGTGCTTTTGTAGCCCAGAGTCCCTCCTTATCATCCGGCGTGCTTTCGTAACCCGGTGTTCATCTATACTGATCTGGTGTGCTTTCGTAGCCCAGAGTCCTTTTCATCGACACTCGATTGAGCTGTCCCCCAAGATTTTTCTCCAGATTCAATCTGATTAAGGCGACCGAAGAACGGTTCGGGTCCTGGTCAGATGATCTATGTTGCAACGCTGGGCGACCGAAGAATGGTTCGGGTCCTAGCCAAGCAAAATCCCCATTTAGGCGACCGTGGAATGGTACAAGTCCTAAACAACATTTATTGCTCTAATAGGCGACCGTAGAATGGTACGGGTCCTGGAAAAGCAATTTCCCCATTCAGGCGACCGTACAATGGTACGGGTCCTGAAAAATCAATTTTCCGTCAATACCGTAGAATGGTACGGATCTTGGAAAGTGAATCCCCGTTTAGGCGACCGTAGAATGGTACGGGCCCTGAACAACATTTATTGCTCTAACAGGCGACCGTAGAATGGTACGGGTCTTGAAAAAGCAATTTTCCTATTCAGGCGACCGTAGAATGGTACGGGTCCTGGAAAAACAATTTCCCCATTCAGGCGACCGTACAATGGTACGGGTCCTGAAAAACCAATTTTCCGTCAAGGTGACCGTAGAATGATACGGGTCCTCGACAACACCTATTCCTTATTCAGGCGACCGTAGAATGATACGGGTCCTGGAAGGTAAATCCCCGTTTAGGCGACCGTAGAGTGGTACGGGTCCTAGACAATATTTATTTCCCTATTCAGGCGACCGTAGAATGGTACTGGTCCTGGAAGGTAAATCCACGTTTAGGCGACCGTAGAATGGTACGGGTCCTAGACACAACCAAACACTGCCATACTGGGCGACCGTAGAATGGTACGGGTCCTGGGAAAACAGTCTCTTTGTAAAGTCATGTTATTATTCTAGGCGACCGTAGAATGGTACGGGTCCTGGACATGTAACAGCAACTACCTCGAACTACTCTATCCTCATTGAAGGTAAGTTATTCTAGGTAGGTTCGTTTATCATTTGCATTAGCATTTCCATGCATCATTAAATTGCATTTTAAAATGGAATTCATTTTCCAAAAAAAAAAAAAAAATCGTTTAGTGCATGTGCATAGTCAAAATTTAGGTTTCAATTTGTCTTTGAAGGCAACCTCTTCGAGCTCACCTTCAAAGAGGGGCAGCTGTTGACACCTAAATTTTGGCGACCCGTTTAATCATTTATCGCATTAAAAAATTAGGGGTTAATTTTATCCCTAAAAAAATTAATTAATTGCATAACATGTAGTTTTAGGAACATTTATTTTTAATTTGCATTTACGGTGAGCCGTGACAAATGGGTTCAATTGATGGTTCAGAACTTTAATTTGATAAATTGGGCTAAGCCCACGAAAGGAGTAAATCGGCCCAAGTCCGTATCCTCGAGGAGATTTTACGGATTTATCTAACAAATATTGCGTTCCAAAAAGAAAATATTGCGTTTGGAAAATCATATATTGCATTTGAAAAAGAGATCTTCGTGGATATCGATTTGGAAAAATTAAAACCCTAATCCGTGGCCTATAAATAGGTTAAAGCACCTAGGGTTTTAAAAAAGGCCACACATTGAATATACGGCCACAATATAGATAGAAAACATACGTGAAAGAGAGAGAGCTGAAGGAGTCACGGTCGAGACCCCTTCACGGCCGTGGCTTTGCGAGTTCGTGGCCGCCCCTCAACACCGACCCCCGCCGCCGATTGTCCGCTGCAGTAACACATCATTCTTCGATGACCTTCGCAGCCTCCAAGCAAGACCCCACAGCAATTCCAATGATCTTTAGTCCAGTGGTCATCCAGTGACGCCAGCGAGCCCCGCCGCTGCGCTCTTATCGTGCCTCACGGCAATCCAATCGTGCCAAGCTCCTCATCGACGCTTCAAACCAGTCCACCAGCCACTACAGCATTCTTGGAGGCTCTCTGTCAGCGACCAGGGCTACCACTAACGAGCATAGATCTCTCACATATCTTCTCTAATATTATTTGTTTTATTTGAAGGAAATTTTGGGCTGAGTTTAAGACCACCTTCGGTCAACATAGACAGGCTGAGACTCATGGAAAATTTAATCTAATACACGGCCACTTGCAACACCAAATATTACGAGTCTTTTTGGTTGTGTTTGCAGGTTTTTTGGCAACGTCCAGCCATGGCACCCCCTCACCACGCTTCCTAGTGTCTTCGTAGCAAGCCGAGCGACAGTCGCAGCTTGATATCCCATCACATTCGAACGAGATTCCTATTGAAGCTGTTAATTCTCACTATCATGCTAGGCGACATGCTTGTCCAGATTGCACTACTCTAGACCATTGTTGCCGCTGGTCTTCTTTCTTCACAGGGTCCTCAGAAGCTTGTCTTCGATCACTAATCCAAGCTGAAGCCAACGTGGATCTGCAAGTCTCGCCGAGGAGCACCCGAGTCAAGCCAAATTCTTCCACGGCCCCACGTTTGGTTGTGACAATCGCGAAGGTCACGAGTTCGGGCCACCGCTGAACCTATTTCGACGCTCTAAGTCCCAACAATTCCAAGCGAGATCTCGGCCCGGCGTGTCTTGCAAGTCTTTCCAACGAGTTTCCCACGACGAGTAACCTTGGTTGGGCCACATCAAGCTGCAGCAACGTGTGCGGTTCCATACAATCGAGACCGATCCCGCAAAGTTCTATTCTTTATTTTTACTGCAGATTTTTTTTTTTTTTTTGGCACGGTTTCATACCCATTACACGTAGAAGATGCCAGTTTCTTATTTCTTCTAATGTGTAGAAGTGGCCTAAGAGGGTTGCTCGGTCAAAGTCTTCAGTGGAGGCATTCAGCAAGCATCCGAGTCACTAACATCTGCGCAAGAGAAGGGCACACGTCCTTTGAGTAAAGGAGGACGTATGCATTGAAAGGAGGGAGGATTTCGCACACTTATTTTATAGAAATTTGGATCATCTCCCAATTGTGGTTCTCTAGGTTTCTCGGAAGCTGCACGCAAAGCCCCTGGCGGGTAACCATCCCGTGAGCCTTGCTGAGCACCACCACATTGCGTCGCGAGTAGCCGTTTGAGGATTGGAATTCGGAAGCCGATATTTGAATTAGGTGAAAATCTTATCTATTTTGATCTGCGAAAATTCCGTTTCCTTATTTGAAAATATTCGTCGATGCACATGATTGGAATTCCCGATATGCTATCATGTCCGTAATCTTGAGTAGCCTTATAAATTGGGAAACTTTCCTAATTTCGCAACGTACATATGATTGACGGTCCGATTTCACGTTTGAAATACGACCCGCAATCGTACGGAAAAATCGCCAATCCGATCTTACGCTTGAGATACGATTCGTGATTTTATTTAAAAATTGGCCAATCCGATCTCATGCGCAAGATACGATTCGTCAATTTATTTCCCAAAATTAAATGGACATGGACGATATCTTGCTTGATTTGGTGCGGTGTTGTTCTTGATGCCTTTATTTGATTGCTCCTGTAAAAGAAAAACACAAAAAATATATATTTGAGTTAGATTAGGTTAATGTCAGAATATTACTTGTTTTAGGGTTATTTTGCATGTTTAGAATAGGAAATTTATTTATTTCGAATTCCTTAAATAAAAATCCAAAAAAAATGCATTCATTTAGGATGTTGGTTTTCTTTAATTTAAATTGCACGTTTAATTATGTGTCAACTTTAATTTCGAATTTTAATAAATTAAAAAAACAAAAAATCATCATGCATATGTTCATATAGAATTGCACGTCATTGCATGTTAGGATTGCATGTTTATTGATTATAGGTTTAAATAACTTCTCCTAGATAAATTGCATTTTAGGGTTACTTGGTTAAGATAATGTTCTAGTTTAAATTAGGATTTGGCTTAACCTAATTCCTAATACAAATTAGATAATATCTTAATTTAGGTAGAGAATTTTCGCATTTTCTAATTTCGAATTTCATGGAAAATACCAAAAATTGCCTTAGAATAAATCAATTTCATTCATTAGGAGAGATTGCATTTTATTTACGTCATATAGCTAGGTCATGTTGCCATGCTATATCATTGCATGTTAGATTAGTAACATTGCATTGCATGATTTTCATTAAATAAATGAAAACAAAAAAATTTTGAGTAATTGCGTGTTAATTAGAAATCATATTTAAGATGTTGATGTGAATTCTAATCTAACAACGCAGATGCTTTCGTTGCTTTGAGGTAAGTTTTTGCAATTTATTCACTGTTTATCTGGGTGTTAAATTGGTGGTTTGCGCACCCGCATGATCACCTCACATGTTAGGGAAATAGATTTAAAATCAATCCAAGCTGCCTGCAAAAGCATTTCTGAAAATAAAAGAATGGTACCGAAAGGGCATTAGAGAGATCTAGTGTAACCAAGTCCCCGTACCCATAATCTCTCGATTCGTAGGAGTAAAGTAAACCTCCCGTTGCTTTACTTGGGTTTCTAATCGACCCACCAAAAATAGATTAGTGGCGACTCCTAATTGAAAATCATTTGCATGTTAAGAACTTGAACCTAAGTTGCGAATTGGTATGGGCGTGGGAGAGCCCGAGTTAGGTCTAGGCTTAACAATCCATTAGCCAAACCCTAGGTGGTTCACACCGGAAAAAATTGGTCGCGACAAGTAGTTACCAGTCAAAATTGGTAGAAAGGACTACATTGGCAAATCGATAAAAGCTTTAGGATTAAATTATTGAAAAGTTTATGATTAAATGGACATTTGTACAATAAATATATAACTTTTTTTTTTTTGGTAATTGTCCCCATATCGATAATATTTTGAGGTGAACATGGGATAATCTACTAGTTTCTAGAGTAATGTTCTCGATCTGTTTCATTTATGAACTAGCATATAAAAAAAATGGTAATCTTGGCTATCATTATAGAAGGAAAAAAATACAAGACTTGAAGCAAGCAAAGCAAATGTCCACCTTGTAAAAGTTTTCATTATCTTGTTCTTCGCTAACTAAAAGGACAAAAAGGTATTAATTGTCCATGCTATTGCTAGCAACGCCTATTCGTTACCATGGGAGGTTTACACCCTTGTGGAACGAGGGGTTGTCATCGTCTAAGAATCCAGATTTAGGATGAGCGTTGGCATAGACAAGCTCGTCAAGCAACTCTACGAATTGCTAATCGGGAAACATGCTATGACCTTTGGCTTATGAGGACTAACGCTATCTATCGCCGAATATTCTTATGATTTTGATGACCTCTCTTTTCGAATAACATCACAACATGATGGTCCGTGAAATTGGGAGCTTGGTTGTATCAAGTGGGTCCAGCTAATAACGACTTTAGAATCTAGTGAACAAGCCATACTTGTGTGCTGGTGACCTAAACCAGGGCCCTGGTGGCCTCAACTCATGACCTGGGTACCCAAATCAAACTATCAATATCATACATTAGTCTTTTCTAAATATTGGCAATGTCACACATGTTAATTTGAACAGTCATGATGAATATTCAATGAATGGTAATGATCAATTTTCAGGTTAAATTTGAAATTACAGCCTAATCGAAAGTATTGCATAATTCTGCAAATCCGGCGCAATTGGGTAATTTTGAAATGTGAGGGCATAGGCATGTTGGCCATGAGACGGACCACCTCGTGGTGGTTGTCGACCACCAAGAACTAGTTGGAGAAGGGCCGAATGTCAGTGGCCAGTTGGACCAATCGGATCGATTGAGTCCGTCCAAACCGGCTTGATCGATTGGATTGTCCCTTCAAGTTACTCCTTTTATACAATTTAGTCCTTGAAAAGAATCTTAGCTCAATCATGTACTAAAATAGGTAATTTGCGCATTGCTTGTCTCGAAATGCAAATTAATCGAAATTGGGTTCAATTAATGTGACAAGACATTGATTGACTCATTGCCCATGTTCATGATGGCCTATTGCATCCAAATTGACATTACAACAAGGGTACAACTTTTGCGTAAAAAATAAATCAAGGACCAATGTTGAAATTGGACCTTAATCTTTCAAATTAAACTTTATCCTATAATGAGTCAACTTGAATTGCCCCAATTAGAGTTCATTAGCTTGGATTTCTTAAGTTCAAGTAAGGTAAATCTAATCTAATCAATAAGTTCTCAAGTGAATTTTCCAAAGTTGACCATGGATTTGGATTTAATTCAATAAAATGAGTAAAATGGAAGTGTCGGTACGCAAATCGTGTAGAATTGATTTGAGCCCCTGATTATCTAAGTCCAATTTTGATATTAGGTGTAGATTCATTATTGACATAAGTTGGAGCACTTCAATTCAAGGTCAATTTGACTGCGATAAGTGATCTTACACATGGGTAGTTCATTAGATGGGGCAATTGTAGCATTAATTGAACTCAATTTCAATCAATTCACAATTTTACCTATTAAATTGCAAATTTGATCATTTTAGCCCGATAGGTTCAATTCAAAACACCCATGATTTTGATCCATTGTTTTTCACGATAATAGTTCAACTAGGTCAACAAAAGACCCATAGATCATATTCCTAAGGTTTGATTAGCTTAATTGAATCTTAACCGGTCAATTTCTTCTTAAATAGGGTAAATTTCCTTTTAAACCAAATTGCATAACTTTTGAATCCACAAGAACCTTAAGTGTGCGAAATGGCCGAAACCGGACCGAGTCAGTCAAGAACCACTCAAATCGAACTAAATCAGTCTAATCGGCCATCGGTGGTACTGGATCGTTCGGTCTCTTGCAGGCTGATTTCGACCTTCGGTGACCAATTTTGAGATCCTCTTGATGTCAATTTCACCTGCACCTTCAATTTCTCGAAATTTTACATATTGATCCTCGAATTTCCTCAAATTGCAATTTGACCCATAATCGGACATTTCGACGCAATTCTCGATTTTGGCTTGGGTTTTTGCAAATCAAACCCACTAGATTGATTACCCGACACCTCGAGATCATGATGCAACTTTCAAAATCAAATTTTAATCGTTGGATTGAAATTTAGACAGTTGGATTGAATCAATGAACGAAATCACATGGTTTGGGATAGTATATATGCCTATTTTCTCTCAATTTTTTGGGGGGCTCATTTGCACGAATTTAAAAAATATATATATTCAACAAACTCTCTCTCTAGCTCTCTCTCTCTCTTGCCAGTTCTCTCTCATTCCTCCACCATGCGCGCATCTTTCGATCGTCGGCATACGCAACCACGGTCAAGACCTTGCCGTCACCGATCATCCCTTCGATCTTCCTTGCTCTCTCTGGTTGCTGATTGGAACTTTTGGTGGCCTCAGCAACTGATTGATCTCTCCGGTCGAGCTGATCTAGTTGCCAAGATCAATCACCTGCAAAAAAGCCGGTGATCTTGTCCGCAGCTTTGCCAAGCCAAACCGACGGTCCCGATTGACAGCCTAATCATTGCGAGTCCCTCCGTCGGAGAGTCCTTGACTTGCTGGTGGTCAAGGCTTAAAGAAATAGCCATTGGATCTTCATCGATGGCTCCAAGTTCCGTCGGTAGTCTTGAAGACCGGTTCAGCCAGATCGGTTCTATTTCGGCATCAAGCCGGCGATCCGACCGGTTCACAAGCAATTTTCGGTGGTTTGATTGCATTCCAACGACAAAACCTTGTCCGATTAAGTTTAAATTAGCAAAAATCGCATCAATTGTAACATACTCGATCTCAAACCCCGTGAAGCGAGGCTGGATTAATTGAACGGGGCTAGGGTTCAATTTTAGGTTAATATGCTATGTTTAGATGTTAGATCGATGGATTTGGATGTTGATTTGCTATGCTTGATTGTTCTTGAATGATATGGATTATTGAACTTGATTAAGGCTTGAATCTGCATTTTCGTAGCTACTGGATTGATATGACGTTTTGGCCAAAATGAGGTCTAAACCGATTTCATTTCAACTTGAGTGCTCTTAGACTTTTAAAATACACATCAGTAGCTTTGAATCGATAGGTTGCATATCTCGATTGAGTGACATTTGACTATAGAAAAACACCTCTAAAAATGAGTGATTCTGCAGGAGTTTAGGTTAGTTTTCGGTCCTAGTTCCGAAATGTGATTTTGCTATTTTTGTACAGCTTTCTATGGTAATTTTTGGACAATCTTGTCTCATGAAAGTTGTTCATTATTGTGTGGAAAACACTGTAATTTTTTCGAAATTTTTTAATGTGTTTAACTAGGTCAAAATCGCCAAGATCTGAGCCTCAGATGATTTGCCCTCTACTAATCCGAATTGCATTTTGGTAAAATTGAGTCCATAAATGAGTTTGTTTGGTCTCAAATCCTTCATTAAAGATGGAATACATGCCGTGTGTGTTTTATCGATCTGTGATTTGCAAAGTATTGATGTTGTCTAGTGTGTCACTTACATGAGTTAATGTGAACAAGTGCGCAGTAACATATAACTTGGATGTGCATGTCTGTTTTGCTATTTTTTCCATGACTCACGTGATTTCATTTAGGTTTCAAACTCTTAATAAAAAATGTTCATCATCGCATGTCCTATATGTGAAATTTTTTGTTACATTTTTGCATGTCAGTAGATAGTCAAAATCATGCTCGTTCTGTGATGCTGAGATCAGAACGGAACCTTGCCATATATGCATCTTACCATGCTTTCTTGAGTCATCTAGAGCTGAATCTTGCGATTATGCCTTCTTGATGATTGAACCGCATGTTACAAGGTTTGTATACATGTTTAGTTTATTTCATTTAAGCATCATTTCGCATGTTAAATTTGTGTCACAAAAATGTTCATCACACTTAGGAATCATAAGTACGTCATTAAGAATATTGAATTATCTCGTAATGTCATTAAATTGTATGTCATTTTTGCGTGCTGATTTAGGGTTAGATGATTACCCAAATTATTCGTCACATCTTATTCTAAGTCTCATGTGATTTCTTCATGCCGTTTGTCCATTATTTGAATGACTTTAAGATTCTCTAATGCATGTTTGTGTTCTGTTTTTCTTAGTTATTAACATGTGCACTTTTAGAGATCTCGGCCTTACAGTACCAAATCGACCTAATTTGGACTCCAGTCATTCTAAGAAGTCGTAAAGCACACCTAGAGGTTTCAAATGCCACTAATTTCATGTCGATCGTTCATTTTTAGGGGCACTTTTTATTTTTTTCAAAACTAGGCCAGATTTTGGACATGGAGTCAAATTCGGACCCCTGTTCTAATTCCTATTTAGACAGACATTTGACATTTTTGTTCTATTTTTTCTATAAAGGTTATGTACTAAATCCCTTAATAAAACTTGTTAGTCATCATATTGGCCTTGTTGTGTGAAAGTTTGATAATTTTTAGACCTGTTTTGATTGGACAAATACTTGTGATAATGACTGAATGTTTTGCTGTTTTGTCAATTTTCTGATGAGTTGTTGCTTGTTGTTTGATTTTCGTAAAATCATGTGTAGTTCATCTAGGAAAAATTTCTTCACGAAAGTTGATTATTATCATGTCTTGCATGTTAGGAAATTTTTCCATAGCTAGATTATTAATGGGTATCATCCAATTTTTCCGTTCTATCATGTTTGGTATAAAATTTCCTGAATTTGGTTGTGAATGTTTAGTTAGACCATTTTGCTTTGTTTGTGCATGAATTTAGGCCATACCGTCTTCATGAGAGTTGCTTTAAATCTTTTGATTTTCATTGTCAAGGGATTTCCAATGATTCATTTTTCCAAATCATATCTTGAGAATGCTTTGGTACACGTGATGTTTCTGAAAGTAATATTTTTTAGAATTTTTCTTTCTAAAGCTTGATTTGGCCTAGGATAAATCATGATTTTGATCATATTCAAATTGCTTGCGACACTTGAATACATTTATGTGAATTCCAAACTAGTCTTAGCAATTGAATGTGTTCTATAACCTAGATATTCCTTGGTCTTAAATATTTTTAAATTCCTTCAAAACTTTATTTGACATTGTGAAAAGTTATGGTTTGAATTGTATTCAAAATGCCTGCGACGCTTGTGAGTGCATTTATGCGAGCCCCAAGCTAACTTTGGCAATTGAATGCCTTTCATGGCTGAGACATTGCTTTGTTTCAAAACTTTTTGTGAATGATTTCAAAAAAAAAAATCTTTGAAATATCACATGTACCCTTATGCATACGATCACGTCATTCACTCTAGATGCTTGAGTTTGTGGTTGGCGCATGCTCTTGGTAATAAGTGACTCGCTGACGATTCACTTTATTGTTTAATTGGTTGAGAAATAAGGTCTAAAAGATCTACATGCATGTTTAATTCCCGCAAATGTATGTGAATTTTAGATAAATGATAGGGTCGATGCATGATATCGAGCGGTAATCCTAGGATTACATAGATCGCTTCACTAGGGACTTATAAGTGTTATTGACCATGCGAGAATATAATTGGTCGATAATGGTTATAAGTCACAAAAATGGACTAGGTAGGTGTCTTAGAGGGACCTACGCATGAAAGACAAAAGCCGACCCTAATGCCCAAATCTGATTTTTGCATTGAACTTTCTTTGAGTAATTGATCTTAACATGATGCGGTGTTATTTATTGTTTTGATGTGTATGTTCGTCTTTTTCAATTGTATGTACTTAGTTATAGATTTCCTAGACTAGATCTAGATTAAGATCCTAAAGATGGAGAGGACTTGAACACGATGAAGGTCGATGTCCATTTCGATCATTATTATGTACTATTTCATTCCTCGACATATGTATCGGGTTTCTTTTGTTTTATAAAGCCCTACGAATTGCGGGTTTTCCTTCCTCTTATCATTTTCAATTGTGTTTTTCTTTTATATTTTCTAGGATTGCGTGGTAGATTTACCGTTTTCGTTATTTGTTTACTTATTGTTTTGCAATTTTCAATTCAATTGATTACTTTCTTTTCTAATTTTCTAGAAATAGGATAGCATGAAAACAACCAACCACGCATGATCGCCCTAGTTTAGGAGAAAAGATCCTGAAAAAGTAAATAAAAAATGCATGAACACATTAGGCAAACACAACATATTGTGTAGGTATTGAAATTAGGAGTGTGCATGGTCCAGGTGGGCAGTTCCCAGCCTAGAACCGAGAACCGCCCGCTAAAGACCGGTTCCAAAAAATTGAAACCGGGAACCACCCGTTGTTGCATGGATCCACTCGAGAACCAGACCGCTGGTTTGGTCCGGTTCCCCGGTGGATCTATGGAACCAGTCTTACCAATAATAATATCATTTTTCAAATCCTACCGTGAGTACTTTTCATATCGAGTAATATTTTTCTTTAAATTGAACCGGCTTAATTAAGGGTACCGTTCTTCTTTATATTATTGGAAAACACTACCAAATAAGAGAAATAGGTTTTTTTTTTCTTATTTTTGAATCATTTAAGTTGAAATCTAAAATATTCTTTAAGTTTAAGATTCTGGATGATTGTCATATGTAGATCATCTTTTCCTTTATCCTCTAACAATACTCAATCTCTTACAACATTTGCTTTACTGAATTTTTTTTTTGTAGAAACAATTCCGCCGATACTCCACATATTATTGAACATAGTGTCATATGTGAGTCCCGAAAGTATCCTTTGAAGGAGCCATTTGTTGAGTTGTTGAAGGGCAGCTTACACACTTTACTAAATTCTTATTAAAACATGGAAACCATGAGAGGAGATGGAGCCCTAAAATTTAGATTTGCTAATTAGTAATTTCGAAATTTATTTTAATATTAAAAATCAATATATTTTATAATATAATCGGTTCGATCCGAGTGGGTGGATCTGCCTATGGAACCGGGAATCGGACCAATACCCACCAATTCCCTCAAGAACCATCGGTTCCGGGCGGTCCGAGCGGGTCTCGATTCTTTTGCACACCCCTAATTGAAATGACGTTAATAGTAATATTGGGTTAACCCAAGTCTTCGGACCTAGATATCTGGTTGCGTGGGAATCGAGGAAATACTCTTGACCCTCGATTGGGTTTCTAGCCAACTCCTAAAAACAAGACTAGTGGCAACTCCCGTCTTATTTCTAGATTGTCTTAAACAACTAGACTGTATAAATGAACCCGTCGTGCAGGGTACGGGTCTTGATAAGACTCACCATAGTTTCACATACCCGCATGTGGAAAATTCTTGATGGATGAAGTGACGCCATCCTTAGGGAGAAGAGTAGTAAAGGGAAGGCTACCATGGTAAAAGTACCTTTAAATCTGATATTCATACAAGAACTCCTCTCTCAAGGAATGTTGCCCGTGTGGGTATGGGTTGCAACACTTCGCTGTCACGGGAGATACTAGTTTGGGAGAACTCACGACCTTGTATAGAGAACTCACAAGAGGTTCAATCCAATAGATGATGCAATGACATCTTTTGGAACGCGAACCATGATGAAACTCTCATGGTCAAGTACCCCTAAGCCCAACCTTTCCCCTTCCTCTCCTCATAAGAGGGATTGACGGCGAGATCGAGTTGCGACAAGGATTGTGGACAAAGAACCCTAATTTCAATCCATGTATGATGACAAAATGACATTGTTTCTTAAGGAGAATGGAAAATGACTTTGTTTAACTATTCCATGCGGAATGCATTTTTAAATTTTTGCAATGTCAATTTTTTATAGAAAAGCCACGTAATCAATTTGACCGGAATCTCTTACCAGTGACACCAAAGTGATCTTTTTTTTCTTCCGATTTGACACTCAAATGGTCCGATGGAAACTTTTGGTACCAAAGTGAGTGCCATACACAACTTTTAGCACTTTTAGTGTTCTTTCCCTGTCTATCATCTAACTTCATCCTGCTATAATAATCTTACAATCCGCACAAATCAGGGTAGACAAAAACGGCATCCTTTAAAGGCATAGAAACACTCAAGGGTACTGCTAGTAACTTCGGTTCTAATCCACATAATTGCACAAATCACACTGCCACGAAAGAATGTGCGCACCCGTATCAAATAGCACATAAGTCTTATAATTGCACAAAGAAATGATACATGTAATAACAGTCTTGGAAGCCTCAGCTTTCTTCTAAGTAACTACATACACTAGTCCTCAAGCTGGTGGTCTTTGCAGGTTTCCTTCTTGTTGGGTTCCACCTAAAGATGGTTGTTGCAATTGTTGTCTCATTCGAGGGCAATCCTTATGTTCATGACCTGGTTGTCCACAACCATAATATCTCCTCGACATAGTGCAAGGTGTACTGCCATGAAATCGACCACACCTACGACAAATACTATTAGAGTATTGCATCTGTCCTACCATTTGGCTACTCCCAACTCCGGTATGATTTCTAGAATTATGTCTCTTATTGTGGAAAATGGTGGTTTCTTCGTAGGGTTAGGTCTCTTATTGTTCCTTATACTACCCTAAGCAACTTGATAACCCTACCTCACCTAAGTCAAGGTTCTAGTTCTTCCTCTCATTGATTGACTTCTGCTTCATGAGTTGATCTCGCTCATAGAGTTCGTTATAGTCCTGTATATTTGAAGGGCACCAACTATTTTTTGATATCGGCCTTCAAACCATTAAGAAATCTCTTAGGTTTATCTTCTCGATTCTTAATCAACCTGGAGGCAAACCTTGAAAGTTCTGCAAATTTTGCCCTATACTGATCCACCATTATATTATTCTGGTTTAGTTGCATAAACTCCGCTATTTTCTTGTCCGGAGCACATTCAGAAAGATACTTTCCACAAAATGCTCTAAGAAAACCTTCTCAAGTTACATTACCATTAGCCAAGATAGTATCTTTCGATGCCCACCACCAATGTTCAGCATTTCCTTCCAGTTGATACTTGGCCAGGATCTTCCTTTCGGCATTTGTACAGGCCAATAGATGGAATATCTTTTCCATCTTCTCTATCCACCCCTTGGCCCCTCTGGGTTTCCTTTCCCAACAAACGTAGGTGATTTCAATTTTAAGAATTGTTCAATTAGTCCCTGCACATGATGTTCACTGCCAGCTTGTTGTTGAGCTTGTCTCTCCTACAAAGCTCTTGTATTCGCAAGCGCTTCAAGAATCTTTGCTTCAAGAATCTCCTCCATTCAAGGATCTTCACCGAAAGTCGATCCACCTAATCTCCTTATTCTGTCCTACAAAGCTTCTCCACATTAACAATTAGCTAGCAAATAAGTAACATCCGTTATTGATATCACATAAGTAACATACACATTACTTGTTTCTCAAACAAGGCAATTATGTGCATTTAAAGTTTTTGATGTTTTAAAGTTCTAAACTGCACACAATCATTCTAATCGTCTCCACCACTAATTCTCTAATACCACAAAACGAAGCTGTGACGTCCCAATCCGCCGCTCACTAATTCCCATCCCTTAATTATCTGAGTTATCACATGAGCGGAAGCCTTTTATATAGGTTAGCATGTATAACATGAATTACAAAGCATGCCTCAAAACACAATTAGAAAGGGGATAGTGCTTATATTATTACCATAACTGCGTTTACAATGAGAGGTGGACTATACAGCCAAAAGGGAAGATCTATCAAGGGAAAATACAACAAAAAGGGGCCTATCTCCCTAAGCCTGCCATTACTAGTTCCTCAAACATACATACGTCCTCCATCTAGCCTACCCGTCTACATGGCACCTTGACCAAAAAGTTCCCACTGTGCCAAAATTGGCATGATCCCTCCAAGCTCGTTCTATATTCAAGCCTAGTTCTCCCCACCACTTCCACCACCATCACCTATGCCGGGGGCCCTCGGGCACGGAATGAGTCCTATCATGCAGTCACGCACCTTCACAAAAATCACAACAAAGTGATAGATGATCATGTCGGGCTGTCCTATGTCTATGCATAACTCAGAAGTGAAATGAACAAAAGCAGTGCTCGAAAAATCCAGGTCTAAGAACTCTTGACAATTGCTCTCTAAGACTACGAGCACTTCCTAGCAGGTGGTAGGGGTCATGGGAAGGGTTGGCATATTTATTGCTCTAAAAAATAATAACAAGGGTGAGCTAACGCTTAGTAAAAGAAACAATGAACTCATAAACCACTCGATCTAATTAGCACTCAATTTCTAGGACACAAATTAGCATCCAAGCACACGGGCACACGAGCACACGAATATGGGCACAGGACATACCTTTAATCATATACAGTCACACATGTAATGACAGCATGCATTGGTTGCAACATACATTCATACAATATCATCAACAATAATAACATGCTTTTAACGTCATATAGCACATGTATCATGTCACCGGGGTTCAACCCCATTTCAATTGTTCCTAATCCATGGCAGGCGGCTTGAATAGTGACTTTCAGCTATTATGTCGAGCATCCACAACACTAAGCCGTAGGCATCCCAAACTCCAGGGTAACCACCACCAAGGCATTTGTCACCAAGACATTTCACCTCCGACATCCCTCCAGGCCATCGTCGTCGGGTATAACATTCTTAGGGTTTGTCCCCTCTTGGGCTTCCCTACTCAAACTTGGAGCATCCTGGCTCACTAACCAAGGCATTCTCCTCCAACATTCCACTCAGGGCCATCGTCGAGCATTCAAGCACCGCATGCCTTGGGCATCGCAAACCATCTCATGCATCATATATGTTTCACACTGCTGCAGTGCCACAACAATCTTACATCTCATTTCGTAACATACTTGGTATGCACAACAATAATAGGGGCACACCCAACACTACATCGACCATCACAAGTATCACGTTAAATACTCAAGTAAACAACATCACTTTAGAGAAACTAAGGGGAAACTCAAAATACTTGCAATCCATGCATTTTCCATGTCCGAAATTCACATGCATGTCCATTCCGGCCTCACCAAACACATGCAAGTCATATAGCCAAGCACAGATCACAAGCAAGGTTCCTACAAGCAAACACAAGCATAAAAACCACACGCAAGCCCACCGATCCTCCCAAACCAGCACGTAACCCATCCTCCAACCAAAAACACACCATCACAGCACCACCTCCTTATGATCCGAACACCACAGCAAACATGCAACACCTCAACAACAACCAGAATAGCAAGAGCAACCAAAAGACTCCCTATTCTACAAAAATCAAGTCCTAAGAAGATCAAGGGAAGTAGGAGATTATCATTTCTCCTTGCCTCGAGGTTTTGATGCGTCGGGCTCCTTCTCCTAAGCTCATCGTGAGCTCATGGAAGCTACTAGTTTGCTGGTTTTCCTTCGGTGGAAGATAAAAACAAAGATATGAAGGGGAGAGACTCGTGGGTGAGAGAACGCGAGAGTGGGAGGAAGAGCGAGAGAGAGAGAGAGAGCTCGGCAAGAGAGAGATGAGGAGTGAAAATAAAGAAATGGAGAAGAAAGAAGGAGAAACGATGGGAAAAGTTCTGTCGAACCTAAGAGGGAATTGATGAGGAGTAGGCTTTGGCTTATGCAAGACTCGTCTTGCGTGAAAGATGAGTGGTCAAGGGAGGGGCGGCACATCATTGCCCTAAACTAGGCTATTTAGCCTAATTTTTTAATATTAGCCAATTTTGCATGCGATTTCATTGGCTGTAGGGGCTGAGTTCTAGGAGGTTTGGATTAAAAATGCAATTTAAAGTCTTCTAAAGGTGACATAAGCGATCTGCTTTGCACACGTGCACATTCGGAATCTAATTATGTACTAGAGTAAGACTTAAGTACTTATATTAATCGTACAATGCATAATTCGATTGCCTCAATTCCTAAGCTACTTTACTAGCTTGCCACGAAAATTAAATTAATAAATTAATATGGCTCGTCACAACTAATTAATTAGCCAGATAAAATTCAGGATGTCACGTTTCATCTCTAAATTCTTAGCACAAATATCTTGATGTCACTTTCACGAAGTAATTGAATCAACCCTTCTACATCTCGAAGCCACAAAGCCCCATTTTCAGCTGACTTGTATGGGATAAATCAGAGCATGATATGTGGACATGATATTGTGATAATCTATCTATAGTTGTAAAAAGTTATTTTTAACTTTTGGGATCTCATGAGCGCTCATTCGGACAATTTTTGTCTAGTGTCATTATTGACCTCAAGAAAAACAAAATTTGTTCAAGGAAATTTTTTTAGTTCATTCTTTACAAGAACAGTTTCAAAATTGGAAATTTTCAAGTGAATCCACAAATCACAAACTATGCAAATGGAAAAGTTTATCAATTTAGTTCCAAACCTATTATATAGATTTCAATAAAATTTTTAATTAATCTAATGGAGATTTTGCAAGTATTTTGAAGGGGAAAATGTTCGAAAAGTCCTAAACCCATTACATTTTTGCCAATTGAGTCATAATCCTTTCAATTTTGTCAATTCAATTTTAAATCTTTTCAATTATTACCAATTGAGTCAATCTGGCTAATTTTGGTTAGAATTCGCTGATGTGGATGTTGATCAAGCCATGTGGCATGGTCGACTCCGACATGGATAATTTTAATAATATTTTAATATTTTTTGAAAATTTTTATACATTTTGTATTTGTTCTATTTTTCTATTTTTTTCCCTTTTCTTTCTTTTCCACTTTCTTCTTTCTTTTGCTAGTGGTCGGCCATCGACCATGGCTGTCGAGTTGGCCTCACTCGCCATAGGTGAGGCCTGGCCGAGAGAGGGTGAGCCCTGAGGAGGTTAGCCCTTACCTAAACCAGGCGAGGGTCAGCCTCGCCCAGGCCAGATCTGGCAAGGTAAGCCCTCTCCTAGCCTAAGGAAGCGTCACCTTTGCTCGGTCGACACCCAACAAAGCCGCTTTAGCCTAAGTGAGGGCCAACCTTGCCAAATCTAGACTAGGCATGGCTGACCTTCACTGGGTCTCGCCCAGCCGCGCCTCGCTTGAAGCGGATGAGGCCAACCTGATAGCCATGGCCGGTGGCCGACCATGGGCAAAAGGAAGAAGAAAGTGGAAAAGAAAGAAAGAGAAAAAAGAACAAAAAACAATGAAAAATTCAAATTTTTAAAAAATATTAAATAATTATTAAAAATTATTCACATCAGCATTGACCATGTCACATGGCATTGTTGATGTCCACCTCAACAAATTCTACCCAAAATTGACCTGATGGACTCGACTAACAAGAAGCATAAAGGTTTAGGATTAAATTGACAAAATTGATAGGTTTAGGACTAAATCTGCAAAAGTGCAATAATTTTAGGACTTTTTGGATGATTTTCCCTATTTTGAAGCAAATAAATCTTCTGATAAGATTCGTCAATTCCTTTGTAAGATTGAATGATTGTTTCAAGAAGAAATACAAGGGCTAATCGCAGTATGAATTATTTATCGTAAGTGGGAGTTGAAAAACATGAGTATTGAGTGACTTTAGTGTGTTATAATTCCACTTCATCTATTGATCTACAGTTTAATCCTACGTGGCTCTTGCCATGAAATAGATTTTATCGACCAAACCACATAAATATGATATCCGATTGATTTTCTTGTTCTGCTTATTTTATTGCTCTACCACTCATTTTTCATAATCATAAAAGAAACTTTCGAAGTGACTTGAAAAGTGAAAATTAGTGTAGAGACAAGATTTTGGTCATTGGTCAATTGAGGACTTCGGATTTTATTTGGGTCAACCAAATTTCTAAGATTTTAAAAAATACCTAATCAAGTTCGAGCTCACCCCTCGTGGAAATTAGCCATAGCAATCATTTGTGGCAATTTATCAAGATATTCCATCTTGGAGTCATGCCGATGAGATTTTCGACTTCTGAGTATCATGGCGACAAGTTTGATATTTTATTGGGACTTTTTATAATCTTAAATCTTCAGTTAACCAAAATAAAACCAATTCCTTCATTAACCAACAACCAAAAGTTTAAGTCTACTTATACACTATGAAAAAACTTATCCAAATGGGGACAATTTTTACGGAAATATTACATGCCCTTAAAGTATCTCATATTACAGATACATTTTGCCATAAAAAGAACTTGATATATTTAGATATTGGATATGCAAATACTCTAATGGTAGGCCCTCACCTTCTAAATGAGATGGTGGTTGAAGTGGTGGTCGTACTACCTATATGGCTAGGAATTTTGTTTAATTTCAAACAACCAATTACACCATCTTATCATAGCTTAAAGAAAAGTGAGAAAAGAAGGTCACAATCAAAGAGTTTGCTTATCCATAGGCATTCTTTGCTGATTTCTTTCTGCTTTATTGGTATGCTTTAGTTTGAGGGGGAAAAAATATGTGTCATTACTTTTATACAATGCTCATTTGAGAGCTATGACTTTTCGATCATTTGAGTAGTATAACTTTAGCGTGGCGTTCACTTGGCACTTGTGACGAACATTTTTTTTGACAGATCATGACACTTAAGTGATCGTTTAGAAAGTTAAAGAACTTAAATGAAGAACGTAGGAAACATGTAGCATTTGCATTGTTCTTATCCCCTTTAGTTTCATAAGCCTTCACCAAGTAATTCAATCAGATCCAATTGGACTTGGCCATTAGAAAACTAAAAGGACACAAGGATGAACATGAAGTAGAGAGTTTCAAAATTCAAATGCAAAAGTTGTTTTACAGCCTCGTTCTATGGACAAATTGTATGGAAGGACTCCACGATTCGGGAAATTATGCCCGCACTAGCTCATGTTGTGATTTATTTGTTTGAACAAGTAATAAGAACAAGACGAGATTATGAAGTTATTTTGATTCCGATAAGGCTAATAGCTGGAATTTGCAAATTCATGTCGCTATCATTTTCCTATGACTTACGGATTTTGAAACAATTTCCGCAACTTGAATATTCTAAATTCAATCGTTTTATTAGTTGGTGTAGCTATTAATATATCACATGTTACTGAAATTTCTCAAATTCTTGTATATTAGAAACAGCGGTGTCGAGGGAGATAAAAAAAAAAAAAAAAAAAAAAAAAGAAGAAGAAACGATTGGGAAATGAGGCATGGGTCGTGTATGGGGTTTACTTTGGGGCCATGCACAAAGTTCACAGACTGCGACATATTCTGCATCAAACAAAATTATACACAGGGAGGGTACTGCAATGGGGTCGGCACGTGCATCTGCAAATGTGCTTAAATAAAAATTCCTTTTTTTTTTATTATCGGAAACTATGAAATAAAATCTTGAGAAAAGAGTAATGTACGATACTGGTAGTCTGATTTGGGGCACTCGGGTCTTGGGTTGAGGCCAACAAGGTCCCGGTGGGGCAACAAGAAAAAAGTATGGCCTGTTCGCTAGATTCTAAAATCATTATTAGCTGGATCCACTCGATATGACCAAGCTCCCAATTTCACGGACCAACATATCGTGATATTACTCAAAAAGAGAGGTCATCAAAATCCTAAGAATATTCGGCGATAGATAGCGATAGTCCTCATGAGCTAGAGGTTACAGCATGTTTCCAGGCTAACAATTCATAGAGTTGCTTGACAAGCTTGCCTATGCCAACGCTCATCCTAAATCCGGATTCAAGGACAATTTCCACAAGGGTGTGAACCTCCCATGGTAATTGTCGCGACCAATTTTTCGGGTGTGAACCACCTAAAATAGGCTAATGGATTACTAAGCCTAAACTTAGCTCAGGCTCTCCCAAGCCCATACCAACTCGCGACTTAAATTCAAATATCTAGCATACAAAAGGGAGTCGCCACTAATCGATTTACGGTAGGTCGATTAGACACCTAAATAAAATAATGGGAGAATTATTTTACTTCTACAAACCAGAGATTTTGGATACGGAGACTTGGTTACACTAGATTTCTCTAATGCCCTTTCGGTACCATTCTTTTATTTTCAAAATGTTTTTGCAGGCAGCTTGAATTGATTTTAATTTACTTTTCTAACATGTGAGGTGATCACACAGGTGCGCAAACCACCAATTTAACACTCAAGAAAGCAAATAAAAAAAAAACGGGACTTACCTCATAGAAACGAAAGCATCTGCGTTGTTAGATTATAATTCACATCAGCAATCCTAGATATGATTTCTAATTAACAAGCAATCATTCAATTTTTGTTTTCACTTTTTTTTTAACGAGAATATAATCCATATGCAATGCAATGCTTCTAATAATATGAAATAATATGGCATGACAATATGTCCTAAACTATATGAATGGGTAAAAAAAACTAATGATTTCTTAATGAACATGCAACAATTAGATATGCAATCTAAATTAGCCAAAATAACCTAACTCTAATGACAAGCAATTTAATTAGAAATGAACCTAATAACAATCACTAAAATGACATGCATTTCATGGACCTAATTCTATATGACTTGCACATGATTTTTCTATTCTAAAAAAATGCAAGCTATCCTAGAAATTGCAACTAATTTATCCTAAGACAAATTTTAAGAAATTCGAAATTTAAGAAAAAAATGCAAAAAAGATATAGCTAGATTAAGATTCTATCTAATTTAAACTAGGGATTAAGTCATATTAAATCCTAATTTAAACTAACACATTATCTAAATCTAAAATGCAATTTATCTAAAAAGATGATCTAAATTTAAAATGAAACATGCAATTCTAATCTAATATGCACAATGATTTTTTTTGTGTTTTTCTTTATGAAATTCGAAATTAAACTAACACATAATTAAACATGCAATTCAAATAAAAAAACTAACAACCTAAATGAATGCATTTTTTTTTGTTTCCTTTTTTATGATTGAAAATAAAACCCCTATTCTAAACATGCAAAGATAATTAAAAAAAAACAAACCTCAACCTAATTCAAATTTTTTTCTTTTACGAAAATAAAACTGATTCAAACACCACGACATCAAATCAAGCAAGATAATGTTGATATCTAAAAATTGGCGAACCATATCTCGCGCATGAGATCGGGTTGACCAATTTTAAAATGAAACCGCGAATCGAATCTCGGGCTTGAGATTGGATTGTCGATTTTTGCAAGGGATTGCGAGTCGGATTTCGGGCACGAAAATCGGACTGTCAATCCCTAATTTGAGGGGCACTTTCATGTTGGAATATCAATCATATATTTAGGAACAACTAAAAAAACAAGCTATAGAAGAAAATAGAAACAACCCAAAAAAATAAATAAAAAGACTACCTAATCTTTTCTTCTTTTTTTTTTGTTTCTTCTTTTTCCCAAAAGTGTGCTTGCTCGTGCGGCTGGTCTCCGGGGCAACAGGTCGTCAGTCCAGCAGGGAAGCTCCGGCGAAGAGGAACCAGCAGCGATGGCAGCAGCACAGGGGCGGAGCTAGGAAGGCTCGGGTCCTGTTCTGGCGATTTGCGTGCGGGCGGCGTCCGGAGTCGAACAGGGCGTCGCGGACAGAGAGCTGCCGATCCGGCTCAGGTGATCGCTCGGGTGTTATTGGACGTGAGCAGGGATCAGCGCGGCGTCCAGCGGGGCAGCAAACCGGCGGTGTGGGCTTCGGTGGCGTCAGGCAGCAGCGGCTTCGCTGCTGGAATCGCAAAGGGGGTCGAGCAGCAGGTGGGTCCTGGGTCGGCTCGGGCTGCAACGGCGTCGTCGTTCGGGCAGAGCCGCAGGAGACGCCGGCGGGTGTGGCGAACTGCTGCGGCGCCGGTGCTCGGGCGGAGACGGTGGCTGGCGAGGTCGTGGCGACCAGCTCGGACCCGCCGGTGTCGGGGCTCGGGCGGAGGGTTGCGGGCTTGCGGCGGTGGCCGTCGGGTGCTATGCGGGGCTGTACACGGTGAGCACAACCGGTGGCCGGCGGAGCTTTGGGCCGGCCAGCGGCGGTGGTGCGCGCGCTACGGTGACCGGCCGTGGGCTGCCGGTGCTCAACTCGCCAACACTGGATGCGGGCGAGCAATAAGAAGATGAGCAGTGTTCTGCTCTTGCTGGGTCCCACTCACTCTTTTCCTTGTACTTCTTCTTTTCTTCCTGCCGCACGGCTTCTCTCTGCACGGTGCTACCCTGCTTTTTCCTTTTTTCACAAAAAACGAAAAATTCTTCCTTTTGTCTTCATTCTTTGATCGAGAGAAAAGCCCCTTCCCCCTGATAAATAAAAACCCTCTCAACGTGGCCGTATATTTTTACTGTGTGGCCTCTCGAATCCTATGCGTTTTAATCTATTTATAGGCAATAAATTAAGATTTTTAATATTTCAAAATTGATGTCCACAAAGATTCTTTTTCGCAAACACAATATTTGCAATATTCGTTTTTTCCACTTGCCCTATCCGAAAAATCTCATCATATCATGAAAATTTTCAAATTCTTATTTTTTACGAGATAATTTTTGATAATTATAAAAAAAAAAGGCTTAGGCCAATTTGCTCGCTTCGTGGGCTTAGCCCGGCCTGTCAATTTAAAGCTCAGAACCACTAATTCAAACCCATCGACCACCGATCCAATAAATAAATGCGAAACATGCAAACTAAAAATAAATGCACCTACATCTATATGCTATGCAATTAATATTTTTTCAGGGATAAAATTAGCCCCTAATTTTCTAAGCAATAAATAAATGATCAGATCACCAAAACTTAGGTGTTAACAGCTGCCCCTCTTTGAAGGTGAGCTTGTAGAGGTTGCATTCAAAGACAAATTGAAACCTAAATTTTGACCATGCAGATGCACTAAATGATTTTTGAATGATTTTTTTTTTTGCTTTTTTCTGTTTTTTATTTTTTATTTGTCGGAAATGAATCCCATTTTAAAATGCAATTTATATGATGCATGAAAATGCTAATGCAAATGCATGATGCAAAAGGAAAGAACATACCTTCAGTTACTTACCAATCAGTGTGGTAGAGTATCTTGAGGTACATGATAAATTCCCATTACTCCACAAGTACCAAACTCTCACTCAGGTTCCTTGAAGAGTGTAACAGGCAATAGATTGAGACATTAAGATTAAGAAGAACATTCACATCCAAAGTGAAATGTTCAGCGAAAAGAATTGAGACATCCAGATCCAGACTGAGATGTCAAGATTTTCTAAAAAGGTCGAAATACCTAGATCCAAACTAAGATATAACGAGAAAGCTCGAAAAACATTTACATCCAAAGTGAAATATTCAACGAAAAGAATCAAGATATCCGGGTCTAGACTGAGATGTCAAGATATTTAAAGCTCGAAATACCTAGATCCAAACTAAAGTACAACGAGAAAGGTCGAAAAAACATTCACATCCAAAGTGAAATGTTTAGACAAAAATAATTAAGACATCCGGGTCCAGACAGAGATGTCAAAATTTTTTTGAACTCGGAATACCTAGATCCAGACTAAGGCATAACGAGGAAGATCGAAGAATATTCACATCCAGAGTGAAATATTCAATGAGAAGAATCATGACATCCGGGTCTAGACAGAGATGTCAAGATTTTGAATTCGAAATACCTAGATCCAGACTAAGGCATAACGAAGAAAATCGAAGAACATTCACATCCAGAGTGAAATATTCAACGAAAATAATCAAGACATCCGGATCCAGACAGAGATGTCATGACTTTGGAAGCTCGAAATACCTAGATCCAGACTAAGGTATAACGAGGAAAATCAAAGAACATTCACATCCAGAGTGAAATGTTCAATGAAAATAATCAAGACATCCAGGTCCAGACAGAGATGTCATGATTTTTGAAAGCTCGAACATTTCAAAAAAGAAACCTAGCAATGGCATATAGATAGGCATTAATTATTTTTTCGTGGATAAAATTATATGCTATGCAATTAATTATTTTTTCGTGGATAAAATTACCCCCTAATTTTCTATGCAATAAATGCATATAGATAGGCATTGGTAGCAATGGCATTGACAATTAATACCCTTTTGTCCTTTTAATTAGCGAAGAACGAGATAATAAAAACTTTTACGAGGTGGATATGTGCTTCACTCGCTTTAAGTCTTGTATTTATTTTTTCTTTTCTATAATGATAGCCAAGATCACCATTTTTTTAGATATGCTAGTTCGTACATGAAATGGATCGAGAACATTACTCCAGAAACTAGTAGACTCTCTCATGTTCACCTCAAAAAATTGTCGATATGGGGATGATTGCCAAAAAAAAAATAAAATTATAAGCCTATTGTACGAATGTCCAGATTTGATCTTTTTAGTCCTAAATCTTTTATTGATTTACCAATGTAATTCTTCAGATCAATTTTGACTGGTAAGTGCTTGTTAGATTTGGTGGGGCATGACAGAAAATAGGGAGGAAGAGAAAGAATTGAAGAAATGGAGAAAGGCTTTTTTTTGTATTTCTATGACTTGTTTTAATAACATGTACAAAGCTCTCTATATAATACAACGTATGAATAATAGATAGAAAGAAAATATTCTAGACTGATCTAAGGAATCAAATCTAATCCCAAATTGATTCATTCAATCAACCGCAATCTTGGGCTGATATTGCATATCTTCCAACACTCCCCCTCAGGTTGGTGATACCTAGCTTGACAAGTGAGCTGTGGAAAGCTCGACTTGACAAGGCCTTTGTAAGAACACCTACCAACTAATCTTTAGATCCAACAAATGGAAACTTTATCTGTGACATCCTAGATTTTCAACTCTGTTTTCTACTGAATAAATCGAGCATTTCATTGACACGCCTATAGGACTATTCTCAGAACTGATCACTCTCGAGATAACTAGACTATTTGGGGAAATCATTAAGAAATTTTAAGGTAATAGACTTGAGAATTCGACCAGGAATCGGATTCTCGACTGTGTCCATCTTTAAAGGCCTTTACGGCACAGTTAAAAATTTATTTGAAATCAGAGACAGGTTGGTTCAACGGAGATGTGTGGCTAATCGTGGGTGACACCACTAAATTAGAAAATTCTCATCGACCGACACTAGACTGATTTTCTTATTGTTTTGGTACCCTATGTCCGTATTTGGATCCTCGAGATTTTCACGACAACCGAGAGTCGCCAATGAGTCGAATGGGTTCATAGTGGCTAGAAGAAAATCGACCACGGGTCATTTGCACTAAAATTTTCTGAAAGTTACTGGGTAGCTTAGGTCACGCTAAAAACGCGCCAAGTTGAAATTAACCGTGAATTCAAGTCCGATTTCAGAAATTGAAGTTTCTGTCATGTCACAATAAATTTTAGGAGTGTCGACTCAGTCTCAGAAGATTTTTCTAACAACCGAGACTTTTTAGGAAAAAGTCGTCGCTGGGTCATTTTTTAGCAGAAAAAGGCCGAGGATCGTTTTGATGGCAAAATTGGAAAGCATGATGGAGATGTGGGTGAGAAAATACCAAGATGACCGAGGGATGACCAATTGAGATTAAATCAAGTGAGTTGAAGTGTCCAATTAAAGCCAAATATTCACAAACTCGTGTGCCCCTTTCTTCCTATGGTCTTTGGACCATTTCAAGGTTGTGAAATGAGGGTCTTGGTGGCCAATTGATAGCCATGGATCTTGGCTTGGAGGGCAAGTCCAATGGGAGAAAATTTGTTGGAAAATAAGACCAAATGAGGCCCTTGTCTCCTTCTTATCTCTATCCTCCCCCTCTATCTCTCACTCCACCGTTCACCTCCATCCTCTCTCTCTCCCAGCCTTGGTTGATGCCAGCAACTAGCAGAGGAAGGAGCTGCAGCCGTCACACGCCACCATCAGCTACGCCACCACAGGTTGCCGCTTTGCCTCCACCCGCGCCTGGCCGCGCACATCGCCGCCCGCCTTCGCGCCTCACGCTGCCCAACCTTGCCATCCAGCTTCTGTTCGGCCTCTGTCCAGCCACCGTGAGCGGCTGAGGGAGCTGCCGTGTACCCCACCGAGCTGCTGCTTGTCCTTCTCGAGCCTCACCTCGCCAAATCGAGCTGATTTCCTTATGTTTTGCAGCAAGAACAACAAGCCAAGAAGTGGGTCTCACAGCCACTACTAGGTCCGTTTTGAGGTGTTTCTAGGCCCCAGACCCTAGGCCCGCCTTGGAGAAAAACATCCCTCGCGACGTTCCCGACGTTTCAATCCGAGCGGATTGTTAAACGGGTGAGTTTAACTCACTCATCCTCGCTTAGTTTGCTAATGATGCTTAGGGATTGATTAGTGTTAATTAAGCATTATTATGAGGTTAGATTAGTTTAGATAAATTAAATTAGTGACTTAACAATACATGTTAGGTAGTTAGACTTAGTCATTAGTGAGTAGATAGGCTCGAGTAATTATTGAGCGAACCTCGGAAATTTTCCGGGTCCGTCTCGGCCTCCAATTAGGCATTACGGGCTTAAGTTGGATTTATTTCTATTTAATAATTAATTTTTGAAATTAATTAATTATTTATTTATTTTTCGAAAATTCAACCGGGATGGCCGGTGACCGGAATTTTATGCTGATTGTCGTGATGTAATCCGTTTATTTAATTGAGCTTCGATTTGTATGGAATTGATTAAATTGTGAATTTTTAGGATATATCCCTATTGATGTGATTTTTGATTATTTGATTGAGAAATAATCGGGTATCGGTTGTTAGTGTCGATAGTAGACTGGTGAACTATAGAGAAAGGCATTGTTTCATAGTGGAATCATGGTAGGAAGTATATCACCTTGGAGAAGGCACGTGGGCTCGATGATTAAGTATGGCATCTAAAAAGGGCATGTGGGCTCGGTGATCTGATGCGTCACTTTGGCGAACTAGTGCCTAAGAGAATGCATGTGGGCCCAACGTTTTAGTATGGCATCATAAAAAGGACACGTGGGCTTAGTGATCTGATGCGTCACTTTGGCAAACTAGTGCCTTAGAGAATGCACGTGGGTCCAATGTTTGAGTATGGCATCGTGAAAAGGGCACGTGGGCTCGATGACTTGATGCATCACTTTGGCGAACTAGTGCCTTAGAGAATGCACGTGGGCTCGGAGACTTGGTATATCATTCTGGAGAATGCACGTGGCTCGGTGACTAGATATTCTACCTTGGAAATTGTACTTGGGTTCGATGAGTAGGTACGTCGTCTTAAGGAAGGCACGTGGGCTCGGAGACTTGGTACGTCATCCTGGAGAATGCACATGGGCTCGACGACTAGATATTCCATTGTGGGGAATGTATGGTATTGATTGAATGACCGGGGGATGGTCCGATTGACATGTAATCGACTAAGTCGATTGATCGATAGCTCGATCTGTTTTGAGTGAGTGGGTGCCTATTATGAATTGTACTGACTTGCAGGTGGGATCTGAGGCCAAGGTAAGTCCTTTGACCTGTGTGTGCTTAGGCAACTCATAGTGTATTAGTTTACTAATCGAGTCTTAGGGGGTGGATCTCGCTAAGACGTAATCTCATTGGTTATTGTATAACAATCTTAGGCCCCTAGATGGCAACACCTCCACCTCCTCGTCCTTTGATGCATTTTGGTATCCCTCAAGAACTCATCGAGTTAGAAATCCACTTCCACATTCACCCTCACCCGGAAGGATTGGAGTACATTTTAGTTAAGTCGACCGTCTGGGTTGACGTGGGACATAATGACCTGAGGCCCCATGAGTATCGGTCGTGGTACCGTGAATACTATGATGGGCGAAGAGAAGGTCCCATACCTGAGGGTGATGTGCCTGTATACGTTCTGGAAGAGACGTTCAGAGAAAGAACGGCCAATCATAAAGATATATCGGTAGTAGACGTTAAGGATCCGAAGCTTGAGGATGAAGCTCGTACTCCCGTGTACTCGATCGACGACAACAACTGGAACGATGAGGACAGAGAGATCGTGGAGAAGGAGGAGTGGCAGGAGGATGAACCCATGGAGGAGGAGCCTGTAGACGAGTTGGCAGCTGAAGCCGAGGATGAACCTGAAGAAGAAGAAGAAGAGCTAGAAGAAAATGAGCTCAGTGAAGAACAGTCAAAAGAGGATCAGGATGATCCTGAGTATGATCCGGATGAGGACTGAGATCCTTTCCTGTTTTGAAAACTATGAGTTTTGATCGGTGTACAATAGATAAGACTCGTGAATAGTATTGTATTATATACTATCTAATTTGCTTTATGTAAAAGTGTGGTTGTGACTTTCAGTTGTGAAAAATATAACCCTACTTTTCTATCCCATTGTTTTATTGTCTAGGGATTTATTATATGCTTCTGCATGCGTATTAAAATAAAAAGGGCCGACGACGCATCCTAGGACGTCGCTATTAATCGACCAGGTGAGGGATGGGCACACATTCAAGTATTAGAGCGTGACATTATCACCTTAGCATCTATTGACAAAATGCCTATCCACCTCAACATGCTTAGTACAATCATGTTGAACTAGATTGTAAGAAATTTCAATTGCAACTTTATTATCACAAAATAGTCTTATCTCAGACTTAGGTGGAAACCAAGATCAGTCATCAACATTTTTAGCCACAGTAGCTCGCATAGACCTTTAGCTACCTCCAGAATTCTACTTCAACACTTGATAAGGCTACAACCTTCTGCATTTTGCTCCTCCATGCTACCAAGTTTCCTCCTACAAATGTGAAATAGCCTAACATAGACTTCCTATCAGAGACACTACCTGCCCAATCCACATTCATAATCCCTCTACCTCTAGGTGACCGTTCTTACCAAAAGAACAACTCTTTTCCTAGAGCTAACTTCAAGAAGTGTTGAATCCAAACCACAACGTTCATATGTTCTTCACTCGGAGCATGCATAAATTGGTTCATAACCCCTACAGCATATACTATATCAGGACGAGTGTGTGAAAAATAAATCGATCTCCCTACTAACCTTTGGTATATGTCTTTATTGGTAGGCACTTGATTAAGAAACTCTCCGAGTTTTTGATTTTGAACTATAGAATTGTCAGCAGGCTTACACTTCGACATTCCAATCTCAACTAATAAATGAACACATACTTTTGTTGAGATAAGAAAATACCTTCCTTTGAAATCGGCTGCTTCAATTCCCAAGAAATATTTTAGGCCTCCCAATTTTTTCATCTCAAACTCACTGGCTAGCCGCCCTTGAAGGTCTGCAATTTCTTCTAGATCATCCCTTTTGATGATCATATCATCCACATTTATGATTAATGCTATCACTTTGTCTTGTCTACCCTTCAAGAATAATGTATGATCAAAATTACTTTGAGTGTATCCATGCCTCTTCATCGCTAAGCTAAACTGACCAAAACCATACGCGAGGTGATTGCTTTAACCCATATAATGATTGCTGGAGTTTGCACACCACATTTGACTATTAGCATACGCATACCCACGTGGGACTTCTATGTATAGTTCTTCCTCTAGATCTCTATGAAGAAACATGTTCTTAACATCAAACTAGTGCAAAGGCCAGTCCGAGTTAGCTGCAAGTGATATCAAAACCCTTATAGTATCTAGCTTTGCAACTGGAGAGAATGTTTCTTGATAGTCCACACCATAGGTCAGGTATATCCCTTTACTACCAGCCGTGCCTTGTACCTCTCAACCAACCCATTTACTTTGTATTTGACGGTGAAGACCCACTTGCACCCTACTGTCTTTTTTCCCTTCAACAACTCTACCAGTCTCCAGGTCTTATTTTTCTTCAAGGGCTTCCATCTCCTTTTTCATTGCCTGAACCCACTTGGGATCCCTCAAGGCTTCTTATACTCCACTAGGAACTTGAATTGTGGAGACATTAGCCATAAACACCTTCAAATATTTCAACAATCTCCTTGTCAAAACAAAATTGGTAATCGATACTTCAACCTGCATTCCTCCACATCTGGTGAGTACCTATTAGGAGCCTTGCCTCGATTATGTCTGTCAGGCAATTTATAATCATTAGCCTCATCAGTATCAATAAGAGAATCATGTGTGATCAGAGAGCTTAAGAGAATCGTGTGTGATCAGAGAGCTTACTTGAGGAGTATATTCAGAAGAATTGTCAAGTACTGAAGTGGGGATATTTTGAGGAAGAGAGGATAGTTCTTAAGGTTATTCTTGTGCCTCTTGTAGCAAAATACTCTGCTGGTCATCTTTATTAAGAAGTTGCTATTGGTTTTCTTGTCCACTATCCTGATCCAAAGTCGGACTTGATGTCCGTCCCACTAAATCTCCTATCATTGGTGGTGCTAGACCATGCTGCCGTGAGTCAGATGCACCACTAACTCGTGCCACCATGCCATCTTCCCAACAATTTACCCTTTCACCATAAATCTCCCTCCGAAGGGTAATATTGGTGGTAGGAAAGAGAGTTCAAATTCAACAATTGTGACGTCCATGGTCACATGACTGTGTTCAGATTGTAGCAGCGATATTCCTTTTAGTGGATTCCATAGCTAAGAAAAACAAACTTGACAATGCATGGGTCGAGTTTTCTTCGCTGATTCTTATTGTGACATCCAGATTTTTTCAACTCCGTTTTCTACTGAATAAATTGGGCATTTCATTGACGAGCCTATAGGGCTATTCTCAGAACTGATCATTCTTGAGATAACTTAACTATATGGGGAAATCATTAAGAAAATTTAAGGCAATAGACTTGAGAATTCGACCAGGAATCGGCTTCTCGACCGTGTCTATCTTTAGAGGCCATTACGACATAGTTAAAAATCGATTTGAAATCAGAGATAGGTTGGTTCGACAGAGATGTGTGGCTAATCGTAGGTGACACCACTAAATTGGAAAATTCTCGTCGACCGGCACTAGACTAATTTTCTTATTGCTTTGGTACCTTGTGTCCGTAGTTCAATCCTCGAGATTTTCACGATAACTGAGAGTCGCCAATGAGTCGAGTGGGTTCATTATGGCTCGAAGAAAATCGACCACGGGTCATTTGCACTTAAAAATTTCTGAAAGTTACTCGGTATTCTAGGTCACGCTAAAAACGCGCCAAGTGGAAATTAACCGCGAATTCAAGTCCGATTTTAGAAATTGAAGTTTCCATCATGTCACAATAAATTCTAGGAGTGTCTTCTCGGTCTCAGACGATTTTTCTGACACCCAACATTTTTTGGGAAAAAGTCGTCGCCGGGTCGTTTTTGTGCAAAAAAAGCCGGTAATTATTTTTGGTTGCAAAATTGAGAAGCATGATGGATTCTTAGAAGAGGAAAATTATTAATTGAGGCATTGAGATGTCAATTGATTTTATAGAAGCCATGTGAAGTTGATTTGAGATGATCTAAGTGTCCAATTGAGAGGAGATGATACCAATTTCGTAGCTCCCCCATACCCTAGCCTTTTGGACCACTTCAATTGTCGTAAGGGTGTGTTTTGGTGGAGGAATACCAGCCATGGGATCTTGGCTTCTTGGACAAGCTTGTACGGGACAAAACTTTGGAAAAATCAGGCCATGGGGCCCTTGTCTCCTCCTCATCTCTATCCTCTCCATCTCTCTCTCATTTCCACCATCCAAGACCCTCTCTCTCCCTCCTTGCTTGTGCGAAACCAGCGCCACTAAAGGAGAAGCCGTCGCCGCCTCACGCTGCCGCATTGTCACCGGTTCCGCGCGCCACCACCTGCGACCCGCCTTCCTCACGCTATCCAACAGCTCAATCCACTGTTCCAGCCCTTGTTCAGCCGCTGCAAGTGGCTAAGGAAGCCTCCCGAGCCACCAGTTTGGACCCGAGACCACCCCTCCATCTTTCCCCGAGCCTTGCCGCCCATCTCAACCTGTTTTTCCTCTGTTTTGCAGCAAGATCAGCAGCTGGAAAAGTGGGTCTTCAGTAGGGTTTAAGGCCTGTTTTGAGGTGCTTGTGGGTCCAGTACCCTAGGCCCGCTTTGGAGTGAAATGTCCCTTACGACGTTCCCGGCATTTCAATTCGAGCGGATTGTAAAACGGGTGAGTTTAGCTCACTAATCATTTCTTAGTTTTCTAATAATGCTTAAGGGTTGATTAGTGTTAATTAAATAGAATTAGGTGGTTAGATTAGAATGGATTAGTGATTATTAGTTAATTGCAATGTATGTTAGGTGGTTAGTTATAGCTATTAAGGAGTAGAAATGCTCTATTATTTATTGAATGCATCTCGGGATTTTTCCCGACCCGTCTTGGGCTCCAATTAGGCATTACAGGCCTAAATTGGATTTTTAATATTTATTTATTAATTTTCGAAATTAATTATTTATTTATTTTTGGGAAATTAGGTTGGGATAGCTGACGACCCGAATTTTATGCTGATTATCGTGGTGCAGTCCGTTTATTTATTTACCAGAATTTTATGTTGATTATCGTGGTGTAGTCCGTTTATTTATTTGAACTCTACATTGTGTCGAATTGAATTAATTGTGGAATTTTAGGAATTATTCCTAAATGGTTTGAAATTGAGCAATTGAGTGGTAGATGGCCGAGTATGGGTATATAGCGCCAGTAATGCTTTGATGGGCTATGAAGTAGAGATAATTATGAGAGGGAATTGGAAATACTCTTGGCTAAAACCAATCAAGTACGACGTTATTGGACATGATTAGTTAGTCATATTGGCGAAAATAGCGCCAAAGAAAAATAATGTACGTGACTTATGGACATACGTGGTTCGGTGATTAAGGATATCACTGGCGAAAACGACGCCTAAAAGAACGCACGTAACTGTTTATTACATACATCACCTTGGCGAAAACGGCGCCTTAGAAAAGACACGTGGCTTGGCGATTACATCACCTTGGCGAAAACGGCGCCTTAGAAATTGTACAGGATTGGTGATTGGTATGTCGTCTTGGCGAAAACAACGCCTTAGAGAATGCACGGGGTCAGTGATCGGTATGTCATTTGGCGAAAACACTTAGAGAATGCATGGGGTCAGTGATCGGTATATCATTTGGCGAAAATGGCGCCTGAGAGAATACATGTGGTTTGGTGAAAAAGTATACTATTTGGAAATTATAGTATGAGTGGAAATGACCTAGCGATGGTCCGACTGACATGTAATCGACTAGGTTGATTGATCAATGATTTGATCTGATGCCGTGAATTGATTGAATAATTGATGTGATATATGAAGCATCTGTGTATAACCTTGAATTGTAGATTGGAACTGAGGCCAAGGTAAGTCCTTTGACTCGTGCTATGCTTAGGCAACCGTATAGTGTATTGGTTTACTAATCTAGTCTTAAGAGGTAGAACTCGCTGAGACGTTGTCTCACTGGTTATTATATAACCATTTCAGGCACCTAAATGGCAGCACCTCCACCTCCTCGTCTTGCTATGCATTTTGGTATTCCCCAAGATATGACTGAGATAGAATACCACTTCCATATACACCCTCACCCAGAAGGGCTGGAGTACGTTTTTGTTAAGTCGACCGTCTGGGTTGACGTGGGTCAGGAAGACCTTAGGCCCTACGAGTACCGGTCATGGTATCGTGAGTACTTTGATGGGCGAAGAGAGGGCCCCATACCTGAGGGTGACGTGCTTGTGTACGTTCTAGAAAAGGCATTTGGGGAGGGTACAGCAGACCATAAGGATGGGTCGATTGTGGATGCTAAGGACCCAAAACTTGAGGACGAAGCTCGCACTCCCGTGTACTCAATCGACGATGACAACTGGAACGAAGAGGACGATGAGATCGTGGAATATGAGGTGGAAGGACCGGAGGAGGATGAGGAATGGGGAGTAGTAGAGGAGGTACCTGAGGATGAGCCGGCAATTGAAGCCGAGGATGAGCCTGAAGAAGAAGATGAACAGCTAGAAGAAAACGAGCTTAGTGAAGAAGAATCAGAGGAGGATCAGGATGATCCTGAGTACGATCCGGATGAGGATTGAGATCCCATCCCTTTTGTGAACCTTGTATATGTGTAGATAAGTGTGAGACTAGAAAGTTGTGAATAGTATTGTAAAATATACTATGTGTTGTGCTGAGTATAAAAGTGAAGTGTGAATTTCAATATGAAAATTATTGCCTGCTTTTCTATCCCATTGTTTTATTGTCTGGGGATTTATTATATGCTTTCGCATGCATACTAAAATCAAATGGGTCGGCGATGCGTCCTAGGACGTCACTATTAATCGACGATGTGAGGAATGGGCACGTGCTCGAGAATCGGGGCGTGACACTTATGTAGATGGACGTAGGCCATACACCCAAATACCTTGGGAGGTAAAGTCGAGATTAAGAGAAGTGAGACATGTATCGAAAGAGCCTAGAGTGGGTTCTACGATGCCAGCACGCGGGAGGGCATGTAATTCATCAAATGCATGACAGTAGCCATAGCCGCATTCCAAAATCGATTCAAAACCTGCCTACTCACTAGGAGTGCCTTCGCTATCTCTAGAATATGACAGTTTTTCCATTTGGCAACACCATTTTGCTAGGGTGTCTAAGTGCAAAAGGTCTTGTGAATTAACCCATGGTCTTGAAAATAATCTGTGAGCTGCTAGTTAATATATTCACCGTTGTTGTCACTGTGAAGGACACGTATTTGAACTCCAAATTGAGTCGTGATCACGCGATGAAATACATGTAATATTGCCCCTACTTCATCTTTATGTTTCATTAAATTTAACCAGGTCATCCTAGTATAGTCATCCACAAAAGTTACAAACCAACGAATGCTAGACATAGTAACAATTGGTGAAGCACCCCACACATCAAAATGTATTAATGAAAAAGGAGTTGGGCTCTAATAAAACTAACCTGCATTGAATAGAGCATATAAAAAAAAACCCTTGCTTTGCCTTCATCTGGACAAATTGTAGCACAAGGGTGTTATACTTCAAAAGTATGCAGCTGAACAAGTCTTCAACATACTGAAAGTGATTTTCGTTACTTCTGTGATGTGTTCTTTGCTAATTTGCAATTTGAGGATAATCAAAACACATTCTTATCATAAAAAAGGGTGCAGCCTATCGAGATCATTGTAGTTGTTAGTTGTTGTGTTAATCATTTTTCATTAGTCATAACATGATAATAAAGTAAAAAGCTCGTCAGTAGGTTTATTCTTTGATCTTCTATGCTTTGGGAAAGCATGCGTTTGATTATGTCCCTTATCAATTTTATTATCGTTTGATTCCTTTGTTTTTTTTTTTGTATCCATGCATCAAGCTTGTGTTCTTACTTGCTCTATTTATGTTTGCATGTGAAGTAATTAGAACACATTCTCTATTGGTTTGTATGATACAAGTGAGGAATAATGAGGATGCTAATTGTGATGTTGCTACAATGCACCTGCTTGATATTTGGATGATTCTCTGTTGCCACCAAGTTGCTGCTTATTTGGAGCTTTTTGTATAGTCTTGTTGATGGGCAATTGGATGCTACAATTTTTTTTATAGATACTAGAGGCTTGGGTTTTGGGACTTAAAAATTCTAAGCGATCCCATTATTAATTTGATTAACATCGACATTCCATGTATGAACTCATTCTTTGCCCTTCATACTGAACTCATAATGAGCAATACTAAACTTGTTCCAATTTATGTTTTCTTTGACTAATTAATTGACATGTCAATGGCTAGTGAGGATAGAGAAAAAGATTCAACTACCAAACAATTTGAGAGACATAGAGTTGCATCCTTTGTTCATGATGATGAGGAAGATTACTTGTTCTAAACGTTCAAGAAAATGCACTTCAATTGTATGGTCTGAATATGAACAATTCACATATGGCGACGGCTTGAGAAAGGCTAAATGCAAGTGGTACGAAGTAACTCAAATGGCTAGCTATGGGAAAAAAAAAAACTTATTGCGTCATTTAGATACTTGTCCCAATCGAGAAGTCAATATTGATGGTTCCATAGTACAACTCAACCAAGCTGTGTTTAGAGACATGCTAACAAGAGCAATAATCAAATACAATTAAGGTATGAGGCTACCAGAGAGTTGTTTAGTTACCTCAACCTTAATGTGAAGGACATATTAAGGGATGCAACAAGAAGTGACATGATAAAAGTTTATGAGAAAGAGAAGGGAAATTTAAAATCCAATTTAGTGTCTCTTTCAAGCCGAATATGTCTGACTTCTGACCTATGGACTTTTGTCACTACGAATCATTATATGACTATCATTACCTATTACATCAATGAGGATTGGCAATTGCATTAAAAAATCTTGTGTTTCACACCTCCATATAGTGGTGCCATTCTTTTAGAAAAATTACTGACTTGGTTGAGAGAGTCGGGCATTGAGAAGGAGATTTTCAGCATTACATTAGATAATGCATCATACAATAACAGTATGGTTGATATTTGGAAAAATACACCTTTTGTGAGATCCTCTTTGCTACGTGATGGATAGTTTTTTATTGTGCATTGTGGTGCACGTGTTTTGAATCTCATTGTACAGGAAAGTCTAAAGGTTATTGATGGATCATTACATAATATTCGACAAGCTGTCAAGTATGTGAGAGGTACGCAAAGGAGGAGAATAAAATTTGCTGAATGTATATCACAATCGTACTTAAAGACCAATAAAAAGGTGCGTCAAGATAAGACTACAAGATAGAATTCTAACATTGTTAGAAGGTGAGCCTCAACCGTTTAAAGACGCAATATCATCTTCAGATGCTTCTTTCTCCTTTCTGAAAAGAATCTGTTGATAATGAGATCGATTCATCCTATGTAACCATATGTGGAAATCGGTTAATCTTCCATTTCGAAATAAACCAATTGAATGTTATTTGAAGTGAAACGAAAAGCTAATGGTTCCATAAATAAGTATAAAGTACAACAAGTTGCTAAAGGGTTTAGACAAATAGAAGGTCTAGACTATTTTGATACTTTATTTGTAATAATAATAACATCATTTAAGATGTTAATTGCCATAGCTTCGTTATACAACTTACATATTTGTGCGTGATTGTGTATGCATGCGTGTGCGTGTGCATGTGCGAAAACTACATTCTTGAACAGTAAGTCTAGGCAGATTTGTTGTAGACATAATACCATACTACGGTTTTCCTTAAATAGAATAATTTCCTTAGACTTTGTGAAGTCAAAGGAAAACATTATAGATTCCCTAACAAAAGGTTTGTCAAGAGAGCAGTTAAACTTTGCATCTTGAGAAATGGGGTTAAAAGCCTTAACTCGATAAAGAAGTTCCAAGGTGGAAACCTAATATGGTGATTGGAGATCATGTGTACTAAGTTCAATAAGACAACATGAATTTTAGAAACTTTTGTGTGAGCATTGTCTCCCATTCTCATGATGCAATAATGCTTCCTACGACATTATAAGATACACTATGCTATTAATAATTTTAATAGCTTGGAATACAATATCCTAATAAGGATCGATAGGATATGTTTGATAGAAATGCACATATATGTGTTAAGGTGGCCGCCTCTATAAAAATCTTTAAAGGCTAGATTTTAAAAGCACATGTGATTCCCAAGAGATTTAGAGCCAAAAGAATGAACAGAACTGGGAACTAATTTTGAATTAGAGATACTTCGTATGAGGTCTACTGTCTAGGCTTACATAAACAATTGATGATTCAAGATTTAGTCTATCAATCAGTTAAGGAAGTTCGAAGGCTTTCATTATAAAGGTTTCAAAGCAAAAGCTACCTGTCTTGATGTTATGTACTGCCATAGGCACATTTAAAGTTCTTCGAGTCAAAAGATTTTGTTAATCCATTAACATGGTTTGTTGTAATTATGAGTTAATGGATCAACAAAAGTAAGCGAAATGAGTTATATCTCTTCAATTTATATATCTCTTTAATTCATATATCTCATTTATCGTGTATCTCTTGAATTTGCATATCTCTTTAGCTTATATTCGTTTAGTACATGACTTCTTAAACTCTATAAATTGAATTAAACTATTCTTCATTTAAAAGGAGGAAAAACAACGCATCTCTTCACTTCATTTTTGTCCAAGTGTGTCGCTTGTGAGAAGAGTTTCGCTGAGTCCTATTTGCATAGTGCTAATACAAATAAGATGAGAAATCATTGACATTAGAGTGGTACAATTCTTCTTGCTAAATGCGTCCATCCTTATTTATATTATGATATGTGCATGAGAAGTCACAAAACTTGTTATAAAATTGTAATTAAGTCCTAAAACTTATAAAAGGTGTAATTAAGTCTTAAAATTAGGTGAGTTTATGCAATCAAGTCAATTCATTAGTTTCGTTCAATCCGATTAACATAAAATGCTGACATTGATTATTTTAATCTTTTCTCTCTCCTACATGGCAACTAAGTCAACTAAAACTGTCCACGTTTGCAAAACAACATCGTTTTGGATAATTTACTTATCCAATAATGACAAAATCTCGTATCCCTCTCTTCAAGTCTCATTTCCCTTTTTTGCTTTCTCCTTCTTCCTAAATTGATGTCTCTTCTGTCTAAACCCTGAGCCCCAAATCAAGTCCTTCTCTTTTTCATCAATTGCAAGTCTATGTGAAGACTCTTCCCTTAAAAGCCTCAATAGCAAACCGAGCGGCATCGACAAAGACTCCCCTCTCAACCCTAAGCCCTAAATCAAGTCGATACAGACCACAATTTGTGTCACGCCCCAATCCTCTGAGCGCGTGCCCATCCCTCTTGGTCGATTTAATAACGATGTCCTAGGACGCATCGCCGACCCTTTCTTTTTAATACACATGTGGAAGCAGATAAATAATCCCCAGAAAATAATATAATGGGATAGGAAAATAGGATCACGATTTTATTTCAAAAGTCACAACACACTTTTATTTACAATACCAAGCCAGGTCATACACACAACCAGTTTATAAAACCAAGTCTGCAAAACAGGGGTGTGGGTTTCAAATAACTAAGTCAACTAAAACTGTCCACGTTTGCAAACTAACATCGTTTTGGATAATTTACTTATCCAATAATGACAAAATCTCGTATCCCTCTCTTCAAGTCTCATTTCCCTTTTTTGCTTTCTCCTTCTTCCTAAATTGATGTCTCTTCTGTCTAAACCCTGAGCCCCAAATCAAGTCCTTCTCTTTTTCATCGATTGCAAGTCTATGTAAAGACTCTTCCCTTAAAAGCCTCAATGGCAAACCGAGCGGCATCGACAAAGACTCCCCTCTCAACCCTAAGCCCCAAATCAAGTCGATATAGACCACAATTTGTGTCATGCCCCGATCCTTTGAGCGCGTGCCCATCCCTCTTGGTCGATTTAATAGCGACGTCCCATGACGCATCGCCGACCCTTTTTTTTTAATAGACATGCAGAAGCAGATAAATAATCCCTAGACAATAATAAAATGGGATAGGAAAATAGGATCACGATTTTATTTCAAAAGTCACAACACACTTATATTTACAATACCAAGCCAAGTCATACACACAACTAGTTTATAAAACCAAGTCTGCAAAACAGGGGTGTGGGTTTCAAATAACTAAGTCAACTAAGACTGTCCAGGTTTGCAAACTAACATCGTTTTGGATAATTAACTTATCCAATAATGACAAAATCTCGTATCCCTCTCTTCAAGTCTCATTTCCCTTTTCTGCTTTCTCTTTCTTCCTAAATTGATGTCTCTTCTGTCTAAACCCTGAGCCTCAAATCAAGTCCTTCTCTTTTTCATCGATTGCAAGTCTATGTGAAGACTCTTCCCTTAAAAGCCTCAATGGCAAACCGAGCGGCATCGACAAAGACTCCCCTCTCAACCCTAAGCCCTAAATCAAGTCGATACAGACCACAATTTGTGTCATGCCCCGATCCTTTGAGCGCGTGCCCATCCCTCTTGGTCGATTTAATAGAGACATCCCATGACGCATCGCCGACCCTTTTTTTTTAATACACATGCAAAAGCAGATAAATAATCCCTAGACAATATTAAAATGGGATAGGAAAATAGGATCACGATTTTATTTCAAAAGTCACAACACATTTATATTTACAATACCAAGCCAGGTCATACACACAACCAGTTTATAAAACCAAGTCTGCAAAACAGGGTTGTGGGTTTCAAATAACTAAGTCAACTAAAACTGTCCACGTTTGCAAACTAACATCGTTTTGGATAATTAACTTATCCAATAATGACAAAATCTCGTATCCCTCTCTTCAAGTCTCATTTCCCTTTTTTGCTTTCTCTTTCTTCCTAAATTGATGTCTCTTCTGTCTAAACCCTGAGCCCCAAATCAAGTCCTTCTCTTTTTCATCGATTGCAAGTCTATGTAAAGACTCTTCCCTTAAAAGCCTCAATGGCAAATCGAGCGGCATTGACAAAGACTCCCCTTTCAACCCTAAGCCCCAAATCAAGTCGATACAGACCACAATTTGTGTCATGCCCTGATCCTTTGAGCGCGTGCCCATCCCTCTTGGTCGATTTAATAGCGACATCCCATGACGCATCGCCGACCCTTTTTTTTTAATACACATGCGGAAGCAGATAAATAATCCCTAGACAATAATAAAATGGGATAGGAAAATAGGATCACGATTTTATTTCAAAAGTCACAACACACTTATATTTACAATACAAAGCCAGGTCATACACACAACCAATTTATAAAACTAAGTCTGCAAAACAGGGGTGGGGGTTTCAAATAACTACGGGTCCTCGTCCTTCTCGTCATCCCCCTCCACACTCCAACTGGAGCTTACTCCTGAATACACAAGAGATTATGGATCTTCAAGGCTAGGGTCCACCAAATCTACCACCGAACCTCCTCTAATGTCTACAGTACCCTTTCCAAAAGCAACCTCCATCACATACAGAGGTATCTCAGATTCCGGTATGGGGCCCTCTCTCAGTCCGTTACGATCCTGGCGGTACCGCGATCTATATTGATGGGGCACCTTCTTAGGTAGTCCCGCATCAACCCAGATTATGGACTTCACTAGTTTGTACTCTAACCCATTAGGTTGCCCATGGATCGGAATGTAGTTCCTCTGCTTTGTGACCTTCTTCGGTTGTCCAAAATGCTCGGGCGGAGCTACCATCTAGGGACCTAAAAGGTATCCCACAATAGGGTGAGACGACGTCTTAGCAAGTTCAACCTCCTAAGACCCGACTAGGAAGAAAATATGCCCTGAGAGCTGCCTAAGCACAATCACGAGTCAGAGGACTTACCTTGGCCTCGATTTCCTTCCTGTAAGTCAATATAATTCGAACAATTATTCAATCAATCAATCAATCACTCAACTCATCTCACCTGATCGACTCATTGATCCATTAACTTGTCAAATCCATAACAATCAAGATTGTCACACGGTCCTTCCAATTACCCTTTCCAAACAGTGATTACGGCCACATTCGGGCACGGCCGATTCCAATTCAGCGGTAGATTACGACCTAATAGGCACGGCCATACTCTGGCGATTGATTACAGCCCAACGAGCACGGCCATACTTCGACGGTTAATTACGACCCAATGGGCACAGCCACACTTTGGCGATTTTCTGGACCCATCTCATGTACAACAGGCGTCATCTCAACCTTCAATAGTCATCTCACTACGACTATAAGCCATCACATATTTTCACAATTTTTATCATACCCAATGAAAATTATCGTGTGTGGGTACACGGTCGACCTCTGCCAAAAATATAATATTTGCACTTTCAAAATTCCCACCATTTATATAATCAATAAAAACATTTTTGGCCCTGTAAACTAACGCTCGGTGAATTTCCAATCAATTACTGAAATTAAATAAATTTAGGAATAAATTCCTAAAAATATAAATCATGCATAATTGGCATAAATTAGAACTCAATTAAATAAACAGATCACACCACTGCAATCAGCACATAATTCCGGTCACCGGCTATCCCAGTCTAATTTTCAGAAAATAAATAAATAAATAAATACTGAAAATAACTATTAAATGCCAGTAAATAGAACTTAGGCCCGTAAAGCCTAGTTAAAAGCCGAGACGAGCCCGAAAAATTTCTAAACCACTCTAGATAAATACTAGAGCTCGTCTAGGCCATAATTGCATTAAACTAACCACCTAACATGCATCGATAATTAACTAATTCACTAATCCATTCTAACTAACCACATAATCCTAGCTTAATTTAAACTAATCAACCCTTTAAATATCATTAACTTACTAAGCAGGGATTCATGTGTTAAACTCACTTGTTTAATGATCCGCTCGGATAAAAATGACGGGGATGCGAAGGGACTCGAGAAACTTCAAAGCGCGACTGCTAAACGAGGTCCGGAAAGGCTCGTAAACGGGCCTAACAGTGGGCTGGACCCACTCGGTTCGGCTTTGGTCTGGGCCGAAAAAGGCTGCTCGGGTGACTAGGTGAGCTGGAAATGGTGAGGGAGGGTTGCAGGGGCCTAGGCGAGTAAGGGTGGCGGCGAATGGCGGCGGAGGGAGCTCCGGTGGTGGCCCGAGCTAGTCTGGCGAGCTGCTGGACGAGAAAGCAAGGCTGGACAGCGGCCGAGGATGCACAGAACAACGGGACGAGCGGCGAGGCCCACGGAGGGGCACGACGAAGAATGGCAATGGACGGTGACTCCGGCGGGATGCTCAACGGCTAGAGTTGCTTCGGTTGTTGCTCTGAATTACTGAGCTCAAAACAACAAGAAGGGGGAGGCTGCTCAACGGTGGGGGAGAAAGAGGAAGGAGGGAGGGGACAAATTGGCTTGGAGGGAACCACCTTTGGTCTCTTCATATCCCTTTTGTTCCCCTAATTTGGTCCCCACCACCAGCTGGCTTGCCCAGCTGTTTTTCCATACCAAAAGACCCCTTCTAGAAGCTTGAAGTGGTCAAAAAGTTAGGTCCAAGGGGGCACACAAAATTGCACATATTTCCCTCAATTTGGACTTCAATCCTTCTTGAATCAACTCAATTTGGCTTCTATAAATTCCAAAATCGAGTCTTCAATCAAATTGATATTTTTTCTCACCAATTGATCCCACTTGCATTCCAATTTCGTGATAAAAAACGGTCCTCTGTATTTTCCGGTCGAAAACGGCCCTATCTCGACTTTTTGCCAAAAATCTTGGTTTGCAGAAAAATTTTCGGAGACTGATTTGATGTTCCTAAAATGACTCGTGACATGACAGAACTTCCAATTTCTGAAATTGGGTTCAAATTCATGGTTAATTTCAATTCGGCGCGATTTTAGCATGACCTAGTCTACTAGGTAACTTTCAGACATTTTTAGTGCAAATGACCCGTGGTCGATTTTCTTTGAGCCACAATGAACCTCTTCAACACATTGGCGACTCTTGGTTGTCGTGAAAATCTCGGGAATTCAAATACGGACACAAGGTACCAAAACGACAAAAAAATCAGTCTCGTGCTGGTCGACGAGAATTTTTCAATTTGGTGGAATGACCCACGTTTAACCACACATCTCAATCGAACTGACCTATCTCTGATCTCTAATCGACTTTTAACGGTGCCGTAATGATCTCTACAAATGAGCACGGTCGAGTAGCCAATTCCTGGTCGAATTCTCAAGTCTAATGCATTAAAATTCCTTAATGGCTTCCCAGATAGTCTAGTTATCTCACAAGTGATCAGCTCTGAGAATAGCACTATAGGCGCGTCCATGAAAGGCCCGATTAATTTAATTGAAAGCATAACTGAAAAATCCCGAATGTCATAATTTGGGTCCCTTGCAAGTGGGAGTTTAATCCTCATTACGATTTGGAGTTTGTAGAGATGAAATTCGACATCCATTATGAGTTTGAGTTTATGCGAGAACTCACCCCATAGGAGCCTTGGCAATAGATCAAGCGGCATCGACAATGGAGATGGCCACTATCTATAAGCCTCTCTCCTTCTTGCAGGTATCCTCATTGAATTTGTGTTGGTGTTTGCATCAGTGCAAACACATTGGAAGTTGAAGCTAGGATTTTCTGTGCCAGGGGAAAAAACATAGACGTAAATTTCAAGTTGGTCGACTAGTTTGATTGGTAAGTTACGATGTAATTGGAAAAAAAAACGAAATATGTTACATTTATGTGATTTTCGCCCCCAATTCAACATGTCAAGTTACTATGAAAGTATTTAAGGTATATGTCATATTATTGCAAATTTCTTGACATACTTTTTATGATTGTGTAAATGATTCAGCCCTCTCAATATTTCTTGATGATTTAGTTACTTATTTTTGGAATTAATTTATTGGGTATTGGAAGAGTGACTACTCTTAAGTTCATATGTCAATGTGGTTTCATAGAAAACATACTAGAAAAAGTGTATTTTACCTTGACTAATTCCTTTTATAGCTGAAGTCATTAGTAGTTTTTAGTTTTTAGTTAAAATTTGATGATTGAAAGTGATATTTGTTTTTATTCTTTTGTAGGTCCAATGGCTAACAACAAAGTTTTATGTCGTCATTTTCTCTAGAGGTAAATTTCAAGTTGGATCGCTCTTGGAATATGTTGGTGGATGGGTTAATATTGTTGAAATAGACTTAAGTAAGTATTAAATATCTAATATAATTGAAGCTATTGAGGCTTTGGGTGGGTATAAAATAAAGAAACTCTTTTATAGAGTTCCTGGAAGTAGTACTCTTGAAGATGGGGTATTTCTTAGGTATTTATGGGATAATTCTAATGTGACGGATCTATTATATGAGTATCTTCTATTTCAAAATATTGAATTGTATGTTGAGCATGTTTGTGATGAAGAGAAGATAGGGGGAGCTGAGTTGGAAACTAGTAATGTGTTCAAAAATGTGATTGAGAATGCTGATAATAATATGAATCGGGTTGAGATTGGTAATAAGGATTTGGATGAGAGTAAAAAATAGAAAGGAAAGCAATTGGTGAGACAATTTTGGAAATATGCAAAGAAGATTTTGAGGTGCATGGATAGAGGTTAAAGGAAATGACTCTACAAGGTCATGATGATATATTTCACACTAAGCCAGAACACTTGCATAAAATCTTTTTTGACATCAATATTAAATGTGATGTTGTTGATAACAATCTTAGCGAAACTTTCAGTGGTAGGTGCGTGAAAGCTAGGTGCAAGGCCATCATGAGTATGTTGAAGGATTAGAATCATGATTATGAATGGAAAGCACAATCAAAGAGATGCATATGCTAGGTGGACAATAAATTATAATCCAATATGCATAAGTTTCATTAGAATTCAATTGCTAGTTGGTATTACTATTTGTATGGAATGGAAAGCAAAGATACTAGATCATGGAAGGTGATGACAAATATGTTGTTGATTTGAATTTGAAGACTTGTTCTTGTAAAGCTTGAGAAGTTAATGGAATTTTATGTTGCCATGCCATCTATGCAATACACCACAAAAATAAATGATTGAGATGACTACCTAGCTGAATGCTTCAACAAGAATAAATAAATAAATGCTTGTCAATTCATGATGCCCAACTATAAGAGAGCAAATTTTTTTGGAGAAAACCAAGAAAGAAACTCCCCAACTCCCACCAATAAAAAATATGCCAAGTCGGTCAAAAAGGAACAAAGAAAGAAACCAACTGAGGTGATAGAATGACTAAAAAGGGTAAGTGAGACGTATTCTACTTACAATGTGGTTGGACACAATTGCAAGGGATGTCCTCTAAAAAAAGTATTTCTTCAACTAATTAATCATGTTAATTCTAAGCTCGTTGTCTTTATATGTTATCAATTAATGTTTGCTACGTGATTCTTAGGCCAATGTATGTACATCTAGTGCCTATGCTAATGTGCTTGGAGCTCAAGCTTATGCTCAATCTCAGGCGAATTCCATCACATCAAGACCCGAAAAAAGACAAGTAAGTTGTGGTAGAATCATTATTATAAGTTTTAATATGAAGGTTTCAGTTTAATTATGATGAGTATATATTTAAGCTAAAGCTACAACAATGACAGGTGCAACTGAATGAGGATCTAAAGGCCAAGCCACTTCTTTTGTAGCAACCATGCATCTATACAAGACAATAGTGGGCAGGCTAATACTTTAGCCAATGCTTCTGCGGAAGCCAGTGCACTTGTACAAGATAACAATGGGCATGCCAATGCTTTTGCTCAGTCTAGTACAGCTGTAAGAGGATGTAGGGCTAGTGCTAATGAAACTGGATTTAGTGGACAGGCTAATGATTTTATTGAAATCAATATTGATCAACGAGAAGGAATTTTTTATGCTTAAGCTATTGCAATAGATTGGGATAAATCTCAAGAAATCCCAGCAAATAATAGCCCAATCCTTATGCATTCATATATCCTGACTACATTTTCGTGACCAATGTTTTTTTTTCCCCTTTAAAAGACTTGTAATTGAAATGGTAATGATGCCAGGATAATCACAATTGTAGAAGACGAAAATGGTAGAATTAGTTGTTTACATAAATCCTTAGATAAACCTTCAAATTCTTAATGTGAATATCGTTTTAACATTTTATAATAGCAACTGACTGTCTCATTGAGCTAAAAATATGCCCATTCTTGTGTAGCCTAACACAACTCATATAAGATTATTGAAACTACCAGAGAAAGGAGTAGCTTTAGGAGCTTCAATGGCAAAGGCATCCCCAAGCTAGTGCATAGCCTCAATCATTAAAAACTTCTCCTCGAAAGCATGTTGCTGTAAAGCCAAAGTCAACATCGAAACTCCAAAACAGCTCCCAACCTCAATCATTAAGAACTTATCCTCAAAAGCATGTCGCTATAAAGTCAAAGCCAACATCACAACCTTGGGACAGTTCCCAGCCTCAATCATTAAGAACTTATCTTCGAAGGCAAATTACTGTAAAGCCAAGGCACTTTCATAACCCTAGGTGAGTTCTCAGCCTTAGTCATTAAGAATTCCTCAAAAGCATATTGTTGTAAAGCCAAAGCCACCATCACAACCCCAAACGAGTTTCCAACCTCTCACTTTATGCTACAATTGCTCCTTGAAAGCCTATTGTTTGGAAAAGAGTCACAAGAGGTGCACGATATACAAGAAAAAGCTCAAAACTTAGGAATCAAGTGAATATCGAACTTGCTGGACCACTAGAGACCATAGACTTGGATTGACGCATTTGCTGAACATGGCTAGTTTTATGTAAATTATGAGCTAGTTTTTTGTATGACAAATAGGTGTATTTGTTGTTCAGTGGCTAAAGTTAATGTCGTATCCCAAACTGGAACTAAGGAGATTGAATTTTAAGGAATTATTTTGATAGATGTCTTGGTCTTTACAAGTGTTTGAAATTCTTGGACTAATCTTGTTAATATAGGAGTTGATGTTGTTAAAAATTCCTCGATAACTTCCACAAAAGTTGCCACATTTTGCTGCACAAATTATCTTTTTGCTGGACATGTTCGTTATTATTTGCTAAACATGGTTTCTATTGTCATTATTTGCATAATTGGTTGTTTGCTGCAAAAACTCTTTTATATTAATGAGTCACAATATACCTAAGGTACTCTTTTTTATTATTTTCTTACGAGAGTTAGTTTCGAACCACAAGTTGTGCAACTTGACAACATTCATAAAAGCAGACGTTCATCTCGATTACCCATAACTAGTCTTACAAAACTTAGAAACAGGATACTATGGAAGACTTAGAAACTTCCCACTAACTTTTGTACTACATACAACCAACATAATGATATAACACATACATAGAACAATTGCCAATTGGTATAACATCCTTTCTTGCTTCCTTCGTGCAAGCTCCTCCTTTGAACATCTATGTTGCGCCATTGTGTCTTCATTTTAGCTATCATTGAGCTCATATCAACCTGTTGCACCACAATCAACTTGATTTGCATAGTGTTTGATTTCTTCAAGGAGGTTGACTGTCATGTCCCTTGATTAATCTAGTATCTTTTAGTCAACTTATATGAAGAAATCATGACAACCTAGACCATCGAACTTAACACATCCATAAACCTTCTTCTTACATTTTTCCTTGTCATTGCAATAAGAATTGGTGATTGAAGACTACATCAGTAAGTTATCTCCTACTTGACGTTATTAGGAGTTACACCACTTGATTTAGATGTTGGTGCCCTCATTCTTCTTGTCACCATATTAAGAAAGCACATTTAGGCTGTAAACCAGCAAAATGTTAAGGCAAAATCAATCACCTGGAGGGGATGAATAGGTGATATTGCGGAAATTAAAATAATTTAATTTAATATTGCAAAGATATAATTTCTAATGACAGAGAGTATAGAGGTTAAATCTTACTGGTGTACAATTCTATCATGAATAAAATAAAGAAAGTAAGGGATAGAGAATTGCACACAAAAGATTGGGGTAAGTACACTATCAGTGTTAAAAGTTATGTACAACGCTTACTTTGGTGCCAAAAGTTTCCGTCGAATCACTTAAGTGCCAAAAATTTTGAAAAACGATCATTTCAGTGCCAACGCCGATCTAGTTGGCTGGAAATCCGACGTGGCAGTTTTTTATAAATTTTTGAAGCCGACGTGGATTGCCGAAGAGTACAATCAGCATATAAACAACAAAACGACGTTGTTTAATGTCTTTTCCCTCAAATAAGAAACCTTAAATCCCCAAATTCGACCAATTCGAGTGCATATTTCGATTTTCTCCCAAAGTTATCAGCTCGCTCTTGCAAATGGAGGGCAGAAGCTTCAGCAGCGGCTCACATTCCTATAAGAAAAAACGAATTAGATGATGAGTGTTACTGTTATTGTGGGTTACCGAGTCCGAGAAGAATATCTGGGACTCGGTTAAATCCAGAGAGAAGATTCCACAGGTGCGGCAGATATAGAGAAGGCTCGAAGTGCAAATATTTTAAATGGGTTGATAGGAAATTCTCTGATCGAGCGACAGAGGTGATCTTGGAGTTACTTGAAGGCCGACATCAACCTCCACCTACATTAATGGACGAGTTGGAGGATATCGACTTAATGCAAGCTCAAATGAAGGGTTTAACATCTCTGGTCGACCATTTGAAGAGGGAGGTTTCAAGGCTGAAAATTGAAAGAAACTTTTATCGAGCGTTGATTGTGTTGTTATTCTCTTGTGTAGTTTATTCAAATGTGAAGTAGAGTAATGAGAAGAAGTTTGTATGTCTACCATAGTCGAAGACGTGGAAATAGAAGTAAAATATGTTTTTGCTTTGCTGCAATTTTTGTATGGAGCATAAGGTTTTGTTGTAATCTATGGTAGAAATGGAAGGTTGGAGTTGGAATGCATTAGTTGTGAGCACTTAAAAGTTTTATCGTTTAGTTGTGTATTGTCAATGTTTGTTTTGGTTAGTTTTTGCTTAAGATATAATGGTTTACTGCATTTTTTATTTGGTAATGGTTTGCTGGTTTGCTGCAACTGCAAACCATGGCGAAATTAACAGATGGTGGCAAATTCACGATTGACCATTTCAGTGCCATAAGTTGTAAATAGTGATCGCTTGAGTGTCAAGTTTTTATAAAAGTGATCATTTAAGTGCCAGTCGCGATTTCAAAGTGATCACTTGTGTTGCACAAGTTTTTTTATAAAAGAACATGTTAGTTTCAAACGTCACTTGACTTGCACTAGTCGTGGTGCATCTTGCACCAGTTGGGTTGTTGGTGCATCTTCTTGCACCAACCCATACAAGTGTTGATGTAACAAGATGCATCAGCACCCAAAATTGCTCATGCAAGAAGATGCAGCTCCCACAACTACATAAAGGCGAGCTCGTGCATTTTGTTCTTGCACCAGCACATACAACTATAACCCACAAATTCATTAGCATCCACAACTTCAACCAGCAACAGTATATGCACACATCTAAAAATAATATCAACCTCATAAGAACATTTTTATTCATTAGCTCCCACAACAGTATATGCACACATCTAGCCGAAACCAACACAAGAGAAAATAACAAAAACAGCTATTGCCATTGCCATTGATTGATTGTTTACAAAAGAAAAACATGTCAAACTTCACTCCCCAATCACTGAAGGTTCAGCACCTTCTTCCAAAAAAAAAACAATGGCAATATGCACCCTCCTAAAAAAACAATGGCAGCAACTACCATCAATAAAGATATAATATCCAACACCCTCCTAAAAAAAGAAAATATAAAAAAGACCATGTCCAGCACCACATGAAAAGAGACCATGTCTAGCACCCTCCCATCAGTCAATATGCACAACACCCTGATCTCCTTTTCCTCTTGGAGCTTTGAATTGATTCATAATCCGAGTACTCTTTCGAACTGGATGTGCAGGTTCTTTAATTGGGCTTTCTGTCACCTCCTTTTCCTTATTCTTGACAACGACTATTTTTGTTCTAGCACGTATCATGTGTTGGTCCATATGATCACTATTGCTCCCAATCGTTAATTGAGATGGAACTGGTGTTGGGTTCTTTTTGGATGGTTGTTTTGCAGTTATACCCACAGTCTTCTTCTTTGGAGCACTCTTCTTTGGCTGCGCCCTTGATTCTTGAGTTGGCCCACCTTGAGAGAGAAGTACCTCCGAAGTTCTCCTAGGTTACAAGAACATAGCGATATTGTCAACCAAATGAATTGAAGTACAACAAATTAAATGCATGAGGCCTACAAATCTTACATTCAAAATAATCATTACAGTACGTTCACCTGTGTAAATCCCATAATCATATTGCCTTAATCTTTTTCCAAGAGCCTCTCTTGTTTGCTGTAGTGCATCATTTTCAACAGCAACAAGAGCAATCTCTACAACTTGTGCAGTTGCTCGTCTTCTCACCTGAGAAACACATAACAAATTTAAATTTCAGCCCATAAAAGAAAACACAATGATGTACAACTTACAGGAAATTTTTTCTCGTTTACTCAATAGTGGACTAAGTTGTTTTTGTTGTTGTTGTCCTGCCCGTTCCAGTCCCTGTCCCTGCACTTGAGCCTACAACAGGGCCTTATTTTGGCCCTTTAGTAGGCCTTACAACAATGTATTGTATCAGGATTATGACTAACTACAATGAATAATTAGACATCTACTCATTTTTATGGTGGAAACAAATAAAGAAAACTTCTCAAATTACAAGTGCATAACAAAGGAAAAGCACAAGAGAAGCCAGTACACATGGTCAACCATCAAACTCTATCGAATATGAACTGAAAAGTTACTGCGGCAAAGAGGATACTTACCTTACAACAGGGCTTTATGTCTGCCCTTCAGTAGGCATTACAGTAGGACCTTCTGTCCTCCCTTCAGTAGGCCCAACAAGAAGCTCTTCAGTCGGTCCTGTCCCTGGCACTAAATCAGCCATTACATCTTGTTATTGATGCTGCTTTTTCAGCTCACAACCTTTTTTATTGTGCCATTCCTTGCAACAATAGGAGCATTTTATCTTTGCCCCAGTCCTACTCATCCTCTAACTTGATGTCTCTTTCGGCTGCATTCTTCATTTCCTTTTTGGCCTTCATATTTGCTTCTTCAATGGCAAAGGTAGAGGGCTTTCATGATTTGTTAGCTACCAAAATTTACTGCTTCTAATAGGTTGCATCATGAATTGGTACGAAGCAAGGTGTAAGCTTTTTTTGTATCAATCATCTAGGTAATCATCTAGGTTTTATTGCTTCATTTGAATAGCACAAATGGCATGGGCATAAGGAATTCCATTTAGTTGCCAGGCTCGACATGAATACTTTCTTCGATCCAGCTTGACAACATACTTATCATGATTTTGAATAATCTCATATCCATTATCTCCATTCCAAACTGGATGGCAAAACATACTAGCAGCAATGTTTGCATCTAATCTCTTCACAATCCTAGGACCACAGTCTCTAGTCCACTTCGTAGCCTCATCTCTTTGCCTATGCATTCTAGTCATGACCATAACTCGAATATCATCAAGCATGCTGATGATTGGTTTACACATGGCCTCTAAAATTCTATCATTGAAAGCTTCACTGAGGTTGTTATCAATGATATCGCATTTGAACTCTTCGCTGAAGAACACCTAACACCAGTGCTTAGCTTCTGTCTAGAAGAGTGCATCAAAACCTTCCTTTGTCAGCTGCAACAATCCCTGTTTGGCTAATCTGAAATCAGCTATGTTGGTACTCTTCACTATCTGTCAGAACTGCTTCTGCAGCCTATCTCCTTTGAAGTTCCTTGACTAGTTTGCATATATGTGCCTCCCGCACATTCTATGCTCAACATGTGGCATCAACTTAGCCAATGCAGGAATAAGTCCCTAAAAAAATTCAAACCAATAAATACAAGTCAGGAAAATATATGCAAGTGATTAATATTAAAAGGGAATGAATTAATTTATAATGGAATTACCTTCTATTGGTCGCTCATGAATGCCCATCCTCCCCTATCGATTATCTCAAGGTTAGCCATTAAATTTTTTAGGAACCAGGACCAAATATCCTTATTCTCTATCTTCACCACCGCCCAAGCTATCGAAAACATTTGATTATTGGCATCTCTCCCCATAGCAGCCAACAACTCCCCCTTGCATAAACTCTTTAGAAAGCATCCATCCAATCCTATAACTCTTCTACAACTAGCCAAGAACCCCCGTTTGCATGCATCAAAACAGACATAAAATCTGACAAATCTAGGCCCAAGATCAAGGAGTGGCCTCTCCACAACCTCTACAAATACCTTACTAGATGGGTTTTGAAACATGCATTCGCCAGCATTGTGACATCCCAAAATTTCAATCCTGTTTTCTACTGAATAAATCGGGCATTTCATTGACGCGTCTATAGGGTTGTTCTCAAAGCTGATCACTCTTGAGATAACTAAACTATCTGGGAAAACCATTAAGAAATTTTAAGGCAATAGACTTGAGAATTCAACTAGGAATCGGCTTCTCGACCGTATCTATCTTTAAAGGTCATTACGGCACAGTTAAAATCGATTTGAAATCAGAGATAGACTAGTTCGACAGAGATGTGTGGCTAATAGTGGGTGACACCACTAAATTAGAAAATTCTTGTTGGACGGCACTAGACTGGTTTTCTTATTGTTTTGGTTCCTTATGTCCGTATTTGGATCCTCAAGATTTTCACGACAACCGAGAGTCGCCAATGAGTCGAGTGGGTTCATTGTGACTCGAAGAAAATCGACCACGGGTCAATTGTACTAAAAATTTCTGAAAACTACCCGATAGCCTAGGTCACGCTAGAAACGCGCCAAGTGAAAATTAACTGCGAATTCAAGTTCGATTTCAGAAATTGAAGTTTCTATCATATCGCAATAAATTCTAGGAGTGTCAACTCAGTCTCAGAAGATTTTTCTAAAACCCGAGACTTTTTGGGAAAAGGCCGTTAGCGGGTCTTTTTTTGTAGAAAAAGCCGGGGATTGTTTTTTATTGCAAAATCGGGAAGCATGATGGATACGTAGGTGAGGAAAAATGCCAATTGAAGCATTGAGGTGTTAATTGATTTTATGGAGGCCAAATGAGATGGAATTGAAGTAGACCAAGCATCCAATTGAAACCAATTGGTGCCAATTTCGTAGCTCCCCCTTCCCCCTAGCCAAATGGACCATTTCATGGGTTGTATGGGATGCTTTGGTGGCTCATTTGCAGCCATGGGATGTTGGCTTGATGGGCAAGCTTTTAGGAGACAAAAATGTGGAAGATAAGGCCAAGGGGCCCTCCACTTCTCTCTCTCTCCCGTATCTTCTCTCTTTGACCTGCCAAATCACCCCTCTCCCCTCCATTCTTGCCGTCCACAGCAACCAGCGAACCGGCAGAGGAAGCCAACCAGCCGGAGCCGCCCATCGCGCCGCCGTCGCACTCCATGCCGCCATCGCCGTTCGCACCCTCGCCCGCGCGCGTCACCAGCCGCACGCAGTCTAGCCTCCACGGTTCCAGCAGCTGTTTCAAAGCTTGTAGGGTTCAGCCGGAGGCTGTCCACCGCCGTTCAAGCCCCGTCAGACCTCGCCGTTGGCCGCTCGGCCTAGCTGCAGCTTCCTCGACTCGTGCTCGCCTCAACCGATCCTGTTTCGACCCTCAACTAGCAGCAAACAGAAGGTTTGAGAGTGGATTTCCAGCCGCCTTTAGAGCCCGTTTTGAGGTGCTTGCGGACCTCGGACCCTAGGCCTGCTTTGGAGAAAAACGTTCTCTGCGACGTTCCCGACGTTTCAATCTGGGCAGATTGTTAAACGAGTGAGTTTGATTCACTAAATCCCGCTTAGTTTGCTAATGATGCTTAAGGGTTGATTAGTGTTAATTAAGCATGATTAAGGAGTTAGATTAGTTTAGAATAATTAAATTAGTAACTTATCAATGCATGTTAGGTGGTTAGACATAGTCATTAGCAAGTAGAAAAGTTCTATTATTTATTGAACGGCACTTGGAATTTTTCCGGGTCAGTCTCGGCCTCCAATTAGGCATTAGGAGCCTAAATTGGAATTATTACTATTTAATAATTAATTTTCGAAATTAATTGTTTATTTATTTATTTTTTCGAAAATTCAACCGGGATGGCTGGTAACCAGAATTCTATGCTGATTTTCGTGGTGCAATCCGTTTATTTAATTGAGCTTCGATTTGTATCGAATTGATTTAATTGTGAATTTTTAGGATATGTTCCTAAATGATTTGATTTTGAGTATTTGATTGAGGAATAACCGGGTATCAGTTGTCAATGTCAAAAATAGATGGGTGAATCACGTAGAACGTTGGAATAATGGTAGGAAGTATATCACCTGGGAGAAGGTACATGGGCTCGGTGAGTTGGTGTATCACTTGGGAGAATGCACGTAGGCTCAATGATTAGGTATGGCATCTTGAAAGGGACACGTGGGCTCGGTGATTTGATACATCACCTTGGAGAATGCACGTGGACCCAATGTCTAAGTATGTCATCTTGGCGAAGAGGTCGCCTTAAAGAATGCACATGGGCTCGGAGACTCGATACATCATCCTGGAGAATGCACGTGGGCTCAATGACTAGATATTCCACCTTGAAAAAATGTACGTGGGTACGATGAGTAGGTATGTCGTCTTGGAGAATGCACGTGGGCTCGGAGACTTGGTATGTCATCCTGGAGAATGCACGTGGGCTCGACGACTAGATATTCAATCGTGGGGAATGTATGGTATTGATTGAAATGATCGGAGAATTGTCTAATTGACATGTAATCGACTTGGTCAATTGATCGATAGTTCGATCTATGTTGAATAATTGGATGCCTATTATGAATTATACTGACTTACAGGTGGGATCTGAGGCCAAGGTAAGTCCTCTGATCTGTGTGCTTAGGCAGCCTATAGTGTAGTGGTTTACTAATCGGGTCTTAAAGGGTAGAACTCGCTGAGACATGGTCTCATTGATTATTGTATAACCATCTCAGGCCCCTAGATGGCAGCACCTCCATCTCCTCGTCCTCCCATGCATTTTGGTATCCCCGAACAAGTCACAGAAGTAGAGTACCACTTTCATATCCACCCTCACCTGGAAGGACCAAAGTACGTTTTAGTTAAGTCGATTGTTTGGGTTGATGTGGGACTGGATGCCCTGAGACCCCATGAGTATCGGTCATGGTACCGTCATCACTTTGATGGGCGAAGAGAGGGTCCCATACCTGAAGGTGATGTGCCCTTGTACGTCCTAGAGGAAGCGTTCGGAGAAGGGACAACTGATCCTAAGGAAGGGTCGATAGTGGACGCTAAGGATCCTAAGCTTAAGGACGAAGCTCGTACTCTCGTGTACTCAATCGATGATGACAACTGGAACGGAGAGGATGGTGAGATAGTTGAGCAAGAGGAAGGGCCGGAGGAGGATCAGGAGTTGGAATGGCTGGTGGAGGAACCTGCAGAGCAGCAGCCTGAAGAAGAAGAGCCCGAAGAGGAGGACCCTGAGGAAGACCCTAAAGAAGAGGATGAAGAGGATGACCTCGAGGAGGATCCTGAGTATGATCCGGATGAGGACTGAGGTCCCATCCTGTTTTGGCAAACTCTAAGTTTTGATCGGATGTATAATGGATCAGACTTGTGAATAGTATTGTATTATATACTATGTAGTTTGCTTTGTATAAAAGTGTGGTTGTGATTTTTTAGTTGTGAAAAATATAGCCCTACTTTTCTATCCCATTGTTTTTTTGTCTGGGGATTTATTTATATGCTCTCGCATGCGTATTAAAATGAATGGGTCGGCGATGCTTCCTGGGACGTCGCTAATATATCAACCAGGTGAGGGATGGGCACGTGTTCGAGGATCGGGGTGTGACAAGCATAATCTCATACCTGCGCATATTCTTCCTTATACCCACCAATCAATATTTTCATCACCCTCATCTTAACTCTCTTGCATTGATTCCTTGACACATTAACCCCTAATTGCTCCTTCACTAATAGTTGAAATTGAGGACTCTTGATCTCGGGCATTGCTTTGATAGTATTGAAAAAATGCTTCGATAACTACACACTCGTTACCCTTTTATTGTTAAATATAATTAGACAAGTATGCTCTTCTTGGAAGGACCTAATATGGAATGACCCCTGCTTACTCAGTGCGCCATAGAGCTTCCATGAACAATTGGGTTGTGAGCACTTAGCTCTCACAAATTCCTTCATATTTCTAATGAATTCAACGCTCTTTTGTTCAGCAATGGAGTTCTTGACAATAGCTTCCTTGAACTGTTTGGCATCATCAAATCTCATGCCCACAGACAAAACAGGTTTATCAACAGTCGGATCATAGTAAGGGTACTTACTTTTTCTTCCACGAGCAGGTTCTTCATCATCATTGTCAAGCTCATTCTCCGAACTAGTAACTTCATCGCCACAGCTTTCTTCATCTTCACTTCTATTACCTTCAGCTGGAGCTCCATCCTTATTTATTGGCTCAAGCCTTTTTGCTGAAGCTGCAAATTTTTTTCTGAGAAATTCCCTTTGCTTTTGTCTTGACTATGCGAGTTCATCATCATCTTCGTCACTTTGGAAACTTACTAAAGCCAAATATTTATCTTCCGATTCACTGGATATAGCAATTTCTCATTCTAATCCAATGAAGTCTTCATAGCTCACATCTTCACCCAAGATTTCAGGACATCTCCCTACTTGTTCATCTCTATCAATATGACTTCTCTCCCTCTCATTTTGCCCTTCATCTAACCTAAACTCATCCCCGACCTGATTACTCGCTTGAATAGGATCCCTCACTTCTCCTCTTTCAGTGGTGGTCTACTCATCCCCATCCCCATCCTCATCCTCATTATCACTATAATACTCAACATATACCCTAGCTTCTTCGCCGTGAAGATAATAGTAAATGATATCCTTAATTAAATTATCGTCATTAAAAAATCTCAAGCCATCCTTCAATTCCTTCCCAGGAACACAGTAATGTAGTTTTTGTATTTTGCATCGTAAAAAATACACTAAATCCCTCAGAAAATCAATATATGATGGCTTCCGAACATTGACATAGATAGTACCTTCATTTCCACCAGTATATTCCCAATCCTCGGTGCCAATAACAAACTCTCCACCATAGCAAACAATGACGCCTACCTGATTCTCGTCCATGTCGATGCTGCACCCAATAAAAAAAATAGTCATTACTTTTTTGGACCACATGACAGAATCAGCAACTTCACATGTAGGTCCTTGTCGCTTTGTTGTCAAGAAACAAATGCGACCAATTTATTCAGTTCGGTGCCTTTACAAAAACAAAGGAAACCGAATTGAATAAACAAAGTGAGGTCCCCACCACTCATTTTTCAATTCAATCACATTCGATCCCCCACAGAAGCAGTCCAATTAATTAAACAAAGTAAGGTCCCACCACTGTTTCCCTCCGAGTCGAGCCCCCATTTTCCCCTCCGCGCCTTATTTTTCTATTCGATCCCCACAAAAGAAAGTGAACGAACAAGAGAACCCTCAATTTTTCTATTCGATCCCCATAAAAGTGAGTTCTCCACCACTTTCCCCACCACTTTCCCCCTGAGCCAAGCCCTCAATTTGCCCTCCGCGCCCTAACTTGCCAGTCAGAACCCTAAATTTTTCACTAAATTGACCCATGTAGAGACTATGACAAACCTGAGTGAGCGAGAGTTGGGGACGCAGCTAGCGAACGACAATGAACGAGGCGCAACTACAGCCATGGCCGAGTGATGGCGGGTAAGCAACGGCGGGTGAGCGAACGACGGTGGGTGAGTGAGCTACGACCGGCGTCGAGCGAGAATCGTATACAAACCCTATTTTACTCCCTCTTCAGCCACACCGTTTTTGGCCGTAGAGCAATGCGGCGTCATTTCTTACGTGAATCCACGTGGAATAGTATAAAATGATGTCGTTTCTTACAACGAAATGAGAACGATGTCGTTTTATGCAATCCACCATGGACAGTCTTAAGCCACGTCGACTTTTTTTTAAAAATATAAAAGCCATGTAATCATTTTGGCTGGAATCTCTCGCCGGTGGCACCAAAGTGATCGTTTTTTTTCCGATTTGGCACTTAAGTGATCCGACGGAAACTTTTGGCACCAAAGTGAGCGTCGTACACAACTTTTGGCACTGATAGTGTACTTACCCCCAAAAGATTATAGTGTTCGGCTTTTGCAAGTATGCGTCCACTCTCCTACGCTAACAGCCTTTTGGTTGGTTCCACTATTAAAAACCAATCAGAGATTACAATATCTAAGCAATGAATACTCAAGCTCGTGTGAATAACTCCTCACACACTCTCGACCTTTAAATGATTACACAATAATGCTCACAAAGACAAATATATTTGATCGAAATAGTCTTCAAACTTTCGAATTATAAGCTTTAATTCTCTCATGCTTCATCAGTCCTTTTAGCTTCGAGATCTTTTTCCATACTCCTCCTTGTCCAAGCTGACCATTGGACATATATCCCAAAAGATTTGATTACTTCAAGATTGCCAAGAATGAAGCTTTTTGTTGATTCTACCACACATAGAGCAGTTTGGGTTTTCATAGGTCGAGTACTTCAACTTAGAAAGAATGTTTCGCCTCAAGTTTAACGTTCCGGGAAATCCAAATTTTCGAGAGATATTCTCAAAAATTTCCTTTGAAACTCCTTATATATAAGGTAGGAAATCCAATCAATTGCCACTAGCCGTTGCAAGAGTATACTGTCTCATTCTTAGCTGTTTGACAAAACACATAAGAAAGGAAATAATTAAACCACAACTTTAATTCTGATTGATATCGGCCGATTATATCCCATTAGACTTTCCTCTGAAAAATACTTATTATCAAAATCAAAGTCTTTACTATGGATAAATTTTGTCAATCTTCAAAATTACTTAGAGAGTGTTTTCTCAACACAAAACATACAAAATAGTAGAATTACTTCATTGAAAAGTATCATAAGCAATAAAAGAAGTTGTTTGAGTACATCTAGCAATAGCAACATTCAACTTATTATTGATTTAAAATTTGCTACAGCACCCACTCACACTACCATAAAATGTGTATTAAAAAATTTGCAATAATATCACATCTATCTAGAATGTTTTCATAATAATCACATCCAGAGAGGGAGAAGTACACTCAAAGTGCCAAAACTTGGCACGGAGGGACACTTAGGTGCCAAAAGTTAGGAAAGTGGCATTTAAGTACCACAATCGGAACAAAATTGATCACTTAAGTGTCAATCCGATCAAAATGCGACGTGGCTAGACAATGCAAAAACGACGTCGTTTTGATGCGACGTGGTAAAAAATTAATATAAAAACTAATTAAATTTAATTTAAAACTATTTATTTAAATTATTTAAAAATACAAATACAAATATTTAAAACAAAAAGGGCGGGGAGGGGGAAGGGAGACGGTTGAGGGTTGAGCTCTCACTGCCGCCCGGGAAGGGCCGGCGACGAAGGGGGAGGGTTGGTCGGGGTCGCCGGCCCGGGCGATCGGCGATGGGGCCCACGAGCCCTCGCGAACCCGAGCGAGGGCGGCAATAGAGGGGGAGGGTCAACCGGGGTCGTCGGCCCCGGCGACCTACTACGAGGGTCGCAGCCCTCGCCGTCGGTCGATCGTGGGCCAATGACCACGGCTTACCCTCCCCCCTCTGTCGCCAACCTTTCCCGGTGACGGCAAGGAGGTAGCGAGGGCTCGTGAGCCCTCGTTGGATCTGGGCCGGGCGGCAATGGAGGGGGAAGGTCGGGCCGAGGTCGCCGGCCCACGGCCGACTGCGACGAGGGCTCGCGAGCCCTCGCCAAATCTGGGCGAGGGCCACGAGGCGAGGGTCGCGGCCCTCATCATCGGTCAATCGGGGATCGGCGACCCCGGTCGACCCTCCTCCCTCCGTCGTCGGCCCTTCCCGACAACGGCGAGGAGGTAGTGAGGGCCGCGACCCTCGCCCAAGCTAGCCCCCGACCAACCCTCCCCCTCCGTTCCGGCCCTTCCGGCGAGAGGTGGTGAGGGCTTAGCCCTCAACCACCTCCCCACCCCCCAATTTTTTAAATATTTTTATTTTTATTTTTAAATGTTTTAAATAAATTGAGTTTTAAATTTAATTTAAGTAATTTTTATATTAATTTTTTACCATGTCGAAACAAAACGACGTCGTTTTTGCATTTTCTAGCTACATCGTGTGCAAAATGATGTCGTTTTACACTTATCTCGCCGAAAAATTGCCACGTCAGCATTTTGGCTAGATTTTGGCGGAATTGATACTTAAGTGATCCATTTTGCTCCAATTATTGGCACTTAAGTGTCACTTTCCCAGCTTTTGGCATTTAAGTGTCCCTCCATGTCAAGTTTTGGCACTCTAGGTGTCCGGCACTCCATCCAGAGAATGCATAAATCAAGCTAACTTGACATACTGAATTGGGTCACCATATAAGAAACCCGATAGAATTCATTATTAGTTTAAGAAAAAAAAATTAAGCTAACTTGACATGTTGAATTGGCGTAATCATATACACTATCGAAAAATCCGCAATAAAACATGCATGCTACCATAAAAATGTGTGTTAAGAAGGGAGAATTATATACATTACCATATAGCATGTATTAAGAAATTTGCAAGAATATCACATCTACCTCAAATGCTTTCACAATTATTTGACATTTTGAATTGGGGAAACAAGCCATACAAATGTAACATGTTATAAAACTTTTGGCCTTGTGCCCTTCCTCGGCTACTGTTCATATTTCCTCTCCAACTAGGTGCGCAAGCTACTGTCTTCGAGCGATTTCGAGAGTTCCAACCGGACGTTAGAGCTTATTTTTGGAGGATAGCTTCATCCTACCTTCCTCTTCATCTCCACCAAAGCATTTCCATTGGCTCGGCCTTTTTGGGTAATTATGCTCAATTTATTTTAGGTTTTTTTGGGTTTCTTCTTCTCTGGTTCGGCTGTTCTGTATATGCTCTGAACCATGGCTACACTCACAACAAATAAGCGCCAATCAGGCCCATCTAAGGACCAACAACCTGCTGTGGGTAGGCATAGTCGTAGCCGTAACAAGTCCTCCACCCATGCAGTCTCATCTACTCAACCCAATGTCTAGCAACCAACGGGCTCGAAACTCCCAAATACTTGCTCCTGGTTAATGTCGCAAAATCGGCCACTAAAGGGTACGAGCTTACTTATGTGCCACCATCTATTATCAACAACAAGGCCGTTGTTAAAGTAACTGATGAAGTCTTAGAGGCTACCAACCCTAAATGGCACAATTGTTTAATTGGCTACTACGTGGGAAAGAGACTCCCCTTTAAACTTACTGAGGCAGCCCTAAAGCATGCATGGGGACCCCAACTTACTACGGTATTGGCAAACGATGAAGGTTTCTACTTCTTTGTCATTCCTAACCATGATTTCCAAAGGAAAATCATGGATGAGGGATCGTTGACGGTGGCTAGGGTCCCCCTCATTCTACAGCAGTGGAATCCGATGTTGGAACTGAAAAAAGACCGCCAGGCCTCTGTTCCGATCTGGTTTAGAATGAAGAATATCCCTTAGGCCCTCTGGTCAGCTCCGGGATCAGTGCAGTTGGAAAACCGCTGTATGTGGACCTCCAGATAGAACAAATGAAGCGGATCTCCTTCGCTAGGGTGTGCGTGGAGATCTCTTATAAATAAACCCACTATGATTCCGTGGATGTCATCCTTAATGGGGAAACTCGCACATTGTTGATAGAGTATGAGTGGAGGCTGGTCTCCTACCCTACCTGTTGCACGTTTGGTCATAAATGTACAGACCAAGCTTCGTCGGCTGGCCCTGTCGTATTGATCAACAAGTGGCGGCCAGTGCTGAGATCTCTTCTCAAGTCCCTGCAATTGCCCCTGCACAAGAAATGATCCCTCGTGCCTCGGAAGTAGGTTGGAAACAGGTCAGCTTAAGAAAGAAGAAGCAACCTCTGTTGCCAAAGGAAGTTGACCCTTCTCAATCTGAGAAACAAGGTGTGACAGCTCCAATTCCTTCTTTGAAGCTAATGGACACACCAGTGAATGTAAAGAAACCTTTTGCACCCCGAGCTACCTAGAAGGAGCAAGAGGAGCTGCTGAAGCTTAGTGGAGTTGGCGCTCCCTCTTCTTCGGCCTTAAAGCTGCCTGGGACGTTCCTCTGTTCCGGCTTGCAGCTCGGAGGAGGACCTAGAGGACAATGCAAGCATTGTCAGTTGTTCGAATCAGGATATCCCCACCTCAGAAGGCCCTTCTGCTATACAGGAAATAATTCTTCAAGAAGAAAGATTGCTGGCCTTAAACCTGCTTCCAAGCACGACAATACTCGGTAGGCTAGTGGCCCAGCACCTACACTTTATGTTCATCCTAAGTCGGTGGCCAGTTGTAGGCGTGCGAGCAAGAGACAGTAACCCAGCTGTCCCTCTCTATTTATAAATAAAAATGCACATAGGTGTGTGGAATATTAGGGGTCTTGTTAATCCCCTTAGATAAGCAGAAGTTAGAAGCTTTGTTAGCTCTAATAATATTTGTTGTGTTGGTCTTTTGGAAACCAAAGTCCCAATGTCCCTTTTCCCCTTCATCTCAGCGGGCCTTTTGACGGATTGGAATTCGTGTTCTAACTATGATTATTCCCCTAGGGGGAAAATTTGGGTTGGGTGGAATTCTTACCTTGCAAATTTTGTTGAGTCTTCTTCTAATGCCTAGGCAATCCATTGCAAGCTTAAGTCTCTAATTACAGGGGCTGAATTATGCCTCTTGGTTATATATGCGAAGCACATTTTCATTTCTGGATGGCCTTTATGGGAGGAGCTCACTCTTCTCAGTACTAGCCTACTGGATTTTCCTTGGCTAGTGGCGGGGGATTTCAATGCCATTTGGAACCCTTCGGATCGAATAGGCAACTTAGATTCTTGGCTCCCTTCTTTTGAAGAGTTTGGGCATTGCTTAGCCCAGGCAGAATTAGAAGACTTAAGATACGTCGGCTATCGATACACTTGGTCTACTTCTTTGGGCGCCAATTGAAAGCTGAGAAAGATTGACAGGGTGCTGGTCAATACGAAATGGTGCCATGACTTCTCTTTCTCAGAAGCCTCCTTCCTTGCTCCGGGCATCTCCAACCATACTCCAATGGTCGTAAGAGTTATGGCTGCCTCCATCTATAAAAAACCCTTCAAATTATTTAATTTTGGATGAAGCACCTGGCCTTCCACACAATAGTTACTCAGGTGTGGAAAAATCCGGGGGCTGGTACTCCCATGTTCAGGCTTTCTTCTAAGCTAAAAGCCCTCAAGCATCGCCTCAAGCATCTCAATAGGGAGTCCTTCTATGATATCTCCATCAGAATAGCAAATGCTAGGAATGCCCTCCGGTGCACCCAAGATGCCCTTCAGCAAGACCCGAGTAATATACAGCTTGCGAAATTAGAGAAGGATCATCTTCGGGCCTTCTCAGATCTTTGTCTACAGGAGGAATCCTTTTATAGATAGAAATCCAGGGTTAGGTGAATTAAGGAAGGTGATCAGAACACCAAATTCTTCCATCACTCTGTCAACAAAAGGCACTTGAGGAACATAACTTTATCGGTTGCGAATATTCATGGTAATATTGTGACTGATCCTGGCTTGGTACAGCAGCTATTTGTTTCACACTTTCAGCACACTTTCAGGAACTTCTGGCACCGTCAGACCTTCCATCTCGGCCATCCTTGCATCAGATCCAAGCAGCACTTCAGCATTCCCTCAACCTGGAACAGGTGCGTAGCCTTTCTCGTCCAGTGACAGATTTGGAAATTCATGATACCTTGTTCTCTTTAGCTGAATGCAAGGCTCCTAGACCATATGGTTTTAATGCTGAGTTTTTTAAACACAACTGGGACGTTGTAGGACCTTCGGTCCTAGAATCGGTCAAGGACTTCTTTATCTCCGGAAACTTGTTGTGTGAGATAAACAACACCATTTTAGCCTTGGTGTCTAAAATTCCTTATGCGTCTGCGGTCTCCGACTATAGACCCATTGCTTGTTGTAACACAATCTACAAGTGCATAACGAAGATTATAGCTAATCGTCTGGCGGTTGTTCTTTGCTCCATCATTAGTCTACCTCAGAATGCATTTGTTAAAGGCCGAAGAATCAGTGACAATGTCTTACTGGCTCGAGAATTATTCAACGGATTCCACCATGATCCTTACTTGCCAAAATGTGCTATTAAGGTAGATTTTCAGAAGACGTATGATACCATTGATTGGGATTTCTTAAAATTATCTCTTCTTGCATTTGGTTTTCCCAATCATTTGGTTGGTCTCATTATGATTTGCGTCTGTTCCCTTAAATTCTCCATTTCTATAAATGGGGAGCTTCACGGCTTCTTCTCTAGTGGCTGTGGGTTACGCCAAGGGGACCCCATGTCTCCCTACCTCTTCACTTTGGCCATGGAGGTATTTTCAGGGATCCTTCTTCGGAAATTCGGACAGCCGGGTTTCAAGTTCTTCTGGAGGTGCAAATCAATTTGCCTTTCACATCTTTTCTTCGCAAATGATGTCTTCCTCTTCAGTGAAGCAAATATGGCCTCTATCTCTCTCCTCAAGGATTGGTTGGATATCTTCTCTTCTTGGAGTGGGCTGAGACCCAACATGAGCAAGAGTGAAGTTTTTTTAGCGGGAGGGACCGAGACGTCTCGGACTTAGATTCTTCAAGCTCTCGGTTTCCAGGAGGGCAAGTTGTCGATCTGGTATCTGGGTGTTCCCATCATCTCTTCGCGACTTCACAAGGCTAATTGTAATGCCCTTCTCAACCTCATCACAGCAAGAGTGCAATCCTGGACACAACGTTTCCTGTCTTTCACAAGTTGTTTACAGCTTATTAGGTCAGTCCTCCACTAAATACAAGTCTTTTAGGCTAGTATCCTCATGTTACCTATAGCTGTATTGGACCATATTGAGCAAATTTGTAGACAATTTCTATGGAAAAGCCCTAGCCTTAGGAGTGGGGGGTGCTAAAGTAGCATGGGAAGATGTTTGCCTTCCAAAAAAAGGAGGACTTGGAATTCGTAGTCTTCGCGATTACAACATGGCTGCTATACTTAAACACATTCGGATTCTTTTCACGGACAAAGAATCCCTTTGGTGTAAGTGGATTCATTCTACTTATTTAAAAAGGAAGAATTTCTGGATAATTCCTAAGCCTATTTTATGCTCCTGGGCCTGGAGGAAGCTTCTTGATCTGAGTAAGGATTTTCAGCGATTCTTTAAATGGCAAGTGGGTGATGGCCTCTCGGTGTCCCTTTGGTTTGATCCTTGGCACCCTCGGGAACCCCCTAAATTTGTCCTTCACAGACACTTACATCGATCGTTCGGGTTTATCTAGGCAGGCTACTATGGCAGAACCATTCTCTACACCAGGCCAAGCTACCAAGCTCATTTTAGAGTCGTGGAGGCATCCTCTCCCAAATCTTTCGCAGGACCCTGATCGGTTTATTTGCCTGGAGAACACCTCAGGTATCTTCTCGACTATTTCAGCTTGCGAAGCCATTCAACCAAAGAGAAACTTGGTCCCATGGTACTCTTTTGTTTGGAACAAAACTCTTGCCCCACGATACCAATTACATCTCTAGCTCATCACTAGGAACCGGCTACCTACCCAGTTTCTTTTACTCTCCTATGGTAGGATGGTGGATGGTTATTGTGTTTTTTGTAATTCGAGGCCGGACTCTATTAATCATTTGTTCTTTGGTTGCCAGATTACTGCCGGCCTTGCTTCGTTTTGGGCTGCGAAATGCAATCTTACTTGGAAAAATAGGTCATGGATGGACACTTTACACTGGGCCTTAGATTGTCTCTTGGACAATGATTTTTCTCCTTGTATTGCGAGATTTTCTTTTGGAGCCCTTTGCCACCTAATATAGAAGACGAGGAACAACATTTTGTTCCGAGGCCAAGCATTTTTTGTGCCTGCTTTGAAAAATCATCTCTTAAAAGTTGTAAAGGACAAGGCTCTCACCTTCAGCCAGGTTGTTAGGGGCCTTGATCCAACTATTTTCTCTTCGGAGGCTGCTGTCGCTTGACCATCAATCGCGTTATGGACACACCAAAAAATAGGATCAACAGAGGTGTTAGTTTCCTCCCTATAATGCCGTGAGGGTTGCCACTGTTTTGCTATCTAGTTTTCTTCATTCTCCTCTTTCCTCTCTTGTTTGTTGCCACTGCTTGGCTGCTTGGTTGCCGTTGTTTGGCCCTTTGGTTGTTGTTGTTTGGCTGTTTGTGTTTTCTTTTTTCTCTCAACACCCTTCCACTCGTTATGACATGTCTGTCATCATGAGTATAAGTTTTTGGTGCCGAGATCCCCTTGTTGTATAGCTTTTTGGTTAAAAGTCAATAAATATCTTTCCTTACCAAAAAAAAATGCAACATGTTTCACTTTCTTTTCGTTTTTTTCAATCACATTGCAACTTACCAATCAAACTAGTCGATCAACAAGAAATATCAAGAATTGAAGAATGAAAACAATTCATTTATACTTTTTCCCCGGCACAACAAATCCTGGTTTCAACTTCTGGTGCTTGCACAAATGTAAACACTAGCAAGATGCAATGAGGATACCTGAGAGTAGGATAGAGGCTTAGAGATAGTGGCCATTTCCATCGTTCACGCCACTTAATCGACCGCCAAGGCTCTTGGGAGACGAGCCTTTGCACTAACTCATGTTTGACGAAGAGGAAAACTCCAACTCATAATGGGTGTCAAACTCCAAATCACAATGGGGATTAAACTCCAACTTGCAAGGGGACCTAAATTGTGATCTATGTCAACTTGATTTGAGCTTTAGTGTTGAGAGGGGAGTCTTTGTCAACGTTGCTTGATTCACCATCGAGGCTCCCATGGGGAGAGTCTTTGCATAGACTCACAATCAACAAAGAAGAAAGCAACTCGATCTAGGGCTTAGGGTTCATAAAATGAGACGTTGATTTAGGAAAAAGGAGAACACACCTACAGAAAAAGGAAAGGAGAGGCGAAGAGGGAGAGAAGAGACATCATCTTTTTTGGATAAGTAAATCATCCAAAACGACATCATTTTGCAGACATGGGCAGTTTTTAGTTGACCTACTTGCTACATAGGAGAGCAAATGATTGAAATAAGCCATATCAGCATTTTCCATCACCTGAATAGTATGGAACTAATAGAATGACTTGATTGCACTAATTTACCAAGTTATAGGACTCGATTGCATTTTTTACATGTCAATTGCACTTTTGTGATAAGTTCTAAAACTTCTAGTACACATATCCCCATTTATATGCACAATCTTGTTAGGAGATGCTGATAGTCTCTGTAATGTATGGATGGACTAGGTTGCTATGGGTTTTGGTTGAAGCTTTTGTGCACATGCTTGAAAGGCCTTTTTGCTAGATTTAAGTTCCTATTTTTGAGGTCGAATAAGGAAGATCTGGAAATGCATCACCAAGAAAGTTGCCTACTCGAGGAGACGGTCTATCTAAATGTTGGTGACCTTGAGTTTTGTCTATGGTAAACGTTAGACTTCTTTCCTAGGAGTCTCTCAAACTCGTAAAATTTTGCGTGATCATTTCTCTTCACATTATTTTCTACACCTATCGACCTTTCCTTACGTGTGCCTTCTTCACCAACCTGGAGGGAGATGAGCTATTCCTTCTTCCTGGAACGGGAGTCTAAGGTTAAAATTGGTTTGTAGCAACAATGCAGGGGTTTTCCACAAGTAATAAGTTTTGTCATCTCATGCTTTACATATTTCACCAACATAGAAACTCAAAGCACGAAGCTATGTGGCTTTCATGATCTGAAGTGAGTCCAAACCAAAAGGGAGTTGCGATTTGGTTTGGAGAAAGAAGATGAGGCTTGCCTCCAGCACTCATTAGAGAAGCTTCCACCTTCTCTTTGCATACACCCACGTGAGATTTCATGTGTTCTTTGTATACCTAAACATGTGGGATTGTCCAACTATTGATTTCATGCAAAGATGCAGTACCCTAAGGGTGACGAGATTTTAGGCATGGGTGCAAAATTTTAGCTTGCAAATTGGTAAAATCCATAGCATGTGATCTCATTGCTTGGATAAGTGCTGGGAAGGGTTAATTGACTATTATTCTCTTTGAGCATTTTCGCAAAGGGTCCTGCACGAGCTATGAAACGTGCGAATTAAAAATTGCATGGGTTTATTATTCGGTAAAGGGTTAATTGCCTATCGTTCTCTCGAAGCATTTTCACAAAGGGTCCTGCACCAGCTATAAAACGTGCGAATTTAAGATTGCGTGGGTTTGTTCTCACCGAAGTGTTAAAGGTCTAGAATCCATCCAAATTAAAAACGCACCAAGACGCAAGGGAGTTTGAACCAAAATCTTCTTAAGGAATTCCCTTTCTTAACCCTTCGACATTGTTCACCCGAGAAATTGGCTCACACTGTAAGGACAATTAAGGAATTTCAAACGAGGATAGTTTTTCGTGGAAAGTAAGCATTTAATTTACGTAACATTACCCTTTTTTTAGTGGAGGGAAAAACAAAAGATAGTTGTCCTTTCCTCGGATAGTAATTCAATGAGCGGGTAGGTGGGTATTTGGGTTGTGTATAGAAATTTAATAGTTTGATTATTCTTTACCATTTTATGGAAAGTAGCTTGGAGAGGATTAAAAAGTGGATCAAATGAATTTATTTTTGAACCAAAAGTATAGATATATATCTGTTAATTAGTTTCCTTTTTTTTTTTCTCCCTTCAGATTCACTTAATGATGATCCTTCCAAGTAAGGATGATAGGTTTCACGGTAGGTAGGTTCTAGACCTAACGCTTGAAATTTACCCTCTTAAAATAGATTTCCAATTTTTGAATTCTGAATCCTACCTAATTTTTCCGCTTCGATTCTCGGATGTACTTGAGAATCTATTTTTCTTTTAACCCTTTTCAATTTTTTAAAGCAAAATAATTTAGTAAAAAATGAAGAAGGGCAAGCAAGAGAAGGCAAGTTATGAACAAGTTAGGGTAAGCCACAAACAAGTTAGGAGGAGGAGTCGAGGGCGAGAAAGAGTTGTGAAGTGATGAAGTGAGGTTAAAGAAAACAAGGAAAAAAAGAGAATGGAGAAAAAGATTTCAAGAGAAAAATTAAGATTTTTAGACTTTATGAAATCAGTTTCAAATTCAATCCAATCGGTCCGATTCTTGGATGATTTTTCACTCGAAATTGAGAATTGGGAAGTTAAGAACACTGGACAAGGTTCAAGGGGAATCTGAAGCCAAACAGGTTTTCAGAGTGGTTTGATCTAGATCTCAAGGAAAACCGGTTTAGTAGGACAAACCCATCCAAGAATATGCCATGGATAGGAAGCAGTTGAAAACAGATAGGCCTATGACGTGTCGGGTGAAGATCGACTAGACCAGCATTTCTGACAATCGGATCACCTCAGCCTCGCAGCCTGGTTCTCGCATTATACGGCTGCGATTCGCTCCATGTCGTCATGCAAGAGAGAGGGGAAAAAAAGTCCATTCTAATCGTAGAGTATAAATTCGTGCGAGTCACACTCTCGTGTCGTCGCTCGTCCTACCTGAATCTCGCAAATCTCTCTGTCTCAATCGGCGAAGACCTCGCGGCTTGTCGTCGTCTCTCTCTCGATCTCTCTCGAATGTGAAATCTCGACCGGCGATCTCGCTCCGCAACTTCCTGAGTTTCCCTATTTTCATAACAAAGCACTGACATACTTTCAAGTCAAATTCATTGTCCCCATTTTCCTATGAAAATCTTCACTTCAAAGTTTGTCAAACCTATCACTGTCATTGCTCTCATAGACACTGGAGCAAGTTCTTCAATTTTAGATACTAAAGTTCTTCTTGAAGAATATTGGACTTCCTGTATTCGATATTTTAATTCTGCCTCAGGAGATACTTTTTCTATGAATGTGAGAACTACCCTAGTAACTGTTCAGTTTTTTCCCTAGTGTTCCATAACCACAAAAATCTTCAGATCTAGTCTTCCCAACAAAGATTTGATCATTGGTTGGGACATCATGACTCAGATTTCTCAGCTTCGTATCATTCCTGGAAAAGGTCTTAAGTATAAGAACCAATTCTCTGAATTCGTCAATATTTAGACTTTTTTCCCTTCAAATGAGTCTGTTAGATCCGATCATGTAAAAGTTATTAGAATCCTGTTCGGAATCCCATTCTGAATTGGCTCAAAAGTGTTCTCATATTTTATGGGAAAATCCAGAGTTCTTTGTTTGCCTTTCTTTCAAAAAGAATAAAGATATTAATCCAACCAAGGCGAGTCACATGGGAATGAAGCCAGAACACCTGGTTTTAGCTCAAAGGGAATGCTCAGAACTATTGCAGCAAGGCCTTATTGAAATCTCCAATTCTCAGTGGGCTTGTGAAATCTTTTATGTCAATAAGCGTGCCGAGCAAAATAGAGGAAATATGAAACTGGTAATTAATTACCAGCCTCTTAACCTTTTTCTCCAAGATGACAAATTCCCTTTACCATCCAGAAATTCCCTCTTACTGGATTATCCAAGGCCCACATTTACTCCAAATTCGATCTCAAAGCCGGATTTTGGCAATTGGGCATCCATCTTGAAGACAGACCCAAGATAGGGTTCTGTATTCCGAACCAACACTTCCAATGGAAAGTTCTTCCTTTTGGCCTAAAGGTAGCACCATCCCTGTTCCAAAAGGCCATGTGTCGAATTTTTCAACCAATCTTGTCAAGTGCGGCAGTATACATCGACGATATCCTACTCTACAGTCCTGATGAGCAATCACACTGCCAACTTCTTGAGCAGTTCGCAAAAATTGTGAAAAAGGCATGGAATCATGCTTTCTCAAAGAAAGATGAACATTGCTCAGAAGAAATTTGAATTTCTTGGTATGCACCTTAACAAAGGTACATACTACCCAGGGCCACATATTGCTCAAGGAGTTGTTGAAATTTGTTGAAGAGAATTTTACAACAAAACAAGTTCAACAATTTCTTAGGGTAATTAATTATCTCAGAGATTTTGTTCCAACTATTGCAAAACTGCTGATTCCATTGCAATCAATGCTGAAAAAAAATCCCCCACCTTGGGGAAAATCTCAAACCAAAGCAATCGCTGAGCTTAAGGAGATAATGCAGACCCTTCCTCCATTACAAATCCCATCAATAGGAAAGAGAATTCTCTAGACTGACGCCAGTGATGAATACTGGGCAGCCATCCTATTTGAAGAAATTGATGGTAAAAGACACTTGTGTGCCTACAAAAGTGGAAAGTTTTCCCAAGCTGAAATGCATTATCACTCAACTTTCAAAGAAATCTTGGCGATGAAAAATGGAATAAAAAAGTTTGAATTCCATCTCATCAGTCATCACTTCCTAGTAGAATTAGATATGGCATTTTTCCCTCAGATGATCAAGTTCAAATAGAAGCAAGTTCCAAATTTTCAACTGCTTCGATGGGCTGAATGGTTCTCAAAATATTCTTTTGAGACCAAACACATTGCCGGGAAGAAGAATGTGCTTGCTGACTTATTGTCAAGACCAAAAGCACCAGCAGAAATCAACATGTACATCATGAGGCATACTTTCCATACTCTTCATTACAATGAAAGGTATAAGATTGAGAAGATAAAAGATTGGCCAAGCTGGGGATACCTCCAGGAGATTGTTGAGCAGATCCAGAATGACAGCCTCACTGAAAATCTGGATAACCTCATGTGGTAATGCCACATAGACCTATTTAGACTCAATGGAGGTTTGATTCTCTATCCTTTTGGATTAAATTCGGACTATCCGTTCATACATCCTCTAATCTGGAAGGAAGATGATTTCCCTTATCAAGTCAAATGGTTATTGTGGTACTTAACCAATAAGTACCTAATAGCTATTGAAATTCCAACCAGAAGATTCATTGCCAACCTCATCAGGATATTTGGACTCGGTAGAGGAAACATTGAAAAAGAATGTGACAAGAATCTCTTGGCCTTCCTCAATTGGTTTTATCCTCTTACTCATTGGAGACATCTCTTGCAGCAAGAACTGAGATCCACCCAACCAAACCCTGAGATCCATACTATTTTTTTTTTTCCGACGTCCATGGGCTTTTGTCACAAATAATGGCAGCATTACCAATGCCCCCACAAATTATAGGAACCACATCCTATAAACTTCAACCGCATAGTACAAAAGCTCGGATTTACAAATCCTTTCCAGGTCCTGTTGGTTGCTGCGAACACCAGTACCGAGAACTCCAAAGGGTTTTGTGCCAGGAGAATAAAACTATTCCTGAAGATGCATGAACTATAATGTACCCATTGCATGAGATTATTATTGTCTTGCACCAAAAGCCAAAGAAGCACTTGAGGAGTTCAAACAAGCTGCATCATCACAGGAGCAAGAAATGGCAGACACAGATGACCCTGCGCAATCCTCTCAAGATGCACAGTTCTCTCAAGACCCCTATGCACGATGGGGAGGTCCTCTTTCCCAAGACCCCTACGATCAAGGACCTTTGTCCTTATCCCTAGGCATGAACACATGTTACTATGCACAACCATCAAATTGGCCTCAGCCAAGCATGCTTGCCAACACTACAGGGTCTTTCAAGAATCATGAGGAAGCATCCTCATCAAACTAGCTAAACTAGATTCTCTCGCCAGATTTACTTGAAGGACTTGAACAAAAATATGAAGAACATCTGTTGGCAATGCATAGTTCAGACAACTTAAACTATGACTACAATGCTCGTGACAGACGAGAATACTGACCGTACAGGTCACTGTGACGTCCCAAATTTCATCGACCTTCATTAGTATAATTAGATCATTAGGAACTTAGATTAATTTAGATTGGGCCAGAAAGTGAACCCGATGGACCGTGAGGAATATGTGGGCTTGAGAAGTAAGTGGGCCGCACGAGTTTTCGACTTGGGCTTGAAAAGCCGAATGAGAAATTATGGGCTTGGACTTGGCTTGGAGCGGGCCAAGGCTCGGATTTGTTAGATTAGTAAATTTAGTTTAGTGGACCGAATGGTTATAGATTGAGCCTGTTGGGCCAGAAACGGGTATTTAGGCCCGAGTGATTTTATTTTCAATTAAGTCTATAGATTATAATTATGATAATTGGATTAGTGATTGTAATGCTAATGTCAATTTCTAAGCTTAACATTTCTTGTGATGAATTCTCTATAGACTAACACTAAATAGTTAATATGTCATATAATTTCATAACTTTGTATAATTACGAGAGGACTGAAATCAAGTGAAATCAAAAGGGAATTAAGTGAAAAACATTAGATACAAATGAACTGACTAACGATATGGATTAACTGTTAATGGATGGCGAACAACAGATGGCGAAATTGTTATGCATGGAGGCCACGACACCCCCTCTTCTCTTCGCATCACCCACGATTTTCTATCCCCACAAAACCGAAACAAGCAACTCAAGAAGACATAATCATTAGCAAAATCTCATGATTAGTCTAGCCTAGGGATTAGACTTGTAGACCTATTCCCCTCTTAACTCTCGTAACCCCTCTCTCGCTCTCTCTCTCCAAAGCCACCGAAAACTCCATCTTCTTCTTCTCTATTTCTCTCGGTTGAGCAGCAGGAGAAACCAGCAGCACTTCAGCAATTTTCTCCTTCTTGCATGCGAGTTTTGGTCTTGATTTTTGAAGAATCTTTGAGTTATCTAGTAGCTGAACTAAGGTAAGGAAAGATAAGTTTCTAAACTAGAAGTTATCCATTGTTTTTGTCAAGGAACTTGTGGATCTAGCTGAATGGTGGAGGATTAGATGTGATGTTGCTGTTTTGTGTTGGATTGAGCTAGATGAGTTCTAGATTGAGGCTATAAGTCATTGTATGTTGCATTAGAGTCTTGCATGTCTCGAAATCTAAGTGTGAGTAAGCTGTGATTGTCGAGCAAAGTGAGGAAATGGTTGCCGAGTGGAAAGATGTGGTATATGTTGTGGTGAGTGAGCTTATGGATGAATATATGCTTTGAGCCAAGCTGTGGAAGGTTTCTCTGTTAATAAGAACCTGCTGAAAGTATTCTTAGATGCTGTGGAAGAGACTTGAAGTGTTGTAAAGGAGATTGGTAGAGAAACAAATGGTTTGATTGAGCTAGAAATGAAGAAAATTGTATATGAAGATTCTGTTTTAGAGGAATATAGATAGGAAGTCTTTTATTTTGTGTCGCCTTGATTTATAACAATGAAAATAAGTAAAGGAACCATTTTATTTAAGATAACATCCATTAGATTTAGTTTGACATCTAGCTATAGCCATATGAATGTAAAAACATGAAGGTAGAAGTGAACCTATTGAAATCAGTAAACTGTTTCGTAAAGAACAGCTTGACCTTTGATGATTATGTGAATTTTCTGTAATTATCTAGTTAAAATTGAACTTTGAATCCCCAATGAAAGTTGTAGGACACATCCTTAGGAATAACATATCAAAATTTGAGAATAAATGGACAAATTTTGGTTAGTACAACGATTTTCTTTGTAGATGTCAAATCTGGAAACTATTACAGGATGTTAGTAAAGATTATAGCGATTACTACTCTTAATACAGTGAGATATAGACTTAGGTTTCTTCAAGGAAAATGTCAATATATGTCTCTAATTTAACATACTAAAATTTCGTAGTATTTCAATAAGAATTGATATACTTTCTGTGTCTGAGATCAAAACTGCTCATTATAGTTAATAATCTGTTTAGACCCGAGAATATGCAATAGTTGTTGTGTCTCTTATATTAGTCTTGCATGACACACATAGAGTCTAGTGACCTCATAATAGATGTTAGTTGTATAAAAGTAAGTCTCATATATCATTTGAGGTATAGGCACAAATAGTATCATGCGTGTGCAATGAGTGCGGTGCATCGTGCTTGATTATGGGGTAAATATTTGTTCGACATGGTATGGGACATGTCGTAATGGGTTTTATCTTATAATTTGGACACGCACGTGTGCTAGGTACATGAGAGTTAGATGTATAGTTGTATACTTTGAAGTCTTTTTCTTTTGCATACGATAAATGCATTAATCAAAGGTGTGGTGGTGTGAAATGTTTGCTTAAATGAGTGAATGAACCCATCGGTACTGAGATACCGGTGATGCCCCTCGGAAGTTGGGATGCCCATGTTGTGTGATGTTGGATGCCTCGGTCCCGTGTTACCGAGATGCCTCGGAGTGAGATGCCCTTGTGTGTGTGATAACTCTATAAAAATAGAGTTATTTTACCTATTTTAGGCAACAATTAATGCAATATCTATGAGAAAATATTTGGATTTCCTTCTAATTATTCGAATTTTCCTTATTTATGCAGAATAAAGATATATGGAGAAGATAAGGAAAAAAAATGGCAAAACTCAGAAATTTGAATCAAGCAGCAGTGAGAGATAGATATCAACTCAAAATCCTCTGATTTACTCCCTGATTTTGTGCGCAATTTCTTGGAGATAAGGATCTTGGATATCTCCTATAAATAGGAGACCCATAGAGAGCAGCTAGGTTTTCAAGCTAGTTTTTCTGTTAGATCGTTTTTCATTGTTTAGAGAGTTTTTCAAGTATTTTGAAAAGAAGACAAAAGTGGTGACAAAATTTTTGTTCTTTGATTCAAGATGCTGAGTTTAATTTATATTTTTATTTCTTCATCTACTATGTTCTAATTTTCTTTTGTTAGGGCTACGATGTAGCCTAACCATGATGATGTGAATTTCATGATTCTTATGTTTTACAATTGATTTCATTCATGTGAGTTATATATTATTGTGTGTAATGCTTTTGAGTGACTGGCCACCACTTGAATGATCTGATGTGCATGTTTGAGACTGAGAAGTGATAATATGCAATTGATCATTATAATATATAACCATGAATTAAACGTGGATAGAAATATACCGCGTTATTTGTGTAGCTTTCGGTGATAAGATGATCCAAAAGACTCATTGTAAGCCGGGAATATTCATAGTTTTTAATGCACTTATGTTTATTTTAATTCACATAGAGATATAGTGGATTAATAAACTGAGTAGGTTTGCTATACCTAGAGATAAGATAGTAAATAGATCAGGAAATTGCGCTATCACATGTTTGATATCGTTCTTGTATCCACAACAATCTGAAATTCATATCTAGTGGTTATGGTGAAATCGGATGCTCTAACATATTTATCTGATTGATTTACTGCATTTAGTCTACAAATTTTGTTTTACTTTATTCTCAATTATATTTTGATCTGTTAGATAAATTTTAGAATTAATCTATTTTAGTATTTACTTAGTTTATTAATCATCGATCTCCGTGGGACAATACTTTTTCTCATCATTATATTACTTGTTTGACACGTTCACTTGTGTGTAGAATTTTACGAACAGTGTGATCAAGGATGCCCCGGTTGTGTGATACTGGGATGCCTCGGAGTGAGATGCCCCATGCTGAGTGATCTTGGGAGGACCTCGGTTGTGTGATACGGGGATGCCTCGGAGTGAGATGCCCATAATAGAAATATTGTGGAAGTCCGGATAAGGGAATTTCAGGAAGTGACTCGATCGGGCTGGCAGAGTTCCGATGGGTAAACTGATCGAGGGTGGACTATATGCACACTAAATATAATTCTACTTGGCGAGTGAGTTCATTCATCATTGCTGCATTTCATCTTGATATGGATCGATTCTATGATGGATATTTATAGATATGGATGCACTCAGGATATTTTATATGAGGTGGTTATATATATGATGTGTTATTATTCAATTGATTATACTCGTGACAATCCTATCTTAGTATCTTAAGCTGTTTGGTCATGATTCCCTTGTAAACTTGATGGCTGTGGATTGTCTAGGTTAGAATCTTATCATTTCTTTACTAGGCATAGTTGTTGCTCATTCCTTATATTTTTCAGATTGATAGTATGGATGTGCCGCTAGTAGCTCGTTACGGAGTGATATCGAGCATTGAGGTTACCTTTAGTGATGTGTATGACCCTGATGTTGAGCTGACTTTCTCCAAATATGAGGCTATGTTATGGATGGACAATGGTAGAGCTGAGATGATCCCAATGAAGTTTGTAGCGTGGTTCATCAACCACAATGCAGCGATGTTTGGCCCTCTTCCTTTTAGCGATGATGGACCTGGAGCTGGGACGGATGGCGCCTAGACGCCTTTGATCATGTAGAAGCTTAAATGTCTTTTGTTTCTTTTGATGAACGTGGGCTGGTTTGGGATTAGTGGAGTTAGACACCCCATACCCTTATCCCTGGCTGTTTACATGCGCCTTTACTTTTGAATGTGTAAATGTGATGCATATAGGCGAGGTACTTGTAAAAAGTCCAGGTTGAATTTTTGTAAGCCCGAACGATCCTAACAGGTTTAGTAATGAAGCTTCTTGTAATCTTTATATATAATTGTCTATTATGAATTGATAGTACTATTGCAGGTTAACCTTGTAAAACAATGTGTAAATTTTAAATAATCCATGTTATACATGCTAACCTTCAAGAGTGAACACTATAGGCTAACAATTGGAAATTTTTTTTAAGTCCTGTAAGATGATATTATTTATAATTTCCGTTTGCGCTTAGTACGTGACGCTACTGGGACGTCACAGTCACTGTAGCAAGTCACTGTAGTAATAGGCTAGGAAAATCACTGTTCACTGTCACTATTCATACCGTGCGAATAATTCCCTACCGGAAGTTTCCGGCGCCTCTGTTTGTTTCATGACTCATGAACTTGATCCTTGTTTGTGTGTGACCTCTTATTGCCTATAAAAGGCAATGAGGATATAATATGTTGGGCAGAGTCCCTTGAAGTAAAGTGAGTGTTTTGTGAAAACTCTCCATGGCTTTCTAAACTTCTCTTCTTCTCCAGCCTGGTAGGATCCTCTAAGAAATGCAACTCGGATAGTTAGAAATGTTACCATCCTGGCATCTCTGAGTATCTCTAGGCTCTAAACTAAAGGGTAGAGTGGTTTTCTGCTAAAAGGTTGTCCCTGAAGGGCTTGAACAGGAGTTGTTCGCCCATCGTGGGAAGGCATACCTACAGGAAGCTGACTCTGTCTTCCCTGGTTCTAAGTCTAGGTCCATTCAATGCCACAACTTGAATATTCTAAATTTAATCATTCTATTAGTTGGTGTAGCTATTAATATATTATATGTAATTATGTCGATTATTGAAATTTCTCAAATTCTTGTATATTAGAAACATTGGTTTTGAGGGAGACAAAAAAAGAAACAATTGGGAATGAGGACATGAGGTCGTGCATGGAGTATCCTCTAGGGTCATGCACGGAGGTCACAGACTGCGACATAGTCTGCATCAAACAAAATTACCCAAAGGAAGGGTAACGTGAATCTGTAAATGTGCTTAAATAAAAACTCCATTTATTTCATGAAAAATCATTTGATTTTCTTATGTTTAATTGTCATGTGCAAAGATAATGAAGGTTATTTCTGATTTTTTTTCTTTAATTGGAAACTATGAAATATTTAAGAAAAGACTCATGTACAATACCGATAGTCTAATTTGGGCATCTGGATCTTGGTTGAGGCCACCAAGGTCCCAGTTGGGGTGCCAAGACATAGGTATGGCCCGTTCACTAGATTCTAAAATCATTATTAGCTAGACTCACTTGATGCGACCAAGCTCCCAATTTCACTGAACAATCTGTCGTGATGTTATTCGTAAAGACAGGTCATCAAAATCATAAGAATATTCCGCGATAAATAGCAATAGTCCTCGTGAGCCAGTGGTCACAACATGTTTCCTGCCTAGCAATTTGTAGAGCTGCTTGACAAGCTTGCCTATGCCAATGCTCATCCTAAATCTGGATTCAAAGACGATGACAACCCCTCATTTCACGGGGGTGTGAACTTCCCATGGTAACGGATAGGCGTTGCTAGCAATAGCATTGACATTTAATACCTTTTTGTCCTTTCAATTAGCGAAGAATGAGATAATAAAAGTTTTTACAAGGTGGATATATGCTTCGGTTGCTTCAAGTCTTGTATTTTTTTTTTTTTTGTTCTTTTTATAAATATAGCCAAGATTACATTTTTTTTTATATGCTAGTTCATACATGAAATGGATCAAGAACATTACTCCGGAAACTAGTAGATTATCCCATGTTCACCTCAAAATATTTTCGATATGGGGATGATTATAAGAAAAAAAAGTCATAAACCTATTGTACGAATGTCCATTTAATCAGAAACTTTTCAATTTGATCATTTTAGTACTAAATCTTTTTATTGATTTGCCAATGTATTCTTTCTAGCCAATTTTAACAAGTAACTACTGACGTGGATGCCAATTGTCTCACATACCAGGGTGATAGCCTGTCAAATTTCTAATGATCCTCATCGAAATTCACATTTTAGTGATTTTTTTTCTAATAAAAAAGTGGCACTTAACAGATTCGATATTAATTATTAGCATAAAAGTCATCGCCATACAAAATTTTTGACATTTCTGATATCTTTTAGCCAGAATCTGAGTATGAGAGGCGATTAATTAACTTGCCCCAAATATCCACTATTCAGATTGGAAATAAAATTTCATCAAAATAATTAAAACAATGAGAAGAAGCAATTTTCACTTGGTGCAAAGTTATGTGATTACATCAAAGTGTATTTCTAATAGCGCTTGTCGGAGCCAGCTTCACCGGCCTTCGCGCAGGACCCTCCCATCTAAAAACCAAACTCAGATGCAAGACTCGTCGGGGTCAGGGAACTTTGAACACGGCCCTATGTCCGCTTTCCAAATAGTTTCTTTCTTGATCTCCCTCGCAATTGATTTCTCCTAGTTACACAAAGATTTCAGGAAATTTTGATCGAATCAACTTAAGACATAAATATATTGATCCCCATGACAACTAATTAAACAGTTCGATTTATGGGTCTCAAGCGAGTTCTGAACTAAACAGATTAAACTCCACGAAGGCTTATGAAGCAAAAGCTAGCAGTACCTGTGAAGCAAAGAGCAATGAGGGAAAGAAATCCTGAATTAACGGACTCTTCCTGAAGACATTTCAATGACCTTCTCTTCTCACTTTTCTTTTTAGATTATGACGGTACAATTGGTTGTGAAAAAATTAGGCAAAATCCCAACCATTATAAAAGCAATTCCGGCGCCTTTAGATGTATGGAAATTGAGATCATCCCATATCGAATACCATCAGATCTTGCATTAATACCAATTACCATATATAAATATCTAGAGTCCATCTTGTGGCAAAATGTATCTCCCATATAAGCCCAAGGGCATATCATTATTTTCAAACAAATTGCCACCGCCTTTCATGTCATTTGAGAAGTTTTAAATTAAATTCCGCCTTAAATGGCATTCATATGGAAGATACTATGGAATACCATCAAACATGTATTTGATGTGATATTGCACTTTTTACAAATTTCCATACATAGATATCCCAATTAAAACTTGCTCATTTTCATTTATTTTTTGGGTTTATCCTGTAATTGCTTGGTAAAATTTAGCTATTTTTTAAATTCTGATCAAGGGCAGGTTACCCACATTTAGTAGTTACTAAGGAATTTGAGGGAAACTATAACATCACGATCTAGTCTATTAAATCCATTGATACAATCTCATGAAAATAATCCAAATTAGTTTGTCTGCACCATTGACCACCAAAATGATCACATTGACCACCAAAATGATCACTTTAATGCCCATCGTTATTAAAAAATGATCACTTCATTATTAAAAAAAATGTCATATCAGATAGAATTTTTAATAATAAAAGCAATGAAATTTCCATAGCCGGAATTTCTTGCCGGAGTTGGTACATGATTTTGGCACTTCAATGTCCTTCTCCCCACAAGTAGGAGCTGTTGACTGTGCAGAAGAAGACAACAAATAAGGCAAAAATCCGAGAGGAACACCGACGAAGGAGGAGAAGGCTGAGACTCACGGGGAGTGTGGCTTGAAAGGTGATGATACTGGGAAGGATGAACCTACTTTCCATCAGGTCGTGGGTTCCCTCGGTGAGCTTAAGGCAAAGGTGGAATCATTCTTAGAGATTGCAACTACCGTGCTCAATTTGGAAGCTTTGCAAAAAAGCTTTTTGGTCATCATCTCTCTAGAGGAGAACAAATGCTACAACCCGCACGACGTGCGAGGTATGCAATGTTCAGGATAAATATGGGAGGCTATGAGTGAACTTGCACCAAATAAACAGAAGAGGATGGAATTTTACTCTTAATAATCAAAACTAGAGTCCGCAAAATGGGTCCATTATCCATTTTTTGACTCATATTTAATAGGCCATGTCAAATATGGATTGCGTGAAAATATAAAAACAAGTCAAGGTGGGTTCAAAGTATCATAGTGGGTCTTAAATGAACCCATTTACAACTCAGTTAAACTAAATACCCATCAGTCTGAGAAAAATTGAACGGAAGATGGAATTTTATTCATAACAATCGAACCACCATAACAAACGGATTGACATGGCTCTAAGTAAACTTGCAAAAACAAAGATTTTCTCGGAATCCACCGTCCTCGCACTCCCCTCCCAAGGGATACCCGGCGTCGATGCAAGCCTGGTTGCAGTCTGGGAACTGTAAACACCCCCCTATTTTCTTTTTCTTAATTCTGTTCGGAAGTGATGTTTCTGAGAAGCACAAAATGTCCAATGTCAAGAAAGTTCAGCAATCAACGCAAGACATAATATAAATCATATAGACGTCGTGTTTCGTTAATTTGAGCGAACAGATAAATGCGTTCTTCTTCAAGCCTTCAAGTCAAATGGGTCTCACCCTTGGTCTTAATTGAAACAGAAGAAACTAGATAGAGACAGAAGAGAAGCTAGCAATACCTGCTAGACAAAGAGAAATGAGGCACAGAAGGACGATGAACAAACAAACTCTTCGTGAAGCCATTTTAATGACCTTCTCTTCTCACTTCTCTTTAGGTTGTGATTGATTCACACAAAATCCCATCCTATATATAGGGAATTCGAGCACCACTATAATAGCGACCTTACATAAGTGGAAATTAAAATCAGATTATCAATTGCCATAAATCAAATCTATATCTACCATTTAAGCCGATATTTTGAGGACATATAATTATTTCGTATGGATTTGATTCCATTTGGGTTAGTATGTCATAATGAAAGATTGTAAATCAAATTCCATTGAAATTTGTATTTTAGTGATATTGCATTTTTTACGCATGCCTAAAATTTCATTTTTTTTTTTAAGTGTGATCAAAGGCAAAGTCCACATTTATTAGTTAATAAGGAATTCTCTAGAAACTATATCCCCACACTTATTAGTTAATAAGGAATTTGCTAGAAATTATTCATATGCGTTAACAAAATACTCGCTTAAAGTAGATATTCAAAATTATCTTCTTTCCGTAGCTCACGCGTGAAACTTTCAAAATTTGTTTTAATCAAATTGCAACTCAAAATCAGGTTGCATCATACCCCAAGACTCCAGAATGCTCTAAGGAATTCTCTTTCTTAATCCTTCGACATTGTTCGCCCGAGAAATTGGCTCACACTATAAGGACAATTAAGGAATTTCAAATGAGGATAGTTTTTCAGGGAAAGTAAGTACTTAATTTTTGTAACATTACCCCTTTTTTTTAGTGGAGGGAAAAAAAAGATAGTTGTCCTTTCCTCGGATAGTAATTCAATGAGTGGGTAGGTGGGTTTTTGGGTTGTGTATAGAAATTTAATAGTTTGATTATTCTTTACCATTTTATGGAAAGTAGCTGGGAGAGGATTCAAAAGTGGATTAGATGAATTTATTTTTGAGCCAAAAGTATAGATATATATCAATTAATTAGTTTCCCTTTGTTTTTTTCTCCCTTCAGATTCTCTTCTTATTGATGATCCTTTCAAGTAAGGATGATAGGTTTCACAGTGGATAGGTTCTAGACTTGACGCTTGAAATTGACCCTATTAAAATAGATTTCCAATTTTTGAATTCTAAATCCTACCTAATTTTTCTGCTTCGATTCTAGGATGTACTTGAGAATCTATTTTTCTTTTGACTCTTTCTATTTTTTTAAAGCAAAATAATTTACTAAAAAATGAACAAAGGCAAGCAAGAGAAGGCAAGTTATGAACAAGTTAGGGTAAGCCACAAAGAAGTTAGGAGGGGGAGGAGTCGAGAGCGAGAAAGAGTTGTGAAGTGATGAAGTGAGGTTAAAGGAAACAAGGAAAAAGAGAGAATGGAGAAAAAGCTTTCGAGAGAAAAATTAAGATTTTTAGACTTTATGAAATCAGTTTCAAATTCAATCCGATCGGTCCGATTCTCGAATGATTTTTCACTCCAAATTGAGAAGTTTAAGAACTGGACAAGGTTCAAAGGGAATCTGAAGCCAAACCGGTTTTCAGAGCGGTCAGATCTGTTTTCACAGCGGTCCAATCTAGATGTCAAGTAAAACCGGTTCAGCGGGACAGCCCATCCAAGAATATGCCATGGGGCAGGAAGCACTGGAAAACAGATACGCACATGACGACGTGTCGGGTGAAGATCGGCTAAACCGGCATTTCTGACCGTCGGATCACCTCAGCCTCGCAGCCTGGTTCCCGCATTACACGGCCGCGATTCGCTCCATGTCGTCACGCAAGAGAGTGGAGGAAAAACAAAAGTCTGTTCTAATCGCCAGAGTATAAATTCGCGCGAGTCACGCTCCCGTGTCGTCGCTCGTCCTACCCGAATCTCGCGAATCTCTCTGTCTCGATCGGCGAAGACCCCGCCGTTCGTCGTCGTCGTCTGTCTCCCGATCTCTGTCGAAGGTGAAATCTCGACCGGCAATCTCGCTCTGCAACTCCCTGAGTTTCCCCTCGTGCGTGCGAGATTCAGATCTTGAAATTGTTTAGAGTTCGGTGGCAGCTTTGACGTCGCTGCGGTGGCGCTTTCGGCGTTCGCTGTCTCTCTTTTTTTTCGGGTCTTTGTTTACCGTGCATTTCGACACCTCGTGTTCATTTGTCAACTCGCTCGCCAACCGAAGGGTCGGTGTCGTTTGGTGGTGAATCGGCGATGTGCGAGCTAATTCCCCTGTTCTTGATCTGCTTATAAAGTAGTCATTTCAGCTGTTGGGTTGATGAGAGGAAAAAAAACCCGAAGATCCGAGAACCCTTTTGGGAGAGGCTTCGTGGGTTCTCGATTTCGATCAGGAATCTTTCTTGTTGGTTGTGCATTTTGGTTAGTTGGGTGTGTCTTCGTTTCCTGCGTGGGAAGACGAGCTCGCAGTGGTTGCCTTAGCCTTGAGATTGAATTGTTGTCGCTGCAGGGTTTGAAGTAGCAAGAGGAGGAGAAGGAGAAGAATCTGAAGAATGGCTAAGCAAGCTTCCAACGGTGAGAACCACTCGGTTGCGAAACCGCCTCCAACTCCGTCTCCTCTGCGTTTCTCCAAGTTTTTCCAGGTAATTGCAATGACGAGGCAGTATGTTATTTTCTCGCCTTGAGTTCGTCATTACTCTTGACCATGATATTTTTGTAGTCGTGGAGTGTGTCGGAGAAATTTATTATTAGCTGTTTTTCTTTTTGGCATCTTTTGTCTTTGTCTATCTGCTGAGACAAATTTGGTATTTTTATGCGGTGGGACAAACATTTTTGAGATGGTGTTCTGTATTGGAATATGAGAACATAAATTTTGAGAAGTTTGCATATCGCATGCACGCTGTTTCTCTAACTGAAATAGTGAATGCGCTTCTTTCAATGGATCAGCAAGGTGTTACTCGAAGGGCACTGAATTTGGGGATGCTGAACCAGTCAAGTTCATTTTTTTATTGGAACTGAATGGTTTTATGAGTTTCAATAAGGAAGATCAATCACAAGTAGAATTATTTGCGTATTTTCAAAATGGAAGGTTCCCGTCTGCCCCCCTTGCCATGATTGGATTTTATTTTGGTGGATGAACTGATTTCTTTCCTTGCATCTGAAATTTGCAATTTAAAGTCAATTAGCTTCTATTTTGAAATGGCTTCCAGTTCTTCCAAGAGTTTGTATATATCACTTTTTCATGATATTAGAAGTGGTGTGATAAATTAGTTCTATCTGAAATGGTTCTCCATGGTTGAGTTTGTTATTGGCCTTTAGAGAAATGGTGAAGCTGTTTTCCCTGAAGAACGAAGTGAATGATCGACATGGGGGCTTTTTAAAAATGTGGAATTCTGGAACTGATCTTCATCGTTTACTAACTTTGGTTTATCTTTAAATTCATTCTATAGTGCCGCTTACTTGGTGTGGCCAGGATGGTATTGTTGCTGAAACTTGGTCATTTTCCATTGGCTTTTTGTCTGCCATGTCTCTTGTTTATTTTGGGCCGCTCTTGTTCTGAAGTTTTTGTCTATTTGTGAATTTCTCTTAGTAATTCGTATTCAGGTGTATCTGTTTTTGGGCTACATTAGCCATTTATGAACCAAATGATTTTGGTCAGTATAGTATATTTCTTCTTTTACTGGACCTGTGGGGTTTTTGGTGTGCAGCCCAATATGAGGATTCTCATTACTGGAGGAGCTGGATTTATCGGCTCTCACTTGGTGGACAAGTTGATGGAAAATGAAAAGAATGAGGTGATTACTTTCAGCAACTAAAGTGCAACCTTATATTTATAGGGACCAATATTGTTGAATTTGAACTTGGATTTGGTATTGATGCCTTGAAATAGCAGGCTGGGATTGGGAAAATCCATTTATACGGCAAGATAAATCAGATCTTATTGAGTTTTTAACAGATGCACATGCTTTTATGATTCAGGTTATTGTGGCTGACAACTTCTTCACTGGTTCGAAAGACAACCTTAAGAAATGGATTGGTCATCCGAGATTTGAGCTTATTCGTCATGGTATGTCTTATTTTGGATGTCATAGGTCTATGGGTCGCAGTTGCATTGTTAGAAGTCCTCTATGTTGTTTTTCAGACTAAGAGAAGTGCTCTCATATATGACATGCTGCCACTGCAACTTAGAGGAGCGTGTAATAAGATGCTATAATGTAATTTCCAAGTCAAACTAGCATTCGTGGCGGGCAAAAAAAGCATTTTGAATCCTGCAATTGATGCTATCTCCTTGTTTTATACTGACCTTGCTCATGATGTCCTAATAAATTAAAGGACCTAGAATGACATTGCCTGAGAAAAGCTAAAAGAAAATACTTCGTATGCTTAAAAGTGTATCACCTAAAAGTGATTTAAACACTGACTTTTGTCAATTTCTTTACCTTTCATCCCAACACTAAGTTCCTTAGTGAGCAATTTGCTATTGCAATTTTGAGAGATAGGCTTAGCCATCTTTTTTAATTCTACTTAAGAAAGTGAATGGTGGTGATCCCTATTTGTCAATTGAGGTTATTTGAAAATTTCATTTTATCAGGCTATGTTTTAATGCAGATGTGACAGAGCCATTGCTAGTTGAGGTTGATCAAATTTACCATCTTGCCTGCCCTGCTTCTCCAATTTTTTACAAATATAATCCTGTAAAGGTGTGTAAATTTGTCTTGTCAAGCAGTAGCCTCCTGGAATTTATTTTATTCTATTATGGGCTACAGCCTCCTGGAGTTTGAGTTTTTAGTTTTCCATCCATCTTCATGTTAATATCTTGTCAAGTGTACTCTCTCAATTTGCCATAGTATCACTGATCTGAGGTTTTAACTATCTGATATGCAGACGATAAAGACCAATGTGATTGGAACTCTGAACATGTTGGGGCTTGCCAAGCGAGTTGGAGCAAGGTTCATACCTTCAATACCTTTCTCATTGAGATATCTTCCCTTGATTGGCTGCTTTTCTCATCGAATAACTATGGCTGCAGGATTTTGCTGACATCTACCTCAGAGGTGTATGGGGATCCTCTAGTGCATCCTCAAGATGAAAGCTATTGGGGAAATGTCAACCCAATTGGTAAGTCTACTCCACTGACTTACTAGCTAGTCTCTTTTACAATAGATAGATAATGTTGTTGCGTCTACATATGAATACCTCTTTTAGCAGGTTCAGTTTGTGAAAGATTGGTGTGTGCTGATTGCAAATCTATATTTGGCTTCTATAACTTTATGACATTCGCTTGAGAAGTTGAAAATCTACCAACATAAATATGCTGAATAGATTGTTTTGAGAAGTTTTCAAAATAGTAGTGGTACTTTATGCGGAATGTATGTAGGTGGAAAGGGAAGCCTGCCAGGCCGATTATTCCCTAACCGATCCACCTTTTAAGACCAGGAGTGTCAGTATTCTCAGAGACTCCTATTATATTGCTAGTGACTTACTCATTAATTTCCTTCAGGTGTTAGAAGTTGCTATGACGAGGGGAAGCGAGTAGCGGAAACCTTGATGTTCGACTATCACAGGCAACATGGCATAGGTAAAGTGCTTTCTGCTTTATCCTCTTATACTTGGTTTGTGTTTTACTTTGTTTCAGGTTTCTTGTACTAAACCATTTATACTCCGAACCTACCTATTCTGTAACAGAGATAAGGGTTGCTAGAATTTTCAATACCTATGGCCCTCGCATGAACATCGATGATGGTCGTGTTGTGAGTAATTTCATTGCCCAAGCTGTGCGGTAAGTTTCTAATGCAATGGCAGAATTTCGTTCAGACCATCTCAAAGCTGCTCTTTTTAGTGTTGGCCTTTAGTACATGTATTATTCTCATGACCATGTATTACTTTGTTAATCAATTATACAGTGGCGAGCCGCTGACTGTGCAAGCTCCGGGAACACAAACTCGAAGCTTCTGTTATGTTTCTGACATGGTAAAAGCTTTTTTCCTCTTTTTTGTGGGAATTTGGGATGCAGAGGATTATGTTTAATTGTGAGCCTGTGGAGTGACTAACTCGTTATCATAACACTGTAGGTTGATGGCCTCATTCGGCTCATGGAAGGAGAGAACACTGGGCCAATTAACATTGGGAATCCAGGTTATATTAGAGATCCGTGATGCATAAGTTTGGAAATGAGTATTTTTCCATGGTCCTAACGAGGCTTTTATCCAAACCTTTAGGTGAATTTACAATGATCGAGCTTGCTGAGACTGTTAAGGAGGTACTCTCTCTCTCTCTCTCTCTCTCTCTCTCTCTCTCTCTCTCTCTCTCTCTATGCATCATTCGTCAGTCTGACTGCAAGCATTAGGTTATCTGCAAACTGTTTTTGGTTTTGGTACTTTCACCACTCATCTGATGCAGTGATTAAATCTGCAGACAGATATCTTAACATAACCCTGAATTATGATGCTATTTAGGGTGAAAAATTACATTATCACAGCTTAATTGCTGTGAGATTTATGGACAGCATTCTGGGAAAATACATTCTTGTTTTAAAGGATGGCATTGGCCCCCCTATTAAATCATTGCACATGGACATGAACTGTGGACAGCTTTGTGGGAAAGTACATTCTTGTTTTAAAGGACGGCATTGGCCCCCCCCATTAAATCATCACACGTGGGCATGATCTGTAGAAGTACATCAGAAACAACCAGACACATATACAAACAACAAAATGAGATGATTGCTTAAAATGTGACATTCGTAGCTCATTAATCCTGATGTGGAGATCACCATGGTGGAGAACACCCCGGATGATCCGCGCCAGAGGAAGCCAGACATCACAAAAGCTAAGGAGTTGCTCGGATGGGAGCCCAAGGTCAAGCTGCGAGATGGCCTTCCGCTGATGGAGGATGATTTCCGACTGAGGCTGGGTAAACCCAGAAAAAATTGAACCTCGTCGGCTGAAGGGATGGAAGTTCATAGGCAAAATGCAAAAGACAACAAGAAATGAAAAGTATCTTGGTGGCTTCAACGCCCTTAATTTGGTCATGCATATCATCTCTAGGTGGTTAATGTATACAATATGAGGAGAAGGTGTCCTTTATCTTTACTCTTTGTTTTTGGTTGGAACTGAAAGGTCCTGTGATGCATGAGTTTCGGTTCGGCAATATGAGGGGAGCTGCTTTTTTTCATGTATCTTGTTTTGTGATTATTTGCCTGCACCAGTATGTCCTCATCTTCTAGCAACGCTAGGGTTCATCGTAATTGTGCGAGCTTCCAATTTGCATCGGCAAAGTCAATTTCTTTTGCTGGAAGAGTTTCCGGATCGTGTTTGGACTATCTGTAGATTCTTCTGGGGATATATGATTCATTTGTAAAATTTAAATATATTCAATCGCAGTAATCTGCCCTATTGTTGTCTTAGATCTCAAGATCACACCCTCTAGTTTGCTGCTTTCTTTTTAGGTCTTTTTTGGCCAATAAGCTTCTGGAGAAGCTTAAGTAACGTCAGTCACCATCCATGCCTCCCTCCCCACAGTAAACTAGCTGAAAAAAACAGTGATCCGAGGTTTGCTCACTCTATTCACTTATGAGGATTGAATGGAAATCTAACCGAAGACTCTAAAAAGAGACTTATCATATATTACACGACCAATCCTCACGGCAAAGAGTAATGCAACTAATTCAACTCCGTTTGGTGTGACATGGCCAAGTTCTTATGTAGTACTACAGATTTTCCTGCACACGCCTCATTGCTCAAATTACAATAAGCTACTATCGCTTGACCAGATGCCCTTATGCGGTAGTAGTACCGTAGATTAGATTGGCACTTTATCTCACGGTGAGTGTAAAAAAAGATCTAACCCAAAATGCCGTCAAGAGCAAGATTATGCCCATCTGTTTGGTGTTCTCTAAGGAAAGTTCACTCCTGAATCGGGGTTACTCCATGTTGCTTATCTTCCTGCCCCAACTTTGGTACTTGAATCCTCTTCAACTTTGTTCTCTATCCTTGCAAAAACTGGTTTGGGTTGTGCCATGACCTGACCGCCCTTCAATCCGCCCCATCTCGTGTCACTCTATAATCAAGGAAAAACCACAAAAGAAAGATTCAATCAGTGAAGGAAATCAGTACCAAATCCATGTACGAGGCATAAGGTATAGCTGAGAGAGAGAGAGAGAGAGAGAGACCCAAGTTGCAGCATTGAATTGGTCTGCTGAGTAGCCCAGTTGCTCATATATTCTGAGACATAACCTGGGAGTAACAGGAGATAATGCAACAGCGATGATCCTCATTGCTTCCAGCACAATCACCAAATCCTAATTAGGGACAAGACTGTCAAAACTTAAATTCATAAAAAGTTGCATCAATAACTTAACTGGAACACAAGGCATGAACACTGTAAGCTCGCTTAACTGAAAATGGATAGTAATTAGTGAATTGTTTCAACCTAAAAGGAAGATTTTCCAGCGATCAATCAATTGGCGAGGTTCTAAATCCAGCAACTCGACAAGAATCTCATCTTTTCCGAGATCATTCCTTAAGGGCAGAAGTTACTATTTCAAATTCTCCTAAGGAGTTCAAGTATTGGAACAAAGAAATGCATGGTCAATGCAACTATAACGGCGTTCAATTGTCTTATATTAGCTGGAAATTTTCTGGGAAGTAGAGACCAAAAAGGATTAACCTTTGCTGCAGCTTCTGAAGCAGCACCCCCTTGCTTAAATAGAGACCACGGTGCATGTTCATCAATATAGGAGTTCCCAGAACTTCCAATTTCTAGAACAGCTTCACATGCTGTGGAAAGTGATAGGTTTTCATAATGTACTCGTGCCTTTCCAACCTACAAAATAGAACAATGACTGGTAGAACATAAGCAGCACTAAATAGCAGAATCTTGTAAACTGACCCTGATGGTAAAAATTGAAAGACATTCTTAACTAACAACTGAAGAGAAACGGTCACCATGGAAGTTTTCATGACGCAAATGAAATACAGCAACCAAAAAAGGGCATTTTCCTCATTTGATAAAAGAACAGATGTCATTTAGAAGATACACCAAACGACAATTTTTGTGATCCCGCTTCAACTTTAGTCCCAAAGCAAAACAGATATAAAATGGTGCAGTCATCAACAAACAAGCAAATGAATATATAAATGGGCACATTAATAAAACATCATTGTCACACAAAACAGGGGAAAATATAGTGCAAACTAAAAATCCATGACTCCATGTCATGAGCAATTTTTACCCTAGCATGAATTTATAAAGTATCAAATAAGTCTCTTTGCTTGGCCAGGGGAAGCAACGGTCTTTGATTAACACACAAAAAGAAGGTACAATGTTCAAGAAAGTATGATAATTCACAGATACATGTGTCCTAGGAGTCCCATGGTACGACTTGATAATGCCATAAGATTCAAATGAAACACAAGCATTACCAGCATCTCCACTGTGTCCTTGAATGCATTTCCGTCAGCAGCAGTGGCTGAATCCACCACCAGTGTGGATTTGCAGTTCTTTCTCAGAAGCCCAAGCGTGCGGTTCAGGAGATTACCTGCAGAACAGAAGTTAGGAGGTATGTGCAACTTATTAATGTATGCTAAACAGTAATGCCTGAAAGGAAAATAGAACAAAACATGGTACTAGAATTACCAATAGTATTGGCAAGATGTGCATTGACGGTATTGATAAAACGATCCTCAGAATAGTCACCATCACTGCCAAATTCCACCTCTCTGATGAAGAAGTACCTGACAGCATCAGACCCAAATCTATGAACCAAATCATTTGGTTCAAGAGTATTTCCGAGTGACTTCCCCATCTTCATACCATCCTAAAAGTTAAAACAAACTGCATGAAATAAAAATTAGGTATAAGAGACGAAGTAGCAGACAGCCACAAACTGGTTTATCAAAAACAAAAAAAAAAGGGGGAAGATAAAAACATACAACTCAAAGTAAAGCAAAATCATGTGATGATTACATCTTGCTACGTCACCATAAGGAATCAATAAACCAAATCAATAAAGAAAACAACTAAGTTTTATGGTTTGACTACCTTTGTCAGGAATCCATGGCCAAAGACTTTTTTTGGAAGACTTAAACCAGCAGACATTAGCATGGCTGGCCAATAAACTGCATGGAAACGTAATATATCCTGTGAAGAACAAGAGGAAATTGTATATGTCATCGTAGCCCAAATTAGTCCAACAAAATAGGAGAAGAAGCCACCCACTCATTCTACAGAAGCAAAATGAATACATCTGAGGTAAGAACATGATAAGTCGACACTAAGAAATTAGCCATTTAGTTGAATGTAATCCAAGTCCAGACTTCAGTATCTTTTTTTTTTCCTTCAAATGTTTAAAAGCTGGAAAATGCTAAGACATTCATCTAGCCCCATTTAACATCTAAAGGTTTGGCTCAGTTTAGTAAGACTAAACAGCAGCCTTACATCAAGTTAAGAAAAAGCACAGCACTACAATGCCATTATGGTCAGCTAAAGAAATATTTATTGAAGGATATCAGACTGAAACCCTATAACTGGCTAACAGAGTTCACCTGATAGCTGTCCAGTATAGCACATTAGGCACGGTGGCAATGTGAGATGCGAAGAAGAAAGATACAGGTTTTTCATTCTTTATGTAAATGAATGAGCAAATGGGTGAAGTATAAGCAAAAATGGCAAACTCAGACCAGCAAAACTTTGTATTTTGTGCTTAGGGGAGATGCATCACTAGAATCTACTAATTTCCAGAAGGGGTAAAAAAAAAAAAAAAAAAAAAAAAAACTATTCCTGGAGATAAGTCTGGCATCCGATAGTTAGAGCTACAAGCAATGCAATAAAGAGGGAGTAAAATGCTTCCAAAAGTTTTTTGAGTGGGGATGAATCCAGTAAAAATATGGAGGACATGGAACGAAAATATAAAAGCATAGAGAACTACCTACTTAGATATCTAAAAGTTTCACAATGATTAATAAAAGAGATATTGAACTTTCTCACAATGTGTAAACTAGGGACAAAATTCAGTAAACAGAGAACATGAAAAAAAATTAAAATGAGCACACTTCAGAGCAAAGTTTTGGCTTACCTTGCCTATAAGATGTAGTGAAGCAGGCCAGCCCAAAGAAACAGTATCCTGCAAATCCGGGTGCTCATTTTCCCCCGATAATGCAGATATATAACTGTTCAAAGGTAAAAAAAGTGGTGATTAACAAAGTGTCAGTAATGCTCAATTGCTCACCTAGCCAAGTAAAAAGAGTCAGTGGATGCTTAAGATGCATTCCAAGTTTGACAACAAACAGCAGCACTCATAGTTTTCACATAAATTGATTGACCTATTGCATTCTACGTGCAGTAGCAATTTCTAGGTTTTTTTATGAATAAATACAAACAATACAGCAGACTAATTTAATAGAAAGTCAATTTAAGCAGGACACAAATCTTTCCCAGCAGTTGACTACATAGCCTTGTGCTTGAGGCATTGTGAAAGTATGTCAGCATGCCAATAACTGCTCTCTTAACTTTTGATAAGGACAATGAGACAAACATAAGTAGTTCTGCTTGCTATTATAGGATAAAAACACATTTCTTAGGTAAAACCTCATTCAGAAAGAGGAAAGACGATTTACCCCAGTAAAGCATCAAACCAGACATAGATTGTTTGCTTTTTGTCATTAGGAACTGGAATACCCCAATCAACTGATGCGAGAAATGGAAAAATCTTTTAACCCACTTCTAATCCAACTTTGCACCTACAGAGAAGTTCAAATAAATGAGGTTCAGTGGATTAACATTAAACGAAAAAGTAGTAGCTAATTGTAAAACTATCAAAAAACAATTGTTCTTTTTATTGGCACTCAAAAGGAGATACTTTTGAGTTCCTAGAATGGTTATAGTTGATGTTGATGGACTCTTGGCCCTGAAAAAAATGCTCAATTATGTTTTCACCTTTATTAGTAGACAAAGAAGGCTTTACAGATAATATGAACTGAACCGCCTTATTCATGTCAATTGAACAAGCAAGCTGCTCAGCTTCATTCTATCCTAAGTGAGATGGCATGAAAACGTGCCTTACAAACCTCTTCCACTGATTGTGATACATAAGAAAGCCAACAACATCACCAAATAATAGATACTGCAACTCATCACCATACGGCCACTTCAATTGATTTGAGTTATGCTGTAGCAAAACCTTCAGCTTTTATAACTGATTTCATCGTAAGACCCCAAGTTTGCTCATTATCTCCTCTCCTAAATAGTTACTTGAGAATTCTAAAAGCAGTAGCAGTAACCCCTCTTGTTTGAAAAGTTTCAAAACACGGTCCAATACAGATTATGGCACTTTCTAGTAAGATGATCTTTGTTTTAAAGCCTTTTCATGTCAATGAAAATATTCTCCTAATTATCCAACACACTCCTCAAATAGCAATCATCTATTATGGAAGAAACAAAATAGCAATCATTCATGGTTAAGAAGGAGGTCAGATGTGCTTCATTTCCTTTCTTTTCTGCAAAACTTTACTCTTTCCAGTCAACTGAAAAACTCAAGTGACATATCAAGCTTGCCTACAAATTCGTATAAACAGAAATCGCAGAAGGAAGACATTTGTCTGAAGATGCTACCACAGTTATCCAACTTTTATTAAAGCGTTGCTTACTATTCTAAAAGTGATGCAAAACTTTTTTAAAAAGATTAATTCAGCTGAAAGAAGACAACAATGGAACATTGCCTTTCTTAAATAGAGAGGTTAGACATTGTCTCACCTCATTTAAACGAAATGGTGGCTGTATGAATTCTGGATTCTCTTCCAAAATTTCTTCCAAGGATTTCTGATACTTTGATAGGGCAAAAAAATAGTTATCCTCCTTTCTGCGAACACAAGGCTTCAGATGCATAGGACAACAGTTGTTATCCAGCAGATCTTTCTCATCCTAGAAAACATGCAGAGCCAGCAACATTATTCTACGGCTTCTAATAAACTAGAAAGATCCTTTGTATTCTTGTTTCTGGAAAGAATTAGCAAAGGTAATAGCACTAACTGCACTGGAACAGTACCACTGACACTCACAACCTGTGGATCTGTGACCTCCAGAACAACATTGACAATGTAAGGTTTAAGGTCTTACCTTGTACTCTTCACAGTTGATGCAATATAGACCTTCGTAATCAGCTCGGTAAATGTCGCCATTCTCAAGGACCCTAGAATAGAACTGCTTAACAATTGCTTCATGTTTAGTATCAGTTGTCCGAATGAATCTATCATAAGCTATGTCCAACTGCATCCAGAAAAAAAGAGAGGAATCACAAAGAATGCAAGCCCAGCATCAGAGCATGCACTATCATTAAGTATGTCATAAATAAGAGAAAATGGTTAGATAACAGGCCATTACATCTTTCCAGAGAGCCTTGTAAGCTTGTGAAATTACGTCACAGTGTTCCCTAGGGCTTGAACCACAGGCACTAGCAGCTGTAGCAATCTTCTCACCGTGTTCGTCGGTGCCTGTGATAAATATAACCTTTTTACCCAAGAGCCTCTGCCATCAAAAGGAAAAGTGAAGCAGAGTCATCAAGAAATTCTCAACTTGACAAGATCACAGAACAAGTCACTCCATTATCAAGACAGCAATTATTAAGTAGAGGATCAAAAAGAATTATAAGTGTAAGCCTTTTAATCTGAAGTAACAGAAGTTAGAACCAAGTCCTTGTTCATGTAGAAGGGATTCCTGGAGCCAATTTTCCAATCCAAACCCAGCTTAAACAAAAAAAAAAATCAAATCTTGATGAATAAAGTGCATTAGCTTACCACGAACAACCAATTTTAAAGAACGAATTACGAAACAATAGCTTTGTCCGTGGAACAAAACTCATCCCCACCAGCTACAGGCAGACTCATTCATTTGCTTCAAGGCAAAAGTTCAACCGCAATAAACCGGTACTCTTTATTCGTATCTACTCTGATAAAAGAAACAACCGACTATTGACACTGATCTCTACTCTTAATGACACCAAAAAGAGGATCAAGAAACATGGGTTTTGCCTTTACCGACGCCCACAACTCGCAGACAAAAAAAAACAACAAAAAAACAAAAAGGAACGTCGGCAATGAAAGACGAACAATGTCCGAAGACAAACCTGAAAGCGAGCGATGGCATCAGCAGCAATGGTGGTGTAGGCGCTGCCCATGTGAGGAGGGGCATTGACGTAGTAGAGCGGCGTGGTGAGGACAAAAGGGTCGGTCTCCGAAGCGCCGCTCGACCCAGCACAGCACACAGCTCCACGAGTCGCCGCCGCCGACGAAGAAGAAGAAGAGAAAAGGGCGTGGCGGAACGGGAGGCGGGGCCTCGAAATGGAAGGCCTGGAGGCCACGGCGTGCCAGGGGCTCGCAAGCCACGCGCTGCAGCTTATCCTCGCCGCCATTGGCGGAGCAGGCGGAGGCTTCGCGCCGGTCGAAAGATCGAGCAAGGCTTATCGCTGTTCGGTTCCTCTCTGCCTGCGTACAAGATAGGCGCTCCTTCGGAAGGGAAGTGTTCGGGTGCTTCTGCTCGTTTTATCTTCCGGCGCTCCGTTTCCGATGCATCAACCAATCAAATCTTTTTTTCTCACGACTTCTCTAATTAATACCTCCAATTTCTAATATATTTTAATTAAAGCTGATCTCTTTGATTACATGTAGGATTTAAAGAAAAAATTAATCTTTTTCTTTCTAATTTTTTTTCTTTCTTTTGTATTCCACATTTTGATATTCCTTAACTTTTGTCACATTTAATCCGAAATTTTTCAATAAACTAAATGTTACTCAAAGCCTTGATTTTCATATCTCTTTTTTTTTTTTTTTTTTTTGTGGAAACTAATCTTAGAATTACATATACGTAGGAGCTATAGTCCTTGCTCTTATATGATTGAACATTTTAGATATCTATCTTTTCGTTTTGTTCTTTTCTATCTCTCTAGTTACCAAGTTCCAAATGTTTGAATTTTATTTTTATTTGTTGATTAGTTAGAGAATTGTACTTGTTTTATCTGAGTAAGCACTAATGTATCAGCAAAATGATGATCAACTAAAGGCCGATGACAATCGCACATATATCTACTATGGGCCTTTAGCTATCGAGTTCCAGCTTCTTCTTTTTCTTTTTTCTCTTTTTTGCATTTTATGTTTGTTAGCAGGAGATTCTTATTTGCTTTATTTGGTTAACCACTAATTTTTTAAGAAAAAAAGGATGATGAGTTATATACACACACACACACACGAAAGGATGGTGATTGACAATAGCGCATAAGGCAGCATTTTTCTCTTTTCTACTGAAAAACTTAGTGAAGTGAGTTTATACTTCTTCTGTAATTATGAAAGGAGTCTTATCTGCACGCACAACTGCGGTCCTACTACTGTAATTTCATCAAAATTAATGTAATATCACAAAAAATCTCAAAGTAATACATCTATAATAAATTTATATTAAGCTAATTTTTTTACCAAAAGAATCATAAACTAGTACATGTGTGACAAATTTATCTCAAGCTAATTCTTTTGCCTACAAAAAATCACAAACGGATATATTTGTGACAAATTTACCTTCTATTAATTTTCGTTAAATTGATTAATACTTCAAAAAATCAAAAATTGATATATTTTTTACAAATATAAAGAAAAACCCCAAACAAATACATCAATCAACGGCTATGTATCATCCAACTTAGCAATTTTATGGTAAAATTTAAAGAAAAGTAACAGAAGCTAAATTTATCATGTGTAATTAGTTGAGATTTTTTTAGGTCAAAAAATTATTTTTTTGATAAATTTTTATCAACATATCAGTTTCAAGTTTTTCATGATATTAACCCTATAAATTATAATATCGTGTATTGTATATACCTAAATCATAGTTTTGATGAAAACTTCTATTGATTTTCACGGTGAAGTTTTTTTATTTTTGCATATATGAATTTTAAATGTTAACAGGTAAATTTCTTTTACATTTACTTTGTATATTATGTATCTATATAAATTATTATGGTGAAAATAAACATTAACTTATATCTGCACATGCAGCGAGTTAATGGTCTACTTGAATAGAATTATTCCATATGAAAATGTAATAGCATGCAATTTGTGGACACAAAATATCTTTATTCTTTAAGTATAATGTGCACTCTTTAGCACTGTTGGAATAATTAAATAATAAACAACGCATTTATTTAACAACTTAAACTTTTTGAACAATGATCCTTAGTTTAAATCTTTCTATGCTCCATTTGTCTTCCCAATTAAAGTTTCATACAGACTAGAATAAATGAGGGGGAATGTTGAATATTTAAATAATAAACCACGTATTTATTTAGCAACTTAAGCTTTTTCTCTCATTCATAAATCTCAACTTAGTATTAGATCCTTTGAGCCTTCGTTAAGCTTTTTCCCTCGTTCATAAATCTCAACTTGGTATCATAGCCTTCAAGCCTTTATTCCTATGGCAACCTAAGTGCACCGGGTGCACACCAAATAAATAAATTTCCACATCTCAATAGTGTTCACTTTGTGCACACAAGTCTTATTTGAGGAAGCAGTTAATCAAGTTGTCCACAATAGTAGGTGCTTTGATGCTATTCTCACGAACTGTGTTGCATAGTCTAGCCTTTTTCATGGAGAAGGCTTTCTTTTGATACCAATAGCATAGGTCACATTGCTCAATAACTATCTTTCCAAGTCAATTGTATAGGACATTTGATGCTACAACATTAGTGTATAGGTTGCATCGCTCATTTACTATATTGCAAGCCAACAACATCGCGCTTGCTGTTTCCACTCCAATCCTCAACATTTTGCACAACTTGCTGCCCTCAAACGATCCAAAGCCAAAGGATGTTGCCTCACACATTGCCCCACCATGGATCAACAAGACAGTCTCATAGTGTTGTTAGAGGAACAAGTTTTTTGTGGCACTGTTTGACATTAATTCAAACTCTAAGTGACAATGTCACCTTGAGTTTGAGAGAGATGTTAGAGATATTAAGGATGTTGGCAATATTAAAATATTTTTTAGAATGATTTAGGATATATTTTCTAAATTTCTACATCTATCTTGATTATGCATATCTGGTTTGATTTTCTTTGATTTCCTCTATCTAGGCCTATAAATAGACTCTCCATATATTGCTTTCAATATATCGAAATATACTTAAATCTCTTAATTCTCTCTTCTTCATTCTTTTTTGTAACTTGCACGAAGTCTTATGCATGTGAAACGTTTGGTTCGTATGCATTTAGTAAGGTTCTACCCACTAAATAACGAACGTAATTATCAAAGTTACTTTGCAATTAGCGCAAGGAAGAATAACTCACGTCTTCCTCGCTATTATAGAAAAAAAAAAATCTCCCCATTGAAATTGCAAGATAAGGCACCTAAGATGCTGTCAATTTTTAGGCTCGTGAATTGGGGTTGAAAGTTTTTGTATTGGGAAAATTATTCAAAAAACATAAAAATATTTTACAGCGAACAATTTAGTTTTAAACTTTTCAATTTGAGTCAATTTAAATATAAATATTTTTATTATTTGTCAATATAGTCATTTCAATCAATTTTAGTTAAAAATTGTTGTCGTAGTAGTCCAATTAGTTTGGCACAATGTCAACTCTGAATTTTTTTTTTCAATTTTTGTGTGATATTCTGATTTTTTTTTCCTTTTTTACATTTACTTATCTATCTTCTTTTTCCTATTTCCCTTAACTGATCATTGATGGACGGACCCTTGCAAAATTGGGCAAATTGACTACATTAGAAGTTCGTCAGAAAGCTCAAAACTAAATTGACAAATTGTAAAGTTTATAATGGATTGTGGACTTTTTGGACAATTATCTCCTTTGCATTTTCTACATTATATAGATGGACTTTTATATACAAAGATTTCATTGACAACTACAATTACTTTCGTCCTCATGTTAGATGTAGTTTGTATTAAAAAAATATTTCTCTATGTATGATTAACCTCCATAAAAAATCCTCCTATTTTTAAACTATAATCTCAAACAAATAATAGTAGTTGTTTTAAAAATAGTAATTAAACCTGGATGAGCCGGCAGATGCAACCCCTTCATCTTTTCTAAGAGAGAAGAAACATGCTTAGAGCTGATAATTCGTATTATGTCGTTTAGAAAAAGGGGCACACGAATATGGCCAATTCATACCCGATACATTTTCATATATGTGTCTATCTGCTTCAACACGAATACATGTCTAACAAAGTGGGTCATAAAGCACTACTCAACTATCATGTTTATCCAACGTGTCATCATTGTTGTATATGGTAAAACTATTAGTTACATCTAGAGCGTGTTGGTATTTAGTTCTTCTTTTGTCTAATGACTTTTGTTACCCTGAATACGTTTTTGTTTAACTCTTCGTCCTCTTATAAATAAGTAGAGTCTGGCTAGTGTAACGATAGGGCTTCTGTGACAGTAGGAACGGTCTAATCACAAGTGAAAAAATCCTAGTAATTGGAACACTTTGAATATAAAGAATGAAGAAGCGATTTAAATACCATAATACAGATAATCATAAAAAAAATCATTACTAATTTAATAGAAATAATGAATACTGTCAATTAAATTTTAAAGATGAAAATATTTAAAATTTTATCTTTACAATTAATAATGAAAAATATTATTTTTACAACTAATAATGAAATTACCTGCAATGAAAGGGCTCCTCCTTCCTTTCTTTCATATCAAATTGCTATAGAGGGACTCTTCAATAACCTATAATCAAAAACCAGTTATATAGATTATGCGTAAAAACATATGAACTAAAGAAAATATTAAGCTAATAATAATAATTCGTAGATGAAAAATTATCCCATCAATGCAAATCTAGTAGATGAAGACATGTAACACAAACTCCTTCAGAAATATGATTAAGCATTGTATGTCTAAAATATATAATGATAGGCACCAATTAAAATTCAATGTCAATCAATATCTCTTACTTTCTTGTGATCAATGAAGTAAAGACTAAAGAATTCTTTTCCACAGTAATGTGTTCATCCATATCAAAATACTAAATAATCTAAAGTTCGAAGTATATTAAATAATCACATTCTATTTGTTTTATTTGAGTTCCCCAAATGCTTTCTTTGATGGAAAATGGTAATTACTCCTTTAAAAGTTGCAATTTAAAATTTCTAGTCAACTTAAACTTTTCTTTGATTGGAAAAACATCCACTTATTGGGAATTTTTTATTTGTGATTGCATTACTATTGGCTAATCATCTTCCTTTTTAAATTCTATAATCTAATGCTAAATTAAGCCGAGAAAGTAGGAAGTGATGGGAAGTCAAAAAAGGGGGAAGAACCAATCACCCAATTTCCTCAATGAAAAGTGTGGCTCACATTGTGCCGTGCATTTTGCAAAATGATGGTGTCCTTAGCTAATCATTTTCCAAATAAGTATTATCTTTATAAAACTTTTAGGGATTGTCCTAACCATGCCACATTGTTTTTAATTTCTGTCATAATCAAACTTTTATTTTAATATTAGTAATAATTCTCATTGGTCTCCCACTTAAGTTGACTTACCCCCTGCACATTGCTCGAAAAACCCCATCTCTTTCTCTCACCCTACCTCCCGCACAGAATCGATCTGACCATTTTCATGGCGGACAACAAGCACGGCGAGGAGCAGCTCTGCACCCTCGAGAAGCGCGGCAACCTCTTCATCCTCACCCTCACCGGCGCCGGCGAGCACCGCCTCAACCCCAGCCTCATCTCCTCCCTCCGGTCCGCCCTCTCCCGCCTCCAAGCCGACCCCTCCGCCTCCTCCTCCGCCCTCATCACCACCGCCCACGGCAAGTTCTTCTCCAACGGCTACGACCTCGACTGGGCCCAGTCCTCCGAGCCCCGCCTCCAGCTCATGTCCTCCTCCCTCCGCTCCCTCGTCCACGACCTCATCTGCCTCCCGATGCCGACCATCGCCGCCGTCACGGGCCATGCCTCCGCCGCCGGCATGATGCTGGCCCTCAGCCACGACTACGTGGTCATGCGGCGCGACCGGGGCTTCCTCTACATGAGCGAGATGGACATTGGGCTGGTGATATCCAACTGGTTCATGGCCTTGATGAGGTCCAAGATCGGCGACCCGAGGGCCCGACGCGAGGCGCTGATGCGGGCGGCGAAACTGACCTCCGAGGACGGGATGAGAATGGGGATTGTTGAGTCGGCCCATGACGGCGCGGAGGCGACGGTGGCGGCAGCGGCCGAGCTGGGGGAGGCGTTGGTCTCGAGGAAGTGGGACGGACACGTGTACGCTGGAAATCGGAGGGTGGTGCTGCGGGAGGTGTTGGAGGCCGTCAGATACGATGAGGCTGTTAAGGAAGCGGCGGATAAGGCCAGATCGAAATTGTAGTTGGGCTTGCTCTTGAGGCCCGTTTGGAGTGTTCTTGTGAAATCATTCGGCCCGTTGGGCCCATTATTCGGTCCCATGAAAGGACCAGTTGTGTTTTTGGACGGGCATTATAACACCAATAGTTCCCAAAAGTTGGTCTAATATATAATATCATCTCTGAATTTTTAATTTGTATAACGTGATCCATGAACTTGGCTTCCATATGTAATTTTGTCCATAAATATATATATTTATATATTTGGTATTGAAAGGGGCGAAACCCAAAAGTTATAATAAAACTCTTCTAACGAAACTAGACCCACCTGATCACCTATCAGTAAAGGAATCAAACCTTTTGATGGCCTCTCCAAGATTAAGGTGTCATTCACATCACATGAGTGAATGGCCCAATTTGCTAACTAGTTAGCACATGAGTTTCCTTCCCCAAAGTTATGCAGGAACTACATTAAAAGTTTTCGAATATAAGAAATGAGCATGTCACCAAAGTTGAGAGTATGAGTTGATTTATGAAGTAGTGAAATAGCGGCTTGTGAGTCCACCTCCACAATAAGTTTGGGAACACCCAAAGAAATTGCCAGTTCTCAATTTGGTTATTGAAATATTGAAAAATGTTCAATATAGTCATTCTATTTGCACAAACGACAAATTTAGATGATAATTGACGTGAATTATTATATACTGAGTTTTTGATGATAATTGATAACATGAATTATTATATACTGAGTTGGGTTTCTAAAAATATTAAGTCAACATTGTCTATCCTTTTATCCATCTATTTTATAAAATGAAAGAAATAAATTAGGGAGTTTTTTCTTTTCTGATTAGTGATGAATACACTTGTAACTTTTATTTTTCTCCATAAATCAAACCCAGTTACAGTACCTATTATCCAAAGAGGAATCCTTCGAGTAGTATCGGCCATTTATCCCGCTTCCCTCCACCATTTCTTTCATATAAAATATCTTAATATAGTTTAAGGACTTTATGAAACATTTACCAATGGTTCAAAGACTACATTGAATAAATTAAAAGTTCAGGGACAACATTGCATAGTGAACCAAAGTTTAAACCACTAGGGTGCCACCTTTCCAACATGGAAGGGGGTGGGGGTTCGAATCCTCACCTTCTTAGGGGAGGTTGGGTTGGGGACGAATTAGTTTCATGAGTGAGTTTCGACTCTCACGCCCTGCAAAGAGGCAGGGCAAAAGTCTAAGAGTGAGAGTTATAATAGGAGTGGAGTAAGACCGAAAAAAAAAAAAAAAAAAAAAAAAAAAAAAAAAAGACAAAGTTTAGAGATGATATTATGTATTGAACCAAAGTTCGGAGATTATTTGTATTATTTTACTTTTTAAATGTATGAGATGTTTAAATATTGCAGTATAATAAGGTGGCAAAATAGGAACTAAAATCTAATTGTATGTGCCACTTTTTTTTGGTGTTTGATCTTATCTTATATCTATTTTACAAGCCATTTTGTATGCCATATGCTATGTGCAAATTGCGAAATCCTACTCCTTCACTCATACGTCTCCACCCTGGCTCCTCAAGAAGTCCTACCTTCCCCTTCCCAAGTAGAAGGGGTCGCCTATGAGGCAACCCATAGTTCAATCGTGTGGGCACTTGAAAAGTAAAGAATTAACAATTTTCTTTTTTGCAATTATATGCTAATACCAATATATTTTGTCATGTACTTATAAACGAGATCCCTTCTATGTGGTTTGTTCATAATTGTTAATGAGAAATGTTCAAAAGCTACCATGGCATGGATGTTGCAATTTTCTAGGAAAACTTATCAAAATAGTTTTAAATCTATTGCATCTATGCTAATTTAGTTTTAAATCTTTTAATTTGGTCAATTTATTCTTAAATATTTTGACAATTTACCAATGTAGCCCATCCGATCAATTTTGAGTGAAAATCGATAACGTAGACACCAATTGTTTTACATGGCACCGCCGGCATTAACGTGGACAATTTTTTGCATTTTCTTTAATTTTTTATTTTTTTAAATTTTATTTATTTATTTATTTCCTTTATTGTTGCCGGTAAGGCTCCCCTTGCTTGTGGCAGTGAAGGTGGCCCTTGCCCAAGCCCCTCTAGAACAACCTAAATTTCCACAAAATTAAACATCGAATGAGTACATAAATTAACTTCACTTCAATTATTCAATAAATAACAAATTTATCCGCAATTGTACAAGTAATTTAATTGTAGCTAACATACTTCAAAACCTTATATACAGAAACCCATTTCCACTTTTGCTACGCATTCTGATTCAATCCTTACTAGTGATCTTTGGAAGCATTAACCTAATGCTTCGAACTCCTAACTCGACAAATCTATATACACAAGAATATACATAAGCAAGGTTATACTTATCATGGAGCTCACAAACACACACTATACTTGTCATTGGCTAGGACCATCACATCTTGACTAAAGAGGCATTGTCACTACCAACTCATGGGAGAAGGAATCATACATGCCCTTTGGCATGCCTTAGCCCATTCATCACAAGTGTCTTCTACATTAGCGATGACAAATACATCACTATAGATCCACATGATGATAGTCAACATACCATGACTACAAGAGTCATGTCATGCCTTGGCTATATAAGCCAAAACATATCATGGACACAAAGCCCATATCATACCATGACTATAGAGCCATGTCATAATAGAATTTCATATCATCTTAACTTTATAGAGAACTGTCTCATACGACAGAACATCTGACTAACTATAGAGTCTCATCCACATAGTTATATAAGGAAATTCGCTCTATGGTGAATAGGTTGTGGCAAATGTCTTAATCATATGGCATCATTCACATACATTTCATAGCAACATAACAATTGCCATGTACATCTCAATAATTTGCAATTTGTCATGCAATTAAGGGAAAATTCCAAATAAAGACCCGAAGTGGATCAATTTTCTCAAATAAGGATCCGAAATAAACTTTGTGTCAGATAAAGACCTAAAGTGGATCCATTGTTTCAAATAAGGACCCAAAGTGGTTGAATCAATTCCAAATAAGGACTGAGATTGCTTTGGTCGCCCAAATATTTGCCGGCTATCAAGCATGTAACATTTCCAACGACTGAAGTTTAGGCAATATTGTCCAAAAAAAATCTAGGGAAAATTAACAAATCCTAAAATAGAAATAAAAAAAAACCCTAGGTTTTCTATGGTCTCCCCATTCCTTATACCCATCCTCTGCAAAGTCAAAGACTAAAGTTCTCCCCATTCCTTGTACCCATCCTCTGCAAAGTCAAAGACCGAAGTTCTCCCCATTCCTTGTACCCATCCTCCGCAAAGTCGAAGACCCAAATTCTCTGTCGGTTGAGGCACAAATTCAAGAACAAGAAGAAAACTAGATGCTTCTTTCTTTGTTTGTGGAGACCCAAATTCTCCGCCAGTCGAGCAAGGTGAGGAGCGACGAGAATCGAGTCACGACGATGACCGGGCAGCGATTTGGTTGAGAAGCGGCGAGAGGAGAAGAAAGAAGAAAACATAAACATCTAAATGAATAACCTAAACTTAATTAATTTAGAATTTTCCCTTTTTTCCAATCTCAAATTTCTGACAAAATTACCCCTATTTTAATCACCAGAAAATGTTTGCCGGCGAGCTGAGGTCCTCAATAGAGATTAACTTGATCACTTCGGGTCCTTATTTGACACAAATTCACTTTGGGTCCTTATTTGAAACAATGGCCCACTTGGCCCTTATTTGACACTATGATTCACTTTGAGTCCTTATTGAGAAAAATAGATTCACAGTGTCTTTATTTGGAATTTTCCCCGCAATTAATGATAGACAATTAATGACATGCACTTCCACACATATAACCTCATTCTTTCAATGCCAAGCCATCATTATTTAATTGGAAGCCATAGATAAGTAATCGGTAACTTAGGAGTGGATGCTCATAATTGACCATGTGAACGACAACAATTCAAAGAATTGACCACGTGAGTAACAACAACTCAAAGAATTAATCATACGATTAATCGGCAACACTTAGCTAGTGCTTTGGTAACTTAGTCAAATTACAAGAATATTATTATCATTTCTAATTTCGACACACTTTCACATTTTCACATAATCAAGCAATATTAATTAAATTAAACACTAAGGGACATTTTTATTTACGCTATGGACATGCCACTTAATTTATAAAATTATGAAAACAACCTACTTCCAAATTAATTATACAATTAGGACCAATTTTGCATAGTTAGACACATTGTCTAGATTGAAAAATTAACTCTCAAAATAACTTAAACTGCCTATCAAAATAAGGTTCTTCATGCTGTGAACAGCACCCGGAACTTTCAACTTTTGCATATTCGTTCTTCAACTTGGTGAAATTGCAAATTTGACCCTAAAGCTTCCAAACTCATTTTTTAAATCGGTTTGATTTCCCTTAATTAATATTATTTAATAACCCACTAATTAACACTAAAAATCATAAAATAACCCCATTAACAGTTCTGGAAATTTCGAAATTGCCCCTAATCTTCTCAAGAATTTACTAAAATACCCCTTATTATGCCTAGTTTTACCATTTTCACATTTTTTTTTTCCATACAAGGTGCAATAAAACCTTTTGTAGTCTCTCAAAGACATTCTAGGCATGAGGAAAGCTTTTGAATTCAAACCCAATAATCACAATAGCTTAACATATAATTATTGAAACTTACTTACACATAGAGTAAAATCTAAACTAACTAAACAAACACTTGAGCAACCAAACTCAAGAGTACTACGTAGATTAATCTAACTTAACCCCTAGAGTTTTTCACTTACCTTGAACAAAAACTTGGACTACTCAAAATCTTAAACACCTTCAAAGCAAAATAACAAGAACAAACATTAACAACTCTCAATCTTTAAGAAAACAATAAAACTAGCTTGATAAGAATACCTAGAAATACTGGAAAAATGAGACTTAAAGCTCAAACAACTCAAATTGAATGAACTTTGGAACTTGATTGAAATTTAGGGGGAACTTCGCTTGTTTTGAAAGGAAAAAGAGAATTGGCACTTGAAGACAAGAAGATGAAGTTAGGAATGTGCAAAACTGACTGCTCAAACCGGGAACTGCCCAGTTTACTCTTGTTTTTGGGAGTGCCAATCCTGTTCTCGATTCCTAAGATTGGAACCGGTGCCTGGGCAGTCCAGTTTTCGATTCCAAGAGGAAACCAAACCAGACCAGACCGACTAAAAATACCTTTTTTAAAAAAAATTATTTCTTCAAAAATACTAGTAAAATATGAACTAAATATAATCTCGTCCAATAGTACCACAAGTTATGACACAATAACTCTTCACTCATCATTGTTTCCATTAATATCTTAAGATTTGTCACTCTCTCTCGTTGTGCATGACCACTCTTTAGTGGGAAAAAAAGTGACTAGTTCCTGGACTGGACGAATCAAACCGGAACCGACGATCTAATCCCACTTCCACTCCTAGGATCAAACAATCCAGTCCCCACTTCCCACTTTTAGGAACCAGTCCTCCAAGTCCGCTCCCAGTTCCACCTTGGAATCGGATCGAACCAAGAACCGATCACCTCTAGATGAAGTTGCTTTACCGAAGAGGAGAAGAGAAAATGAATTTTTCTTCCTTGTTTACTTATTTTAAAGAATAGCTTCAACTCATGTTAATTAAATAGGGTTATCACTATGGTATAAAGTAACCAGAGTTAGCACATTATGTCATTCATGATATCACGCATGATGTGATTTGATAGGCTAAGTTCAATGTCGCCATTTTAGGTCATGAGTTATTACTCAAGTGACAAATGACAAGATTTTGGATAGAAAGATGAAGATATTTGATTAGAAAGAGAGAGAAATAGCATCATTAGCCAAGTAAAATACATGAATGAGGAAACATTATTTGAGTTTTAATCATTTCAAGTATTAATGAGAGATAGCGGCCTGATGAGGACACGACACCAAGCTGCATACTATTTCTTGTCGCGAGAGTGGATATGAACTTTGTCGAGTCGGGCTCTTTCCCCACGCAAAAAACGATGGTGGCTTGCTGCTGGTTTTTTTTTTCTCCTTTCGTGATGGGGACTGAGAGGACAATGGAGTCTTGTTGGATTTTTGTAGAGTGAGATTCAACGAACACGAGTTTGGAGCAAAGAGCGAAGAAGTGACACCCAATGAGAGAGCGCCAGAGTAGAGAGCGAAGACAAGGGAACCTGAAATTTTGAATTCACTAGAGGAAGGAAGAGAGGAAGCATCAATCTTCCCCCTTCAGGAGGAGAAAAAGGAGAAGAGAGAAAGAAAAATAACTCCCCGCAGTAGGTTTTATGGCAGCAGTTGATATGTGCACACTTATTTTTAGGGGAAAATTTTTAAATTAGAAAGAGAAAATTCATATTTTCTATGGTAGGAACCACTCGCTGACGTGGAGTCACATAGAGCTTCCTAATTGGTCGGGAACGATCGGACCTAATATTTTCTCTATTTTCATATTCTCTTTGGTTTCCACGTCAAAATCAATTTTTTATTTTAATTATAACAATAATTAATTCTCGTTGGTCTCCTTATTTATGTAGACTTCCCTCTGCACATTGCTTAAAACAGTAAAACCCCATCTCCCTCTCCCTCTCCCCTACGCAGGAGAATCAATCTAACCATTCTCATGGCGGACAACAGGCACGGCGAGGAGCAGCTCTGCACCCTCGAGAAGCCCGGCAACCTCTTCATCCTCACCCTCACCGGCGCCGGCCAGCACCGCCTCAACCCCAACCTTCTCTCCTCCCTCCGGTCCGCCCTCTCCCGCCTCAAATCCGACCCCTCCGCCTCCTCTTCCGCCCTCATCACCACCGCCCACGGCAAGTTCTTCTCCAACGGCTATGACGTCGAATGGGCCCAGTCCTCCGAGCCCCGCCTCCAGCTCATGTCCTCCACCCTCCGCTCCCTCGTCCGCGACCTCATCTGCCTCCCGATGCCCACCATCGCCGCCGTCACCGGCCACGCCTCCGCCGCCGGCATGATGCTGGCCCTCAGCCACGACTACGTGGTCATGCGGCGCGACCGGGGCTTCCTCTACATGAGCGAGATGGACATCGGGCTGGTGATATCCAACTGGTTCATGGCCCTGCTGAGGGCCAAGATCGGCGACCCGCGGGCCCGGCGTGAGGCCGTGATGAGGGCAGCGAAGCTGACGGCGGAGGACGGGGTGAGGATGGGGGTGGTCGACTCGGCGCACGACGGGCCCGAGGCGACGGTGGCGGCGGCGGCCGAGCTGGGGGAGGCGTTGGTCGCGAGGAAGTGGGACGGACACGTGTACGCTGGGAATCGGGGGTGGTGCTGCGGGAGGTGCTGGAAGCCATCGGATCCGACGAGACCGTCAAGAAAGTGGCGGAGGACAAGGCCCGGTCAAAATTGTAGTTGGGCTTTCTCTTGAGGCCCGTTTCGAGTGTTCTTGTGAAATTGTTCGGCCCGTTGGGCCCGTTGTGTCTTTAGATGTACAACGTATTATACATACTGCAGTATAATAATAAGGTGGCCGAAAAGGAGATGAGATCGTCCTGGGGGCACTTGGAAAATGAGGACTTTGCAATTATCAATTATTGCAATTATATGCTAATATCGGTATTTTTTGTGTTATACTTATACATGTTGAAAAAGACATAAAAGTTTTTACATAGTTTGGTAACAAACATTTGATAGGGAAAATAATAAAAAAAATTGTACTCTTTTTACTTCTTCCTTGGTTGGTCGTTACCGTGGCGACGGCTAGTAACCAACCACAAATAGGCAAGCTCGAGCCTCATTAGCCTAGACTGAGTTTGACCTTGCTGGATTTGATGAGGCATGAGCTCACCAAACGTCATTTTTTTTTATATAAATATTTTTGTAAGAACAAATGGTTTTTTAACGAAAGACTTGAGTTCGAGTGTCAACAACCCATACACGACATTTGTGGACTTGAGCGTGAGTGCGTGGATTGGAGCTTGAGCGCCAACAATCCAAGCATGGCCTTTATGGACCTAATCTCTCGGTATCGGAGCATTAGGTATGAGCTCCTAAGGTTTGGGCTTGGTCCACAAGTGCCCAAGGACTAGGCTTCACTACTAGAGACCTAGTCCTAAACTGTCTATTAGGAACTAACATTGGAGTTTGTGTGCCCTAACGTAAAGTTTTGGATCCAAACACTAATATCTAGTTATATTTTAAAAAACGTTTTTCAATTTTTTCAAAGAATAAATTATTTTCCTAACTTTAGGCTTTGATAAGAAAGTATTAATATTTTCTATTGATTCATTTTCCTAAGTAAATCACACGGGAAAATGTTTTCTTGAAAAACTTTTTCTATAAAACAAACGGACTTAGAGTATATTTTATAATAATAATTATTTTTTGGGAAAATTTTAAAAAAGGACTCGAAGTGCCCTTATTTTTTGAAATAAGGGTTCAAAATGAATTTTATTTCAAATAAGAACCTGAAATGGTCTTGGTTATTTCAAATAAAAGCCTGACCTCGCCAGTCGCCTGCCTGTTAAAGTTTTCGATTGGTCAAGAGCATTTTCATCCAATTTTTTTTTCTTTTTTCTTTTTCGACATTGGCCGACAACCGGGCTCAGTAACCCTCACTAATCGTTGGGAAGGGCCTATAAGCACTTGTCAGCTATGGGCGAGGATAGCCTTGCCAATGGGTGATGACACTTGCCGGCCATTGGCAAGGGTGGTCAAGCCCTCACCTAGGGCTGGTGAGGGCTAACCTTATATATGGTTGTGAGGGGAAGCCTCCCCTAGGGCGAGGGCGACCTTGCTTGGGGCCGGTGAGGGCCGACCTTGAGGATGGTTGCGAGGGCGAGCTCCCGTAGGGCAAGGGTCACCTTACCCAAGCGAGGCAGTCCCTCGCCTGTGGTTGGCGTGGGTGGCCCTTGCCAGTGAGGGCGACCCTCGCCCAACCCTCTATGGGCATCGCTAATGGTTAGCCAACCACCGGCGAAGAGGAAGAAGAATAACCAGGAAAAAAAAAAAAAGGAAAATGGCAAATGACGAAAATGCCATTGACTGTCAGAAAGCCAAGTCCATATTTGAAACGGACATAGCCACTTCAAGCTTTGTTGGCATCTAAATTTTGACGACCCAGTCATTTATTTATTGCATAAAAATTAACCCCTAAAAAAATAGAATTTAATTTGCATAGCATATAGTTTTAGGAGCATTTTTTTTTATTGGACTGACAACGGATGGGTTCGACTTGATGGTTCAGAACTTTAATTTGACAAGTTGGACTAAACCCATGAAGAGAGCAAATTGGCCCAAGTCCGTATCTTCGAGGAGATATTACGAGCTCATCTTTGCAAGATTTGAAATTTGAGGAAAATCCTATTGCAATTTTGAACTTTGGCAATATGTGATAAGATCGGTGGAGAATATTCCTTTTTGCAAAGGAAATCTAGAAGAGATGTCGAAAAAAAAAAAAAAAATATTGCATTTGGAAAAAGATTTTCGCGGATGTTGATTTGAAGAAGAAAATAAAACTCTAGTCTTTAGCTTATAAATAAGTTGCTACACTGCAGAAGAGAGAGGGCCACCCAATTCAATACAAGGTCACATATTGAATATACGGCCGCACAAGAGGGGTTTCTATTTTTCGAGGCTTTTCCATCGTTTAATTTTGGGAGTTCAAAGAAAACACAAAGGGGGGGCTTTCTTCGTTCTTTGAAAAAGAAAAAAAAAAAAGAACACAAAGAAAAAGCATGGAGGAAAAGGGAAAAAGTCAGCAGAAGCTTTTGGGTTTTCTGCTGAAGAAGTACAACAGCAACAGTGAGCTGCAGAGAAGAAACAGCAGAGGAGGCGACGTGAGGGAGACGTGAGAAGAGAGAGAGAGAGAGAAAAAGAGAAGGAAAAACAGGGGCTACTGTTCCTCTTCCTCGTGCAGCCTCTCGCCGACCCCTTGCGCTGCATCGCCGCGCCTCTGAACGCCGGCGTCTCCCTCCGACAGCCACCATCGCAGCGACCTGCAGCGACTCGCGCCCCGGCCTGCGTCTGCCCCTCCTCCCGAGCGTCGACACTGCCTCAGCTGCTCTTGCCGCGCCACCGCCGGGGCTCCCCTCACCCGCAAGCTCGCACCGCCGCTCCGCCAGCCACCGCCGCAGCGACCTGCAGCAACCCACGACAGCCGCGCCTCTATTTGTCCCCGGTGCCCAGCAGCCCGTCTCGCCTGTAGCCCGCGCCTACCCACCCACTGCTCGCGAATCTGTCCCCTCACTGCGACCCACCGTCCCCGCCTGTCGTCCGAGCACCAGACCTATTCCGCCGCGCCAGTTGCTGCCCCTCTGCCTGAGCGCCGCCTCTGTCCTCGCCGCGTCCCCTCACGCCGGTCCGAGTCACCCCTCTCCGAGCGACGCCACCAGCGACCACAGTGGCTCGCTGCCCGCTGTGCGTTTGTTGTCCCTCGTCGGAGCTCCGACCGACGGCGACCCACCACTCTTAGCGGCTCACCACCAGAGCGACCTGTCCTCGAGTCACGCCAAGCCTTCCTCGTGATCCACGAACCGCTGTTTGCTAAGCCGAGTTTAGAAGCCGAAATTCAAATTAGCATTGAGAATTCGATTTTCGCGCCCGAAATCTGACTCGCAATCGCACGAAAAATTATCAATTCGATCTCACGCTCGAGATTCGATTCGCGATTTTATTTAAAATTAAGCGATCCGATCTCATATGTGAGATATGATTCGTCAATTTTTGGATATTAATCTTATCTTGTCTGATTTACTGTCGTGTCGTTTGATCGATTTTGTTTTCGTAAAAGAAAATCCAAAAATTTTGAGTTAGATTGGGTTTATTATTTTAGGGTTTGGGTTTATTATTTTAGGGTTATTTTGCATAGGGAATTTATTTATTTCGAAATTTTGAAAAAATAAAAATCCAAAAAAATGCATTCATTTAGGATGCTAATTTTTTTTTTTTTTTGCACGTTTAATTATGTGTCCATTTTAATTTCAAATTTCATGAAAAAAAAAAAAAAGAAAAAAAAATTAGAATCATGACATTCTTTGCACTTCATTACATATTAGGATGAGATTGCAATTTTTTTAATTAATTATAGGTTTAGATAATTTCTCCTAGATAGGTTGCATTTTAGGATTACTTGGATAAGATAATGTTCTAGTTTAAATTAGGATTTGGCTTAACCTAATTCCTAATACAAATTGGATGATATCTTAACTTGCATAGATAATTTTCACATTTTTCTAATTTCGAATTTCATGGAAAATACCAAAAAATTGTCTTTGAATAAATCAATTTCATTCTTTAGGATAGACTGCATGCTTATATTTTATTTATGTCATATTGCCATGACATATCATTTCATGTTAGATTAGTAGCATGCATTGCATAAAGCATGATTCTTATTGAATAAGTGAAAACAAACAAAAAAAAGAAATTGTGTGTTAATTAGAAATCATATTTAACTATCGATGTGAATTCTGATCTAATATTGCAGATACTTTCGTTGCTATGAGGTAAATCTTACAATTTATTCATTGCTTTTCTTGGATGTTAAATTGGTGATTTGTGCATCCCCATGATAACATCACATGCTAGGAGGTAAATTAAAATCAATTCAAGCTGCCTGCGAAACATTTTTCAAATTAAAAGAGAAAGGTATCGAAAGGCCGTAAGGCCGTTAGTGAAAGTTAGAATAATCAAGTCCCCGAATTCAAAAATATCTGGTTCATAGGAGTAAAGTAAATCTCCCGTTAGTTTACTTGGGTTTCTAATTGACCCACCGAGAATAGATTAGTGGCGACTCCTAATTGAAAAATCAATGGCAAGTTAAGAACTTGAACTTAAGTCGCGAATTGGTATGGGCTTGGGAGAGCATGAGCAAAGTTTAAACTTAGTAGTCCATTAGCCTAATCATAGATGGTACACCAAAATTTAGGTCGCGATAGCTTGGCGACTCCACTGGGGACATGAGTTAAAACTCTTAGTGGATTTATGCCAATTTTCTCTTTTTTGAAAATGTTTTTGTTTGGCAGCGAGGATTCCAGGTATGTCCCTAACATTTAAGGTGTTAAATGTGTAACATCCCAGATTTTCGGGTTCGATTTTGATTAGATAAATTGGGCATTTCATTGACGTGACTATAGTGTTGTTTTTTCGAGTTGGCCACTCATTTCATGAGATAACAATTAACCTGGGTAAGTTATTAAGAACTTTAGGGCAATTAAACTTGAGGATTCGACTAGGAATTGACTTCTCGACCGTGCTCATCTTTAGAGATCATTGCGGCACTGATATAAAATCGATTTGAAATCGAGATAGGTCGGTTCGGACCGAGATGAATGACCGATCGTGGGTGACTCCACTAAATTGGAAAATTTCGTCGACCAAAGACTAGATCGATTTTCTTATTGTTTTGGTATCCCGTGTCCGTATTTGAATCCTCGAGATTTTCACAACAACCGAGAGTCGCCAATGTGTCGAGTGGGTTCATCGTGGCTCGAAGAAAATCGACCACGAGTCATTTGTCCTAAAAAGTTCTAAAACTACCCGTAGCTGTCGTCACACTAATAACGCGTCGAGTGAAATTAATCGCCAATCTAAGTCCGATTTCGAAATTGAAGAGTACGTCGTCATGCGATAAATTTTAGGAACGTCGAGCGCCTCAGAAGATTTTTCTCGACAAGGGACTTTTTGAGAAAAAAAGTTGAGGTAGGGCCGTTTTAATCGGAATTTGCAGATGACCGTTTTTATTGTGAAATTGGGATGCGAAGTGAGGCACGTTGGTAGGAAAAATACCAATTTGATTGATGAGGTGTTGAATGAAATTATGAGAGCCAATTTGATTTAATTCAAGAGGAATTAAGGTCCAATTGGAAATAAAACCTAGCAAAATTCGTATGCCACACGTACCCCACATTTTGGACTACCTTAAAGCTTCTAGAAGGGGCATTTTTGTCAAGGAAAGGTGAGTGGGGGACAGCCCACAATGGTGGGCCATGAGAGAGAAAGTGAGAACCGGTTTCTTCCTCTCTCCTTCTCTTCCATCGCGGCTTCTCCTTCCTCCATCCATCTCCTTCTTCTTCAAAACCCAGCAAGCCAAGGAACCAGCGAAGCCAGAGCTGCCATCACCGTCGAAGCCGCCACCGGAGCTGCCGTCGCTGCCGCTCTGCTGTCCACTCGCAACTCCGCCCCCATTCTCTTCGTCGACTCTCTCTCTCCCTCTTCCTCTCGGCCCGTTCGAAGACAACAAACGCAGAAGCAGTAGCCTCGCCCCACCGAAACTAGAGCCAAGGCCGTCGTCGCCACCTCACGCCGCACGCCGCCCTCGCCCTGCGTTGCCTCGCCGCCGAGCTGCCGTCCTCGCGCGCCGCTGCTGGCCGCGCATCTTGGCGGTCTTCTCGCCCAGCTCGGGACGACGAGCTGCTGTCTAGCTCGATTCGGCCACCACAGGCCGCGGCCCGACCCCCTCCGGCCACCGTACGCCACCACCTCTACTCACCGGAGCCCCCTTCACCCTCCGCCGGCCTTGCCTCGCCATCTCAGCCCCGGATCCGCCCCCAACCAGCAGCAAACAGAGAGTTGGAAAATGGGTATGACAGCATCGTTTTGGCCCGTTTTGGCCTCCTTCCCGAGCCCGGATGCTCCGCCCGCCTTGAGGAAAGTCGATCCTCGCGTCGACCCCGTCGTTTTGTGAGTTTTGCTCACTAATGCCTTCTTAGTTTGCTAATTACACTTAAAGGTTGATTAGTATTAGTTAAGTGTAATTAGGGTGTTAGATTAGAATAGATTATGGATTATTAGTGAATTGCATTGCCTATTAGTGAAATTGTTAGTGTACTTAGATAGAGAATTGCCTATAGTATTTATTGGATGCTTCTTGGGATTTTTCCCGACCCTTATCGAGTGTTAATTAAGCAATTCGGGCCTAAGTGGAATTTTTAGGAATTAAATATTAATTTTCGAAATTAATTATTTAATTATTTATTTTCTGGAAATTCAACCAGGATTTTAGGTGACCGAAATTTTATGTTGATGATCGTGGTGCAATCCATTTATTTAATGAAGCTTTATATTGTCTTAAATTGAATTTATTGTATTTATTTATTTAATTTTCGAAATTAATTATTTAATTATTTATTTTCCAGAAATTTAACCGGGATGGCCGGTGATCGAATTTCGTGCTGATTGTCGTGGTGCAGTCCGTTTATTTATTTGAGCTCTACGTTGTGCTTAATTTAAATTGATTGTGCAATTTAAGAAATTATTCCTTAATTGATTGAAATTGAGTGGAATTGAATGACGATTTGTTGATGGCCGAGTATGGCTATTTAGCATTAATAATGCCTTGTTGAGTTGTGAAGTGGGGAGAACCGTGAGAGTGGATTGAGAATACTCTTGGCTGAGACCGATCAGGTACGAGATATAGACATACGTGGTTCGGTGATAAGGAAGTCACTGGTGAAAACGGCGCCTTAAAGAACGCACGAGTCTTTGTCTACGCATGCATCCTTATGGATATACGTGGTTCGGTGATTAAGGATATCATTTGGTGAAAACGACGCTTAAAGAACGCACGAGTCTTGTCCATTATATACATCACCTTGGCGAAAACGACGCCCTAGAATAGACATATGTGGTTCGGTGATTGAAGATATCACTGGTGAAAACGGCGCGCTTAAAGAACGCACGAGTCAGTTGTCTATTGTATACGTCACCTTGGCGAACTTGACGCCCGAGAGCATTGATGTGGCTCTATGACTGAGTGTACTATTGGAGGTTATATGGGATGGAGTGAATGACCTAGAAATGATCCGACTGACTTGTAATCGACTAGGTCGATTGATCGATGATTCGATTTGAGTGTGATTTAATGTGATTGATCATTGCCTTGATTTGATATTGTGAATTGATTGATTGAATGGAAATGACCGTGAGTGGTCTTGTTAGCGTGAAATCGACTAGGTTGATTTGATCAATGCTTCGATCAGTGACGTGATTGCTAGGGTGCTTATTGAACTGTGCTAATATGCAGGTGGAATCTGAGGCCAAGGTAAATCCTCTGACTCATGTTGTGCATAGGCAACCCTAAGGTGTATTAGTTTACTAATCGGATCTCAGGGGGTAGAACTTGCTGAGATGTAGTCTCATCCCGGTTGTGGGACAACATTTCAGGACCCTGATGAAGAACCCGAGGAAAAAGAACTCGAAGAGGAGTATTTGGAGGAGAACCCTGAGAATGATCCAGAGTAGGACCCTCATGAGAATTGAGTCGCCAATCCTATCTCGATGATTTTGTTTGTAGAATTAATTTGAGTAGAAACCAACCTTTTAGCATGGCTTGTATATGTACATAAGGGTGTTGGTTTTACGGTTCAAATTTCTAGTCCTACTTGTATATCCCATTGCTTTATTGTCTGGGATTTTTATAAGCTTTTTCCGCATGTGCTATTAAAAAGGAAAGGGTCGGCGATATGTAGTCCGGGGATATCGCATTTTAAAATCGACCAAAGTTGAAGGATGGTCACGTGACCGAGAGTCGGGGCGTGACAAAATGTTCTTGCATGATATGAGGTATAAGGGGAAGTGTTTGCTGACCTTTGTCTTGCAGGGAGATGTATGGATGTATGGTTTACTTTCATTTATGAAGTGTCACTTGATATAAACTGTTGTGCATACCCTGCATTTAGAACTACACTTTTGCACATACAACCTACCGCCGGACCTGGGCTGCACAGGATCATCTATGATGGTATTGAAATGGATACCACTCTAATCGCATGCCCACGGTAAGAGTCACCCATCTCAATGCCGAAATGTCTTCTTCTTCTTTTGTGTCAAGAGAACCCACCTCGGTCCGCATGCCCGTGACCCAGGTCGACTCTTTGACCAAGCCGGAGTCATGAAGACCCAACTTAGTCCGCACGCTCACGGCTAGTCCGATCATCCTTGTCGCTTCACTTTGTTGAGCCTGTCTAAAGTAGAAATCGAGCCTCACATCTCATGTGCATGTCTATGTGATTGCCGTTGATTTTCCTTGGTGAAGTAAGTAATCTATCATTTGCTTCGCAATTTACTTACTTAATTGCGCTTTTAGTCGGTCTATGAAAATCTAGGTCAATCATTAATTTAATTCATTTGTCAATTAAAAATGAAATGAAGAAATTTCCATGCAATGAGTCATTTGGAAAATAACAAAAAAAACTTTGGAGAATTTGTTTTCAACTCATGTCTTTATTGTTAGGGAGATTCAGATTTTGGTCTTTCCTAGTTCATGTTTAGGAAATTTCGTCCTTGCTAGGGCGTCCCATGTCTTTATTTTCCTAGTCCATTTTTAGGAAATTCCCTTCATGTGTGGACTTTTCGTAAAAAATGAAAAAATCGATTAGATCGTTGTCATGGATTGGCTCTCTATTTACACCTCATGCTTACATATTTTTAGTCATTCAAATTAGGTGATAACGGATCTTCCACGTTCGCCCATTATTATACGGTCAAGAGCTAAAATTATGGATCAAAACGAGATGCTGAACCGTATCGTTGATACCAACAATGACATGAACAAGCGAATTGCACGCCTCCAAAATCAAGTTGATGAATTGTCTGCTATTATAGCTTATCTCGTTAAGCGAAAGTGCTGTGATGACATAGGTACTCGAAAAAGAGAGCCAATAAAACTTTTGAACCATCTCATTTTCCTGAGGTAGCCGAATTTGATGCCACCATGAAGAGGCTAATGACATATCTAGAATGAAGAATATCTGACTTGGAGGGTTCGCATCACAAGACCAAGGAGGGTGAAGAACTCAAGCACACATGATTTATGAGCATTACTTTCCTGGCTTGATGACAAAACATCTTAAAAGGCACATCGGATGACGAATTGGGGGCACTACAGATTCTCGTAGTGACACGACTGAGACAAAATCTCGATCCGAACCAAAATGGATGTGCAATTTGCATTTACTTTGATGTTGCATAATATCCTAGTCATGCGTATTCTCCTGTGCATGGGCAAAAGTGGATTTTCAATTTTGATTGATAGGGACAATCCAAGGATATTCATTGCTGAGGCAATCCCTTTATAGGGCAAGTCCCTGAATTAATGCTTAAAATCATGCTTTGAGAATGGTAAATTGTCTGTTTTGAAGTTGCAAAAGCTTTTCATGCTTAAAATTGCTGAACTCTTTTGAAAAGAGAATTTTCATAATGATTTTACCTATTTAACTCACCAATTTCATGAGGAGATTTGTTAAAAATGCAAAATGAGATGTGTCAGGATAATGAAAGGCAAGCCTTCTCTTATACACAGTTCATTACCCATACACTTGTGAGATGAGTGTAAAAAGATCTCTATCCGTAAGGTAAAGAGTTCTCTCGCAAAAGTTATGATGACCAAAATGCTGAGGGGTGTTGACACCTATATTTTGTCAAACCGTTTAGTCATTTATCGTATTAAAAATTAGGGGTTAATTTTATCCCTGAAAAAATATTAATTGCATACAAATTAGGTGCATTTATTTTTAATTTGCATTTTTTGCATTTATTTATTGGACCGGTGGCGGATGGGTAAGAATTTGTGATTTCGAACTTTAAATTGACGAGGTTGACTAAGCTCACGAAGCGAGCAAATTGGCCTAAGCTCGTATCCTCGGGGAGATTTTACTAGTTTATCTGTGCGAGATTTCAAATTTGAAAAGAATCCTCTTGCAATCCTGAATCGTACCAAAAATAACTATTGCGTTTGAAAAAAAAAAAAATCTTTGTGGATATGAATTTGGAAAAGATTAAAACCCTAATTCTTGGCCTATAAATAGGTTATTCGCGTAGGATTTTGGAGGAGGCCACACAATAGAAATACACGGCCACATTGAGGGTTTTTTTTCTTTTCTTTTCTCTCAGTTCTCTAGGTCGAAAAATTGAAGACAAAAGAGAACAAAATTTCTTTCTTTGTTTTTAGGGTTTTTAGGGGGTTTTCGAGGTCAACAATTCAGGGAAAAAAAAAGAGAGAGAAGAAGTGTTCGTTCTTTAAGGAAAAAGCAAAACTAATCAGCGGAAGCTTTAGTCTTCTGCTGTAAAAGTAAAAGGGTAGAAGGCAGAAACGTACAGCAGCAACTACAGAAGGAGACAGAGAGGGAGAGACAAGTGAGAGACGTGCAGCAGGTTGTAGCAGAGGAAAAAGAAAAAAACAAAAACAAAAGCAAAAAAGGAGGAATTGTTCTTCTCCTTCGGGGCTTTTCTGCCGCCGAGACTGAAACCCAGCGCCCAACACCGCCCGTGTCCGATCACCCGCCTCCTGCAGCGCCTTTAGCCGTCCGTCTGCAACCCTCGACAATCGCCGTCGTTGCATCACTGGCCTGCACCTCCGCCTCCTTCTGCTTGCGCCTCCACCTAGCGCCCAACGCCGCTTCTACCCAGAGGCTGCGACGCCGTCACTAGCCACTGTCTCCGCTCGAGCACCGGCGCCGCAGCAGCTCG